>CM040421.1:55493739-56743739 GCA_022702705.1 Papilionanthe hookeriana x Papilionanthe teres | reverse complement strand
TCGATTTCCTTTTAATATATATATATATATATATATATATATATATATATATATATATATATATATATATATATATATTAAAATCAAAATACCCTTAACTAACCAGATTTTCTATAGATCGAATGGCTCGGGGCGGAGCACATGCCACTAGATAGAGCTCTATAAAAATAAATAAAAATATCAAAAATTCAGACAAACCCGTAGTTGGATATAGATCAAGCGAACGACCATGGGCCAAACAACCGAGAAGGTAGCCAATCCAATGGTCAGGTATTCATCAAGCATGCGAACAAGGGTATACTGATCCAGATGTCGTCCAAATCATAAGTTGACTGACTTGGAGACCACTTAAGTAAAGGCCCACCGGCAAGAGGACAATCCATCACAGAAAGACCCCATAACATGAAGTTTATCGATTGGGTTCGACCAATTAAAAAGGGTCAAGGGTGTAATTATAACAACACACTATTCTTAGCCCTCTAAACAATAGATGAGCATTAAATGTAAAAGAGGTTGTTGAAACCGCATACAAAAATACCTAATAACTCACATCTTTTTATACATTTCTCTCTCCCTCTAGGGAGTTTGTCGATAGTGATGACGATCCTCAAATAATTAGACACTTGAGGGTGGTTGCGGGCTCGTACAATAGCTTCCGACCATTCTTTTTTAGTGTGTGTGTGTGTGTGTGTGTGTGTGTGCCACTTTTTTTGTAATATTTACACCACTAATGAATTCGTATGTGTTATGTAATTATAACACATAATTAATTCACTTAGGGTATATATATGAAACTACTAAGTCATTTCTGTTGTGCAGTAATTATGTAATTTATCATTGATTTAGATAAATGAGTTTGTTTTTAAATCTATAGGGTTTCAATGGATCTATGAAATATAAAAACATTATATATATATATATATATATATATATATATATATATATATATATATATATATATATATATATATATATATATATATATCTCTCTCTCTCTCTCTCTCTCTCTCTCTCTCTCTCTCTTAAAAGGAAATGGATATTTGGCAGAGGCCCAAATATCGATTTCCTATGAGCATTCTAGTCCTATGATAAAATTCGCACCATGTGCCTTGACTACAAGAGCCCCCGCGTCACGGTGGGATCAAACTCTTGACCTGAGGAGACTTACAGTGACCCCGCCACCAACAGGCCAAGGCGAGCGGCGCGCACACACACACGCACACACAGACACACACATATATATAAATATATATTACATCCAAAAAGAAAATAATTAACTAATGAGTTCTTCAAAGGTGTTGAGTCGTTCGTGCAACCACTGTCAATTTTCGACTTATCTTCCATAGGGTAAGTTTTTATGCATATGTGTGAAGCACATGAATCATGCATACATAATGCCAGAAAAAGTTAAATTGGAGTTGGACCGTAGTGAATTTTAATCATATTATTTGTTCTGAAATTCACTTGATGAGTTTAAACCACAAATTGATTATGGTCAGACAAGTGTTTCATGAGATAAACTCCACAAGTGAGCATGATTCCATTAGATTTGAAGAAATTATATTTGATGCAATAAGTGCATAGTTTATCAAACAAGTGAATGAGGAGAAGCCACTAAACTAAGAAGCTAAGATGTTCTACAAGTTATTTTATGTCACATAAAGGTCACTGTGAAAAGGTTGTACAACTCATTCTAAGTTATTCATATCTCATAAAATGTTGAGTATTAAAGTAAAATATAATATGCATAAAGAATATTTAACTAGATAATAATATTACTGAAGGATATAAAATCTGAGAGAAAATTTTGCACCAGAGAACTTGTATAGATTGAAAAAAATAGTGTTAGTTAAGTTTGACATCAAAGAAGATAGATTGTTGATGTGTGCTAGAAAATTCGTGGCGGTAGAGTAACTGATTATAATCTTAGCTTTGTACGAGAATTCAGCACGCACACAGATGAAAAAGAAACAAACGGTGACAACTCTAGAAGTTTTTACGTGGAAAACCCGTAAATGGAAAAAGCATTGGGCCTGACCCAGTTGCGAAAATCCACTATTGATTAATGATTACAAAAACCCCTCATCCCACAGACGGGAAAGGGTAATTATATTCTTCAGATTACAGAGTTGATTGACAGCGTCCAGTTGGTGGTGATTGACGATGGTAGTTAGCACTGGTCGACGACGGTGGATGGAGGTCAACAGAGGTCGATGATGGTCGACGACGGCGACCGTGGTTGAAAACGGAGATCGACTATGGTTGACGACGGTAGATGATGGTTGACGGCCGTCGGCAGTGGTCGAAGGAGGTCAGTGGTGATCGACGGTGGTCGGCGGTGGTCGACGGAGGTCGGCGGTGGTCGACGGAGATCGGCGGTGATCAACGGCGGTCCGCAGTGGAGCTAAACTGTAGCTTCTTCTCAAAGCCTTAGACTCTCTCTAGGCTTCCGCCCTCCTTATGTGAGGGATGGGGGTCTATTTATAGTGTTTTGGGTGCAATTAATACTGCCATTTTGATCGGACGGTTTAGAGGGCTTCCATAAATTAAACGACTTTTAAAGGGCATTTGATGGCCTTAACGATGTCGGAATTGAATGATCACGGGCTCTTTAGATTCGTCTTGTCATGACGCTCGACTCGAGTATGGGCTAGCTAGTGTCGACATTTGTTTCACTTTCTAAATGTGTCCTAAAATCTTCTAAGAATGTTAAATGACCTGATCTCGGCTTGATTTGACTCAGATTAGACTAGTTTTTACATCATTAGGTCTGTCTCATTAAGTCGGTCAGTCTGACTATAAGTTTACTGCAATCAGAGCTCTGGATGATTTTTTATCATGATTTGAACGTTTCTTACTCGAAATATCTCATCGAGATCCATATTATACCTCGAGATTTGTGTCAGATGATGAAAATTTGTTGGTGGAATATCAGTTGCCCCCCTATTTTTGGGTGAGACTATTATTTTCATCCGAAAATATCAAGTTCTAGAGCATTTATGTTCTACATACAAATCAATATATATTATTTTATTAGTATTAGTATAAAATTATATTTTGTCCATGCATATGCATTTGAAGCTAAGCTGAATGAAATTTTTGCTTCATCCATGGGGGGCAGGGTTCAAATTCTGTTGAAAACAAAAAACTAAAACTTTATTTTTGGACCTCGAGTCCCGGCGGGTCTAAAACAGGACACCCGGCCGCAAATAATCGAAAGAGTTGAGGGCCCACCTAAAGCTAAGAAGATGAAGGGTCACAGACCTGCCCGAAGTTGAAGAGGTTGAAAAATTGGAGGGTTTCAGGCCAGGTTGAAGAGGTGGAAAAATTGAAGGGTTAAGGGTTTATGGGCCAGCTTGAAGCCGAAGAGGTGGGCTCAAAATTTGGAATGAAGATGAATTTGAGATTTCCAAAAGGATGGAAGATGAATGGTTGGGGAGGAATCCAAGAAAATATATCATTTATTATTATTATTATTATTATTATTATTATTATATATTTTTTAAAGGGTAATTTGAAATTTTTTTTAATTAATGCTTGCACTCCTATTTTAGTCTATTTAATAATGAGCATTTAGTGGTTTCACTTCTTTTGAAGTCTATATTAATGACCAATTAATAGTTCAATCCCTTTTTGAGCCTATAAATAGGCCTAAAGAAGGGGGGTAGAGTCGTCACAGCTCGTTGTGACAGAGTGTCGCCGCGGCGTGTCGCGGTGATGTAACGCGGCGACATGTTGCGGTGAAGCGTCGCATTGCGATGGTGCTTTACAGTGACGAGTTGTGGTGGAGTGTCGCGGCGGCGCGCTGCGGCTGAGTGTTGCAGCGGTGTGTTACGGCGACGAGTTGCAGCGGTGGGTTGTGGCGATGCGTTGTGATGGAGCGTCGCGGAGGGGCGTCACGGCGACGCGTTGCGACGGGCGTCGTGGCGTCAGGTTGCTATGGGGCGTTGTAGCAGCGTGTTGCGGCTATGCAATGAAGCGTGGCAAGAATGCATTGCAGCGACGCATTGAAGCGGTGCGTTGCGGCGACCCGTTGCGACGGAGCGTAGCTTTGCAGCGTCATGGCAACGCATTACCGCGGGGTGTTGTGGCGACGCGTTGCTGCAGAGCAATGCATTGCGGCGACGCTTTGCAGCGGGGTGTTTTGGCGATGAGACACATTGCAGAGGTGCGTCGTGGCGACACATTGTGGCGCAGCATCGCGACGGGCTGTTGTGACGATGCGTTGTGGTGCCGCGTTGTGGCATGACGTCGGGCCGCGGTGACGCGTTATGGCGGTGCATCTCGGTGACACGTGCATCGCGTCGGTGTGTTGCGGGGTGTGTCGCGGATCGTGTACTTGATGTCGTGTATTCCGGAGGAGATTTACGTGTCACTCTTGCACGTTCTGAAGGTGATGAAGAAATGTTGTAGTTTTCTCGTCATGCCACGTGGGGAGATTTTCATGCTTATGTGGTGGCGATATCTGAAGACACCTTGACGATCATCAGAAGTACTGGAATTTTTGGAAGGCGATGCCGACTCTAATGAACTGATTTGTTGTAGCCCTTGTACAAGTATATATTGGTATTTGTAGCTATTTTAATAATCTTATCTGACAATTGTAGATGATAACAATGTATTTCTTTGTTGCTTCCACGATTGTTGTGGCTTCTTAATTGTGCAAAATTCTTCCAAGGCTCGTAGCCTTCTGAAGAATTTTATACACTTGTGTCTTCTAAGACTTATAGCTTTCTGAGTTCTTTGGTGTATCTGTGCCTTCTAGGCTTGTAGCTTTCTGAGTTCTTTGATATATATGTGCCTTCTAAGGCTTGTAGTCTTCTGAGGTCTTTAAGTGTACCTGTGCCTTCTGAGGCTTGTAGCCTTCTGAGGTGGAGACCTTGTCAACCACTTGCTCTCATAGAGTCTTTCTAGTGAGGACCATGTCCACTAATAGCTTCCCATCGAGACTTGCCTCTTGGGCTCGTCTTCCAGGGGCATGGTAGCTTCTCATTGAGTCTTGCCTATTGGGCTTGACTTTCAGGAGTATTGTATCTTCCCATCGAGTCTTGCCTATTGGGTTCGACTTCCATGGGCATGGTACCTCATTTTATCAAGGGGACTTTCTACAAAATTCTTTCATGAGAAAATAAGAAAATTTAAATGAAATGACATTTTAAAATAACATGAAAATTTTGCTAAAATAAAGTTAAGAGTTTATAAGCCAGTCTTTTACTCAGATAAGATGAGTTGGAGTTATACTTCTCATTCGATAACTCCAACGATTCTCTTCTAGTTTCCCTCACATTATTCTTGTAAGTAGTGACCCATGTGACCTTGGCACGTTCAATTTCTTCCTTTAATTGCAAACATCTTTCTGTTGTATGTCCTTTTGCACTGTGGAAATGACAATATTGAGACTGGTCTCCACCATTTGGATTTCTTAATGCCTTTGGCCACTTGACAGTCTCTTCATCCTTGATGGCCATTAAGATGTTAACAAATGACGTGTTGAGTGGCGTGTATTCTTTTTCTGATCGTTGCTCACGATTCCCCTGTGGTAAACTTTTTCGCTGTGAGATTTGATCGGTATCCCCAACGTTACTCTTGCGCTTGCCCCCAATCAAATTGTTCAATGTGAGCAATGATGGCCTCATCTGCAAAGAGTTGTGCCTCAACACGGTGTACAAGGTCACCATAAGAACAAACTATCTCCCGCATCAATGATGAGTAGAATGGTCCTAGGCAGAGTCCCCCAAGGAAGACCCCTCTTAGTAACTACGAATTTACTCCCGGAATCTGTCGAGCTTGAGTAGAAAATCTGCGGAATTAGTCCTTGAGCGATTCTCCTTCACTTTGACGAATTCTTGACAGATGGGATGAATCCTTGATGATTCGTTGATTTGCTATGAATTTCACTACAAATAATCTAGCCAACTCGTTAAAGGTGTTTACAGGGCCCCCCCCCCCCCGGCATAGAGTAGAACCAGGTTCGAGCTTGTCCCTTAAGAGTGGAAGGAAACACCTAACATAGAAGCGCTTTAGTGGCACATTGATTGCGGTAACGATCAATATGTTCATAGGGGTCAGTTATCCCTTCATATGCGTCAATGTTCGAGAGCTTGAAACTAGTTGGGATGGGGTGTTGAAGGACCGCATTCGCTAAGGGAGAGGATTCATTGATGTTATGGTAAATGTGAAAGCGAACATTTTTCTTTAACGGGAACTCTTTTCGGACGAGGCGACGAAGTTCATTACGGATGACATCATTTGGAACGGTAGCAAGATATGGCGGTGTCAGGTGAGCCACATGAGATGGATGAGTGGAAGTTGCAGTGTCTAGGAGTTCAGCATCATGACCTAGCACATGAAGTGTTCTTTCTTGTGGAGAGGACCTAGTACGAGTTCCTATGGGCATGTCTCTCGTATGTCGCGGATTTAATGGTAAACGAGTTTCATTCACCAGTGGTTGTTTGGTCCCATGTAGGAGTTGTATGATTTACAGTTGAGACTCTTCCATTCTTCGCATGCGTTCTTCAATAGAAGGACCTGAAACCCCCTCGTTGGCAGGATAGTGTGTTCTAGGACGGGAAGATGAAGAAACATGTCTTCCTTGAATTTGTGACTGCTCCCTGAAACAGTAGGGGTTGGAGAGAGGTGCTCCGTTATCTTGAATATTTTGTCTTTTTATTATGCAGGAGATTGAGCAAGTACTTCAGTGGTGGGATTGAGAGCTTCCCACAGACGACGCCAAACTGATGCGTGCTAGAAAATTTGCGGCGGTAGAGTAACTGATTATCGTCTTAGCGTTGTACGAGAATTCAACACACACACAGATGAAAAAGAAATAAGTGGTGACGACTCCAGAAGTTTTTACATGGAAAACCCGTAAAGGGAAAAACCACGGGGCCTGGCCCAGTTGTGAAAATCTACTATTGATTGATGATTACAAAAACCCTTGTCTCGCAGACGGGAAAGGGTAATTATATTCTTCATATTACACTGTCAATTGACAGCGTCCAGTTGGTGGTGATTGACGATGGTAGTTAGCGGTGGTCAACGACGGTTGGCCGAGGTCAACAGAGGTCGGTGATGGTCGATGACGGAGATCGATCGTGGTGGACGACGGTAGGTGATGGTCAATGGCTGTCGGCGGCGGTCGACGGTGGTGCTAAGCTACTGCTTCTCCTCAAAGCCTCAGGCTCTCTCTAGACTTCCGCCCCCCTCATGTGAGGGTCTGGAGTATATTTATAGTGTTTTGGGTGCAATTAATGCAACTATTTTGATTGGACGGTCAAGAGGGCTTTCCTTGATCAAACAACGTTTAAGGGGCATTTGATGGCCTTAAATATATCAGAATTGAATGATCTTAGGCTCGTTGGATTTTTCTTGTCGTGACGCTCGATTCGAGTATAAGCTTGCTAGTGTCGGCATTTGTTTCACCTTTCAAATGTGTCCGGAAATCTTCTAAGAATGGTTTAATGAATTGATATCGGCTTGATTTGACTCGGATTGGACTAGTTTTTACATCATTAGGTCTGTCTCATCGAGTCGGTCAATTTGACTATAAGTTTACTGAAATTAGAGCTCTTGATGATTTTTTATCATTGTTTGAAAGTTTATTGCTCGAAATATCGCATCGTGATTCGTGTCATGCCTCGAGATTTGTGCCGGATGATGAAAATTTATAGGTGGCATTTCAATTATTATTTAATGGTTGTATGTTATATTACAAGGCTGATGCAATTGAGACACATAATAGGTTTTGTGGTGCTCAAAGATTCAGTCACATCACAAAAAAGAAAATAAAAGGATGTTTCATACAAGTTTCTCTTCTACTTGTCAATCATTGCACAGCTTCAAAGATTATTTGTTTTAATGTGCTTTGTTAAATTGATAATTTGATATAATGTAAGATAAGATGAATTTAGTTATTTTGAGTCATTGGATAGATGAAAAAATATGAAATCATTTTCATACTTATCCTCATTTTATGGTGGAGTTACACAATGTGTTGGATTGTGTGTCAATAGTTTCATGTCATGTAGTCAGGCCACCTATCATACTCATACTAATTGGTGATAGTTACTCAACATAACTTATCACCTGCGCTATGGAGAACTGCGCCTTTTATATTTCTCATTATACCCAATCCACAAAGCTTCAAAAGAAAAATTAATATATATTTGCAGTCATTTATAGAAGAGTTTCAAATTTTATGGAAAATAAGTCTTACAATTAATGATATTACTGTGAAACAAAAATTTTAAATGAAAGATATCTGAAAGTGGATGATAAGGGATTTTCCTCCGTATGGAATGCTAGCGGCATAGATCATTGTTGGAAATTTAAGATACACATACTGCATAAATCTATTGAAGGCATGTAAGAGACTAAGATGGCTATTGAACTACAATACTAGTGGTTATTCTTTCTTCCTTTTCTTATATTTTATCTAAAATGTTTACAGGTTAAGGCCATAATATAATATATTTTGTATCTTTGGTAACTCTCATCATGCGTAATTTCTTCATTTTTCAATGAAAGATGATTGTGGCCCTCAATTTTCTCACCAGAAAAAAAAAAATGCACTAGTGGATATTAATAATGGCTGGTCTTTCGAAAGCAAGAAGTCCCAGGTGCAAGTCTATTTCATCATATTTCAAATAACACTTAAATTGACGGTCACAATTAAATTGTCAGTCCTCTTCTATTCATCCCGGCGGATCATTCTAAACTTTATAGGAATACTAAAGATATTTGTGATAAATTCCCACTCATAGCCTTTTTTCCATTGATTTATTTCTGCAAAATTAGACATAACTTGCAGGGAATCACTCTTATGAAACTTTAATGAAAGTGCAAAAATTATTTAGAAATTTTACCATTTTTTCTAAATTCTTCTAAAATCCTTCTAGTTGGAGAAAATATTAGGTGTATCGTTCAGATGTCCGCACGACGGCGTGGATCACACAACGCCACTCTGCATGGTGGTGTGGTGCGATCCACACCATCGTCCGGACATAACATTTTCTTGTCTGGTAGAGATGATTTTGTCTATATATTCTTTCTTTCTGCTTGCATGTTTGTACAGTTACGTTATGATCGTCTCAACTCAGAATTGTTCCTAGTGCAGATGAGAAGGTGATTCAGTGATTGAGCCCTTTTTTTTATGCCGAAAAATCCCAAGCTTGAGCAAACCAACCAAAAAAATAAAGAAAAAATAGAATAAAAACTGTTCCCAGTGCGTACCAGTACTGCACAATAACACTTACTAGAACATGGATCAGGCTCGACAATTACTCCCAAATATCAAATTTTCTTGCTGATCAATCAAATTTACTCACCATAAATTAAAATTTAACTTTTTTAGCTTAAATGGCTTAGTTAAAGATAATCTGATACACTAGAATTTAACTTTTGATTGTGTATATTTCTATAGTTAAGCAGTTCTTTTAATAATCAGATAGTAATATATATACATACACTCACATTTTTTAACACTGCCGTTGCCGGTCCCAAGCCCGGATGTGAAAAGTGGAGGGTTGCGTTAGGTAGTCGACAGCCAGAGTAAAACTTGTCGAAAAAATAAATCATGACATGAATCCTTTCGATCATTGTGTAAGTGTTAGGCGTCCCCTGAAGCGACGCGCTGTATGGCTCGAATACGATGGAAAGTGTGCAGGCCGCTACACCGGCGCCCGGTGTAGTGTCGTAGTAAGCAAAGGTTCCCACATTACGGACGGATGCGGGTAAAGAAGTTAGTCCATGATACTTAGTATTAGGATAGTGATCTCGGAATATAGGTACTCTCAATGGTAAACTAATGGAATTGGTTGATATTATGATCCATAGAAAGATAAATATCCTTTGTATTCAAGAAACTAAATGGGTTGGAGAAAAAGCTAAGGAGATTGATAACTTAGGTTTTAAACTATGGTATTCTGGTAAGAGTCGTACTAGAAATGGTGTAGGTGTAATTATAGATAAGAGTTTGAAAGATAATGTTGTTAAAATTAATAGAGTTGGAGATAGAATTATAACGATTAAGATTATTATTGATAATAAGATTTTTAATATTATAAGTGCTTATGCTCCTCAAGTTGGTTTAGAAATAAGCTCTAAAGATAAATTCTGAATGATTTAGAAGACTTAATACACTCGATACCCTCGAAGAAAAATTTTTTATTGGAGGAGATTTAAATGGACATGTCGGTAGAGTGGTAGAAGATTTCGTAAATATTCATGGTGACTACGGTTATGGAGCTATTAATGAAGAAGGTAGAGCCATTTTAGATTTTGCTTTAGCGTATGATATGATTATTACTAATACTTTATTCAAGAAAAGAGATGAGCATCTTATTACTTATAAGAGTGGATCTAATAAAACACAAATTGATTATTTTCTTATGAGAAGAAAAGATCGTCGAGATTGTAAGGATTGTAAGGTCATTCCAAGTGAGCAATTAAGTACCCAACATCGATTATTAGTTCTAGATTTTAAGATGAAAAATTGTAAAATAAAGAATACTAGGATTCAACATCGTAGAATAAGATGGGGGCACCTAAAAGACAATAATAAAATTATTTTTATGACTAAAATTCAAGATTTAAATATTTGGGATTGTCGGCATATTTTTAAGTTGAGTGTTGTATTTTTAAAAAGGGGTCGCCTACAGAAGTTGTCGGCGAATTTTAAATTTAATTTAAATATATACATAATTTAGAAAGTAGTATTTGATTTTGAAAATAATTTTAAATTTTGAATATTTTAAGATATGAAATCAAACCGATCTCACATCCAAATAGTTTATATAAACGAGCACCGCATCACAAACCGTGTATCTATCCCTAAGGATAGACATACTGCTTGATGATGGGGCTCGGTTAAATAAACTAGAAGATTTGTGACATCCGTTTGGTCTGCGAACCAATTTTATAAGCCGACAAATTCCCCTGCTTAATATGCAAACATTAAACAGGGTTTATATTACCTGGGTTCTTTAAAATTCCCTATAAGGGCAAGCCCCATAGTTAATTACATCTTAAGTGACGGGAATCACCTAAGAAAACTCTCGATAATAATCAATAATTCCGCTCTCAAGAATTTCAAAGTTTAAGTTTTCAAAGGATTGAATTTTTGAATCTCAATAGGGAATGGATCAAGTTTGGAACATTTTATTTTGGGAATTCAAAGGAAGAAAAGTAGGAGAAATTACGGATTCGAAGTGAACTTCGATAATCTCCCGACTATCCTATTGTTTGGCTTGAATTTAGGAAAGTCCTAATGTTTATTTAATGTTTTAATCTCGCCAATTTTAATTAATTAGGGCTTATATTCATATGATAAAATCATACAAATAAACTTCGAAGATGTGAGGGTTTATATCGTATCGGACGACTACCTCGGAATCCTAAGACCGGTGAGGGCTTAATCCGCATGATATGATCATGCAAATGCCTAACGAAGAGTTGAGGATTTATGTTGCACTAGTGCAAACTACCTCGAAGTCCTATGGCTTGGTTATTTAATTCTAAGAAAGTTTTGTCGAAGTAGGTTCAAGTTTTCGTTGATGACGATGACCGTGCTCGCCTACCATGCTCCGAGCTCCTTGTTGTTGCGGAGGTTTTAGTTTTAGAAATCATAAATCGGGGGATGAGAAAAGTGTTTTGGTTTAGAGAAGTCTTAATTTCCAAGTGTTTTTTGTGTTTTAATTAAAACAAATCTTAAAGTTGATTATAACGACACCGGCTAAGATCCCACGTGCTCCATCCTTCCGCATCATTATTTTTATCGGATTCACTTAGTCCGGATGAATTTGCTAAACTCAACTCGAATGAGTTCCACACTTTCATTTAGACCGTGGGAAATCCCGTTAGCAACACGTAGGTTACATCATCCGAGGTATTCCCGATCATCCAACAGGACGTTTTAATTTAGTTGCAGTTGTAGTTTTGTTGTTCGTTTGTGATTAAATTTTGAGTTTTTTATATTTTGAAATGTTGTGGAGGTGAATTTTATCTTGTAGTGTCTTTTAATTTAGTTTTGGTTTCGGTTTCGGTTCTCATCCTAAAGGTGTAGGTTTTCATGCAACTGTTGTTTTATCATGCAAGAAAAATAAGTGCGATGCGATTAAATAAATTACCGTAAAGTAAATCGCAATAAAATAAAAGCGTACCTGGAGGGTCTTCCCGTCATCCCAAGCTGCACTTAAAACACAGTTAGAATATTTAAGCAAGTTCTAGTAAAGCTAAGGTAAGGGTTATGGTTTTCTACCAAATTCCTAATCCTATAGCTAGTCATTTCCTATGACGTCTAAGTTCCTTGTGTTTTGGTTTGAAGACGATTTTCTTCATCAAAGGACGATTAAGTTCAATTGTTCTTATAAATATCCTATCATATTGAGGAAGTGCTTAAGAAGAATCTTAAACATCTTTTCAATATTCTTAGGATTGTTTTAAGTCCAAATGAATTTAATTATGTAAATGAATCGATCGTCCGAGGTTTTCAAGTTTTGTTAACTTGCTCGATGAACTGGGATATTTGAATGTCCTATAAGTGAAGTAACATTTCATTTAATATTCGTTTAGGAGTTATGATAACTAAAGCTTTTGAGGGTAAATTGGTGTTCAAATGGTTTGTGATTTAGCTTAATTTCAATCGAAGGGTTTAAATTTGGAATAGTGTTCAAGTTATTTTAGGCTTATTTCTTTATGTCTTGTAGGTGATGTTATTTAATTCAACTTAATTTAATTTAATTTAATTTAATTTAATTTAATTTAATTCAATTTAATTCAATTTAGTTTGATTTGATGTTACATTAAATTAATTTGATTTAATTTAATTTTTAATTTAATTTGATTTAATTTAATTTAATTTAATTTAATTTATTTAATTTAATTTAATTTTTAATTTAATTTAATTTAATTTAATTTAATTTAATTTAATTTAATTTTTTAATTAAATTTTTTAATTTGATTTAATTTTAATTTAATTTTTAATTTGATTTAATTTAATTTAATTTAATTTTTTAATTTAATTTTATTCATTTTAATTTTAATTAAAATTTAAAAGAGTTCAATAATTTAATTTTAGTTTAATGATTAAGTCTTTTAATGTTTTAAATTTGAATTATCATTTTAATTAAGAACTAAACATTAATGAAATGATTAATCTAGGGATTTTTTAAATTAAAGAATAAATCTCTTCCTAATAATATCCCTATTTTAATAATTCCAATTTTATTATTCTTCCAAATTTATTTAATTAAAGTTTAATCATTTTAAATTGCTTAATGGGTTTCTACCCTTCAATTATTAAATTTCAATCATCCAAATCAGATTGGGATCAAATATTTTACTTGTTAATTTTATTATTAAACCTAAAGTTTTAATTAAGGATTAAAAGAAATTTAATTATCACTTTACCCTTTAAGCTTAATAATTTCATAACTCACTAAATTGAACTCAAATGAACTTGAAATTTTTATGTGACTTCACTCATATGTCAATAAAGACATGAGAGGAGAAAATGTGATTTTTCTGTATTTAATTTATTTATATAATTATTTTTTGGTAGAAAATAGAGATTTCCAAGGAAAATTTAATAACATGACCAAGGGAAAGTTTCTGTCCTTAAGAAAATTAGGGGACATTCCTAATGACTAGGGGACCACTTGGACCAATTTTGGTGATTTTTTGAATTATATTATTTTTATTATAAATATTTTAAGTTCTGGAGTGTTAATTAATTTAAAAATAAAATAAATGTTGAAAAATGAATTTTATGTTTTTCAAAAATCTCTCTGATATCAAGGATTTCAGAGAACCAAATTTTGCAATTTTCTGATTTTTCTATGATTTATTGTGATTATTTTAGTGAAAATGCTAGAAAATACATTTTTTAATTTTAAAATTACCCTAGAGCTTTAAAATTAATATCTCACCAAATAGACCTAAGAAAAATATGGGGTTTGTTCCTAAGTGATTAAAATTCAAAATGTGACATTTTGGTGAATTTTATTATTTTTGTGATTTTTATTATTTTTTAATTATTAAAAATATTAAAATAATATTAAAAATCAACTTTTTTAGAAAATTGAAATTTTAATTTTCTTAAATTCCCTGATATCAGAGAGGTTCCAAAACCAATTTGGTGAATTTTTGAAAGATATTTTGAAAGTTATGAATTTTTAAAGTTTAAAATGACTAAATGGCTTAATCAACCCAATTAATAGGGCTAACCAAGTCCAATTGACTTGAAACTTTTATGGTGGGTTCCTCTGATCCTAAAGGTCAGTGGAGAATTGATTTCAAGTCAATTTGATCTATGGTTAACTCTAATTAATTAGAGACCTATTTTGAGTGTTTAAGCCAATTAGGGTTATTTTGAGTGGACTAACTCAAGTCCTATTTTTCCTAGGGTTCTCTGGTCATAAGGAACATCACCAAATTTTCCTAGAATTTACTCCACAACATGCTAATTTTTGGAATTAAAATACTCAAAACAGCAACATGCATTTGAAAAATAAATAACTTTTCACAGAGGTGGCCTCTGACCTTGGAAAATTCAAGGCATGTTCCCAAGTTCAGAGGCTTCAAAAGCCCTATGGTCTCATACCATGGTGAATTATATGAATGCATGGAGAATTAAATGTATGCAGAGAGTAAATAAATTATAAAAAATAAAATACTTGATGAAATTAAATGATTTCTTTTCCACATTATTCTCCTCTGTTCACTGAGCAAGAGGGTATTTTTATTTTATTTTTATGATTTTCCTACACAAAGTTATGAATTTTTGAAGTTTAGGGAATTAAATAAATAGAAAATACCCCTAATTTTCTACTTATCCACGCGGCGCCGGCGAAACATCGGCGACTCCGAAGGGGTACGTGTCGCGCCGTGATTGGGCGCCGCCATCCGAGTCGGCCGTCCCGGGGCCCGCCGTATCGTTCCGTCTCCTCATCCGGCGCGATCCTGGCCGTCCGTGCGCGCGTGTATTAAATGGACGGCATCCGTTCATCGTCCCCAAGTGTCCTCACCCGAGAGCCGTCCACACTAAATCCCTAATATCTCACTCGATACTCAATGGATTTTCATGTTCTTATGCTCTATGGATTCGTCTTGAAGAGACGAACACATCTATACGGTTATCATGCATTGAAATTAAAGCATTTGAAATGGAGAATCTCCAGAGGCTCGGGATGAAGAATTAGTTCATACCTTTGCTCCGAGAGGTGAAGCCTCGATCGGAGATGTTTGGCACGTTCGTTGGAGCCTGCAGGAGGCTAGGGATGAAGCCCGGGGATGTGGTGAATTGCTCAGGTGTAGTTTCCACCAAGGCCGATCACAACCTTTGGAGTCCGGAACAACCGGGTGGCCCGGAGAGGGGGCTTTCACTCGGAAAACTTCTTCTCTTGGCCCGGTGAAGGTGTAGGTGAGTTTAATTTGATTTTGGTGAAGGATTCGGGAATGTCCTCGTTCGGCTCGAGAATCGAGCTTCAAAATCGAGCTCGATCAATGGGTATTAGAGCGAGGAGAACAGTGGGGATCAATTGCTCTAAGTCTAGAGGGGAGTGAGGAGTGATTTTGGCGGAGTTTTGGTATGGTTCGGTTCAGCACCTCTTCATGGCCGAGAGGTGGGGAGTTTAAATAGGCGAGGTGGAGGGCCTCCGCGGGGAGTCGAGGGTCGGGATCAGCTGCTCATGGCAAGTGAAGAATAGCCGCAATGGCCACTGGGCATGGGGCGGCTCAACAGTGAGAATTCCAAGCTTGGATTGACTTGGACCTCTCGGCCATGGAGTTTTCCGGCGATCGGGGTGGGTCGGCCGTGAGCAAGGGTCACCCTCGGGGTCAGGTGGGTCGGGGTCGGGTGTTTGTGCAAGCAATTGGCAAATGCCAAGTGTAAAGGCTTTGATCCAAAGTAGAATGGGGCATGGCTAGTTTTTGGGTCTAAATGGGTCAACTCACCCATTTGGGCTTGGTGCACCCTTCAAGGTGGCTTTGGGTGCTGTGGGGGATCAAAGGGATCAGCTGGTTTGGCATGGAGAAGTCTCCATCCAAATATATTTGGATTAAATTTAGGTTTAGTGTGAATCATGATTAAGGCTAATGAGCTTTAGGGATTAAGGAAAGGGGCCCTCCTTCCTACCCAATATGGTATGGTGACATGTAAAGAGGCTCTCATGGCTTCCATGTGGCTCATGCATGGCTTCATGGCTCACCTTTGGCTTGGGAAAAGTCAAGTCAATTTCATGTAAATGGATTTAAGAAAAATTTTGATATTTTGATGTGAATTTGTATGGGGCTTGATTTGGAATTGTTTGATGATGGAATTATAACTTAGGGAATGGCTTTGATTAAATGAATGGCAAATGGAAATGTCATGTGGGCTTTAGGGCCAATTTTGGGCTTTTGTATTTGGTGGAAATGAGCTTTTAGGAAGGTTTAGGGAAGTGGGCTTTTAGGTTTGAAAATGAATTTATGGATAGAAATTTTGTAAAGAGGTTGGGCCAAATAATTGTTGAGTTTGGTTTAGGGATGTGTCATGAGTGGTTTGGAGTCAATTTGGTGTGATTTGGACTTGAATTGGTTTGAATTTGGGTTTAATTGGTAAGTGGGCCTATGTAGGTCAAATTGGGCTAACTTGGGCCAATGTTGGGCTAGGGTTGAAATTGATGTAAAATTAATGTTGGGAAATATTTATGGGAGTGTTTCAAAAGAGGTTTTGGCTTTGATGGGTTTTGATTTTGGGGTTTGGGCTCATTTGGGTTAGGTTTGGGTTTAGGTCAAAAATGGGCCTTTTAGCTTTGGGTTGAATTTGAGTGGGGTTTGGATCAAAATCTTGGGCAAATCATGTTAGTTTTTTGTTTATGGGGATGTTAAGGAAGGTTTAGAAAAGATTTGGGGTTAATTGGAGTTGAATTGGGTGAGTTTGGGCTAAGTTTGGGTCATGGGTCCAAATTGGGCTTTAAGGCCAAAAGTGAAATTGGATCCAAATTTCAATCAAATTGGGCTTGGATTTGGTCTAGATTGGTGTTGGGGATGTTGAATTGAAGTTTAGAATTGAATTGGACCAGAATTTGGGTCAATTGGGTAGGTTTAGTTTTGACATTGGGTTCACTTAGGGTTAAAATGGGTCAAATTGGGGGTTTTGACAAAAGTAGGGTAAATTGACAAAATTGGCCCATGGTGTAGTTGAACAAAATGAAATTGGGAATATTTGGGATTTTCTGGAATTTTCTGGGAATTTTCTGAATTTTTGGATTTTTTGGCTAGGAGGAGTATTTTGGGTATTTGGAGGGTATTGGGAGGTATTTTTGGAATTTTTGATATTTTTGGGTATGGATGATCAATTTGAGTGATGTGGAAATGTTTGGGAATGATTTTGGAGAATTTTGGGTGATTTGGAAATTTTTGAGAAATTTGGGCTATTCGAGCTTGGGTAGGTTAGCAGGTGTAGGGTCCCTGGGTCAAAAATCGAAAATTTGGAAAATTGAAGATTGGGTGGATGTAAGTGGAATGAAATCATTTTTGTTGAGCCATGAAGCCATATCAAGCCCACATGAGCCATGAAGGGACTCATTTGAGGCATTCACTATGTTGTTCCTAACCTCTTGTCAAGGGCTTAGGGTTAAGGACCATCCATGTGAATCACCTACATGAGTCAGGAGGTCAAGTCGGGTATGGGTGTGTTTTTAGGAAGTGTGTGAAAGTGTAGTGTGTAGGTGTAGTGTGTGTGTAAGTCAACCCTTCACCAGACCAGGCCACCTGGGGCGATCCTGAGGCCAAATAGTCCCATAGGAACTCATCCTTTAAACTTCCACATTTGATTTCAACCCTCTAGGTGATTAGGGGTCTACGATCAAGTTTGTGGAGTTTCCAGGGAGTTTAGAAGTGGTTTGAATTTCTAAAAGGTGGGTCCCAATTCTAATCCTCTAAGATAGTCAAAGGAAAAGCCTAAGGCTAGATCCTAAGCACTAAAAGAAGAAGAGAAGACCTCATAAAAAAATGAGGTCAACAGGGATGTTCATGAAGACGCGAATGTTATGTGGGAAAAATTAACTAATACTATTAAACAAGTGGCTAAAGATGTACTTGGAGAATCAAAAGAAAAAGTTTCTATAAATAAAAATAGTTGGTGGTGGAATAATAATGTGCAAGAAAAGATAAAATATAAGAAGTTATGTTATAAAAATTGGTTTAAATGTAAAAGCGTAGAGAACGAGAAAAATATAAAACGGCCCGTAGGAGTGTAAAAGAATAATGCGTGACGCTAAAAATTCTGCTTTTAGTGATCTTTATAACATGTTAGATGCTAAGGAAGGTGAAAAATATATGTATAAACTAGCCAAACAATGAGAAAAGAAAAGTAAAGATTTAACTCAAGTAAAGTGTATTAAAGATGAAAATCAAAAAGTGCTTTTCTTAGAAAAAGATATTCAACATAGGTGGGTGAGTTATTTTGATAAACTTTTTAATGATGATGCTGAAAGTTCAATCGACCTTAGTGATCTTAATATCGTTAGTAATAATAAAACTTTTCATTTTTACCGTCGCATTAGTAAAAAAGAAGTTGATGAGGCTTTAAAGAAAACCAAGGGGGGAAGTCTGTAGGACCTGATAATATCCCAATTGAAGTGTGGAAATGTTTAGGTGATTTGGGGGTTTCCTGGCTTACTAAACTTTTTAATATTATTTTAAAAACTAAAAGGATGCCTGAGGAGTGGAGAAAGAGCATTTTGGTCCCCATTTTTAAGAATAAAGGAGATGCACAAGAGTGTGCAAATTATAGAGGAATTAAATTGATGTGTCATACTTTAAAATTATGGGAAAGGGTAATTGAACATAGGTTAAGACGTATTACGAAGATATCTCATAATCAATTTGGATTTATGCCGGGCAGGTCTACCATTGAAGCTATACATTTATTGAGAGGTTTGATGGAGAAGTACAAAGATAATAAGGAGGATCTACATTTGATTTTTATTGATTTAGAAAAAGCTTACGATAAGGTTCCTAGAGATGTTCTTTGGAGAGTCCTTGAGAAGAAAGGTGTTGATATGACTTATATTCAAGTCATTAAAGATATGTATGCTAGAGCTGTTACATGTGTTCGAACTGCAGGAGGATTGACCAAGTATTTTACTATTTCTGTTGGTTTACATCAAGGATCGGCTTTAAGCCCTTATCTTTTTGCTTTATTTATGAATGGTCTTACTGGGCATTTACAAGAGGATGTATTTTGGTGTATGCTTTTTGCTGATGATATCCTCCTTGTGGATAAGACAAGGGAAAAAGTCCAGGAAAAACTTGAATCATGGAGGTCTACATTGGAGTCTAAAGGTCTTCATTTGAGTAGAACTAAAACTGAATACATGAAATGTAATTTTAGTAATAGTAGGTCTAGTGACAGAAGTGTAACTTTGGGTGATCAATTTATTAAAAGGTGTGAACGATTTAGATATCTCGGGTCCATTGTTCAAAGCGATGGTGATATAGATGGGGATGTTAATAGTAGAATTCGGGTTGGTTGGTTGAAGTGGAGGAATGCGTCCGGCCTATTGTGTGATAGAAAAGTACCGCTTAGACTGAAAGGAAAATTTTATAAGATGGTGGTGAGACCTTCAATGCTCTATGGTGCTGAATGTTGGCTTTTAAAAGAGAAGCATAATGTTAAGTTAAGTGTTGCCGAGATGAGAATGATTAGGTGGATAAGTGGCTTTACACTTAGAGACAAAATGCGAAATGAATATATTCGTAATAGGGTTGGAGTTGCACCCATGACGGATAAAATTAGAGAGAGTCGCCTTAGATGGTTTGGTCACATTAAACGTCGACCACCTGATGATCCGATTAGGAGAGTAGATGTTTTAAATACAACTTATGTTAAGAAAGGCAGAGGTAGACCTAAGAAAACTTGGGCTTATTGCATAAAAAATGATCTTAATTTATTAGAATTAAACGAAAATTTGACACTAAATAGGACGCAATGGAGAAAAAGGATTCATGTAGCCGACCCCACTTAGTGGGATTAAGGCTTTGTTGTTGTTGTTGTTGTTGTTGTGTCTACCATAAAATATAGCAGGTGTGTATAAGATTATTTTCTATTTCTTGAAATGATGCGCGTTTTACTCCTGGTAATTGGAGAACATAAACAACTCAAAATAATGCTGATTCGGCAAATGAGTTGAGTTTTGATCAATGCAACCATACATTTCATGCATATATATCTATGCATGCACTTTTACTTTGGCATTTATTAAAAAAAATATTGCAAAGACATGCATGCAATTAGAACGTAATATATTCTACTGTACCAAAAAATTAATCAAGAGATTTTAGTATTACAAGGACCCCCGACCGATTATTGTTAGATGATGGTAGTCAGATAGGTATGGTCGAGTGATAGTAGTTCAAGGATTATAGTTTAACGAGAACAAACCAATGACAATAATATAACAATTTTAGTCGGATCATAATAACTGAATAACTATGATTGAATGATGAAAATCTAGAGCACATGATTCAGTAAAACTAAGAAGTTTCAAATTTTTAGGCTCTCTTTTCAATTTTCTTTTTCTTATGAAGAGTTAGAGCATGTTTATAATTTTGAAAAATAATATTTTTACGAGTTTAACCAAATTTTTCATGCATGTCCTGCATTGATTCTCATAATTATAAATGATTCTCTTAACGTCATCAAAATTAATAAATTTTAGACTAGTTGGAGTCCATTGGTTGAGATTTATTATAAACATATAAGATTCTGGTCTATCAAATAGTATCATAAAACCTTCAACAATACTTAAGCATTTACACAATGTCGGTGTAAATGAGCTGGTTAAGAAAAAAACATTCATTTAAATAATATCTTTATTTAAATCCGAGTTATGATGGTCCCAAATATAACCATGAAGATTTTGAATTAAAACTTTCTATCAAATCTTGATTTGATCAAAATTCTTTTTGTCATAACAGTTAGCATGAACCAAGCAAATCAATGTAACTCGGAAAGAGCAGCTCCGTTTTGGCCCATTATTCATAAAGATATACATCACAAAAAAGAAGCGTGCAGAGCTAGCCAGCATCATGATCTTTTAACCCCAACAAACGGTAAGTTCCAAAAAGCTTAATAATATAAACAACTCTATGTACATCACACCAGTTTCTCCTTCCACTTTCTGTTCTGATCTCCTCCCCACTCGCCAGGCGCCACTACGACACCATCCCTCTTCCACCCCTCTTATTCTTATTCTCATTCTCCTTCCTCCATATTCTGAGTGCCCTGCCTTGTAACCTTCACATTCCTTTTTTATTCCCCTATCCCTCCTTTCCTATTCCCAAACTATGCCTGCCCCCACTTTCCCTGCGCGCGTGGGCTTTTCATCTCTCTCTCTCCCTCCACATACTCCAAGAGATCTCCCACAAAAAGCAATCAAAACCCCCCCTTGTTATGCCCACAATCATGAGCCTTGGTTGCCTCATGCGCATGCCATATTGCCCATTGCCCTGCTTCTTCTTCAATCTCACTTATGCTCACTATAAATCCCCCACCCAACCCCACTCTCTTCTTCCCACTTCGCCAACCCACTCCCTCTCACAACTAGAGCTTTCATCCCTTCCAACATCATTGCTTTTCTATGGCGCTCTCCGGGTTCGAAGGCTTCGAGAAGAGGCTTGAGCTCCACTTCTTCGGCGACGATCCCATAGGTCTACGAAAACTCAGCTTCAAAACACTTGATCAAATCCTCGCCGCTGTACAGTGTGGAGTTGTCTCAGCCGTCGGCAATGCCCACTTCGACGCCTATGTGCTCTCCGAATCAAGTCTCTTCATTTATCCTCACAAACTCGTCATCAAGACATGCGGAACCACCGGACTCCTCCACTCTGTCCCGCTCCTCCTCCACCACTCCTCGGCGCACGGCCTCAAGCTACTGCGCTGCAAATACACTCGCGGCAGCTTTATCTTCCCCAGCGCGCAGCCCACCCCACACACAAGCTTCAAGGAAGAGATTTTATTCCTTGAGAAAAACGTTCCTGCCTCCCTCCGCTACCGAAAGGCTCGAATTCTCCCCTCCCATTCCCCTCGCCACAAGTGGCACGTCTACTGCGCTAGTTCGAAAGCTGACGACTTGTGTGGAGGACTGATAACAGTAGAAGTCTGCATGACCGAGCTCAACCGGACCGTCGCCGACCGATTCTTCCGCTTGCCGGGCGAGGTAAATATGTCAGGGCATGAAGCAGGGAGGGAGATGACACAACGGTCCGGCATAGCAGACGCCGCTGGTCCGAGGGCCTTCATCTGCGACTTCGCTTTCGATCCTTGCGGATACTCCATGAACGGGCTCCACGCCGAACGCTACTCCACCATTCATGTAACGCCGGAGGAGGGCTACAGCTACGCGAGCTACGAGTGTGTGGTCGCTGAGGAGTCGGAGATAGAAAGCGTGCTCAACAAAGTTTATACCGTGTTCCGGCCAGGAGTAATGTCGGTCTCAGTAACCGGCGGAGCTGAGGAGCGGATTGATATAACAGGGCTTAGTTGCCGGAGCCGAGCAGAGGAAGCCTTCTCCGGCGCAGGAACCGTGACATACCTAACATTTGTATCAGGAATGGATGAGTAGTGAAGTGCAGCCTGATTTTGTCTTCTCAGAAATGATACTGGCATGTAATTGAGAGAGAAAGAGGAGTTAGGGAGGAAGATGGAAGAAGTTGAGAGTGGGAACGCCATGATGTAGAGCTCCACTAACAAGTGTCACGCCTAGTACTTGAGGAGGCACATAGTGGGGTTAAGGGAGAGTGAGGGTTTGGTGCAGAGCATTGGATGCTATTAGGTTTTTCTTTTATTTAAATCTTTTTTCATAATGGTTTGTTGTTCTTGCCTTTCTTTCTCCCAAAGAGAGAGAAAAAAAAAACGAGTACACTTTCTCTAGCAATCCATTTGTTTATTATGTTAAGTGCTATTCCCATTACTTCTGCATTTGTATTTTATTTTTTTTATTTTTTCATATTATATATTCTTGTTGGGAGCCTGCACAGTTCTCTGTGTATATCCATATAAGTAATATACTTTCATTATATTTAAACAAATATATTTTCAAAATTATTATTTTTTTATTATTGAGCATGAAAAATATGATGTTGATCATACTTCTCATTGATCTGAGAAGAATAAATAGGTGTTGATTTTATTGATGTGAGAATTTAGAGCTTTCTATAATAAACATATGGTGTATGAGTCATAAAACCAATATGCTTCAGAATATTTGCACATGCAAACATGTTTTTAGGTGAAGCTAGTGCAATATATGAGTAGGTGGTGGACTAAAAACATATCTTTAATAACAAAAAGATACACAATTTCAATTCAAATTTTTAATATGTTGAGAAATTTAGGGCAAATAAATGCAAGAATCGAGATAAATTCAAAAGAACACTCAGAGATTTAACGAGGTTCGACAGGGAGCAGAGCGGCGGTTTTCCTTTAATCCAGAAAAGAGTACAAGTTACAGGCTTTAGCCCTAGGGTTACAAATCAGTCTTATTTATAGCCCTAGGTGTATAATATGTAATTACAAAATTACCCATATACCATACCACAGGGTGTTGCCCCCACACCCCTAACCCACATAATAAAACTCTCTCGATTTGCTCGCTCCGCTCCAACACCTGTTCCTTATTTGGTAAATGAGTCATACTTAACACAATGTTATTTTTAAGCGTATAATAGATGTTATATCGACTACCATCTCTTTTTGAACTAAGCTCCCAAGTCAAATAATAAAATGGCTGAAAAGGTACTTTTATTGTGAATGTGTTTTCCGGTAGGACTTGCAAGCTGAGATCTCTCTTTTAACTTTATAGAGTATTTTATTGGCGTTGTTAGGGTATGTGATGGAGAATTTTTTGGATAATTATTAAAGAGCTCTTTTGTTTTGATTGGAAATTTAGTTGGAATTAAGGTAATATTGCAGGATCCAACCATAAAAGAAGATAATCTGCTCAACAAATTTATAAACTAGAAAGAGTAGGACGCAATTATCTAATGGCTGATAAGCATGTCCATTGAATTGGTTCAATTTATCAATTTGGAGGAATAGTACAAATTTGATTCTGATTCTGATATTCAAATCAATAGAAATATACTCCGAAAATAAATTTGGCAAAAGTGGACTGTGCTGAATTTTAATCCTGCATATAATCATGCCTAAAATTAAATTCTAGTGTAATGTGAAATTATATATAAAGTTTAGTTTAGATTTAGAAATTTAGTTGAAAAAGGCAAGAGCATTTTTTTTTCTTTTTTTTGGCTCAATATGGTTGAGGGAGCAATCAAACATAGGTATTTAAGTTAGTAAGAAGCTAGTCCCCTAATGAGCAATAAGAGGGATATTAATATATCATTTCCACCAAAGCAATCAAGATGATGAGATTTATTATATTGATACAGTAGCTATGTACCACAGACCTACAAAAAACAGCAGTACTCATGTTAGACACGAACATGACTTCGACACGTCCAAAGAAATGTTTTACATTGCAAAATATGAGTATGAATTTTTCTCAGGTCTTGTTACGTTCAGGACAAACCTTAATACAACAACGAACATAAGCACGACATGATCTAAAGAAAGCGAGACACGAAAAGTAGAAAATTATAAATATGCATGTAGCCTAAATTATATCTCATAATCAAAGTAGACTCCTCTCTCATTGTGTCAAAGCTCCATACAAATTTTATTGAACGAGAGTCGTCCAAGCTGAATGTCGAAGGTGTATCAAACATTCATTGAAACCTAGCGTATGTGATTCCTTCTTTTTTCGTCAATGCCGAGCATCAAAGTTTCATCATTAATTCTTCGAAGTGTTCGTTGAAGCAAAATTTGTACCAGATAAAGCGCAAGCCATAAGTCTTTTTATCGCAACTTGAGCATGACTCCATTCTATTTATTAAAGCTAATACAAATACCTTATATGAAAGCCTAAACTGAACTTCATGATTAACGCATTGAAGCTACTATTTATCGAAGTTGAGTGAAGTTAAAGCTGCCCTAGATAAGTGATAATTTATTGTTTTTGGTACTCTTAAATGAGCTAATAGTTATAAATCATACATATTACAATTCTACAAGTTAAAATTTAAATTAATTAGTTGATCAAAGTGTATTTGTAGTACATTTAAAATTTTAGTAGATAAGTTGAAGGAATTTTTTTGAATTATATACGATTTTAAATACTAAATTTTTTTTAAGAAATTTCTTAATCCAAGAAGGTTAAATTTTTTTCTTATATATTGTATTTGTGATTTTAGTAGAGATAATTAAAAACAATACATTTTAGATTAATTATTTGTTAAATAAAAAATGTGTCCATAATAGATTGTTATATTATTTAAAGTTATATCGGATCGTTATATCATGTTATGTGGCGTTGTGTAGCGTCCATGTCCTCCTATCTATGTCTCTTGCTTCATAGTGCACAAATGATGGTAATTTTGGGGGCAAAAAAGACGAGGACTTCACGTACTACGAAATTTTTGTGCGCATTTTGACATTTTTCTCATATTTTTTGGGTAGCACTGAGCAGAGAAACTATGCATAATTAATGATGTTTATGAATGAAGTGTTATCACAGCATTACCTCGATGTAGTAGCATAATATCATCATTTAGTAATGTCACCGATAAGAGATAACACAGCTTAGCCAATAAGCGATTTCACATATACAGACATATTATATACATGTGTACCACAACAAGAAAAATTGTTTTTTTTTTGGCTAATTTCCGTCATTTATGATGAGAAAAACCGTCACTTTTGATATTTCTGATAGTTTTAGGCTCGTACGTAAAACGATTGTCTGTAATTCCAAAATCGACTGATATTCCGACGGTCTAAAATTATTGACGTATAACCAACGATTTAAAGTAGTCACTTTTTTAGAGAAAATTTATATCGTCGGTGTTCATCTGTTCATATAATTGACAGGGGAACCGTCGGTAATAGTGAAGATTAAACTGTCGGAAAAGTGTTGCACTCGTCGGTTTCGTGTGGCGCAGCATTTCATCATTTTTGTTGATAAGGTGCCGATTATTAAAACCGATGGTTAAACTATCGAAGAAGTGACTCGCCAGTCGATTTCTTGTGATGCACATAAGTAGTCGGTTAGGAGTCGGTTAAGCGTCGGTAAATAAGTCTATCGGCTTGACATCGGTTATGGCTATAGATATGTCAGAAGTTATCGTAAAACCGACGATAAGCCGTCGGAAATCTGTAGCATCAAGAAAAAAAGATTATCTCTTTCATATTTACATTACTACACATGTTATCATAATTTCTAATATACCATTATAAATAATTATATAACAAGAATAACAACCTAACATTTAATTACCCAATCAAATAACAAAGAAAATTAAATGCATTTAATCTAAAATATATGCATCACTGTTCACAGAGAAAATATATGTACAAACATTCCACATAATAAAAAAAAAGAAAAATACCCTCTATTCATCCTCCTTTATCTCCTCATCCTCATCCTCCTCCATCGCTTCCTCCTCCAATATTTCCACTTCTTTGCCACACTCCCTCATCCGCTGTCGAAAGGAATCTAACTCGTCCTTCAACTTGGCCTCCATGTTGGCCTCCAGCGCTGACCTCATATGAGCAAAATCGGCCTCTATCTCGGCAGAGAATGCAACAACACGCTGGGAGATCGACTCATCCAGCATTCTAGAGGTAGAAACAGCAAATGCACTGGTGGATGGGTGAGGTCGTATGTAAAGCCCTATGACCTGAGCCCATAGACTCTACCCTTCTTCTTCCCTCCAGCAGCCTCCCTCCATAGGTCATTCTCGGAAGGATCATGCTCGCGGATCGTATTACCTCCTGAAACCTAGGAACGACTCTCCTTTAGCTGTTGGAATCTCTCTTGCAAAAAAAGTAGTTACATTCAGTTACAACTAGCATGTGTTAACAAAAAATAGTTTTAGATCCTGAATTATGTGGATTGTACAAAATTTGTCGTTAATTCAGGACTGGTCGGAGTGCTTCTGGTGGGTGCGCTCATGTTCATCGCGGCAGATTGCTCTTGTCCCATCTCCACAGTTTGTCCATATAACAAAATAATTATAATACATCTTTAAACAATAGAAAACTTTAATGAAGGAATGAAATTTTATCAGCCTTCGCTTGCATTCTGTATGTGGAAGTGCCTCACCGATGTGCTTGGAGGGCCTCATGCCTCCACAGTCCGGTCGTCTGTTATGTCTTGCCTGCTCCCCCTTCTTATCCTAGTCCGAGGAATCTTAAGCCCTAAGCAGTGTGGCAAAAATATCATTTCCGAGTCACAGAGGACACTGTCGCGATCTCCAAATATTGCCTCCCGGAGATGATTTTTTCCCTTGTGCTCGAAGTTGTGACGGATGTGTGTCTCGTGCTCGGGGCACCAAGAGAATTGTTTCTTGAAATTTACAGGAATTATGATCATTCAATACATAAATAAAAAAAATTAATATATTTGTGAACAATACATGCCGCAAATTCTTCAATCCAAAGATCTCAATCTACCATCAAGATCTTCTTCCATGACAAGTACGTCAAGTCGTACTTGCTCTGGATGATATCTGAATGGCTCGAATAGTCTGGGTCAGGGGGTAGAAACTTAAAATAAAAAATTTTTATATTCAATCAAGAAAATAAAAAGATTAATATCAATATCTTAAAATAGCTTATGTGTTGGCCATAGGATCAATACGGTAACTACTGTCTGTCGACTCCTGCCCGGTAATGGCAGCATGGGCCTCAGACGCACTCAACCGCACTGTAGTCGCGGTGTGAGTTGGGATGGGGCTAGGGGTGGGGGCAAGGATTGGGGTGAGGGTGGGTGCAACAATGAGGGTGGGAATGGGGGTCGGAACGGCGGTGAGAGTGAGGGTGGGGTTGGGTGCGTGGCTAGGGATAGGGTGGGGGCAGGATAGGAGTGGTTTCATGGGTGGAGGCGGGGGCAACTAGGGGCGTAGGAGAAGGTAGGATAAGGGCAGAGGTGGTTGTGGGAGTGGGGGTGAGGGTGGGTGCCAAGGTTGGGCGACCTCTTATGACTTGCTTTTTTGTCAGATAGTGTTACACTCCACGCCACCCCCACTCCCCCCCCCCCAACCGCGAGTGAGGAGGGAGACTGTCTCTACCTCAAGTAGACATCAACAACAAAGAGAAAAAAATTTATTAATTAATACACATAAAAACATACCATGTAATAAACTGAGAAAAGAACAGTATGCAATTATAAATATAAAACATGAAATTGTGGATCGCGAGGTACACCTACTAAAATTGAAAACACAAAACTATGAATTAAACTAACATACAAAATTCAATGAAAGGTACAATATACGAGCTTACAAAAGTTAAGCTTCAATTATTCTAAGTAACGTACTCATCTTACTCAGCATCATCTAAAGAGTGACTAGAGGATGTAGTCATGATTTCTTCTTCAAGCTCATGGTTAGAGTCATACTCATCACCAAGGTTAATTTCATCGTATTCACCACTAAGAACCTCTATATTGAGCTCTTCCTTGATTGTATCGAGTATGAGACAATAAACTTTCATTTCAATTTATTGATAGGCGTGTTCAATGTTATTCTGAATATTAATAGTTATTTTTGGTTTACTAAAAGTGACATTCGCCCAGTCAATGTTTTCTCTTACTATAAGTGGATATCAAAGATAATAATCCTGACTCGCCTACCAAGCTAGAATGGAAGGATCAAATTTAGCATACCTTCTGTTGACTTTCAATTATCTGATATTATATAGTTGGTTTACCCTTATTCCACGATTAAGAATAGGATTGAACCGAGTACAATTGTATAAGAATACACTTCTACCAATAGAGCCTGGATAAGACAGCTTAACAACTTCTTCCATAATCCCATGATAGTATATCTCATTGTTTGATTTATCATTTACTTTAACACAAATGATGGAATTATAGGACTTTTCCTTCAGACCAAGATCTCGTATGAAACTTGTACCCATTTACATCGTAAATTTGCCATATTTTCATGATGTGCATAGGTCCTCAAGCAAGATCTATCAAACATGATCAGTCATTCCATTTCTCTAATCATGAATCTATTAATATATATACATAAGAAATCATGTATTAATGAAAAGCCTCGTGTCACATGAGAAATGAATATGTCAATTTTAATTCACATGCATTGTAATCACTTGGGGAAATTATTCTCAATTTCCCTGCTGGTGTCATCGTCTTCAACTAAATTTAATGAATCCATGAATAAATTGTTCACATATTGAAATATTATTGAAATAACTAATCATGACATTTTTTAGATAAATGAGTGAAAAAATTATAATAAAAAATTTCTTACTTAAATAAAAGATTTTACCTCGTTGCAATTGAGAAGAACATAAAGTGTCACTGCTCGATGTTCCTGATTATTAAAGTAACGTGATGTGCACCTCTCTGATGTTTCGCCCAATTGCTAGAAAACAGAAAGGGTTGATGGTGGCACCAAACCCAATGAGCTTTTAGTGGATTCCTCTTCCTCAAAATAGCAGGAGCAAAATCTTATCCTTCATAGTTCTTTTTAGTTAATTCAAAATTTTAAAAAAATAATAATGTTTAGCATATATTGACAATCTTCTTTAAAAATGAGTGATTAGCTACCTAGTCTAAAATTAATTAGCTCTAAAATGGATAAGCAGCTTATTTTGATAAACTGTCGATAAACAACGATCCGGATAAGTTTGTTTATTCGTTTGGTTTGAGCGTATACAGAATAGCTGATTTGCAGCTGTTTGTGGATAAATGATTATTACGCCCCTAAAATGAATAAGCTGTTAAGCTGTTTGGTTCGTGCTGTTTGAAAGCAGCTTATATGCAGCTGTTTGTAGAAAAATTATAAATTCTGCTCATCTTTATTAATAAAATGTTATTAAGATATAAAATCTTATTTCAAATTTAAATACAAATATTTAAAAATATAAAATCTTATTTTAAAAAATTATATCTTATTTTCAAACATATTATAAAATTATTTATTTCATTTCTTTATAAATTATTCACATATACACCACTCAACCATTTTCTAATTTAAAACCAGGCCAAATATATTAATGAAAAGGTTTGAAAATATAACAGTACATTTAAAATACAAGTACAGTCTGAAACAAAACAACAAGTTTCATGAAACCTAAATACAAAAAACATACAGATCACACCTAATAGTGGGTTTTATTAAACCTAAATAAAAAGAAGAAATAACATGATAAGATTATAAGGAGAAAAATTACAACATTCATTTTATAATGTAAGAGCACGTCACGATGATCGTTGTCTGGTTCTGACACCACAGAACTGTGAGCAAACTTGTTCTTATGGTAAACAGTCGAACTAGAAGCAATGTCCTGAACTTGTGATACCATGGATCCCCGAGCAATGGTGTTCGGCTGGGATAATGTAGTAACAGACGTATTGCCAACCCACCTGAAGAACTTGCAGTCCTCTGGTCCTTGTCCCCACCAAGGGCACCTGTAGAACTGCCGCCGTAGCTATGTTCCTTACGTGACGTGAGTATTAAGGACGACAATCCGCAGCGACATAGTACTTGCTCGGACTTCACTGCAGACCTGTAGCTCATCCTCCTGCAAATCTTTAATATATTTTACAATCATTTGGATAATAGAATAAAGGGAAATCTGCATACAAGCAGCACAACTTCTATGTTTTCAGGTAGAAAAAGTAGCCATAGCATATCAAGAGTATTGCCCCATATAAAATTTATCCTGCTGAATTTTTGCGACCATCGTCAACATTACAAAGTTAAGAACAGTTATCCTCAGATAAGCACTCATAAGCACGGGGTGTCCAATCTGCTTCAACGCCATTGCACGAGAAAGTAGAAATATACAACTTTACACCAATATATAAGTAAAACCAAATAACCAGAAAATGGACACAACAAATTACGTGGTTCGGTCGAAGTGACCTACATCCACGGGGAAAGAGCATTAAGTTTTTATTACTGCAATATAAAATGATTTACATGAACCTCTAGAACCGGCTATTTACATGAAGTTTTAACACCTTGCCGTTGCAAATCACAACACTTAAACACCCTAAAGTTACAATTATTACAAATTCCTTCTCTAATAAAGTAAAAACTGCACAATTGTAGTAATTAGAAGTTCAAAAATTTTCTAGCAGCGGTTGCTCGTGGGCCATCCATGCTGATATAAAGAAAAACTGCACTATAAAACCATTTCCAGCTTCCCAATAAAACCATTTCCAATAGGCAGCAGACAATAAAGCCATTCCCAGCAGGCAGCAGGCAGTAAAATCATTCCCAGTTGGCAGCAGGCAGCAGATATGTAGCAGTACATTAGTTAGAAGCAATAAGTAAACATGTTGCAGTAAACATGTAGCAAACCATCAAAGCGTGTGTGTGTGTGGGTGTTATATATATATATATATATATATATATATATATATATATATATATATATATATATATATATATATATATATATATATATATATATATGTATATATATATATATATAAGCATCGCATACCATTTATACTAATTCACTTCTCATGTTATCCAATGTAAGACTATGAAGCTCTATTAAATCCAAAATATGAGTAGAACAAAGCTAGTTATAACCTCCAAATCCAACATATAAACAAATGAACAAATCAACTCAGCTATCAGACTGTTAAACAAATGAACAAATCAAGTCAGCTTATGGGCAAACATAAGTGTCTAATGCATATTCATATTTTACAAATATAGAGAGGTCCCCTTTATATATTGTTTTGCAAAGCTTCATAAAGTCTGTGCTTAAAGTATCCATCTCAGTAAAGAAAAAAAACAAAGAAATATTTCTGAGAGGCAGCAGGAATGAACTCATATAGCTGTCAGAATATTCAGAAAAATGCAGAAAGAAATGAGAGAAATTAACTTCATTTCCCCCAAAAAATCATTTCATTTCCCCTTCTTGAACTAAAAAAAAATTCTTTAAAAAATGAGCATGATCTATCACCAATGAAGTGAGCTTTAGATATAAATTAATAGCATTACAGCAGTTTGATCTCCAAAACCAACATAAATCAGTAAAGCATACTCTATAGCTTCTGTTAAATGGCATGTATTGCTACATGTTTACTTTCACTATATCAAATATACATCAGCCCCTGTAGTGCTCTTAAAGTGCAAAAACCCCATACAACATAAGTAAGCTTTAAGATAGGTAATTGTAAGTAGTAGAAACAACAAGTATAATTGATAAATGAGCAGCATATGATTGATAAATTAGCCATCCAAGCAGAATTTCTCGTGACAGGATATTATCGATTATGAAGCCCACGCCAAAAAAGTAAAAGGAGCCAACCATCTAAATAAAACTCAAAAGGTATTGATAATAGCATAAACCAGCTAGCATAAACCATGATATTGATAATACCATAAACCAACTAGCATAAACAATGATTAAAGACGGTGATCTTACTGCAGGAAACAAACGAATAAATAATCCAAAGAAAGAAGAAAGTTGCAACATTTACTTCAAATATAGATAACACCACATTCATTTAGCATAAACCATGATATTGATAATACCATAAACGAACTAGCATAAACCACATTCATTTAGCTTTATAAAGCCCGACAAAATAGATAACACCAAGCAGTAAAAGCAGCTTGGCAGTCTTCCAAAAGCATCTAAGAAGAAATCAGCAGAGTATAACCTAAGAAAATATGAACATTTAGTTAGCACATGCAATTAATAGTTCATAATTCTGCTAGCAGAGAAAAGTTACACATGTGCAAGGTAACCATCATTTCATAACTAATAAACTTGACATCTATGCCACTCAATTCTTATATATTTATGTAGCAGAGAAAGCTAAAGCAGACCAACCATTAACACCTCTAGATATAAAAATATCTGAAGTCTTAAGACCAACCATACAAATTTTCCAAGCAAAGCTAAATTAATAGAGTAACCTTTGTACCATTTTAATTTATTCCAATCACGAATAGAAAATTTTTCATACTCCTATTTGTATGCCACCGTAAACATTTACCTACATGAGATGATCAAAATTAAAGAAGAATTAAACGATGGTTGCACTACTATCCAAGTTGCAGCGGTTGCCCTTAGGCCATCCAAGCTGTTTCAAAACACCATTAAAGATCCAACTCCAATATTACTTCAAAACATCACTTTAGTGCACTGTATGCACTATTACCCTTCAACACCATAGAAGATCACAGCTAACCATAGGCAGCAAAACATTCCCAGCTAACAGGAATTGCCACAATCAGGATAATAGTAAAACCACAACTAACAAGAGTTGCCAATGTGCAGCTACATGAACCCACTTATAGAATTCTGGATGAAATTAGCCACTCAAACCAATATCCCAGATCAATTAACAACAGTATGTGTTTTTGGCAGCCTTCAAATGTATTAATAGTATTTCAGTTAATATTAACAAGGAGATTTGGCATTAGCATTTAAAAAACACGCCCCTAATTTAAAACAACATTAGCATTTAAAACACACGCCCCCAATTCTTCCCACCTTTATATATATTCCAACAAATCCACATATTTTTCACATATGCAACTTGGGTTCAAATCAGTTTCAGAAGCCTAAATTCAACAGCTAACCCAAATTCCGAGGTTATCCCTCATTATTTACAAGACATGTATGGTATACATATATGCAAATCACCAAATATTTGAATGATATTGCTTTGAGCCAAAAAGGAAGCTGAGTATATAACATAAAGAAAGCTGACTATATACCAAAAAGGAAGCTGATTATGATCTTGTAATGCAGTATGAACATAGAAGAAGAAGAAGAAGAAGAAGAAGAAGAAGAAGAAGAAGTATTTCAATAACTCCTAGGTAATATGACTTAGGGAAAAACCTGCTCAAATCAGAGCCAGCACACAGGGAAAAACCTGCTTAGAGCCAGCACAAAGGGAAAAACCGAACAGTTAACAGGCTCAAAGCCACACCAAAAAATTACACCAAAGCGAGCCACCATCTGCTAAAATCAGAGCCAGCACAAAGGCAAAGTCGGGCAGTTAACATTCTCAAAACATGGCCAACCCGAGCCACCACCTGCTCAAAAACAGAGCCAGCATAACAAAGCCAATCCGAAGCACAAAAGAAGCATAAAAAAAAGATGTGAAGCCTTATCGGCATATATTTTTAGGTTGAGTGTTGTATTTTTAGAAGGGGGGTCGCCTACAGAAATTGTCGGCGAATTTTAGATTTTAAATTTAATTTAAATATATATATATATATATAATTTAAAAAGTAGCATTTGATTTTGAAAATAATTTTAAGTTTGAAAATTTTAAGATATGAAATCAAACCGATCTCACATCCCGAATAGTTTATATAAACGAGCACCGCACTACAAACCGTGTATCTATCCTGACTGCTTGATGATGGGGTTCGATTAAATAAACTAGAAGATTTGTGACATCCGTTTGGTCTACAAACCAATTTTATAAGCCGACAAGCTCCCCTGCTTAATATAAATGAATTAAGCAGGGTTTATATTAACTGGGTTCTTAAAGTTCCCTATAAGGGCAAGCCCCTATAGTTAATTACATATTAAATGACGGGAATCATTTAAGAAAACTCTCGATAATGATCAGTGGTTTTGCTCTCAAGAATTTCAAAGTTTAAGGTTTTCAAATGATTGAATTTTGGAGATATCAATAGGGAATGGATCAAATTTGGAATAGTTTATTTTTAGGAGTCCAAAGGAAGAGAAGTAGGAGAATTTGAAGATCCAAGAAAAATCTTGGCAACTTCCCAAACTATCCTATTGTTTGGCTTCAATTTAAGAGTATGTTTAATGTTGTAATCCTGCCAATTTTAATTAATTAGGACTTATATTTGTATGATACGATCATACAAATTGCCTCGAAGATGTGAGGGTTTATGTCGTACCAAACGACTACCTCGGAATCCTAAGACCGGTTAGGGCTTAATTTACATGACATGATCATGCAAATTCCTAACAAAAAGTTGAGGATTTATGTTACACTAGGCAAACTACCTCGAAGTCCTACGGCTTGGTTATTTAATTCTACGAAAGTTTTGCTGAAGTAGATCCGAGTTTTGCTGATGACGATGGCCGAGCTGCCCACCATGCTCCGAGCTCCTTGTTGTTGCAGAGGTTTAGTTTTAGAAGTCATAAATCAGGAGATGAGAGAAGTGTTTTAGTTTAGAGAAAATCTTAAAATCCAAGTGTTTTTAGTGTTTTAATTAAAACAAATCTTAAAGTTAATTAAACAGAACCGATTAAGATCCCACGGTTCCGTCATCCCGACACCGTTATTTTCATTGAATTCACTTAGTCCAGATGAATTTGCTAAACTCAACTGAATGAGTTCCACACTTTCATTTAGACCGTGGGAAATCCCGTTAGCAACACGTGGGTTACATCATCCGAGGTATTCCCGATCATTCAACGAGACGTTTTAATTTAGTTGCAATTGTAGTTTTGTTGTTTTGTTTGTGATTAAATTTTGAGTTGTTTTATATTTTGGAGTGTTGTGGCGGTGAATTTTATCTTGCAATAACTTTTAATTTAGTTTTGGTTTCAATTTAGGGACTATCCTAAAAGTTTTTGTTTTCGTGCAGCAGTCTTGCTTATCATGCAAGAAAAAGTAAAGTACAGTGCATGTAAGTAAATTGCAATAAAGTAAATTGCAATTAAATAAAAGCGTACCTGGAGGGTCTTCCCGTCATCCCAAGCTGTACTTAAAACACATGTTAAGGCATTTAAACATATTTCGACAGATACCTAGGTAAAGCTAAGGGAAGGGTTTTGGTTGTCTACCAAATTCTTAATCCTATTGCTAGTCATCTCCTATGACGTCTAGGTTGTTGTGTTTTGTTTAAGGATGATTTTCTTCATCAAAGAACAATTAAATTCAGTTGTTCTTCTAAAACATCCCGTCGTATCAAGGAAGTGTTTAGGACGAGTCCTAAACATCTTTTCAATACTTCTGGGATTGTTTTAAGTCCAAGTAAATTTAATTGCACAGATGAATTAATTATCCAGGAGTTTAGTTAAACTTTGTTTCTTGCTCAGTGAACTTAGGTATTTGATTACCTGATGAATGAAGTGACATCTCACTTAATACTCTATTTAAGAGTTATAATAATTAAAGCCTTTAAGGACAAGTTGATTTGTCGAGAATTTTATTCATTCTTAATTTTAAAGTTTGAGTTAATGATTTAAAGTGTTTTAGTTTTGATTATGAGGTTTTAATTAATAATTTTTAGTTTGGAATAGTGTTCAAATTATTTTAGATTTAATTTAAATCTTTACACTTTCAGTTATCTTAATATTTCAAGCTGATGTTCATGTTTTAAATTCACTTAGATAGAATGAGGTGTTGAAATTATTGATATGTTTTGATTTAACTCTTAATGACTTCATTTAAGTTTGTTGTTAAGTGATTTTTTTATTTAATTTAATTCAATTTGATTTTAATTTAATTTAACTTAATTTAATTTAATTTAATTTTAATTTTTATTTAATTTTGATTTAATTTAATTTTAATTTAATTTTATTTTAATTTAATTTTAATTTTAATTTTAATTGTTAATTTGAATTATTATTTTTAATTTTTAATTAAGAATTAAATATTGTTAAAGTCACTTATTTAGGGATTTTTAAATTAAAGAATAAATATCCTCTTAATAATATCCCTATTTTAGTAATCCAAATTTAAATATATTCTTTCTAAAACTTAAATCATTCAATTAATTAAAGTTTCATTTTGATATTTTCAAAGTATTTAATGTGTCTCTACCCCTTAATTTTCCTAAGTTTCAATCATCTAAGAGAAAATTAAAATCAAATATTTTACCCCCCATTTTGATTAAACTTAAAGTTTTAATTAAGGGTTAAAATTTTTAATTACCTTTATGCCCTTTTAAGCTTATTTATTTCATAACTCACTAAATTGAGCTCAAATGAATTTAAAATTTTTATGTCACCTCACTCACATGTCAATTAAGGCATTAGAAGAGAAAATGTGGTTTTTCTGAATTTAATTTATTTATGTAATAATTTTTAGTAGAAAATAGGAGTTTTCAAAGAAAATTCAAAAACATGACCAAGGAAAGGTTTCTAACCTTAAGAAAATTATGGGATGTTCCTAATGACTAGAGGACCACTTGGACCAATTTTTGTGATTTTTTAAATTATATTTTATTTATTATAATTATTTGAGTTTTAGAGTATTAATTAATTATAAAATAAAATAAAAGTTGAAAGATAGATTTTATATTTTTCTTAAATCTCTCTGACCTCAAGGAGTCCAAAGAAATAAATTTTATAATTTTCTGATTTTTCTTTGATTTATTAGAATTATTTTAGTGATAAAGGTTAAAAACTCATTTTTTTAATATTAAAAATTACATTAAGCCTTTAAAATTCAATATCTTATCCTAGGGACTTAGGAAAAATATTTGGTTTGTTCCGAAGTGATTAGGAGTCAAAATGTGACATTTTTATGATTTTTAATATTTTTGTGATTTTATTATTTTTTAATTATTAAAATATTAAAATATTGTGAAAAATTAACTTTTTTAGAAAATTCCAATTTTAATTTTCCTGAACTCCCCTAATATCAAAGAAGCTCCAAAACCATTTTTGTGAATTTTTGAAAAGTATTTTTGGAGTTATGAATTTTTAAAGTTCCATTTTACTTATGAGACTTGATCAATCCATTTAGTGGGGTTAATCAAGTCCAATTAATTTCACAATTTTATGTAAGGTTCCTCTGACCCTAAAGAGCAATGGAGAATTATTTTCAAGTCAAATTGATGTGTTGTTAACCCTAGTTAATTCAAATTCAATTTTAGGGGTTTAGGCCAATTAAGGTTATTATGAATGAATTAACTCAAAATACATTTTTCATGGGGTCCACTGGTCCTAAGAAACATCACCAAATTTTCCTAGAATTTATTTTACAACATGCTAATTATTGGAATTAAAATACCTAAAACAGTGACATGAACTTAAAAATTCAATAACTTTTCACAGAGATGGCCTCTGACCTTGAAAAATTCAGGGAATGTTCCCAAGATCAAAGGCTTCAAAAGCCCTATGGTCTCATGCCATGGTGAATTATCTATGCAAATGAAGAATAAAAATACTGAAAATATTAAATAAATTATTAAAAATAAAATACTCATCCAATTAACTTGATTTCTTTTCCACATTATTCTCCTCTATTCACTGAGCAAGATGGTATTTTTATTTTATTTTGTGATTTTTCTATGCAAAGATATGTATTTTTGAAGTTCAGGGCATTTAAATAATTCAAAAATACCCTAATTTCCTACTTATCCACGCGGCGCCGCGTCAACCTCGGCAGCTCCGAAGCCCCTACGTGTCGCGCTCCCATTCGATGCCGCCACTTGAGTCAGCAGCCACACGTCCCGCAGTTCATGTACCATCGCGCCTTCCGACTTGATCTCGACCGTCCGCTCGATACACGCGCTATCCAACGGCTCCTGGTCATCGTCTACGACTGGTGTGAACCCGTGACCGTCCACACTAAAACCCTAAGATCTCACTCGATTCTCAATGGATTTTTGTGTTCTTATGCTCTATGGATTCGTCTTGAAGAGACGAACACATCTATACGGTTTATAGGCTGTGAAATTAACTTAAAAAAATGGAGAATCGCTGGAAGCTCGGGAGGAAGAGTGAGTTCATACCTTTGCTCAGAGAAGTGAAGCTTCAATCTGAGAGTTGTGTGACCTTCTATTGAGTCCAGGCAAGCTCCAGATGAAGTCTCTGGCTCTGGGAATTGTCTAAGTATGAAAGTGACCAAGGCCGATCACAAAGCTCGGAGGCTAGAAGCAATGACTAGCCCGGTGAGGGGCTTTTGCACGGGAACTTCTCCTCTTGGTCCGGCGAAGGTGTAGGATCAATCAATTTGGAGATTGGCTCACTGTGGTGAAGTGTCCTGTTTTTGGGTGGATTTTCAACTCAGAAATTGAGCTCACAGAGAGGGTTTCAGGGCTGTATTTCAGTGGGGATCAAGTTCTCTATGTCTGGGGAGGAGTCTAGAATGATTTTGGCAGAGTTTCCTTAAAGTCTGGTTCATCTCCTTGTTTGGACGAGAGGTGGTGGTGTTTAAATAGGATTGGCTAGAGGGCTTGCCAGGGGGGTTTGAAGGCTGGGATCAGCTGCTCAGGGGAGGAGAAGAACAGCTCCAGTGGCCATTCTGGGTCGGGACGGATCAACAGTGAGTTTCGAATTTTTTGGCTCACATGAAGCTCTCGGCCATGGGGTTTTCCGACGAGCCAGCGAGCTGGCCGACGGTGGTTAGGTCAACATCCGGCTCGGAGGGGTCGTGGGTTGGCAATGGATGCGATCAATCGAGGTTTGACATGTGTAAAATAGTTGAATTGAAATGGAATGGGGGGAAGGCTATTTTGGGTTCAAATGCGTCAACCCATGGTTTTGGGCTAGGTTCACCACCCAAGGCCTGGTTTTGGGCTGAAAAGGATCGCTTGGGTCAGCCAAGAGAAAATGGTGTGGTATCCATCCATGGTGAGGTGGCTAAGCATGGTTTAGAGTGTGACATGAGTATGGTTAAAAGGCTTAATGAAGGATTAGGAAAGGGTCCCCTTCTCTTGCCATTAATGGCTTGGTGAGGTGGAAAGTGGCTCCCATGGCTTCCATGTGGCTTGTACATGGCTTAATGGCTCACATTTGGCTTGGAAAAAGTTTGGTCAATTTCATAAAAATGGATTTTAAGGATTTTGGATATTTTGGTGGAAAGTTGGATGAAGCTTTATTTAGAATTATTTAATCATTGGTTTAGGACTTAGGGATGATTTTAATTGAATGCATGATGAAGAAGAGTGTCATATGGACTTTGGATGAATTTTTGGGCTTTTGGATTTGGTTGAAGTGGGCTTTTAAAGGCTTCATGGAAGTGGGCTTTTGGATTTTAAAATGGGCTTTTGGGATGAAAGTGTTGTGAAGGACCATGTCAAATAAATGTTTCAATTGGTTTAGGCATGTGTCATGAGTGGTTTGGAACAAGTTTAGAGTGATTTTGAATTGAATTGGGTTTAATGTGGGGTCTTTTAGTAAAGGGGCCAAGGTGGGCCAAATTGGGCTAACTTGGGTTAAGGTTGGGCTAAAGTTGGATTTGATGTAAAATTAATGTTGAGAAATGTTCATGGGAGTGTCAAAAAGAGTTTTCAACTTGGGTTGGGCTTTGATTTTGGGATTTGGGCCCATTTGGGTTAGGTTTGAGCTAGGTTTAGGTTATGGGCCAAAATTGGGTCTTAAGCTTCAAATTGAAATTGGGCCCAAATGTCAATCAAATTGGACTTGTATTTGATCTAAATTGATATTGGGGATATTGAATTAAAGTTTAGAATTGAATTGGACCAAAATCGAGGTCAATCGGATGGTTTGGTTCGATATCGGGTTAACTCGGGTTTGAAATGGGCCAAATTAGGGGTTTTGGTAAAAGTGGGGTAAATTGGAAAAATTGGCCTATGGTGTAGTTGAAAAAAATGAAATTGGGAATATTTGGGATTTTCTCGAATTTTTTGGGAATTTTTGGAATTTTGGGCTAAGAAGGGCATTTTGGATATTTGGAGGGTATTGGGGGGTACTTTTGGAATTTTTGGTAATTTTGGCTATGGCTGATCAATTTGAGTGGGGGGGGGGGGGGAATTTTTATGACTGATTTTGAGGAATCTTGGGTAATTTAGGTGATTTTGCAAATTTTGGGTAGTTCCAAGGGCATTTGGTAGGTTTGGTGGGTCCGGGGCCCCGGGGGTCAAAAATTGAAATTTTGGGAAAATGAAGATTGATCAAATTTGAGCAGGATGGAATCAATTTGGTTGAGCCATGAAGCCATATTGAGCTCATATGAGCCATGAGAGGACTCATTTGAGACATTCACTATGTTGTTCCTAACCCTCTTAGCCAAGGGCTTAAGGGTTAAGGACCATCCATATGAATTTCCTACATGAGTCGGGAAGTCAAGTTGGGTGAGAGTGTAGTTTTAGGACTTGGAATGTGTGTGAGAGTGTAGTGTATGTGCAAGTCAACCCTCACCGCGACCGAGGCCACCCGAGATATTCCTAAGGCCAAAAGTCCCATAGGAACTCATCCTTTAAACCTCCACATTTCGATTTCAACCCTCTAGGTGATTAGGGGTCTACAATCAAGCTTGTGGGGTTTGCAGGGAGTTAAGAAGTGTTTGAATTTCTAAAGGGTGGGTTCCACTTCTAGTCCTCTAAGATTAGTCAAAGGAAAAGCCTATGGCTAGATCCTAAGTACTAAAGAGAGAAGCAAAGGACCTCATCAAAAATGAGGTCAACAAGCCCCCCATATATTTTCCAATAATTCCACATATTTTTCACAAATGCAAAGGTACAACAATGAAACAACATAAGAATGAATCATAATAGGTGCTTCTCAAATGCATCTAAAATGAATTCTGCTGAGTCTAATCCAAGCAGATAGGAAAGCATCAAGTGAAATAATTGTGTATCACCAAATGCAACAATACTAGAATTTAAATCCAGAAAAGTGACACCTCACTATTCTTCTTCAATTGAGCTTTATGATTAGCAAGCTGATATGCTAAACAATAAATATGCAAGCAATGTGCTAGTGAGAAAAGAGCAATTGGTGAACCAAGGATCAACATATAGTGAGCACATGCAAAGAGATAGTTCTCCAAAGGCATCTCAAAAGAACTCTGCTGATGCTAATCCGAAGGCATCTTAAAATGTCTCTACATGATCTTAGCTTAACAAATACCATCTCCATCACTTAACACTACGACATAGAATTATATAAAGTATTCAATTAAAAATATAGAACACAATACATAATGCTCGTAAAAGTAACACCAAAGGTTCATTCAGGATTGGCTGATGGCATTGTCTATTTCTTCTCTTAAAGCTGCCATCTCTGAAGCACCTTCACCATCTCGAGTGCATGCATTACGTGACTCATTTTGTTCTTGTGGGATTGTACGACCCAGGTGATACTCAAATGCTTCAGGTGGGATATCATGCGTATCTTCATCTACGACCGCAAATTCTTCATCCAAGCCGGAGTGGTGTCGTCGAATGAAGTTGTGTAGTGTCATTGTTGACACTACTATCTGTACTTGTTTTGGAAATGAATAGGTCGGCATGTCCCGCAATATCACTCATTTCTTTTTCCATACCCCAAAAGCTCGTTCGATCACGCCGCGCAAAGATGAGTGCCTCTTGTTAAATAATTCTTTCTTGCCTCGTGCCACCCCGCTTGATCGCTCAAAATCGGGTATATGATACTTCGTATCCGGATAAGACTTCAGATATCCCCTTTGTAAAGGATATTCGGCGTCTACCAAATAATACTTACCTGTTCATTTGTTGTTATTAGAATATTTTGGAAAATATCTAACGAAAAATCAACACATATAACTACCTGGAGGTGGATATGGGAAGACGTGACTACGATTTCTAGTTGCAGACCTGAATACTCGACTGTCGTGAGCACTCCCTTCCCATCCGGCAATTACGAAGGTAAAACACATTTTGAAATCACATACTGCCATGATATTTTATGTAGGGAAGCCACATCGACCTATGAATGCCACCTTATCTGTGCCGGAGACACGTGCATCCACATGTGTTCCATCAATTGCACCAATACAGTCCTAATGTTGGAGGTGTTAGCCTAATGCATGTGAACGTGACTTACAAAAAAAAATTGTATTGCTAAATGCATACCTTAAAGAATGGCATGTACCTTTGGTCATTGGCAATCTGTGGGGGAACTGACTCAAATGTTGGATCATCGGGCTTTATTATTGTTGACCTCATTTTTGATGAGGTCTTCTCTTCTTCTCTTTAGTACTTAGGATCTAGCCTTAGGCTTTTCCTTTGACTATCCTAGAGGATTAGAATTGGGACCCACCACTTAGAAATTCAAACCACTTCTTAACTCCCTGCAAACTCCACTAACTTGATTGTAGACCCCTAATCACCTAGAGGGTTGAAATCAGATGTGGAAGTTTAAAGGATGAGTTCCCATAGGACTCTTTGGCCTTAGGACTGCTACTGGGTGGCTCGGTGCAGTGAAGGGGTTGACTTACACACATACTACACCTATACACTACATTTTCACACACACCTCCTAAAACTACACCCATATCCAACTTGACCTCCTGACTCATGAAGGTGATTCACATGGATGGTCTTTAACCCCTAAGCCCTTGGCAAGCAGGGTTAGGAACAACATAGTGGGTGCCTCAAATGAGTCCCTTCATGGCTCATGTGGGCTTGATGTGGCTTCATGGCTCAACCAAAATGATTTCATTCCACTTACATTCACCCAATCTTCAATTTTCCAAATTTTCAATTTTTGACCCCCGGGACCCTACACCCACCTAGCCTACCCAATACCCTTGAGACTACCCAAAATTTGCAAAACCACTTGAATTACCCAAAATTCTCAAAAATCATTCCTAAACATTTCCTCACCAATCAAATTGATCATCCATACCCAAAAATACCAAAAATTCCAAAAATACCTCCCAATACCCTCCAAATACCCAAAATGCCCCTCTTAGCCAAAAAATCCAAAAATTCAGAAAATTCCCAGAAAATTCCAGAAAATCCCAAATATTCCCAATTTCATTTTGTTCAACTACACCATGGGCAAATTTTGTCAATTTACCCCACTTTTATCAAAATCCCCAATTTGACCCATTTTAACCCAAAGTGAACCCAATGTCAAACCAAACCTACCCAATTGACCCAAATTTTGGTCCAATTCAATTATAAACTTCAATTCAACATCCCCAACACCAATCTAGATCAAATCCAAGCCCAATTTGATTGACATTTGAATCCAATTTCACTTTGGACCTTAAAGCCCGATTTGGACCCATGACCCAAACTTAGCCCAAACTCACCCAATTCAACTCCAATTAACCCCAAATCTTTTCTAAACCTTCCTTAACATTCCCACAAACAAAACACTAACATGATTTGCTCAAAATTTAGACCCAAACCCCACTCAAAATCAACCCAAAGCCAAAATCCCTTAAATGGTCCTACACTTAAACCTAGCCCATGTAGGCCCAAACCCCAAAATCAAGACTCAACCAAAGCCAAAACCTCTTTGAAACACTCCCATAAACATTTCCCAACATTTATTTTACATCAATTTCAACCCTAGCCCAACATTGGCCCAAGTTAGCCCAATTTGACCTATATTGACCCATTCACCAAAGAAACCCAAATCCAACCCAAATCAAACCCAAACCACCTCAAGTTTGTTTCAAACCACTCATGACATATCCCTAAACCAAACCCAACAATTATTTGGCCCAAAATTCTACAAAATTCCCATCCATGAATTCATTCTTAAACCTAAAGGCCCACTCCCTTAAACCTTCCTAAAAGCCCACTTCCATCAAATTCAAAAGCCCAAATCAATCTAAAGCCCACATGACACTTTCCTTCATCACACATTCAATTTAAAATCATTCCTAAAGTCCTAATTTATCAATTAAACAATTCCAAATCAAGCCCCATAACAATTTCCATCAAAATGCCAAAATCCACAAAATCACTTTTTATGAAATTGACCCAATCTTTTCCCAAGCCACATGGAGCCATGAAGCCACATGCAAGCCATTGGGCAAGCCATGAGGATCTCTAAGTTGTCAACCCTCCTTAAATGGCAAAAGGAGGAGGTTCTTTAAGCACCTCCTAAAAGTCATTAACCTTAAGCATGTTTCACCTTAACCCAAATTTAATCCAAATATATTTGGATAAGGACTTCTCCATGCCAAACCAGCTGATTCTTTTGACTCCCCACAACACCCAAAGCCACCTTGAAGGGTGAACCAAGCCCAAAATGATGGGTTGACCCAAATCAAGCCAAAATTGGCCTTCCCCCATGCCATTTTAATCCAAACACTTTACACATGTCTAAGCCCAATTGCCTTCACCAACTTCAAGCCCTGGACCCCCTGACCTTGAGGGTGACCCATGCATGCCGGCCAGCCGCCTGGGTCGCCGCAAAACTCCATGGCCGAGACATGGGGAGAAGCCAAACTTTGGAATTCCACCTTGCTGAGCTGCCCCATCCCCAGTGGCCATTGTAGCTATTCTTCTCTTGCCAAGAGCAGCTGATCCCAAGCCCTAACTCCCCCTGGGAGGCCCTCCACCCTCTCCTATTTAAACATCACCCCTTCTCGGCCATGAGAGGTGCTGAACCAAAAACCTTAAGGAAACTCTGCCAAAATTGCTCGAGATCATTCTCCATACTTAGAGCAGTTGATCCCCAGTGCCAATTTGCCCTATTCCCCACCAACAGAGCCCAATTTCTCAGCCAAAATTCCACCCAAAACCAGGACACTTCTTCACAGTGGATCAATCTTCAAATTGACTGGTCCTACACCTTCACCAGACCAAGAGGAGAATTTTCCTACTGAAAACCCCATCTCCGGGCCACCCGATTGTTCCAGCTCTCCAAGCTATGTGATCGGCCGTGGTCACTTTCATAGCTGAGCGATTCACCGGACCGGGAGAGTTCATCCGGAGCTTGCGGGATCCAATCGAAGGTGACACAACTCTCGGATCGAAGCTTCACTTCTCCGAGCAAAGGTATGGACTCACTCTTCTTCCCGAGCTTACGGAGATTCTCCATTTAATTTGAGTCAATTTAAATACATGTTTACCGTATGGATGTGTTCGTCTCCTCGAGACGAATCCATAGAGCATAAGAACACGAAAATCCGTTGAGAATCGAGCGAGAAATTAGGGTTAGAAGGTTGACGGTCACGGGTGCACACCGGTCGTAGACGATGACCATGAGCCGTCTGGATCGAGCGTGTATCGAGTGGACGGTCTGGATTGAGTCGGACAGCGCGTTGGTACGTGACCCGCGGGGCCCTGGATTGCTGAATCAGATGGCGGCACCGAATTAGAAGACGTCACGTGGAGCTTCGGAGCTGCCTAGGATGAGTCAGCGCCGCGTGGATAAGTAGAAAATTAGGGTATTTTCTTATTTATTTAATTCCCTAAACTTCAAAAATGCATAACTTTGTGTAGAAAAATCAGAAAAATAAAATAAAAATACCCTCTTGCTCAGTGAACAGAGGAGAATAATGTGGAAAAGAAATCATTTAATTTCATCAAGTATTTTTTTTTAATGATTTATTTACTGTCTGCATTGTTTTAATTCTCCATGCATATAGGAAATTCACCATGACATGAGACCATAGGGCTTTTGAAGCCTCTGAATTTGGGAACATTCCCTGAATTTTCCAAAGTCGAAGGCCATCCCTTATGAGAAGTTATTGATTTTTCAAATTCATGTTACTCGTTTTGAGTATTTTAAATCCAATAATTAGCATGTTGTGAAATAAATTCTAGGAAAATTTGGTGATGTTTCTTATGATCAAAGGACCCTAGGAAAAATAGTTTTTGAATTAATCTACTTGGAATAACCCTAATTGGCTTAAACACCCAAAATAGGTCCTTAATTAATTAGAGCTAATCATGCATCAAATTGACTTGAAATCAATTCTCCACTAACCTTTAGGATCAGAGAAACCCACCATAAAATTTTGAAGTCAATTGAGTTTGGTTAGCCCTATCAAATGGGTTGATTAAGCCATTTAGCCAATTTAAACTTTAAAAATTCATAACTTTCAAAATGCTTTTCAAAAATTCACCAAATTGATTTTGGAGCCTCTCTGATATTAGGGGAATTTAAGAAAATTAAAATTTCAATTTTCTAAAAAGTTAATTTTTTGCATTATTTTAATATTTTAATAAATAAAAAATAATAAAAATCACAAAAATAATAAAATTCACCAAAATGTCTCATTTTGAATTTTAATCACATAGGAATAAACCCCATATTTTTCTTAGGTCTCTATGATGAGTTATTAAATTTTAAAGCCCTAGGGTAATTTTAAAATTAAAAAAATGTATTTTCTAGCATTTCCACTAAAATAATTATAATAAATCAGAGAAAAATCAGAAAATTGTGAAAATTGGTTCTCTGAATTCCTTGATATCAGAGAGATTTTTAAAAAATATAAAATTTATTTTTCAACCTTTATTTTATTTTTTAAATTAATTAATACTCCAAAACTCAAAATAATTATAATAAAAAGAATATAATTTAAAAAATCACCAAAATTGGTCCAAGTGGTCCTCTAGTCATTAGGAATGTCCCATAATTTTCTTAAGGACAGAAACTTTCCCTTGGTCATATTATTAAATTTTCCTTGGAAATCTCTATTTTCCACCAAAAATAATTATATAAATAAATTAAATACAGAAAATTCACATTTTCTCCTCTAATGTCTTTATTGACATATGAGTGAAGTCACATAAAAATTTCAAATTCATTTGAGCTCAATTTAGTGAGTTATGAAATTATTAAGCTTGAAGGGCAAAATGGTAATTAAAATTTTAACCCTTAATTAAAACTTTAGGCTTAATAAAATGAAAGAGTAAAATATTTGATCTTAATCTGATTTGGATGATTGAAATTTAAATAATTAAAGGGTAGAAACCTATCAAACAATTCAAAAATAATTGAAATGAACCTTAATAAAATAATTAATTAAATTTGGAAGAATAATGGAAAAATTGGAATTATTAAAATAGGGATATTATTAGGAAAAGATTTGTTCTTTAATTTAAGAATCCCTAAATTAATCATCTCAATAATATTTAATTCCTAATTAAAATGATAATCCAAGTTTAGGATTTAAAATGCTAAAAGACTTAATTATTGAATTAAATTAAAGTTAAATTATTTAAATTAAATCCTTTTAAAATTTCAATTAAATTAATACTTTAACAATTAAAATTAAATCATCTTTAAAACATAAAAAATAAAATATTAAATTAAAATTAAAAATAAAATTAAATTAAAATTTAAATTAAATTAAATTAAATTAAATTAAATTAAATTAAAACATATTAAATTAAATAAATTAAATTAAATTAAATTAAATTAAATTAAATTAAAACATATTAAATTAAATTAAAATTAAATTAAATTAAAATAAAACCAAGTTAAAATTAAAATTAAATTAAATTAAATAAATTAAATTGAATTAAAATTAAATTAAATTAAATTAAATTAAATTAAATTGAATTAAATAACATCACCTAAGACATAAAAAAAATAAATCTAAAACAACTTGAACACTATTCCAAACTTAAATCCATTAACTGAAATTAAATTAAATCATAAATCATTTGAATATCCATTTGCCCTCAAAAGCTCGTGATGTCATAACTCTTAAAAGGAGTGTTAAGTGAAGTGTTACTTCATTCATGAGATATTCAAATGTCCTAGTTCACTGAGCAAGACAACAAACTTGAACTCCCGAATGATTAATTCATTTGTATAATTAAATTCTATTGGACTTAAAACAATCCTAGAAATATTGAAAAGATGTTTAAGATTCGTCTTAAGCACTTCCTCGATATGATAGGATATTTATAAGAACAATTGAACTTAGTTGTTCTTTGATGAAGAAAATCGTCCTCAAACCAAAATACAAGAACTCTAGACGTCATAAGAGATGACTAGCTATAGGATTAGGAACTTGGTAGAAAACCATAACCCTTCCCTTAGCTTTACCTAGGAACTTGCTTTAAATGCTTAAATATTCTAAGCTGTGTTTTAAGTGCGACTTGGGATGATGGGAAGACCCTCCAGGTACGCTTTTATTTTATTGCAATTTACCTTATTGCAATTTATTTAATCACATCGCACTTACTTTTCTTGCATGATAAACAACTGTTGCATGAAAACCCACACCTTTAGGATAGTCCCTAAAACTGAAACCAAAACTAAATTAAAAGTCATTACAAGATAAAATTCACCGCCACAACATTTCAAAACATAAAACAACTTAAAATTTAATCACAAACAGAACAACAAAACTACAACTACAACTAAATTAAAACGTCTTGTTGGATGATCGGGAATACCTCGGATGATGTAACCTACGTGTTGCTAACGGGATTTCCCACGGTCTAAATGAAAGTGTGGAACTCATTCAGTTGAGTTTAGCAAATTCATCCGGACTAAGTGAATCCGATAAAAATAACGATGCCGGAAGGATGGAACCGTGGGATCTTAACCGGTGTTGTTATAATCAACTTTAAGATTTGTTTAATTAAAATATTAAAAACACCTGGATTTTAAGATTTTCTCTAAAACCAGAACACTTCTCTCACCTCCTGATTTATGACTTCTAAAACTAAACCTCTGCAACAACAAGGACCTCGGAGCATGGTGGGTAGCACGACCATCGTCATCGACGAAACTCGAGTCTACTTCGACAAAACTTTCTCAGAATTAAATAACCAAGTCATATGACTTCGAGGTAGTTTGCCTAGTGCAACATAAATCCTCAACTCTTCGTTAGGCATTTGCATGATCATATCATGTAAATTAAGCCCTAACCGGTCTTAGGACTCCGAGGTAGTCGTTTGGTACGACATAAACCCTCACATCTTCGAGAGTTATTTGTATGATTTTATCATACAAATATAAGTCCAAATTAATTAAAATTGGCAAGATCAAAATATTAAATAAACATTAGGGCATTCTTAAATTCAAGCCAAACAATAGGATAGTCGGGAAATTACCGAAGTTCGCTTCGAATCTGTGATTTCTCCTACCTTTCTTCCTTTGAATTCCCAAAATAAAATGTTCCAAATTTGATCCATTCCCTATTGAAATTCCAAAATTCAATCCATTGAAAACTTAAACTTTGAAATTCTTGAGAGCGAGAACTACGATTATTATCGAGAGTTTTCTTAGGTGATTCTCGTCACTTAAGATGTAATTAACTATAGGGGCTTGCCCTTATAAGGAATTTTAAGAACCGGAGTAATATAAACCTCGTTTAATGTTTTCATATTAAACGGGGAATTTGTCGGCTTATAAAATTGGTTCGCGAGACAAACGGATGTCACAAACTTCTCTAGTTTATTTAATCGAGCCTCATTATCGAGCGAGTGTGTCTATTCTTCGGGATAGATACACGGTTTGTAGTGCGGCGCTCGTTTATATAAACTATTCGGAATGTGAGATCAGTTTGATTTCATATCTTAAAATTTTCAAATTTAAAAATTATTTTCAAAATCAAATACTACTTTTCAAATTATTTATTTAAATTAAATTAAAATTCGCCGACAATTTACGTAAGCGACCCCTTTTCAAAATAAAACACATAACCTAAAAATATGCCGACATATTTACGGCGACTTCATCTAGGGAAAATTCCTCTCTCCATTTTTAATCGGATAGTTACGCTTTCAAAAATCGGTAGTGTATTCATGTCCCTAATGGATCAAACTACCCTTCTTTTCGTTGGAATACTATGTTCATTTCTACCTTGAACGAGTATAGCCAACATTCTCTCGGATTTAGGAGCCACTTGTTTAGACACCCCTAAACGGAGAGGTTCCGAGATCCTTTTACCTCATTTACGAGGAAGGGTTGACCCCGATAGGTGTTAGTTTAGGAGTGATCCTTCGAGTCGAGAAGTCTTGCATAAGACTTTCTTTTCCTTTCCAACTCGAATCGGATTCATTACCTTCTCTACACCTTTGAACATTCCGTTCTAAATAAACAAACTCTCTAATGAATGACTCTTTTAACAAATAACACCTTTTTTATAAATACATGAACAAGAATGTGTTCGGACTCCTTTCGATTCCTTTCTTTTCGTCCTGATGAGAAGAAGCATAACTTGGGACTGACAATCAGAATCTACCCTGCGAAATGGAAGCCCCAAAGCTGATTTTCTCCTTCACCGATGGATTGGACTTCGCCGTTTACAAGGATGAGCTGCCCGACAATGGGATCATCCGGTTTGGACAAGGATTCGAGAACACAAATGTCAAGATCAGCGACGTTACCCTTTTCGCGCCGACAAACAAAGTATCCGAGCCGAGAGACCTTTGATCGAGTTCGACCTTAAGTCGACTCAAGAGTTTCCTCCCCTGCAAAGGGTTCCAGCTGAGAGGAATACTACTGTCCAAAAGAGGACTGTTATCTCTACCCCCACTGGTCTAGTCGTCTCTGCACCTACCCTGGCTTCCGCCAAACTGAAGGGGAAGGAAGTTCAAATTTGTAACGAGCATGTTACCGTGGAGGGTATAGATTTCCATGCAAGACCTTCGTTTTTGAAATTGGGTCCGGCTCGAGGGTTCCACCCCTAACACGGACTCGGAGGAGAAACGAGAGGCGGGAAGATTGCCGGGAAGGCCGGAGGCTGCCGAAGTCGCTTTCTTAGAAGAAATCCACGAGTACACACCACTACCCGAATACATACCATTGCTCGAATATACACCCCTTTTGGAAGGAAGTAGATTCCATCCCCTTTCCGCCGCGGTCGACGAGGAAAATGTCCGCAGGATTGCCTCTACATTACCTCGGCCCGCATACTATAGCGACAACAGAAAGAAAAGGGCAAGGATTACACCATTTGCCCGACTACAGACTGTGATTGAAAAGTTAGCAAAGAAAGAAAAATGCCCTGTATCGGAGATTTTAAGAAGAATAGGACGGGTGCCGGCCAAATCCCGTCTTGGGCCACGAGTAGAACCTGCTATCGCTGCAGAAGGGCCAAATAAGAAGATGAAGGCTAGTCCACCTGTTGTTGTTTCGGGTTTACGGATCGGGGAGGATACCACCTTCCGGCATTCGAGTCGACGGACCATCCGGTCCTAGGCCTTCGCTGCTAGAAGGATGGTATGGCGTCCCACTACGCGCCAATTAAGACCGAAACAACGACCGGAAAAGGAAAGTCTCGTCGGGAGACTTGAGTCCGAAGAAAGTGCTACCGCGATAAAGGGGACTCATGAGAAACAAACCCGACAATTATCACATGACAAGCTGCAAGGATGTACGGAAAAGACCACCGGAAGATGCTTATGGAAAAGCTAGGAGCGATATTCGGCGACTAGCAAGGGAAGAGAAGAGAAATTCGGAGATGAAGTTGACTCGTCGAGTTCATGGATGATGAATATGCGAAATTAACATGCTTGAAACGCGAGCTTCGTCGGCTTCACAAGGTGCTCCTGCGGCCAGCAGAAGAGATGAGCCGAAGTAATGAGAAGGCGGCTTCAAGAGAAAGATGATATGATCGCCCAAATGGCAAAAGGATGGAAGAGATGGTCGTAGTCCTAGCCGCTCTCCGAGTCGGGTTCAACCCCAAAGAGAAACACCCCGGAAGTTATTCACATTGTAGACGGAGGAAAGGAGATTACATCCGTCAACGGGGATGATCAATTAAAGAAGGATACAACACAAAGCGTGATTCCGGAAAAGGATATCAAGAACATGGTGGAACGACGAGTGCGAGAAGCCTTGGCACAATCAAAGAGCGGGACATCCATTCGGACGGGTAGACCTTACCCGAAGAATTCGACGCCGTCCGATATCCGAAAGGCTTTGTACCACCTCTGTTCAAGACCTTTGATGGAACCGGAAATCCTCGGCATCATGTTGCACATTTTTGTGACAGTTGTTGCAATGCCGACGGAAGTGATGTTTTACTCTTCCGACAATTTGTCAGCAGCCTGTTAGGGATTGCCTTTGATTGGTATGCGGAATTACCAAACAGTTCGGTATAGACATTTTCAAAATTAGAGAACCTCTTCATCAAGTGATTTGCCGGAGCTCAGCACCACATCACTATAGGTGATTTAGTGGTAGAGAAGCAGAAGCCGAACGAAACCTTGGTGGACTACATACTTCGATGGAGGAATCTAAGTATGAAATGTGAGCCACAGTTACAAGAACAACATGCAGTCGGCATTTTACTAAAAAGCATCCATGGCCCGATAGCACTTCTCCTCAAGGGATTTACTATTAAGACTTTCGAGAAGTTGTTAAGCAAGGCCGGAAGCTTGCAAGAGGAGGCAAAGCAATTAAGTTTCACCGATAAAGCAGACAAACAGAAGCTCGTAAAAACTTTTGAAAAGAAGTCCGGGATCGTCGCAGCAGTCGATAAAGGCAAGCAACCGATACAAATATCGTCAGAACGGCCACAACAACCTCAACGAGATTACCAGCAACCCCGACCCAGCTATCGAGTCATCTCAACGAGTATGAACAACCGCCTCGTCCACAACGTACGTTAAGGGAACTTCGAGCGAGGAGTATCCGTTCAAGAATGAGGCGATGCCGAAAATGTTCCGCGGTTTGATGAAGACTTCGGATTTCCAATCGCCGAGCCTATAAGACCGGAAGAAGTCGACAAGAAAGGTGATCCCAACTTTTGCCCTTACCACTGGATGCTTGGACACAAGATAGAAGATTGTATTACCTTCAAAAGTTGGCTCAATGACAATCTTCGGAAAGGGAATATAACGATCCCGAAGGAGTACATGAAGGAACCCCAGAAAGGAGGTTCCGTCAATGTTATCTCGACGGATTTCATTGTTCCGATAGATCCCTATGCGACAGACGATGGATGGACTACCGCTTGGACAAAGTCTTCGAAGAAGATTTTGGATCGCATCCAAACCACTTCGGTGCGAGCCTCAATTCAGAGTTCGAAACCTGTCAATTCGGCGCTATCACTTGCGATAGAAGAACAACCTCAACAAGAGACAATTGAAGAAAAGAAAAAAATTGACGAAGAAGAGAAAACCGAGGCTCTTAAGGCTAGACTAGGGGCTGCTTATCCTAGGATAGTTGTTTCTGATTTGGGGGAGAAATCCCTCGAACCTCTGACTCTGTATGATTATTTGCTCACTCCGGTGGGATCTTATAATGATGAGGGTTATGGCGTTGGCTACGTTTTGACCTGTTTCTAACGATTACGTAACTAGCGACAATCAACCTAATCCGGACGTCGATTCCGATACAAATAACAATTCTCGAATCATACACAATCTCGACGATCACAATGACAAAGAAGACATCCACCGGGGAGGTTACGAGAGTTCGACAAGCAACGAATCTATTTGCGAGTTTCGAGGAGCTCCAGTCACAATAGAGTTAGAGCCTTCAGACTCCGAAGCCAATCCTGAAGAACTTGTCACTCCAATTCAGAAGGAGACACCAGCAAACTTAATGCTAAATTCAGAAGAAATCACAGAAGTCAACTTAAGAAGTGGGAGAGTTCTACCTCCGAGAATGGGTCCAAAGGACAAAGGAAAGCAGGTGGTTGTTCAGGAAGAACCAACCCCGGCAAAAGAAATACCCATTCGAGAAGAAAACGAGGCACATGAAAACAAAGTGGACTACAACGTGCTAGCCCATCTTAGGAAACTACCGACCAAGCCGAGCATCTACGACGCTCTCATCTTATCAAAGGAGATGAGAGAAGCTCGATCGAGGCCTTACTTGATCCGGAAATTTGCTTAGCTCGAATGACTGGAGATTCCTTAGATGAGGTTTGCTCGTTAAAGGAACGACGAGGTGTTACCTTTACGGACAATGACCTACTACTTGGGACGAGCAGACCACAACCGACCCTTGTACATTTCGATTACAATTGGGAAGTTTACACTCTCCGGAGTATTGGTGGATCCGGGAGCATCAATCAATATAATGAATCTTCGAACGCTAGCATACTTGGAAATTGATGCTCGCGAGCTCGAAGCGGACAAAATGTTATTAAGAGGATTCGACCGAAAGGAGAAAGAGCCCTCGACTCGATAACACTGCTAATGAAGACCGGTGACTTAGCAAAGACAACCGCGAAATTTCACATAATTGATTCGAAACGTCGTTCAACGCTCTACTTGGGCCGACCATGGATACATGAAAACCGGATGGTACCATCATCTCTACATCAATGCATCGAAGTACTACGATGGAGGGGAACAGTGCATCAAAGGTGTCTTACAACCGTTCTCCGTACATGAAATTAGAATCCATGAAGATGCGACTTATTATGCACCTCCAGAAGAAAACAATCTTCTCCGGAGATACCATAACAAATGAAGCAAAGGAAATTTGGAACAACGAAGAACCTGAAATTCTAGTCCAACAGTCACTCACCACTCCCTTACGGCGAGATGGTGAATGTTTCTCCACAACTCGCATCCGAGGTCGAGGCCGGGGACGAGGTCGTGGCAGAGACGTTAGGACAGTTGGACGAGAGAAACCGACCATCAATGTTGATTGGGAAGATAGTTTTGAAGAAGAAAAAGGAATCAAACAAGAAGTAGCGACAATAAGTCGGAAGAAGCCGCAATTCAGAATCCCTCTCGAAGATGAAAGAAACGAAGAATATAAATCGATGTACGAGAAGATTAACCACTATGTACATACTATGACCCTGACCCCGATCCATTCTAATAAGATCGAGGGTATGGTGGTCAAAGAGGTACATAGCGGCGGTGCAAAGCCCATCAAATTCTACCGTGGTGCTCCTTCCTCCAAAACTGAAAATAATGTACAATTTGAAGATGCTACTTCATCAGAATTAATGGAATTGCCTTTTGAGTGGTACTCTCCCTGTGTTCAAAATTTAATTCGGCGTGGTTTCTTACCTCGACAATGGACAAAAGGTCGATCACAACATTTTGAAAATTTATGGAATAACTCCGGTCGTCCACCCAATTCAAAGCATGGTTTCGGATTCGGCACAGTAGGATCAGTTGACGATACTGAATTTTGCATGGTTGTCACTTGCGAGTCTAATGAAAGCTGCATGGAAACTACGGAAGAACTCGAAGATTTACAAATTGGAGACGCTCCACCGAATTCGAAGAAGAGATCAAATCTACGATAGATGAGTTAACGGAAGTTAACTTAGGTACTAGCGAAGAACCTAGACCTACCTTTGTTAGCTCCTTACTCAATAAAGAAGACTCCGAAGAAATAATTAAGTTATTAATGGAATTTAAAGACTGTTTTGCTTGGAGCTACGATGAGATGCCAAGTTTAGCTCCAGAGGTCGCAGTCCATAAGCTAGGAGTGGATCCCAGCACGTTCCGATCAAACAAGGTCCCAGAAGAATGCGTCTAGAAATCGAACAACAAGTCATAGCTGAGGTTAAAAAGCTAATAGACGCTAAATTTGTCCGTGAAGAACAATACCCGACTTGGTTAGCCAATGTAGTACCAGTCAGGAAGAAGAATGGTCAGATCAGAATTTGTGTGGATTTTAGAGATTTAAACAAGGCATGTCCAAAAGATGAATTTCCTCTACCGATCCCAGAATTAATGATCGACATCGCTTCAACACATGAAATATTCTCATTCATGGATGGATCTTCAGGATACAACCAGATAAAAATGGCTCCAGAAGATGAAAAACTTACAACATTCGAACGCCGATCGGGGTATATTGCTACACGAGTGATGTCATTCGGACCGAAGAACGCGGGAGCGACCTACCGGAGAGCGATGACAAGAATTTTTGATGATCTCATCCACAATCGAGTCGAATGCTACGTGGATGATGTGGTCATCAAAAGCAAAGTAAAGGAAAACCACTCGTATGATTTGAGAATTGTTTTCGAACGATTAAGACAATTTAACCTTAAGATGAATCCCTTAAAATGCGCCTTCGGCGTCACCTCCGGAAATTCTTAGGATTCGTTGTCCGGCATCGTGGAATTGAAATCGACCCGGAAAAGATTAAAGCTATCTTAGAAATGCCACCTCCCATAACCTTAAAACAACTACGATCTTTTCGAGGGAAGTTGGCATATCTTCGACGCTTTATCTCAAACTTGTCGAGTAGGTGTCGGCCTTTCTCGGCACTAGTTAAAAAGGACGCCAAATTTATTTGGGAAGAGAAATGCCGGAGGGCCTTCGAGGACATTAAGCAATATTTAATGACACCTCCTGTCTTAGCGACCCCGGTCTCGAGTAGACCGCTGATACTTTATACCGCGGCTTTAGACGACTCTCTCGGAGCCCTGTTAGCCCAAGTCAATGATGAGGGTAAAGAAAATGCCCTTTACTACCTAAGCCGTCGTTTACTTCCGACGGAAATAAGGTATCCCGCAATTGAAAAACACTGTTTGGCCCTGATCTTCGCCGCTCAAAAGCTCAGGCATTACATGCTTTCTCATAAGGTCAACCTGATCTCGAAATTTAATCCATTGCAATACTTGATGACCCGTCCAACGCTTTCCGGCAGACTTGCCAGATGGTCGATGATATTATTGCAATTCGATATAACTTTCGTGCCTCTTCGTGCCGTAAAGGGACAAGTCTTAGCGGACTTCCTCGCAGGCACACCCTTTGCGGCGAATCTCCTCTCAATGATGATTTGCCAGATGAACAAATAATGAACCTAGAAAAACCTGATGATCGACGTTGGCAATTATATTTCGACGGAGCATCTTCAGCACACAAAGACGAAGAATCGCAAGTGATAATGCCCGGTAAGGCAGGGATCGGACTAATCTTTATAACACCGGAGCGGGGGATGTTAAGATACTCCTACCACTTGACAGAGCCGTGTACAAATAACGAAGCAGAATATGAAGCCCTCATAACGGGACTGGAATAAACTATTCAAATGGGTATAATGGACATCAACATCTACGGGGATTCGCAGTTAATCATTTAACGGATCATCGGACAAGATGCAGAATTTTAAAACCAAGACTCGAGCAATACTTCCAAGTATACCATACGAATTGTTGGAACGATTCGAATGTGACAATCTACAAAATTCCCGTAAAAGAAAACGCTTTAGCGGATGCGTTAGCCGTCTCGCAAAAGAATTTTCCCGTTTGCAAGATGAATCGATGGAAGTGTCGGTTCACGGACGTCGGGTCCTATCACGGCTCGACATAGACACAATACACAAATCGAAAAGGAAGAAGAATCGATTACGAACGGTGACAAAAAACACGAGAAGATTGGCGACAGCCGATTGATGACTACCTGCAAACGGGAAAACTACCAGACGATAGGTCGTTAGCCCATCAGATCAAGAAAAGAACTCTGTCCTACGCATTAATAAACAATACATTATACAGAAGGTCTTTTGATCAAATGTGGCTAAGATGCCTGAGCGGGTCCGAGGCTCGTGAAATTGTTAAAGAGGTGCATTCAGGACTCTGTGGCGCTCACCAATCGAGTCCGAAGATGAAAATGAAAATTAAAAGACTAGGGTATTACTGGCCCTCGATGATGACCGACTGCATGAAAATCGCCAAGAGCTGTCACCAATGCCAAGTGCACGGAGTGGTTCTACACCAACCTCCAAATGTGCTACATCCGACAATTGCGTCGCGGCCATTTGAATGTTGGGGCACAGATATAGTGGGTCCAATAGAACCACCATCTTCAAAAGGACATCGCTTCATTCTTGCGGCTACAGATTACTTTTCCAAGTGGGCGAGAGGCGGTTCCTCTCGGAGAAGTGAAAGCACATCACGTGCTACAATTTTTCGAAGAACCAAGTTGTCTACCGTTTCGAATGCCGCGCGGGATCATCTCGGATAATCGGTCGGCATTCGAAGCACACAAATCAACAATTTTGTCGGGAGACACGGAATCGATCGGCGATATTCAACAATTTACTACCCAAGAGCAAACGGCCCGTCGAGGCTTTTAATAAAACTCTCGTTCAAATTTTAAAGAAGACTTTGGACGATAATAAGAGAAATTGGCACGAGAAATTGTTAGAAGCCTTATGGGCTTACCGGACAACCTTCGTAACTCCTACTCAAGCTACACCTTACGCTCCGGTGTATGGGTCCGAGGCGATGTTACCCTTAGAGGTCCGGCTTCCTTCACTCGAATTGCGAGTTGCAAACAAGATCACGACGAGAAGAGAATGCCAAATTACGACTAGAAGAATTGGAAAGCCCGGAAGAAAAAGACTCGCAGCGCGACGAGAATTTAGAACTATACCAAGCTAAGATGGTTCAAGCCCATGACAGACTGGTCCGCCCAAGAACCTTTAAAGTTGGTGACTTAGTTCTCGTTCTCAAAAGACCTATTCTTGCACACCGCAAGATAGGAGGAAAATTTGAACCCACTTGGGAGGGACTGTTTGTAGTTGAGGCGATCACTCGAGAGGCTCCTACCGCCTAGTGAACTGCCAAGGAGAACGACATATGCTTCCGATCAATGGACGATACTTGAAAAAGTATTACGCTACCCGATGTTTCGAAAGAATGAATTTTTCATCCCTAGAAGCACGGGTGAAGTAATTACTTATGACTCGGGTCCGAACCCAAAAATAATAAAAATGTGCTAAAATAAATAAAATCATGATGATAAAGTTTTCCTTGTTTTCTCTTCCATATCAAAATCTCTTTCCTGATCTTTTCCCACTTCATTCCTATTAAATTTAAAAATACAAGAAATAATAATAAAAAAAATGTCTTTAATAAACATTTTCTTAATGTTCTTGTTCTTAGTACAGCCCCTGATCCTTTTCCTTGTCTTTTCGCAGGGAAATGTCGAACGGGCGGTTGGTCCCGAACTTTAGAAATGGCGTAAGCCTTGCACTCGACGAAAAGAGGGTGAAAGATGGAGCGATAATAGAGATTGACTCGGACTTCGCACCGGCAGGCTCCGCAATACGAGGAAAGTGACCGGGTCCCGATCGACCGAGAGGAATTGCCCGTCCGACAAGAATGAAAGTAGGTGGCCCAAGCCACCAATCCGAACGACGAAGAAAAGAAAAACAAACACCGAGGAGGACAAGAGAATCAAGTCCGTGGTCGCTACGACGAGAGGGCGGGCTTGTTGGCGCCGCGCCCACGTAAACTCGGGAAATACGAAGAGCTACTCTCACAGCAACCCAACGAAGAAATAAAAATCGCCGTATCCGCAAGATGTTAACTAAACTAGCAGCGGACCGGCGCGACGAGGCAGCTTGCTACCGCCGATACATACACTTCAAGGACACCAATTCACCGAGAACTCGAAGGAAGGAGACCGACTCCGAGGATAACGGAAGAGACCGGGGAAATCTCAAAAGGAACGAAGAAAGAAGGCTACTACGCCACCGGATAAAGTCACCAGCAATGCATGACCTTGTTGCGAAGCAACCCGGAGGATGTCCCGACGGACATCATCCCCGAGGAGCCGAGGTATGCGGGGAGAACATGAAGGGATCGAGCCATATATCCCACAAGACGTCACCGGGCCTTGCCATTTGCAAATTATCCCGGAATACGAGCTAGAAAGGATACGGAAGGTCGAGAAGAAAACTTTTGAATACTTCGAGAGAATCGGAGGCGGGGAGGATCAATATACTTGAAGGCCTCGAACTACATACGTACGTGTTCTCGTAATACGAACAACAACAAATCGTGGATCGCATCCGGGATTTGAAAAGAATGGGTCGAGCGGGCCGCCTAAGAGAAAACACTTACTCGAACCCCGGAGATGGATGCCGTGGAAGGGGAGAATTACAATACAATGTGGATGCTCGCTACAACTTCGCGGAAGACGAGAAGGGAAACCCACCGGGGATACTCCGTCATGGCCGGTGGATCCAATGCCATTAGTCATTAAAAGGATGGTAAAAAGAATGATAACATGGAGGGTACGCTGCGCGGATTGCATACCCAACGGTTGCATCATTAACATTTACAAGAAGGGTGATCGCATACCCCCGCACATAGATCACCACGACTTTGTCGGACCTTCTCGCACGGTTTCTTTCGAACGAGTGTAATATCATGTTCGGATCCGACCTCCGGTAGCGAGGTCCGAGTGAGTTCCGAGGGCCAGTAAAGATACCATTACCGGTAGGTTCCGTCATGACACTAAAGGGCAACGGAGCAGATGTCGCCAAACATTGCATACCGGGAGTACCACTGAAGCGGATCTCAGTTACTTTTAGAAGGATGGATGACAGGAAAGCACCTTACCACTTCCAGCCAGACCCGGAGCTAGAGAGCCTCCGGCCTTACGAGTCGTGAGTTACATGGAAAATATCACACCTCCAACGTACATCCATACGGCATCCTTGCCGAGGATGGCTTGGAAGGTGATGTTATTGACCATGTACCTCACTATTCAGACATGGATTTTTGACAGATACCCTTTTGGATGGATCGACAAAGATCATACATAGTCCGTTTTGAGTCTATATGGATTGTATGAGATGTATTCCAGATCGAGTTGTATGATGTATCTTCAACATGATTGGAATGAAAGTGACCATGTCACAATTTTGGCCTTCACCTCTTTTGTGCAAATTGACTGGGAAACGCCATTAAAGTTAAATGAACTTCGAACAAAGAACAGAAAAGAAACAAAAGAATAAAAGAAAACTTTCCTTAAAAATCTAAAAGATGATAAACTCCAAATTCACGATAAAATAAAATCTGAATCGTTAAAAGACAAACGAAATGAACACAAATTTTAAATCAAATTCAAATTCAACCTTCCAAATTTCAAATCAAATCTCAATCAAATTCAAATTCGATTCTCCAAATCTCAAATCAAATCTCAATCAAATTCAAACTCAATCTTCCAAATCCAATCCGTTCCACTCTCTCCCTTGTCTGGGATGGAAGCGGTTGATTCCATTGACACGGATCGAATCTAGTGGCAAGGAATTATATCCAATCCAAACCAGCAACTTTTGATCAACTCTTTTGAATGGGATATGTAGCATCTACATATTCCCTCCTAATCTATTTCTTTCCATGAAAGTCTTTTACAACTTTCATGAAATTCTCAAAACACCAAAATTTCATACTTTTCAAATCAACACTATAAATCTTTGCAATATCAATTACCATTCAAAATCAAACCTTTGGGGTTGAGGATTTTACATCCGAGATCGCATTGCTTTAGGATTCTTTCCCTATCGCAATGAAATACATCAAAATCAAACCTTTGGGGTTGAGGATTTTACATCCGAGACTGCACTGCTTTAGGATTCTTTCCCTATCGCAATGAAATACATCGAAATCAAATTCTTGGGGTTGAGGATTTTACATCCGAGACTGCATTGCTTTAGGTTCCTTTCCCTATTGCAATGAAATACATTAAAATCAAATCTTTGAGGTTGAGGATTTTACATCCGAGACTGCACTGCTTTAGGATTCTTTCCCTATCGCAATGAAATACATCGAAATCAAATTTTTGGGGTTGAGGATTTTACATCCGAGACTCGCATTGCTTTGGATTCTTTCCCTATCGCAATGAAATACATCAAAATCAAATTTTTGGGGTTGAGGATTTTACATCCGAGACTGCACTGCTTTAGGATTCTTTCCCTATCGCAATGAAATACATCAAAATTAAATTTTTGGGGTTGAGGATTTTACATCCGAGACTGCACTGCTTTAGGATTCTTTCCCTATCGCAATGAAACACATCGAAATCAAATTCTTGGGGTTGAGGATTTTACATCCGAGACTGCATTGCTTTAGGTTCCTTTCCCTATCGCAATGAAATACATCAAAATCAAACTTTGAGGTTGAGGATTTTACATCCGAGACTGCATTGCTTTAGGATTCTTTCCCTATTGCAATGAAATACATCAAAATCAAACTCTTGAGGTTAAGGATTTCACATCCAATACCACATTGCTCTGGGATCTCTCCTCATTGTAATGATTCAATCTAATCAATTCAATTTTCTTTGGAGTTGAAGATGTTACATCTAAAACCACAAAATTCCAATTTTCATTTCAAGTTCAAATCCCTTCAAATTAATCTTAACAAAACTTCAATCTAAATTGAAACTCTAGTTAAAATCTGAACTTACACATCAAAACTTAAACTGAAACAACTGAAATCTAAATCTAAATTCCCCCAAATCATGTGATTTGGGATTCACCTCCTTTTCCTTTCCCCAGGTGAGAGTTCAAAAATCTCCAGGTCCCGAGAGATATACTTGACACTCCCCGACGGAAATTCTTCACTTCGTCCTAAGTTTGTCACTTGGACATCCGTGTTGGTTTTGTTGATCTTTTCGGTCAACGCCTAATACGCGCGGTGTGCTTGATTAGCACACCACACCTATCGGGGGTCCATTTGTTGACCTCATTTTTGATGAGGTCTTCTCTTCTTCTCTTTAGTACTTAGGATCTAGCCTTAGGCTTTTCCTTTGACTATCCTAGAGGATTAGAATTGGGACCCACCACTTAGAAATTCAAACCACTTCTTAACTCCCCGCAAACTCCACTAACTTGATTGTAGACCCCTAATCACCTAGAGGGTTGAAATCGGATGTGGAAGTTTAAAGGATGAGTTCCAATAGGACTCTTTGGCCTTAGGATCGCCTACAGGTGGCACAGTGTCAGTGAAGGGGTTGACTTACACACATACTACACCTATACACTAAATTTTCACACACACCTCCTAAAACTACACCCATATCCAACTTGACCTCCCGACTCATGAAGGTGATTCATATGGATGGTCTTTAACCCCTAAGCCCTTGCTAGAGGGTTAGGAACAACATAGTGGGTGCCTCGAATGAGTCCCTTCATGGCTCATGTGGGCTTGATGTGGCTTCATGGCTCAACCAAAATGATTTCATTCCACTTACATTCACCCAATCTTCAATTTTCCAAATTTTCAATTTTTGACCCCGGGACCCTACACCCACCTAACTTACCCAATACCTCGAGACTACCCAAAATTTGCAAAACCACTTGAATTACCCAAAATTCTCAAAAATCATTCCTAAACATTTCCTCACCAATCAAATTGATCATCCATACCCAAAAATACCAAAAATTCCAAAAATACCTCCCAATACCCTCCAAATACCCAAAATGCCCCTCTTAGCCAAAAAATCCAAAAATTCAGAAAATTCCCAGAAAATTCCAGAAAATCCAAAATATTTCCAATTTCATTTTGTTCAACTACACCATGGGCCAATTTTGTCAATTTACCCCACTTTTGTCAAAATCCCTAATTTGACCCATTTTAACCCAAAGTGAACCCAATGTCAAACCAAACCTACCCAATTGACCCAAATTTTGGTCCAATTCAATTCTAAACTTCAATTCAACATCCCCAACACCAATCTAGACCAAATCCAAGCCCAATTTGATTGATATTTGAATCCAATTTCACTTTGGACCTTAAAACCCAATTTGGACCCATGACCCAAACTTAGCCCAAACTCACCCAATTCAACTCCAATTAACCCCAAATCTTTTCTAAAACTTCCTTAACATTCCCACAAACAAAAAAATAGCATGATTTGCTCAAAATTTAGACCCAAACCCCACTCAAATTCAACCCAAAGCCCAAATCCCTTAAATGGGCCTACACCTAAACCTAGCCCATGTAGGCCCAAACCCCAAAATCAAGACTCAACCAAAGCCAAAACCTCTTTGAAACACTCCCATAAACATTTCCCAACATTTATTTTACATCAATTTCAACCCTAGCCCAACATTGGCCCAAGTTAGCCCAATTTGACCTATATTGACCCATTCACCAAAGAAACCCAAATCCAACCCAAATCAAACCCAAACCACCTCAAGTTTGTTTCAAACCACTCATGACATATCCCTAAACCAAACCCAACAATTATTTGGCCCAAAATTCTACAAAATTCCCATCCATGAATTCATTCTTAAACCTAAAGGCCCACTCCCTTAAACCTTCCTAAAAGCCCACTTCCATCAAATTCAAAAGCCCAAATCAATCTAAAGCTCACATGACACTTTCCTTCATCACACATTCAATTTAAAATCATTCCTAAAGTCCTAATTTATCAATTAAACAATTCCAAATCAAGCCCCATAACAATTTCCATCAAAATGCCAAAGTCCACAAAATCCCTTTTTATGAAATTGACTCAATCTTTTCCCAAGCCACATGGAGCCATGAAGCCACATGCAAGCCATTGGCAAGCCATGAGGATCTCTAAGTTGTCAACCCTCCTTAAATGGAAAAAGGAGGAGGTTCTTTAAGCACCTCCTAAAATTCATTAACCTTAAGCATGTTTCACCTTAACCCAAATTTAATCCAAATATATTTGGATAAGGACTTCTCCATGCCAAACCAGCTGATTCTTTTGACTCCCCACAACACCCAAAGCCACCTTGAAGGGTGAACCAAGCCCAAAATGATGGGTTGACCCAAATCAAGCCAAAATTGGCCTTCCCCCATGCCATTTTAATCCAAACACTTTACACATGTCCAAGCCCAATTGCCTTCACCAACTTCAAGCCCTGGACCCCCTGACCTTGAGGGTGACCCATGCTCGCGGCCAGCCCGCTCGGGTCGCCGCAAAACTCCATGGCCGAGACATGGGGAGAAGCCAAACTTTGGAATTCCACCTTGCCGAGCTGCCCCATCCCCGAGTGGCCATCGTAGCTGTTCTTCTCTTGCCAAGAGCAGGTCGATCCCAAGCCCTAACTCCCCCTGGGAGGCCCTCCACCCTCTCCTATTTAAACATCACCCCTTCTTGGCCATGAGAGGTGCTGAACCAAAAACCTTAAGGAAACTCTGCCAAAATTGCTCCAGATCATTCTCCATACTTAGAGCAGTTGATCCCCAGTGCGAATTTGCCCTATTCCCCACCAACAGAGCCCAATTTCTCGCCGAAATTCCACCCAAAACCGGGACACTTCTTCACAGTGGATCGATCTTCAAATCGACCGGTCCTACACCTTCACTGGACCAAGAGGAGAAGTTTCCCACCGAAAGCCCCATCTTCGAGGCCACCCGGTTGTTCCGGCCTCCAAGCTTTGTGATCGGGCGTGGTCACTTTCATAGCTAGGCAATTCACTGGACCGGGAGACTTCATTTGGAGCTTGCGGGATCCAATCGAAGGTGACACAACTCTCAGATCGAAGCTTCACTTCTCTGAACAAAGGTATGGACTCACTCTTCTTCCCGAGCTTATAGAGATTCTCCATTTAATTTGAGTCAATTTAAATACATGTTTACCGTATGGATGTGTTCGTCTCCTCAAGACGAATCCATGGAAGCATAAGAACACGAAAATCCGTTGAGAATCGAGTGAAAAATTAGGGTTAGAAGGTTGACGGTCACGGGTGCACACCAGTCGTAGACGATGACCATGAGCCGTCGGATCGAGCGTGTATCGAGTGGACGGTCTGGATTGAGTCGGACAATGCGTTGGTACGTGACCCGCGGGGCCCTGGATCGCTGAATCAGATGGCGGCGCCGAATCAGAAGACGCCGCGTGGAGCTTCGGAGCTGCCTAGGATGAGTCAGCGCCGCGTGGATAAGTAGAAAATTAGGGTATTTTCTTATTTATTTAATTCCTAAACTTCAAAAATGCATAACTTTGTGTAGAAAAATCAGAAAAATAAAATAAAAATACCCTCTTGCTCGAGTGAACGAGAGGAGAATAATGTGGAAAAGAAATTATTTAATTTCATTAAGTATTTTATTTTTAATGATTTATTTACTGTCTGCATTGTTTTAATTCTCCATGCATATAGGAAATTCACCATGGCATGAGACCATAGGGCTTTTGAAGCCTCTGAATTTGGGAACATTCCATGAATTTTCCAAAGTCAGAGGCCATCCCTATGAGAAGTTATTGATTTTTCAAATTCTTGTTACTGTTTTGAGTATTTTAAATCCAATAATTAGCATGTTGTGAAATAAATTCTAGGAAAATTTGGTGATATTTCTTATGATCAGAGGACCCTAGGAAAAATAGGTTTTGAATTAATCTACTTGGAATAACCCTAATTGGCTTAAACACCCAAAATAGGTCCTTAATTAATTAGAGCTAATCATGCATCAAATTGACTTGAAATCAATTCTCCACTGACCTTTAGGATCAGAGGAACCCACCATAAAAGTTTGAAGTCAATTGGGTTTGGTTAGCTCTATCAAATGGGTTGATTAAGCCATTTAGCCAATTTAAACTTTAAAAATTCATAACTTTCAAAATGCTTTTCAAAAATTCACCAAATTAATTTTGGAGCCTCTCTGATATTAGGGAATTTAAGAAAATTAAAATTTCAATTTTCTAAAAAAGTTAATTTTTTGCATTATTTTAATATTTTAATAAATAAAAAATAATAAAAATCACAAAAATAATAAAATTCACCAAAATGTCTCATTTTGAATTTTAATCACATAGGAACAAACCCCATATTTTTCTTAGGTCTCTATGATGAGTTATTAAATTTTAAAGCCCTAGGGTAATTTTAAAATTAAAAAAATGTATTTTCTAGCATTTCCACTAAAATAATTATAATAAATCAGAGAAAAATTAAAAAATTGTGAAAATTGGTTCTCTGATTTCCTTGATATCAGAGAGATTTTTAAAAAATATAAAATTCATTTTTCAACCTTTATTTTATTTTTTAAATTAATTAATACTCCAAAACTCAAAATAATTATAATAAAAAGAATATAATTTAAAAAATCACCAAACTTGGTCCAAGTGGTCCTCTGGTCATTAGGAATGTCCCATAATTTTCTTAAGGACAGAAACTTTCCCTTGGTCATATTATTAAATTTTCCTTGGAAATCTCTATTTTCCACCAAAAATAATTATATAAATAAATTAAATACAGAAAATTCACATTTTCTCCTCTAATGTCTTTATTGACATATGAGTGAAGTCACATAAAAATTTCAAATTCATTTGAGCTCAATTTAGTGAGTTATGAAATTATTAAGCTTGAAGGGCAAAATGGTAATTAAAATTTTAACCCTTAATTAAAACTTTAGGCTTAATAAAATGAAAGAGTAAAATATTTGATCTTAATCTGATTTGGATGATTGAAATTTAAATAATTAAAGGGTAGAAACCTATCAAACAATTCAAAAATAATTGAAATGAACCTTAATAAAATAATTAATTAAATTTGGAAGAATAATGGAAAAATTGGAATTATTAAAATAGGGATATTATTAGGAAAAGATTTGTTCTTTAATTTAAGAATCCCTAAATTAATCATCTCAATAATATTTAATTCCTAATTAAAATGATAATCCAAGTTTAGGATTTAAAATGCTAAAAGACTTAATTATTGAATTAAATTAAAGTTAAATTATTTAAATTAAATCCTTTTAAAATTTCAATTAAATTAATACTTTAACAATTAAAATTAAATCATCTTTAAAACATAAAAAATAAAATATTAAATTAAAATTAAAAATAAAATTAAATTAAAATTTAAATTAAATTAAATTAAATTAAATTAAATTAAATTAAAACATATTAAATTAAATTAAATTAAATTAAATTAAATTAAATTAAATTAAATTAAAACATATTAAATTAAATAAATTAAATTAAATTAAATTAAATTAAATTAAATTAAAACATATTAAATTAAATTAAAATTAAATTAAATTAAAATAAAACCAAGTTAAAATTAAAATTAAATTAAATTAAATAAATCAAATTAAATTAAAATTAAAATTAAATCAAATTAAATTTAATTAAATTGAATTAAAATAACATCACTTAAGACATAATGAATTCAAAAAAAATAAATCTAAAACAACTTGAACACTATTCCAAACTTAAATCCATTAACTGAAATTAAATTAAATCATAAATCATTTGAACATCCATTTGCCCTCAAAAGCTCGTGATGTCATAACTCTTAAAAGGAGTGTTAAGTGAAGTGTTACTTCATTCATGAGATATTCAAATGTCCTAGTTCACTGAGCAAGACAACAAACTTGAACTCCCGAACGATTAATTCATTTGTATAATTAAATTCTCTGGACTTAAAACAATCCTAGAAATATTGAAAAGATGTTTAAGATTCGTCTTAAGCACTTCCTCGATATGATAGGATATTTATAAGAACAATTGAACTTAGTTGTTCTTTGATGAAGAAAATCCTCCTCAAACCAAAATACAAGAACCTAGACGTCATAAGAGAGGACTAGCTATAGGATTAGGAACTTGGTAGAAAACCATAACCCTTCCCTTAGCTTTACCTAGGAACTTGCTTTAAATGCTTAAATATTCTAACTGTGTTTTAAGTGCAGCTTGGGATGATGGGAAGACCCTCCAGGTACGCTTTTATTTTATTGCAATTTACCTTATTGCAATTTATTTAATCGCATCGCACTTACTTTTCTTGCATGATAAACAACTGTTGCATGAAAACCCACACCTTTAGGATAGTCCCTAAAACTGAAACCAAAACTAAATTAAAAGTCATTACAAGATAAAATTCACCGCCACAACATTTCAAAATATAAAACAACTCAAAATTTAATCACAAACGGAACAACAAAACTACAACTACAACTAAATTAAAACGTCTTGTTGGATGATCGGGAATACCTCGGATGATGTAACCTACGTGTTGCTAACGGGATTTCCCACGGTCTAAATGAAAGTGTGGAACTCATTCGGTTGAGTTTAGCAAATTCATCCGGACTAAGTGAATCCGATAAAAATAACGATGCGGAAGGATGGAACCGTGGGATCTTAACCGGTGTTGTTATAATCAACTTTAAGATTTGTTTAATTAAAATATTAAAAACACCCGGATTTTAAGATTTTCTCTAAAACGAACACTTCTCTCACCTCACGATTTATGACTTCTAAAACTAAACCTCTGCAACAACAAGGAGCTCGAAGCATGGTGGGTAGCACGACCATCGTCATCGCAAAACTCGAGTCTACTTCACAGAAACTTTCTCGAATTAAATAACCAAGCCATAGGACTTCGAGGTAGTTTGCCTAGTGCGACATAAATCCTCAACTCTTCGTTAGGCATTTGCATGATCATATCATGTAAATTAAGCCCCGACAGGTCTTAGGACTCCGAGGTAGTCGTTTGGTACGACATAAACCCTCACATCTTCGAGGCTATTTGTATGATTTTATCATACAAATATAAGTCCAAATTAATTAAAATTGGCAAGATCAAAATATTAAATAAACATTAGAGCATTCTTAAATTCAAGCCAAACAATAGGATAGTCGGGAAATTACCGAAGTTCGCTTCGAATCTGTGATTTCTCCTACCTTTCTTCCTTTGAATTCCCAAAATAAAATGTTCCAAATTTGATCCATTCCCTATTGAAATTCCAAAATTCAATCCATTGAAAACTTAAACTTTGAAATTCTTGAGAGCGAACTACCGATTATTATTGAGAGTTTTCTTAGGTGATTCCCGTCACTTAAGATGTAATTAACTATAGGGGCTTGCCCTTATAGGGAATTTTAAGAACCGAGTAATATAAACCCCGTTTAATGTTTTCATATTAAACAGGGGAATTTGTCGGCTTATAAAATTGGTTCGCGGACCAAACGGATGTCACGAAACTTCTCTAGTTTATTTAATCGAGCCTCATTATCAAGCGAGTGTGTCTATTCTTCGGGATAGATACATGGTTGTAGTGCGGCGCTCGTTTATATAAACTATTCGGGATGTGAGATCAGTTTGATTTCATATCTTAAAATTTTCAAATTTAAAAATTATTTTCAAAATCAAATACTAATTTTCAAATTATTTATTTAAATTAAATTAAAATTGGCCGACAATTTCTGTAGGCGGCCCCCTTTTCAAAATAAAACACATAACCTAAAAATATGCCGACAATTATCTTGCACGACAAACTAACTAGTGCATTCAAACCGATAGAGAAATACCTGCTAATGGTTTCTGATGAATGTTTGAATCTCTCCATTGTGTGTCGAATAGATTCATTGTGAGATAGGATATACAGAGTTATTGCTAAAACATCCCTTGGCGTGGTTCTTTTTGACCCATGCAACCCATGGTGTTGCCGGAGTTCATTAAGCAGGTCACAGAAAATAACCTTCGTCATGCGGAACATGTTGAAAAAATGAGTTGGGTTACCTTGGAATAACTCACCTACCAATTTATCACCAATCTGTTTGGATGTCATGCAAGGGTTTCTGACAACGTACATAAGATGGTAATAGTACAAGAACGTAATGATTAATGCCACTCTGCGATTGTGGATAACTTGTTCCTCATCGTGATTAACTTGTTCATCATGCATACTACAAAATATACAAAGTAAGGCAAGATTGAACTTTGCAAACAAGATGAACTGAAACTTTAGAAAAGAACGTATGAAACATTAAGGAATAGAACACAGTTAAAAATAAAAAAAGTTCGTAATCGAAGAAATTGAGTTCTACACAAATAATGAAATAAGACAATTGTATATAGCACCAGTACTACTAATGCCATAACTAAAGTAAATATTCAGGGAGACAATCAAGCATCCATGTATGTTCGTAAATACGGCAGTCGGTATTTCGGGTCTAACTTTATAAAAAAATGTCTGATGGTTGGGTCTCGCAGCAGCTTCACATAATTAACATAGATCTCTGTGTCTGTCGTAACATCAGGATATGCATCAATGATCTTTATACATTCTCAATTGAGCTATCAATTGAGGAAACAGGCCTAGCTTTGCAGCTTTCCAGAAGTTCGTCAATTGTTTCTTTTACGAATGCCACACCTTTTCTCTTTTTTCTACTCTCGGGCGCTTCGACGCGCTTGTAGATTGAACATCAGTGTGAACTTGGGAGGGACCTCCTCCAGAATCACCTAACTGGACGGTTTCCATTTCATCAGGAAAGCTGCCAAACCCCTGTTCACTTGAGGTGAAAGCATAAGTACCAGTTACGACAACACCTGTGAACATGTCGTCCAGCTTCTCTTCCAAGTCTGGATCAATCCCGCAGGATTTAAATTTTTTGGTTCCCGGCATTGCCTGTACTAGTTCAACTATCTGGTTAATGGAGTTAGTTAAATGAGACAAAGTAAAGTAGGATGAAATGATCAGACATATTTTCTTACTTGTATTTTTTCAGTCCACCAGTACTCGGGAGCATCAATAGTCCGCTTGTTAGGATCCCACCCCAGACCAGTAGATCCACTTTTTAGTTCTTTCCATATTTTCCAGTCTTTTTTTAATTGATCCCATTTATTTTTTAGTTTCGTCCGATCGTAATCCCTTCCAGTAAGTTCATTGAATTTAATCATTACGTTTTGCCAACCTTCTTTATTAAAATGAGTACTCGGCCTATTTCCAAGCTGAACTTCCTTTACACAGAGATCACAAAATATAATTGTGGCGTTTCTATCCCACATGGCCGAAGATCTGACCTCTTTAACTTTACTCATTTTGTACTGCCATATCAATTGATAAGAAGAAACAATTTATTTCGTACTACATTTTGTGCATAGAGTGCATATAAGCACCCTATGACATCTGAATAAAAGTTAGAAACATGTATTTCGCTTCTGCATTGATAAGGTGGCATTCATGTGAAAATTGAAAGCAGAAGAACAACATACAAATAATATAAAGTTAAGCATAAGTTTGTAGCCCAGATGAAAGAATAAAAGTATCTAAAAGATAAACGACCAATCTTTCTAGGAACTATGCCAAAGCTTGGATTTAATTATGAAAATGACAAAGCTTGCATTCAATTATAGGATCACTATGCCAATGATTGCATTCAATTATCAAAATGACAAATCCTACTTGGGAAAACAATCATATGCATCGTAGTAGCAAATTTTTAATACCTAAGAGAATTTCACAACCATAAATACAATTGATCTGACTCCCATTACCATCATTTTGAAAAATTCTTATTGTTAACTTTTTCATATTGCTTGTGCACTGAATTGCAATGTGCATGCAAGCCATACACCAAACGATAAACTTCTTCCTTTACAACTGTTATCACAAATGCGGTTATTATGATAACTCAATCAGCCAAACTACACCATTTCTGCGTTTCATCAAGTGATTAACACAAATATTATGGTGTTACCAATAATCGATGATAGTGATATATGAAATAATTTTAAACTGAGGTAAGAAATAATGGCCTTGTAAGCTTACATTTCTGCTCATTTGCATTTGCATTCTTTCTATAAATAAATATGAAAAGAAAGAAAATAACAAAAAGCCAGCAAATTCAGCTTTCCTCATCCAAACCAGAAACTACTAGAAAGAGATGAATTTGCTGAGTCATCTCAATCACATTTTAATTTTGAATGCATACTGAATAGACAGCAGAGTACACAAATGACTGATGGCTACATACCATGAATGTTGACTAACAAGAAAATAATGCCACTGGAATAGGTGAAATACACCATTTCTCAATGCTTTATTTCCAGACCTTTCAAAATCAAGACATCTCAATGCTTTACCTCATAGAAAAACCACCAAATTTCAACAGAAGGGAGTTGCAAGAGAAGCTAAAACAAAAACGAACTGTAACTGGGAGATAGAACTGTAACAGTCGTAGCAACCGGAACCACTTAACAAGCAAAGCAACTAGAACACTAACCCTAAGGAAATAGAACTCCTCATTGAAACTGAAAAAACAGTGTCATAGAAAATAGAAAAATGTCCGAGAAACCGTAACGCTCCCGTCGAACCCCCAATGTGGAGTGAAGAAGATGAGGAATGAAGATACCTCTTCAGCGTCGAAGCTTACAGTTGGGGATAATATGGACGGAGATACTCGTGTATGGCTCCAGAAGAATGGGGACGATAGGAGAGGAGGAGAGCTAGGGTTAGCGACCGAGATCGCACAGGTGTGAGGAGCTTCACGCGGGGTCACGGGATGGGGGTCACGGGGGTAATTGATATCCCAAAATGCGATCCAATACGCGGACCACGGCTCTGAGGGCACGTCTCACGTGTAACACAAAAAAATTAACGCCGTTTTCGGATAAGCACCAATAAGTGCTAACCAAACAGTGCGGCGGCGTTTTTCAAAACGCTGCCGCACTTATAAGCTCTCCCAAACGGAGCCTATATTGAGCTCTTACTTGATTGTATCGAGTATGAGACAATAAACTTTCATTTCAATTTATTGATAGACGTGTTCAATGTTATTCTGAATATTAATAGTTATTTTTGGTTTACTAAAAGTGACATATGCCCAGTCAATGTTTTCTCTTACTATATGTGGATATCGAAGATAATAATCCTGACTCGCCTACCGAGCTAGAATTGAAGGATCAAATTTAGCATATCTTCTATTGACTTTCAATTATCTGATATTATATAGTTGGTTTACCCTTATTCCACGATTAAGAATAGGATTGAACCAAGTACAATTGAATAAGAATACACTTCCACCAATAGAGCCTGGATAAGACAGCTTAACAACTTCTTCCAGAATCCCATGATAGTATATCTCATTGTTTGATTTATCATTTACTTTAACACAAATGATGGAATTACATGACTTTTCCTTCAGACCAAGATCTCGTATGAAACTTGTACCCATTTACATCATAAATTTGCCATATTTTCATGATGTGCATAGGTCCTTAAGCAAGATCTATCAAACATGATCAGTCATTCCATTTCTCTAATAATGAATCTATTAATATATATACATAAGAAATCATGTATTAATGAAAAGCCTCATGTCACATGGGAAATGAATATATCAATTTTAATTCACATGCATTGTAATCACTTGGGGAAATTATTCTCAATTTCCCTGCTGGTGTCATCGTCTTCAACTAAATTTAATGAATCAATGAATAAATTGTTCACATATTGAAATATTATTGAAATAACTAATCATGACATTTTTCAGATAAATGAGTGAAAAAATTATAATAAAAAATTTCTTACTTAATAAAAGATTTTACCTCATTGCAATTGAGAAGAACATAAAGTGTCACTGCTCGATGTTCCTGATTATTAAAGTAACGTGATTTGCACCTCTCTGATGTTTCGCCCAATTGCTAGAAAACAGAAAGGGTTGATGGTGGCATCAAACCCAATGAGCTTTTAGTGGATTTCTCTTTCGCGAAATAGTAGGAACAGAATGTCGTTGTCTTCTGCAGTAAATATGCCTATCGATCTTTCTGGTCGGATCTTATCCTTCATAGTTCTTTTTAGTTAATTCAAAATTTTTTTTAAAAAATGATGTTTAGCATATATTAGCAATCTTCTTTTAAAAATGAGTGATTAGCTACCTAGTCTAAAATTAATTAGCTCTAAAATAGATACATCCAGCGGTACTGTACTGGGCCTCCAATTAGTGCCTCATGTAAAAGTACATACAGATGTTCAGGCGAGTCGAACAAACAATTTCTAAATATTCTCTTGAGCTTGTATTGTTACAGGAATTTTTGCTTCCAACTGACATACGTTGTTGAGTTCCAAATGAAGTGCACAAAGTTCTGTGAAGAAAAAACCAATTTCAATCAATGGATTAAGGATTTTGCTCGGCATACAACTAAATGCGATTGGTATCAAATTTTGTAAGAAAATATGGCAGTTGTGACTTTTCATGCCAAATATTTTTTCAGCACCCACATCAACAGAACATCTCAAATTCAAAGCATATCCGCTTGAGAATTTTAGTAATTGGATCTACTCACAAATTGTTCATCGCTGAAACGAAGTAAGGGAATATTTTGCTTTGGGCTTAATGAGCTTACCAGTAGTAGTTTCTCGGAATTTCAACTCCCACCTTTTGCATATTGAAATCCCATATGTGATTGACTGCACACCTAGAAATATATTCTTAGAAGGAAATAGTTCATAAGATGTAAGAGTTTTCACTCCATCCTCCAGTGCGAAGTCTAATTTTCATCGCTATAATGGAAATTCACTTCTAAATCTAAGTTATCAGTTTCAAAATAGAAATTTACTTTGAAGTCTAATTTATATTGCCAAAATGAGGATCCTGGCAGTGGAAATTAGATTCTGATGTGAATTTCCATCTTGGAATTGACAAACCACTTGCATGCTTGTGTGCATTGATTGCATTGTATAGGTTCCTTTGCATGTGCATGAAAATCTTATTTTGACTTTATGTCTACATGTATTCCATTGCATGTAAAATATTTTTGCCATGTATGCTTTGCATTTGGCACGTTTGGATGTCTCTTGGAACCTCCATGTTAGGGTGTCACTTTGAGCACCCGCGCTCATGGGTGCCTTCTCATATAAGACGTTGCATGCAAGGGGACAAACACTTGCACACTTTGGGAGGAGTTGGCTCACTTGTAGGCCATTTTTCTCTCCCTATGACCCCTCTTGGAGGGTCGTAATTATTTCACATCGTGATAAGTACGAGTCATGCTTCCTAGCCACAAAAATCGGCACAATGCTTGTATTACCTAGCTGTGTGAATCCTAATTGTAAGAATCACATCACTTAGTATGCTGGCATTTTACATCTTTGTATGTTTGTTAGTTGTATGTCATATGCTTGACATTTTTGTATGTCATATGCCTAACATTTATATCTTTCATATGCTTGATTATTCTTGTATTCATATTGCATATCCTACATGTATGCATTGTGTGCTCAGAAAGTACCTCTCAAGTAAGGTGTGAATCATTTTCATAAGTATTATTTTTCTTAATACAAACTCATTTGTAGCGGGTGTCTGCTAGTCACATGGGACCCCGAGTCCCCGAGCTGCTGTAATTCCTCTCCATAGATAACATGTCTTACTAGTACATTCTACTCGTGTGTGTCATGTTGGATGTAGCATCCTTTATACTTGTTTGCATGATGCGTGCTTCGCCCTTTTGAGCGCCTGTTGTGATCATTTCATACTTTGGTCGAACAATCATAATGTGGGCTTCTTAGATGATTGTTTGCTTGCCCGTTCACCTTGATGACTTGTCCTACGCATCAGGATAGTGACCCATTTATTGGTTTTGATACTCAAACGATTATTGCCTGTGAATATACCTCAGCGAGCAATGCGAGTTTCTAAATTACGAGCAACAAACAATATGACTATGTTAAGAATCTAAGGACTCTAAAGTGTGTCATATGCTTCACGGATCTACATTTTATGGTCCATTATTTTAAAATATAAAAAATGGATACTTTTACTATTATAAGTATTATTTGCATAATTTAATATTATATATGTTAGGCCATATGTGAGGCCACCTCTTTCAAAACATCACCCATTCATTTTAACATGCTTTAGATCCCTTTGATCTTTAGGACGGGGCCGGTGCGGCTACCCCGTCAAAGTCATACTATAGTCGAAGACTTTACCCTATGAACTTAAATGCTAGTTAGGACACTTATCGGTAAATTGTGTACTAGGCTAGGATTCGGGATGCTAGGTAGTCTTTTAATTTCTAGCTATTAGTCTTTGTTGGTTTGGTTGCCTTAGCTAGGCATTTTTCTTGTTTTGTGCTCTTTGTGTGCTTATGTGTTTGATATGCATGGTAGCGTATTAAGGGATTTTTTAGGGAGTCGTGTCTATATATATATGTGCACGCACAGGTACTATTGAAAGGGGGAGTGATGGCGGTGTCGTTGCCGTGTCAGAGATTTTCTGGGTGTCAATGTCAGTTTGGAGTCGTCACTCTGTTTATCTATAATATTGCCCTAATCTTCAATAATTCTTATTTCTTTGGATCTTATAAAGGAACCTTTGGATAATAAGAAATTTGAAGAGGGTAAGGGCTAAATAAAATAGAAAATAGTAGAAAAAGATATGTCGGTGATAAACATTATAAAGAAAATTCTAGAATGCCTTATCCTAGAAGTTTTCTATAAGCTTATATAAAGATTTGATAACCAGAGATTTCTAGGTGTAATACCTATCCTGAGTCCTTAAATCTCCTATAAAAGCAAGCTCCTATAGTTAATTGCATCTTAGACAGTTTATAATTGTCTAAGAAAACTAAACTTCAGATTAATGTTATTCACTTTTTTTCTGAAGAGCTTTTAAGGAAAGATATACCGACTATCAATCTCAAATGTCATTTTGTTATGTTAATTTTATTTTGTTGTTTTGTCATTTTTCATTTTGTTGTTTATTTGTTTGGTGGCTATCCTAAAATTTTTTATTCTGTTTTGTCTTGGTTTTATCTTTTTAATGTTTTTTTTTATTTTGTTTTGTTTTTTCAATGTCGTTGTTTTGATGTCATTGTGATTTTATTTTGTTTTGTTGTTGTTTGTCTCGTCTTTAGAATGTCGTCCTACAAAACAGAATTAACACATCCTATAACATGTAAAAAAACTTTAATGTTGTCGTTTCGTCTTGATTGTCCTGCAAAAATAGAGTTAGCACACTTTATAACATGCAAAGAAAATCTAAAATGAAATTTGTCTTCGTCTTGCAAAGAAAATGTTGTCAGAAATAAAAATATTTTGATCACTTAGTAAAAATGTCTGTCGTTCCAAAGTTGTCGGATATCTCAGTTTAGTTGAAATGTTAATTTATTTTTAATTTTTGATTTGTCTTGAATGTTGATTTAAGTTGAATTTTGATTTTTATTTCAATGTAGACTTGATTTTAAATTTTAAGTTGATTTATGTCGATTTGAGTTTTATTTATGTGATCTGAGTTTGATTGTAGAATTGATATTAATTTATGATTTTGGGTTTAATGTTAATTTATGTCAATTTGAGTTTTATTTTGGAGTTTTATGCTGATTAGCTTAATTTTATGTCGAGTTAAGTTCGATTTAAGTCGAACTAAAGATTTATGTCGAGTTAAGTTCGATTTAAGTTGAACTTATGATTTATGTTGAGTTTGATTTGGGTTGAACTTAATGTTGAGTTAAGTATGATTTATGTCAAATTTAATATTGAGTTAAGTTTGATTTAGATCAAACTTAAAATTAATGTTGAATTAAATTCGATTTGGGTCGAACATGTATTGATTTAAGTTTAATTTCGATCAAACTTAAAATTAATGTTGAATTAAATTTGATTTGGGTCGAACATTAAGGATTATAGTGGTTTATGTCAAGTTAAGGTCGATTTACGTCAAACTTAAATATTATGTCGATTAAGTTCAATTTATGTCGAACATAAAATGTCGATTTATGTCAAATTAAGTTCAATTTTTGTTGAAGATATTAAATTTTAATGTCAGATTAGGTTTGATATGTTGGTTTATGTTAAATTATGTTTATTTGAATTATATTTGTTAAATTTGATTTGAACTTAAGATTTAAGTCGAGTTAAGTTCAATTTTATGTTAAGTTAAAGTTGAACTTAAAATTTATATCGAATTGAGTTTGGTTTAGGTTAAGTTAAGTTTAATTTAAGTTGAACATAAAATTTATGTCGAGTTAAGTTCAATTCAAGTCGACTTTAAAATTTATGTCGAGTTCAATTCTTAAAATTTTATGTCGAGTTAAGTTCGATTCAGATCTAACTTAAAATTTATATCAAGTTAAGTTCAATATTGAACTTTAAATTTTTTGTCAAATTAAGTTCGATTCAAGTTGAACTTATGTCGAATTAAGTTCTATTTAGGTCAAATTAAATTTATTTTAGATCGAACTTAAAATTTATGTTAAGTTTATGTTCATGTCAGGTTGAATCTGGGTTAAGTTTGACTTAGGTTCAATATGGGTTGGACTTAAGTTTGGTTTATGTCCAATTTTAGATTCATGTCATGTTGAATTTAAATTAAGTTTGACTTAAGTCCAATATGAGTTGGACTTAAATTAAGTTCAAGTTAACTTAGGTTCATGTCATATTGAATTTTGATTTAAATCCGATATGAGTTGGATTTTTGTTAAATTTGACTTAGATTCATATTATGTTGAATCTCAGTTAAGTTTGATTTAAGTACAATATAGGTTGGACTTAAAAGTAAAGTTTAAGTTTTCAAGTCAGGTTGAACCTAGACTTAAGGTTTACTCAAGTTTAATATGGGTTGAACTTAAGCTAGATTTGAATTTGAGTTAAGTTAGATTCAAGTTAGGCTGAACCTAGACTTAAGGTTGACTTAAGTTCAATATCGGTTGAACTTAAGCTAGATTTGAATTTGAGTTAAGTTAGATTCAAGTTAGGTTGAACCTAGACTTAAGGTTGACTCAAGTTCAATATGGGTTGAACTTAAGCTAGATTTGAATTTGAGTTAAGTTAGATTCAAGTTAGGTTGAACCTAGACTTAAGGTTGACTCAATTCAATATGGGTTAAACTCAAGTTAGATTTAAGTTTGAGTTAAGTTAGATTCAAGTTAGGTTGAATCTAGGCTTAAGGTTGACTTAAGTTCAATACGGGTTGAACTTAAGCTAGATTTGAATTTGAGTTAAGTTAGGTTTAAGTTAGGTTGGATCTAGACTTAAGATTGACTCAAGTTCAATATGGGTTGAACTTAAGCTATATTTGAATTTTAGTTAAGTTAGATTCAAGTTAGGTTGAACCTAGACTTAAGGTTGACTCAAGTTCAATATGGGTTAAACTTAAGTTAGATGTAGGTTAGGTTCAAGTTAGATTGAATTTAAATTTATGGTTGACTCAAGTTCAATATGGGTTGAACTTAAGTTAGATTTAAGTTTGGTTAGGTTCAAGTTAGATTTTAAGCTTGTTGGATTTTAGGGTTAATTGTCCTTAATTAAGATTGATTTATGGTTAATTAAACTAACATTGGATAAGGTTTAATTGATTAATTAGACTTAATTAGGGTTACATCTAATTAGTTTTAGGATTAATCAAATCTAATTTGGGTAAGGTTTAATTGATTAATTAGACTTAATATGGGTTACGTCTAATTGGTTTAGGATTAATTAAACCTAATTTGAGTAAGGTTCAATTGATTAATTAGACTTAATATGGGTTAAGTCTAATTGGTTTAAGGTTAATTAAACCTAATTTAGGTAAGGTTTAATTGATTAATTAGACTTAATTAGGGTTAAATCTAGTTGGTTTTAGGATTAATCAAGCCTAATTTATGTAAGGTTTAATTGATTAGTTATACTTAATTAGGGTTAAGTCTAATTGAAGGTTAATTAAACCTAATTTGGGTAAGGTTTAATTGATTAATTATACTTAATTAGGGTTAAGTCTAATTGGTTTAGGATTAATTAAACCTAATTTGTGTAAGGTTTAATTTATTAATTAGACTTAGTTAGGGTTAAGTCTAATTGGTTTAAGGTTAATTAAACCTAATTTTGGTAAGGTTTAATTGATTAATCAGACTTAATATGGGTTAAGTCTAATTGGTTTAAGGTTAATTAAACCTAATTTAGGTAAGGTTTAATTGATTAATTAGACTTAATTAGGGTCAAATCTAATTGATTTAAGGTTAATTAAACCTAATTTGGGTAAGGTTTAATGGTTAATTAGGTCTAATAGGTTAGACCTAATTAATGTCTTAAGGTTGATTAAGCCTAATGTTATTAAGGCTTAATGGTTAATAAATTAGTATGTGTTTAAACTTAGTTAAATTTTGATTTTGTATTAAACCTAATGTAATTAAGGTTTAATGGGTTAATTAAGTTTAATATATTCTTAAACTTAATTAAAGTTTGATTTTGTATTAAACCTAATGTAATAAAGGTTTAATGGGTTAATTAAGTTTAATATGTCTTTAAATTTAATTAAAGTTTCATTTTGTATTAAACCTAATGTAATTAAGGTTTAATGGGTTAATTAAGTTTAATATGTCTTTAAACTTAATTAAAGTTTGATTTTGTATTAAACCTAATGAAATTAAGGTTTAATGGGTTAATTAAGTTTAATATGTCTTTAAACTTAATTAAAGTTTGATTTTGTATTAAACCTAATGTAATTAAGGTTTAATGGGTTAATTAAGTTTAATATGTCTTTAAACTTAATTAAAGTTTGATTTTGCATTAAACCTAATGTAATTAAGGTTTAAAGGGTTAATTAAGTTTATTATGTATTTGAACTTAATTAAAGTTTGATTTTGTATTAAAGCTAATGCAATTAAGGTTTAATGTGTTAATTAAGTTTAATCTGCCTTTGAACTTAATTAAAATTTGATTTTGTATTAAACCTAATGTAATTAAGGTTTAATGGGTTAATTAAGTTTAATATGTCTTTAAACTTAATTAAATTGGTATTATTTAAGATTTGTTTATTTCTTTTTAATTTTGATTTAATTAAGCTTGATTTGTCTTCAAACTTGATTAAGTGTTTGATTAGGATGATGGTTAAGCCTAATTTGTCATCTTAGACTTAATTAGATTTTGTTCATGAGTCGATTGTGAGTTAGACTCATTTTGAACTAAGTCTATTATGAAAAATAGGCTAAGTTATAAAAAGGTGATTTTTAGGATTTAAATTTATTAATTAATAATGAATTTTAAATCCTAAATTTTGAAATATTATTTAAAATTGTTTAATAACTTAAAAATCATTGTTTTAGGGTTATTGTCTGTCACCCTAAAATTTCTAGCCATTTTCTAATTTTATTTTTCTTAATTTATAATTTTTGTAATTATAGAAATAATTATAAAGTGACTTAGAAATTATTAAATGTCACCCTAGAGAATTTTTCTGTCCTTAGAAAAATCAAAGATTGTTCCTAAGGACTTAGAGATTAATCCCTCAAAATTTTATAATTTTCTGACTTATAAATAATTTTTAATAATTAAAACACTCTAGAGAGTATTTAATTAATTAAAAATTAAATATAAATTAAAAATTAAAATTTCAATTCCACATTGTTCTCCTCATTATCCTGAGTCCACAGATATTTTTATTATATTTTTGTGATTTTTGTATGCAAAGCTATATAATTTTGAAAATTTTAAGGTTAATCTGGATTTATTTAAATCCACATTAACTTAAAAATCTACGAGGAAGATGCGTGTCCTCGTACCCGTGAATGCGGGTTTAATCCCCTGTGGGGATCCGAACAGCGGATCCACGGGGATTTAATCTCGGCCGTCCATTCCCAAAAACACTGGAACGGACGGTCCTGGTTCATCGTCTTCATCCCGTCTGATCGTTGCAGACCGTCCATGATCTATAAGCAAATTTTCCCTCGATTCTTGATGAAATCGAGTGAAATTTGTTTCTGTAGGATCTATGTGAGATTACGAACCCATCCATACGGTGATGTATGGATTTTGAATAGGTTTGTTTCACAATGTTCCAAACCCGAACACCATTGAAATGAAAAGTCCATACCTTAGCTTTAATCGATTTGAGTTTGATTTGAGTGGTTCTGGAGCTTCGTCTTGACCTTAGAAAGCTTCTCAGCAAGTCAATTTGAGTTCAAATTGAACTATATATAAGTTTGATTTTGAGGTGGCTCGGCTTGGAGGGGTTTGGTCAAACAGTGGTCTATAGGCTTTAGGAATACCTAATTTCGATTGGGCTTACCTTTGTTCAGTCCCTAGATGGATTTGGGATAGCTAATTTAAAGGTTTATGGAAGTTGTTTTCAATCTTCTAACTTGTCCTGGTTTTGTGAAGGCTCTCGGGTTGGTCAAATAGAGAGACTTTCAATGGGTTTCATGGCTTGAATTGATGAGGGATCAATTGCCTAGGCCATAGGGGATAGTTTTGATGATGAAGGTCTGAGGATTTGAACAGTGTTTAGGGGTTTCCAATTTTTTCTCCTCTCAATCCATGTGCTCGGGTTTGGTCCCTTTTAGAGCCATGGATGGCTATGGTGATGCTTGGGCTGGCTGTGGATCATCTGGGGAAGTTGTCAACTCTTCATTTAATGCTTGGGGATAGTATTTTGGTTGTTAATGGATTGGGTTTTCCAAGCTTAGCCATTGATCCAAGAAAAAAATACCTATTTTTATGCCTTGATTTTATTAAATTTTAAGGATATTATGCTTTAATGAAAGGTATTTTTGTGTTTTTGGATGTAGGTGATACAAAAAATGTTCAAGAAGGAGAAAAATATGAAAAAGGAGCAAAAAGGAGCAAAAATAGAGCCAAAATGCAAAATTGTCGAAATTACTGGCCTAGCGCCTGGGCCCCAGAGTCCAGCGCCTAAGCCCCAGCTCGATACAGAAAACTGTTAAGTTTTTGACGACTTTTGGGCGGTTATTTTGACGGTGTGAGCGGTTATTGGACCTTCTAGAAGACTGCCAGTTGTTCCTGGTTTATAGGACATGTGATACAATGTATTTTGACGCTTCAAAACGGTTTTAATCGCGAAGAGGTGTGATCCAAAGTGAAGAGGTGTGAAGAACTGGACGCTGTGTCCGGCGCTTAGGCGCCAGATTCTGACGCCAGATTCCGGTGCCTAGGCACCAGACACACCTTCTAGAAGATTCATTGAATGTGGACACATTTTGAAGAGGTGCCTTGAAGCAACCCTTGAAGCCTATAAATAGGAGGGTATTCCTTCAGAGAAAAATGCCCCATCTACCCCCTATCTAGAGTCCAACCTAGAGAGAGAATTAGAGAGATCATATTAGGGCTACCTTTTTACTTTCCTTCATAAATTAGTGAGTTTATTTTAGAGTTTATATTTAGAGTTTAAAAGAGTTGGTGCATCTGTAGTTCATTACGTTGTGGAGTCAGTAGGAATCAGAAGTTAAGTAGGAGAAACATCTAAGATAAGTATTTTTATTTTGATTCAAAGTTTATTTATTATGCTTCGTTATTTAATTTCAATGTGTTCTGAGTAGTTACTTTACTTTCTCCTTTCAATTATGAAAAGATAAATAAGATAATACAAAATTCGTCGGAGAATTAAAAATCATATATTTTTAAAACATTGTGATGATATTAATACCGGTTCTTAATTTACTATTTAAATTGGTCATTTAAATTGTTAAAACCTGTTGAAGAGTTTTTAGACCTAGAAGGAGATGAATTCTTAACTTGTAGATATCACATGAATCCTTGGGTAGTCGAAGGCCTTGTGCGGGCTATTCAAGGTGAAGTGCAGATAAATAGGAATATGTTATATATTAGGCATAGAATTGATAAGTTTTTAGAGTGACAGACTAAAATCTTATGATTTGGTTTATAGAAAAGGAAAGGGTCACTAGTAGGGCCGACCATAGCCACCCTTGGACATCTATTAGTGTGAGCCTAGATTAACCCATTCTACTAACAATACATCCGGACTTGATCTATAAGCTAGCCAATGTTCTTTTGCACTCGGATCAAAGGGTAAAGAATATGAATGCTTCTATTTGGCACAATACCATAAATTTATATTCTCCGCGAATATTATCATTATCTTAGAAAATCTTGGATTAATTGAAAGGAGAAAGTTGCTTTCTTATTGCTATTTACATCAGTTATTTTATTTCTGCTTTATTATTGCATATAGTAAATTAAAGATATTTTATTTTTAATTATAAAAGAAATATTTTAAAATAAAATTATTTAAAGATCTATAACTCTCTCCTCGTGGGAACGATACCGGGGTCTTTGTTTCAAAGCCCTATATTACTTGAAACGATACGTATACTTGCGTAGAACCCCTAGTGTGTAAAATATTTTCCATAAAATTATATTTATATACACTAGCCGCTATTATTATTTTTAACATATATTTTTGAAAGCATTAATTAGTACGTTGATCTTCAGAGGACTTCGGGTCAAGTTTTTGGCACCGTTGCCTGGGAAGAAGATTTTAGTACACATATATTTATATTAGATCGAGTTTTTGGCGCCGTTGCGGGGAGAGCGAGGCAAACTTTTAGATTTTAAGTATTTTTATTTTATTCATTTTTCTTTATTATAAAAAATAACAAAAAAAAACATATATATAATAATAATATTTATTTTAATTCTTGCTAATTGACTTTTTATGCGTAGTTCTGGGTCTGAAGGATTATTACCTTTAGATTCTGAATTAGAAAGAACTGTTAGAAGAATTAAAAAAGGAAAACAAATTCAAAAATTTCAAGAAATGACTAATTTACATAACAATTTACAAAATCCAATTGAAATTAATGATCAAAATGTTTATAATCCATTAAGGGATTATGCTAACCCTACAGTTGATGAACTTCATAGTAGTATTCAAATACCCAATGTATATGCTAATTCTTTTGAGCTTAAACCGTCTATTATTCAAATGGTTCAAAACAATCAATTCAGTGGAACACCAAATGAGGATCCAAATTTATACCTTGCTAGTTTTTTAGAACTTTGTGTTACCTTTAAATATAACAATGTTTCTGATGATGCTATTAGGCTTAGACTCTTTCCTTTTTCTTTAAAAGATAAAACAAAGATGTGGTTGAACTCATTAGCAACAGGTTCTATTAAAAACATGGGCTGAAATGGCATAAAAATTCTTTGCGAAATATTTTCCTCCTTCTAAAACTGCTAAATTAAGAAATGATATTACTTCATTTAGTCAATTTGACGGGGAGACAATTTATGAAACTTGGGAAAGATTTAAAGAACTATTAAGAAAATGTCCTCATCATGCTTTACCTAATTGGTTAATTATTCAAACATTTTATAATGGATTAATTGGATCTTTAAAATCAATTATTGATCTTCGTCTCTGGAGGTTTTTAATGTCTAAATCATTTGAAGAAGCTTACACTTTAATTGAGGAAATGGCTAACAATAATTTTCAATGGCCTTCGAAAGGATTAATCCTAAAAGAATGGCAAGTATTCATGATAATGAAGCCTTTTCTATTTTAGTTTCACAAGTAGCGACAATGTCTAAGAAATTAGATAGTTTTGCTATTAATATATCACATAATAACTCTGCTAATATTGAAGATTCTCAAACTATTGAAATTTTACAAGCTATTGCTAGTAAAAATAATCCTTATTCAAATTATTATAATCTTGAATGGAAAAATCATCCTAATTGTAACTGGAATAATTCACAACAATGGGGTAATAATCAATCTCATCCCACTGGAAATTGGAATAATCAAGTTAATTCAAACTATAAACCACCTGGATTTAACAATCAACAGAAAAAGTTATCTATAGAAGAATTAATTTTACAACTAAGTAATCAATTACAAAATCAAAACACTTCTATTCGTAAAATTGAGAATCAAATGGGACAAATCGCTAATTTAATTAATTATAGACCCCCAGGAACATTTCCTAGTAATGTTGAAATCAATCCAAAAGAAAGCTGGAAAAGAACATGAACATGTTAAAGTCTGTACAACTTAGAAGTGGAAATGAATTAAAAGAAAGAATGCATAATGAAATTGAAAATGAGATTGAGGTTGAAGAGATTGAAAAATCTAAAGAAACTTCTTCTCCTAATAAAGATCAAACTGATATTTCTATTAATATGGAAGTTGAAAAAGCACCACCAACTTTTCCTCAAAGACTTAAACGACGAAGCTTGATCATCAATTTTCTAAGTTCTTTGAAATTTTTAAGAAACTTACTATAAACATACCTTTTACTGAAGCTTTGGAACAGATGCCAACTTATGCAAAATTTATGAAGGATATTTTAATGAAGAAACAAAGATTTGAAGATTTTGAAACTGTTGCATTAAGTGAAGAATGTAGTGCAATAATTCAAAAGAAATTACCTCAAAAACTTAAAGATCTTGGAAGTTTTACTATACCTTGTGCTATTAAAGAAACGTTTTGTGGAAAAGCTTTATGCGATTTAGGAGCAAGTATTAATCTCATGACATTTTCTATTTTTTGAAGGTTCAATTTAGGAGAGATTACTCCCACCACTGTAACCCTTCAGTTAGCTGATAGATCTATCACTTACCCTAAAGGAGTTATAGAGAATGTTCTTGTTAAAGTAGATAAATTTATTTTCCCTGTAGATTTCATTGTACTTGATATGGAAGAAGATAAAGAAATACCTATTATTTTAGGGAGACCTTTCTAGCGACCGGACGAGCTATGATTGATGTGCACAAAGGAGAATTAACCATGAGAGTTAATGATCAAGAGATTAAATTTAATGTCCTTAAATCGATGAAGTACCACGACAAAGAAAAATGTTATCGAATGGATATAATTGATTATTTAATTGAGAAACATTATCGAGAAAATGTAAAGTAATTTACGAAGAAAAATTTGAATTATTAACCGATGAAGATGAAGAACTAAAAGAAGAAGAAACTCATTATATTAAACATAATTGGGAAACTTTGGACATAACTCAAAATGATATACTTTTACCCTCAATTAAAAAAGCCTTTGAACTGGAATTAAAAATGTTATCTTCACATTTAAAGTATGCATTTCTGGGAAATTCATTAACTTTACTGTCGGCATATTTTTAGGTTGGTGTGTTGTATTTTGAAAAGGGGTCGCCTATAGAAATTGTCGGCGAATTTTCATATTTTAAATTTAATTTAAATATATATATAGTTTAAAAGATAACATTTGATTTTAAAAGTAATTTTAAGTTTAAAAGTTTTAAGATATGAAATCAAACCGATCTCACATCCCAAATAGTTTATATAAACGAGCACCGCACCACAAACTGTGTATCTATCCCGAAGAATAGACACACTTGCTTGATGATGGGGCTCGATTAAATAAACTAGGAGATTTGTGACATCCGTTTGGTCCGCGAACCAATTTTATAAGCCGACAAGTTCCCTCGTTTAATATAAATGAATTAAGCGGGGTTTATATTACCCAGGTTCTTAAAGTTCCCTATAAGGGCAAGCCCCTATAGTTAATTACATCCTAAGTGACGGGAATCACTTAAGAAAACTCTCGAAAATGATCAGTGGTTTTTCTCTCAAGAATTTCAATATTTAAGGTTTTCAAACAATTGGATTTTGGAAATTTCAATTGGGAATGGATCAAATTTGGAACAGTTTTTTAGGAATCCAATGGAAGAAAATAGGAGAAGCTGAGGATCCAAGAAGAATCTTGGCAACTTCCCAAACTATCCTATTGTTTGGTTTGAATTTGAAAATATTATTTAATGTTTCAATCATGCCAATTTTAATTAATTAGGACTTATATTTGTATGACATGATCATGCAAATAGCCTCGAAGATGTGAGAGTTTATGTCGTACCAAACGACTACCTCGGAGTCCTAAGACCGGTTAGGGGCTAATTTGCATAACATAATTATGCAAATGTCTAACAAAGAGTTGAGGATTTATGTTGCACTAAGCAAACTACCTCGAAATCCTATGGGTTTGTTATTTAATGCTAAGAAAGGTTTTGCTGAAGTAGACTCAGGTTTTGCTGATGACGATGGCCGTGCTGCCCACTATGCTCCAAGCTACTTGTTGTTGCAGAGGTTTGGTTTTAGAAGTCATAAATCAGGAGATGAGGAAGTGTTTTGGTTTAGAGAAAATCTTAAAATCCAAGTGTTTTTTAATATTTTAATTAAAACAAATCTTAAAGTTGTTTAAACAAAACCGATTAAGATCCCACGGTTCCGTCATCCAGCACTCAGTTATTTTCATTGAATTCACTTAGTCCAGATGAATTTGCTAAACTCGATTGAATGAGTTCCACACTTTCATTTAGACCGTGGGAAATCCCGTTAGCAACACGTGGGTTACATCATCCGAGGTATTCCCGATCATTCAACGAGACATTTTAATTTAGTTGCAATTATAGTTCTGTTATTCTGTTTGTGATTAAATTTTGAGTTGTTTTATATTTTGAAATGTTATGGCGGTGATTTTTATCTTGTAATGACTTTTAATTTAGTTTTGGTTTCAGTTCAGGGACTATCCCAAAGGTTTTGGTTTTCATGCAACGGTTGTTTATCATGCAAGAAGAGTAAAGTACGGTGCATGTAAGTAAATTGCAATAAAGTAAATTGCAATTAAATAAAAGCGTACTGGAGGGTCTTCCCGTCATCCCAAGTCGCACTTAAAACACATGTTAAGGCATTTAAATATTTCAACAAGTACCTAGGTAAGACTAAGGGAAAGGTTATGGTTGTCTACCAAAGTCCTAATCCTATAGCTAGTCATCTCTTATGACGTCTAGATTCTTGTGTTTTAGTTTAAGGATGATTTTCTTCATCAAAGAACAATTAAGTTCAATTGTTCTTATAAACATCCTATCATATTGAGGAAGTGCTTAAGACGAGTCTTAAACATCTTTTCAATACCTCTAGGATTGTTTTAAGTCCAAGAGAGTTTAATTATACAAGTGAATTAATCATCCAGGAGTTTAAGTTTTATTCTCTTGCTCAGTAAACTAGGACATTTGAATATCCTATAAGTGAAGCGACACTTCACTCGATACCTCATTTAAGAGTTATAATAATAAGAGCTTTAAAAGGGGAAATCAACTTATTAAGTATCTTAATGATTTAAACTTAATGATTTAATTTTAATTTTTGACTTAATTATAAAAAATTAGTTTAAGTTTGGAATAGTGTTCAAGTTATTTTAGAATTAATTCTTAATGATTTCATTTAGGTTTGTTGTTAAATGATTTTAATTTAATTTAAATCAATTTAATTTTAATTCAATTTGATTTAATTTTAATTTAATTTGATTTGATTTTAATTTAAATTCAATTTTAATTTATTTTAATTTTAATTTAATTTAATTTTAATTTAATTTGATTTAATTTTAATTTTAATTTAATTTTGATTTTAATTTAATTTAATTTAATTTAATTTAATTTAATTTAATTTAATTTGATTTAATTTTAATTTGGATTATTATTTTAATTTTTTAATTAAGAATTAAGTATTATTGAAGTGATTTATTTAGGGATTTTAAAATTAAAGAATAAATATCCTCTTAATAATATCCCTACTTTAATAATTCCAATTTCTATTATTCTTCCAAAATTTCAATTAATTAATTAATTAAAGTTTTATTTTAATTATATTTGAAATGATTAATAGGTTTCTACCCTTAATCATTTAAGTTTCAATCATCCAAAATCAGTTTAAAATCAAATATTTTACCCTCCCCTTTTGATTAATCCTAAAATTTTAATTAAGGGTTGAAATTTTTAATTACCCTTTTGCCCTTCAAGCTTAATAATTCTATAACTCACTAAATTAAGCTCAAATGAACTTGAAATTTTTATTTAACCTCACTCACATGTCAATTAAGACATTAGAGGAGAAAATGTGATTTTTCTGTATTTAATTTATTTATGTAATTATTTTTAATGGAAAATAGAGGTTTTCAAGGAAAATTCAATAACATGACCAAGGAAATGTGTCTATCCTTAAAAAAATTATGGCATGTTTCCAATGACTAGTGGACCATTTGGACCAATTTTGGTGATTTTTTGAATTATATTTTATTTATTAGAATTATTTTGAGTTTTGGAGTATTAATTAATTTTAAAATAAAATTAAAGTTTAAAAATGGATTTTATATTTTTCTTAAATCTCTCTGACCTCAAGGAGTCTAGAGAAACAAATTTTATATTTTTCAGATTTTTATTTGATTTATTAGAATTATTTTAGTGAAAAGGTTGGAAAATATTTTTTTAATATTAAAAATTATAGTAAGCCTTTAAAATTCAATATCTTATCCTAGGGACTTAAGAAAATTATTTGGTTTATTCCTAAGTGATTAGAATTCAAAATGTGACATTTTGGTGATTTTTAATATTTTTAAGATTTTTATTATTTTTTAATTATAAAAAATATTAAAATAATGATAAAAATAAACCTTTTTATAAAATTACAATTTTTATTTTCCTAAGTTCCTCTAATATCAGAGAAGCTCCAAAACCATTTTTGTGAATTTTTTAAAAGTATTTTGTGAGTTATGAATTTTTAAAGTTTAATTTTATCCATTTTGCTTAAGAGGCTTAATCAACCCATTTGGTGGGGTTAATCAAGTCCAATTGACTTCAAATTTCTATGTGATGTTCCTCTAATCCTAAAGATCAGTGGAGAATTATTTTCAAGTCAATTTAATGTGTGGATAACCTTAATTAATTAAAGTTTAATTTTGGGTATTTAGGCCAGTTGGGTTGTTCCATGTGAATTAACTCAAAACTTATTTTTCCTAGGTTCCTCTGGTCATAAGAAACATCACCAAATTTTCCTGGAATTTATTTCTCAACATGCTAATTATTGGAATTAAAATACTCAAAACAGTAACATGCAATTGAAAAATCAATAACTTCTCATAGGGATGGCCTCTGACCTTGAAAAATTCAGGGAATGTTCCCAAGTTCAGAGGCTTTAAAAGCCCTCTGGTCTCATGCCATGGTGAATTGTGTATGTGCATGGAGAATTGAAATAGTGCAGAGAGTAATTAAATCATTAAAAATAAAATACTAAATGAAATTGATTGATTTCTTTTCTACATTATTCTCCTCTATTCACTGAGCAAGAGGGTATTTTTATTTTATTTTTAGGATTTTTCTACACAAAGTTATGGATTTTCTAAGTTCTGGTAATTAAATAAATCCATAAAATCCTAATTTTCTATTTATCCGAATCGGTGCCGCGTCATCCTTAGCATCTCCGAACAGCCACGCGGCGCTTTCTGGTTCGACGCCGCCATCCGACTCAGCCGCCCCGGGTCCCGCGGTTCACGCACGATCTCCTGGTCCGGTGCAATCCGAGCCGTCCGTCCAATAATCGCTCTCAGCCGAGAACCGTCCACACTAAATCCTTAATATCTCACTCGATACTTAACAGATTTTTGTGTTCTTGTGCTCTATGGATTCATCTCGAAGAGACGAATACATTTATATGGTGATAATGCATTGAAATTAAGGCATTTGAAATAGAGAATCCCCAGAATCTCGGGATGAAGAACTAGCTCATACCTTAGCTCAGAGAAGTGTGGCTTCAATCTGAGAGTTGTGTCAGGTTCGATTGGGTCCAAGCAAGCTCCAGATGAAGTCTCTTAGCCTAGTGAATTATCTATGTATGATTTTGACCAAGCCCGATCACAACCTTTGGAGTCTGGAACAGCTGAGTGCTCTGGAGAGGGGGCTTCCACTGGGGAACTCCTTCTCTTGGTCTTGTGCAGGTGTGGCTGAGTTTAATTTGATTTTGGTGGAGAATTTGGAGATGTCCTAGTTTTGGGTGGAATTTTGGCTGAGAAAGTGGGCTCTGTTGATGTGGATTAGGGCAAATTGTCACTTTGGATCAATTGCTCTAAGTGTTGGGAGTAGTCTGGAACAATTTTGGCAGAGTTTCCTTAAGGTTTGTTTCAGCACCTCTTCATGGCCGAGAGAGGTGGGGTTTAAATAGGAGTGGCTGGAGGGCCTCCCAGGGGGAGTTAGGGGTCGGGATCAGCTGCTCTGGTGAGGGGAAGAACAGCCATGGTGGCCACTGGGCATGGGGTAACTCAGCATGTGAGAATTCCAAGCTTGGGCTCACATGGTGCTCTCGGGTGTGGTGTTTTCCTGCGACTTAGGCGGCTGGCCGGCAGGCATGGGTCAGCCTCAGGGTCAGGAGGTTCAGGGCTTGATGTTTGTGAGTTTAATTGGTTGTTGCCATGTGTAAAGTAGTTGAATTAAAATGGCATGGGTAAAGGCTATTTTGGCTTGGTTTGGGTTAACCCAACACTTTGGGCTTGGTTCACCCTCCAAGGTAGCTTTGGGTGCTGTGGGGAGTCAAAGGAATCAGCTTGGTTTGGAAAGGAGAAGTCCCTATCCAAATATATTTGGATTAAATTTGGGTTAAGGGGAAACATGTTTAGGGTTAATGACTTTTAGGAGGTACTTATAGGACCTCCTCCTTTTGCCATTTAAGGAGATTTGACAAATTATAGATTCTCATGGCTTGCCAATGGCTTACATGTGGCTTCATGGCTCCATATGGCTTGGGGAAAAGATGGCTCACTTGCATGAGAAAGGGTGTTGGAATTTTTGATGAATGTATGAGGAGTTAGCATGAAGCTTGATGTAGAATAATTTGATATTTTATTGGAACTTTAGGGATGGTTTTAATTGAAGTCATGATGACGAAGAGTGTCATATGGGCTTTGGATGAATTTTTGGGCTTTTGAATTTGTTTTGGATGGGCTTTAGGTTTGAAAATGGGCTTTAGGCTTTTAAAATAAATTTATGGATGGGAATTTTATAAAAGGTTGGGCCAAATAATTGTTTAGGTTTGGTTTAGGGATGTGTCATGAGTGATTTGAAGCAAATTTGAGGTAATTTGGAATTGAATTGGGTTGGATTTGGGCTTCTTTGGTAAAGGGGCCAATGTAGGTCAAATTGGGCTAATTTGGGCCAATGTTGGGCTAAGGTTGAAATTGATGTAAAATTAATATTGAAAAATGTTTGTGGGGGTGTTACAAATAGGTTTCAACTTTGTTTGGGTTTTGATTTTGGGATTTGGGCCCATTTGGGTTAGGTTTGGGTGTAGGCTCATTTAAGGGGTTTTGGGTTTGGGTTGAATTTGAGTAAGGTTTGGATCCAAATTTTGGGCAAATTATGTTAGTGTTTTGTTTGTGGGGATGTTAGGGAAGGTTTAGAAAAGATTTGGGTCAAATTGGTATTGAATTGGGTTGGTTTGAGCTAGGTTTAGGTCATGGGTCAAAATTGGGCCTGAAGCTTTAAAAAAGAAATTGGATTCAAATGCCAATCAAATTGGGCTTGAATTTGGTCTAGATTGATATTGGGGATATTGAATTGAAGTTTAGAATTGAATTGGACCAAAATTAAGGTCAATTTGGGTGATTTGGTTTGACATTGGGTTCATTTGGGTTTTAAATGGGCTAAATTGGGTGTTTTGGTAAACGTGGGATAAATTGACAAAATTGGCCCATGGTGTAGTTGGACAAAATAAAATTGGGAATATTTGGGATTTTCTGGAATTTTCTGGGAATTTTCTGAATTTTTGAATTTTTAGGTCAAGAGGGGCATTTTGGTAATTTGGAGGGTATTGGGGGGTATTTTTGGAAATTTTGGTATTTTTGGCTGGAGATGGTCAATTTGAGTAGTGGGGGAAATGTTTGAGATTAATTTTAGAAAGTTTTGGGTGATTTGGAATTTTTGAAGAATTTGGGTAGTTTCAAAGGCTTTTAGTAGGTTAAGCGAGTCCGGGGTCCCGGGGGTCAAAAATTGAAATTTTGGCAAAATGGAGATTGATCAAATTTGAGTAAATTGGAATCACCTTGGTTGAGCCATGAAGCCATATTAAGCCCATAGGAGCCATGAGGGGACTTATTTGAGGCACTCACTATGTTGTTCCTAACCCTCTTAGCTAGGGACTTAGGGGTTAAGGACCATCTACATGAATTATCCACATGAGTCAGGAAGTCAAGCTAGGAATGAATAGTTTTAGGATTTGGAATGTGTGTGAAAGTGTAATGTATGTGCAGGTCAGCCCTCACCAGACCAGGCCACCCAGGGTAATCCTAAGGCCAAAGAGTCCTATAGGGAACTCATCCTTTAAACCTCCACATTTGATTTCAACCCCCTAGGTGATTAGGGGTCTACAATCAAGCTTGTGGGGTTTGCAGGGAGTTAAGAAGTGGCTGAGCTTCTAAAGGGGTAGGTTCCATCTTTAGTCCTCTAAGATAGTCAAAGGAAGAGCCTAAGGCTAGATCCTAAGTACTAAAGAGAAAAGAGAAGACCTCATCAAAAATGAGGTCAACAAATGGACCCCCAATAGGTGTGGTGTGCTAACCAAGCACACCGCGCGTATTGGCGTTGACCGAAGAGATCAACAAGACCAACATATATGTCCAAGTGACAAACTTAGGACGAAGTAGAAGAATTTCTGCTGGGGAGTATCAAGTATGTTTCCAAAACTGGAGGTTGTTGAACTCTCGCTGGGGAAAGGAAAAGGAGGTGAATTCCAAATCACAAGATTTGGAGAACTTTTGTTTAGATTCCGTTTCATTTTATGTTCAAGTTTTGATGTGTAAGTTTAGATTTTGAGTTTTAATTTGGATTGAAGTTTGATTTATATTAATTTTTTGACTTGAAATGAGAATTGAAACCTAGGTTTCAACCTCGGGATTGCGAAGAGAACTGGAATTTAGGTACCAGCCCCGGAGTGAGAATCGGAGTTTAAGTGTCGACGTAAAAAGGATGAGAATCAGAATTTAGGTACCGATCTCGAGAGAGTGAGATTTGAAATTTAAGTATCAAACCTGAAAGAGAATCGAAATTTAGGTATCGATCTCGGAAATGAGAACTGGAATTTAAGTACCAATCTCGAAAGTTGAGAATTGAAATTTAGGTATCAATTCGAAAGAGAATCAAAATGTAGGTATCGATCTCGAATGAGCGTCAGAATTTATGTACCGACCTCGAAGGAAGAGAACTGGAATTTAGGTACCAGTCTCAGAATTTAGAATTGAAATTTAGGTATCAATTTGAAAGAGAATCGAAATTTAGGTATCGATCTCGAAAAGGATGAGAATCAGAATTTAGGTACTGATCTCAGAATGATAACTAGAATTTAGGTACTAGTCTCGAAAGTTTAGAATTGAAATTTGGGTATGAATTCGAAAGAGAATCGAAATTTAGGTATCGATCTTGAAATAAGAACTGGAATGTAAGTACCAGTCCCGAAAATTTTGAATTGAAATGTAGGTATCAATTCGAATGAGAATCGAAATGTATGTATCGATCTCGAAATGAGAGCTGGAATGTAGGTACCAGTCTCGAAAATTTTGAATGAGAATCGGAATGTCGGTACCGATCTCGGGATGAGAACTGGAATGTAGGTACCAGTCTCAAAAATTTGTACGGGAGTCAGAATGTAGGTACTGATCCTAAAATGAGGACTAGAATGTAGTTACCAGCCTCGGAAAGTTGTACGGGAGTCAGAATGTAGGTACTGATCCTAAGATGAGGACTGGAATGTAGGTACCAGCCTCAGAAAGTTGTACGGATGAAGAAGGACCCAGTCTCATGCCATCAGAACCAAATCGAACAGAGTTCGTGGCTCCGTGTCAATAGACCTAGTCGCTCTTCCTACAAGAGGGAAAGGAGATCACAGAAAATCAAAGGATTTCGATTGTGACGAAAAGGTGTAAAATTATGAAGTTGAAGTGTGGGCCTCCCGTGAGGAAGAACCATCCCGGAAAAGGAGTTTGAAGTATATTTAATTTGAAAAGAACTGGAGGATTTGAAAAGATGGATTTAGATTGAAATTCAATTTGCGATTCATTCTCATTTTGTTTGTCCTTTAGCGATCCAATTTTATTTTTGTTATTCATTTGATGTTCATATGAATTTGGAGTTCGTTTTAACATTTGGATTTTTTTTTAAGGGAGAGAATTTTCATTTATTTTCCTTTTCTTTTCTATTCTTTGTTCAAAGTTCATTTAACTCTAATGGTGTTTCCCAGTCAATTTGCACAAAAAGAGGTGAAGGCCAAAATGTGACATAGTCACTTTCATTCCAATCTTTTTGAAAATACAGCATACAACTTGATCTAAAATATATCTCATACAATCCATGACTCAAAACGGACTATGTATGATTCTTGTTGATCCATCCAAAAAGTATCTGTCAAAAATCCATGTCTGGATAATGAGATACACGGTCAATAACATCACCTTCCAAGCCATCCTTGGCAGGAATGCCGCATGGATGTGCATTGGAGGTGTGCTATTTCCCGTGTAACTCACGACTCGTAGGGCCGGAGACTCTCCAATTCCGGATCCGGTCGGAAGTGGTAAGGCGCCTTTCGTCGTCCATCCTTCTAAAAGTGACGAGATCCGCTCCATCGGTACTCCCGGTATACAATGTTTTGCGATGTCTGCTCCATTTCCTTGTAATATCATGACGGAACCTACCGGAAGTGGTATCTCCACCGGCCCTCGGAACTTACCCGGGCCTGCTATCCGGAGGTCAGATCCGAACATGATATTGCATTGGTTGAAGAATGAAACTGTGCAAAAAGGTCTGACAAAGTCATGGTGGTCTATGTGTGGAGGTATGCAGTCGCCCTTCTGATAAATGTTGATGATGCAACTGTTGGGTATGCAGTCTGCTGGCAATACCCTCCACGTTATAATTCTTTTCACCATTCTTTTAATTATCCTCGGCATTGGATCCACCTCACCGTGACGGAGTATTCCTGGTGGATTTCCTTTTTTGTCCTCTGCGAAGTTATAGCAACATCCGCATTGTATTGTGACTCTTCCCTTCCCTGGCATCCATTTTTGGGGTTCCGAATAAGTCTTTTCTCTCAGACGGCCTGCTCGACCCATCTTCTGAAGTTCTAAGATGCAATCCACAATCTGCTGTTGCTCGTACTCTGAGAATACACCTGTGTGTAACTCAGGCCCTCCAAAATGTTGATTCTCTTGCCTCTAATCCTTTCAAAGTATTCGAAAGTCTTCTTCTCAACATTTTGCATTCTTTCTAGTTCATATTATGGGATGATCTGCAAGTGACGAGGCATAGTAACATATTGCGGAATGTATGGCTCAATCCCGTCACGTTCTCCTGCATACCTTGGCTCCTCGGGGATTGTCTCTGTCGGGACATCCTCCGGGGTTGCTTTCGCAACAAGGTTTCTTACCACTGATGGATCTGTCTGGCGTCGTGGTAATCTCTCTGCCTCTGATCTTCTTTGAGTTCCCCTTATCCTTTCTGTTGTTCTCGGAGCATGTTCCCTCTTTTCAGGTTCCTGCTGAACCGATATCTTTGAAATGTGTGTGTCGGCAAAGGTGGTTGTTTTCTCGTGTTGATCTGCTGCTAGTTTAGTCAACATCTTGCGGATACGGGGATTCTTATTCCTTCTTTAGGTAGCAGTGAGAGTAGCTCTCCTTACCCCTTGAATTTTTGCGGGCGCGGCGCTGACGAGCCTGCCCTCTGCCGTGGCAACTACAGACTTGATTTTCTTGCTTTCCTCGGTGTTTGTCTTTCTTTTCTTGTTGCTGGATTGGTGGCTTGGGCCACCCATCTTCATCACCTGTCCGGCTATGAAGCTCTTCTCGGTCCACTGGGACCCAATCATTTTCTTCGTACTGTAGGCTGGCTGGTGTGAAGTCAGAATCAATTTCTATCACTGCTCCATCCTTCACCCTCTTTTCATCGAGTGCGAGACTCACGCCATTTTTAAAGTTCAGGACCAACCTTCCGTTTGACATTTCCCTGCGAAAAGACAAGGAAAGGATCGAGAGTCGTACTAAGAACAAGAACATTAAGAAAGTACTTATCACTGAAGATTCTTATTCACTTATTTTAATTTAAAGGAAGTAGGAAGAGATGAGAAGATATCAGGAATGAATGGATTTAAAAGGAAAGATTGACATTTTATTATTACGATTTCCCATGTTTTCTTTTTAATATTTTTGTTGATGAGAATACTATATTTTTTTAATCATCCATTTTATTTTTTTTTGGCTTCGGACCCAGTCACAAAGTGATTGCTTCACCCGTGTTTCTAGGGATAAGATTCTATTTTAGAGGCCACCCTTCGAAACATCAGGTTGCGTAATACTTCTTTAAATACCGTCCATTGATTGGAAGCATTTGTCGTTCTCCTTGGCAATTCACAAGTTGGTAGGAGTCTCCTGAGTAGACTGCCTCGACCACAAACGGCCCTTCCCAAGTCGGTTCAAATTTACCTCCTATCTTGCGATGTGCAAGAATAGGTCTTTTGAGAACAAGAACTAAGTCACCAACTTTGAAAGTTCTTGGGCGGACAAGTTTATCATGGGCCTGGATCATCTTAGCTTGGTACAGTTCCAAATTTTGCTGTGCTGCAAGTCTTTTCCCTTCCAAGCTTTCCAGTTCTTCCAGTCGTAATCTGGAATTTTCTTCTGTAGTAATTTTATTTGCAACTGCAATTCTGAGTGATGGAAGCTGGACTTCCAATGGTAACACTGCCTCGGACCCGTACACTAAAGCGTAAGGCGTAGACTGAGTAGGAGTCCTAAAAGTTGTCATGTAGGCCCATAAGGCTTCTAACAACTTCTCGTGCCAATTCCGCTTGTTGTCGTCCAAAGTTTTCTTTAGAATTTGAACAAGAGTTTTATTAAAAGCCTCGGCCAAGCCGTTTGCTCTTGGGTAGTAGATCGTTGAGTATCGCCAATCGATCCCGTGTCTTCTGACAAAATTGTTAATTTTTGTGCTTCTGAATGCGGACCCATTATCTGAAATAATTCTGCGCGGTACTCTGAAACGGTAGACAACTTGATTTTTGAAAAACTGTAGCACGTGGTGTGCCTTTACTTCTCTGAGTGGAACTGCTTCTACCCATTTAGAAAAGTAGTCTGTAGCTGCAAGGATGAAGTGATGTCCTCTTGAAGAAGGTGGTTCTATCGGACCCACTATATCTGTGCCCCAACACTCAAATGGCCACGACGTAATTGTCGAATGTAGCACATTTGGAGGTTGGTGTAGAACCACTCCGTGCACTTGGCATTGGTGACAGCCCTTGGCGATCTTCATACAATCGGTCATCATTGAGGGCCAGTAGTACCCTAGTCTTTTAATCTTCATTTTCATTTTCGGACCCGACTGATGAGCGCCACAAAGTCCGGAATGTACTTCTTTAATGATTTCACGAGCTTCGGACTCGCTCAGGCACCTTAGCCACATTTGATCAAAAGACCTTCTGTATAACCTATTGTTTATTAATGCGTAAGACAGAGTTCTTTTCTTGATTTGATGGGCTAATGACTTATCGTCTGGTAATTTCCCTGTTTGCAGGTAGTCTATTAGCGGTTTACGCCAATCTTCTGTGTTTTCCGTCACTGCTGTAACTGATTCCTCTGCTTTTTCTGATTGTTGTATCATATCCATGTCGAGCTGTGATAGGACCTGTCATCCTTGAACTGACACTTCAACTGACTCATCTTGTAAGCAGGCAAATTCTTTTGCAAGGCGAGCTAGCGCATCCGCGAGAGCATTTTTTTTTCTGGGGATCTTGTAGATCGTTACATTCGGAATTTGTTCCAACAGTTTCATTGCATACTGAAAGTATTGTTCGAGTCTTGGCTTTAAAATTCTGTGTTGTACGGCGACCTGTTGAATGAACAAATGAGAATCTTCGTAGATGTTGATGTCTGTTATTCCCATTTGAATGGTTAGTTCTAGTCCTGTTATGAGGGCTTCGTATTTTTCCTCATTGTTTGTACACGGCTCTGTTAAGTGGTAGGAGTATCTTAACATCCCCCGCTCCGGTGTTATAAAGATTAGTTCGATTCCTGCCTTACCGGGCACTATCATTTGCAATTCTTTATTCTTCTGTGCTGAGGACGCACCGTCAAAGTATAGTTCCCAACGTCGATCATCAGTGTCTTCTAGGCTCATTATCTGCTCGTTAGGCAAATCGTCGTCGAGAGGCGAATCTGCCGGTAAAGCTTGTGTTGCAAGGAAGTCAGCTAGGACTTGTCCCTTTACGGCGCGAAGAGGAACGAAAGTTATGTCAAATTGCAATAGTATCATCGACCACCTGGAAAGTCTGCCAGAAAGTGTCGGTCGGGTCATCAAATATTGCAACGGATTAACTCTTGAAATAAGGTTGACCTTATGAGAAAGCATGTAATGCCTGAGCTTCTGTGCAGCGAAGATCAGGCCAAACAATGTTTCTCAATAGGAGGATACTTTACTTCCGTCGGGATTAGACGACAGCTTAAGTAGTAGAGAGAATTTTCTTTTTCCTCGTCATTGACCTGGGCTAGCAGGGCTCCAAGGGAGTCGTCTAAGGCCGCGGTATAAAGTATCAACGGTCTACCTGAGACTGGGGCTGCTAAAACAGGAGGTGTCATTAAGTATCGTTTGATGTCATCGAAGGCATGTTGACATCTGGAATCTCAAGTAAACTTGGCATCCTTCTTAACCAAAGCAGAAAAAGGCTGACACCTTCCTGACAAATTCGATATAAAGCGTGGAAGATATGTCAACTTTCCTTGAAAGGATCGTAGTTGTTTCAAGGTTTTAGGAGGTAGCATTTCTAAGATAGCTTTAATCTTTTCCGGATCAATTTCAATCCCGCGATATCGGACAACAAATCCTAAGAATTTCCCGGAGGTGACGCAGAAGGCGCATTTTAAAGGATTCATCTTAAGGTTGTATTGTCTTAGTCGCTCGAAGACAATTCTTAAATCATACAGGTGATCTTCTTTCAGTTTGCTTTTGATGACCACATCATCCACGTAGAATTCAACTTGGTTGTGAATGAGATCATTAAAAATCTTTGTCATCGCTCTTTGATATGTTGCTCCTGCGTTCTTTAGTCCGAATGGCATTCTTGTGTAGCAATACACTCCGATCGGCGTTCGAATGCTCGTGAGCTTTTCGTCTTCTGGTGCCATCTTTATCTGGTTGTATCCTGATGATCCATCCATGAATGAAAATATTTCATGTGTTGAAGCAATGTCGATCATCAGTTCTGGGATTGGTAGTGGAAATTCATCCTTTGGACATGCTTTATTTAAATCTCTGAAGTCTACGCAGATTCTGATCTGACCATTCTTCTTTCTGACTGGTACCACATTGGCTAACCAAGTAGGGTATTGTTCTTCACGGAAAAATTTAGCATCTATTAGCTTCTTAACTTCGGCTATTACTTGTTGCTCAATTTCTAGACGCATTCTTCTGGGAGCTTGTCTGACCGAACGTGGTAGGATCCATTCCTAACTTGTGAACTGCGACTTCTGGAGCTAATCCTGGCATTTCGTCGTAACTCCAAGCAAAACAATCCTTGAATTCCATTAGTAGCTCGATTATTTCCTTGGAATCTTCTTTATTGAGTAAGGAGCTAACAAAGGTTGGCTCTAGGCTCTTTGCTAGTACCTAAGTTAACTTCCATTAACTCGTCTATTGTAGATTTGATTTCTTCTTCGAATTCTGGTGGAGCATCTCTGATTGGTAGATCTTCAAGGTCCTCTGAAGCTTCGAAGCAGTCATTATTAGGTTCGCAAGTGACAACCAAGCAAAATTCCGTATCGTCAACTGAACCTACTGTGCCGAATTCGAGACCATGTTTTGAATTGGGAGGCCGACCGACATTATTCCATAGTCTTTCAAAATGTTGTGATGGACCTTTTGTCCATCGTTGAGGTAAGACACCACGTTGAATTAAATTTTGAACACAGGGAGAGTACCACTCAAAAGGTAATTCCATTAATTCGGAAGAAGTGACATCTTCAAATTGTACATCTTTTTCATTATTGGAAGAAGTACCACGGTAAAACTTGATTGGCTTAGTACTACCACCATGCACTTCTTTGACCACCATACCCTCGATCTTACTAGAATGGATCGGGGTCAGGGTCATAGTATGTACATGATGGTTAATCTTCTCGTACATTGATTTGTATTCTTCATTCTTTTCATCTTCGAGAGAGATCTGGAACTGGGGTTTCTTTTGACTTATTATCGCTGCTTCTTTCTTGATTTCTTCTTCTTCTTCGGAGGTGTTCTCCCAATCAACATCGATGACCGGTTTCTTCTATCCAACCGTTCTGATATTTCTTCCACGTCCTCGTCCCCGGCCTCGACCTCGGGTGTGAGTTCTGGAGAAATCTTCACCATCTCGCCGTAAGGGAGTGGTGAGTAACTGTTGGACTAGAACTTCAGGTTCTTCATCGTCTCGAATTTCTTTTGCTTCGTTTGGTATGGTATTTCTGGAAAAGATTGTTTTCTTCGGAGGCGCGTAGTAGGCCACATCTTCATGAATTCCAATCTCGTGTACGGAGAATGGTTGCAAGTCATCTTTGATGCACTGTTCCCCTCCTTCGTAATACTTTATGCATTGGTGCAGAGACGACGGTACCATCCAGTTTTCATGGATCCACGGTCGACCCAGTAGAGTGTTGAACGATGTCTCAGAATCAATTATGTGGAATTTTGCGGTTGTCTTTGCTAAATCACCGGTCTTCATTAGTAGTGTTATCGATCCAAGAGCTCTTTCTCCTTTTTGATTGAAGCCTCTTAATAGCATCTTGTCTGCTTCAAGCTCGCGAGCATCAATTTCCAAATATGCTAGCGTCCGAAGGTTCATTATGTTGATTGATGCTCCCGGATCAACCAACACTCCGGAGAGCGTAAACTTTCCAATTGTGATCGAAATGTACAACGGTCGGTTGTGATCCGCTCGTTCCCGATAATAGATCATTGTCCGTGAAGGTAACACCTCGCTGTTCTTTTAACAAGCAAACCTCGTCGAAGGAATTACCGGCCATTTGAGCTAAACAGATCTCTGGATCGAGTAAAGCCTTGATCAGAGCCTCCTCATCTCCTTTGACAGGATCAAAGCGTTGCTTAGTTTGGCTGGTAGCTTCCTAAGATGGGCTAGCACATTATAGTCCACTTTATTACCATGTTCCTCGGGTTCTTCCCGAATGGGCAATTCCTCTGCTGGGGTTGGCTCTTCCGGGCAACCACCCGCTTACCTTTATCCTTCGGACCCATTCTCAGGGGCAGAACTTTTCCACTTCTTAAATTTACTTCAGTTATTTCTTATGAACTTGGTGTTGAATCTGCCGGTGTATCCTCTTGAACCACTGGCTCTTCTAAAGTTGCTTCGGTGTCTGATGGTTCTAATTCTATCGTGATCGGAGCTCCTCGGAACTCATAAATGGACTTGTTGCTTATCGAGCTTTCGTAGCCTCCTTTGTGAACATATTCTTCGTCGTGGTCATTGAGGTCGTGTATGATTTGAGAATCGTTATTTGTACTGGAATCGAGATCCGGATTAAGCCGGTTGTCGTTAGTTACGTGATCGTTAGAGACAGTCAAAACGTAGCCAACGCCATAACCCTTATCATTATAAGATCCCGCCGGAGAGAGCGAGATAATCATACGAGTCGGGAGTTCGAGGGATTTCTCCCCGAATCGGAAACAACCATCCTAGGATAAGCGGCCCCTAGTCTACCCTTCGGAGCCTCAGTCTTCTTTTCTTCCATGATCTTCTCCTCCTTCTGGGGTGGTTCTTCAATCGCAAGTGATAGTGCCGACTCGACAGGTTTCGAACTCTGAGTTGAAGCGTGTACCGAAGCGGCCTGGATGTGATCCAAAATTTTCTTCGATAACTTTGTCCAGACAGTACTCCATCCATCATCAGTCGTGTAAGGGTCTATCGGAACAATGGGATCCGTTGAAATAACATTGACGGAACCTCCCTTATGGGGTTCCTTCATGTATTCTTTTGGGATCGTTATGTTCCCTTTTCGGAGATTGTCATCAAGCCAACTCTTGAAAGTGATGCAATCCTCTATCTTGTGTCCAAGCATCTGGTGGTAAGGGCAATAGTTCGGATGATCTTTCTTATTGACTTCCTCTGGCTTCTTGGGCTCTGGCAGCTGAAAATCTGGTGTCTTCATTAAGCTACGGAACATCTTCACTACTGCTTTAATTTTAAATGGATATTCTTTGTTTAGAAGTTCTCTTAAAGTACGTGATGAACGAGGTGGTTGTTCATAATGCTGATGCGACTGATAGCTCGGACAAGGTTGCTGATAATCCTGCTGAGGTTGCTGATAAGTCCGTTGTGGTGGTTGATAACTAGGTTGTGGCTGCTCTGACTGTATCTGCACTGGCTGCTTGCCCTTATCTACTGCTGCGACGATCCCAGATTTCTTTTCGAATTTTTTCACAAGTTTCTGCTTATCTTTCTTGTCCGCGAAACTTAACTGTTTTGCCTCTTCTTTCAAGCTCCCGGCCTTGCTAAGCAACTTCTCGAAAGTCTTGATTGTAAATCCTTTAAGGAGAAGTGCTATCGGGCCATGGATACTTTTAAGCAGGATACCGACTGCATGTTGTTCTTGAAGTTGTGGTTCACATTTCATGCTTAAGTTTCTCCATTGAAGTATGTAATCCACTAAAGTCTCGTTCGGCTTTTGCTGCTCCACCACTAGATCACCGATAGTGATGTGGTGCTGAGCCCCGACAAATCTTTTCACGAAGAGATTTTCTAGTTCGAAAAAGGTCTTTACTGAACCGTTCGGCAATTCTACGTACCAGTCGAAGGCAATCCCTGATAAGCTGCTGACGAACTGGCGGAAGAGTAAAGCGTCGCTCCCACCGGCATTGCGACGAATCGGCACGAAAATGTGCGACATGCTGCCGAGGGTTTCCTGTTCCATCAAAAGTCTTAAACAGAGGTGGTACGAAGCCTTTCGGGTATTGAACTGCATCGAACTCTTCGGGTAAGGTTTACCCATCTGAATAGATGCTCCACTCTTGGATTGTACTAAGGCTTCTCGCACCTGTTGTTCTACCATGTTTTTAATATCCTTTTCAGGGATCATGCTCTGTGTAGAATCCTTCTTTGGTAGTTTGTCTTCGTTGACGGATGTGATTTCTTTTCCTCCATCTGCAATATGGATAATTTCTGGGGGTGTCACTTTCTGAGGCTGGGCCTGACTCTGGAGAGTGGCTAAGGCAGCAGCCATCTCTTCCATCCTCTTTGCCATTGGGAAATTGTGTCATCTCTTTCCCGAATCTATGCTCTCAACATTTCTGGTTCATCTCTTTCCGCAGTTGATGGGGCACCTTGCGAAGCTGATGATGCCCGTGTCTCGACCATGTTGATCTCAGCATACTCCTCATCCATGAACTCTGAGGAGTCAACTTCATCTCCTAGCTCTTCCTCTCTTTCTTTTGCTAACCGCCGGATGTCAGTCCTTAATTTATCCATGGCATTCTCTAGTGGCCCTTTTCGCACGGCCCCGCAGTTGCCTTGTGACGGTTGTTGAATTTCCTTTTCGGGAGTCTCCTTTATCGCAGTAGCACTTTCTTCAGACTCGAGCATCCTGACGAGACTTTTCTTCTCAGGACATTGTTTTGGTCTTAGCTGGCCAGTAGTAGGTCGCCATACCATCCTTCTTGCGGCGGAAGCCTAGGACTCGGATGGTCCGTCGGCTATGTGCTTGGAAGGTGGTATCCTCCCTAATTTGCGACTACGATACGATAATAGGTGAGCCTCTTTCACTAGCTCGGACTTTCTTCTTCGATCTTTCTATGGCGAGTGGCGAGGCTCCATTCGTGGTCCGAGGCGGGATTTAATTGGCACTCGTCCCATCCTTCTCAGAATCTCTGACACAGGACATCCTTCCTTCCTGGCCAATTTCTCGACTAACGCTCGCAATCGGGTAAGCGGAGTAGCCTTGCTCTTCTTCTTCTTGCTATCATTGTAATATGCGGGCTGAGGTAACGCAGCAGCAATCCTTTTGGCATCTTCCTCATTAGATGCGGCAGAGAGCAGGTGGAATCTACTTCCTTCTAACAGCGGCGTGTATTCTGGCAACAGCGGCAGGTATTCTGGCAGTTTTTCTTCTTTTTCTTTGGGGATTCCTTCAAGAAAGGCGGCTTCAGCTTCTTTGACTTTCCTGATCTTAGCAATCTTTCTATTCTTATTCCTTCTCTGTGTCCGAGTTAAGGTTCTATACCTCGAACTGAACCCTATCTCGAAAACAGACGGTATTGCGGCAAAGTCCGAACCCTCCACAGTGATGGGCTCATAACCAACTTGGATTTCCTTTCCCTTTAGTTTGGAGGGAACAAGGGTAGGTGCAGTAATGACCAGACCGGTGGGGGTAGAAACAACAGTTCTGGGGACAGCAGCTAACTTCCTGTGAATGACAGTGTTTCTTTCGGTCGGGACCCTTTGCGGGGAGGGAACTCTCGAGTTGACTTTAAGTTGAATTCAATCGAGAGATTTCTCGGTTTCGAGCACTTTGTCCGTAAGTACGAAGAGAGTGACGTCAGTGATCTTGACATTTGTATTTTCGAATCCTTGTCCGAAACGGATGACTCCATTGTCGGGCAGCTCATCCTTGTAAACGGCGAAGTCCATTCCATTGGTGAAGGAGAAGATTAGCTTTGGGGCAGTCATTTTCTGCGGGGCAGATTCCGAATGTCAATCCCGAATTATGCTTTTTTCATCGTAAAGTTTAGGACGAAAAAGAAAGAGTCCGAACACATTTTCGTTTATCTTAGTGTATTTGTGATTTATAAAAGAGGTTGTTTATTAGGAAGTTCGTTTGTTAGAAACAAAACGATTAAAGGAAAAAAAAAGGTTATAGAAAAGGTAAAGGACACGATTTAGAATTGGAAAGGAAGAGAAAGTCTTATGCAAGACTTCTCAACTCGAAGGACCGAGTCTAAACTAACACCTATTGGGGGTCCACCCCACCTCAGAAAAGAGGTAAACGGATCTCGGAACCTCTCTGTTTAGGGGTGTCTAAACAGTGGCTCCTAAATCCGAGAGAAGTTGGCTATACTCGTTCAAGTCAGAAATGAACGGGGTATTCCAACGGAAGAATGGTAGTTTGGTCCACAAAGGGGCATGGATTCACTACCGATTTATGAAAGCAAAACCTTCTGATTAAAATGGAGAGAGGAACTAGTCCCCAGCGGGGTCTCCAGAAGCTGTCGGCATATTTTTAGGTTGGTGTGTTGTATTTTGAAAAGGGGTCGCCTATAGAAATTGTCGGAGAATTTTCATATTTTAAATTTAATTTAAATATATATATAGTTTAAAAGATAACATTTGATTTTGAAAGTAATTTTAAGTTTAAAAGTTTTAAGATATGAAATCAAACCGATCTCACATCCCAAATAGTTTATATACACGAGCACCGCACCACAAGCTGTGTATCTATCCCGAAGAATAGACACACTCTGCTTGATGATGGGGCTCGATTAAATAAACTAGGAGATTTGTGACATTCGTTTGGTCTCGCGAACCAATTTTATAAGCCGACAAGTTCCCCGCTTAATATAAATGAATTAAGCAGGGTTTATATTACCTGGGTTCTTAAAGTTCCCTATAAGGGCAAGCTCCTATAGTTAATTACATCCTAAGTGACGGGAATCACTTAAGAAAACTGTCGATAATGATCAGTGGTTTTGCTCTCAAGAATTTCAATATTTAAGGTTTTCAAACAATTGGATTTTGAAAATTTCAATTGGGAATGGATCAAATTTGGAACAGTTATTTTAGGAATTCAATGGAAGAAAAGTAGGAGAAGCTGAGGATCCAAGAAGAATCTTGGCAACTTCCCAAACTATCCTATTGTTTGGCTTGAATTTGAAAATAATATTTAATGTTTCAATCATGCCAATTTTAATTAATTAGGACTTATATTTGTATGACATGATCATGCAAATAACCTCCAAGATGTGAGGGTTTATGTCATACCAAACGACTACCTTGGAGTCCTAAGACCGGTTAGGGCCTAATTTGCATAACATGATTATGCAAATGCCTAACAAAAAGTTGAGGATTTATGTTGCACTAATCAAACTACCTCGAAATCCTATGGGTTTGTTATTTAATGCTAAGAAAGGTTTTGCTGAAGTAGACTCAGGTTTTGCTGATGACGATGGCCGTGCTGCCCACTATGCTCCACGCTCCTTGTTGTTGCAGAGGTTTGGTTTTAGAAGTCATAAATCAGGAGATGAGAGAAGTGTTTTGGTTTAGAGAAAATCTTAAAATCCAAGTGTTTTTAAATATTTTAATTAAAACAAATCTTAAAGTTGTTTAAATAGAACCGATTAAGATCCCACGGTTCCGTCATCCCGGCACCGTTATTTTCATCGAATTCACTTAGTCCAGATGAATTTGCTAAACTCGATTGAATGAGTTCCACACTTTCATTTAGACCGTGGGAAATCCCGTTAGCAACACGTGGGTTACATCATCCGAGGTATTCCCGATCATTCAACGAGACATTTTAATTTAGTTGCAATTATAGTTCTGTTGTTCTGTTTGTGATTAAATTTTGAGTTTTTTTATATTTTGAAATGTTATGGCGGTGATTTTTATCTTGTAATGACTTTTAATTTAGTTTTGGTTTCAGTTCAGGGACTATCCCAAAGGTTTTGGTTTTCATGTAACAGTTGTTTATCATGCAAGAAGAGTAAAGTACAGTGCATGTAAGTAAATTGCAATAAAGTAAATTGCAATTAAATAAAAGCGTACCTGAAGGGTCTTCCCATCATCCCAAGCTGCACTTAAAACACATGTTAAGGCATTTAAATATTTCAACAAGTACCTAGGTAAGACTAAGGGAAAGGTTTTGGTTGTCTACCAAAGTCCTAATCCTATAGCTAGTCATCTCCTATGACGTCTAGATTCTTGTATTTTAGTTTAAGGATGATTTTCTTCATCAAAGAACAATTAAGTTCAATTGTTCTTATAAACATCCTATCATATTGAGGAAGTGCTTAAGACGAGTCTTAAACATCTTTTCAATACCTCTAGGATTGTTTTAAGTCCAAGAGAGTTTAATTATACAAGTGAATTAATCATCCAGGAGTTTAAGTTTTATTCTCTTGCTCAGTGAACTAGGACATTTGAATATCCTATAAGTGAAATGACATTTCACTCAATACCTCATTTAAGAGTTATAATAATAAGAGCTTTAAAAGGGGAAATCAACTTATTAAGTATCTTAATGATTTAAACTTAATGATTTAATTTTAATTTTTGACTTAATTAAAAAAAAATTAGTTTAAGTTTGGAATAGTGTTCAAGTTATTTTAGATTTAATTCTTAATGATTTCATTTAGGTTTGTTGTTAAATGATTTTAATTTAATTTAAATCAATTTAATTTTAATTTAATTTGATTTAATTTTAATTTAATTTGATTTAATTTTAATTTAATTTGATTTAATTTTAAATTAATTTGATTTGATTTTAATTTAAATTCAATTTTAATTTAATTTAATTTTAATTTAATTTTATTTAATTTTAATTTTAATTTAATTTTGATTTTAATTTAATTTAATTTAATTTTAATTTAATTTAATTTAATTTTAATTTGGATTATTATTTTAATTTTTTAATTAATAATTAAGTATTATTGAGGTGATTTATTTAGGGATTTTAAAATTAAAGAATAAATATCTCTTAATAATATCCCTATTTTAATAATTCCAATTTCTATTATTCTTCCAAAATTTCAATTAATTAATTAATTAAAGTTTTATTTTAATTATATTTGAAATGATTAATAGGTTTCTACCCTTAATCATTTAAGTTTCTGTCATCCAAAATCAGTTTAAAATCAAATATTTTACTCTCCCCTTTTGATTAATCCTAAAATTTTAATTAAGGGTTGAAATTTTTAATTACCCTTTTGCCCTTCATGCTCAATAATTCTATAACTCACTAAATTAAGCTCAAATGAACTTAAAATTTTTATTTAACCTCACTCACATGTCAATTAAGACATTAGAGGAGAAAATGTGATTTTTCTGTATTTAATTTATTTATGTAATTATTTTTAATGGAAAATAGATGTTTTCAAGGAAAATTCAATAACATGACCACGGAAATGTTTCTATCTTAAAAAAATTATGGGATGTTCCTAATAACCAGAGGACCATTTGGACCAATTTTGGTGATTTTTTGAATTATATTTTATTTATTATAATTATTTTGAGTTTTGGAGTATTAATTAATTTTAAAATAAAATTAAAGTTTAAAAATTGATTTTATATTTTTATTAAATCTCTCTGACCTCAAGAAGTCCATAGAAACAAATTTTATATTTTTCTAATTTTTATTTGATTTATTAGAATTATTTTAGTGAAAAGGTTGGAAAATATATTTTTTAATATTAAAAATTACATTAAGCCTTTAAAATTCAATATCTTATCCTAGGGACTTAAGAAAAATATTTGGTTTATTCCTAAGTGATTAGAATTCAAAATGTGATATTTTGGTGATTTTTAATATTTTTATGATTTTTATTATTTTTTAATTATTAAAAATATTAAAATAATGATAAAAATCAACTTTTTTAGAAAATTACAATTGTTATTTTCCTAAGTTCCTCTGATATCAGAGAAGCTCCAAAACCATTTTTGTGAATTTTTGAAAAGTATTTTGTGAGTTATGAATTTTTAAAGGTTAATTTTATCCATTTTGCTTAAGAGGCTTAATCAACCCATTTGGTGGGGTTAATCAAGTCCAATTGACTTCAAATTTTTATGTGATGTTCCTCTGATCCTAAAGATCAGTGGAGAATTTTTTTCAAGTCAATTTAATGTGTGGATAACCTTAATTAATTAAAGTTCAATTTTGGGTATTTAGGCCAATTGGGTTGTTCCATGTGAATTAACTCAAAACCTATTTTTCCTAGGTTCCTCTTGTCATAAGAAACATCACCAAATTTTCCTGGAATTTATTTCTCAACATGCTAATTATTGAAATTAAAATACTCAAAACAGTAACATGCAATTGAAAAATCAATAACTTCTCATAGGGATGGCCTCTGAACTTGGAAAATTCAGGGAATGTTCCCAAGTTCAGAGGCTTTAAAAGCCCTGTGGTCTCATGCCATGGTGAATTGTGTATGTGCATGGAGAATTGAAATAGTGCAGAGAGTAATTAAATCATTAAAAATAAAATACTAAATGAAATTAATTGATTTCCTTTCTACATTATTCTCCTCTGTTCACTGAGCAAGAGGGTATTTTTTATTTTATTTTAGGATTTTTCTACACAAAGTTATGGATTTTCTAAGTTATGGTAATTAAATAAATCCATAAAATCCTATTTTTCTATTTATCCGAATCGGCGCCGCGTCATCCTTAGCATCTCCGAACAGCCACGCGGTGCTTTCTGGTTCGACGCCGCCATCAGACTCAGCAGCCCCGGGTCCCGCGGTTCACGCACGATCTCTTGGTCCGACGCAATCTGAGTCGTCCGTCCAATACACGCGGAAATGAACGACATCCGTTCATCGTCCCCAATCGCTCTCAGCCGAGAACCGTCCACACTAAATCCTTAATATCTCACTCGATACTTAACAGATTTTTGTGTTCTTGTGCTCTATGGATTCGTCTCGAAGAGAAGAATACATCTATACAGTGATAATGCATTGAAATTAAGGCATTTGAAATAGATAATCCCCAGAAGCTCGGGATAAAGAATTAGCTCATACCTTAGCTCAGAGAAGTGTGGCTTCAATCTGAGAGTTGTGTCAGGTTCGATTGGGTCCAAGCCCGATCACAACCTTTGGAGTCTGGAACAGCTGAGTGTTCTGGAGAGGGGGCTTCCACTGGGAACTCCTTCTCTTGGTCTTGTGCAGGTGTGGGTGAGTTTAATTTGATTTTGGTGGAGAATTTGGGATGTCCTGGTTTTGGGTGGAATTTTGGCTGAGAAATTGGGCTCTGTTGGTGGGGATTAGGGCAAATTGTCACTGGGGATCAATTGCTCTAAGTGTGGGGAGTAGTCTGGAACAATTTTGGCAGAGTTTCCTTAAGGTTTGTTTCAGCACCTCTTCATGGCCGAGAGAGGTGGGGTTTAAATAGGAGTGGCTGGAGGGCGTTCCAGGGGGGAGTTAGGGGTCGGGATCAGCTGCTCTGGTGAGGAGAAGAATAGCCATGGTGGCCACTGGGCATGGGGCAACTCAGCAGGTGAGAATTCCAAGCTTGGGCTCACATGGTGCTCTCAGGTGTGGTGTTTTCCGGCGACTCAGGCGGCTGGCTGGCAGGCATGGGTCACCCTCAGGGTCAGGAGGTTCAGGGCTTGATGTTTGTGAGTTCAATTGGCTGTTGCCATGTGTAAAGTTGTTGAATTAAAATGGCATGGGTAAAGGCTATTTTGGCTTGGTTTGGGTCAACCCAACACTTTGGGCTTGGTTCACCCTCTAAGGTAGCTTTGGGTGCTGTGGGGAGTCAAAGGAATCAGCTGGTTTGGAAAGGAGAAGTCCCTATCCAAATATATTTGGATTAAATTTGGGTTAAGGGGAAACATGTTTAGGGTTAATGACTTTTAGGAGGTACTTAAAGGACCTCCTCCTTTTGCCATTTAAAGAGAGTTGACAAATTATAGATTCTCATGGCTTGTCAATGGCTTACATGTGGCTTCATGGCTCCATATGGCTTAGGGAAAAGATGGCTCACTTGCATGAGAAAGGGTGTTGGAATTTTTGATGAATGTATGAGGAGTTAGCATGAAGCTTGATTTAGAATAATTTGATATTTGATTGGAACTTTAGGGATGGTTTTAATTGAAGTCGTGATGAAGAAAAGTGTCATATGGGCTTTGGATGAATTTTTGGGCTTTTGAATTTGTTTTGGATGGGCTTTAAGTTTGAAAATGGGCTTTAGGCTTTTAAAATAAATTTATGGATGGGAATTTTATAAAAGGTTGGGCCAAATAATTGTTTGGGTTTGGTTTAGGGATGTGTCATGAGTGATTTAAAGCAAATTTGAGGTAATTTGGAATTAAATTGGGTTGGATTTGGGCTTCTTTGGTAAAGGGGCCAATGTAGGTCAAATTGGGCTAATTTGGGCCAATGTTGGGCTAAGGTTGAAATTGATGTAAAATTAATGTTGAAAAATGTTTGTGGGGGTGTTACAAATAGGTTTAAACTTTGGTTGGGTTTTGATGTTGGGATTTGGGCCCATTTGGGTTAGGTTTGGGTGTAGGCTCATTTAAGGGGTTTTGGGTTTGGGTTGAATTTGAGTAAGGTTTGGGTCCAAATTTTGGGCAAATTATGTTAGTGTTTTGTTTGTGGGGATGTTAGGGAAGGTTTAGAAAAGATTTGGGTCAAATTGGGATTGAATTGGGTTGGTTTGAGCTAGGTTTAGGTCATGGGTCAAAATTGGGCCTTAAGCTTAAAAAATGAAATTGGATTCAAATGCCAATCAAATTGGGCTTGAATTTGGTCTAGATTGATATTGGGGATATTTAATTGAAGTTTAGAATTGAATTAGACCAAAATTAAGGTCAATTGGGGTGATTTGGTTTGACATTGGGTTCATTTGGGTTTAAAATGGGCTAAATTGAGGGTTTTGGTAAAAGTGGGGTAAATTGACACAATTGGCCCATGGTGTAGTTGGAACAAATGAAATTACGAATATTTGGGATTTTCTGGAATTTTTTGGGAATTTTCTGAATTTTTGAATTTTTGGGTCAAGAGGGGCATTTTGGTAATTTGGAGGGTATTGGGGGGGTATTTTTGGAAATTTTAGTATTTTTGGCTGGAGATGGTCAATTTGAGTAGTGGGGGAAATGTTTGAGATTAATTTTATAAATTTTTGGGTGATTTGGAATTTTTGAAGAATTTGGGTAGTTTCAAAGGCTTTTAGTAGGTTAAGCGAGTCCGGGGTCCCGGGGGTCAAAAATTGAAATTTTGGCAAAATGGAGATTGATCAAATTTGAGTAAAGTGGAATCACCTTGGTTGAGCCATGAAACCATATTAAGCCCATAGGAGCCATGAGGGGACTCATTTGAGGCACTCACTATGTTGTTCCTAACCCTCTAAGCTAGGGACTTAGAGGTTAAGGACCATCTACATGAATTATCCACATGAGTCAGGAAGTCAAGCTAGGCATGAATAGTTTTAGGATTTGGAATGTGTGTGAAAGTGTAATGTATGTGCAGGTCGGCCCTCACTGCGACTGTGCCACCTGTGGTAATCCTAAGGCCAAAGAGTCCTATAGGGAACTCATCCTTTAAACCTCCACATTTGATTTCAACCCCCTAGGTGATTAGGGGTCTACAATCAAGCTTGTGGGGTTTGCAGGGAGTTAAGAAGTGGTTGAGCTTCTAAAGGGGTAGGTTCCATCTCTAGTCCTCTAAGATAGTCAAAGGAAAAGCCTAAGGCTAGATCTTAAGTACTAAAGAGAAAAGAGAAGACCTCATCAAAAATAAGGTCAACATTTACCAGTTATTATTTCTTTTGAGCTAGGTAAAGATCAAGAAGAAAAATTGATATGAGTGTTAAAGAATTATAAGAAAGCATTTGGTTGGACAATTGCTGACATAAGAGGAATAAGCCCGTCCATTTTTATGCATAGAATTTTAATGGAAGAAAAATTTAAACCTACTACTGAACCGCAAAGAAGATTAAATCCAATCATGAAAGAGGTTGTTAAAAAAGAAATTGTTAAATGGTTAGATGCTGGTATTATTTATCCTATTTCGGATAGCCAATGGGTAAGTCCTATTCATTGTGTTCCAAAGAAAGGAGGAGTAACTGTCATTGTCGATGATAGAAATGAACTAATTCCTACAAGACGAGTTACTGGATGGCGAATTTGCATTGATTATAGGAAATTAAATGACGCCACTAGAAAGGATCATTTTCCTTTACCTTTCTTGGATCAAATGCTTAATAAATTAGCTGAACACTCATATTTCTGTTTTCAAGATGGATATTCTGGTTATCATCAATTACCTGTCGCTCCTGAGGACCAAGAGAAAACAACATTTACAAGTCCTTATGGAACATTTGCCTTTAGAAGAATGCATTTTTGTTTATGTAATGCATCTGCAACTTTTCAAAGATGTATGATGTCAATATTTTGTGATTTGATTGACAAAAGAATTGAAATATTCATGGACGATTTTTCAGTTTTTGGAACTTCTTTTGAATCTTGTTTGGAAAATATTTCCAAAATTATGAAAAGATGTGAAGAAACAAACTTAGTTCTTAACCGGGAAAAATGTCAATTCATGGTTACGAAGGCATCGTACTTGGTCACAAGATTTCACAAAAGGGATGGAAGTAGACAAAGTAAAAGTGAAAATTATTGCTGAATTACAACCACCTACTATCATTATCGATGTGAGAAGTTTTCTAGGTCATGCTAGATTTTATAGAAGATATATAAAAGATTTTTCTAAAATTGCTAAACCTCTTTGTCATTTATTGGAAAAAGATGCTAAATTTGAATTTAACAAAGACTGTGTTAATGCTTTTAATATTTTAAAATAAAAATTAATTACTGCACCTATCATTGTTGCACCTAATTGGAATAAATCTTTTGAATTAATGTGCGATGCAAGTGATTTTGCAATTAAAGCTGTATTGGGACAAAAATATGAGAAAGTTTTCAAAGTTATATATTATACTAGTAAAACTCTTACTGAAACTCAAAAAAATTACACTACTACTGAAAAAGAGCTTCTAGCTATAGTATATGCCTTTGATAAATTTAGACCTTATCTTCTTGGTACTACATGCATAGTTCATACTGATCATTCCACTATTAAATATCTAATGTCAAAAAAGGATGCTAAACCTAGACTAATAAGATGGGTTTTACTTCTACAAGAATTTGATTTTCAAATAGTGGATAGAAAAGGAACGAACAACCAAATTGTTGATCATTTATCTAGAATTAATAATGATGTTATTACTGAAGAAAACATAAATGAGAAATTTCCTGATGAACATTTATATGTTATTCAAGGATACCAAACACCTTGGTATGCGGATATAGTTAACTATTTAGTTAGCAATATTCTACCTTATGGATTGGATGAAAAATTTATTAAGAAATTTAAAAATGATGCTAAATATTATATTTGAGAAGATCCTCATTTATTTAAATTAGGAAGAGATTCTATAATTCGAAGATCCGTACCTTATGAAGAAACTTTTGCTATTATTCAAAAATGTCATGATTCCGATTTTGGAGGACACTTTGGAGTAGATAAAACTGCATTTAAAATTTTAAATTCAGGATTTTATTGGCCTACTTTATTCAAAGATGTGAGACATTATGTTAAAACATGTGATCGATGTCAAAGAATGGGAAATATATCCAAGAAAGATGAAATGCCTTTAAATTAAATATTGGAAATAGAAATTTTTGATATATGGGGTTTAGACTTTATGAGACCATTTGTACCATCATCTGGAAAAATTTATATTTTATTAGCAGTTGATTATGTTTTAAAGTGGATTGAAGTTGTAGCTTTGCCTAACTGTGACTCCAAAAGTGTATCTAAATTTTTAAAGAAGATGATTTTTTCAAGATTTGGAATGTCTAAGGTAATTATCACAGATGGTGGAAGTCATTTTAGAAATATAAGAATTCAATCATTACTGCAAAAATTTGGAATCAAACATAAAATTGCAATCGCATATCACTCACAAACAAGTGGAATAGTCGAAGTATCAAACGAGAGAAATTAAAAGAATTTTAGAGAAGACTCGTTAATCCTAAAAACCGATTGGGTTGATAGACTTGATTCGCATTATGGGCTTATAGAACGACTTATAAGAAACCAATCGGAATGTCACCTTACCGGTTAGTTTTTGGAAAGCACTGTCACTTACCTATTGAACTTGAACATAAAGCTTATTGGGCGATAAAGGAGTTTAATTCTGATTTGAATACTGTAGGAGAAAAACGATTATTGCAATTAAATGAGATGGATGAAATAAGAAATGAATCATATGATAATGCAAAAAATTATAAAGAGAAAATGAAGGTATTACATAATAAAAAGATTTCAGGAAAGATATTTGAGCCTGAACAAGAAGTATTACTATTTAATACTCGTTTAAGACTCTTTCCTAGAAAATTGAGATCAAAATGGATAGGACCATATATAATTGAAAAAGTATACCAATATGGAGCTGTGGATATTAAAGACCCCAAAATGGGAAAATTTTTTAAAGTTAATGGATTAATATTAAAGCCTTATTTGGGAGACATTAAAAAGATTTATAAAGAGACTTATGAATTAAGTCAACCTGATTAAAGAATTACTTAGGTCGGGCTGACGACGTTAAACCAAGCGCTTAATGGGAGGCAACCCATAGATTTTATTTTTAGTGTGTTTTTACATTTTTAATGTATGGTTATGCCTCGGTCTTGACTAATTTTATATAACTTCGAGAAAATTAAAAATTATGTTAAAGTATATAAAGTTTGGACTTTGGATCACTCCATTTCATATGTGAGTAAAAAGGAGATCAAGTTAACCTTCATTGAAATTATGTATAATTGTGTTATTGAGATTGTTCTGATCTTATCATTATAATTTACCTATTTTTGGGGAACGAAACCTTGAAATTTGACGCTAAGCGAAACAGAGTCTAACATGGTTCTGGCGCCTAGGCGCCAGAATTCGGCGCCTAAGCGCCAGAATAAGCTGTGTGTCGATGGGTCGGCGCCTAGGCGCCAGATTTGGCACATAAGCGCTACGGATACTGGGTCGTGTAAAAACAAAAAATTTTCAGTTTTTCACACGATTTTCACCTTTAAATTAACCCATCTTCGTCCCCAATCCCTATGCAATCATTATTTCGACCCATACACTCCATTCTTGAGAAATTAGAGAGGATTTTTGAAAAAATGGAGAGGAGAAATCTTGGAGAAGAGGCTAGAGACAAAGGTCCAAAAGATCCTCAACCCTACTTAAATGGTTTCATCGCTGTAAGTTTGGAGAAAATTTCTAGTCGTCTTCATAAATTTGAAGCGGATTTCAAAAGCATTGGAGATCGCCTCCATGAGATGTATCATCAAATTGAACATCTGGAATGGCATGCGAAACTTCAATTTGATCATCTAGCGGCTTATCAAGATGCTCAAGTGGAGATGTATGCGAAGAACAATTGGATCGAAGAGAAAACGACTACAGATTTTCCAAGAGCATTAGTGTTCTTCCCAAGTGGGCCGAATAGTTTTTCTTGCCAAGATAATGGAAATTAAATAGTGATTTGGTGAGATCGTGATTTATCTAGTGAGCCGTTGTATCGATTTAGTGAATCGATTGTGTTTGTTTGTGTATTTGCTTTCATGTTCAATGTGTGTTGTATTTGTTTTCAAATGGTGTTGTTTGATTGTGTGTTAGGTCTTGAATCATTATATTACACTTATCTGAAGTGTATTGAGCTAATATTGAAGATTATAAATGGAAATTAGAGGAGTTTGATTTAAACCTTGTGTTTGATTGGTAGATTTAATATTTAATTTTTAAAAAATTTTGGAAATTGTTTTGGAAGTTAGAAACTGAAGCCCTAATCTAATATGAGTAATTGGAAGTTGAATTTAAGAATTTTGGTGGAAAATAAAATTTTTAGAGTGATTTTTGTGAAAGGCGAGTCTGGCTCCTAGGCGCCAGAATTCGGCGCCTAAGCGCCGGTTCGGCCTGCTTACCCGAAAAACACCATATAAACCTCATTAGACATGGATGACGCCTAAGCTTCATCTCCTTCCCCATTTTCAAGAAAATACACCTCTTAGATCCATTTTGAGGTCAAAACATCAAGTATTTGGGTGCGAAATCACTTGATTTCTTCGTCTTGAGGTCAGATCTACACTTTAATCCATTTATTTTCGATTTTCACCATTGTTTTTCCTATGTTTTGCTAAAAACCAAAATTTTGAGAAAAATTTTGATTTTTAAGTATTATATTTGGATTTTTAAACTTATTTTAAGTTTCTTAAACTTAAAAAGAGTTTAAATATTTGATTTCTAAATTTGTTCTTGTTTTCTTTCACGTTTAGATAACACCGAAATCTAAGCGAGGGAAGGGACGAGAAAATTTTGACAGTAGCAAGTTCGCGACTGCGGCAGCTCATTTTTGATATCATGAATTTGCGACGTCGAGTAAGTTTATCTCGGAGCGAAGCTTTTACAATCCGGGTGAAATGATCGAGAACACAATCGTTGCGCACAACTAGCAACGATTCTGTTATTTCACTCGCTATTCGTTGTTATTCCGGTCGTTCGTGAATTTTATGCTAACTTTTTAGATGCGGAAGACTACGAAGTCTTCGTCGAGGTATTGGAGTAGGATTTACTCGGAGAGGATCAATGTGTTTTATGGTACCGCTATCTACCATCGAGTGCCACTATTGGATTATCTCGATCTGAGGGAGATCTTGAGATGATTATTGCTTATTTGACTGACGACACTAGAGCCTGGAAGATCCGGAATGAAAAACGGGTAAACTTCAAAACTTCCAAATGTTATACATTTTATATAGTAAAAAGGGCTACTTGAGGACAAGTAACGTTTAAGTTGGGGGGATTTTGATCCAAGAAAAAAATACCTATTTTTATGCCTTGATTTTTATTAAATTTTAAGGATATTATGCTTTAATGAAAGGTATTTTTGTGTTTTTGGATGTAGGTGATACAAAAATGTTCAAGAAGAAGAAAAATATGAAAAAGGAGCAAAAAGAAGCAAAAATAGAGCCAAAATGCAAAATTGTCGAAATTGCGGCACAGCGCTAGGCGCGCGAGTCCGCGCCTAAGTGCCGGCTCGATACGAGAAAAGCTGTTATGTTTTTTACGACTTTTGGGCGGTTATTTTGACGGTGTGAGTGGTTATTGGACCTTCTAGAAGACTGACAGTTGTTCCTGGTTTATAGGACATGTGATACAATGTATTTGGACACTTCAAAACGGTTTTTATCGCGAAGAGGTGCGAAGAACTGGACGCGGTGTCCGGCGCCTAGGCACCAGACACACCTTCTAGAAGATTCATCTAATGTGGACACATTTTGAAGAGGTGCCTTGAGGTAACCCTTGAAGCCTATAAATAGGAGGGTATTCCTTCAGAGAAAAACACCCATCTACCCCCTATCTAGAGTCCGACCTAGAGAGAGAATTAGAGAAATCATATTAGGGCCACCTTTTTACTTTCCTTCATAAATTAATGAGTTTATTTTAGAGTTTGTATTTAGAGTTTGAAAGAGTTGGTGCATCTGTAGTTCATTACGCTGTGGAGTCAGTAGGAATCAGAAGTTCAGTAAGAGAAACATCTAAGATAAGTATTTTTATTTTGATTCAAAGTTTTTTATTATGTTTTGTTATTTAATTTCAAAGCGTTCTGAGTAGTTACTTTACTTTTTCCTTTTAATTATGAAAAGATAAATAAGATAATATAAAATTCGTCGGAGAATTAAAAATCATATATTTTCAAAACATTGTGATGATATTAATATCGGTTCTTAATTTACTATTTAAATTGGTCATTTAATTGTTAAAACACTGTTGAAGAGTTTTGAGACACTAGAAGGAGATGAATTCTTAACTTGTAGATATCACATGAATCCTTGGGTAGTCAAAGGCCTTGTGCGGGTTATTCGAGGTGAAGTGCGAAATAAATAGGAAGATGTTATATATTGGGCGTAGAATTAATAAGTTTTTAGAGTGATGGACTAAAATCTTATGATTTGGTTTATAGAAAAGGAAAGGGTCACTTAGTAGAGGCCGACCATACCGCCTTGGACATCTAAGTAGTGTGAGCCTAGATTAACCCATTCTACTAACAATACATCCGGACTCGATCTATGGGCTAGTCAATGTTCTTTGCACCAGATCGAAAGGGTAAAGAATATGAATGCCTCTATTTGGAACAATACCATAAATTTATATTCTCCGCGAATATTATCATTATCTTAGAAAATCTTGGATTAATTGAAAGGGAGAAAGTTGCTTTCTTATTGTTATTTACATTAATTATTTTATTTCTGCTTTATTATTGCATCTAGTAAATTAAAGATATTTTATTTTTGATTATAAAAGAAATATTTTAAAATAAAAATATTTAAAGATCTATAACTCTTTCCTCGTGGGAACGATACTGGGGTCTTTGTTTAAATGCCCTATATTACTTGAAATGATACATATACTTGCGTAGAACCCCTAGTGTGTAAAATATTTTCCATAAAATTATATTTATATACACTAGTCGCTATTATTATTTTTAACATATATTTTTGAAAGCATTAATTAGTACGTTGACCTTCAGAGGACTTTGGGTCAAGTTTTTGGCACTGTTGTCGGGGAAGAAGATTTTAGTACGCATATATTTATATCGGGTCAGCCATCATTAGGATTTAACCATGGTGAAGATTGGATTCAAGCTTGTCTTGCCTTGATTGGATGATTTGGGAGTTGTGTAGATTGGCTCAAAGGCTGTGGATTAACCTTCCATATATGTATTTTATTAATTTTTCAATAGATTGAAGGGAGATTTGACACCTTAACTCTCTTACTCATTTCATGCATGGTTTAGTTATGATTGCACTTAACCATGATATAAGATGAGTTCAAGCCTTGTTCTTTTCCTATTGGTTGGCCTAGGAGGCGTGTGATAAGCCATTAGGATGGTTAACCACCTCACTCCATGCAAGTGGGTGAATCACACTTTGAATTAAAGGGATGATGCCACTTCATTATCATGATGCTTCCATAATGACTCTTAACCATGGTTAAATGGCATGTCATGAGTCACCCGATAGTTTGATTCATTTTAAATGGGTCATATAGGTTGTGTCTAACCCATGTGAGGTCATTTATGATGTCATAATGAAACTTGGAAATTCAAAACCATTTATTATTTCATATGTCTAAATTCCATTTTATGGCTTTTAATTATATTTCCAATTTTTAATTAATTATGTCATTAATTAAAAATATTGGAAATTATATTTTAGTCAATAAATTAATGAAAATAATTTTAAAATTAATTATTTGATTAATTTTATTATTTTTCTTCAAAATTGGTTATTTTGACCAAATTTGATACATGTTGACTAGGGTTGATCAATGTTGACCCAAGTTGACCAGATTGACCAATTCTAAGCTGAGGGTTTCCAATGTAACCTATTCAACCTTGTCATGGTTGATTTGGTTATAAGGTTTATGGGTTTTGCTATTGAAGGTTTAATTTGGTTATATTGACCAATTTTGGGGTTGAGGTCAATCCAAAGGTCAATGTGGTGACTTGGATTAATTTTTGGTGGTTTTGAGTATTGTCAAGTTACTTATGTCAATGTCTGTCATTGAATTAATTTTGTGGTCATGGGGGCATGGGTTAGTCATTTTGACCAATTTTGACCTATCTAGGTCAAGGGTTGACCAAAGTTGTCTTAATGGTCACGGTGATGTCTTTAAGTGGTTAAATGAGTCATATTTGATCATTTTAGTGTCTTAATTGACTTGGCAGTCAATGGTTGGTCATTGAATCAAGAATTAATCATTTTGACCAAAATTGACTTTTTGGGCTAAATGTTAAACTGTTGGGTCAATAGGGTTGGTCACTGGGTCAGAAATTGACCATTTTGACCAAAGTTGACCATTTAGGTCAAAAGTTGATTAAATCAGGGTTTGTCATTGCTGATTATATCATTTAAGAATGTTATTAAAATTTAGATTAAAAAGGCATTATTAAGTTTTTACCCTAGTCATTAGGGTTCATTAACTAGTATTGGGACATTTCACAAAAGTGAGGTCAACAGAGATCATGTAATGATTTCTACTAACCATTTGCTTGCTTGTGTTGTTTAGCTCCCCCACCAGGCACGACTCATCATACGTTTCAAGTTTGTTGACATTCTTGCTAATGTTAATTTTGTTTAGTTCGAGTTTTTTATTTTATTTTCTTAAGTATTTTTTAGAGTCCTACGAGAGTCCTATAATGGAAATAAGATATGGTCACAGGTTTTGAGGCATTTTGGTGAGGGACCAGGAGCAGCAGCTCGTTTCCTATATCTTAATTATTTATTTGATATTGATGTATAGAGACCAGGCATGTACATACAAAGTCTGGCCGCTCTTTTTCATTTCTGAGATATGTTGCCAACCCAGCGTCACCTGCCTCTTATTATTGTTATTTGTCTTACTTTTATGTCATATTGCATGCTTGAATGCTTTGAAATGAATTTCATTATTTTTTTGTGGTTTGTCTAGGAATCACGAATGCAATATTGGTTCTTTAGGATTTAAAATTCTAAACTTGCTACAAAATCCTAATAAAAATGTTCAAGATAATGAATATTTTAGGATTAAAATATTCAAGACTTTAAAATTTGCACTTTTACTTTCCAGCATGGTCTTCGGGTCATTTTCAAAATGGGTTTTTTAATTTTTTACGTTGATCATACCAAGTCCATATAACCCAAATGGGAAAATCATCATCTACATATAGCCTTTGATTGAAGAGCTTCAAATATTATAGGAAACGGACGTGCTTACTTATAACATCACTACAAATTAGAATTTCAACTGAGAGTGGCTCTGGCTCTTATGTGGACAATTCGTGATTTCCCAGCCTATGAGATATTAACTAGTTGAAGCACAGTAGGGAACTTAGCTTGTTCTTACTGCATGGATATTTTGAAGGCATTTAATCTAAAATATGGAACGAAAAATAGTTATTTCTACTTCCAACGAAGAATTTTGGGTCGTAATCACCCATTTAAAAATAAAAGAGATGCATTCTTCAAAAAATAGGGTTAAAAGATCAAGTCCGCCACAAGGATAACTGGAGTCGAGATATTGTAGATTATCAATAAAGTACCAAAGATCACTGAGAGTACATATTAGCTTCAACACATCTTTTTAAATTCTGTGTCATGCACAATTGGATTAAGCGAAGTGTATTTTAGGATCTTCCATACTGGAAGACTAATCGGATTAGATATAATCTCGATGTTATGCATATTGAGAAAAAAAAAATTTGATAACATCTTCAATATTTTGATGGATCACAAAGGCAAAATAAAATATATTGTGAAAGCTAGAATGAACCTGAAAGAGTGTTGTAAGAGGAGGACTTTAAAACTTCAAGGGGCAGATGTAGTTAAATTAATAAAGCTCAAAGCTTCATACTGTCTTATACTAGATTAATAGAGAATAATATTTGAGTGGGCAAATTCTTTGAAGTTTCCCGATGGTTGTGTCTCAAATTTGAGGCGTTGTTTTGACTTAGGAACTTGGAAGGTGTTTGGCATGACAACTGTCATATATTTTGCTTTGCTTATTACCTATTGCATTTCATATGCTGCCAAAGCTATTGCTTCATCCCTTGATCGAAGCAAGTATATTTTTCAGAGAGTTGTTTGCAGGGACTATGAATGTTAGCTCGTTGAGAAATCTTGATCCGGGTATTCCCTTATTATTATGCAAGCTCAAGTGAAAATTTCCTCCTGGTTTCTTTGACTTTATGGAGCATATGCCTATATATCTATGTTATGAGGCTAAATTGTGTGGTTCAGTGTAGAATAGATGGATGTATCCCTTCAAGGAGTATGTCTTTTTGATGCATACAATTGCGAAATGCATTTTATTCATACTAAACTAATAACAAATTCTTGTAAAATATTTTTGTGCTATAGAATTTTAAGTAAAAACGAAAAAATGGTTATAAATGAAGTACATCTAAAGGGATCGATATGTGAATCATACTTACTACTTGAGAAAATTACTTTCTGCTCCTATTATTTTGAACAAAAACGTCAAATAGGTCATATTGTAGGTGACATTCCTTCACAGCAAGAATTATGTATATTTCAAATATCATGGGAGTCATCAAGGAGGCATTGCACACGATATCTAGGTGATAAAGAGATTTGGGTAGCTACATTGTATGTCTTAATGAACTGTGACAAAGTCCAACCATTTATATAGTAATATTTATTATGTCCAACTCAATATTGTCATTTATTATTGAGAATGAAATCTATATATTATTTAATTTAAAAATATAAATGACAATGATGAGAGCAGATTATTTTTCAATGGCTTGAACATGGAAGATGGATCTTTACTAAGCAAGAAAGTTGAAGCATAATTTCCGAAGTAGTTCAAATTATACATACATTGAAGCAACTCATGTACGTAATATAATCATCACGTTCGAAGTTAGACTACTACAAGCAACTGAATCACGAATTAGAGATTACTATATCAGTCTTGAGGACCTAATCACAACTCTTCTACAAGGTAGAATTTTGATGTAAACGGTTATAGATTTCATATGAGTTCCTAGTGTAAAAGAAAGAAGTCATATAACCATGGTGTAACTATTAAAAGAAACACACACATATAACATGGTTAGCTATTACGACATACTTGAAGAAGTAATTCAATTGTAATATCCAGATAAGGTCAGCTACATTGTATACGTGTTCAATTGTCAGTGGTTCGATCCTATTCTGATACGCGGAACCCAAACACTTACACCTTATGATATCATCGAAGTTAAAATGAACAGATGGTATGCAAAGTTTGATCATTTGTTTCGGCACACCAAGCTACTGCCTTCAACACTCTGATAGAACAAGGGATAAAGTTGATGGGTTGTTGTTATGAAAAATAAACAAAGAAAAATTATTGAGCTGCAAAGTATTATAGAACCAATTCACCAAAAGGAAGTTACGTCAGATTTTCGTATTCAGACTAGTGGAAATGATGAAATGTTTGCACTAGAGGATACAAAGGTGATTTTTGAAGAGTTTTCTCATGATATGGATGGGAATAATAATGAGACTGAAGAAGAAATTTTAAGTTCATCTTTGTTGACAAGTTCCTCTAATGAAATTTAATAACAATAGTATCTAAGTTTGGATTAGGGGTTATTGTTACTTCTTTATCTTTTAGTTTTGTTGTTTTTAGACGAAGCTGCGACACGTGTCTTACTTTAATTATGTACCTTCTCGTGTTTACTTTTGTTACTTATATCTTACATTTCCTTTTTTTTCTTTTCTGTTACTACTTCTCATGATTATTTTTACTACCGATACTAATTTTATTAATGTCCTTCATTTGTTTACAAGTGGCCACATGTGATGCAGGTTGCCAGCCACCTTAGAGTCCTCGGGCTCTCAGGACATTAGAGACCACAACTAGAGCACGAAGAGTTCATTTTCTTCTGCTACTGCTTTCACACCTGCTCCCCCACCTGCTACTATCATACCTTCTGCAAGTCCTGTTCTCCCACACGCTACTACCACACTTTTTGTGCCACCTGCTTCCCCACCTGCTACTCCCACACCTACTCCCCTAACTTTTGTGACTGTTGTTGTCGGCACACCTACTCCCCACCTGCTACGAAAGGTGTTGTGACCCCACACTTCCTCCCTCTTCCCCCAACTAGTTCCAGCCATACCTGCTTTGACACCTTTTAAGCCTGACCCCTTGACTCCTACCCTTGTAAGGGTATATTTACTGCTAGAGGGGAACTCATAAGTTATTTTTAACATTATATTATGTTTGTTTGTCATTTTATATATTTTAATGTAACTAATTTTTTCCTTAAGCAGATTCATTCCCCATAAGATGCACATCACCTGCATTACAAAGATAATTCGAAGCAGACACGATCAGTTGTATCTCTCTTAGAAGCATATCCCTCCTGCCACTCGGGACTTTTGGTTTAGGGAGTTTGAGATAAGATCGTGTAATTTGAATTATAATTGCAATTTTTTTTATATACTAACACTTGGATTATTTTTTATGTTGTAAAGGTCCTTCACAAGGCTCCAAGAGCACCACCACCAAATCTTCGAGATTCGGGGCAGACATCGGCTTGAGGACTCGTTCACCACTGCCAGCCGAAAGGGCGAGTGGCCTACCTGGATAGATGAGGAGCTGTAGAGTCAGTTGGACGTGGCTTGGGTCTCTTCTAGTTTTTCAGAGGAAGAGACAAATGAACCAGGCGAATCGGGCAACAGAGGGAACCAGGAGCTGTGCTCCATAATGGAGGATTAGTCTCCCATACGTAACACTACAAGAGGCTATTAAGATTCTCTTAAATTTTTAAAAATTCAATATTTAGTGTAATTATGTGATGTTAACCAATCTTATATGCTACAGAGGCCAAAGAGTTGAGACATGAGGCCTTCGTTGTTGAGTTGCATGTCCAAACCCATCAGCGCTCGAGAACACAGCAATGGGTCTCGGAGCATTCTCGGTGGGTTGTTGCAAGTAAAAAAAAATAAAAAAAAATGAACTTTATTTAGAATCTTATTATTCAAAGTGACAATTAAACACTGGTTTTAATTATGCAGGAGGAGTTTGAGCAGCTCCAGGAGAGGCAATTGGCCACTCAGCTCGAGACATCTGCTAGCAACTGTGGTAGTCATTCTACCACTGCACAGTCTCAAGCTTTGGACTCAGATGGTGGAAAAGAAGGGAAGGGTATATAGTCTCGGTGCGAGGGCCATAGGTAGCCTTCGAGGCGGAGGTCTCTCGTAGTCCTGTACTGAGTTTCTCGAGCTCCTTACAGGTAGATCGGAATTCTATTGTTAGGTAGATCGCTGCAATGAACGAAGAGCTCCATCAGTTGCATGAACAAATGTTACAAGGTCAACATAAGGTCGAGGTTTCTATTGCGCACTTGACAGAGAGTATAGCAGATCACCGGGGCAAGCGGTCGATGACATCCGTAGAAGATAAGGAATAGGAGAGATGATGAGTAAGAGTTACTTCTTATGTTTTCTTTATTTTTCAGCATTACTTTAAACATTTACTCTAAAATTTTTGGTAAATTTTATTGTTGACGTATTAACATTATTTTAGTTTTCATTATTGATATTTGTTTGAGTTATAATTTGTGTTGATGTAACTAGATAAAATGTTGTTGTGAAATGAATTCTTTGTTGCGTGCAGGTTGTGTAAATGTAATTGTTCTTTATGTATTTTTTTTTCAGTATAGTGTGTTTGCATCTGATGTGCATTTGTTTTGCATCAAATATTCTAACGCTCAAACGAGAATAATTTTTCGTCTTTCTTCAGTAATTTTGTTGTTAATCCAAGAATAATCCGACGCATAAGTTTAACATCAAATTTAATTGAAGCCAATTCGAACTCACGTGTAGCATCAACCGAAATCGACTCTAAATAGGCACAGATAATATGCAAATACATTACATCGAATCTTTTCGATGCTAAAGAGAAGCATATTGCATCATCAACCCCCAATTTACTCCCAAAAAAAAAAAAAAAAACGTAAATCTGACAATAACATTCAAATATCGTCAGATTAGCCTCTAATTTACGTCTGACATGACTAAAGCAAATTTGTTAAAATTTTGTAGTATCTCTTCCCATATTTTTTCCATGGAAGTCTATTTTCTAAAGTAATTTTATGTCATAAATTCTACATGTTAAAAAGAAAAATCAAAATGAGATGTGCACTCTAGGTATTTGTTTAGTTGCAAATAAGATTTAATTAAAATAGAATTTAGTAATTCATGTCAATCCAGATTTATAAAATTTTCAAGAGGTTAAATTCTCAACAATTATATGATATGTTAATAAGTAATTTCTAAAAAATGTAGAAAATTCATTTGATAATTTTAGTTGAATATAATAGAATTTCTCTTCTCGTGCTCTTTAGCTCTCCAAATCCCATAAATCCCTCTTCTGTATGGCAGGATTTAACCTGCATATCGTTGCAAGCAAAATGCAGGCTTGATTGAATCAATCGGAATCGGCAGCAGTTCATATCGTTTCACTGCTCGCCGGCCGGCGACCAGCTTCCAAGCCAAAAGGCGTGCCAGCCTCACCCCCTCTATAAATAGCAACGCGGCTTTCCAATTTTCTTACACTCCGCCATCCATTATCCCGCGTCCTTCTCTCCCTCCCTTCCAACTCTATTCCCATCGTCCATCCCAACCCACTTCCCCAATTCCCCATCCCCCCTCTGTTTATCTCTAGCCCTTTCTCCAACCTCTGCGGCGGCAGGACGACAATGGCTCTCCTCCCCTTCCTCCTCCTCCTCTCTTTCCACCCCCTCGCTCACTCCCTCCCCACGCTCCGCATAGACGTCATCCGCCGCTCCTCCACCCCTGCCCCCATCCCCCACTTCCGCGAAGCCCCCGCCTTCCGCAACTCCGACGAATGCATCCCCTCCAACCACATCGACATCGCCATGACCCTCGATGCCAACTACCTCCGCGGCACCATAGCCGCCGTTCTCTCCATCCTTCAACACACCTCCTGCCCCGAAAACATCTCCTTCCACTTCCTCTCTTCCCGCTCCAAACCCCACATCGCCTCCACCATCCGCTCCACCTTCCCTTACCTAAACTTCCACATCTTCCGCTTCGACTCCACCCGCGTTTCCACTCGCATCTCCCGTTCCATCCGCCGAGCACTCGACCAACCCCTCAACTACGCTCGCATCTACCTCGCCGATATCCTTCCCCTGAATGTCCAACGCGTCATCTATCTCGACTCCGACGTCATCATAGTCGACGATATCCGCGCCCTCTGGGGAGTAGACCTCGCCGGTCAGGTCATCGCCGCGCCGGAATACTGCCACGCTAACTTCACCAAATACTTTACCGACGCATTTTGGGCAGACCCTTTTTTTGCCCAAACTTTCAATGGCCGTCGGCCCTGTTATTTCAACACAGGGGTGATGGTGATGGACGTGCAGAAATGGAGGGCGGGGAGGTACACGAAGATGGTGGAGGACTGGATGACGGTTCAGAAGCAGAGGAGAATATACCATCTCGGGTCCTTACCGCCGTTCCTTCTCGTGCTGGCTGGTAACATCAAGCCTGTTGATCATAGATGGAACCAGCATGGGCTTGGTGGAGATAATATCGAGGGCCGCTGTAGGGACCTTCATCCGGGACCTGTTAGCCTGCTTCATTGGAGCGGAAAGGGGAAGCCATGGCTGAGATTAGATTCAAGGAAGCCGTGCAGTGTTGACCAACTCTGGGCTCCTTATGATCTATATAGATCTTTTCCGCTCTTTCTTGAAGCGTAGAAAGCTGAAGGAAGAGGCGGGTAATGTTGTATGGAGGACAGAGCTTTGCATGGGAAGGGAAAGGCACGTTGAGCAGAGCAGAGAGATTGTCATGCACTTTATATATATATATATATATATATATATATATATATATATATATATATATATGAGGAGTGAATGCTCTTCAAATGGAATCTAGAATTATATGGGGGAAGGAGAGGTTGTGATTTTGGAATAAAAACATCACATCAGAGTCTAATAATGGGGCGTCATGTGTCAAGTGGCCCCACCGTCATACACTCTAACCAATCAGAGTGTTTGGTGGTGGGCCCACTTGACACGTGACGCTCCACTATTGAACTCCAGATGCAAATTGCGTTCATAGTCCCGATGTAATATTTATTTGTGGTTTTGATGTTCGAGTGATTAAATTTAAAAGTGTTACGGTTCACTAATAAATTGATGAGGCCCATCTGAAAGAGCAAATATTTTTTTCATTCTATTTTGGTCTTTCCAATAATTTGTTTCTTTACATGGGATGGTTGTTTAAATTCGGAAGGAGAACTGAAGTCCTCTCTCGAGCACAATTTGTAATGTGTAGAAGATTTGGATAAAAATGCAAAGTAATCTAACCTTTTGGTTAGACATGGCCAATGTTTTTTGGGGTATGGTTTTTTACCTTTTCATTGCAGAATTGTAAGACTAGTAGAGTTGGGTCTATTTCATTCTTCGGCGGGTTTATTAATGAAGAATATATATTGCTATGTTGTAATGATTTAATGAAAAAGTTTATTTATCATGATTATATAAATTAATTTTTGTATGTCATGTGATTTTGTAACTTGATCTAATTATATATATTAGAGTTATTTTCATTTTAAAAATACATTGTAAACATAGTAGTCTTTAATAATTTCCATAATAAAATAATGATAGAAAATCAAAATGGTAGATGCAACCAGTTTATTAGAAGAGTTGAAGACATAATTTTGATGGCAATGGCTAGTTTAATTGGTACCAAAGAAATTGAAATATGGGTTTGGTAGAGGCATGCCTCTTTAACCATGAGGCTTACATTCAAGCTATTAACCATCTCTTTTTTTATAGCTTAGTTGTTCAAAAAATAAAATAAAATAAAGTCATAAACATACTTCCATGTACTTAGTTTTTTCATGTCATTAATTGAGATAGTGGTTGGGTAATTAAATTTAAAAGTGCAATATTCACTAATAAATAGATGATGCTCATTTGAAAGAGCAAATGAGTTAGGGATGGAGATTATTTTAATGTTTTTCCATTCTTATTTTTTTCTTTTCAAAACTTACTTTACATGTGATGGTTGTTCAGATCTATAAGGAAAGCATCTATTTTTTAAAAGATCCAGATGACCTTCTTCAAGCAAAATCTGTAATAATGCTTGCTCATTTTATGCAGAAGATTTGGATAACAACTCAAAGTACTGCTACCTTTTTGGTCATAAAAATCAGTAGAGCCTAGCTTATTCATTCTTGGATGGGTTTAGTTGGAATATATGTTACATTGTCATATTGATTTAATTACAAAAATTTATTTATCAAGAGTTGATAAATTTATTTTTTATGTCATCTAATTTCTAGATTTATTCAATTATGATTTCTTTTCAATTATATGAGAGTTATTTCCATTTTAAAAATAATAATTTTCATGAATAAAATAAGCATAGATGGTCAAAATGGTGGATGATACTGACGAATAATGTAAAAGATGAGGACATTGTTTTATTAGGAATGGCTAGTTTAATTGGTACGAGAACAATTGTAATGCGTGTTTTGTAGAAGCATGTTTGTTGACCTCATTTTGCTCAATTCTGTTTTTCTGGTTTAAATTTAGCTGAGATTTACTTGAGTTGGGTCTTGAGCAAAATCTAATTTAAGAAAATTTTGATTTTAACTTAACAAAAACTAAAATTAATCAAAAAAAAAACTTCAAATATAACTCATCTTTAAGAAAACCATAAAAACAACCTAAAATCAACCTTAATCACCAAAGACCATGAGATTATCATTTTCTCTCTCGAGGTTAGTGTACGACTCAAAACTTTATTCTGAATGTTGCATAATACTTATTATCGCATATAAAGATCATGAAAACAAGTTTGACAACTATTTGAAATAATTTTATGTAAAATTCTCAAGTTTAATTTTCATACATGTATAGTGTATCTCACTAACCCTAAAATTATCATTTTCTCTATAGGTTAATCCAATTTTCCAAATTACATTCTATAAATTCCATATTATTCATAATCACATATGAAGAGTATGCAAATCAGTTTCGTTGTCATCGGAGATAGTTTTTATGTAAAACTGTGCACTCAGGTATTTCATGCATGAAAAAATATTTCACAAAGTTTTTTCAACGAGTTATTATTTTTCAAAACAAACTTTATCATTGTGTTTGTATTATCGAAACATTTCAAATGAGTCTCTCCACATCTAAATATAACTTTGTTTATAGGTTCGTTGAGTCGATAATAATCAGGATAGAGAAAAAAATTGATAATAAAAAGAATAATTTGGTCATCACTACCTCAAAACAACTTCATATCAAGTTTGGACTTCAATTAAAGTTGTTTTAAATTAAATAAATACACAATTCAGTATAAAATCAACTAAAACTTTAACTTAAAATCCATCATTTTCTTTCCTAAGGGTTTAGGCCCACTTTGACTTGAAATAGTTTCACATGAGACTTGTTTTAGAAAAAAAATTACATGTACTATTGAATTCCTTGCATTTTTCTCTATCTAATGAGCCTAAGTCAACATTTTGACCATAACAAACTTGTAAGCAACTTTTAACCACCTAACTTTTACAAATGCCTATAATTTGAGCTGGGCATCTTCTTTTTCAAAATTGTTTAGATCATTGGATTCTTAATTTCATCCATAAAGGGCATATACTTGTATCTTAAAATAAGTTTTCTTAAATCTAAAAATAAAATTAAATTTCAACAAACTCAAGTTATTAACTCAAGTGAAATCAATCTTTATCAAGCCCAACCAAATCTTCCAATTTCATTCAAATCGTTTCAAAATCCTCAAGCCCATCCATGAGAGTCTTTAAAAACTATTATCTCAAAGACATCAATGAATGTTAAAGATATAAGCTAAAATTTTAATTGAGATTACTCTCGAGAGACACCACTCATTAGATGTAAAAAACTATGTGGGAGCCCCCTAGTAGGGATTTCATACCTCATAGTAACACATCTTATACTAGTAAGGTAAGAGAAAAAATTTTGATTTCGTAAACCCATCACTCATGGAGATTTTCCTCAACCGAGTGGTTATATCCATTCTAAGGTAATATTTTTACATTTAGAATAGTATATTATTCTTTGATATCAATTTTGATCATTTAGATATAATGTTTTTGAGATCTATGGTGGGTACACAATAAAAAAATCCCACAAGAGATTATTCTGGCTACTTCATTGAGATGGTACCTCTTTCAATCTTTAGTATTGAATTAAATCTTTCCCTTCATTAGTAATATGTATGTACCCCTTTACGGATTCATATCTTTTGCATGTTGGATATCTTTTTAACCAAGTCATGAAATGGGTTCATTCAAAATCTTCAAACTCAGAGTCCTTTAAAGTACTCATTTAAACCCTCTTTAATGAGTATGATTTAAGACTTCTTTGGTTGAATCCAGTGCTTTGATTGAGTTCTATTTCAATAAGTTCATTCTTAAATTCATCAAATTTAGAGATTCAAGAGCGGAATTTCTATTAAGATCCTTCTCTGTATCCTCATTAATGAAAGATGTCATCCTCCAAGTATCTCCCAGTTGATCCGAAGAATGTTAGAAGTAAACCCATTAATGAAATGTTATGTGAATTGAAAGTTAGCATCAACAAACACAAAGAAGAAGATGAAACTCTAAAAGCTTTAGAACATAGTTTCATTATTATGATGATTAAAACCCAAGCATTGCTAAAGGAATAACAAGAAGATGTTGATTTACAAGATATTATAGCTGAGTGAGGAGTTGCACTGAACATGGCCCGAAAAGTTGCAAAATAATTAAGATAGAGAGATGAACTTGTTGAAAGAATGGGGAATAAGATGGAAAAGATTATGATTGTCATTTCAACAAATCAAAATCTGATACCCGCACATCATCAAGATATTGTAGTTGAAGAGGGTCCAACTCCTAGTACAGAATTATCTAATAAAATTTGTTAATTATGATTTAAAAAAAATATGATATTTATTTATTATTATTATCATAAGTGTGCAACGATAATTTTTTGATATTTTTATTAAGAAATGCTTTAAACTAGCTAAAATATAGTTTAAATTTTAATAATATTATTTTAAACAGTTTAAAATTTATTCATTTGCATTCGATGCATGTGCAATTTTGAGAGTTTATATAAAATAATATAGTCTAAACACAATTGAATAAACTCATAGTCCTATCTCGTTGCTCGTTAAAAAAAAAGTGTTTATAATTATAAGTAAAATTTTAATTAATTAACAAGTTAATTAAAAAAAAAGCATTTTATAGTTCCTATCAAGAGACATTGTAAACTAGATCTTCATTTCTCTCATACATCATGATTACAGCATGATTAATGCCCTCAATTTTACTCTTACATAATAACTTGCATTAAAATGTATCTTCACTCTCATAAATCTCTTTAAAACTATTAATTTTTTATAAATTTGGTTTAGAGGAATATGCTAATCTTATAATAACTCTCATAAATCTCTTTAAAACTATTAATTTTTTATAAATTTGGTTTAGAGGAATATGCTAATCTTATAATAAGCACATGCCATGAAATTATTCATAATAATTTTATATCACACATGTTAAAAGTTACTACAATATCTCTAATATTAAGGATATGTCGTACAAATGCCAAATGGCATGTTTTCCTTTATTCCTCACCGGCTGTTCGCGCGGGCCCTGCCATACCGATCTAACCAACCAGGGTTCGCAAGCGTCCTGTTAAAGCCACCGTTGTATTGAGGGAGCGGGAGGGGAGAGGGAGGGAGCAGTCATGTCCTTCTTCTTCAAGCCCTCGCGGGCGCGACCGACCCCGGCGGAGCTAGTGAAGGCGATTAGGGACAGTTTCCTCGCCCTTGATACAAAGACAGCTGCTAAGGTTACAGTTCCTCTCAATTGTTAAATTCATCGTCTTTATACGATTCTTTGCCCCTTTGCCCCTTTATAATTTCTACGAGTATTGTGCTGTTTTGTCTCATGGGATTTTCCCTTTCAATTGCTAGAATTTTTGCCTTGTTCTGATGGACATTTATTTCCATGGTTGATGAAAATTTGGAACTTTTTGAGTTGTTCTGTGTTGGAACTTCATTGATGTTACCTAGTTGATTTCGTGTTTCTTCTGTCTTGGCAATGATTCATTGTAAACGTTTTAAATATATTGTATTTTTGGTATGTTGATCTCAAGAGCTAAAGCTGTTTTACGTAGGGATTATAAATTGGAAATAAGCAGTATTGTGTGTTTAATTGCTAGAAAAATACTCTATAGGACCTTCAAAAAAGGAAAAAAACCCATGCATTAGTGGTATATTGTTAGGTTGGAATTTAGTTTTGAACATCAGGGGTTGTTCTGTTCTAGATAAGATTAAGGCGGTGAAGATTAGTATTTCTTATCAACATTTGGTGATATTGAAATTAAGTTTAGAAGGATTTCTGGTTGATATGCATAAGACGTAACCTAACTTAGTGTTGATGTAATTCTGTGCATCTGTTATGGAGTTCTTCCTAATTTAGGGGGAGGATAGATTATGATTGAGGAAGATCAGACTAGTTAGAGTAGCTAATTTGGCCAACCGAGCAGAATAAAATCAGTACTATTTGGTGGAATTATACTCATACATTTATGTTTATTTTTTTAAAAAATGAAGTATCTTTGTCATATAGTAAGTAGTGGCATCTAAACAATAATGTATGAGAAAATTACAATAATAACATCCCCTAAACTTTCCAACCTATTCTGTGGGGTGTTATTAGTGTAACCACACTCTTTCATGATTGTTGGCCACTTATGACTCCAATTGTGCCAAATACATAAATCAAAATCATCTAATAAGGAAAAAAAAAGAACTACTGGTTTTATCAATGGCTGATATTCAATTTATTTGTCAGTCATGTTATTCGGGACTGTTTCCTTTTAAGCTTAATTTCTTTAACCTTCAAACAAACCTTTTTTCAAGTAGCATTTTCATTTATGTTGGACGTCGTTTGCCTTAACCAGATGCTTTGTATATTCTACGAAACAAAGAGCCAGCTCCTTGGTGTGGGATTTGTGTTCTTTTGAACCTTAATTGCCCATGGATTATTCCATCCTTAGAGTTTCACTTTTTTTTACATAGAATCTTGGCCATTAATTGTGCTATCCTTAGAGATTTCTATTGTTCGAATGAACCGTGTAGCCAAATAATGGCTTGTTACACCATGAAAGTTAACATCCATTCAAATGCGAAGTGTAAGACAATGGTTAGTGCTATCCTTTAATACATGAATACTCTATTCTTTATCAATTGTTCAATATTTGATTATATTGCTTTTATTTACTCATCTGTGCATACTAACTTGGATGGGCATGCTACATCAGTAAGTTCTTCACGTCAAAATTATTCTGATGAAGAACCAGCTGAGGAACTTTATTTCAGTATCCAAGTTGAAAATGATTTATAAACTATGAATTTTACCAATTATTTTCCCCTTAAGGAGAAATATCAAGATAGTTCTAACTTCTGCATACCTCTAATGTTATGCAAACTACAAATGTTGTGGGAAAAAATGGCTCGGTAGATCTACTTGGCAAGAGAACAAACACAAACCACTAAGAAGAGATGCCAAAAGCACAAGAACACAAGCAAACACGAGCAAGTTACGTGGTTCGGTTCTTTGGACCTACATCCACGGGAGGGAATCAACCAAAATCATTCACTAAGGCAAACAACAAGGAGAATACATAGCTTTAACCTAGAGATGAGTCCTCATCTTCTTGGCCTCCCTCTCAAAACCACCTTGATACAAGGCCTCCCAAATGCTCTCCTCACTCTATCTGGCTATTCTCTTCCTCTTCCTAGTTCTCCCCTTCTTCTTGGCTATTCACCCTCTCTCCTCTATACAAGTCACCCTCTTCTATATATAATAGAAGAGGCCTTCCCTTGTAGACCGGGTCCGCCCAAGAAGTTTCCTTGAAGGTTACTAGTATGTCATTGCCTTAGTCAAGTAATTGGGAGTCATTAATAACAACAAATTTTTTAGAACCATATGTATGTGGGTACATAATACAGATCAAATTTTATTAAGCATTTCTTAGCAATGCTTGAATATTTTTAATATAATTTATTTTTTATTTATATTTTTCATTAACATTTGCATTTATCTTGTCAGGCACTTGAAGATGTTGAGAAGAATATTGTTTCCATGAGACAAATGCTATCTGGTGATGGGGAAGCTGAGCCAAGTCAAGAACAGATCTCACTAATAGCCATTGAAATTTGCAAGGAGGATGTTCTCTCCCTTTTTGTCCAAAAGTTGCCATCGTTGGGATGGGATGTAAGTTCATTGTTTGTGATACTTTTATTTTTTCTAGGTAGATAGAGCTGATTGGAGCTTATGTGACAGGCCAGAAAAGATTTAGTACATTGTTGGGGCATATTGTTGCGACAAAAAGTTGATTCTACATATCCTTGTGTGGAATATATTGAGAACCATTTAGATCTCCTGGATTTTCTTGTTGTTTGGTGAGTAATTACTGAATAGTTATGTTTAGTGAATTTCTAGTCTTCCATCGAAAATCTACTGTACTGATTTGGATCTTAGTTCATTAGGTAACAATTTGATAGATTATATATATATCTATATCTATCTACCTATCTATCTATCCATATATATATATATATATATATATATATATATATATATATATAGATAGATATAGATATATATATGCCTCTTTACTATGTTGAACTTCTACTAATTAGTCTAAACTGCTTAATAATCTATTATGCATGTTCCGTTTCCTGCTAAAATCATATATTGATATTTTGGCATAGCACGATTTCTCTTGTTAAGCACATCAGTTATATATAACCCTTGTGTTGCCTTGATCAAGAAATTTGGTGAATCTTAAGAAGCTGTCGAGTATATTTGCTACACAGGAGTGATAAAAATCAATGTTAACTCTATCTGTAGATGGAATGTAACATGAGATGCTAATTATTCATACCTAAGTCGTTGTTTACTAAAGTGAACTTACTATTATAGGGTACTGACATAGCCGAATTTAATTTGCCTATTAAAAAACTACATTGGATGCTGAAATTCGCTAATTCTTATCTTTTTACTCATTTTAGTGGAAGTTATTAGCAACTGCTGTGATAACATGGCTTTAACTTTAACATTGCATAACCTTTACTTACAGCCATCATCAGTTTATTCACAACTGCAGAAGCCATGGTACTGCCACGGCATCAACTCAATTTCTCAAAACCTATATCATTATGAATGACTTAGGTTTAAATACAATCCTAGTTAAACAATTTTATCCCTTGGGTGTCCATTCTGAGATGATTTCTGGGTTAAAGCAGGTTATCTTTTAATTGATCATTTCTTTTATAAAAGATGGTCTTAATTGCAAAATGTTGGAGGTGTAGATTGAGATGTCATCCTGACGTTTAACAAGTTATTTGAGATGTTGAAGTTGGTCTTTTCAGAGGACTAGTAACCTGCAAATTCATAATTTGATACATGCTTGCAAGGGTGATGAAGATGTATTGGAATATAGTAAATACAAAAGAAATAGATTTTTGCTATGTAATGAAGTTATTGGGAAGTTTTTAAAAATGATGCTTAAAAAAATCAGTCTATATTGGAAAATTGGTTTTATTATATACTAGAAAGATCTACTATTGAGACGGTTTTTTTTTTAATGCTTGGGATCCTATTTGACAAATATTGTGTAGCAAAAGAACATTCTTATGATCTTTTTTGAGCTCAAGTGGATGTCATCTTGGATCGGAAGAACTTATTTGATTATTGATCTAGTATGCATCAATTAGTATCAAACTTGAAGAATTTGATACTAATTGATGCATACTAAAAAATAAATATGATGCCAATTTGGTGCTGGCCCTTATGATGAATTCTTGTTGATTTTCTTCATTTTGGAACTTTCAAATGCCTTTGATTTGTCTCATTTCTCTTCAAATTTGAGGTAATTATTGAAAGGAGGTTTTTGAGGGTAAGGTTTATGACTTGATTATTATAGTCTCACATTAGTATAGGCTTAGGTATTATTTTGGGAGCTGTAATACATTCAGCTATAACAAAGACCAACCATTATAACATTTTATAGGATCATATTTAGAGAGACATAGTGGCGGGAATCTTACAAGTTTGATTAGTTTATTCAATAATCTAATAGAACCTATTTAACTCCTATTTATATAGATATGTTTAGAAGTTAAAACTATCAAGTTTAAATTCAAATATATTTAACTTTAAAAATTTTTTTATCTAATTTGAAACTAATGATAATCATAAAATTAAATATAGTGAATATAATAAAATTAAAATAAGTCCTAAAATATCTTATCTACTAGAATATTCTCGAAATAATCTTCTTATGTTGCATTAAGCATCATTGCAATTTGCTACCCATGGGACATTTTGAACACATCTTCAAAGGGATCATGAATGCCTTAGTATTTGTTGACTTAATTTATGGTTAATCACACATGGACAAGATAGCTTTTATTGAATAGGTTTTGCATGCTTATTTATGCATCCACACATTTGTTACACACATTTGTTACTACAAATGATATTTATAGGCTCTTCTGTGTAGTTTCACTTTTTTAGGTCTTTTAATGGTTAAAGATAATTTTTTAATAAACTTGAGTTAAAGTACATTCTCGAATTTTTCAATGTGATGGACTTAAGCTAGTTTCAAGATTGTTGCAAGTCAACCTTGGTACCTAAGAACCCAAGAATTAAATAAGCCATTTAGAGATATTGTGGAAAAATTTTATTTTTAAGGTTTTCTTATAAAAGTTCTTCTTTAGTTATTTTTGCAAAAGTTTCAACATTTTAAAGCCATATATGGATGAAATAAATGCAATTTTGTTATTTTCCATGGCCAAGGGATTTTGTGCAATTTTGAAAGTTTATTTTGTAATAAATTGATTAGTGAATCTTTCATCTCTTAATAGCAAGTAATAGAAAATGAATATCAAAATTTTATTTTCCACCATCAGACCGTCTGCTCTCGTCTTGGTTAATTCAAGCTGTGGGCCGGGTCGTGCTAAAAGTAATATCAAACCAAGTTTTAGGATTAATTAATATAATCTAGTTGAAAGAGTCAATAGGATAATTATAGGAAAATTTAATAATTATAAAAATTACAGTTAGCTTTAACTCAAAGTAACAATTATTATTCATTCAAACGTAGTGATGCACGTGAAATTATAGAAGAATAGAATATGGTAGAAAACAAAGAAGTATAACTTACTATAAATGTGAATGCGAATGTTCTCACCCAAATGATGACGACAATAACTAATTGATTCAAGAGTCTAGATTGCAACCTACTGGAAGTGATATGTCGCTGTCACATTTATTAGGGTTTAGGGTATAGAAGATGTTGGATAATATGACTTGTACGGATGAAAGAAGAGTATCGTTGGTGTTTTTTGTACTCAATGGAGAAGTCAAATGATAATGGCATGAGCAGCGTCAGGACAAGCTAGGACACATACCTAATGTGATGGTCAGTTTGGAGGAATTCGTAGAGCTATTAAAAGAATGTTTTGTACCCCTATCCACTCGAAGATAGATGCAGGAAATATTCATGAAGTTGAGGCAAGGAGAGAAAACAGTCCTGCAGCATGAAGCGAAATTTATTGCACTGCCGAGGTATGCGCCACAGTTGATCACTACTATAGAAGAAAAGTTTTATAGATTTCTTTCAAGATTAAATGATTTGATCAGACAACCGTTGGTATCTTTAGGGATCGATGAATATTCGGTATTAGTGGAATGAGCGAGAAGAATGTAGATCGACTGTCAACTTACTTAAAAGCATAAAGACATGTACAAGAGGAATACTGCAAAAGAATATGTAGATCACTTAGAAGGATTCAATGAAAAAAAGTCTAAGAATAATTCGGGTGGAGTTAGCAGATGTACGACTTAGGGTACTAGAGTCACTTGTATCATATGCGGAAGACAACATAAAAATGAATGCTTGATAGACTCTAAAACTTGTTATTGGTATCGCAGCCTGATCATATAGTAAAATATTATCCATCTCTTGGCCAGAAATGCGATGAAGATCAGAAATCCGACGGAGCTTCTTCATAGAAGACTGCAGTTGGGCAGAAAACGATAGAGTCTACAGCTTTAGCTTCGACACAGGGTCAATCAAGACAACCTGTAAGGCCTCGAGTATATTCCCTAACTCAAACCGAGTTTGAGAAACCTACTGCTATGGATGGCGATGAGGCCTGAAAAGTGTGGCGTCTTCTTGTATATATATAGAGTATTTTTCTAGCACATTTTCTTTCTTCAGTATTGTAACCCGAAGTATAGTTAAGTCACATTGTATCGAATCTTTACGTTTATAATGATTATCTTTTCATCTTAATTAATGACCCCTATTTTCATCATAAATTTATATAAAGTTACTGTCGACCTGTTAAGGAGAAATGACTTGAGGTATGTTTATAAATTTTGAGGATAAATTTTTTTTGTAAGTGGGGAAGATTGTGACGCTTTGTTTCAAATACCCAAGGAAGACAAAGAGGGGAAGAGGAGGCGAACATTTGGGGACTCAAATGGCTATGTTGTTCTATAAATTGTCGCTTGAAGGAGTTAGAGGTGAGATCGAGGGGTGGAAACAATTTAACTGGGGGTGGGCAATCGAAAAGCACGAAGGAAGTAGGGCTTCGAAGCGCGTGGTTGTTGCATGCGTCTAGGGCAAAGAAGATGACAATGTTGTTTACATTTCAGGAGGAGAAGAGAAGCATTTTCGAGGAGAAGTGGGAGGAAGAGATAACTTGTGGAAGGAGCTCTTCTGCATTGCCAAAGTCTAATCTCGTGCAGAGGAAGAGAGCTCTCGACCAAGCCCTAGTGTGGAGGAAGAAGTCGAGCATGTGGAGGAAGAGAAGCAATCGATTAGAAAAAGAGGAGTGAAGAAGATAACGTGTGAAGGAAGAATAAATTCGTATGGGCGCTGAGTTGGACCTTGCTTTTGGTAAGGTAAGAATTATATGATTAGTATTATATATATATATATATATATATATATATATATATATATATATATATATATATATATATATCTGTGTATATATATATCTGTGTGTGTGTGTGTGTGAAAGATTTATTTGAAATATAAAAATAAAGTTTACAATTACTTATTTAAATCTAAGTGAACATTTATTGAATATTGAATAAAATTATGAATGTTGATTTAGGGTTTGTTTGGAGCAGTTGCAGCTTTTGGAAGAATCAACTGTGAAGCTGCTGAAGAAGTTGTGGTTGCTATTACAATTTTTTTTTGATAAGGTAAGATCAAAACTTTCTAACAACCACCGCATGTACCAGATATGGTGGGAAAACGCAGCTTTTAGCTATAGCATTTTCAGAACGCACACAAAACGCAGTCTTGCCAAACAGGAAAAATTGCAGTGTGGCACCAAGCCGCCATCGCACCGCCGCCCCAAACACACTCTTAGTTGAAAATTTGATAGTCAAATTAAAGTAACATGAATATTTTAAATAAAGCTTCTAATCAACAATTAAAGTTACATAAGTAATTACGTGATTAATTAAGCATAATTAATGATATGCTTCAGATTATGTTTTTATGATGTTGTAGGTAGCTAACTATTGGAACAAAAGATTAAACGTGTTTGAAACAAGTATACAACTTTGATGTGAATGCTCATAATTTTAATCTACAACAATTCTTTGGTTCTTCTCGATTTTTATGCATTGTTAGACAATGATAATTGCACAAATTGTATTTTAATTTATATAATTTTCTTTATTAGTACATTGTTATAAACATTTATAGCTATTTAATATCATGTATTGGTCTATGTTATATTGAATTGAATGTACGACCACATGAATAACATATTTATGTTGGTGCTTTTATGTGCATATGACTGACTATGATGGAGTCACCCTTTGATGGTGCTAGTGGAGGAACACTAAGATACTCGTGCACATATATGAAAATAAATATTGATATTGATGTCTTAATGTACATAATTTTTAGACGGTGCTTCTGTAATGGTGATACAAATATAAAAAGATATTGATATGTTATTGATATATAGTAATGTTCTTTAAATAACATTAAATATTTTAATGATTTATTAAAACTTGACTGACATACATATCGCTTTTGTTTCTCTTGTATTACTGTGATTTTTAAGTATGAGTATTCAATCACTTGTTTAGCTTACTGTTATTTTTTAAACAACTTTTCAGGTAAATTTTAAGTGATTAAAAATGAGTAATAGAAGAGAAAATATTTATAGAAAATGTATACAACCAGTAACGAGGTAATTTAAATATGCTATTTTAATTAAATTGATTGGTGGTCCTTTTATCTGTTAATAACAAGTTATAAAAAATAAATATCAAAATTTTATTTCTCGCAGTCCGACCGTCCGTTCCTGTCTTGGTTAATTTCAAGTCTTGGGCCGGGTCATGACATTATCCATAAGGACATAACTTTTAAAGTTAGGTTTCGTGGTTGAATTGAAGAATCCAAATCATGTAAATTAATCATATACAATATTGATTTTAATATGCACTAAAATGGATAACTGTCTAACACAACAATGATTTCCTCTCTTTTCTACAACTACCCATATGTTCATCTTAGCATTTTGATTTCTTCAACGTCCAACTTGATTATTAATAACTTTTTTATTGAAAGATCTGTGTGATTATGTACCATATTTGTTATTTATTTTGTTTTAGAAGTTTATTAATTGTATTAGCAATCTTAGGAATCGCTATTTATTTTCTTCATATTAAGCCAATTAATTTCTCCTTAATTAGGGAGATTAGTTACCTTTTCTTGTTCATAGGGAAGATCTTTATATAGTTGTACATCAATAAAGAAAATCGATTCAGCTTTTTCAATCAAATATTTTGACATGGTATCAGAGCAAATATTTGAGGTCCGAATCTTTATCTTCTTCAAAGGTCGGAATCGGTTATCGACCTATTCGACGGGAAATTTGCTTGACGGCGTATACGGCTTCCTCGCCTGCTCGCCTGCTCGCCTTACTCGCCTGCTCGCCTTTGTTCGGTCGGCTTCGACCGTTCGCTTCCGTCGCTCGCCTGCTCGTTCGCCGGCTCTCCTGCTTGCTCGCCTGTTCGGCTTCGTTCGGTCGGCTTAGACCGTTCGGCTTCCATTGCTCGCCTGCTCGCTCGCCAGCTCACCTGTCCGCTGCTCGTTCCGCTTCGTTCGGTTGGCTTCGATCTTTCGGCCTGCTCGCTTACTGCGATTGACGTCTTCCTCTCGAACGGTTGGGTCGCTCGACCCTTATTGTTTGACTGCCTGCTGCTTCCGTATTTTGCGGGCAAAAAGAGAACACACTTGATCGAGAAAAATGTCCGAAGTCGCGTACTGAGACAAATCGACCTCTTCGGCCATCTCGGTCCGAACCTCGGAGAAATACATCCGAAAATCATCCGATTCGGATCACTACAATCCGACTTAATGGTGATAATTTTCTTCGATGGTCGCGATCGGTTCGCATGTATCTCCGAGGAAGAGGAAAGATTGGCTATATCACAGTGATACTTATGCGACTCGACGTGAATGACAAAACTTATGCCATTTGGGATGCGAAAACTCGATAGTAATGACATTTGGTTAGTCGGTCCATGATCGAAGAGATAAGTGCAAATTACCTTTGTTACTCTACAACCAAGGAATTATGGGACAATGTTTCAGAAATGTACTCTGATATTGGAAATCAATCCCAAGTTTACGAGTTGATTCTACGACTTGGGGAAATTTGCTAAGGTGAGGATTCTGTAACAAAATATTTCAATTCTCTTAAACGGATTTGGCGGGACTCGGACTTATTCAATGATCATGAGTGGAAATCAAACGAGGATCGCAACCAAGTCAAGAAGATAGTGGATACTGGTCGAATCTTCAAATTTCTTGCGAGTCTAAATGTTGAACATGACGAGGTTTGTGGCCGAATAATTGGAAGAAATCCCTTCCTCCAATTGGTGAAGTTTTTGCGGAGGTGAGGAGAGAAGAGAGTCGGAGACATGTGATGTTGGGAAAGAAGATTGCAAGTTCAACCGTGTCCGTGGAAGGATCAACGCTGGCTATTCCCGAAGCTCAAGTTAGCAGGAAAACACCTCACAACCAGCGTGTAGAAGACAAAAACAACCTGCAATGTGACTATCGTGGAAAACCACGTCATACTCGTGAAAAATGCTGGAAGTTGCATGGTAAACCATCTAATGGTAAGGAAAAAAATTTGGTGAACATAACGACACCTACAATGAAATGAGAGCTGAGTCATCTCCACTTAAGTAAAGAACGATTAAGTCATCTTCTTAAACTGCTGAAATCTTGCTCATCATCTAATGCTCCTATCGGTTCTATAGCACAAACAGGTAGTAATCCTTTGGCTTTATCTGTTCTAGGAAATACCACTCCTTGGATCATTGATTCAGGAGCCTCTGATCATATGACAAGCTGCTCTCAATTATTTGATTCATATTATCCATGTTCTGGTTTCGAAAAAATCAGAATAGCTGATGACACCTTTTCACCTATTGTAGGAAAAGGAAATATTAAAATTTCAGAAAAAATTTCTTTGAAATCTGTCTTACATGTTCCGAAACTTACATGTAATCTTCTTTCCGTTAGCAAATTGTCTAAAGATTCTGATTATTCCATTCTTTTTTTCCCTTCCAATTGTATTTTTCAGGACTGGAACTCGGTGAAGATGATTGAAGCTGCTGTAGAAATAAATGGGTTGTACTACTATGATGGAACTGATTATGCGAATAAAACAGCTCATGGATTAGGTAGTACAAGTTCAAGCTTTGACAATGATCAAGTTATGTTATGGCATAAAAGATTAGGGCATCCTAGCTTTCCATATCTCAAATATTTATTTCCTAAACTATTTAAAAATATTGATTGTTCAAAACTTCATTGTGAAGCTTCGTAATTTAAGTTTAAAAGTCATCGTGTTTCGTTTCAATAAAATCATATTCTACGTCAAAACATTTTTACTTGTTGCATAGTGATTTTTGGGGCCCATCTAAAGTTAACACACTTTCTGGTAAAAATTGGTTTGTAACATTTATTGATGATCACACACGAGTTTCTTGGTTTATTTATTAGAAAAGAAATGCGAAGTTGAACAACGATTTAAGGATTTTTTCACATGATTGAAAATTAATTTCAAACAAAATCGGCATTCTAAGAACGGATAACGGATTCGAATATTTCAACAAATATTCGAGAACATTCATTTTGGAAAAGGTGATTCTGCACCAATCCACTCGTCGTGACACACCACAACAAAATAGTATTCATTGAAAGAAAAATGAACATTCTACTGAAGCTACTTTCGGCACTTATGTTTTTCATGAATATCCCTAAATATCTTTGGGGTAATGCACTTTACTTCCCTGTTATTTAATAAACGAATGCCATCTCGAGTTCGAAATTTAAAACATCGTTACAAGTCTTGAAAAATTATTTTCCCACAATCTAAGATAATGATTGATCTCCCTTTAAAAGTTTTTGGATGTGTTTGCTATGTGCATGTCCCAAATGTGTTTCGCTCAAAACTGGATCCCAAAGCTGAAAAATGTGTCTTTGTTGGTTATGCTTCCAATAAACGTGGGTACAAATGTTTTAATCCAATCACAAAAAAATTTTTTGAAAGCATGGATGTCAAGTTTTTCGAAGATCAACCTTTTTTTCAAAATAATTATCTTCAGGAGAACTTAGTTGAAGAAAACTTCTGGGAAACTTTACCCATTTCTTTAACTAATTCGGATATGGAAACTAGGATCAACACTACTAATCCTATTTTGCCAGATGTTACTTTATCAGAGACAGGGGGAGAAGTACTTCCATTGGATCATAATCCTCAACATGAGCTACAGGTTTATACTAGGAAGAAATTCCACAAAGTTACTACAAACCCAGTTATTCCCTCAGAGATGGTCAAACAAATTTCCCGAATAATGATCCTACAACTCAGAGTAGCATTCCCCCTACTTCCACTCCATCTGATATTGATCTTCCAATTGCTTTCAGAAAAGGAATCCGAACAAGCACTAAACATCCTATCACACAATACTTGACATCCGAAAAATTATCGAAAAATCATAGAAGCATTTGTATCTAGGATTTCTAATATGTTTGTTCCAAGAACTGTTCGGAAGCTTTAGATGAACCGAGTTGGAGATTAGTCATGATGGAAGAAATTAATGCTCTTAAAAGAAATAACACTTGGACAGTTATGGATCTACTTAAAGGAAAAAAGACGGTAGGGTGCAAATGGGTGTTCACGGTGAAAGGTAAAGCTGATGGAAGTGTGGAGAGATACAAAACAAGTTAAGTAGCAAAGGATTTACTCAAACTCATGGTATTGATTACCAAGAGACTTTTGCTCCTGTTGCTAAAATTAACTCTATTAGAGTACTTGTTTCTCTTGCAGTTAAATTCAACTCGCCACTTCATCAATTTGATGTAAAGAATGCGTTTTTAAATGGAGAATTACGAGAAGAAGTATATATGGACCGCCAACCTGGATTTGAAGAAAAATTTGGAAAAGGAAAAGTGTGCAAATTAAAAAATCTCTGTATGGGTTAAAGCGATCTCTCAGAGCGTGGTTTGAGCGTTTTGGTGATGTTATTAAGAGACATGGATTCTCTCGAACCAGTCGATCACACTCTCTTCTTCAAACATTCCATTAAAGGTAAAGTAGCACATTGTGATTGTGTATGTAGATGACATAATCATAACAGGAGATGATTCTCTTGAGATTAGCAACTTGAAGAGGAAATTTGAAGCCGAATTTGATATTAAAGACTTTGGGAAAACTAAAATATTTCCTCGGAATGGAGTTTGCAAGATCCAAGGAGGGAATTTTTGTCAATCAACGCAAGTATGTACTGATTTACTCGAAGAAACAGGGATGACAGAGTTGCGAAAGCGACAGATACGCCAATTGAACCTAATGTAAAGTTAAAAACGGCGACGAACTAATGAGGTGATGGACAAAGCACGCTATCAAAGATTGGTAGGACGACTAATTTATTTGGCTCACACTCGACCGAGCATAGCTTTTGCGAGTGAGTGTTGTGAGTCGATTCATGCATTCACCCAGACCGACTCACTTTGAAGCGGTATTCGAATTTTGAGATATCTCAAAAAACTCCTGGAAAAGGATTGTTGTTCAAAAGGGAGAACATCTTACGCTGTAGGCCTACGTGAGATGCAGTAGGCGGGAGATGTAAATGATAGAAGATCCACCTCGGGTTATTGTACCTTTGTAGGTGGAAACACAGTTACTTGGAAAAGTAAAAAACAAAGTGTGGTGGCAAGAAGTAGTGCTTGAGGCGAATTCCGCTCCGTGGCACATGGATTACGTGAAGTGTTATGGATAAAAAGACTCTCGGAAGAGTTGAAGATTCCTATACTAAGACTTATTAAAGTTCTTTGCGACAACAAGTGCCGAATCTACATAGCTTATAACCCGGTTCTACATGATAGAACAAAACATTTAGAAGTTGACAAACGTTTCATCGAGGAGAAGATAGATAGTGGTGTGATATGTATGTCACTATATACCTATCATGCAGCTGGACAGACGGATATACTTAACAAAAGCGCTTCCAAAGTGCAACACGAGATTCTAGTTAGCAAGCTTGCCATGAGCGACATCTTCATGTCAGCTTGAGGGGGAGTATTGAAAGATCTGTGTGATTATGTACCATATTTGTTTTTTATTTTGTTTTAGAAGTTTATTAATTGTATTAGCAATCTTAGGAATCGCTATTTATTTTCTTCATATTAGAGCCGATTAATTTCTCCTTAATTAGGGAGATTAGTTACCTTTTCTTGTTCACGGGAAGATTTTTATATAGTTGTACATCAATAAAGAAAATCGATTCAGCTTTTTCAATCAAATATTTTGACATTTTTATTGCATAACACTCAAATTGATATATCATGTATAATCTTAATACAAATTTTTTTATTTTTTGTCGGTATTAAAAATAATAATGATAAAATAATAATAAAAATGATAAAAATAATAATAATGATAATAATGCTAATGATAAGAATAATGTCACCTAATTACTTATAAATTGATTAGTTAAAAAAAGTAATAGGTTGATTATTTAAGTCAGAGCCAACGATCACATGTAATCATCCAATTTTACCTAATTAAATAAATGTCCTTTTTTAATAAAAAAATTATTTGTAATGATTTATTTAATTACAAGTAAAAATAAAATAAAATGGGTTAACCCAAGTCGCATTGAGTTGACATCATTCAACCCATCCTTGTCACCATCTTGGAAGCAGGGGAGGGGAATCATGCAATTATGATTGGCATTGCACTAGCTATAATTCCTTTGTCACGTCCCGACTCGGAGCTTGAAATAAAATGGTCGGACTGTTGGAAATAAACCAAGACGAGAACAGATGGTCGGACTGTTGGAAATAAAATTTCGATATTCATTTTTTTATAATTTGTTATTAACAGATGAAAGAGCCAGTAATTAATTTAATTAAAATAATATATTTAAATTTACTTCGTTACTGGTTGTTAATATCTTCTATAAACATTTTTCCTTTTATCGATCATCTTTCAATCACTTAAAATTTCCTGAAGGGTTAGTTTAAAAAAAAGCAAGCCAAACAAGACAATAAATACTTATACCTAAAAACCATAGTAATACAAGAGAATAGAGGTGTCATACATGTCAGCCAAGATTTTAATAAATCAATAAAATATTTAATGTTACTCAAAGTATCTTACTATATCAATAACATATCAATATCCTTTTCTATATACATGCATTGATACCTTAGTGTACCCCCATTAGTAATATCAAATTGTGACTCCATTATAGCCAGTCAAGCACATTAAAACAATTAACATAAATATATTATTAATGTGTCTGTCACATTCAATTCAATATAACATGCAAAAATGCATGATATTATGTGGCTATAAATATTCCCAACAATTTGACCAATAAAAAAAAGTATATATAAATTAAAATAAAGTTTATGCAATTATTATTATCTACCAATATTTAAAAATCAAGAATAACAAAAATATTACCGTAAATTAAAAGTACGAGTACTCATCTCAATATTGTATGACTTGTTTCAAATACGTTTAATCTTTGCCTTCAATAATTAGCTGCGTACGATATCGTAAAAATATGATCTTAAACATATCATTAATTATGCTTAATTAATCTCTTAATTACTTATGTAACTTCAATTTTTGATTAGAAGCTTTATTCTAAGTATTCATGTAACTTTAATTTGATTATCAAAACTTCGACTAAGGGTATGTTTGTGACAATTGCTACTATTTGAAGAAACAACTGTAGAAGAAACAACTTTTCAAGAAATTGCGGTGACTATTACAAATTTATTTGAAAAAATCTGATAGTCACCATAATTTAAAAGTTCAGATTGAAAAATATAGATTTTTATTACAAAAATTTATAACAAAATAGCAAGAAAACATTTCCCCAAATAGAACTGTGGTGGTTGTTTGAAAGGCAAAATCGATAGAAAACTGTCCCAAATAGACTCTAAATCAATATTTATGATTTTATTTAAGAATCAAGAAATGTCCATCCAGATTTAAATAAGTAATTGTAAACTTTATTTTCATATTTCAAAAAAATCTTTCATATTATTATTATTATAATATTAGTATTACATACTATGTGAGTTCTAAGTCCCCTGGGGTTGGTACGTTCGATCCTGTTGGTGTGCGGATCAGTCGAGTGGTTAGACACATGAGGTTGGTTGGGGGCTCGTATCATAACTTTTGGCCAATCTTTTGAATATATATATATATATATATATATATATATATATATATATATAATCTACCAAATAATATGTAATATTAAAATACAAAACTAATAATTTTTTCTTTACCAAAAGCTCGACCCGGCTCAACACCCATAAGGATTTCTTCTTCCTTTGCATGCTAGTTTTTTCTCTCCTCTTTTTCTACTCGATCACTTCTCTTCCTTCACATGCTCAACTTCATTCTTCATGCACACTAGGGCTTGTTGAGTGCTCCTCTTCCTCTGTACGTGATCAGACTCCGACATGCAGGAGAGCTCCTTCCATAGGTTACCTCTTCCTCCCACTTCTTCTCCTCGTAACCGCCTCTCTTCTCCTCCTGAAGTTTGCCCTAGGCTCACGCGACAACCACTATGCTTCGAAGCCCTTTTTCCTTCGTGCTTGCCTATTGAACAGCCTTAGTTAAACTGTTTCTACCTCTCGATCTCACCTATACCCCCTTCACGCGGCAATTTATAGAACAATGTACCTATTCGAGTCCCCAACTGTTCGATTCCTCTCCTTCGCTTCAGTTTCCAGACCTCTCACTTCCTCTCCCCCTCTTCGTCTTCCTCGGGTATTTGTAACGAATCGTCACAGATAACCCCAACCATTTGTATATAAAAGGAATATAATGGATACTTGAAGATAAATTTATGAAATTTCAATTAGATCTGTATTATATTGATCTAAGCATTGGCCAAAAGGGAAGTCTCTGATAATCAAGTTAGTGTGAAAATATGAAAAACACTAGGATGGATATGCATTAAAACTAGTAAAGATAGAGAAATATGGATAAGAATAATGATGATGATGTTTTTTATTATCTCTGATAAATGATTATTACCATTGTAGTTCATGTTTTTTGAAGCATGATGTCAAAGTCAATATTATGTTTGAGTGTTGTGTGTGCATGTGTGTGGTATTCAACTACTTCTCGTTGAAACTGATAATCATGCTTGCTTTTGAAGATTTTTTATAAACTGATAATCGTTCTTGTGCTTGAACATTTTTCATGGTGATTGTTGAATAATTTTTTATACTGCCTGAATTCTCTAGGTGGCCATTGAAATATCAAGTATTTTTTATTCTATCATAGTATTCAATTTGTAGAGTTAAATATCCTTTCATTTGGTACTTTCAATTTTTATGGTAAAATGTTTGTCATCAAATAGAAGTCTATGCTCCTCGTTTTATTTCATTCTCCTCTTAGTTTGTGCTAATTTTTGCAGTGAGTGCATTGCCTTATGAAGCTTGACTTATTTAACAATGTGTTTGTACAGTTATAATAACAAGGAAATTGCACTGAATTGCGGCAGCATGTTGAGGGAATGCATTAAATATTCAAAACTTGCGAAGTAAGCTTCATTCATTTATTGTTTTGTAAGGTCTTATGTTTACACTCTACCCAGCTGATCAAAACATTATGGGCTTTTTAGTAACAATTCAATATTTTTGTATTATGCTAAAATTTTTCTTGAGGTGTATATCTTTTCCTTAGGACTTTCGCTCTATCTTTAAGTTTCATTAGTATTCTGAAGAACTGCTGGGTTTTCATATTAACTTTTTCATGAACTACTTTAGTTTTCATGATTCATGGGTTCAGGCATATATCACAAACCACTTCTTTTTCATGAATCATTTACATCTAGCCATGTTTTATATGACCAGAACACTTTAAAGTCGTCAATTTTAGTCATTTTCCATTTATAAGAATTTTTTTCTTGCTTATGTGTCTTGCTTGTCTAGATTACAGAAGTTTTCATCGTTTCTACCTTGTTGTGAGTGCTCGAAAGCCTAGATTGCCCTGTTCAGTTAGTTGGTGGTCATGAGAAAAGTGTAAAAGTCATTTCAACCCATAGCATGTTTTCACCTTCTTGAGCAGTAGGCCTCAATTATGAATTTATATGGCTGAATCCTTTAGGACTTTGGTTCTGTCTTTCAAGGAGCATTCATAGTTTATTAGCAATAAATATTTGGCCCAATACTTTTGGACCTTGGTTCTTTTTTGTAATGAATTTTGCAAGAGACCCACACTCTCCAATTAGCACAAGCTTTATCCAACCCAACTCAGAAATGATACGTTGCACAATAGCCCAACAATTTTTTTTTTCATATTTTGACTTGTGATTTAGTCCATTCCTGCTCCCTTTACAGCTTAGAAGTTTGCTAGGAGCTGCATTTTGCATTAGGCTTCTATTTTGGTGATATTCCTTACCGTCTTTAGATTATCCTCATTGATTTTGGGATGACATAGGATTCGCATTATAGGAGACTTGTACCAAACTTTAGCCGTAACTTCTATAGATGCAATTGACAAGTTGAGTTAATTGAAGAACTTGTGAAATGTGTGTCAGGTTTTAAGTTTTAAGACAACAAGATTAGCACTTGATGCGCACTCTAGAAAAAGTTCTCATCGCATAATCTTTGATGCCCAATTGCAAAGAAGGCTTCTAAGATTCTGTCGGCCGCTTAAAGTTTGGAAAGCGTTCTTTTGGAAATTTAATTTAATTTATATATACGCATTGATTTTTGAAAATAAAATTTTAAATTTCAAAATATGAGAATTTGGAAAGGACGGATCCCATTCGTTAAGTGGTTTGAATGAACGAGCGCAACATCGCAAGTAACGCATCTATCCCGAAGAATGAGACATCCTACTTGACAATATCGATCGATCAAATAAACCATGAAATTCATGACATCCAGTTCGGTACGCGAACGCTTTTATGTGGGCCGACAAATTCCCTATTTAATACAAAAGGATCGAATAGGGTTTATATTATGCTGAGTGCTTTAAAACTCACCTATAAGATGCAGCCTCATAGTTAATTACCTCTCAAATGACCGAAGTCACTCTGAGAGAACTCTCGATTTGAATCTCGGGTTTATCTTCACGAAGTCGAAAGGGTAGGGTTTTTCAACGAAATTTGAGAGTAAGAAATCCAATAATTTGAAAAGTCAGAGGAGGAACATTTATTTACGGAGTCGAAAGGAAAGAAGGGTAGGGGATGTCACGGATCTCGAGGAGGACCTCGAGGACATCCAGACTATCCTATGGTTGAGGCTTTACATTTTGGAAAGGAGTTTATTTTAATTTCAATCACGTGAGTTAATTATAGGGATTACGCTCGCGATAATGCTGCTATACGAAACTACCTAAAGGACGGGAGGATTTACGTCGTATCGGGCGACGACCCGGAAACTCAAGCGGATTAGGGCTTATATTGCACGAAGCGGCCGTGCGAGCGCCTAAAAAACAGAGTGAGGGTTTATGTCGCACGGGGCGGACTACCTCGAAGCACTAAGGCATTGTTATTTAAACTAAGGGAGGGGTTTCATTGAAGAAGACACGGGTTTTCGTTGAAGAAGATGGTCGTCTTGTCCACCGTGCTCCAAGCTCCACGTCGTAGCAAGATCGCGATTAAGGTTTAAGTTTTGAATTAAAGTTGACTACGCAAATTATTTTTATTTTCGAGTGAGTGTGTGTGATCTGTGACGGGAGTAGTAAAAGTAAACGATAACACGAGCATCGTTGAACGGAGTATACTTAAGTCTATGCGGAGATGCTTAAACGAGTATAAACCGAAAGCAAGTGACTCGACTAACGAGAGTAACATGTCTGTAAAAGATGAAACGTGCTTCAGCGAGTAAGAAGTACTGAAAATGTAAAACATGCCAAGCAGTATATGTCTTGAAAGGAAAACGTACTAGACTAACGAGAGTAAATGCTAAAAGGTAAAGCAAGTGCGAAGTAAAAAGTAGAGATCGTAGTCGTAGAGAGTACAGTATGTCCGCTTATCCTCGATGCGTCTGTCTGTTCGCTTATTATTATTTTATACGTTTTCTTTTTTTTTATTTATTTCTGCTGAAGATTTATTAGCATGTAAAAAAGAAGCGAGAGTAGGAGTAAAGTAGTAGGTAAAAACAACCTAGCTAAACGAGTGATTACGGTGTGTAGAAGAAGACAAAGTACGTAAACACGATAGTAAAAGCGAAAGAAAGACGGCGAGAAAACGTCGAGAAAACGAAGAAAAATCGTAAAAGAAAACTAGGAAATCGAGAAAGCGAAAAAGAACGTCACGTAGAAAACTCCAGAAAAGTAACGAACGAAAACAAAGCAAACCAGTAGGAAAACACGGAAAACACTAGAAGAAACCTACAAGTGACCCGTAAGCACGGTGGTGTTTCGGACTCGGAAGCTGTGCTTAATGTCCGGACTTGAGTCATTGACTACGTGACCGAGCTTTCTACGAGAGCGGTCTAATCCGACTCGAATAGCCAACCGTGGACCTTGTAAATTTTCACACATTTCATTTTGGGTTTTCATGCAACTGAAAACTATAGGTAAGTAAGTTATGTGTAGTAGTGGAGGTAGTTTTGTATTTTTCAAACATATGTATTTTTTTTTGTTTTAAAACATTTCGGTCATCGGGTTGATTACTCCAATAGGACTAGGATTACGAACATTAGGATCGTCTGCGAGTAGAGAACCCCGAGGACGGTCGAACGGTTCCGTGATTCTCGCTCTACTCTCTGCTGAGTCTCGAGTCGAGCGGCCCCATTCTATGGCTCTCGTAATTTTTCTCGTTTTGCGATCTCATCAATGTCCCCACCGCACTTACAGACTGCTGATGGCCCATATATAACCCGAGGAGGTTATATATGCACACCTACATGTCCCTCGTATGTGTGTGGGTTAAGCAAAACAAGGTGAAAACTAGGGACGAGGGGTCGAGGAAAAGGAGAGAAAAGACAAGTAAATCACCCGGACTCCCGACCGACCTCACATGTCCTATGAAAAGGACTAAAGGCACCTCGACACTCTCGGAGAAGGTGAGGACTAGACCACTAAGAACACACTCACTGTTTTCCCAAACGACGGTAAAATCATAAATGAAGATAAAATGAAATAAAATAAAGAAAAGAAGCGGCTGCGCCTCGGATGCTTGGATCCGGGTCACTAAACTAGGAGAGCTATCACAAAACTCCGAGCCTAGCCCCTTTTCACTTTCTTTCTTTCTTCTTCTTTTTTTATTTCGATTTCATAGAACTCGAGGCCGCTTTACAAGTGTGGAACAAGGCTTACCAATTCCAATATCAATTTATCACATGATTGCCACAATTCCAACTTTGCATAACTTCATCAATTTCAACATTTAACTCCCAAACATTAAAGCAAATAAGAGATGCTCTTAAATTCTTCCAAACCAACTTCATAAGCAAGTGTAGCAAGAGGCGAGAATAACATTACCACATCCACCAAGGCTCTCGGCCAAGACAAGAGCAAGGAGAGGTCCACGGCCGAGGTCACAGCAAAGGAGGCAACAAGAAGTAGAGCCCCCGCCCAAATGTCAAATTTCCATAAAGAAGCTCACTGCTAGGCCTGGGAGCCAATTACATCAAGCCTAGCTCACCACAAATGCTCAAGATTAAACTCACTAAGTAGCCGAGCCATTCGACCTCGAATACGACCTCAATAAACTTCAATAAATACAAAGCTGGACTCATACCCGAGCATCCTACAAGGCTTAAAGAAATAGCCCAATTCTCGAGCTAGAACAACCCCCAAAATCAGGTCGACTCGAGGAGCTCCGAGGACCAAAACCAGGCAACGATGAGGACACAAAATGCCTCACAATCCGGAAAAATCCGCAGGACTCATTCCAAGCAATTTCAAAAGAATCAAAATCCGGCCATGACAAGGCTACAACGAGCCCAACCTTAAATCATAACGAGTCCTCAACATGCGGCTAAAGCTAGAAGAAGCTAAAAGAGCCAACCCGAGCCATAACCAAATTAGGGGAACAAGTCCGACCTTGGATCAAACAGAGAAGAAAACCAAACAACAAAACCAACAAGGAGCCGAGCCATATAAGGCTAAAACCAAATCCTAAATCGAGCATAAAATCGAGAGTATAGCAGAGTTTCGACCACAACCGAACCAAAATGGGGCTCAAAGCGAATTTAAAATCCAGAAAACCGCAAAATAAAGCAAATCAGCCCATCCATGAGCAAACCGAGAAACAACGAGAGCCAAAACCGAGAAACAAACCCCCCAAAGCTCCCTTTTAATACGAAATAAAATTTACTTTCAATCGAGAGCTTACCATGAGCCAAAATAAGACTTAGAATATAACTAGCATGAAGCTTAAACAAGCATTTCCATTCATCCAACATATCAAAGATAAGCCTTCAACATATTTCAAACGAAAGTAGGCATAAGGGTTCTCCAAATCAACTTAAAGTCTCCCTAACATGCTTTCTTTTCTTTTTTTTTTTGAACAAAGAAGAAGTAGGCGGAGCAAAAGAGCAAGCTCCACATGCATATAGATTAAGCAAACCACTCTATGCTTCACATTAGATTAGGACAAGTATGCAAAATAAGTAAAGAAGAGCAAGAAGCAACCCCATGCCATTTTGAAATATTTCCAAAAATAAAAATATTCAACAAGAGCTGGAGAGGGATCAGCTAGCCAAACTTCCCACCTAGAAAACTCCTCAAGTATAGCATGCCAAACTCATAAGTTAAAGAGCATTTGCAAGGCAAAGAGAGAACTAGCTAAACACACCTCTTTCCCCACTTCTCCTCTTCTTTTAACAGAAAAACATGAGTTATAATGCCATCGAGAGGGGAGAGGGAGTATTACTTCCCACTTAAGCATGTAAACATATCAACGACAAGCACATAAACATTCCTCCATGCTAGCAACGGGAGTGCGACTTATAAAGAGAGGAAGGGGGAAGAGTTACCTTGCTTCGACTTTCACTTAAAAGAAACGTGCGAGCTCCCCACCAAAGCTCACGGAGAACAAACCCAACAATTCCTATAAAAATTTTGGCGGCACTTTCCCCCACACGAAATTTTCGGCCAACCCTAGAGAGCTCCCAGTGGGGTTTAAATAGGCGAAATGGAGGAGCACCCGACCCTTTACTTACCGGAGGTGAGCCAAACCAAAGGAACCAAGCGGGAGTGGCGACGGGAATTGCAGAGGGGAGTGGCGACAGGGAACCAGAGGGAGCAGGTAGAAGCTTTTGCCAGGGGCGTACGAGAGACAGAGGGTCACGAGGTCGAAGCTTCACGAGCTCGGCTGGGACGATCCGCGCCTGGGTGCAACTGCTCGCGGGAGAAAATGGAGCGGGGCTCGAGCCGCGGCCGAGAGAGGACGCTCGGGCGAGGGAGCGATGACGAGAGGGAGAAAGCTCGGGCGAGGGCTTCACGTGTGCGTGCGTGAGGCGTGAGTGAGGGAAATAGGGATTAGGGTTTTTAAAAGGATTTTAAAAGGATTTTTTTTTAAAATAAAATAAAACTTATTTTAATAAAATAACGACCAAATTTCTCGTCGCAAACCCGCGCTCGAAACATAGCGAGTTATACGTCATTTCCTAAGAAGTTCGACGTCCGGACGCAACGGCGCGGTCCGTTTCGCGATCCGAGGTCGTTCGGAGAACCTCGTCACCGGTCGAGTCGAAAGTGCGTCGAGTCGATTTCGTCGAAATTCGACCTCGATGGCGCTCGTTACGGCATTCGACTTCCGATCTCGATCCGTCGCGGAGAATTTGAAGACGTCGAGGTCGGGGCTCGAGGAATTTGTGCTCGGTGGTGCGAAAAGTGTGCACGAAGGCTACCCTAAGGTCCAGGTGGTCCCATAGGAACTCGATTTGGAGTCACTAACGCTAATTCCAACCTACCGAGTCGTGAGCGAGAGGTCGGGAATTCCGTGCGGGATTCCAAAAGAGTGTCGAGTGGTTCCAAGCATTCTAAGACGAGGTGGGTCCGGTCTGTGGAATCTAAGATCGTCGGGGAAGCTCCTGAGGCTAGGACCCTAAATCTGGGAGGAAAACTAAACCTCAACAAAAACGAGGTCAACAAATGGACCCCCAATAGGTGTGGTGCGCCGGACAGGCACACCGCGCGTATTGGCGTTGACCGAAGAAGATCAACGAACCAACACAAAGCCGCCTAAGTAAAATACTTAGGACGGAACGCAGGGACGAAAAAAGGAAAGAGGGTAGTTTCTGCTGGGGAAACAGAGGGGGAACTCTCAATTAAGAGAGCCGCGACTTTAATTTTCAAACTTCGAATTTCAAACATAGATTTGATCTCGATTCCGGAGTAAAATTCGAGTTTTTGGAAAAGTGAAGAGACTGGATTGAGATGGAAAGCGCAAGGACTCACATCCAACTCAAAGACCGAACAATAAAAACATGACTAGAATCATTATGACGGGAAAGGATCCCAAAGTAACGCGGAATCAGATGCCTTGATTCAGTCAAAGGGCTTACTCCTCAACCTCTAAAATTTCGAAGGAGATCATTGCAAAGCAATGCGGTATCGGATGCTGGGATCCTCAACCTCTAAAATTTCGAAGGAGATCATTGCAGAAACGATGCGGTATCGGATGCGGGATCCTCAACCTCTAAAGCGACAGGAGATCATTGCGAAACGATGCGGTGTCGGATGCGGGATCCTCTACCTCTAATATTTATCGGAGACCATTCGTTGGCAGATGCGGTATCGGATGCTGGGATCCTCTACCTCTAAAGCTCGACAGGAGATCATTGCAAAGCAATGCGGTGTCGGATGCTGGGATCCTCTACCTCTAATATTTATCAGGAGACCATTGCTGAGCAATGCGGTATCGGATGCTGGGATCCTCTACCTCTAAAATTTCGACAGGAGAACATTGCAGAGCAATGCGGTATCGGATACTGGGATCCTCAACCTCTAAAATTTCGAAGGAGATCATTGCAAAGCAATGCGGTATCGGATGCTGGGATCCTCAACCTCTAAAACTGACAGGAGATCATTGCAAAGCAATGCGGTGTCGGATGCTGGGATCCTCTACCTCTAATATTTATCAGGAGACCATTGCTGAGCAATGCGGTATCGGATGCTGGGATCCTCTACCTCTAAAATTTCGACAGGAGAACATTGCAGAGCAATGCGGTATCGGATACTGGGATCCTCAACCTCTAATATTTCGAAGGAGATCATTGCAAAGCAATGCGGTATCGGATGCTGGGATCCTCTACCTCTAAAATATCGTAGGAGATCATTGTAAAGCAATGCGGTATCGGATGCTGTGATCCTCTACCTCTAAAATTTCGAAGGAGATCATTGCAAAGCAATGCGGTATCGGATGCTGGGATCCTCAACCTCTAAAACTGACAGGTGATCATTGCAAAGCAATGCGGTGTCGGATCTTGGGATCCTCTACCTCTAATATTTATCAGGAGACCATTGCTGAGCAATGCGGTATCGGATGCTGGGATCCTCTACCTCTAAAGCCGACGAGGAGATCGTTGCGAAGCAATGCGGTGTCGGATGTTGGGATCCTCAACCTCTAAAATTAAACAGGAGATCATTGCCAAAGCAATGCGGTATCGGATACTGGGATCCTCTACCTCTAAAGCAAACTAAGAGGGAATATGAGGGTGTATAATATCCCACTCGAAGAGTTGATCGACACGGACCTTGTTTGGGAAAGGATGTGATTCCACGCCAACAGAACCCATCGAAACTCGCGGTACGTGTGTCAATAGAATCAGCTGATCCTTTCTCAAACAAGCGAGAGAATTGAAGGGATAACAATCACAGTCTCAGACTGGAGAAAATCAGATTTGGAATTTAACATTTAAATTTGGGAGGAATTCGTGCAACCTGTGCAGTGCAGAAGTTCGCTGAAAAGCCTGTGAAGAGATTTTTGAAAAAAATTTTTCAAGCAATTTTTTTTGAACGTTGAACTTTATTTTGGGATTTGGACCCAGTTTTAGACAAGTGCAGCATCGGTGCTTCGTAGAACAAGACGGCCTTTGAAACATCACAATGCGCAGCATTTCTTGAGGTATCGTCCACCGACTGAAGGTGCGTGTAGAGAATAACTCCCTTTAAGGTGTCATCGGAATTATATTCTTTCAAGCACCTATAAAGGTGTGTTATCTCTATGGATGTCATCGCTGAAGAGGACAAAACTCTGTAGCTTCATTTGTAGCAGTCATCATTTGATCTGTTGTAGATTCTGTAAAGGTTGTTGAAGCTGGAGCTGTATTTGCTGGCGTTCTCCGAGTTGAAGTTGGAGTTGTATTTAAGAAATCTTTCTGACAATCTTCAAGTTGAAGCTGGAGTTGTATTTGCTGGGCGCTGAAAGACACGACTTCTGAGTCGAATTTCCATTAACTGTTAATAACGTCGTCGTTTCTTTAATTACTTATTTATGGGCCTAACGGATCCCAAAATTTTTGCTTCATGTGATCAAAATATTTTTCATCGTCCAAAGATATTCTCAGCCAATTAATGACCGACTAAAAGGTGTAGAATCACTTGACTCTTTTCAAAGATAATATCGGAGGAAACTTCTAAGGTATCCTTTCAAGTTTCATTAATCGGGGAAGATTAAGACACCGATTTTTGATTATATGCTTTGCTCGAAGCTTCTTCTCGGGAGCATTTTTTTTTTTTTTTTTTTTTGAGCTTTTCGCTCTCCTTTTTTTTTTATTGAGGATTACTTATATACGGTGAAGCACAAATTAAAGATTTTGAATGTCTGGATTGTGACACCGATTTTTGATTGTGTGCTCCCTCAAGCTTCTCCTCGGGAACACTTTTTTTTTTTTTTTTTTTTATATCGCTCCTTTTGTTTTCCGAGAATTATCGTATCCGCAGTGCATGATTTCATGAAAGATTTTGAATGTCAAAAACTCCCCCAATTAATGATTCTGAAATGTCCCTTAATATGAATCCTGGGATATTATAACTCATTTGAAAGTCTGGACCCAGCCACATGGCGGGAGATTAAAAGACTCGTGATATCCCAAGGCGATTACTCGTATTTCAAACACACTGCTTCGTTTTCAAACCAACTTAGGACCCAGTCCGAATTCCTTAAAGAAAACAACTCAGTTATTAGGGCATTAACTTCATTCTTTCCTGGAGTCGAAGTCTTAGCGAAATATCCAATCTTGAGCTTTCCAAATATCGAACAGTTCTGAACAGAAACAAACTCCTTGTCATTCATTGCAGTAGGAAGAACGGTACAAACCATCACTGATCATACTGAGTAACAAAAGTAGTGCAATAGTAATCAAAAAGTGTCTTGTCCGCTGTCAGTGCGTAGAAATCAATTGAAACAATCATATTGATGGAACCTATTTCAAGTTCCTTTCAAATATTCATCGGGGATTGTTAAGCTTCCATTCCCGAAGTTCTCCTCGAAGCCGGTCTTTGAAGCTGCGACACTCTTCATGGTATGTCCAATGAACGCATGGTATGAGCAATATTTCGGATGTCCTTTCCTCGTTGATTTCCTCCGGTCTCTTTGCTACGAGCAACCTGAACTCGGGATTCTTAATCGGACTGCGGAACATCTTCCTCGTCGCTTCATCTTTAAAAGAGTATCTCTCGCTCGATCGATCAACTATTGCTTGGAACTTGCCTCTCATCCGTCCAGTAAGACGTCTGCTGAACTGATCGCTGTGCATTCTGACGAGGACGTTGGAAGGTCTGCTGAGGTTGTTCGGCCTGTATTTGCAACTGTCGCTTTCTCCTGTTAACCACTGCAACTGTTCCAGATTTCCTTTCATATGTCTTGGTCGTCCTGAACTTTTCGACATTCTCATATGAATCCATATGCTTGATTTCTTCTTGCAGATTGCTAGCCTTGCTGAGTAACTTCTCGAAAGACCTAATGGTGAGTCCCTTAAGCACGAAAGCTATCGGCCCATGGATGCTTATGAGTAGGATTTCAATCGCATGATGTTCCTCAGTCGAGGTTCGCACTTCATGCTAAGGTTTCTCCACCGTAGGATGTACTCCACCAAAGTTTCATCCGCTCGCTTCTCTTCCACAAGATCGCCTATAGTGACGTGGTGTTGAACCCCGCAAAACGCTTGACAAAAAGATTCTCCATTTCTGCAAAAGTCTTCACTGAACCGTTCGATAAGTCTGCGTACCAATCGAAGGCGATTCCTGAAAGACTGCTCACAAACTGTCGAAGCAGTAGCGCATCACTACCCCCCGCGTTGCAGCAACTTGCTCGAAAGTGTGCCACGTGCTGTCGAGGATTTCCAGTCCCGTCAAAAGTCCTAAACAAAGGTGGTACGAAACCCTTAGGATATGGGACGGCATCGAATTCCTCCGGATAAGGTCTACCCTTTGAAATTGACGCGTCCCCCTTCAATTGGGCTAAGGCTTCTTTCTCGTTGTTCGACCAACCGCTTAATGTCCTTCTCCGGCAACATATTCGAGTTGAATCTTTCTTCGGCGGCTCCTCTCGGCTTGTAGAGCGGCTTCTCTTCTTTCTTCAATCTCCGATCGGTTCATTTCCGGAGATGCCACTTGCTCTGTGAGTGTGATCTGTCTGCGATGCCACCATGGCGGCCGTCATTTCTTCAATCTTCTTCTCGAGGAGGTTAATAATTTCATCTTTCTCGTTGGGAGGCCCTTTGCCACTTATTCGCTGCGTCCTCACAAAAAGGTGTGTCGCCTGCGTCCTCACAAAAAGGAGTGTCGCTTGCGTCCTCACGAAAAGGAGTGTCGCTTGCGGCTAACATGGCTCGGGTCTCGATGACGTTGATTTCTGCGAATTCGTCCTCCTTGTAGCTTGTTAGGTTGTAATCTTCATCTTCAAAGTCTTCTTTCCGATCTTCAGACAGTCGTGCAATGTCAGCTCGAAGCTTTTCCATGGCGGATTCAATTGACTTTCCTTTGAGAACTTTAAGGTCAACTGGAGGTCTTCGAGGAACGTTCTTTATTTTCTCGAGCAACGGCGTCGTGCAGGAGCTAATCGAATCACACAAAATCATATTTATAGAACCCTTTTCAGGTTCTTTTAAATATTCATTCGGGATTACTACATTTCCATTTCTGAAACTCTTCTCAAGCCAATCTTTGAAGCTGAAGCAGTTTTTTATGGTGTGGCCGAGCAACCGGTGGTATGGACAGTACTGAGGATGATCTTTCTTGCCGGCCTCCTCTGGCTTCTTTGGCTCCGGTAGTCTGAATTCTGGCCTCTTTATCAAATAACGGAACATCTGCGACACTGACTCATCTTTGAAGGAGTACACCTTGCTCAATCGTTGATTCATTGTTGGACCCTGTCTCCCATCTATCTGGTATGGTCTCAACTGGAACGATCGCTCATCGACCGTTGCGGTTCTTCGCCGCGGCCGATTGATCTTCGAATTCACGATTGCGTTTCCATTCCCGTGCCTTTGTCATTTGCACGGACTCTGAATCAAACTCGATCTTGAACTTAGGAGACGGTAGAACACAAGCCTCAACTGACTCTTTCTCATGTAGAATATCCTTTCCTTTAGTTAGCGGAGCGACTGGTACAGCGGCAGTGAATCCGACAGTAAGAGTAGAAACAGTCTCAGGAGTAGTCCCAACAGCATCTGAATTGTTTTCAATCCATTCTTTCTTTGGCATGGGGAGTTCTTCAACAGTCTTCAGGTTGAACATTACAATAGGCTTAACAGATTTGCTCATTTCAGGCTTCGTCATTTCAATAGCCACATCCCCGAACTTAGCTTCAACGTCGTTGAATCCTTGTCCAAACTTAATGATCGACGAGTCGAGCGGTTCATCTCTGATTGACGGCGAACTCTACTCCGGAGGCAAAAGAAAAGATCGAACTTTGGCGAAGACATCGTTCACAGTATTTAAAGAATTTCGAAGTCGATAACGTCCGTGTCTTGCAGTTTCAACGAAAGTCACTCAGTTGCCGCACTAGTATCTATAACTCAGGCAAATCTCTTATTCTGTTTGTTGTTTCCACCTTATTTTATCATTATTGTCCATTTAGTTTCAGGATTTAAACGGAAGGTACAAGGGTAGAGATTTGGTTCAATTTGCCGATAGCAAATCAAACCCGGGAAACACGGAGTGAAAGGGAAATTCAGGACCCGGTCCTGAGCCGAATTCGCAGCGCACCTCGCGCACTAACACACCTATTGGGGGTCCGACCCCACAAAATCAAAAGAAAAACCTTAAGGATTCCCGAACCACGCTGTTTAAAGGTGATTTAAACAGACGGTTCTGAAATCCAAAAGAGTTGCCTGTGCCTGCCCAAGAAAGAAATGAGCGAAGCAAGCCAACGGAAGAATGACAATCTGGACCATGAAGGGCATGGACACATTGCCGATGTGTGAAGATATAAACCTTTGTTTAATGGAGAGTAGAGTTTATCCCCAGCGGAGTCGCCAGAAGTTGTCGGCCGCTTAAATTTTGGAAAGCGTTCTTTTGGAAATTTAATTTAATTTATATATACGCATTGATTTTTGAAAATAAAATTTTAAATTTCAAAATATGAGAATTTGGAAAGGACGGATCCCATTCGTTAAGTGGTTTGAATGAACGAGCGCAACATCGCAAATAACGCATCTATCCCGAAGAATAGACACCCTACTCGACAATATCGCTCGATCAAATAAACCACAAAATTCATGACATCCGTTCAGTGTCAGCGAACCTTTTATGTGATCGACAAATTCACCTATTTAATACAAAAGGATCAAATAGGGTTTATATTATCCAGTGTCTTTAAAACTCCCTATAGATAATGCCTCTATAGTTAATTACCCCTCAAATGACCGAAGTCACTCAGAGAACTCTCGATTTGAATCTCGGGTTTCTATCTTCACGAAGTCAAAGGGTAGGGTTTTTCAACGAAATTCGAGTAAGAAAATCCAATAGCTGAAAGTGCTGAGGAGGAACATTTATTTCCTGAATCAAAGGAAAGAAGGGTAGGGGATGTCACGGATCTCGAGGAGGACCTCGAGGACATCCCGGACTATCCTATGGTTGGGCTTTACATTTTGGAAAGGAGTTTATTTTAATTTAATCTCGCAAGTTAATTATAGGGATTACGGCTAGCATAATCGCTCAGGTATACGAACTACCTAAGGACGAGGAGGATTTACGTCAGTATCGGGCGACGACGCCTGAACCTAAGCGGATTAGGGCTTATATTGCACGGAAGGCGTGCGAAGGCCTAAAAGACAGGTGAGGGTTTATGTCGCACGGGGCGGACTACCTCGAAACCTAAGGCTTGTTATTTAAACTAGGGAGGGGTTTCTTTGAAGAAGACACGGAGTTTTCATTGAAGAAGATTGGTCGTCTTGTCAACGCGTGCTCCGAAGCTCCACGTCGTAGCAAGATCGCGATTTAGGTTTAAGTTTTGAATTAAAGTTGACATGCAAATTATTTTTATTTTCAAGTGAGTGTGTGTGACTGTGACAGGAGTAGTAAAAGTAAACAGTAACACGAGCATGCTGAACAGGAGTATACTAAGCTATGCAGGAGATGCTAAACAGGTATAAACTGAAAGCAAGCGACTGGACTAACGGGAGTAACATCATCGTAAAAGATGAAACGTGCTTAAGCGAGTAAGAAGTACGAGAAAATGTAAAACATGCCAAGCAGTATATGTACCGAAAGTGAAAACGTACTCAGACTAACGAGGAGTAAATGCTTAAAAGGTAAAGCAAGTGCAAGAGTAAAAAGTAGAGACGTAGTCGTAGAGAGTCACGTATGTCCCGCTTATCCCTCGATGCTACTCGCTCGTCTTATTATTATTTTATACGTTTTCTTTTTTTTTTTATTTATTTCCGCAGAAGATTTATTAGCACTGAAAAAGAAGCGAGAGTAGGAGTAGAAGTAGTAGGTAAAAACAACCTAACTAAACGAGAGTACTTACGGTGTGTAGAAAGAAGACAAAGTACGTAAACCTGATAGTAAAAGCGAAAGAAAGACGGCAGGAAAACGTCGAGAAAACGAAGAAAAATCGTAAAAGAAAACTAGGAAATCGAGAAAGCAAGAAAAAGAACGTCCGTAGAAAACTCCGAGAAAAGTAACGAACGAAAACAAAGCAAAACCGTAGGAAAACACGGAAAACACTGAAGAAACCTACAAGTGACCCGTAAGCACGGTGGTGTTTCGGACTCGTAGCCGTGCTAATGTCCGGACTTGAGTCGCCGACTACTGGACCGACTTTCATGCAAGCGGTCTAATCCGACTCGAATAACCTAACCGTGGACTTTGTAAATTTTCACACATTTCATTTTTGGGTTTTCATGCAAGCTCAAAACTAGTGTAAGTAGGTCGTGCAAGTAGTGGAGGTAGTTTTGTATTTTTCAAACATATGTATTTTTTTGTTTTAAAACATTTCGATCACTGGGTTGACTACACTAATAGTGATCGGGACTACGAACATTAGGACTGTCGGCAGTTAGAAACCCCGACGACGGCCGAACGGTTCCGTGATTCCCGCTCTACTCTCATCGAGTCTCTGAGTCAAGCGGCCGCCATTCTATGGCTCTCGTAATTTTTCTCGTTTTGCGGTCTCATCAATGTCCCCACCGCACTTACAGACTGTTGATGGCCATATATAACCCAAGGAGGTGATATATGCACACCTACATGTCCCCTGTATGTGTGTGGGTTAAGCAAGAAACAAGGTGAAAACTAGGGACGAGGGTCGAGGAAAAGGAGAGAAAAGACAAGTAAATCACTCCGGACTCCCGACCGACCTCACATGTCCTATGAAAAGGACTAAAGGCACCTCGACACTCTCGGAGAAGGTGAGGACTAGACCCCTAAGAACACACTCCATGTTTTCCCAAACAGCGGTAAAATCATAAATGAAGATAAAATGAAATAAAATAAAGAAAAGAAGCGCTGCTGCCCGGATGCTGGATCCCGGGTCACTAAACTAGGAGGGCTATCACAAAACTCCAAGGCCTAGCCCCTTTTCACTTTCTTTCTTTCTTCTTCTTTTTTTTTATTTCAATTTCATAGAACTCGAGGCCCTTTACAAGTGTGGAACAAGGCCTACCAATTCCAATATCAATTTATCACATGATTGCCACAATTCCAACTTTGCATAACTTCATCAATTTCAACATTTAACTCCCAAACATTAAAGCAAATAAGAGATGCTCTTAAATTCTTCCAAACCAACTTCATAAGCAAGTGTAGCAAGAGGCGAGAATAACATTACCACATCCACCAAGGCTCTCGGCCAAGACAAGAGCAAGGAGAGGTCCACGGCCGAGGTCACAGCAAAGGAGGCAACAAGAAGTAGAGCCCCCGCCCAAATGTCAAATTTCCATAAAGAAGCTCACGGCTAGGCCTAGGGAGCCAATTACATCAAGCCTAGCTCACCACAAATGCTCAAGATTAAACTCACTAAGTAGCCGAGCCATTCGACCTCAAATACGACTCCAATAAACTTCAATAAATACAAAGCTGGACTCATACCCGAGCATCCTACAAGGCTTAAAGAAATAGCCCAATTCTCAAGCTAGAACAACCCCCAAAATCAGGTCGACTCAAGGAGCTCCAGGGACCAAAACCGGCAAGACAGTAGGACACAAAACAGACCTCACAATCCGAAAAATCCGCAGGACTCATTCCAACGAATTTCAAAAGAATCAAAATCCGGCCATGACAAGGCTACAACGAGCCCAACCTTAAATCATAACAAGCCTCAACATGCAGCTAAAGCTAGAAGAAGCTAAAAGAGCCAACCCGAGCCATAACCAAATTAGGGGAACAAGTCCAGCCTTGGATCAAACAGAGAAAGAAAACCAAACAACAAAACCAACAAGGAGCCGAGCCATATAAGGCTAAAACCAAATCCTAAATCGAGCATAAAATCGAGAGTATAGCAGGTTTCGACCACAACCGAACCAAAATGGGGCTCAAAGCGAATTTAAAATCCAGAAAACCGCAAAATAAAGCAAATCAGCCCATCCACAGGGGCAAACCGAGAAACAACAGGAGCCAAAACTGAGAAACAAAACCCCCCAAAACTCCCTTTTAATACGAAATAAAATTTACTTTCAATCAGGCTTACCATGAGCCAAAATAAGACTTAGAATATAGCTAAGCATGAAGCTTAAACAAGCATTTCCATTCATCCAACATATCAAAGATAAGCCTTCAACATATTTCAAACGAAAGTAGGCATAAGGGTTCTCCAAATCAACTTAAAGTCTCCCTAACATGCTTTCTTTTCTTTTTTTTTTTGAACAAAGAAGAAGTAGGCGGAGCAAAAGAGCAAGCTCCACATGCATATAGATTAAGCAAACCACTCTATGCTTCACATTAGATTAGGACAAGTATGCAAAATAAGTAAAGAAGAGCAAGAAGCAACCCCATGCCATTTTGAAATATTTCCAAAAATAAAAATATTCAACAAGAGTCTGGAGAGGATCAGCTAGCCAAACTTCCCACCTAGAAAACTCCTCAAGTATAGCATGCCAAACTCATAAGTTAAAGAGCATTTGCAAGGCAAAGAGAGAACTAGCTAAACACACCTATTTCCCCACTTCTCCTCTTCTTTTAACGTAAAAACATGAGTTATAATGCCATCGAGAGGAGAGGGGAGTATTACTTCCCACTTAAGCATGTAAACATATCAACAGCAAGCACATAAACATTCCTCCATGCTAGCAACGGGAGTGCAACTTATAAAGAGAGGAAGGGGGGAAGAGTTACCTTGCTTCAGCTTTCACTTAAAAGAAACAGCAGAGCTCCCCACCAAAGCTCACAGAGAACAAACCCAACAATTCCTATAAAAATTTTGGCAGCACTTTCCCCCCACACAGAAATTTTCGGCCAACCCCTAGAGAGCTCCCCAAGTGGGGTTTAAATAGGCAAAATGGAGGAGCACCCAACCCTTTACTTACCTGGAGGTGAGCCAAACCAAAGGAACCAAGCGGGAGTGGCGACAGGAATTGCAGAGGGGAGTGGCGACAGGGAACCAGAGGGAGCAGGTAGAAGCTTTTGCCAGGGGCGTACGAGAGACAGAGGGTCACGAGGTCGAAGCTTCACGAGCTCGGCTGGGACGATCCGCGCCTGGGTGCAACTGCTCGCGGGAGAAAATGGAGCGGGGCTCGAGCTGCGACCGAGAGAGGGACGCTCGGGCGAGGGAGCAGTGACCGAGAGGGAGAAAGCTCGGGCGAGGGCTTCACGTGTGCGTGCGTGAGGCGTGAGTGAGGGAAATAGGGATTAGGGTTTTTAAAAGGATTTTAAAAGGATTTTTTTTAAAAATAAAATAAAACTTATTTTAATAAAATAACGACCAAATTTCTCGTCGCAAACCCGCGCTCAAAACATAGCAAGTTATACGTCATTTCCTAGCAAATTCGACGTCCCGGACGCAACGGCGCAGTCCGTTTCGCGATCCGAGGTCGTTCGGAGAACCTCGTCACCGGCCGAGTCGAAAGTGCGTCAAATTCGATTTCGTCGAAATTCGACCTCGATGGCGCTCGTTCCGGCATTCCGACTTCGATCTCGATCCGTCGCGGAGAATTTGAAGACGTCGAGGCCGGGGCTCGAGGAATTTGTGCTCGGTGGTGCGAGAAGTGTGCACAAGGCTACCCTAAGGTCCAGGTGGTCCTATAGGAACTCGATTTGGAGTCCTAACGCTAATTCCAACCTACCACTTGTGAGCAAGAGGTCGTGAATTCCGTCCGGGATTCCAAAAGAGTGTCGAAGTGGTTCCAAGCATTCTAAGACGAGGTGGGTCCAGTGCTAGGAATCTAAGATCGTCGGGGAAGCTCCTAAGGCTAGGACCCTAAATCCTAGGAGGAAAACTAAACCTCGACAAAAACGAGGTCAACAGATTCAAGTGTGGAATCTGAGCATAAAAATACCAAACGAGAGAGTTGATTTGAAAGAAAGTAGTCAGCAGTACACAGGTAACAATTGCAAGGCATTCATGGAGTTCTCATTAGATAGCAATTGAAAATTATATATCAAAATTTTAAATGAGATCAGGAATGGTGAAGCTGTAAAGGAGTTAAAATAAATAATATTATTATAATATGGCCCATTGGCTGAAAACTATAACAAGAGAGGAATACAAATGGCTATTACACTAAGCTAACTCGGCCTCTTTCACTTCACCATTGAGACTATACTCTAACCCTTGCCTTTTGCATAGCCTTCATTTGCAATTTGTAAATCAACTTGGTGGGAAATATTTAATATCATAATAAAATAAACATTACACTAAGGTTAGTGCAATATATTATGATGAAGAATTTACTCAACATAATCAAGAATTATTAAGGAAACATGATTTCCATTGACAATAGCAATGCTTATCATTCAAATCATACATATTATGCAAAGCGAATTGCCTAAACCTAATGAGTAAATCATAACAAGGAACGTGCTATCACATGCTATATCCTAAGAATTAACTACATCTAAGGTGATAGTATCTGCTTTGGTGGTGTGTAGCATGAAATTTTCTTTTTTGTATTATATGGGCGTGAAAAGTCACTGTGCCCAAACACTTCTCGTTTCAGCAGCGGACAAGCTGCACCATGCATGCCAGATAGGGTTCACAAAGTTGAGCATTTTTGTCTTCTTGATTAAGTTTTAAAAAAAAAATGTACTATATGTGACACTTATCAATACCTTCTAATACAGTTTTCATTTTGTAATGAGATGTTCGAATAAAGTTATCCTTTTTCTCAAAGAGATGGACAAGGCGATTTTCATAGTGCTCTCTGTGGTCATGAAACCGGCTCATCATGTAGTAGGGATTTTCATTGTGCTTATTAGTTATCCCACACAGGCTTCATTTGGTATTGTGAATTATTTTTTCCTTTATTCCTATCAACCTACCATAACTTTAAATTCCAGTCACATGTGATGTTAACTTGGGAACAGAAATAAATTAAAGTGCTTTCACCTTGAACACGTGTGGTTCTTGGGTTTAGGATATGCTAAAGAGGATTCTTCATGCTTTTCCCTGAGTGGTGATTTGGATATCTTAAATTGCTGTTTTTTCTTTTTCTTTTTTCCTTGTTTTCATTTTTCATTTTTTTCTGGTCTTTATGTTAATCTGTATGAAATACATCAACAGAATGATTCTGCTATCACTTAGATCATAAAAACAGAGTCAGGTTTCGATGGTAATGGTTGGTGTCTAATTTTTATGGTTGTAACATTTGATGACGTTCATAATAAAAATATATAAGATTAATAAATAGTTTGCTTTGTACTGGAAGTTCATTGCTATTTTTTTTTTTGACTTTCTCTCTTTTGACAAAGAAGTTGTGATTTTTATTATCTCATGCATTTTGATTTGTAGTGCTCTTTCAGATATGTTCTGGAGTCAACAAGCTTCGAACTATTCTTTACATATGTGGAATTGCCAAACTTTGATATTGCTTCTGATGCTCTTGCTACTTTCAAGGCCAGTTTTTTCTTTAATGACATTTAACTAAGATTTATTGATTACGAGATTCTGCAAGCTACTTTTTACTTGTTGATTTGTTCTGATTATTAAAAAAAAATTTCAGGACTTGCTCACTAAACATGAGACAGAAGTTTCACAATTCTTAAGTACCCACTATGAGCAGGTCTGCCAATAGATGATAGTTGTTTTCCTTGATTCTGTGTTTCTATGTTTTGTTCTTTTTATCGAAGGATTATTTTTTCAGTTCTTTGAGCTCTACGATAAGCTTTTGTCATCTTCAAACTATGTTACGAAAAGACAATCGTTGAAGGTTAGTAAAAGTATAAATGTAGTTTTGTCTCGCCATAATATTGCTTCTTGGAATAGAAATTAACTAGTGCAATATATTTTAGCTTCTCTCGGAATTTCTTTTGGAAACTCCAAATTCTCAAACAATGAAACGATACATCTCTGAAGTTCGATATTTGAAGACGATGATGGCATTGCTCAAGGTACTATTGTCATTGCTTCTGGTCTCTCTACCTTCTATTTAGTTTCTTTAATATGCATAATATTTCTGATGATTTGATTAAATGTTCTCCATGCGACTTTGCAATCAGCTTGGTATAGGTATTATTAAAAGTTTTTATAGTTATTGTTGTTAAGTGCATGGTGAACTGCACGCCTTAGAAGAAAATCTCTTGGCTTCATTTGGATGTTCTTAGTAGCATTAATGTGCACTTTGTTTAAAAGTGTTAATTTCTGATTAATATGTCTATTTAAGCAATGTAGTGAGTCTTTTACTTGGTTAGCTTTTCTCGTTATTTTTCATGCTTTCATGTTTGATTTTTTTATTGCCTCTTATTTGGTGAAGTAGGCTTCAATGTGAAATCTACCTCTTCATAATTAAATCTTATTTTCACTGACAAAGTTTCTATGTTTTCTTGTTCTCCTGATGAGTGGAGAGAGTTGATTACTTGTGGTCTAGTAGTGAAACTAATATTCTTATCTTCTTGTAGGTGAAAATGCTTCTCTCTTGATTCCATCCAGATTTTGGTTATATTATATTCTTCTTCTTCTTCTTCTTCTTCTTCTTCTTCTGTTTGCATGACTCGGATTCCTTTTGTTTGTGATCCTTGATTCCTTATGCAAGCCATCTTAGAAAAAAATGAGAAAAGAATATAAAAAAAAAAAAACCCTTTGCGGATATTGTTTAAGGATTTAATCTTTCACTTCATGACCTGAAAAATGCTTTAAATGTCTGAACATAAATAATTGCAATAGAGATCTCACAAAAGCAAGAATAAATTAGGTTTCTTATCTCTTTTATAAGCTTTAGCGTCAATGGTTTGTGAGAAAATAATTTCTTAACGATCCAATTGGAGAGCATACGCAGATTATTTGCTTTAAGCTGTCGCTTCTTAAAAAAAGATTATATTTATTTTCAATTTACATCTTGAAGAGGTTGCTAACATGCTGCAATGTTTATTTATTGGCTGTTTCATATGTTTGCCTATGCTGTTACCACTTCCACATTTATTTTCTTCATAGTTTACCCTCTTTTTGGTCGCTTTAATGTAGGATTCAAGCAAAAATGTCCAGATATTAGCGTTCCACATTTTCAAGGTGAGTTTTTTTTTTCTATTTTTTTTATTTTTCTTCACATCAAACAGATATGGGTTTTTCTATTTCCATCAAGCTAACAGTGGATCACAAAAAAATTTTCTATACTTAAAAATATTTATTGGAAAGAACTGTATTCTCATTGATAAACAACACACTTGGTGCTTGAAAGAAAACAAACGTATGAACTGTAGCATCTGCGTGCACGGAATGATTGCCAGTAATGTTCTGATGAGAGAAAAATTGAACTTTCTCTAGTCTTTGTTAATCTGGACAATGGCCAAAGTAATCTGTTATATTTTGTTTTTTATCCTCCTGATATCTCAGAAACTGTTGAATTTGTGTAATATGCTCTAATTTGTTACACCATCATCATCTCATCATTAAACTTATCTAAACTATTTGGTTTTGGAAATATGAGATCTCCATATCAATTTTTTCTTTTTTGTGCTAAATGAGATGCCAATTCTCATGCAAATCCTTTTCAAACTTTTAGCTATTAATTTTATTATTTTTTTCCCTTTCATATTTGTTCTACTTGGTATCCACCTGTTTTTCGGTGTTTATTTTTGTAGAAATTGCTTGGGAAGGAAAATTACTTCACTTCATTATTCACATATAGGGTACATATATATTGGTAAACCAATTCCTCCTAATTTACAATCATACCAAATATTTCTAATCTAAATTTGGAAAGGAAATAATTCTAAATTAAAAATAACATAAAACATAAATAGGAAGAGAATAAAATTAATTGAAGAGTTTTCAAATTATCTCTCAATTCAATCTTCCATGATAAGTAGGCGGCAGGCTAGCCCACCCAAGGAAGCAGACAATTACTTTCTTAATTTTCACACTCCCTCAAGTTGGGTCGTAGATGTTGTAGAGACCAAGGTTGATATTAAACTCAAAGAAGGAACTCAAAAGAAGATTTATGGTGAAGAAATAAACAACTTGTTGGCGTGTCAGGATATAGCTTAGCTATACAATTTCACTATTAACCTTTTTAGAAATGAAGTACCTATCAACTTCAATATCTTTGCTCTTATCATGATACACATAATTCTTAGCAATATTGATAGCTGTTTGACTGTCACAAAACTTATGCATAGGCCTATTGGAGGTACACCCCACCCTTAATAATTTTTAAATCAAGATTCCTTCGTTAATTCCCAAAACAAGTGCCCTATAATATGATTTTGCACTATTTCTAGAAACGACAATTTGTTTCTTACTTCTCCATGTAACTAGTTTTTCTCATATATAGGAGCGATAATATTTGATGTACCTTCTTTCAGTGAGTTCCCTAGCCTAACATGCATCAGTGTAGAATTCTACCTCTTTGTTTTTAGTTTTCTAAAAAATTAATCCATAACCAGGAGTCTTCTTGAGAAACTTCAGAATCATATACACTATCTTTAAATGCTCTTCATTTGTATTATTTATGGGTTGGTTCACAATGTTGATAGAGTATGCAATATCTAGTATTGAGTGTGACAAGTAGATGAGTTGTCCTTCCAATCTTTGATATCTTTCCTTATCCATAAATACACTTTCTTCTCTCCTACTAGACTTCTTTTTGGGAGCTATTGGAGCATCAACAGACTTGCATCCAATCATCCCTGTCTCCTTTAGTAAATCTAAGATGTATTTCCTCTATAATATAACCAAGATCTACTAAAGAAAATACATCTCAACATTGCATATATGCATTTAAAATTTATTAATTTCATTTTCACATCCAATTGTTCCTTTAGTAGATCTAGGATGTATTTTCTTTGTAATATAACCTAGATCTACTAAAGAAAATGCATCCAATCATCCATGTCTCCTTTACTAGATCTAGGGTATTTTTTCTCTGTGACAGTATTCTCTAGGCCTTTCTTGGACCTTGCTACCTTCATGCCTATAAAATATCTCATGGTTCCTAGGTCCTGAATTAAACTCAATGACAAGTACTTCTTTGATTTTTAAAATTTTCTTTTCATCATCACTAGTAAGAATCATATCATTCACATATACTATTAGTGCATTAATATTATCTCATTTTGTATTTTTTATGAATAGAATATGATCAGCTTGACATTGAGAATATCCATTAGATCTCATAGTTTTAGCAAATCTTTCAAACCATGGTCTTGCTGATTGCTTCAACCCATTCAAAGACTTCCTAAGTTTGTATACTAGGTATTTGTTGGAATCATTCTCAAGTTCCGGTGGTATTTCTATATACACTTCTTCTATATTCCTGTTCGGGAAGACATTTTTTATATCAGGTTGATGCAACCCCCCATTCCTTGTTAACAGTTAAAGAGAATTTTGATATTGTTGAGTTTGACAGTTGATGAGTAGGCCTCCTAATAGTCAATCCCATATACTTTAGTGAAATTTTTTACAACAAATCTCTTTGAATCTTTTTATACCCCCCCCCCCCGCCCCATCAACTTTGTATTTGATGTTGAACGCCAATTTGTATCTAATTGGCTTATTGTTCTGAGGGAGTTCAGTAAGAATCTATTTGTTATTATGCTTCGATGCTTGATTATTCTTTTCAATTGCTTTCCTCCATTCTTGATTTTTAAGAGTTTCATGTATGAATTTAGGGATCTGCATACTATCAATGTTAGCAATAAATGCTTTGTAGGATTAGGATAGCTTCCTATACCCTACATACTCCTGAATTTGATAATTAATGCAACTTTCTTTATCACCATATCATAAGAGGATGGGGATAACTCATGAGTACTAGACTCTGTATTTCTTTTGAATGTTGACTTTAATTTTGTTTTGAGCAGTATTTCTTCCTTTTTGTGTACTTATGAAGTTTTTTGTTATGGACTTCAGGTTGGGTTGGTTTGATATCCTCAACTAGGATAGGAGGTCTATGTGGGGTCGATAGTGAGGCCGTGCAGGTGTCATCCAGTGCATTTCACAATTGATGTTCATTTGTACTCTCTCCCTTAACATCAAATTTAGAGTTGCATGTTTGATTTTCAAAAAATATGACATCCATGGAGTTGTGATATTTTCTGGTTTTATTAGAAGCATACCCAAGAAATACACTTGATAGATTTAGAATCAAGTTTTGTGTGATTTTGAGAATTGGTGTGAATAAATGATACACTCAAAATTTTAAGCGGTATAATAGAAATGAAAGCTCTGATGTGAATATATATAACCATCAAAACATGAAGATGTGTTTTGAAGTTAAGTGTCTGATTAGATATTTAATTGATAATGTATGTTACAGAAAAAGTTGATCCCCACCCCCCCCCATTTTTTGGAAATTGATATAAAATCATGATTGAGGGGGATTCTTTAAGAAGATGCATAATCTTTCTCTCACTTATCCCATTTTATTGTGGGTTATTAATATATGAAATCACATGGATGATTTTTTTTTTGAAAGATAGGACTCAACAAATTGAATTAAAATATTTCTTTGCCTTATCAACCTTGAGGATCTGAATTTTACATTAGAATTGAGTTTAAATCATGTCATTGATTGTTTTAAACATTTGGGTTGTTTCAGATTTCTTCTTCAGTAGGAATACCCACATAGTTCTAGTGTGATCATCAATAAATGAGATATATCATCTAGTCTCACTTAGGGTTTTCTCCTTTGAAGTTTCTGAAATATCACTGTGGACAATGGAAAGCCGTGTGAGAGTTTGTACTGGGTCATGAGAACTATTTCTGGTTTGTTTGTCAAGTTGACAATTCTCACATTGATAAAAATTAATGTTTTTATTGATAAACAAATAAAGATATAACATTGCAACATAATTGAAATTAAGGTGAATTGTTAAAAAATGCCGTAACATAACTTGTTTTTGAAGGATATTGACTCAATAGACTCGGAAATTTAAGATAAAAATGGGGGCGAGAGTCTTTGTGCTTAGAGAGAGACTTCACTTAAGCAAGTATAAGACATGATGCATTTAAGCAGTGTAAATCATATTCTCTGACTCCACGACCTGAAATTCATAAGAGTTTTCAAGGAATTTAGTTATATATTTTATATCACGAGTAAGCTCACTAATTGAAATCAAATTGTAGTCCAATTGTGGGATATATAAAACAGTAGAAAGAGTAATATCCTGAGAGAGCTCCACACTTCTTTTCCATATATTTTTTAGTATGATTCTTCTACAAGTTTGACTGATCTAGATGTAGAAACCTCTTAATAGTTGACTAGAGCATTGATGTCTCCGGTTATATGATCGGAAAGCTCCCAAATCTATAATCGAAGTTCTAACTTTATCATTGCTGACAAGATGAGATGATATATTACCTTGGTTTGTCACGAGGTTTTGTGCAGTTTTGAATTTTACCTCCAAGGAGTTTTTCTTAGGAGTTCATGTGTCGTCTGAATACAATTCTTGGTCTCTGATTTAGAAATAACCTTCAGAGTAGAAATTGACGTCTTTGCCCTGTACTTGTTCATAAACTCTTTGTGGCATGCTGCTAGTTGCAGGAAGGGATTTGACTGAATGATTGCTATAGGAAGGAAAGAAAATTGGCTAATGATAGTGTTGTTGCTGCTTGCTGCTGCTCTAGGACAGGATAATTTTAACGGAAAAGGTGCATGCAGGGAGAATTAGGGTTGTTAAGAATGCTTATCATTCACAAATAGCTCCTGTTAGGATCACGACGTAGTTCGCGTTCCATTTGTTCATTTATCAAACATGTCGAATGCAGATAAAATTTTTTGGCTCGATTTATAAATGAGCAGAATATGAACATATTTTTATTCGATCGTGTTCGACTCATTTTTGGCTCGAATTATTTAAATAATAAATAAATAATATTTAGATGTGTAAATATATAAATATAAAAAATAAAATTTAGATTTTAGATATGTAAATATATAAGAATTGGGTGGTAAATGCCCCTCAAATTTTAGAAAAAAAAAATTTCGATGTTTTATATGTAAATACATAAGAATTGGGTGGTATGTATGTAGATAGGCCTCAATTGTTTTCTCAAAAATTCTCCCGCTGCCCACTCGTTCATGAATTGAGGTGAACTGTTGTTACGTATGTAAATAAGAATTTGATGTTATCTAAGTAAATCCTCCAAAATTCTGACGTGCATTCACTTCCCTCTTTTGCATATATTTAAAAACGAATGGGAGGAAAGCAAAAAATTTCAGCTTCACGTTTTTTCTGAATGCTTTGAAACAAAACTGTATTATGTGTTTGGGTCATCTACATCAATAGCACCTAAAACTATCAATATTGTCCATCTCACAACCAAATTTCAATATTTACATTTCAAGCACCTAGTGACACGGCGTCAGACAATCTCGTCGGAAGTGAAAGTGGACGGGGGATTGCGACATACAAAGATCTTGGAAAGTATCATTTTTCTCCTCCAGTTCAATGGCAGCGGGATTGCGGTGTACAAGGACCTCGGAAACTCTCCTTGTTCTCTTTCTGTACATTGACAAGATCACAACATACAAAGACCTTTGAAACTCCCATCATTCTCCTTTGGTTCGGCAGTGAAGGGATCTTGGCGGCAATGACGACGTACAAAGACCCTCGAAACTCTCATTCATTTTTTTCTACTGGTTCTTAAATCTCGTCGTTCCTTCGTTTCGTCTTAAATCCCATTTCTCCGCCTTCTGCCATGCACCTTCCCGAAATCATTAGCGATAGGCAGCTCCCATCTCTCTCCTTCGAACTTATCGATCAAGTCTTAAATCCTGTTTTATCTTAAGTCTCATTTCTCCACAATTATGGTCTTTGTTCTCTGCGATCCCCCCAACGAACTCCTACAACTTTACCGGAATCGGGCAAAAGCGAACTTCATTAACTTAAAAGGGTTAGAAATTTAACAGTGGAGTGTTAATTTTATTGTTATTGAATTTGTTGGGTGCTAAAGATGTAAATATAGAAGTTTGGGTGTAAGATACTAAATGCTGATAGTTTTGGGTGTTATTTATGTAAATCCCCCCCTTTTTTTTCTATTGAAAATATTTTAAAATAATAAACATTTTTTGGAATTTAATTCGAGCTTAAAATTCAAGCCGAACATGAGCTTAATTCGAACAATCGAGTTTGAATCAAGTCGAACACAAATAGTCTATTTAGGAGCCATTTCAAAGCGAGCCAAACAAAAACAAACAGAAAATTTAATGACCCGAACATGAACAAGCCATGGGCACTCAAGTTCAGCTCGTTTACATCCTTAGGGAGAACCACTGGAGGGTCTGCCGCTAGGATGATTCTGGTGGCAGAATTTGAAAAGATGAGATCCTGCAGGGAGAATTCCGATGTGTGGAAGAAGTGGAGGGGCTTCGGAGGAGTGCTTGCAGATTGGTTGAAGGGATTTCGGCAGAGGAGGGAATGCGGCAGTATTGATTATGCCCGTAGGGAGAGTTCCGACTGTAGAGAAGAACAAAGGAGGATCTTTAGCAGGAAATTCGGCTGAGAAGCGAAGCTGAACAGGAGGAGGAAGAAAATAATGCGAGTTTCGGACCTCTACATGTCGCAATCCCGTTGCTGGAGAAAACAAGAGTTTCGGGTCTCTGCATGCCATAATCCCATTGCTGGAAACGTTGTACAAGGAAAACCAATTGAGCCATGGTTGCTGCGACTCACTGGTGGGGGGGGGGGGGGTTGTCGAGTTGGCAATAAGATGTGGAGGATCATGTCGGGTTCTGCGACTTGTTGGATGTAGTCGTCAAGGCAGCAAGAAGACGAGGAGCATTGCATCCACCCTACAAACTGTGACCATGATCAAAAGATGGAGACGCGAAGAGGCCACGACACGCTTCAACCTCAAGGATGAGTAGTGGCTGTGCCCGTGATCGCGAATGAAAATGAAAGAGGATTCTAGGGCTACAGGCTTGATACCACATATAAATTGCTTGTGTGAAAAAATTACTTCACTTTATTATTCACGCGTAGGTTACATATGGATAGGTAAACCAATCTCTTCTAAATTATAAACATATCAAATATATCTAATTTAAATTTGGAAAAAGAAATAATTCTGAAATAAAAATAATAAAAAAAATAAAGAGAATAAAACTAATTAAGGAGTTTCCAATCTTTTCTCTCAATTCAATCTTTTATGATGGGTAGGTGGCCCACCTAAGGAAGCAGCTGGTTACTTCATGATTTTCCACAATTTTACCATTCATTATTGCTGAATCAATCTATCCAGAAAACACGCCCAAGGAGTAGAGCACATCGGAGAATAAGGGAGAACACAGAGAGCTCAGTCATGAACATTAAAATTACATAACATTTTTTCATGAAATGGATCCCTATTTATAGGAATGAGAATGTACAATTATATTCTATACCCCTATTATACGTAGACATGAAGATTCATTTTAGTCTATACATAAATATGACCCAGAGGCCCATAAATGTCCGACCGAAAAAAGGGGGTTCCGGCAGTCCGTAGGTCGGGTGGGCGTTGGAGCGGCCAACTTTTCTTCCTGACATTCGTTTAGTTGTGTGGCCATTAGGTTGAGTGGCTGTCAGGCTGGGCGGCAATTGGAGTGGTAGGGTTTTCTTCTTGACTGTTGCTAGGTCAGGCGGCCATTTGCTGAGGACTGAAATCTATAGTTCTGAAATCTGGTGGTGCGTCTAGCTCACCCGGCCTGAGCAGAATAGAAGGTGCTGGGCTCGTCTGTGTAGTCTTGATCAGATAGGTTCTTTAGGAGATGATCTTCTTTTATTCCACCAGGGATGTACCGCCCCTTGGTATACGGGAATTGGTCGACCAAGTGTGCGGTCCCTGGTCATCCTTGGTGGGTCCCATGACGCCATATCACTTCTTTCGTTGGTCATGAGATACCTTCGAAATTCGTGATGGAACTTTTCTGATGTCCAATTATGTAAAACCAAATTATCTTTTTTTTTTTTTTTTTGGAAAGTTTGAGCTTCTAAGTGCTAGAAGAATGTGATCTTTGATCATGTACCTATTGAAGAATGAGCCGAAGAGTCATAACAATGGCTTGATTAAGGAAACCCCTTACACTTTAGAAAAAACAAGTTTTCATTTTTCCATTCCATAATTTTTAGTTTTATTATTAATCTTAATGTTCTCATTTCTAAAATTAGTTTTTATAGCACCAATTATATTCTCATTGTGTCGATAAACTTATCCTTATAACCAGTTTATTAAATATCTGTTACCTGCGACATTAGTTATAATTTATTCAGAATAGTTAAATAGGATTCTGACAGTACAACTTTTGTTTTGTTGGTAACCTTGCTGACTAATCAATTCTTTGATTCCATCTTACTTTCATGAATGGTCAGGTATTTGTTGCTAATCCAAACAAGCCACAAGAGATTAAAGACCTCTTGGCAAAAAATCATACAGAACTGCTGATGATACTTCGTAATCTTCCCGTCAGCAAAGGTATATTTATTTACAGTTTTGATCCATATAATCTTTTGATTGATTTGCTGGATCTGAATGATGCTTTTCTGGAAGCCGAAGTGCTTAGCTTTATATAAGTACATTAAGGAAAATGCTCTTAAACTCGTATGCACTAAATCGAAGGAACTCCTGTCGGTGGACAACCAACACAAACTAATGCTTTTGATTCTTAGATTTAAAGGTAGCAACTCATCATCAATAAGTGAATGTCTTGGGTATATTATGTATAAGTTGTGATTTAGATGAAACCATAACTTCTAGAATCAAAGTTGTATGGTTAAAATAGAGAAATATCTCAAAAAATTTTATGTGGTAACTAATTATTGTGAAGATGGATGTGTGTTAAATTAATGAAGGTTAATTTGAGAAATGATTAAATTAGATAGATAATGGGAGTAGCACCTATTGAAGTTGATCACCAAATCATCAAGGCTTTGCATTACCTTTTGAAGATATTATATTAGAAGATAATGAAGAGTCTAAAATGCTCCAATAAGCTATGTTAGATTAAATTAACATTAAATGATTATGATGGATGAGGGATGGATCAAAAGAAACATGAATAAAAGTTATGCAATACCATTTGTTAATGATAAACTAAAAAGAAAAACAAAAAAATTTAAACTTTAGCACATGATGCAATGGAATAGAAAATAATGGAGAATAAGGATTCATAAAGCCAGTCTTAATTATTTGGAATATGGCTAATGACGGCGATGATGAATTTGCCTAATCCTATTGAATTTGGGCCAACTTGTACCAACTAGTTAGAGTTTGCATGATGAATCCTCCATTTGTTCTGTTCAATATTTGGCAGTGCAAACATTTTCTTTAGCTTAATTCCTAGTCATAGATTTAACAATTGTGGTAGGCCTTTCAGAGTTGTGCAAGCTCCAATATCTATTGACGTTGTCTTATGTCATTGAGGAAAGCTCAATCTGTTTTTATGATCTTCCTTTTGTAAACAAGTATCTTTATAAGGATTTGGTTGTTTTTCGCAGTCTTGTTGGTGCTTTCTTGTATTTTTGAAGCAAGCTCAACCTATTTTCAGGACTTAATCATCCCTAAACAATTAGCTTTATGTGGAATTGTGTGTTTTACCCTGGATGCCCTTTACTATCATCTCTCTTGGATGTTATCCTATTTCCCATTTGCTTTTTTGAGGTTCCTTTGGGTTTACCTTCGCTGCCAAATATGGTGACAACTATGGAGCTTAGTTTTTTCGCTATAAAGAAATCACACTGCACAAATTTAGGATCCATTTGGGATAGCTTTTTTCATAACTTCATTTTCTTAGAAAGCTGCAACTCCTATTGACTATAGGTTTGATGATGAAAGCAATTTTTTAGAATCAGATCTGTTAATGCGGTGGCTATAAAAAAAAGCTTTTGTCTAAGTATTTTAAAAGGAAAAAGGTTTAGAATTCCTGAAAAAGTTTTTGAGAAGTCTTAACTTTGCTATAATTATTTTCAGGTCTTCTTTTGTAGATTGTTGCAACCGACTTAAATGGGCTTTTATTTCTGGTTCTACAAGACTTTTAGTTATGTTTTGATCAAAGTAGACTTAAAATTCTTCACCAAAAATTGGTATCAGATGAACATTCTTGCCGAGGAATTGGGGGTAACATATTTGGAAACATTAAGTTTCAAATAACTTTCTATGGACTCAATTGGGTTTCCTGTAGATTGAAATGCCTTTTAGAAAATGATGAAATTTAGGTTTCGTTTGAGGAGCTTCGGCTTTCGTTGAAGTCGGCGGAACGGATAAGATGACCTACAATTTAAAACTAAATAAAATTATCGTTCTTGCGAAAGAATCAGAAGAAGTTCGAGAAATGCTCTTTTCGCCAAGCAAATTTCTTTTTTTATGTCAACATGCACTGCAACGCAAAGGAGGTTAGTAGTACTCTCAAATGAAGTCCTACTAAAACTTACTTTTTGTTTGTTTGTTAATAAGAAATAAAAATGGGGTTTTTAATTTTAAAACCTTTCAAATGTATTGATTCCATTTTCACATATGATAATAAAATAATAATATTTTGAATGTATTTTACCCCCAATCCCCCAAAAAAAAAAAAGTATTTTATGTTTAATTATTTACAAGCAACTGAATTATCAAATATTATATGGGCATATCATTTTGTGGCAATGCAAGGCAGGCTTCTTCTTCTTTTTCGTTGTTATTTCTATTGATTTTCTTCTTTTATTATCTCTTGCCCAGATGAGGACGAGCAGTACGAGGAGGAGAGAGAGCTTATAATTAATGAAATCGAGAAGAATTCAAGAATAGCAAGTACCTCTGTCTATATCTCCTAGATTTACGAAAAAAAATCCTAAAGACCCAAATAGATTATAAATTTTTGCCTATAATTAATTTAAGGGTTTCTTTGTGATGAATTGTTTACTTGTAATTTTTAATAATTTTTGTGATGAAAAATGTTTTTTTTTTTTTTTTTTTTTTTTTTTTTTTTTGCCGAGATGAGAATGATTAGGTGGATGAGTGACATTATACTTACATAGAAAATGTGAGTGAGTCGTATTAAATAGTTTGGTCACATTAAAAATCGATCGTCTGATGATCCGATTAGAAGAATTGATGTTTTAGATTCGACATATGTTAATAAAAGAAGAGGTAGACCTAGGAAGACATGAGCTTATTGTATAAAAAATGATCTTAATTTATTAGGATTAAAAGAAAATATGGCACTAAATAGGACGCAATAGAGAAAAAAGATTCATGTAGCCGACCTCATTTAGTAGGATTAAGGTTTTGTTGTTGTTGTTGTAGTGAAGTTTATTAAAAATGTGATGATTATAAAAAAATTATTATCCAATTATTTTAAAATATTTATAATTCTTATCATAATTTCATAAAATAAATTTAATTGGCATTTAAGAAACTTCTGAATGAGGTAATTTCTTTTGGTTCTGATTGTTATTTGTTTTATGGCACGGAATTTAAAACATTACCGCTTATAAATAAATAATTAAAATTTTATCTATTCGTATGTGACCTGATTAAATTATTAGACACTTAATAGAAGAAAAGAGGGGCATTCACATCCATGCCAGTATGCCATCGAGCATGCAACAACAATTTATTTTTTACATATATGTAAAATTTGAAGTTGTGGTATTAGATATGTAAATATATAAGAATTGAGTAATATAATATTTTAGATGAGAATTTGATGAACGAGAACTTGTAAGTATTTTGATTTGAATTTCATTGGTTTGATATAAATTAGTCTTACGTGAAATGATTTGAGTTAATATAATAAAAATAAAAGTTACTTAGTATATTATTGACTGAAACTTTGATTCTTCCTTTTTTATTAGATGTTATAAAATATAATATGCATACGTGTGATGCGTGCTAAAAAATTAGTGGCGGGTAGAGTAGTATATTATCATTTTAGCGTGATATGAAGATTCAACACATTTTCATTTTAGCGTGGTATGGAGATACAACTAATAGTGACATAAGAAGATTTTACGTGGAAAACCCTGAAAGAAAAAAAATCACGGGGTCTGACCAAGTTGAAGAATTCTACTATAAAAAGATGATTATAGTTGCAATCATCACAGGAGGGAAATGGTTACTAGGTTTCCAAAGCTACAATATCTATTGAAGAAGTCTGGTCAGCGGTGGTCGGTGGTGGTAGGCAGTGATTGATGGTGATCGACGACAATCGACGAAGATTGGTGGCGGTCGAAGGTGTTCGACGATGGTAGATGACGGTTGGCGGTGGTCGATGACGGTCGGTGGTGGTTGACGGCGGCAAGAGTGCTCTATGGCAGTTGGTGGTTGTCGACGGTGGTGGTAGATGGCAGTGTTCGATGACGGTCGACGGTGGTCGACGGTGGTTGGTTGCGGTCAATGAAGGTGAGCGGACGCGGAGTAGACCGGACTTCGCTCTTCTCGGCCTTCAAGTTCTTCCTGAAGACTCAAGCTTTCCTCCTCAAGGCTCAAGCTCTCCTTCTCATGAGAGGGGGCGGGGCTCTATATAGAGTGTTCAAAGTGCATTTAATGCAGGAATATGTACTATTTTGATGGGATGGTCCGAGATGATTCTTTTGATCAGACGATGGTTGATGAATATTTGAGTGCCTTAACGATGTCAAAATTGAGTGATCTTGGGCTTGCTGGACTCGTCTTGTGGAAACGCTCGATTTAACTATAGACTTGTTAGATTTGACATTCCTTTGACCTTCCAAATGTATATAAAAAACTTCTAAGTGTGGTTTAATGACTTGGTATGAGCTCAATTTGGTTCAAATTTGATTAAAGTTGTTAACATTGAGTTTGTCTCATCAAGCTAGTAAGTATGACTATAAGTTTGCTGAAATTCTAGCTCTATATGACTTTTTGTCAATATTTGAACATTTCTTACTCAAAAGATTGTCTTAAGATCTGTCTCATACCTCGAGATTTGTGTCGAATGATAAAAATTTATTGATGACGTATCAGTTGCACCCCTATTTTTCGGCGAGATTACTTTCATCGTCCAAAAATATTAAAATCCAGTGTATTTTATTTTTTGTCTTTTGTATTATGAGTTATAAATAAATAAATAAATACATAAATATTATATATATATATATATATATATATATATATATATATATATATATCAGTGTTACTACTGCTTTAAGAATAATATATGTACAATTATTTGTAGTTAGTTTAGCCTTGCATATCTGGGAGGATGACCGTAAAGCTCCCACCTTGGATGAGGGGGTTTCGAATTCCTAGTGATGCCGAGGGGAAAAAAAAATAAAAAAAAAACTTTTCTTTTGCTTGATTTGTTGGGCCCACTCTTCCATTTACATACTTGTTTATGAGAAGTTGCATTTACAATTTACATCCATACCACAATACTCATGATAGCTGGCACGGGAAGAAGACAAAACAGTGGCTGAAATTCAATGTTAGGTGTCACCATTGGGTGTGGGTGGGATTGTCTGATGTAACATAATTGTGTTATTTGTTAATCTCCTATTGAAGTTGGAAACATGAGCTTCAGGTGTGACACTGAAGTCACGATATTAAAGAAGGATTGTAGGGCTTCTCGAAGATGACATTGTATATTGATTCCGACTTGACAACGATGAACTTGACTGAGTCATTTGTCGAAGAAAATCTCCATGATAACATTGAAATTTATTGTTCCCTTGACCCTTATTGGTCGATTATCAAAATCATATAATGGCCCAAATGCAGGTTAAAGTTTTTCTCTTGTCAGTTACAGACCGAGGAAAGTGGAGTAGAACATGACATCGACAGAGCTCCCGTTGTCGATCATGTTTCTACTTACGTTGTAGCAGGGTTGCCAATTCCCGCGCTAATGACGAGAGGATCGTGGTGGGGGACTTAGACTCCTTCCAAATCAGAATCATCAAAAGTGATAGTTTCGAGGTGCAATTTCTTCTACGCTGGTTCACCCGGTGCAGTGATAAGAACTTGATCGATCAGTAAAGGGCCTCCAGCAACTGTCTGAAATGTGCCCACAACTGGGTGACCCCCATGTTATTATTATTGTACACCAGTGGGAGCAAATATCGGTAACGACTAGTTGTTTTGCACAAATTGGCTAAGGTATCCCTAGCGAATCAACCTTTCAATCTCTTCCTTGAGCTGTTTACATGCCTCAGTAGTGAGGCCATGACATCGATAAAAATGATGATATTGTTTCTGCTTCCCTGAGTTAGGCTTTAGAGGGTGAGACCACTTAATAGATTCCTCATCTTTGATGGCCATAAAGAAATTAACACGTGACGTGTTGAGCAGTGTATACTTTTTCTTAGGCCGATACTCAAGTTGGGGAGGAAGGTCACGATTCGTCTATTGTTCGAACTTTCTCTGTTATGAAGATTGATCATTGTCTTCGACGTTAATCTTGCGCTTTCTCCCAAATTGCTTGAATTGCTCCCTATGTGCCATGATGGCTTTGTCCGCAATGATTTGGGCCTTGATATGGTGGACAAGGTCAACATTAGAACGAACTATCTTTCACATCAGCAATGAGTAGAAAGGTCCTAGGCAGAGCCCCCTAGGAAGAATCCTCTTAGTAACTCTAGATCCACTCCCAGAATCTGACGAGCTTCAACAGAAAACCTGCGGAAGTAGTCCTTGAGCGACTCTCCTTCTTTTTAGCAAATTCCTAAGAGATAGCATGAATCCTTAATGATCCGTTAGTTTGCCGTGAATTGCTCCGCGAATAGTCTGGTAAGCTCGTTAAAGGTGTTTACAGTTCCCCTTGACAGAGAGTGGAATCAAATGTGAGCTCGTCCTTTAAGAATGGTTAAGAACACTTAACAAAGAAGCACATTAGAGGCACGCTGAATGTGCATGATGGTTTGCTAGTGATCGCTATGCTCATAGGTGTCAGTTATCCCTTCGCAGGTATAAATGTTTAGAAGCTTGAAGCCAATTGGGATGGGGTGTTAGAGGACCGCATCTGCTGAGGGAGATGATTCATGGATTTTATGGTGAGTGGGAAAGCGATCATTTTTATCTAGGTGGAATTCTTCCCGCCGAGGCATCGTAGCTCGTTACGAATAATATCATCTGAAATGGCAGCAAGGTGTGGCAGTGCCAAGTGAGCCTTACAAGATGAATGAGTGGAAATTGCGGTATCTAAGAGTTTTGCATCACACCCTAGTAGGGGAAGCATTTCTTCTTGGGGAGGGGGATTAGTACGACTTCCTCCGAATAGTGAGTTTCCCATAGCTCATTGAATTAATGGTAAAAGAACTTCATTCAAAGGTGTGGGGAACAACTATCTGTAGGATCTCTAGTTAAGACTGCTCCATTCTGTACATTCGGTCTTCTAAGAAGGACCCGCAACACTTTGTTGGAATGATAACATCTTCCGGGGCAGGAGATGAAAAAGCATGCTGCCCTTGGCTTCGTGACTGCTCCTTGGAATGATGGGTGTTGGAGCGGGATGTTACGTTGTGAAGAATATTATGTCTGATGGCCATGTAGTAAGCCTCACAAGTACTTCAGTAGTGGGATTGAAGTTTTCCGCATACAGTGCCAAATTGATGTGTGCTAGAAAATTCGAGGCACTAAAGTAACATATTATTATTTTAGCGTGGTATGAAGATTTATCACACACTAAAAGAAGAGAAAACAACTAATATGACACAAGAATTTTTTACGTGGAAAACCCAAAAAAAGAAAAACCATGGGGTCTTACCTAGCTAAAGAGTTCCACTATAAAAAAGATGATTACAATTACAACCAGTTGTCCCACAACGGAAAAGGTTTACTAGGTTTCCTAAGTTACAACATCGATTGTAGGTGTCCGATCAGCGGTGATCGACGGTGGTCGGCGGTAGTCGACAGAGATTGGGGGTGGTCGACGGTAGTCGACGGTGGTTGATGGCGGCATGAGTGCTCGATAGCGGTCGGTGGTTATCAACTAGGGGTGTAAATGAACCGAACACGAATGAACATAGTTGGTGTTTGTGTTTGAAATGTTCAAACACATCATTGTTCGTGTTCATCTCGTTTGCTTATCGAACGAATCAAGCACGAACTTCCTTGCAAACCGAACACGAATTGTTCGCGAACAACAAGCTTTTTTGACAGCCCTAGCTTTGATAGCATACTTCCTCAAAATGAAGCAAATTGATCAGGCATTCCTTACACATCAGGTAATCCATACTTCCTCAAAATGAAGCAAACCGAATAAGGCGTTTAAGGTTTTGTTTAGGGTTTTATTTTAATATATAGTATAGTATATTAATTATGATACTATAATATTTATATTAATATAATTAATACTATAATATTATTATTGCTATTAATAATTTATAGAAGTTTAATTATTAAAAATATGATAAATTTTTATAATATATAATTATTTTTAAAATATCATAAATTTTTTATTTATAATTATTTTAAAATTATTTTATATTTTGAACAATAACGAACCAAACATGAGCGAATACATCATTGTTCGTGTTTGATTCGTTTAACAAACTGAACGAAAAAAATTATTCGTGTTGGTCTCGTTTGCTTATCGAACGAATCAAACACAAACTTCTTGGCGAACCGAACACGAACTATTTGCGAACAACGAGCTTTTTTGACAGCCCTATTATCAACTGCAGTTTGCGGTGGTCGATGGCCGCAGAAGTGCTCGACAACGGTCGGTGGTTTTCGGCGGTGGTTGGAGGTCTTCGAAGAGGGTTGATGATCGTTGACGGAGGTTGGCGACGGTCGACTATGGTCTGTAGTGGTCGACGGTGCTCGGTAGCAGTTGACAGTAGTCGGTGGTGGTCGACGGCGACGAGAGTGGTGCTGGACTTCAGTTTCTTCTCAAAGCTTCAAGTTCTTTCTCAAGACTCAAGCTCTCATCTTTAAGACACACGCTCTCCTTCTCCTCATGAGAGGGGTGATGCTCTATTTATAGTGTTATGGGTGCAATTAAAGCAGGAATATGAACCACTTTGATTGGACAGTCTGAAGAACTTCCTCTATTAGACGTCATTTTATGGATATTTGAGTGCCTTAGTGATCGCTGAAAAATTTATTAAGAAATTCATACCTACTTTTGATGAAATTGCACTTTAAAGAAGGGTATTTTCTTTATTTTGTTGCAGGAATGAATAATTTAGGTGATAAAAGCACAAATCATAAAAAGAACGAATTTGGAGCAAAATCATGCAATTTAGGCCGAGTCGCCGACGGCGAGATCGAGCTCGCCGACGGCGAGGTTACAAGAAGAAAATTCGAAGAATTTATAACCGTCTCGCCGACAACGAGCCCGAGCCCACCGACAGCGAGCTGGAGCGGTCTGAAGATCTTCGAAGCCTCGCCGACAGCCGAGGTAGTTCGTCGCCGACAACGAGGTAGTTCAAATGGCACGGATACATTGAACCCGGACACTTTTTGAAGGGATGCTTACGCACCTCTTGGTCCTTTGCTCACCTCTATATATGAGGCCGAAAATCGATCTTTTCCGTGCAATCTTTAGTCTTTTGTCTAGTTTTGTGTGCGATTGTGTGTCTTTAGTGAGTCTTTAGTGAGTTTAGTGAGTAATTAGTGAGTCGTGCTTGTACTCGGAAGGAAGAGTCAAAGGAACTACGAGGAATCCGTTTGGGGATAAATCGAGATAAGTATTTGTATTTATTGTTTTTAACTTTAAATGAAATCCATGCTTGGTTTAGTTCTATGCATTCCGAGTAGTTTATTAGTGCTTTCTCCTTGTTTATGAAATTAAGTGACTTGATGAAATTAAAATAGAGATACTTTTATATATATTAATAAATTGTGATAATTTTTACTTAAAACTTAATTTACTTTCAACCTGGCCATTTGATTTGTTAAAATATGTCGATTATCAACTATAGTAAAAATTACATCCGATATTCTGGGAATTCAAAAGCCTTGGAAGGAGGGTGCAAATAAATAGGGAAATAATATCATCTGGGCGTAGAATTGAGCATTTTAGTGTGACGTACTAAAATATTCAATTCGGTCCTATTGTTTGAGAGCCGAAGTGTAGATGTTAGCCCTCGGGCGAGGGGAACGTGGGAGCTCGAAGTGGCAGTCGGTATCCTCCCAGCTTTAGCCGCAGATTCGGTAATCAAACATAGGATTAGTCAATATTCTTTACACCTGACTAAAGGGTAAAGAATAGTGAATGCTCCTATTTGTCACAATACCTTAAAATTATCTATTTAAATTCATCAATCACTTAAATTTCTAAACAAGTGGAAAGATACTTTTTCGAATAAGCTAAGACTTATTTAAGCAATTAGTTTAATTTCCGCACTTTCAATACGTATTAATTTTTTACTTAGTTAAGTTACCTAATTAAAATACTTAGTTTACTTTATTGCGCTCAAATTTAAAATTCCAAATTTTCGTATACTATTTTAAAAATTATTATTATTATTTTAAATTAGTTGTTATTTAATTTTCTCTTTCCTCGTGAGATCGATAACCGGGACTCCACTGTAGCTCCGTATTACTTGATACGATACGTATACTTGCAGTAGCATCCACAACATAAACAATTACAATTCTATACATATAAATAATGGGGTCAAGTTTTTGGCGTCGTTGCAATTAAATTAAAAATATCATAATATAAAATTGTGGGTCAAGTTTTGGCGCAGTTACTGGGAGAGTAAGAAAAATTTACTAAAGTAACGGACTATTTTAAAATAATCATAATAAATAAATTAATATCTATTCCGAAATTGTATGCGCAAATTTGGAAACGAAAATTTAATACCTTACGATTCCGAATTAGAGCGTACAATTAAAAGAATTAGAAAACAAAAGAAACAAATTATAAATTTAACACAAATGGCGAATATTCCCGAAATTCAAAATATGAACCAACAAAGACCATTAAGAGATTATGCCAACCCTACATCGGATGAAATTCATTTAACTATTCAAAACCCCGATGTAGTCTGCTAATTCATTTGAACTTAAACCCGCAATTATCCAAATGGTACAAAACAATCAATTTAGTGGTTCACCTACCGAAGATCCTAACTTACATCTTGCTAGTTTTCTAGAACTTTGTGCTACTTTTAAATATCAAGGAGTATCCGACGATGCTATAAGACTTAGACTTTTTCCTTTTTCATTAAGGGATAAAGCTAAAATGTGGTTGAATTCGTTAAGCACCTGGATCTATTAAAACTTGGGAGAATTATCACAAAAATTTCTATCCAAATATTTTCCACCATCTAAAACTGCTAAGTTTAGAAATGATATAACTTCTTTTTGTCGATTAGATGGAGAATCAATATATGAAGCTTCGGAGAGATTTAAGGAACTTCTTAGGAAATGCCCACATCATGCGCTACCGTATTAGTCGATTATTCAAACATTTTATAATGGATTAGTAGGATCTTTAAGATCAATCATCGATGCTGCTGCTGGAGGTCCATTAATGTCTAAACCATTTGATGAAGCTTATGCACTAATCGAAAAAATGGCAACAAATAATTTCCAATGGCCCACTCGATAGAGTAAATCCTAAAAGATAGCCAGGCATTCATGAAAACGATGCAATATCTATGTTAGCTTCTCAAATTGTCAGCTATATCTAAGAAATTAGATCATTTTGGAATGAACTACTCTCCTATTTTAAGAAAACTCATCTCGGACAAATCATAGAATCTCAAACTAATTATGAAACTTTAAATGCTATTAATAATGAACTAATAACCCTTATTCAAACTATTATAATCCCGGTTGGAAAACTCATCCAAATTTTAATCGGAATAACACATCTAATCAACAATGGATGAATCAACCTAATCAAGCAAATCCAAACTATAAACCTAATTACCCACCTGGATTTAATAACAGTAACCCTCAATTCAAGGATAAGAAATTATCCATGGATGAATTAATTTTGAATATGGGTCATCAACTACAAAATCAAGGAAATCAACTACAAATTCAAGGAAATCAATTACAAATTCAAGGAACATCTATTAAAAATATCGAAACTCAACTTGGACATATTACTACTCGCGCTAAATAATAGAATACTCGGAACTTTTCCTAGTAATGTGGAAATAAATCCTAAAGATCAAGGAAAAGAACAAATTAAAGCAATACAACTAAGGAGTGGAAAAGAATTAGAACCTCAAATTCAAAAAGAACTTGAAAGCCAAAAAGAGGAAGTGGAAATTGAAAAGGAAACAATTCAACAAGATTCAAACTTGGAACATCCTTTAATACCTATGAAAATTTCGTTGAAAAACCTCCACCACCATTTCCTCAACGACTAACTCAACATAAAAAAGATAAACAATTTGCTAAATTCCTCGAAATATTAAAGAAATTAACAATTAATATACCTTTTGTGGAAGCTTTAGATCGATGCCAAATTATGTAAAATTTATGAAAGATATTCTAAATAAGAAAAGAAAATTCACCGATAATGAAACAAGCCGCACTTAAGTGAAGAGTGTAGTGTTATTATTCGAAGAAGCTTCCCGAAAAATTGAAAGATCCTGGTAGTTTCACTATACCTGCGCTATATAGAGAAAAATTTTATGGAAAAGCTTTGTGTGACTTAGGAGCAAGCATCAATCTAATGCCTCTATCGATTTTTAAGAGATTAGGATTAGGAAAAATTACACCTACTTCAAGAACCCTTCAATTAGTTGATCGTTCTGCTACTCTATCCTAAGGGAGTTATCAAGATGTGTTAGTAAAGGTGGATAAATTTATCTTCCCGTAGATATTATTGTTTTAGATATGGAGGAAGATAAAGAAATTCCTATCATTTTAGGAAGACCATTTTTAGCTACCGGAAAAGCTATGATTGATGTTCGAAAGGAGAATTAACTATGAGAGTAAATGACCAAAAAGTTACATTTAATATTGCAAAATCAATGAAATATCCTGCGCTGTAAAAGATGATGAATGTTTTCGGATAGAAATACTTGAATATTTACAACAAGAACATTTTAAGGAATATTACGAGGATAAATTAGAAAAAGAAAACACTGAATTAATTGAAGATAATCATGAAGAAATAGATTTTATTCAGGAAAGATTTGAATTTTTGGATAATACCGAAAATATCGACGAGAATATAGTTCCATCAATTATTAAACCTCCTGAACTCGAGCTAAAAATATTACCCGATCATTCGAAATATGCTTATTTAGTGTAATTCTTCAACTTTACCAGGTTATTATTTCATCTCGCATTAAACGAATCTCAAGAACAAAAACTTTTAGAAACTTTAAAAAAATATAAAAAAACTTTTGGTCGGACTTTAGCGGATATTAAAGGAATTAATCCTTCAATCCGTATGCATAGAATTATTTTAGATGATGAACATAAACCTAAAGCAGATCCCCAAAGGAGATTAAACCCGATAATGAAAGAAGTAGTTAAGAAAGAAATTTTAAAATGGTTAGATAATGGTATTATATATCTTATTTCCGACAAGATTGCGGTAAGCCCAATTCACTCGTGTTCCTAAGAAGGGAGGAGTGACCGTCACCGCCAATGAAAATAACGATCTTATTCCTATAAGACAAGTTACCTGGTCGGCGTATATGTATTGATTATAGGAAATTAAATACCGCCACCGTGAAAGATCACTTCCCTTTACCATTTCTAGACTCGTATGTTAGATAGATTAGCCTGACATAAGTATTTTTGTTTTCTAGATGGATACACCGGTTATCATCAAATACAAATTGCTCCCGAGGATCAAGAGAAAACTACATTTACTAGTCCTTATGGAACTTTCGCTTTTCGAAGAATGCCTTTTGGATTATGTAATGCACCAAAGAACATTCCGTAGATGTATGATGTCTATATTTAGTAAGTTAATCGACAATGGAATAGAAGTATTTATGGATGATTTCTCCGTATTTGGAACATCATTCGACACATGCTTAACTCATCTTCAAAAAGTATTAGAAGTATGTGAGAAAACAAATTTAGTTCTAAATTGGGAGAAATGTCAATTTATGGTTGCGGGCGGCATTGTATTAGAGGCATAAAATTTCGGAAAAAGGCATGGAAGTGGACCCTGCAAAAATTCAAGTTATAGTTAAATTACCACCTCCAACTACGGTAAAAGGGGTAAGAAGTTTTCTTGGACATGTTGGATTCTACAGACGCTATATAAAAGATTTTTCAAAAATTACTAAACCTCTATGCCAACTTCTCGAAAAGGACAAGAAATTTGAATTTACAATCGAATGCCTGAATGCTTTTGAACTCTTAAAAGAAAAATTAATTACAAGACCTATAATAGTTTCACCTAACCTGGAGAAACCATTCGAGCTTATGTGTGATGCTAGTGATTATGTCGTAGGAGCAGTCTTCGGCAAAGATATGAAAAGATTTTTAAAGTTATATACTATGCTAAGTAAAACTCTAAATGATGCTCGAAATAAATTATACGATTCATGTAGAAGAGAACTATTAGCGGTAGTATATGGTTTTAATAAATTTAGACCTTATCCGATTGGAACAAAATGTATCGTGCATACCGATCATTCCGCTATCAAATATTTAATGCAAAAGAAAGATTCCAAACCAAGATTAATTAGATGGATGCTATTAATGCAAGAATTCGATTTTGAGATCGTTAATAAGAAAGGAACTAATAATCAAATTGCGGATCATTTATCAAGATTAGAAATCATGAATTATCTGATATTGAAAATGAAATTATGTACGCTTTCCTCGATGAACAACTATATAATATCAATGAGTTGAAAATACCATAGTATGTCGATATAGTAAACTATATAGTTAGTAATATTTTACCACCTATGCTAACTTTGCAACAACGTAAAAAATTCATCCATGATACGAAAACTTATTTTTGGGATGTAACCATATTTATATAAGCAATGTAAGGATTTAATTATTTCAAGATGTGTACCTTATGAAGAAATCGAATTCAATTATTCAAAAATGTCATGATTCTAATTTCGGAGGACATTTTGGGACCGATAAACTCGCTTATAAGATTCTACAATCTGGATTTTACTGGCCTACTCTATTTAGAGATGTATATAGATATATTAAAACTTACGATAAATGCCAAAGAGTAGTAAATATATCTAGAAGAAACGAAATGCCTCTAAACTTTATATTAGAAGTTGAAATTTTTGATGTTTGGGGATTAGATTTTATGGGACCTTTTATTCCTTCGTTTGGAAACTCATATATATTAGTAGCTGTTGATTATGTTTCCAAATGGATTGAGGCACATGCTTTACCTAGGTGTGATGCTAAGAGTGTTTCAAAATTTCGATGAAAAATATTTTTACTAGATTTCGGAATGCCGAGAGTGATTATCACCGACGGAGGAACTCATTTTAGAAATAAATACATTCACAAACTAGTAGAAAAATACAATATTACTCATAAGATATTCACCGCTTATCATCCACAAACTAGTGGATTAATGAAGTATCTAATCGTGAGATTAAACGTATTTTAGAAAAATCAGAAACCCAAATATGTTAGATTGGTCTATTAGATTAGTATCAATCGCATTACAGTTTATAGGATCGCTTATAAAACTCCAATCGGAATGACTCTCATGTGCTTATATATGGAAAAACATGCCACTTACCAAATGAATTAGTAACATAAAGCATATCAGGCGATTAAAGAATTTAATTATAATATGAAAGAAGTTTAGTGAGAAAAGATTGTTGCAATTAAATGAATTGGAAGAATTAAGAAATGAATCGTATGATAATGATCGGATTTATAAAGAAAAGATGAAATTATGGCATGATCGGAAGATTAATCAGAGAAATTTTGAACAAGGACAGGAAGTTTTGCTATATAATACTAGATTGAAATTATTTCCTGGAAAATTGAAGTCTCGATGGTTAGGACCTTTCACCATAACTCAAATATTTTCATACGGAACTATAGTAAATCGAAGATCCAAAAACTGGACATAAATTTAAAGTTAATGGACATAGATTAAAACCATATTTCGAAGGTATAAGACCTAACTATAAAGAGGTTTTAATGCTTAGTCGAACTCGATTAATAATTGAAATTAGGTCGAGCCGACGACGTTAAACTAAGCGCATTATGGAGGCAACCCATATTAGTTATCTATTTTTATTGTATCTTAATAGTTAGTTTATATTATCGAAACTTTACTACTCAATTATTATTAAGAATCATCACATATTCGAACCATTATGATGAGAAAAGAAATTATTCGATTTAGAGCCAAATTGGACATTATTTTGAAATCTCGCCGACGGCGAGGTCGATACTCGCCGACAGCGAGGTTCGCGCTTAATTTAATTTAGTTTATTTATAAGCCCGCTGACAGCGAGAAACGAGCCCGCCGATAGCGAGATCCTGAAAGGCAGTTTTTATAACTAAGTCGCCGACGGCGAGAAACCTCCCGCCGACATCGAGGAAGTTATAAAAATGAGTTATATATACTTTAAATGCTGATCTGGATGGTTTCAACACCAATTCCTTTGTGAAAACCCATTCTTAAACCATTATAAGTCTGCCTTCTTCACTAGAATTCATTCCATTCACCATAATGGCTTCCAAATTCTTAGATTCCTCTAAATCTGGAGTGTTTAACTGGAGGAAATTTGTGAGTGCGGAAGCGCAACGGATCTTCAACAAGGTTTTGGTAAAGAAAAGAGTTATCGTGGAATCGGGATTCGTCAATCGAGGATTAGAGAATTCCACTACTAAGATAAGAAACGATCGCACAGCTGGCACCGGGAGGTATTTTGTTACATAACGTCCGCCGTTGTTATTCCAGTTGTGAAAGAGTTCTACTCTAACTTACATGCGATCAACAATGAGAATATCTACATCCGAGGAAGATGGGTGACGTTTACTCCATCAAGTGTAAATGAATTATTCTCTATAGAAAACACCCTGGTATGTCACTATTCAAATTTTGTACCTTCTCGATATAATATGAATGAGATATTTCAATATCTGACTGATGAACCGAAGATCGGGAAATGCGTGAAGACGGTATGTTAGTTTCTCCGCATCACTTTTGAATCCTCGTCTCAAAGCACTCGGCACTTTTTCATCTCATCTAAATTGTTACCTACTATGAGGGTAAACAAAGTTTCAATGGAATGCGCTATATTGAATTATTGTATTCAAATTGGATCGCCTATTGATGTTGGATCAATAATTGTTAAGTCCGCATCGAGTTTAATCGTGCATGGGTCGACTCACTGACTGTGACACTCATCTACTATTTTCGCATTATGCGATCGATACTGTGTTTCTTATGAAGCTTCGGAAAAGGTTCTGTTACCTTGGAAGCCGCTCGATCCTACGGATATGTTCCCTACTTTAGACAATAATGAAGACATTACATTTATCTCCCGATAGAGCTTCCCGCAATAATCCTATAAGCAAGGCCTATTTCGGATAAAACGGAGTTACTTATGAAGAAAATTAATGGAATGGAGAAAGAACTACGGAATGTGAGAGATTTAATCGACAATATATCCGATTTATTCGATCACATCGATCGGAGGATGAAGGAACACTTCGATCATTCTAGCACACTCTGGAAGCTAGCTTTCTTCATTTACCGAGAACGTAAGAGTTGGATCACCGAAGAATCCGTTTCGGAATTTCCCTTCGTGCCTTTCTATAACTTATTCGTACATCATCGTCATATAGGAAATATCGAGAAGATGAAGATTCGACCTCGAAGAGTAGTAGTAAAGATTTTCATAAGTATGTTTGTATTTATGTTATTCGATTTGATTTAGATTTTATTATGTGTGGAGTGATGACTTCGAATATCTCAAACTTAGCTGAGATATGCGTCATAGTTTTGTATCAGCATTTAGTGTGTCGTGGATTGGTTTGCGATGCCGATTGGTAGTAAGGATCGGAGTTCGAAGTTCGATTATAGTAGTTTTAAATTATGTTAGTTTGTATGTCTCATGGATTTCAATATTAAAGTTAATTTGTTGTGTCGTGTGAATTTGTTTGTGTATAAGTAGCTAATCTTCATATTAAATTAATAAATGATATGATCGGAAATATAATATAAGGCAAATCGAGGTTGAAAATGATCGACGAAATTCAAAAATTGAAATTTTTTTGGACCTCGCCGACGGCGAGAAAAATCCCGCCGACAGCGAGATCGATCTCGTCGACAGCGAAGAATTTCTCGCCGACGGCGGATTTTTCCCGAAACTTTTGCCTTATGGAATTAATTAGCTCGCTGACGGCGAGAAAAATCTCGCTGACAGCGAGAACGCAAAAAGACCTATATTTGACCGGTCAACCAGCACTATTCATCATCCCCTTCCTAAAATTTTCGAAAAACCGACCTAGTGGCTCGAGAGATCTTCGGATTCGAAGCGATTTCAACACTTTTCGACACCGGATTTCATCTCCTCTGGTAAGAGCTTCACTCCTATGCAAAAATTTTCGATTTTCACCATCGATTTCTTTTACATCGGGATATTTTGAAAAATTTTGAAATGTGAATAAAATACTTGGAAGAATTTCATAGTAAATTCGATTTAAATGGATTTTAGTTGTCATGGGAAGCCTTATTAGTAATATTTCGGAGTTTAGTTAAAATTTTGTAAATTTCACGGATCGAAAAATGGCTCCACGACAAAACCGTCGAGTAGAAGTTCGACGAAAACCGATTCATCAATGCACGAGCACAGGCAAAATATTTTGAAAATATACAAGGAAGAAAGTGCATCGCGGATCGAGTATTCAAGAATCCAGAGGAGAAGTAGAGTGAGTTATAAAGGAGCGAGGATGGGAAAACTTCGTTTCGTTGCTACCGCAGCAGTCTCGTAGAAGTTGTAAAGGAATTTTATACAAACTTAACACAAAGCGTAAGATGCACCGGTTAAAGTTAGAGGATTTTTCGTAGATTTCAATGGCTAAGAATAAACGCATATTATGAAGTTCAAGACACTCGGAGCGAATATGAAACTTTTGGAACTATGGAAGGACCATCGGAAGAGGTGATCGACTTTCTCACCGATGGGAAAGGAGTCCGGAAGATAAAGCAGCGAGAACGGGTAAACTTCCCTCTTTCTATGCTAAATGCAACATCAAAAGCCCGGCATTATTTTATTTTCTCTACTTTGTTACCTACCTACCATCATAGCGAGGTAACAAGAGATAAACGAGCTCCGAATTTCGTATTCGGAACCGAAGAGTATTAATGCGGGAAGTGTTATATATAAAAACATATTAGCCATCGTTAGAAATGAAAGTGGAGGAGGATTAGGACATCCCGGTCTTATCTACGCACTTCGCCAATTATCCTGGGTAGAGGCAAGAGATGATGAGGAATGGATAGAGCCTATGAAACCCCTAACTCGTGCTAATATAAAGAAATATGAATCCCACGAAAGTCGGAGATCGGGAGTGAGAAGTTATTTCACTCACTCCAAGAGAGATATACTCTCTACTAGCTATGAACCTCCCGAGTCTACCACCCCTACCCTTCAAGATCCGATGAATGAATTAACCCCGAGTAGAAAGAGTTTTGAGTTATTTGGAGAAAATATGGAAAGAAGATTCGAGCATATATATCAAAGGATCGTGAGGCTTGGAGAGAAGACAAGATTATGATAGTGAATATCTCCAGATGACATTCGGAATACGAGATCGCATACTATGAAGCCGAGCGTCGCTATAGGAGTGGTGATTTAGATGTTGTCTTTCCCGAGTGCTCCCGATATTCACAAGACAACACTGCTCGGCCTTCTCACCTACGAATCGTGGAGGAGATGATATAGCTCTGGACTTTAATGTCGAAGATTAGGACTTTATTTGTTTGTTTGTTTAATGTTAAGTTATTTTTAAAAAAAAAAAACTTTTATATGTTTATAATATTCAAGATTCTTTATGTTGTAAGACATTAGATGCTTGTTAGATTAATCTGCTTGGATTGTTATAAGTAGTTTAGTTTTTTTTTTTTTGTGTTAGCTAATCGCATTTGTTTTTATATTAATTCAGATGTTAGTTTTCTTTAGTATGTTTTTATTTTCTATTATTCCGTATTGTTTTAAGTTTTAAAATTGTTAATCTGTTAGTTTAATTGTTTTTAATATGTTAGTGATTCATAGTGTAATGTAGAGTTAATTTTAATTGTTGTGTTTAATACTTATCTCGCATTTTATCCTCGCATTTTTCTTGTTATATATATAATGAAGAATACTAACAAGACAAGAGTTCAATGAAAAATGAAAAAGCCTCGCAAAAATTTCAAAGAAAAAAATAAATAAATACCTAAACTTCAAAGGTATGATTTATTTACTCTCCCTTTTTCATTATTTAGAGTAGATATAAAAATTTAAGTTTGGGGGGAGTAAAATACAAATTTAGTTATTAACTTGTTTTCAATTTCTATTTTCAAATTATTATAAAAATGATTTTTATAAGCAAATTTTTCAATTTGATTTAATATGAATTATTTTTTTTAATTATTATAAAAGGTTAAATGAAATATTTCTAGTACTTTAATTAATTAAATAGAATAAACTATTTGGTTAAAGGGAATAAGAATATAAGTAAACTATTTTTAGTAAGAAAAACTATATTCTAAAATTAAAATTCTTAAGTATTCAAGTGAAAAAGAAAAGATTGAAAATCAATGAAGTAAAAACTATGAAGTATATATAAGCTAAGAAATATTTCTAAGTTTCAAATTTAGGAAAATGAAAATGAAGTTCAAAATTATTAACAAGCTCTCCAGATACAGTAATCCTCATTAGAAAAAAAAAGAAAAAGAAAAAGAAAAAGAAAAAGAAAAAGAAAAAGAAAAAGAAAAAGAAAAATGAATGAGAAGCTCGAGGAGATGTCTTATCAAAAATCGACTTCATTCGAATTAACCTAAAGGAAAAAAACTTAGATATTTCCAAAATTATGTTTATGGATTAGAATTTTACCTAATAGTGTTTTCGAATTTCTTATCATATGAATATCTTAAGTAGTTATTCTTTTAAATATACTCATTCCTGAAATGAATAAGAAACTAGTAAATCTTAGACTCGATAACTAAATAATTTATTTCTATAAGATTAATTAAATTACATGAATTATTTTTGTTTAACTTCATTATGATATTAATTAATCTAATTCATAGTTTATTTAAATTGAAAAATCTTATTATAAAACTCATTATTTTTATGTAAGTACTAAAAATTACTTGATGACATAGTAATAAGTAAGTTTGGGGGATTTTGATCGCTAAAAAATTTATTAAGAAATTCATACCTATTTTTGATGAAATTGCACTTTAAAGAAGGTTATTTTCTTTATTTTGTTGCAGTGAATGAATAATTTAGGTGATAAAAGCAAAAATCATAAAAAGGAGCGAATTCGGAGCAAAATCATGCAATTTAGGCCGAGTCGCCGACGGCGAGATCGAGCTCGCCGACGGCGAGGTTACAAGAAGAAAATTCCGAAGAATTTATAACCGTCTCGTCGACAATCGAGCCCGAGCCCGCCGACAACGAGCCCGAGCGATTCGAAGATCTTCGAAGTCTCGCCGACAGTCGAGGTAGTTCGTCGCCGACGGCGAGGTAGTTCAAATGGCACGCATACATCGAACCCGAACACTTTTCGAAGGGATGCTTACGCACCTCTTGGTCCTTTGCTCACCTCTATATATGAGGCCGAAAATCAGTCTTGTGTGTGCAATCTTTTAGTCTTTTGTCTAGTTTTGTGTGCAGTTGTGTGTCTTTAGTGAGTCTTTAGTGAGTTTAGTGAGTAATTAGTGAGTCGTGCTGTATTGGAAGGAAGAGTCAAAGGAACTACGAGGAGTCTGTTTGGGGATAAATCGAGATAAGTATTTGTATTTATTGTTTTTAACTTTAAATGAAATCCATGCTTAGTTTAGTTCCCATGCATTCTGAGTAGTTTATTAATCTTTCTCCTCGTTTATGAAATTAAGTGACTCGATGAAATTAAAATAGTAGATACTTTTATATATATTAATAAATTGTGATAATTTTTACTTAAAACTTAATTTACTTTCAAACTGGCCATTTGATTTGTTAAAATATGTTGATTATCAACTATAGTAAAAATTACATCCGATATTCGGGAAATCAAAAGCCTGGAAGGAGGGTGCAAATAAATAGGAAATAATATCACCGGGCGTAGAATTGAGCATTTTAGTGTGACGGACTAAAATATTCAATTCGATCCTATTGCTTCGAGAGTCGAAGTGTAGATGTTAGCCCTCGGGCGAGGGGAACGTGGGAGCTCGAAGTGGCAGCCGGTATCCTCCCAGCTCTACCGCAGATTCGCAATCAAACATAGGATTAGTCAATATTCTTTACACTCGACCAAAGGGTAAAGAATAGTGAATGCTCCTATTTGTCACAATACCTTAAAATTATCTATTTAAATTCATCAATCACTTAAATTTCTAAACAAGGGGAAAGATACTTTTTCCGAATAGTTAAGACTTATTTAGCAATTAGTTTAATTTCCCGCACTTTCAATACGTATTAATTTTCTACTTAGTTAAGTTACCTAATTAAAATACTTAGTTTACTTTATTGCGCTCAAATTTAAAATTCCAAATTTTCGTATACTATTTTAAAAATTATTATTATTATTTTAAATTAGTTGTTATTTAATTTTCTCTTTCCTCGTGGGATCGATAACCGTGACTCCACTAGAGCCCCGTATTACTTCGATACGATACGTATACTTGCGTAGCATCCACAACATAAACAATTACAATTATATACATATAAATAACAGGGTCAAGTTTTTGGCGTCGTTTCAATTAAATTAAAAATATCATAATATAAAATTGTGGGTCACTTAGTGATGTCAGAATTGAGTGATCATGGGCTCACTGGATTCGTCTTGTCGAGATGCTTGATTTGAATATAAGCTTGCTAGATTTGACATTCGTTTGACCTTCCAATGTGTTCAGAAAACTTTCAAGAGTGGTTTAATGACTTGATCTGACCTTGATTTGGTTCAGATTGGAACAAAGTTGGTATCATTGGGTCTGTCTCGTCAAACTGGTCAGTATGACTATAAATTTGCTGAAATCCAAGCTCTGGATGACTATTTATCAATGTTTGAACATTTCTTGCTCAAAAGATTGCATTGAGATCAGCGTCACGCCTCGAGATTTGTGTTAGATGATGAAGTTTATTAATGACGTACCAATGTTGTTCAGAGGTTTGACTTAGTTCAATTTTATTTGAAAATATCAAAAAATAGATTTAAATTAATACAATATGAATGATTGTAAATTTTGTGATATTTGATTTTGTCTCAAAATAGCTCTATTTTAATAGATATGCTTGAAAAAATTTGATGGTAAATATATAATCAAAACTTTAGTACAGAGAAAAATGATGTTAATATGCGTATATCTCGCTCAATATATTGAGCTACACCATTCTTAATTCCCTCAAACTCTTTGTCATTGTAATTGCAAATATCTTCATCCTCTGGGTTATGATTTCTTCTTCTAGATGGACCAAAAGATTGCGGGAAACTTGAAGCAAATGAACAAGTTTAGTCTAACTTTGAGAGTCAGGGGTGTTGAACTCACTTTTATTGAGGTCTAGTCTTTCTTTAGAATAGCCCAGGGTCTAGCCATATGACTTTTCTAGTGACTATCTTAGATGACTAGCAATGGAACCCTCACCCTACAAAAATCCAAAATATTTCTTTGCTTCACTTGGAGTTTTCAAATGCTCAAATTCTAACCTCTAAGTACTTAGAAGGATGAGATCAAGCATAAAAAAACTCAAGAGGAGTTCCTGATAGGATGGTCAGGCCCTAGGACTTATCCTGGGTGGTTGTTCTGGAGTTGGCACACACACACTTGTACATTACACCTTCACACACTACTCACTACCCTAAACCAAACTCATTCCATTTTGGTCCCCTGGTCTTTGGAAACTCATGGGGGTGGTCCCACAAACCCTAAGCCTATGGCTAAGGTGGCTAAGACCAACACTTGGAGGATCCAATTGGGGTTACCCTTGATCCATGGCTCAAATAAGTTGGCACTCCCAATAGACACTGCAATTTTACCAAATTCCTAATTGTTGACCCTTTAACCCCCTCACCCTACCAAATTACCAAAATACCCTTAAATCCTAAATTTCCCCCAAAATTCCAAAATTACCCAAAATTCCCAAATCCCTTCAAAAATCATTCCAAAATGCTCCCCACCATCTAAATTACTCAAATCCACCAAAATTCCCAAAATACCCCCAAAATACAAAAAATGACCAAACAACCCCTCCAAATTCAAAAATTCCCAAAAATTCTCAAAAATTCCAAAATCATCCAAAATGTCTACAAAACTAATTTAAACCACTTTACCTGACCCAATTTGACCCATTTTGACAAAAAGCCCCAAATTGTCTCTTTAAGCCTAAAATTCCCAAATCACCCCCATTATCCACTCAATTGTTCTTATTCTCCCCCAATTTCAATTCTAAACTCCAATTCATCATGCCCAATCTCATTATAAACCAAATCCAAGTTTAATTTGACCCAATTCCAAGCTCAATTTCAACTCAAATCCAAAATCCTCAAATTTGACTAAGAGCCCAAATTACCCAAATTGAACCTCTTAGCCAAATCAAAATTCTCAAATTTGAATTCTAAACATCTCATAACATTCCCCTAATCCAAATTGACCAGTCAATTGATCCCATATTAAGCCCAAACCTCACCTAAGTCCAACCAAATATAAAATCCCCAATTTTTCCCCAAATTTGCCATATTACCAAAATCCACCAAATTAAATGCCATAACTTTGAAATCTCCACACAAATAAAGTTGAAAAAACTTCATGAAATCCCCATAGACCATTTTGAACCATTAAATAAACCTTGACCCAACTCTAGCCTAACCTAAACAAAAGCTAACCCAAATGTCCCAAAATTGACCAAATGACCAAATCAAGCCAAATTAATCCCCCAAACCAACTCAAAACTACTCCAATCCTTTTCTAAACCCTTCATGACAATCATTTACACCACTTTTCTTAATAAATTAGGTCCAACTCAAGCTCAAACGCAATTTAGCCCAACCTAGCCCAAATTGAACCCATGGTCAAATGTTACCTAACCTAGCCCAATGTGACCAAACCAAACCTCCCATAGCCACCAAATTAACCCTAGGGACTAAGCTAGATTCTAGCTCAACCTAGTGAAGCCATTGACCAAGGGTCACCCTAACTTGGGGGATTTCTTCCCATTTTAGGCTAAACCAAGGATACTTTGTTCCAAGCTTTCCCCAAACCAATTTAATGCCTTGAGTGACTCCTCATTGAACCACCTGACCTCTGGCTACCCTCCTCTGGCCTGGCCAGCTGGCCTAATCACCGAAGGAGCCAAAAACAAGAGATACCTCCCATCGACAAAACCCAAATTCGCCCATCCAAGCCGGCCAACCCTAACTGGTCAATGGTGTCTTTCTGCCCTCCACCTAAGCAATTGATTCCACCCACCAGCCAGCCCTGAGCTTCACCCCAGCCATGGCTATTTAAAACCCACATCTTCATGAATAAAACAGGGAGATGCGCATTTACCTTGGGGAAACTTTGCCAAATTTCTCCCAGAGCTTCCTCCACCACTCCTAAACTCAAGCCAATCAACTTCTAGCCTTAGCCCCCACTGTCTGAGCTCAAATTTTGAGCTTAAAATCAAGCTGAAACTAGGACACATATGGCCACTCCTCCACACTGCACCAAATTTCAATTAACTTCACCCACACCACCCCTGCACTGAACAAAGAAGAAGCCACATAAAAGCCCCATCACAGAGAGCCTCTAACCTTGACTTTGATCAACACCTGAAATTGACCTTGGTCAAATTCAGGTCTAGACATTTCACCATAGCAAGGGACTTCATATGCAAGCTCGTTGGACCTCCCTAAAGCTTCTGCATCTATCTGATTGAGGCCTCCCCTCGCTGACCAAGGTATTAAACTCTTTCACCCTCATGAATGTATTTCGATTCTCTATGCACATTGAGTTGATTTCAGGCTAGGTTAGCCGTATAGATAGATTCGTCTAGGTCAAACGAGTCCATAAAAACAAACCCGAAGTGATTTGGTTGAGTCTAGGCTGATATCTTAGGGTTTTAGTGTGGATGGCTTACGAGACAGACCAGTTAGGGATGATGACGCGGAGCCGTTGGATCACGCGTGTATTTAGTGGACGGTTGTGATGGAGTCGGATTGAGCTATGGTACATAAAACGCCAGCCGAGTCAGCGTCGAGCCAAATGGCAGATTTCAGTCTCTTGGCGACAAGTAGCGCTTCGACGTGCCATAGGATTGTGTGGCGTTGCATTAGATAAGTAAGAAAATAGGGGATTTATGAATTATTTAGTTCATCCTAACTTCAAAAATTCATAACTTGGCGTAGAAAAATAAAAAAATAAAATAAAAATACATTCTTGCTCAGTGAACAAAGAAGAACAATTTGGATTTATTTTCAAGTCTATTTTATGTATATTTGATTTTTAATTGATTAAACACTTTATTTTGTCTTTTGATTCTCCATGAGCATGCACATTTCACCATGTCATGAAATTTAGGGCTTTTGTTATTTCTATTATGTGGGATCTTCCCTGTTTTCTCCAAAGTCAGGGAGATCTCCATGAGGAGATCTCTATTTTTTAGATTTATTGTGTCTATTTCGATTTAAAAATTATAAAAATTATAATATTTATCAGAAAAATATAAAAATATTTTGGTAGGTTTCCTGTGACTAGAGGACCAAAGGAAAAATACAAACTTGATTTAATTCATTAAAACTCACCCTAATTCTAATCAACTTAATAGACTTAAAGATAATTAAATAGGATTAAATATAATTGGGAATGGCTTAATTTTGTTCCCTTCTATGGCTCAAGGTCAGAGGAACTCCCATAAAAAAAATTTAAATTATTTGAAATTAATTTAATCATCTAATTGAATTTTCTAGTGTAATTAACATTTTTGGCATTAAAATAATTATAATAAATAAAATATAAATTGAAAAATTATGAAATTGATTTTGGGAGTTCCTTGTAACCAGAAAAATTTTATAAAATAAAATGGTAATTAAAATCAGCACTTCATTTTTTACCTAAGTTTTCAATTTTAAAATAATTAAAAATTATTAAAATAATATAAACTCGAGCATGGGTTTTGAATTGGTTCGTTTCACAAAGTGTCAAACCCGAGCATGATTTGAGTCCAAAGAACCATTCCTTGGTTTGGGTTGATGAAATTTCGATTGAATATGTTCTGAAGCTTCGTCTTGAGCTCAGTAAGCATGCTTTTGATTAAATTTGAGTTGAAATTAGGTCTAAATATAAGTTCGTTCAAAAGGTGTCACTGCTTGGAAAATGAATATGGAAAAGTGGGTTAGAATCTATGGGGAAGGCTGATTTGGATTGGAATTGTCTTTATAGAGCTTATGGAAGCTTTTCGAAGAGACAATTTGGGTTTTTTAATGAATCCATATTAAACCCGAAAATTGTCATGTTTATGGATAGGGAAATTGAAAGGGAACAGTGGATTTCAAGAACTAATTCTATGGGGAATCAATTGCTTAGGCCTTGGGGAAAAGTTTGATGTTGGATGGTCGAGTGATTTTGCCTGTAGGTTGGTCTATTATCCTCTTGAAGGCTCATAGGTTAGCATATTTATAGGCTTGTGGGAGCCATGGGTGAGCCAAAATCTGCTTGGGTTCACTTGGGGAAGGTGTTAGTAGCTCAATGATGTCTTAGAGATAAGATCTGAGCTGGGAGATAAGCATAATTAAACCTTCCAAGATTAACCCACGTTGGGTTCAATTATTGTAAAAGCTTGGTTCATAATTTGGCTTGTTTGTATTGGCTCATTCATGAGGTAGTTAAAGCTTCTCAAGATGATCTGAATTAGCCTCCCCATATGAGCTTCATGACTCATTCAATATGTTGGAGATGAGATGACACATAAGCACCCCTTCTCCCATTTCCATGATATGTCATGATGAAGCTAATTATGGTGAAGATGATGACTTGGCTAAGTCTTCTTTTCCATTGGAATAGGAGGGAGGTGCTCTCCACCTATGCATCCAAGTCACACCTCAATTTTGAGAGGGGATGACACATATACCTCACCATCATGATGGTGTCATGATAACTCTTAACCTTAGTTAAAATTGATGATTTATGGGTTGGTTAATGTGTTAACCATGCTATGAAGAGTCTTATGGGTCATGGGTAACCCATTAGTAACACTCCATAAGTTAAATTTGATTTTAAAAAATCAATTATTGGTTTTTTATGTCATGAATGATGTCATGGTTTAAATTTAAAAGGGTTATTTACTTATAATTCCATTTCAAATTAATTATGTAATTAATTAAAAAGATATGAAATTATAATATTAACCCATAAATTAGTCAAAATGATTTTGGAAGTTAATCATTTGATTAATTTTATTAAATGGGTTCAAAATTGATTATTTTGACCAAAATTGACTAAAGTTAACCATGGTTGGCCATGGTTGACCAAAGTTGACCCAGGTTGACCAAAGATGACCTTTCTAACCTTTTCATGGTTAGGTTAGCCATAAGGTCTCTTGGGTTTGATGGTATGGCCTGGTTTGGTCATGCTGACCAAATTTGACCTTTTAGTTCATAGGTTGACCAATGTGGTCAAAATGATTGTTATTAGGTTATGGATTAACTATTTTGACTAAAGTTTGACCATTTAAGTCAAGGGTTGACATGTTGGTCAATGTGGTGGTCAATAGGTCCATTTGGACCAAAATTTGACCATTTTGGTCGACGGTTGACCTATTGGTCAATGTGGTGGTTAATAGTTCCATTTTGACCAAAGTTTGACTATTTAGGTCAATGGTTGACCTTTAGGTCAATGTGGTAGTCAATAAGTCCATTTTGGCAAAATTTTAACCATTTAGGTCAATGGTTGACCTTTGGGTCAATGTGGTGGTTAATGGGTCCATTTTGACAAAAGTTTGACCATTTAGGTCAATAGTTGACCTTTGGGTCAATGTGGTGGTCTTTAGATCATGAATTGATAACTTTGACCAAGTTTGACCATTTAGGTCATTGGTTTGATCTTTAGGTCAATGGGGTGGTCTTTAGTCCATTTATTGACCATTTTGACCAAATTTAACAATTTATGTCATTGGTTTGATCTTTAGGTCAATGGGGTGGTCATTGGGTCATGGATTGACCATTTTGACCAAATTTGACCATTTAGGTCATTGGTTTGACCTTTAGGTCAATGGGGTGGTCATTGGGTCATGGATTGACCATTTTGACTAAATTTGACAATTTAGGTCAAGGGCTGACCAGATTAGAGTTTGTCATTCTGATCTGATCATTTTTTAAGATGTCATAAAGATTTGGGCTAAAAGATTTCATTAGGGTTTTACCCTAGACATTAAGGTTTAGTGACCATTGATAAGATTTAGGAGGTCAATATTTGTAGACTTCCTTTCTCGAAATGATTTATAAATGATCATCACAAAAGTGAGGTCAAGAGATCAATTAGGGTTGGACAACTTGGATGGGCAAATTTGAGTTTTGTCCATGGGAGGTGGCTCTCGATTTTGGATCCTCCAGCGATTAGGCCAGCCGGCCAAGCCAGTTAGAGGTGGCTAGAGGTCAGGTGAGCCAGTGTTCAGGTGAGCCAGTGGTCAGGTGAGCCAGTAATTAATTTGAGTGGTGATGGGTCTTGGAAAATATCTCTTTGGTTTAAGCATTTAAAGAAAAAAATCTCCTAATTTAGGGGACCCTTGGTCCATGACTCAACTAGGTTAGGCTAGGTGGACTTAGACCAGTCCCTAAGGTTCATTTGATAGCTGTGGTGGACTTCGGTTGGTCACATTTGGCTTGATTTGGTCACATTGGGTCATAGACGCAATTTAGGTCACTTAGGTTCAAGTTGGGCTAGGTTGTGTTCAAGCTTTGGTTAGGTCCAACTAATTGTTCAAAATGATGTGCATGATATGATTGTCACAAATGTTTTAGAAGAGAATTGGAGTGATTTTAAGTTGGTTTGGGAGGTAGATTTGGCGGTATTTGGGCACTTGGTCAATTTGGGTTAACATGGGTTGGGCTTGGGTTTAGGCTAGGCTAAAGCTTGGCTAGGGTTCAATTGGTAGTTCAAATTGATGTAGGTGATTGTCATGAAGGGTTTTGGATAGAAATTGGGTGGAAATTTTAGGGTTAGGGCATTCAATTTGGTGGAATTTGGGCATGTGACACATTTGTGGAAATTTTGGGGATTTTAACTTGGGTTAGAATTGGATGAGGTTTGGGCTCAAATGAAAATCAATTTATGGATCAATTTGGTGTGTAAGAATGTTATGAACAGTTTAGAATTCAAATTTGAGAAAATCGACTTGGCTAAGGGGTTCAATTTGAAAGTATAGGTCATATGGTCAAAATTGGGGCTTTTTGATTTGGATTGAAATTAGGTTTGGGAATTGGTTCAATTGGACTTTGATTTGGTTTAAATTGAGTTAAGGCATGACAAATTTGAGTTTAGAATTGAAATTGGGGGAGATCGAGGTCAATTGGGTGGACATTGAAGTTGGTTTGGGCATTATAGGCTTAAAGGGGCAATTTAGGGCTTTTGGTCAAAATGGGTCAATTTGGTCAAATTGGGTCTAGTGAAGTAGTTCAAATTAATTTTGGGGACATTTGGGATGATTTTGGAATTTTTGAGAATTTTTGAAATTTTTGAATTTGGAGGGGCATTTTGGTCATTTTTGGGGTATTTTGTGAATTTTGGTAAATTTGAGGTGTTTTGGGTATTTTGAGTGGTGAAGAATACTTTGGGATGATTTTTGGAGAAAATTAGCTAATTTGGGCATTTATAAGATTTTGGGTATTTTGAGGGTATTTTGGGAATTTTGTTAAATTTAAGGTATTTTGGGTATTTTGGTCAAAATTAGAGTTTAGGGGCAATTTGTTAATTTGGTGGAGTTTAAAAGTGAAAGGGTCAAAGGTTGAAATTTTTGGCAAAATTGGGGTTAAATGTCAATTTCAACCTATTTGAGCCATGGACCAAGAGAAATCTCACTTTGGCTCATCCATGTGTTGGTTCTAACCTAACTCTAGCCTGAGGCCAAGAGTTTAGGGAACCACCCACATGTGTTTCCAAAAGAGTAGGTGATCAAGTGTAGGCATGTTTAGTTTAGAGTTGTGAGGTAGTGAGTGTAAGTCTAGAGAGGGTGTGAGTATGTGTATGAGCCTGACGTAGACCAGACTTCTCAAGATTATGCTTGGTCTCATCCTTCTACGTACTTAGAGGTTCGACTTTAAGCATTTGAAACTCCAAGTGAAGCAAAGAAGTGTTTTGAATCTCTATGGGGCAAGGGTTCCATAACTAGTCTTCTAAGATAGATACTAGGAGAGTCCTATGGATAGACCCTAGGCTATTCTAAAGAAAGACTAGACCTCAACAAAAGTGAGATCAACACACACACCACACATACAATATAACAACACACCTCAAAGATAGTGTGGTAATGCACCCCAAAGATAATATAACAACTCATCAACAATTAAATGCATTGATGTTCCCCACATATTGTGCAATGACGCATCTAGAAAATGGTGTAACAACGCGCCCCACAATAACTTCTTACAATGGATGAACTCAAGATATGATGACTTTCTTCGGACTCTCAAAGCTCTCTCATTCCAGCCCACCACTACGATCTACATGGTCGACAACTAGGAGTATAAATGTGTCAAGTCAAGCTCAAGCCACCCTCGGCTTAAGCTGAGCTTGATTAATTTAATCGAGTTTGAGCTCGAGATTAAGGCTACAAGTTCATGTTGTTAGCTCACAAGCCAGCTTGTTTATTATAAATGAGAGAAAATAATATTAATGTAAGATAATGTTATAATAAAATGACAAATAGAGTGATCGGTAAAGATAATAATAATAAGAAATCACTTAATATAAAGTATAAATATTATTTTTTAAACATTTTTAATTCTTTAAAGATAAAGTCTTCAAATTTAATATATTTTGAGTACATTTTATATTAGTATTATTTAAATGATTAATTTTACGAGATAACAAGTCAAGTTGGGGCTAGCTGAAGCTTGGTTTGTTTGCTCATCGAGCTTAGTTAATGAGCCACTTATCGAGCCGAACTCAAGCGAGCTCACAAGTCAGTTCAACTCACTTACACCCCTATTTATAGTTCATGCAGCTCCTAACTGACATTTGCAACCTATAAATATTATCATAGCTCGTCAGCTCCCAAATCTGTCTTATGTGGCCTACAGATGTTATCACAGTTCTTAAAATCTCAACTTTGGCCTCTATGGCTTACATACGGTATTACAACTTATGCAGTTCCCAACTCTGGCCTTTATGATAAACAAAAATTATTGCTGCTCACCACTACGACCTATATGACTAACTATCACTTGCGTGGTCCATAGCTCAAGCAGATCCAACTTCAGTTCTTGCGATCTATGGACATTATGACAACTACTGTAGCACCCAACTCCAACTTATGTGTTTGGAAGATGTTATCACAGCTCACGCAGCTCCCAACTATGAAATTTACGACCTTCGAAACTTATCACAACCCACACAGCTCCCAAATGAGACTTTTGTGGGCTAGAAACTTTATCAGAACTCATGCAACTCCCAAGTTTGGTCTCTGCAGTCTGACCCACGGAAAAATATATGTTTTTTGTTATATGATTTTACTCATTTTTAGTGATATTATACTTTAAAAGGAATGTATTTTTGTATGTTTTTTGGTTTTAGGTGCAATAAATGTCTTTTAGAAAAAAAGAAGAAAAAACGATGCAATTTGGAGCAAAAAACGAGCAAGAAATGAAATTCTGCCCTGACACCTTTCGATAAGTTTTTTGATGATTAATCTCTTTTAAACTTCTAGCATATTTTTGAATAAGATTACACTTTAAAGAAATGTTAATTTTATGCTTATTTTGTAGGGCTATCTGTTAGGAACGCAACGCAACTGAAATGGGGCGAAACGGAGCTAAAACGGAGCCAAACGGAGTAAAACGGTGGAGCTGCGCAGCAGTCTGCTCGCCGACGGCGCCCTCGAGCTCGCCGACGGTAGGATTTTCCCGAGAAGGCCAAAATATGACTGAAAAGCTCGCCGATAGCGCCCTCGAACCCGCCGACAGTGCCCCGGACGACTATGGACCAACTTTTGGCGGTTTTGGGCCGAAATTCAACATATTTGGACACGTTTTGAAAGGGTTCTTGTGGAAACTTTTCAAACTTTGTCTCTACACTTTAAAAGAATAATTTTGGGTTAGAAAAGAGAGGAGGAAGGTTAGAAAAAAAGGAGAGGAATGTTATGAAAAACTTGGAGAATGTTTAGGGTTCTTAGATTATGAGTAGAAGTGTAGATTTCTACCCTTTGGAGAGATTGGAGAGGAGATTTTGAGAGAATTTGTAAGGGATTGCACTATCATTGCATGAATTGATGAGAGACTTTGTGGGAGAGATCTTCATCTTTCTTTCAAAGGGAAAAAACTAAGTATTGTTCTTCATTATCTTATGATTTTGTAAACACTTACCTAGTGGATTTGCTTTGGTTAAATGAAGTTTCCGTTGTGTTTTCTTCGTGCTTTGTGACGTATCTCTCTTACTCTTTCTTCTTCTTTGGAAATAGTGACATGAGAAGATTATGCCATTCTTTTCCTTTTACTTTTCTTTTGTAATGAGTAGATTTCATGTGTAGGATGTTGAGATATATGCTAGAAGAAGTTTTATTTATAAATGTGATGGTTTTTACTTGCACTTCATTTACATTGCAATTAAGGCCTGTTGTAATATTAAAATTCATTGTGAAAATATACGATCCGAGAGGGTTATGCTTTTTACAACTAATACGAACCAGATTGAAATTCCATGGATGGTGAAGTTCATGGGGGATTGAAAGCAAATAAACAGGGAAATATAATTATTGGACGTAGAAGTGAAGATTTTAGAGTGACAGACTAAAATCTCCAATTCGGTCCTATTATTTGAGTACTGAAGCGAAGATGTTAGCCCTCAGGCGATGGGAACGTGGGAGCTCCGAAGTGAGAGCCGGTATCCTCTCAGCCTAGCCACGGATTCAGTAAACAAGCATAAGATTAGTCAATGTTCTTTATGCCTGGACCAAATGGTAAAGAATATGATTGCTCCTATTTGACACATACAATATTTAATGCATCTCATTCATATATATTATCCATTTCATTACATAAGAATAGTAATTTTTAGTATCTCAAAATTCTTCAAACCAATTCATCCAAAAAGGGTTATCTTTAGAAATAATATTTGCATTTAGTTATGGTTACTATCTTTACATTTAAAACTTGCATTTAGGAGTAGTTGCTAGATAAAACATCATTTTAATCGACATTTCAAACTAAAGAGTAATAATAGTAGACTAGAATTTGACTAAGGACCTTTTATCTCGCTTCCCTGTAGAATCGATAACCAGGACTCCACTAGAGTCCTGTATTACTTGAGCGATACATATACTTGCGTTGATATAAGTGACTTTATTATTAATCAATTGCACTCATTTTTATCACCTCAAAAGTCGCGGTCAAGTTTTTGGCGCCGTTGCCTGGGATTTAATTCTTCTAGTAGTGGTGTAGAATTCTTGTATTTTTTGGTATATAAAAAAGTCGCATCAAGTTTTTTGGCGCCGTTGCCGGGGAAGCTTTGGTAAGAACTTTAGGAGAATTTTAGTTGAAGTAATTAGGTTTAGACTTAAAAAACTGTAGTGTCATAAAAACTGTTTTGAGTGAAAAGTGTTTTTTTGTATGAATAAGTGTTGAAAAAAAAATTATTTGTGTGAAAAATAAGGTGTTCGTGAAAATGTTTTATTGTGTTGAATATATTTCATCTATTATTTGTTTAATTGTTAATGTATTGTTTATTGTGTTGCATGTGCGAAACAAAGGATCTGCAAGACTTGTGCCTTATGATCCCGAGTTTGAAAAAAATAAAAAAATAAAAATACAGAAATGACTTAAAAAACTAGAAATGGAAATGGAAAACTTTCAAGATAATAACTTGGAAAATCATCATACTTCATTGAGGGATTACGTAAATCTTACGACAGATGAAATTCACTCAAGTATTCAAAATCTTATCGTAGAAGCTGATTCGTTTGAAATAAATCCTAAGATTATCCAACTGGTATAGAACAATTAGTTTGGGGGAACTCCTTCGGAGGATCCCTATTTACACTTATCAAATTTTCTAGAACATTGTGCTACATTTCGTTATAACGGTATGTTAGACGATGCTGTTAGGCTAAGGCTTTTTCTTTTCTCACTAAGGGATAAGGCTAAAATGTAGTTATACTCATTAGCACCTGGTTCTATTAAAAATTGGGAGGAGTTTCAGAAATTCCTAACTAAGTATTTTCCACCTTCAATGACTACTAAACTTAGAAACGATATTATCTCATTTTGTCAATATGAAGGAGAATCAATATACGAAGCATGCGAAAGATTTAAGGAACTCCTAAGAAAGTGTCTACACCATGCTTTCAATGAAGCTTTGGAACAGATGCCAAGTTATGTAAAGTTTATGAAGGATATATTAAATAAGAAAAGGAAATTTGGGGATTACGAGACAATTGCACTAAGTGAGGAGTGCAGTGCTATACTTCAAAAAAATTTTCCTCGGAAACTTAAAGATCCTTGTAGCTTTACAATTCCTTGTGCAATTGGAAAAAGATTATGTGGAAAAGCTTTATGTAATTTTGGAGTGAACATTAATGTGATGCCTCTATCTATATTTAGAAGGTTAGGTTTAGTTGATATTTCTCCCACTACTGTAACCCTTCTATTAGCTGATCGATCTATCATTTATCCCAAAAGGAGTTATAGAAGACGTGCTTGTTAAAGTCGATAAATTTATCTTTCCTTTGGACTTTATTGTATTAGATATGGAGGAAGATAAAGAAATTCCAATTATTTTAGCGAGACCTTTCCTTGTTACTAGACAAGCTATGATAGATGTGCAAAAAGGAGAGTTGACTATGAATATTAATGACCATGAAGTCACTTTTAATGTATTAAAGACTATGAAATTTCCAACTAAGAGAAAAGATGATGAATGTTTTTGGATGGATGAAATTGATTATCTAAGTAAACACCATTTCCAAGAAAGTTTTGAGAGTAAGTTAACTGATGAGATTGACATAGATTTTCATGATGATTTGAAAACAATATTTAAAAAAGACTGTATGTATGTTCAGGAGAGGTGTGAAATGATGGATGCTACCAAAAATAGTAAACTTTTAATTTCATCTATTGAAAAATCTCATGAACTTAAGATGGATGTACCCCATACAATTTTAAAGCCTATCTATTTAGGGAATTCATCTACACAACCAGTCTTTATATCTTTAGATGAGACTCAATCACAAGAAAACCTGAATTGAATGATGAACAAGATAAAATTATTGAACAAAGACTTGGAAAAGAATTTAAGGATAAATTTCAAAAGAACTTTGAGTTGAGAAAAGAGGATAAGGATATTGAAATACCAATGAAAGAAATTCCTAAGAAATTAGAAAAACCTATTTCCTTAACTAAGATAGATCCTCCATCATTTAATAATTATAAAGGGGAAGAATTGGAAGATAATTTGAAACAGAATAGTGACAGAAGAATTTGATCCTGAATATGAATTATCTAGAGAAAATCCGATCCAAAATTTGGGAGATCTTGAATTATCATATACAGATCCATTTCTTATGAATTTCAAGGATGATATTAATATGCGGATTGAGAAAATCAATAGAAGAATATTGGATCTAGAAAGAAATATGAGGAACAATGATATAAATCAAACTGAAAATGAAGAGCTGAATGAAAAATTAAAATTTGAGGATTTTATAGAAATCCTTGGATGTGGAAATGATTGGGCGATTGATCGAGGATTACTTAATTGGAATTTTGATCCAGGTGGAATCATTTGTCGGGCTTACGACGTTAAACCAAGCGCTTTATGGGAGGCAACCCATAGTTATCAGTATGCTTTGATTTAGTGTGCGTGACAGTCATGATTGTTAGTATTATATTGTATTTGCTTTATAGTGGATTGATCAGTTTGATTGATGATTGATAGATGTTTGGATTATTATTGCTTTGATCTGATCTCTGTCTGTGTCTTGAGGGAGGTGATTCCTTAACTTCTTATTACGGTTAGACTTGATCTCTTGTAGTAGATAGATTAACGAGTCCACTATGACTTGGGTCTCACCCAGACTTGAGTTTTACAAGAGAAATCATGTATTTCGAACATTGATAGTTCCATCTTAATTTGTTACTTCCTTTTTGCAACTTTATTGTCATCTTTTACTATCTTTATAACTGTTAGAGGTGTTTAATTATAAGGATTAGATGATGCCTGAGATTGGTGCCTAGGAGCCAATTTATTATGGATAATCTTATCTTTGGGATTATAATTAAAAAAATCATTTAAAAGTACCTAATTTACTAGTGTAGTGATTCCGTTAGAAATTAGAGGTAAGTTAGTAAGATGTGATGAGTTTATGGAAGAGTTGACCTCATTTATCTTATGTGTATTTATGTTTGTGCTAAAATTTTATATAACAATTGAGGAATATTTTTATATTCCCTTGCTGGTACCTGCTATGCTTGTTAAACTTTTATTTAGTGAATTTCATTCTGGCATGATTAGTTTAGATTTACTTTCTGCTGCATATTATTCTGTCCTAATGAATACTTGTAAATGGTTTTGATAGACACTTGTGGTAGATAGAATTTCTAAATTGTTTTCTTCCTGCTTATATTTTATGTACTGAATGCTATATATGTTAAAAAATAAAGTTTGGGGGTAGGAAGAAAAATAAAATTTTAATGTGAAAATACTTCCTTTTAGTGTAATTTTATTGCAAGCATGTTTTGAAATGATTTACTTTCTCTTACAGTCATTCTATCCTAATTATGCATGTATATGAATTTAATAGGATGTTGTAGTAGTAAGTAAATTCAACATTTACTTTTTTTTCCTGCTACATTTTATGGAATTAATTGCAAAATATTTTAAAATTTAAGTTTGGGGGGAAGAAAACAAAATTTTTTAATGTAACTTTATTTGTCCTCAGTAGCCCATATTTAATTTGATATCACTTTTAAAATGACTTGTGATATATGGTGTTTCCTTTAGGTTACTATAATTTCAATTTTAGGAATGTTAGAAAAATATTCTAGTTGAAATTCTTAGTGAAGAAACTGTTCTAGAGTTTAGATATTTTGTAAGAAACATTGAGAAAATGATTTTGTTATTTATGGTAGAAAGGAGTTAAATATTTGAAAAGCTAAAATTCTTAGATTTATACTTAATGAGAATTGAGCCGTTATTGAAAACCTTTTTCAAACTAATACTTACACTTATAAAAAGTGAGGGTAAGTTTTGAGTTTTGGCTTTTAAAGAGAGGATAATGAAATTCAAAATTATTAAATGCCTATCTAGATATAGTAATCCTCACATAAAAAAAAGTTAAAAAAAAGGATTAAAAATGATCCCGAAAGAAAGAAAAAAATGAAAAAAGGGGATTAAAAATGATCCCGGAAGAAAAGAAAAAAAAAGAGAAAATATGTGAGGAGAATCTTGAGAAGAAGCCTAATAAAAAATTTGTTTTACTTAAATCTTTTTAAATGAAAAGACTTAAAAACAATCCTAAACTTATTCTTATTTCAAAAGGTATTGGTCAAATTAGTATAGATAAGGTGCTTAAATTCAATTTTTATACTTTCTATTAATCTTTAGTTTGACAATTTTCAATAACTTTTGAAGTGAATAAAAAAATCAGGATTCCTAAGTCGAATATGAGATATTCTTATATTCTAGTCTTAGGTTGATTTGCTAGAATTTTTCCTATGTTATACTATAATATTTCTGAGATGAAATTATAGGAAACTCTATTGAAACCCACAACCACAAGTTAATATATTTGGTTTTTAAAGTTATAATGTTACTTGAGGACAAGTAACAGTTAAGTTTGGGGGATTTTGACCCACTGAAAAAATATATGTTTTTTGCTATATGATTTTACTCATTTTTGGTGATATTACACTCTAAAAGAAAGATATTTTGTATGTTTTTTGGTTTTAGGTACTATAAATGACTTTTGGAGAAAAAGAAGCAAAAACGGTGCAATTTGGAGCAAAAACGAGCAAGAAATGAAATTCTGCCCTGACACCTTTCGATAAGTCTTTCAATGTTTAATCTCTTTTAAACTTCTTGCATATTTTTGAATGAGATTACACTTTAAATAAATGTTATTTTTATGCTTATTTTGTAGGGCTATCTGTTAGGAACGCAACACAACTGAAATGGGGCGAAACGGAGCTAAAACGGAGCAAAACGGAGCAAAACGGTGGAGCTGTGCAGTAGTCTGCTCGCCGACGGCGCCCTCGAGCTCGCCGACGGTAGGATTTTCCCGAGAAGGCCGAAATATGACCGAAAAGCTCGCCGATAGTGCCCTCGAACCCGTCGACAGTGCCCCGGACGACTATGGACCAACTTTTGGCGGTTTTGGGCCGAAATTCAACGTATTTGGACACTTTTTGAAAGGGTTCTTGTGGCAACTCTTCAAACTTTGTCTTTACACTTTAAAAGAATAATTTTGGGTTAGAAATGAGAGGATGAAGGTTAGAAAAAAAGGAGAAGAATGTTAGGAAAAACTTGGAGAATGTTTAGGGTTCTTAGATTAGGAGTAGAAATGTAGATTTCTACCCTTTGGAGAGATTGGAGAGGAGATTTTGAGAGCATTTGTAAGGGATTGCACTAGCATTGCATGAATTAATGGGAGAATTTGTGGGAGAGATCTTCATCTTTCTTTCAAAGGGAAAAAGCTAAGTATTGTTCTTCATTATCTTATGATTTTGTAAGCACTTACCTAGTGGATTTGCTTTGGTTAAATGAAGTTTCTGTTGTGTTTTCTTCGTGCTTTATGATATATCTCTCTTACTCTTTCTTCTTCTTTGGAAATAGTGGCATGTGAAGATTATGCCAATCTTTTCCTTTTAGTTTTCTTTTGTCATGAGTAGAATTTATGTGTAGGATGTTGAGATACATGCTAGAAGAAGTTTTATATATAAATGTGATGGTTTTTACTTGCACTTCATTTAGATTGCCATTAAGGCCTGTTGTAATGTTAAAATTCGTTGTAAAAATATACGATCCGAGAGGGTTATGCTTTCTACAACTAATACGAACCACATTCAAATTCCATGGATGGTGAAGTTCATGGGGATTGAATGCAAATAAATAGAAAAATATAATTATTGGACGTAGAGGTGGAGATTTTAGAGTGACAGACTAAAATCCCCAATTCGGTCCTATTGTTTGAGTACTAAAGTGGAGATGTTAGCCCTCAGGCGAGGGGAACGTGAGAGCTCCGAAGTGAGAGCCGATATCCTCCCAGCCTAGCCACGGTTCAGTAAACAAGCATAGGATTAGTCAATGTTCTTTATGTCTGGACCAAAGGGTAAAGAATAGGATTGCTCCTATTTGACACATACAATATTTAATGCATCACTTTCCTATACATTATCCATTTCATTATATAAGAATAGTAATTTTTAGTATCTCAAAATTCTCCAAACCAATTCATCCAAAAATGGCAGTTACGAGATCGACTATGACCTTTACGGCTAGTTATGAATATTATTGCCAAAATATCATTGTTCACTAACTTGTGATTCCATCTTGCTTAACTTGTGAGAAGACTGGGCCTATGCAAAGCTATTGCATAGTGGATTATTTCAACTGGGCTAAGCTCTGTGTTTTTTTCCATATCTAGAATATTCCATGTAGAAACTTTCAGCGATTTTACTTATCACTTTAATTACTTGAGTGTATGCTAGATTCTTACGCAACTCTAAAATAATAAACAATTAATCTAAAATGCCAAATAATTATTCAGCCACCGTGAATCTTCCGACACCCATTAATTATAAGTAACCAAAAAGTATTTTATTACTTCCTAAGAGAAGTTATTTAGCTTGAGCATGAAAATTATAGAAGTTCGTAAAGTTGTTGAAAAGGAATTTGTGCTTAACAAGAGTGTAGTTTCCATGATTATTGATTATTAGATAATGATAAAATGATAAAATGATAACAGAAAAAAATTGTAGAAATATGAAGGATAAAAATCCGTCTAAAGGATGTTAGATGTTAGAATGAGTGTGATTAATTTTAATGTTAATGAGTATCAATTTTTTTATTAAACCAAGTGAAAGAGAGATGAATACTTAATTCTAATAATATATTGACTTTCCTCCCCAACAAAGACCTCGATGTGGTAGCATCACCCTTTGTAACGATGAAGTCTAGTAACTACATCAGTCCACACATTTTTCCATGTAACGGTAGAAGAATCAGTAGCTACCGCAGCCCCAGCTTCCTCAAGAGGAACTCCCGGTTGAGGGGTTACTTGGAATGCTGCCAAGATATCAGTATCTTTGGTTTCATAATTAGGAGTATAATAAGTCAATTTGTAATCTTTACACCAGCTTTAAATCCAACACTTACTTTAGTTTCTATTTAAGGTGACATAAGTCCCTCTCTACAACTCATGAATTAAGAATTCACACAACAATAACATCTACTTGATTTGAATTAAGTGTGAATGAAACTTTTGACAAAAACATTTACAATTCAGAAAAGATTCAACTAAACTCTAAGTTAATATTATCAATTTTTGAATTTAGATTAAATAGCCCACCCCACCCCCACCCCCACCCCCTTGATCTTTTACTAATAACAAAATAATTCAGGTTAATTTACCAAATACCAATCAACTACCACTAATATAAAGACATATAGTTAGTAAAGAATTTAAAATATTATTTATGCAAAGAGCATCATTGTTCACAAAAAAATGCATGTGAACAAGAATCAAAGAGTTCCATGAAAAACAACCTCTACATCAATGAGTTAAGAGGTAGCTATCAAGGTTGTAAATGCAATCCTCAAACAGGTTCTATTTGATCTAAATTCTCCTATAGGGATAAGGTAAATGTTATTGCAATCATTTTAATTATTTCAAATAGACATTCTTCTATTAAGAAATGAAAGTAAGCTTCCATGCACACTTTAGCCTCAAGATGACATCAAATTACTGTGGATATCTTGGACAATTTTCTACAATCTATAGTACAATCTTTTGCTTGAAGACTCCTTAAGTTCTAAAGATGCAATGATAAGGAAGTTAAAAATGTGGAAATGAACATTTATTTTGTTATTAATTTTAGTTAGATATAGAACTATATCAAGCATTTTAGATGAAAGTTTAATACACTTCATTTGACTGAGTCTAACTTGTGAATTTGTAGAGTTTGTTTTTACTGTTGTTAACCAGAACTACTCTAGAGAACTATGATGATGATGATGACTTACATAAACATGATGGACTTCTTCCAAAGATGGCATTATCAGTCTATGACTAATAACATGCATATCTAACCTACTAATTAGTAACATTAAAAATAGAAGAATACGTGTTTTTATTTTCAACGTAAGTTATTTTGGTATTAATCCTGGGATGATTGTTGGAGGCTCTAGATTGTCTTTTAGAGGGAGCTCTACTTATATTTCTTCCTCTAGGGGAAAAACTTAATGCTTGGAGGTGTGTGTTTGGGCAAAATTGGTTTTTATAAGCAAAAGTAATACAATAACAACAAGCTTAAGGTCTATAGCCATATAAGATTTATTAATTAATTTTTCTTTTTGGAATGAAGTATTATAAGAATATTATTAGAAAGCAAAACATATGATTTAACTTGAATACAACCTCTAACAATTGCTAACATATATCTGGTAATGAACAAATTAGTGGAAACCAAGGGAATATCTATTTTGTTAGTATTTTTCGGAAGCACATAATTCATTTTTTACAACAAAGTGGTAAGAGAACCTTTCAGAGAATATGCACCATCAGTTTGTTCTCAAGTATATATCCACATAACTGAAAGCAATATCAACAACGGATTTTATAGAAACTAACACTTGAATCTCATGGATCGCTGTCAACTAAAGGACTCTAATCACTTGTAACATAAAATTCCATGAAGAAATTATAAATTTGGGTCCTTTCTTAAAAAGTAAGAATTAGAACCCAATTCCAATCTCTACTTGACAAATACTCGAGTTTCACCAATAATCCTACTTACATAAGCATGCAGAAATTGAAAGAAAAAAACACGTGAAATATGTAAAAACCTATGCAACAACTAATCTTAACAAGAAAGACTATTGAAATTAGCCTTTTTACTGACTATTAGACTCTATAGTATTTTTTTAGAACTCCTTTTTCCTTTAAGATTATTTCTTCTAATAATATTTAAATTGATGAGGCTTTTTTGTTTTTTTTATTTTAAAAAGATTTAGAAGCACAAACCATGATTGGTGGGAGTGACTATATTTTATCCGCTTATGCTTCCATTGGTGCGGGAAGGGATGCTAGCCTTCTCCTTTGAAATCGAGGTGGAAGATTCTTTATGTACCTCTTCGGACCTATAGTCCATGGCAAGAACACTCCAGTGCCGCCGCGCCCAAATCTTCTCTCTTGGCTCATAACCATTGGCCTTGGTGGTGCTAACATGAACATGGGATCTCGAAGAGAAAGCCCCCATGTTGGCACCATAGCATGTGGTCCATAAGCAATAGGACTTATTTCAGGCTCTCTTGCTGGTTGTGGTGGTTGCCATAAAGTAATGGCATTTGATTGTTGAGAGGTAGGAGAAGATAGATCAACCTGGCTTGTAGGAGTCCGAACTTTTAATAACGATATGGTTACTCGTTTGTTAGGAGATGGGCTTACGACATGCCTTGCCATTTCTGCACTGTTACCACGCATTACCAAGAGTGACCTGAAGAAGGATAGTTAGTAAGTAATGATAATAAAATTTAACTTTTAATCATAATTTGGTAGCCAATAATTATTTAAATATAATTTCCATACCCTTTTGCGAGTGAGAGTGTAAGGGATCCTTTATAATCTCCATTTTGATCACTAGAGATTACTCGACCAAATGTTATGCTTGTCTCAGAGAGGAACAACGTGGAGATGGGATTTTCTAAATGTGGAGGTTTGAAGTAGGGGTGTGAGTGCTCGTCCTGTAAAAAAAAATAAATTATTTTACATTATTAATAATAGGCTCAGATTTAAATACTAACTAATAGTACCTCATCAAAGAAATATATGAGGCAACAATTAGGCCTTTTACTTTCTGGTATCAAGTGCCATTGAATCAGATGATCTATTACAGATAGAAGAATTGAAGGAATAGGCTCAATGCTACCTGCAAAGCAACAAAGTACTATGTGAAGCATAAACTGGCAAAGTTGGAAAAGAAACCATGTGATTTACTAGTGTAAAAAATAAATTTAAGATGGGCACAATAAATATGAATTTGTAGTTTAAAATGTTAGTTAAAAATGGTTAATTTTAAGAAACAAATAAACTTTATTAATTGTGCAAAAGAAACATATGCTTCATTAAATGTAGAAAAATCCAATCATCATGATAATACAGTTGGAATTACAATTTTAAAAAAGTATTTTTTGAAATTATTTAGAAGTGGTTTAAAGCAAGGTTTGAAAACCGGACTAGACATTGAACTGGTAGTAGGAGATGTTCAAGATTCAATGGTTGAACTCAGGTTCACCCGGAAGGCATAATAAATCATAAATATACTTAAAAATAACTATAGATAAGATTTAGATAATACTCAATTCTTAAAATTCTAACACCTATAATTCAATTTTAACATGCCATTTTATCCATGCATGAAACTTGTATTTCATTTTTTAAAAAAAGTGATATTCTATATGATATGGATGATTCTGGTGGTATAAATGTAAAAAAAATAGAGTTTAGGTGTTAGAAATGTAAATAATAAAATTGGGTGGCATCTATATAAATTGAATTTTTTTGTAATAGTGTTCTTTTCATGTGATATGAGTGAATTGGGTGGTACAAATGCAAAAAATAGAGCTTAGGTGTTAGATATGTAAATTGCATAAAATTCGTGGTATAAATTTTAAACAATACAATTTCCAGTTTAGGGGTCAAACCAGCCGGTTTTTTCCAGTTCCAAGCCGGTTCAAAAAGGGTTTTCGCCGGTTCCAAGCGGTTTTTAAGCCACCTCGAACTGGAGCACCGGTCGGTTCACGGTTGAATTGATAGAACCGGCTAGCTCGGTCTGGTTTTCTAAACAGATGTTTAGATATAATATGATCAAGAGGAAATTGTAATCTTTTTAATGCAAAACATCGATTAGTCATTTACTTGTTGCCTCCTCATTTTTTGGTTGAAATAAAGGAATGCCAAGTTGAGCAATCTCTCTCTTGTGTCCCTTCATCTGCTTGTTGAAGAAAATAAATGTTTCACCTGAAATATTAAGAAGGAAATATACTACAGATTAATAATGATAATCTCAAAATAACATAATAAAAATAATTACACTTTATTATTTCATTTTCTTTTGTTCTTTATGAATCATTAGCACTCTTTCAACAATCGGGCCTTTTTTTCTCTCGATAAAACAGCAATTGTAGCATAACAAGCTTAAAAGCAGTCACAGTATAGTGAGGGCATCAAAGCAAAATTAGAAATTGAAATATCATAACAAGTTAGGTTTTAACCAACTTAAAGAAACTAAATGAAACGATTATATTCATATTGTAAGATAAATTTGCTTGATTTATGCAGAAAATTAAAATACAAACACATTCATAACTAAGTTTGCAAATGGAGCATAACATAGCATAAGAGTATACATGACACCATGAATTAAGCGCTTCATTTGGATGTGGCTCAAGGTACTTCTTTTATGTCATAAACAATGAAAATTAGTGATTGAGAATGACCCAACATATTATTATTAGATGTCATAAAATTTTCATTAAATCACATCATTTTAGTTTAGTTGCAGTATCAATCATGAAACTTTTGGTTCAAATAGTTACATCTCTATTGGCATGTAATTACTATTCAAAGAAGAGAGACATTACATCATGCTAATAAGAAACTTAAACTTTTTGTTATTCTACATAACATAATTTCATGAATAAACAGCTCTTTATAAACGATAAAATGCAATCACATTAAATTCTTTAGGATACAGAATGATTATAATTTTAAATCAATTTAAAACTTTATTATTAAGGCCTACTAGTAATTCAAGGATTGTATAATCAATTAGCATGCACTATTATCGAGCACATTTAGCTATTATTTCCTTGCTACATCTAGTCATGCATTAATAAGGAATTATTTAGGAAGTTCTTAAGATAATTAAGACATCTGAACATAAAAGAAAATCCCGTAAAATTAATAATATTAGAAGCAAACTTTAGAGAGATTATGAAGTTCTTGAAACAAGTCTCAATAATGCTGAGGTTGCATACTTTCGTGCCTTAACAAAACAAAGGTTTGACAACAATATTGCAAGGATATTTACTGTCCATAATTATTAAGCATAATAAATATACTACATTAAAGGGGTTATACTTAAGATTAACATGTCTATTTTTCAGTATTTTTTTATAGTAAGAAAAATGGTAGAAAGAAATGCAATTGAACAATAATAACCCAAAATTATGAAGAAAAATGATTGTTTCTTTGAATCAAGGGTGATTACAATTCTTAAGAAGATTAAAGCAAGGTGAATACAACATCCAAGAGTTAAGATAAACTTAATGATGTTGATGATGAGAACTAAAAAAATTTTAGATAGAAATGGTCTGACAAAATAATAATGCTCCAGGCATTTGGGTCATGCATAGAAGGCTTGGGTAGAGGTAGATACATGTCTAATCTCTTAAAAGTTTTTGAGTATTAAAAAAATATTTCCTTAAGGTTGATTACTATTTGGATGAGAAATTAGTTATCAATTCTAGCATCATAGCTTTGATTGGATCACTTAACCATAAAATAAAAGTAATAGAGGCATAAACACCTTTAGATAATTTACAGTATTAATAAAATTCCAAAATTAAAATATTGGTGATAATGATGAGCATAAAGTATCACTGAATTAGTCTTTTTTTTTTTTTTAAATCACTTCATTTCAAAAGAAACATTAAGATTTTGAAGAAGATTAAAACCATCTTGGATGAAAAATAGGCCAAATTTGTGTTGAATGTAGAGAAATATCTACAAAGCTTGACTTTGTATTTAAACAATGAAATTAAGGTAAGGACAAAAGTGTGACTTCTGTTAATAATTTTTACTATTTTTTCAATTATAAACAGCATTCACTCTATAAGGAATTTAAATGATCATAATTATGTGCAAGAAAATATATGCCGGCATAGAAGTGTTTGCAAAATATATTTATTGGGCCTTCTGAAAATAACTAAACAACTTCACAAATCCAAAGTAACTTGTTTGCATATTTCCTAATATTTTGAGTAGAGCACAGATGTTTATTACGATTCCAAGTAAATGAAGAGTTCCTATCCAAATAAGATTACATTAAAGATTAATGTTCATATTATTTTTTTTTATTGGCTATAAAGTTGCTTACAAAATATATTCAAAGAGAGCGTGATGCCGTTCCCTCAAGTCAATATCGCATCGACCTTAAGAGATGACGGATGTAGACTCGCTCTACGGTGTAAAATCTCTCTACGGCGTTGGATAAACTCACCAACGATAATCACACACAAAGGTGGAATTGAAAACCAAGAAAATCCCCTTCTTCCTTTTTCATTACTCAATTAAATAGCCTATTACAATGCTAAATTCCCATCCTAGTTGGAAAAGCAATAATTAGAACAATAAATTACAAAAGCAACAACATTAATTCCCCATCCTAATTGGAAAAGCGTTAACTAGAAATTAAAAAAAAACCAATAAGTATTATTTTCCTATTCAACTGGGAAAGTAATTCAAATTTCAAAAAGCAGAAACAACAGAATAGTTATTTTCCAAACGCGAACTTTCAAAAATTCATCCGTGATTGCCAGAATTAAGGAGTTAATTTATTCCTCCGGATTTGCAGTAATTCCTCTTGGATCTGGATTAAGACTTTCTAGATTTGCATCAAATTCCATATTTGCATTAATTCTTCCCGGATCTGGATCAAATCCTTTTTTATTTGCATCAATTGTCGGCTCGCCCAAAGAACTTGACTCCGACAAGTTTTGCTGAAGGTACGCCTCAAAAGTATGTGGGTTTACCCGTTGGAGTTCTGAGGCTTGCAACCAGACAGAGTCTGAATTTGGACGATTCTTCCATTGGACTAAGAACTTGTGATATTCTCTCTGTCGAGTAGTAACAGACGGGTGATCAAGTATGGATGCGCTTTCATCCCTGGGGCCTGTTTTATTTTTGGGACATGAATAATGGTGTCTTGTTGAGTCGGTATGTCTGTGGGTGCTGACACTTGTACCTCTCAAATTGGCAGCAGTTGTTTTGGCATCTCTTCGACCATAATGTCTTGGGACTTCTTTAGCACCATTGTAAATTCATTGGGGATAATACCGTCGTCCTTTAGAGCTTGAGTGAATTGCTGATTGATTAGCACTGGGACGAATTCTACCTCCTTTTGCTTCGGTTGTGCTTCAAATTTTGAGATCTGCAAAGGGTCTAAAACGAATTCCTTACCATTTGATTTAAAAGAGTAAGAATTGGCGTACCCTTCATACACCACCTTCCTGTCATAAAGCCAGGGTCGCCCCAATAACAGGAGGCAAATATTCATAGGAATTACATCACACCATGCTTCATCTACATATGTTTTCCCCAGCGAGAAGTTAATCAAACAGCGTCGCTTCACAAGGACGGGATTAGTTTCATTAACCCAACTAATCCGATACGGAGCGGGGTGCTTTTCTGTCTTTAATTTCAGCTGTTCTACGGCGGTTTCAGAAATCACATTCATGACACTCCCATTTTCAATAACTACGTTCAACGCCCGACCGCTATGCTCCAGTCGTGTATGAAAAGTATTGGTGTGCTGCCACTCAGGGTTGGTCTGGAGTTATTTTTTTGATCCCGTCAATACTCTCTAGATAACGCAGCTGGATAACTCCGACATGCTCAAAGGTTCTTCATTTTGAATATCCTCATCAGGATGCTCCTCCTCCATGTCTTCGCCCACCTCCACCCCCAGTAGCTCCTTCTCGCAGATAAAGGCTAATTTCTTGTCTCTTGTCGGGCACACAACGGCATAGTGTCCGAAGCCTCTACACTTATAACACTGGGGTCCGTCGCTGGTAAACTTCATTTTTTCCTTTAAATCTCCACTTTTCGCTACTCTGAAGAGATCTTTCAGAGCTGATGCTCTTTGGGAAGGAGTTGGAGTAACACGTTCTTGTCTCGCGTCTATTGTCGTCGCTTTCCTCATCATCGTAGGACCAGTTTGTTTTTCAATACGGAGAGCCAACTGGTACGCCTCCTTGACGTCAATTAAGCGAGCAGTCCACATCTCTCTACGTAGCTCACTCCGCAAGCCGATGCGGTATCGAGCCAAAGTTTGTTGTTCGGTTTCAATGATTTTGCTGCAGACTGTTAACTCGTGAAAGCGGTCTGTGAATTGATCCACACTCATTGACCCCTACCTGAGCTGCAACATTTCCTCGAACATCATTTGCTCGTAATCGATGGACAAATATTTTTCCTTGAGCTTCTCCTTCATTTCTTCCCAATTGGAGACCGCTGGACGCTGCGTAAGTCATAATTGTTCTTCCACACTTCCCCACCATGCTCGCGCATACCCCTTCAATTTCATTCAGACATACTGAACTCTCCTATCCTCTGAGACTGAAAATCAATCAAAATAATCCTTGATTGCTCTTAACCAATCCTCAAATGCGTTTGGTTCCAACAAGCTCTAAAATACCAAGAAGGCCCCGATATCAGGCATTCTCATCAAGCTCAAATATCATCTAAATTGAACAAGTGTGGAAGACCTTTGTAGCATAGATATTACACTTTGATGTGGTATCACTAAACTTGAACATGCACCTAAAATTGAATTTTCATATCTCTAAAGTGTATCTCTTCTTTAATGCAATAAGATTTGACCTAAAAAAAGAAACAAATTGCATAAGCCACCCGATCACTTAAAGTCTTCTTCTTGAACTAATTGTAAAAATTTTATTTTATTTTTAAATACTAGCAAGCTAACTTTGTTCTTTTCTTTTCTTTTTTTTTTAATATAATGATTTGATATTAGCAATGAGATGATTTAAGCAACTCTTAAAGTATCTTCCTTTTTATAATACATAATGTTTTTACTCCTTTTTGATCTAATGAGAACCATTTGAAATCATAAAAATCTTAAGAATCCTAACATCTACAAAAAAATAAATAAATAAAAAATTCTACACCACTTTAAATATCCAAATATACAAATTCACTCTAACATCAAGTACATACCTCACACCAACAAAAGCATTAAATATGTATATACACATGTCAAGTTTAACAACCATACATGCATTATTATTTCCCTTATACATATTTCTATTATATGATGTATATTTAAAAAAGCATGACCTATCAGATATGTGGAAATATAATTCGTACAAAATTATCAATCATTAAGCTTCTAACTTATAGTAAAAAAAAGACGGACAATATCATATTCTATATAAATCTTGTTTACATCTGCAATCTTGTTATCCCCATATTAGTTTTCATCGATTTGTTGCTCTTTCTTCCAATTCATAAAATCTTTATTAGTGTATCATTACCTCTTTTGGTAGAAATAAATCTAATTCTTTTCAACAAATTTTCTTTTAGAGGTAAAATATTTCTCCATTAACCATTTCCTCATGAACAATCTATTGCCCCACATTTCTTCATTAACACCATCAAGCATAAAATCCTTTTTTCACAAATTTACAATATATCTCTCATAAAAAATGTAGCCATGAAGTCTCTTATAAGAGGGAGATAAAAAGTACAATAATAATAAAAGTTGATAATCATTCACCCATGATAGCATTAATGTTATAAAACAATCAATAATTTACTAGACAAACCATCTGTAACTTCATTATGCAACTTCCTACATGATAATAACTCAAAAATTTTCTCTTAATAGTTTGTTAGAAAGGTATATTGTTATGAAAAATGACTCTAGATTAAAAAATTAATATTTGAATTTCTCTCTTATAAAACTTACATGCAGTTCATATTTGTCAATCATATATAACAAGGCCACCTTAAATACCTTTTCAATCATATCCACCTTTTCTTCTATACTCACCACTGATGGCATATCCGAATGAGTTATAAGTGTTTTTACAACACCTTGTAGGATATAAATACTAATCATACTTGTCCTTCAAAGGATAAAACTCTTTGACAAATCAAACCGCTTAACCTCAATTTTTATAGCCATTATAGTAAAAACCTAGTTTTCAAATTACTATTGGTACACTATTGGTACAAGAGTGTAAAACTATTTAAAGGTGGGAACATCATTAAGAATGAAAACATTCTGCAATAAGTAATAATAATAATAATGATCACACACACACACACACACACACACACACACACACACACACACACACACACACACACTTTCCATGGCATGTTGGTAGAGTAGCCTTTCTGAAGGTTGAAAGTCCCCTCAGCTCCCAATGTTTAGGGTTTGGTACTCGAATATTTGCACACCACCCAGCTCCCAAGCCTAGCGGGGGTGGCGCGTTAGTGATGCTCGGGGCTCGTATAATTGCCTCCGACCATTCCTTTAATACACACACACACACATACATATATATAAGCACAAACTTTATGTAATTTAGCATCAATTTTGTATTTTATTACAAAAAAGTAAGAATGAACTGGTCCATCACTAATAAGTTGAAACCATAGTCATAATGTACAATATAAATACTAATTGCCCTTACTAGTTTGCATGTACATCTGCACAAAAAGAAGAAGACAACAAAAGAATTTGACGTAAAATGATCAACATACAAAGATATCTCATTCTTCTATGCACCACTAAAGCAACTAGTCCCCAAGGAACACTAGATCTAAGTCGATATGCAGAAAACTAAGAAAAATGTTAAATTACTTGTTATTCATGTAGATCAAGCTCCTCTATAAATAGCCACTAGCAAGCATTCCATGAAAAAGTATCACATGTAAATCAAGAAAAGAAGAAGAGTCATATGACTGCAATGCAAATCACAAAATATCAAAGGATTGTCAAGACGTAAATCTTGGGGTTGTGAATACAAAGATTCTATTGTTGCTTGAAATTCCAAGTGGTAAGAAGCCTTACAACAACAACAACAACAACAAAGCCTTCATCCCACTAAATGGGGTCGGCTACATGAATCCTTTTTTTCCATTGAGTCATATTTAGTGTCATAATTTTACTGAATTCTAATAAATTAAGATTATTTTTTATACAATAAGCCCAAGTCTTTCTAGGTATATCTCTGCCTTTCTTAACATAAGTCGAATCTAAAACATATATTCTCCTAATTGGATCATTAGATGGTTGACGTTTAATGTGACCAAACCATACTCTCTCTAATTTTGTCTGTCACTGGAGCTACACCAACTTTATCATGGATATATTCATTTCGCATTTTGTCTCTAAGAGTAAAGCCACTCATCCACCTAATCATTCTCATCTCGGCAACACTTAACTTAGTATTATGCTTCTCTTTTAAAGGCCAACATTCAACACCATAGAACATTGCAGCTCTCACGACCATCTTATGCAATTGTCCTTCCAATCTAAGCGTTACTTTTCTATCACACAATATGCCCGAAACATTCCTCTACATCAACCAACCAACTTGAATTCTACTATTAACATCCCCATCTGTATGCTAATTATGCTCTTCAATTTTTAATGTGAGAACTTGATTGTTGATGCAACTCAAATATAGAAGCAAATATTACAAGTGTATTGGTAACAATAGTTAAAGATTAGGTTATGAAAAACATTATGTAATTTGAGCATGTTCAAAATAGAGCATCTATTTATCTTTTAGATGAGCACATATATTCAATGCAAAAGAATTGAGAAGGCAAAATGAGTAGGCAAAGGGTAGTATGGGTATAACTTTTAAAAAATAGGTACAAAAGAGAACTAGTAACTCATATAATTATGATTGAAACTTCATTGGTATTCAATTAGAATTAATAGAGATACATTCATAAAATCAACAATTTATAGTTAGAATAAGGTTAATGATGAAAATAAAAATTATGATGATGATTATTTTAAGTTTTAGGTCCTAAGCTATGATAATAGGATATATTCATCATCTACGCTAAGCCGATTAATTCTAATAATAGCATTTGAAGTAAGTTGTCTTGTAGTCCAAACAAATTACAATATGTAAAGAATTATTCACTCGTATGAATTCTAAAAAATAAGTGATTTATATTGGATTAAATATGTTAACGTGTTGAATTTAGTCCCACAAAAATGTTAAAAATTTGCTAGTGTAGAATATGAGTGAATGACTCTTATCAATAGGCTCAAGGATTTGGGTCGGACATGTGTATGATCACTCATGTATTTGGCCCAGCTTTGACCCTCACTCTCTAATAATAACTTTATAATCCTTCACTCCAATGAAGATTATTTAACTAAAGTTTAACATTCTGAAAGTATGTTGCCAGCAAAGAACCCAAATGTTGATTACATCAACTGAAAAGATAGCCTTAAGATTATGTTTACAACAAATAAACTTTGCAGCCTCTTAGTTACCAAACCAACTCCTATGGCTGGTAATATGTCCATGCAGAATAAATTTATGCAAACTGAATTACTCTTTACAATTAAACATGGACTAGGATAAACACTTGACAAAATATTCGTTAACATTTGAAATGACAAAGTTCAAAACTAAAAATCTCATTATTATATATTAATATTTTTTATACCCGAAAATTAAAATTAATGTTTCATCAAAATCGCCGGTTGTAAACCAGCCGAATTTTATTAATGTTCGGTTCGTTCCAAATTTATTCAGCTTTAGTTCAGCTCACAGTCGATTATTAAATTCATGTACAGCTCGAACTGAGTTCTAATTATGTCGAATTTAGCTCATTAGCTAGAAAATGAGCTGTAAAAGCCACTGTTACAGACCCACGACCCACGGCCTACGGCCCAGCTGAACTCATTATCGAGCATGGTTGAGCTTCTTCTAAACAGCAATTGGTAAAGCTAATTTCCAATCTTCTGATGTGGGCTATATTGCGGGAGATGGGTTTTGATTTTTATATTTTATTTTATTTCTGAAGGCATTTACAAACCACGCAATTCATAAGACAAATTGACACCACAACGAGATCGAACAATAATTAAAAAATTTATGGGCACTTACATACATACCAATAAATTATTATGCAGTTACATAGGTAGATACTACCAAATTCTAATCTATTTACATATCTAAACCTAAATGCAAAAAATACACCAAGGAAAGTTGGATTTGGAGAAACTATAGGAACGTTTAGACATACCACCCAAATTTTCTGTATTTACATATTATCATCTAAATTTGTTTTTTATATCTATAAAAATTAAATTTTTAAAGTTACTTCAAAGATGTCACCATTTTATTTTTAATGTATTATTTATTTAATTATTTATTTATTTTAAGTTAAAATGAGACAAACACAAATGAACAATCCTTATAAATCGAGCTAAAAAAAATTACACCGGCTTACTTAAATATCAGAAGAGCCCTAAGATTGAGCCGAAGAGTACATGCTGGCCCTGCATCGAGGGAGGCGCTATTTTCGCTATTTTATTCCCCTTCCCCCGTTTGGATGCTTTTAAAGGCCGAGCAGACTTTTTTTTTATTTCACCTCTTTTTTTTTTGGAAGATTTATGCACATATTACTTTAATCCAAGTTATTTGCATATCTAACATGTTGTAACATAAACTTTTAAGCATAAGCTGCCTAATCATTGCCTGAGAAAGTGTAATTTACTTTTTAAAAATTATAATACTAATATTTTTATAATATGAACATTCGAGTGGTAGAAATGAAAAAAAGTATATTTTAGGTGTTACATGTGTAAATACACATGATTGCCTGGTATGCACATAAATGCCACTTTTTTAAATTGAGGTCATAGGGCGAAACAAAATTTTTTTTGTCCATTAAATGTTTTTTTAAAATTTTCACAACTTTGCAGATTATTCCACCTAATTCGACCAAAAAAAAAAAAAATGATGGAAAACTCTGCAACTCCTATTCTGACAAATTAAATAAAAAAGGGACATTTGCATACATAATCATTTGTTATTGATTAAATTAGTTCAATTTTAAAATTTATTATTCAACTTTAATTCAATTCAATTTATTAAATTAGTTTTTTTATAATTTTTAAATTTTATTTATCTGTATTTAAAAATGAAGTAAATAATTATTTTAATTATGATTAATTAATTTAATGTAACTTATTGATTAAAAATATTTTATAGCAAGCAAATAACTACAATTAAAAAGGAATATTTAATTATTAATGAAAATAAAACCTGAAATAAAAATAATCATTTTCACTTGAAAGTAAATTGCATCTCTCAACCTAAACTTAATTTTAAAAAATGGGCATTTACATGCACACCACTTAATTCCTATGTATTTACACATATTTAACATCTAAATTATACTTTTTTACATTTGTACCCCTCAAAACATTCATTTCATATAAAAAATACCACTATTTTAATTTTTAAAATCTAAATTACAATCTCTAATGCAAAAGTTAGGTGACTTATAACTAAAAATTTAAGTTTAGATGTTAGATATGTAAATAGATAGGCTTAAAGTGAAATGCACTTCGTCCAAAGAAAACATGTAAAAAATAATAAAAAAATGTCTGCTCAGCCTTTAAAACATAAACGCGAGAAAAGGAAAACAACAATGGAAAACAGCGCCACAGTGCAAAAACATAAATTTTACTTTTCGGGCACAAAAAATTAAATATATATTAATTTAATGATTAGTTTTAAAATTTGTCCCGCTTTAAACAGATGCGTACTATATGTTTGTTATTTACAATAACCGCCAAGTTACCATAAAGCAATATATTTCAGACTAACGAAAATCAGCAGGGTACCTCAATGCTGAACCAAAATTACTTCACATAAATAGCTACGCAAATTCAAAAGACTTGCCTGCAATACTTTGTCCAACGAAGGTTTTGATTTACCAATTTCACCAAAAGAAGAAAAGGAAATACAGGCTTGAAATCTGACCTGATAGCTCTCCTTTTCGGCCGGCAAGACGGAGTTCATTTATATACTCACTCAGCTTGAGTAGTTCAAAGTCTGTGAAAATGTTTTCATAAAGCTTCAGCCCTTTCACCACGTTGACCTAACCAAAAATAAAGAAAATATATACTTCAGTGAAAAGTATTTCTGCAAATAGACCGAACGAAAATTGATAAACTATTATTTCCTACTGCATCTCCTATTGTGTTCTCAATATAGAAATTGTGCCGGATGATGTATAGAGGAACTCGCCATATGCCCTTTGACAGGCTCCTTTGCAACAAAACCTTTAATAGTCTTGATCTTCTCAGGACGCACCACACATTCGTCATGATGCGTGCAAATTTGATCGTTCTCTGACAACGTTTGATGAAATCCTGGGTCCAAAAAAAATTATCACGAGTCAAAAAATCATATTTTTAAACTACAGTTGTTCTCACTTGCAAAAATTTCACCTACTCGCTTAGGCCATATTAAGGTTAAAATAAATTACATTAAATATCGTCACCAAGTCAAATAAATAAATTAACAGAAAAGATAATTTGTTTAATGGTTCAAGCCTTAAATCCTGATGACTAAATTTTTAAAATTTAAACGTTATTATAGTCATATTATAGTCCTTTGTTCTATTCTCATTGAATAGATGTGGCACAAAGATGACGAATTGTACAAGTCAATCGAATTTAGACTTGGCCCATGGTCACGGGCCAAGCAAGCATCGAACTTGGACTCTCAGAAATAATCAAATAAAATACGTGGTTCAACAGGGAGAATTGGACCCGAATATATCCCAAACGTGCCATATAATGACTTAACACGAGTTTAAAACCTAACACTGGCACAAGCAGTCGCAAAAGGGTCCCATTCACGCTTTCTGTGACCGAGGATCGGACTGTAGCGTCCTCTTTGTTTATTCCTAAAACAAATTCTAATTCCTAGAAGAATTTCTCTGGCTCGAGAACACGGAGTCGTTCGGTAACCACCTTCTCGAAGCTACGGGCAGCCAAGTGCGAATTTGGTGTTCGACAAAAGAAAAAACATTAGGTGTGGATCGCTGGCTGTTCTGGCAAAAGGAGAAGAGAGAAGGTCCTCTCCTCTCTTCTTATTGGGGACGCAGGTGCACCGTTTGCATTTAATATTTTTTTCGGAAAAAAAAAAGAAAAAGGACATAAATGAAGCCCACAAATTATTGTCCGAGAAAGTTAAGCCCAAAATATAACATGTGTTTCAAATCCGTAATAATATGCTGAGAGAATGCACCTTTAACATTATGCAACCAATAAATGCACAATGCCCACTAATCCTCTCATGGATGCCAACAAGCTGGCGGCAAAACTAACCTTTGCTAAGTATTGCTAGTTGTCAACATACAAATAAAAAGAAAAACAAAGGAACGGTTTAGGTGTTAGCTGTCCGTGAGGAGGTCACGGGCATGAAAGCTCCGGCGGTCAGCAGGATGGTCATGGCCGTGCGATCCTTTTTAAACCGCCCAGATCGTCTTTGTTTCTGTGTAAAACAACAAGGCTAAGTTAATATGAGGCCGCCCGCCGTGCTATTTGTTTTCCACTATTTTCTATGAATAGGAAGACATTTTTTAGGCTCCGTCTCTGGCCTCTGCTAGCAGAATTGCAGGAGTAAAGGGCCGGGCGGGGGTAGGAAACGATTTGGCAAGTGCGGAAGCTCCAATATAATAAGCAAGCTTCAGATCTAAAGCTCAGCATTTACAATAATATTGAATAAAATTTATAAAGACATAGAAAGAGGGATTCATTCTCCGTATATATTAAAGAATGAAGACAATCACAGTATGATGAAGAAGAGAGGGCGAAGTGGAATCTGGATGAGGAATTATTTGTCGTTATAAATTAAAATTGAAGAAACATCACAGTAGGAAGAAGAAGAAGAAGGGAGAAAAGGAAATTGACCTCCGTCATCAACAGGCTCTGCATCAACAGATTTGCCCTCTCTTGCTACCTTACAATCTGAGGAATATGTTGAATGTTCCTCTACTGTTCCCTCCGAAATCTTTTGGGAAGATTGTTCCTCATCGGGAGACTTTCTGATCTCTTCCACGTCGATGGCATCAGGTCCAGTGTCCTCCACATCCGTTTTAAGAACCGGTGCCACGATGGCATCGCTCTGAGCTTCGGTTACAGTGGTGGGACTCGGAGGCTTGCGATTGCTGGTAACACAGCGAAGTTCGTTGATGACATCCGCAATGGAAAAAAAACGTTGCATATGTAGAACGGGGACCCAATTCAAGCGCCGGCGGTGGATAGCAGCGAAGACGGCATCATACTCGGAAGGATCGCTGGTGATCTGGACGATGTGGGAGCAAAGCGCGTCAATGATTGCGTTGGCTGCTGCAAACTCGCCTCTGTACCACGCAATGATCGTGTCTCTCGCCAACATGTCAGGGAGAGCAAGCGCTGCAGGAGTTGCTGCCGGAGTCTTCGCGGCGATCGCTGCCGCCGCCATCAGCAATATCGTAGTCTGATTTCACCTTTCTATCTCTCGATCTCTGTATCACGCTCTCAGCGCTTTCAGCCCCGAAGCCCCTTGGGGGAATGAAATGAAGAAGGCAGGACAAGGGAGGCGGGTTTATAGCCGATGAGTTGGAGCGGGCTTGGGTTTCAGCAGCATAAACAGCGGGGGAATTCTCGGTTCAATGCTGACGTGGCAGCCAGGATGTTTTGGGAATTGACCAATGGGGCGGTGACCGGATGCAGGGCGAACGGATCGACGATCAAGGCCGTTGATCTTTGGCTGTTTGTTGAGGCCGCATCTAATGGACCGTGTTGAGTTGTGTGGTTGCGGGAGCATGAATGAGCGGTCCTGATTTCACAAGAAATAAAATATCATTTGCTTTTATAATTGGGCATTTCCATAGGTAGCACATAATTTTTATGTGTTTATAACTGTCAAGTTGACATATATGAATTTTAAATCATTAATATTACATGAAAAATAATATTATTAATATATTTTAAAAATTAAATACATATTTCATATATAGATTGGAACCATCTAAGTGTTATGCATGTAAATATCAAACTTCTAGTAGGGACAACAAATCATTAATTTTGATGATCGGCAAAATTACCTAATACCTAATTTTTTTAAGTATATTATATGTGGGGTGGGAAGAGGGGTTGGGGGACTACATAATTAAATTATACTATTTATATAGGAAAAATTAAAAATTATAGGGAGAGCAATCTCCCATCTGGATATAACCTGATTTCGTCTCTAAGTATGAGTTTTGTAATTTCTCTAAGTAAGGGCATTTGATTTTAATCCTTTTACATGCTCGAATGAATAATATAACTTTTAAAAATAAATGAAGAATTTCAAAACATAGAATTCTAAGTGTTCCACGTTCTAAAAAAAAATTAATAAAAAAATCTTATTACTTTTAGCTTATAAAATTTTGAAATACAATTGATATGCCACCAAATATTTTTTATCTTTCGGCACGACTCTCGGTGCAATCGTTTGAATAAAAAAACATTCAAATCTTGATAAAATGACATCCAGAGCTCCAATTTCAGCAAACTTACAGTCAAACTGACCGGCTCGATGAGACGAACCAAATGATACAAAAATTAGTCCAATCCGAGTCAAGATCATATCAAGTCATTAAACCATTTTTTAGAAGATTTCTGAACATATTTGGAAGGTCAAACTAATGCCGACACTAGCAAGCCTATACTTGAATCGAGCATCTCGACAAGACGAATCTAACGAGCCCAAAATCACTCAATTCCGATATTGTTAAGGTCATCAAATACTCCTTAAATGCTGTATGATCAAGGGAAGCCCTTTGGACCTCCCGATCAAATGACTGCATTAATTGCATCCAAAATATTATATAAATAGACCACAACCCTCACATGAGAAAGGAGCTTGAGCATAAAGAGAGAGCCTGATGCCTTGAGGAGCTCAACCACCGACCGCCGTCGACCGCGTCGACTACTGCCAACTTTCTTCGACCTTCGTCACCGTCGACCTACGTTATTGTCGACCTCTGTTACCGTAAACCTCCGTCACCGTGGACCTCCGTCAATTATCGTCAATCACCATCAATCAGCCACTGTTAGTCAACATTGTAGTCTGAAACATATAATTATTCTTTCCCATTTGTGGGACAGGATATTTCTGTAAACATCAATCAATAGTAGATTCTCGCAACTGGGCCAGGCTCCGTGGTTTTTCCCTTTACGGGTTTTCCACGTAAAAACTTCTTGAGTCGTCACCACTTACTTTACATCTGTGTGTGTCTGAATTTTCATACAATGCTAAGACAATAATCTGCTACTCCACCGCCGCGAATTTTCTAGCATGCATCAACAATAATAATATAAACACAAATAAGAGTGGAGGGCCAGGCCATTAAGAAGGGATATATCACGTGTTGCAATGCCAATAGAAGAGTTGGTACATTGTGGAAGCTCATTTTCCCAACTAGGAGACATATTCACAGCATATTCTAATTCAGCGACTAATTGGCTCTGGGTCAGCGCTTTAGGAAAAACCTAGAGGGAAAATTATTTTTTCCTCTAGATGAAATGGACAATTTCTTTAGGAGAACACTTTTTTTTTCTCTGTTTAATTTATAGTGAGATAAAATAATACATTTACTTTGATACTTATAATATTTTATGTTTATCTCAGGATAAATAAAAAATTTAAATAGATAATCGTAATGAGGAACTTTTTTAATAATAAATTGCTTTTAATATTCTGAATAATTTTTGTTATTAATTTTCTCGAAGATGTTAGATTGGCTTTAAGATTAGTACAAAATAAATTATAATATTTACCTATGTATTTTCCTCTTGACAAAATCAATTAAACGGCTGTGAGATTCACTGTAGCCGAATTTCGATCAGAAACTTTTAATCTAAAAATTTTAGATGGAGAGAAAAACAATTATCTAATCATCTTGAAGAGAAGTTCTTTTTGGATGATGGAAATGAAGAGAAAAGATTTGGTAAAGTGCTTATAATATAAATTTTACTTGAATCATGAAGGGGTAGTTAATTAGCTTATGGCGTTATCTTATATATCTAGGACTCATCATGGATAATAACAAAAACGAAATGAATGAATGTATCTCTTACCTTCTTACATCTAGTTTTTCTTTCTCTTCATTGTGTGAAATTGAACAACATATTATTTTGGATATATAATTAGCTTCTCAAATTTGGTATTCTTATTGACAATCTCATTGTCACATTTCACTGCATGTGAACGATTTTTTCCTTCAGTTCACCTACATGTCAGAACAGATTTTCATTTCGATTAAATCTCATAGTCTCTGAGTCTTTTATTGATTTGGTTCAATGGTGCTCGAAAACTCCATATAATAATTTCCATTCAACCATAGCATGTATCCCATTATCTACACAAAATCCATAATTGATATTTTCAAAATGCGACATTCACCACTTTTGTGCTAATAATCTAGTGAAGCCTCCATTGATTCATTCAAGCTGATGAGCAAAACATTAAGTTTGGAGCTATTTCTATTAACTTCGTCTTTATTTCTGCATTTTTTCTCATCGATTAAAGAAAGTAGAATATCCCTCCATCTCAAACTTCTACAGATGTTCTCCTACACTCATTTTGCTACTCATTTTGCTACATAAAATAGCACTTCCTCCATTCTAATTCTATCATCAAGACTTTTTATACAATCTCAACTAATATCTTAGTTCTCAACCCTACCAAGAACCGCATTTGTACCAATTTATTGTTTCCAATAGTTGGGCAAACATCTGCTTGACATCGTTTCAAATCTTACAAAGTCTTGTTAATAAATTTTCAAAATTATAGTACAATTTTCCACAATATTAATTTTTTCAAAATATTTATTCAAGTTTCGTGGTGATTCTTGCAATTATTTTATTTCAATAAAGGTTGAAATTTTTTTAATTTAATTAGCATTGCAAATCTGATAATTGAATGTAGGGATTGCAATGCCTTTATTGTTTTGCAGGAAATTGGGTAGTGATTGACAAAAATTTAAAAACATTTTTTGATTTCATGTATAGCATAAATCATTTATATAACCAATAGCTTCTCCACTCAAGATTTTTCTTTTAACCTAAAATTTTAAATTGACCACATTCACTATCACTCATGCTACACATATTGATGACATCAAACTATATATCATACCTTATTTTAACAAATTTTATGACAATGTCAATCAAGAAAGTTTCTTTAACTATTAAAGTTTTGAATGCATTTTGAAAGTCAAACTTCTTGATATGATATTGATTTGATGATGATTGATGATTTTCTTTCTTCATGGTTGCCGGAAGTTTTATGACGGTAGTATAATAATTTAACATCTTAGTGTTGAACGAAAATTAAACACACACACACAGATTAGAAAAGTAAGCAGAAGGAGACACCTTGATTTTTAAATGAAAATCTCTAGAAAGAGGGAAAAATCACGAAGCTTGACCCAGTTGAAATAATCTATGTTATTGTGGGTACATGGGTTCACTCTTCTCTAGCATTAGGAAAGATGGAGTTTCATAATAATAATTCAACAATAATAGTTATAACAGGTTGTTAAGGCTGTAGTCGATGGCTATGAAGGCAGTAGCCCGCAATGAATCTTGTAGACGGTAGTGATACACCTAAAATATATAGTGTTTTTATACACATTTTTATACCTATTTTTGATAATATTGCACTTTAATGGAATATATTTTGTGTATTTTCTTGCAGTTATGATTAAATAAATGAATGTGATGAAAGAAGTGAAAAAGGATCAAATTTGGAGTAAAAAAGAAGAAAATTGTAAAATTGATATGTGTCGGATAAGCGTTGGAACCCGCGCTTGCGCGCCAAGGTCCCACGGCTATGCGCCCTGATCTGGAGATTACGCGCCAGAAGCCCCGTGGCTAAGCACCGAGAACTCGCACTTACGCGCGACAGTTACTAAAGAGAAGTTATTTAATTTTAGGCGATATTTTGAAGAGGTATATATGGCATCTCTTGTGAAAAACGTGGGTAACTTCCTATTCGCGCCAAATTCAATTCAAAATACTTTTGAATGGATGCATCACTTAGAAGATTTTTTGAATTCGGACACAAATTGAAAAAATACGAAGACACTTATTGAAAAATTATAAAAAGAGGACTTGAAGATCAGAAAAAGGGGTGAGAGAAATTTTAGAGGGTTGTTATTATTAGGTTGTTGAAGAGTGTGGCTTATGTTAGAGAGTTATTTTAGTAACACATCACTTCACTTCACCATTTTACTTTGATATAGTTTGTATCAGGATTAGAAGGAGAGAATTGGAGTCCATTGAGTTGGGTATTAATCTCTAAGGAATCCTATAAGGGAAAGCAAAGTTTTCAAAAGAACTTCAAGAGTTTGGTGGAGAGGATTTTCAGATAAGTCATTATCTTTGTTATTACATTTGGTTTTTATTTCACGTGTTTCACTATGATTTCAAATTTTAAACCAAGTTGTGATTGTATTTTCTACATGAATTCTGAATAGTTTTCTTTATCTTTTTCCTTAAAATGATAAAGTAAAAAAGATATGGAAGAATGTTGTGTGAAGTATAGAAAATTAATGCTGGAAAAAATTGTGATGATTTAAAACCATCAACTTCATTTAATTTTTGATTTGACCAAATAAGATGTTAAAATTTGTTGTAAGAACATGTAAGAACCGATATGGTATTGTCTCAGTAAACCCCTTATATATTCTCTTAAATTCCCCTCTCAAATTTATCTAGAACAAGTGTTCCTACTCCTACCTACTGTCCTTGGATAATTACAGGGCTTGGAACTTCTTCCCTACTCCTAAGATTTTCGAAACCTTTAGCACCTGTAAAAGAACTCCCGGAGGCGTACCAAAAACTATCTGAACTGCAACATCTATGCGTCCAGTCAGCAGCGCCTAAGCATCATGCTCTTTGACTGCTCGAAAAGCTTGAGTGCCTAGACACCTAGAAGCTGACACCAAAGTGTTCATGTAACACCTTGACACCCAAAAGTGGGCGCTTAGGCACCCGACCATAATCAACACCTTTACTCCATTTAGTTTTGTTTCACTCCAATTCAGTCCAAATTTGTTCCAATGCTCCTACCTGTTATACCTGCATCATTAACATAAAAATGCCTTTCATTAAAGTGCAGTTTCATTCAAAAATATGTGTGAAATAAAGAATAAATTAAGTATATCCAAAGACATATCAAGTATAGTTGGTTAGATATGTTGTAGTGGTAAGTTGCAATGATGTTCACAGGCTACAGGGACTAGAGTCATGAGCTAAACGTGCTGTGAGCCACATAGGTCATGATTTGTCAATAGGACATAGTAGAAAGTTAAGATGATGTTCGTACGCTGTAGGAGCCAGAGCTAAGATATGCAAAAGCTGTGAGACACATAGGCCATAGTTGGTCATATTGGTGAGTTGTGATGACATCCGTAGGACATAGAGGGTCAAGCGTCGGGAGCTACGTAAGCTATGAGAAACATATGCCATAATTAGTCATGTAGGCTATATTGGTGAGCTAAGATGACAACTACAAGCCATAAGGTCCAAAGTAGAAGTTAAGTGAGCTGTCAGTCATGTAAGCCATAGTGATGAGTTATGATAGCATCTGTAGGCTACAAGGGCCAGAGTCAGGATTTCATGAGATATAAGTCACGTAGGCCATAATTCGTCACATAGGTCGTAATGGTAAGTTACAACGACATCCATTGTTAGCGTGGGCTAGAGTCAGGAGCTTCATAAGATATAAACTACATAGGTTTTATTTGGTCACATAGGCAGTGACGGAGAGTTACACTGTATTTAGATGCATTTTTACACTATCTTTGGATTACATCACTGCATCGTTGCCATCATTATATTATCATTGGAAGCATTGTTATATGATCTTTGAAGTGTGTCACTTCACCGCTTGGTGCTTCATTAATTTAAAACATATGACAAGATTTGTGGTGAATAATATGATTCTGCAGAGAGTTTTGTTGCAAGGAGCAGGTGATGATTGATGGTGGTCGATAAGTGTTGATTACGGTGGTTGGCAAGTGGTGGTCCACAGTGATTGGTAGCTGCAACAGTCAGAAGTGCTATTTGGATCTTCAACACGGAAATGACACTGGGCTTCATCTCCCTCCTCTCTCATTCCTTCTTCAGGTTTAGGTCTCGATCCACATGCTCTCTCAGGGAAGAGGTAGGTTTCTATTTTTAGAGTATGAAAGAGGCCTCCTTGAAAATAATCCACTTTATCATACAATTCAGAGAGGTTTCCACAATCAAATAACATTTTGTGGACCTGAATGCCTTAATAATGTCAGAATTGAGTGATATTGGGCTCATTATATTTGTCTTGTGTAGACACTCAATTTGATCATAAGTTTGATAAATTCAGAATATGTTTGATCATCTAACTGGGCACTAAAAGCTTCTAAAAATGATTTAATTGCTCGATCTTTGTTTACTTTGAGTAAGATTGAGTCTACATTAGGGTTAATATGGTTACGTCATTGAGCTGCCCAGTTTAACTATAGGTTTGCTGAGATCGGAGTTCTGGATGATTTTTAGTTTACGTTTGAACATTCCTTAGTAAAATAATTACCTTGAGATTTGTGTCATGCCTCGAGTTTCATGACAGTTGATGAAAATATTTTGATGACATATCTATTGCCCCTTTACAGAATAGACTAATTTCGTCGTCTGAAAATACCAAAATATGAAATTACATAAACACACACACACACACACACACACACACACACACACACACACACACATATATATATACACTAAAGTATATTTATAAAAGAAATGTTTTTTAGTCTTGTTGGAAATTGGTTGGTTCACTTATTTGAGACCATGATTTTGAATCCCTTGACTTTCAAAAAACTAAATTACTTTTCTCGCTAGAGGCGGTTGACACGCCTTAAAAATGCTTGATTTTTCATATACATTTTATGCTTAATTTTAATGATATTGCACTTTAAAGGAAGATATTTTGTATGTTTTTTTGCTTTAGTTACAAGAAGTGGACATTTGGAGAAAAAGAAGCAAAAATGGTGCAGTTTGGAGAAAAAATGAGCAAGAAAGTAAATTTTAGTCTAACACATTTCGATATGTCTTTTGATGCCTAGTCTAATTTACACTTCTTAAATAATTTTGAATTAAATTAAAATTTAAATAATGGTTGGTTTCATGCTTATTTTATAGGGATATCTGTTAGGAACACAGTGCAATTGAAACGGGGCAAAACGGAGCTTAAATGGAGTCAAAAGGAGCAAAATCGTAGGATTGTTGCAGAGTGGAGCCGACGGCACCAAAATCCAGAGAAGGACGAAAATATGGAACCGACGGTGTGCGAGACAGTTTGGACACTATTTTGGAAGGTTATTGGCTATATACATTGAATCTAAATGATTTTTCGAAGGTTTCTTGAGGCAACTCTTGGGAAATTCATCCCTAACATACAAAATAATGTTTTTAAGTTAGACAAAAAGGGAGGAATGTTAGGGAAATGTGGAGAATGCTTAGAAATTTTAGAATAGTAGTAGAAATGTAGATTTCTACCTTTTTGGAGAGATTGGAGAGGGGATTTTGAGAGAGTCTGTACGGGAATCTACTAGCATTGCATGGATCAGCGGGAGACTTTGTGGGAGAGATTTTCATCTTTCTTTCAAGGGGAAAAGGCTAAGTATTGTGTTCTTCAATTTCTTATCATTTTGTAAACACTTATGGAGTGGATTTGCTTTGATAAAATGATAATTTCCATTGTGTTTTCTTCGTGCTTTGTGATGTGTTTCTCTTACTCTTTCTTCTTGTTTGGGAATAGTAGCATAAGAAGATTATGCCATTGTTTTCATTCTTTTTTTTGAAATGAGTAAGATTCATGTTTAGGATATTGGGATGCGTGCTATAAGAAGTTTAATTATAAATGTGATGATTTTTACTTCCACTTCATGTACATTACATTAAGGGTCCGTTGTATTGTTAAAAATTCGTTGTAATTGCACTAAGACTCGAGAGGGCTGTGTAATTCTTAACAAAGTTGAATCACATTCAAATTCCATGGATGGTGAAGTTCATTGGGGTTGAGTGCAAATAAATAGATAAATGTACTTTGATGGACGTAGAATTGGAGATTTTATGGTGACAGACTAAAATCCTCAATTTGGTCCTATTGTTTGGAAACTAAAGCGAGAGTTAGCCCTCAGGCGAGGGAAAAGTGGGAGCCAGTAACCTCTCAGCCTAACCACGAACTTAGGGACCAAACATAGGATTAGCTGATGTTCTTTATAGCACTTAGAAAAGGCTAAAGAATATGATTGCTCCTATTTTGACATAAAATATTTAATGTATCTCATTCCAAAATATAATCCAATTCATTACGTAAGAATAGTAGATTTTATTATCTCAAAATTCACCAAACCAATTCATCCATAAAGGGTTATCTTTACAATTACTATTTTCCTTAGGAACATTTGTTAGAAAAACCACTTATATCTACCTTCCAAACTAAAGTCTGATAGTAGTAGACTAGAATTTGACTAAAGACCTATTACCTCGCCTCCCTGTGGGATCAATAAACGGGACTCCACTAGTGTTCTGTGTTACTTGAACGATATGTATACTTGCGTAGAACCTCTAGTGTGTGCTCATACATACGAACATATAACACGCTGAAAATAGCACACGCCGGAGGTGCATCAAGTTTTTAGCATCGTCGCTGGAGAAGCTTCGGTAAGAATTTTAGGAGAAATTTAGTTGAAGTAATTAGGCTTAGAATTGGAAAACATTAGTATCATAAAATTGTTTTTGTGTGAAAAGTATTTTTTGTATCACAAAGTGTTGTGAAAGAACTTTTTGTGTGAAAAATAAGGTGTTTGTAAAAATATTTTGTTGTGTTGAATATATATATTTTTATTTATTTTCTTGTTAATGTATTTTTATTGTGTTACGTATGCAAAATAAAGGATCTGTAGGATTTGTGCCTTATAGTCCTGAGTTAAGAAAATGGAAAAAATCAAAAAATAGAAAGGACTTGAAAAACTAGAAATAGAAATGGAAAACATTCAAAATAATAACTTGGAAAATCATCATAAATCATTGAGGGATTATGTAAATCTTACGACAGATAAAATTCACTCAAGTATACAAAACCCTGTCGTAGAAGCTGACTCGTTTGAACTAAATCTAGTGATTATCCAACTGGTGCAGAACAACTAGTTTGAGGGAACTCCTTTGTAAGATCCATATTTACACTTATCTAGCTTTCTAGAATTTTGTGCTAAATTTTGTTATAACGGCATGTCAGATGATGTTGTTAGGCTAAGACTTTTCCTTTCTCACTAAGAGATAAGACTAAAATGTGGTTATACTCGTTAGCACCTAACTCTAATAAAAATTAGGAGGAGTTAACTCATAAATTCCTAGCTAAGTATTTTCCACCTTCAAGGACTACTAAACTTAGAAACAATATTATTTCATTTTTTCAGTATGAAGGGGAATCAATATACGAAGCCTGGGAAAGATTTAAGGAATTCTTAAGAAAGTGTCCATATCATGCTCTACCATATTGGTTAATCATTCAAACTTTTTATAATGGGTTAGTATGATCCCTTAGGTGATTATTGATGCTGTTGCTGGTGGTTCACTAACGTCAAAACCTATTAATGAAGCATATGCATTAATTAAAGAAATTGCTGCAAATGAATTTCAATGGCCCTCTGCAAGGGTAAATCTTAAAAAGGTAGCTAGCATTCATGATACAGATGTGATTGAACTTCTTACATCTCAGGTTACTGCAATATCAAGGAAATTAGACTAATTTGGAATGAACCAGCCTCAATTTACTCATATAAGTGAGGAAAGTTCATTAAGGCATATGATTGATTTCAAATTATCATATGAGACTTTAAATACCATAAACAACCCGTATTCTAAACTTTACAACCCAGGTTGGAAGAACCATTCTATTTTTATCTGGAATTATACTACTGGAGGTGGAAACCAACAATGGGAAAATAATCATGCAAATCCTAATGGAAGTTGGAATAAACATGGGAACACAAACTATAGACCTTCAAATCCACTAAATTCTAACAATGATTAACAATTTAAGGATAAGAAGATGTTTATAGATGAAGTGGTACTGCAAATTGGAAACTAGTTGCAAAGTAAAAATGATGCGATTAGAAACATAGAGAATCAACTTGGACAAATTGATAATTCACTTAGCAATAGACCACAGGAACACTTTCTAGTAACACTGAGATCAAACCTAAAGAGAACAATAATGAACAAGTAGAAGCTATCCAATTAAGAAGTGGAAGAGAGATAGATGATGTGGTTAGAAAAGTGAAAAAATTTGTGAGAGAAACAAAGGAAACAAAAAGACCTGAAGAGCATGTTTCTAAGGATCTAGAAAAATTAATATATCTAACTAAAATCAATTTGGAAAGACCACCACCTATATTTCCTCAAAGACTTAGACATCATGAGTTGGATAAACAATTTTCAAAGTTCATTGAAGTACTTAAGAAGTTAACGATAAATATTCCTTTCGCAGAAGCTTTAGAACAGATGCCAAGTTATGCAAAGTTTATGAAAGATATATTAAATAAGAGAAAGAAATTTGGGGATTACAAGACAGTTGCACTAAGTGAGGAGTGCAGCGCTATACTTCAGAAAAAGTTTCCTTAGAAACTTAAAGAACATTGTAACTTTACAATTCCTTATGCAATTGGAGAAAGATTATGTAGAAAAGCTTTATGTGATTTAGGAGCGAGAATTAATGTGATTCATTTATTTATATTTAAAAGGTTGGGTTTATCCGATATTTCTCCCACTACTGTAACCCTTCAGTTAGCTGATCGATCTAACATTTATCCAAAAGGGGTTATAGAAGACATGCTTGTTAAAGTGGATAAATTTATCTTTTCTATGTACTTTATTGTATTAGATATGGAGGAAAGTAAATAAATTCCAATTATTTTGGGGAGACCATTCCTTGTTACTGGACAAGCTATTATAGATGTGCAAAAAAGAGAGTTTATTATGAATATTAATGACCAGAAAGTCACTTTTGATGTGTTATAGATTATGAAATATCTAGCTGAAAGAGAAGATGATGATTGTTTTGGATGGATGAAATTGATTGTCGATGTAAAGACCATTTCTAAGAAAGTTTTGAGAGTAAGTTAACAGATGAGATCGAAATGAACTATCATGATGAGTTGAAAATGTTGTTTAAAGAAGACTTTATGTATGTTCAAGAGAGGCGTGAAATGATGAACACTACCAAAAATAATGAAGTTTTAATTTCATCTGTTGAAACATCTCATCAACTTAAGATGGATGTACCCCATATAATTTTAAAGCCTACCTATTTAGGGAATTCATCTACAGCACCAGTCTTTATATCTTCAAATTCAACTCAATCACAAGAAAAATCTGAATTGAATGATGAACAAGATAACGTTATTGAACTAAGACTTGGAAGAGAATTTGAGGATATATTTCAAAAGAATTTTGAGTTGAGAAAAGAGGATAAGGATATTGGAAGACTAATCGAAGAAATTCCTATGGAATTAGGAAAGCCTATTTCCTCAACTAAAATAAATATAGAAAGACTAGCTCCATCATTTACTCAGTACTAAAGGGAAGAATTGGAAGATAACTTGAAACAGAATAGTAACATAAAAGATTTTGATCTAGAATCTGAATTATGTAGAGAGAATTCGATCAAAAATTTAGGAGATCTTAAAGTATCTTATAGAGATTCATTTCCTTTAAATTTGAAGGATGATATTAATATGCAAATTAAAAAAAATCAATAGATGAATATTGAATCTTAAAAGAAATATGAGGAACAGTGATATGAATTAATATGAAAATGAAGAGCTGAATGAAAATTAAAATTTAAGGATTTTGTAAGAATCCCTGGATCTAAAAAAGATTGGGTGATTGATCGAACATTACTTAATTGGAATTTTGATCAAGAATGAATCATTTGTCGGGCTGGTGACGTTAAATCAAGCGCTTTATGAGAGGCAACCTAAAGTTATCAGTGTGGTCATTAGTCTAATTGATTGTTCAAAAATGATGTATATGATTGTCATAAAGTGTTTAGAAGAGGATTGGGGTGGTCTTGAATTGGTTTGGGGGATCAATTTGGCATGATTTGGGAAATTGGTCAATTTTGGGCATGTTGGGTTAGCTTGGGTTTAGGTTAGGCTAGAGTGGGGTTAAAGGCCTATTCATGGTTTCAAATGGTCTAGGGGGATGTCTTGAAGATTTCTTGACGTAAATTGGGTGGATATTTTAGGGTTAGGGCATTCAATTTGATGAATTTTGGACATGAGGCACATTTAAGGAAATTTGGGGATTTTAGGTTTGGTTTGACTTAGGTGAGGTTTAGGCTTAAATTCGAGGCCATTGATGCTTCTGTTGGGTGCAAGGGAATGTCATGAAGAGTTTATGATTCAAAATTGGGGGAAATTGATTGACATTGGATTCAATCTGAAGAGATTTGGTCATATGGTCAAAATTGGGGCTTTTTGGTTTATCTTCAAATTGGGTTCAAATGTGGGTCAAACTGGACTTGAATTTGGTTTGGGATGAGATTGAGCATTGTGAATTTGAGTTTAGAGTTGGAATTATGGGTAATTTTGGTCAATTTAGTGGATATTGGAGTTATATTAGGCATTTTGGGCCTATGGGTCAATTTGGTCAAATTAGGCCTATGAAATGGCTCAAAACAGAAATTGGGAATATTTTGAGAGTTTTGTGAATTTTTGGGAATTTTTGAAAATTTTGGGGTTTTTGGACTAGGAGGGGCATTTTGGTAATTTTGGGGGTTTTGGGGGTATTTTGGGAATTTTTGGTAAAAATGAGGTGCTTTGGGTATATTGAGTGGTGAGGAATATTTTGGGATGATTTTTTGGGAGATTTTAATAATTTTGGTTGATTTTGGGCAAAATTAGGGTTTTAGGGGTAACTTGATCATTTTGTAGAGTTTAGGTTTAAGGGGTCAAAATTTGGGATTTTTGGTAAAATTTAGAGTTGAGTGAGATTGATAACCCATTTGAGCCATGGACCAAGTGAATTCCCCATTTGGATCCTTCATGTGCTGGTACTAGTCAAAACCCTAGCCTAAGGCTAAGAGCTTGGGGAAACCACTCACATGAGTTTCCAAAAGAGCAGGGATCAAGTATAGGTAGTTTGTTGTGTTTGGTTTAGGGTTGTGAGGTAGTGTGTGAGAGTGCAATGTGCAGGTGTGTGTGTGTGTGTGTGCCAGCTCTAGACAAAACAGGATTAGTCATAAGGCTTAGCCACCCTGTAGGGAACTCCTCTTAAGCTTTCTTATGCTTGGTTTCATCCTCCTAAGCATTTAGAGGTTAAAATTTAATCATTTGAAAACTCCAAGTGAAGTAAAGAAGTGTTTTGATTTTATATGGGGTAAGGGTTCTATTGCTAGTCTTCTAAGATAGTCACTAGCAAAGTCATATGGCTAGACCTTAGACTGTTCTAAGGAAAGGCTAGACCTCAACCAAAAGTGAGGTCAACAAGCAGTTGCGCCAAAAGATTCGGTTAGCAGTGGTGACGGTTGTGACCAAAGGCAGAGATGGTGGTGGCCGGCTGTTACTGCTAGAGGTGATGACTGACTATTGAAGAGGACAACTCAAGTTTGTTGACGGTGGTGGTATGAGTTGGCCGGAGGATGCGGATGGAGGTCGAGGCAAGCAACGACGGTGACTAGTAAAGGAGGTAGCCGGAACAATGACATCGGTGTTGGCGGTTGTCGACCAGAGACTACTGGCATGGGAAGTTTAAATTGGCTGGAGGTGGTGGGGACTGGAGTCAGAGATAGTGGTGGTTCTTACAGTGGTGGCTTGTGGCTTGAGACCAGCAACACCGAGTGTCCAGGGAAGATAGCGACTCCAAATATGAAGGTTGTCGGTGGAAGTGCCATGTCAGCGATCCAAGGATGCAAGATCAAACATCATGAGGATGAAGTGATCTAGTGGAAGGTAGAGGGCTATGTCTCGAATCCATGAGCTTGAGCGGTGGGCTGCTATGTAAGTGATCCAAGGGATGCAGGATCATATGACAAAAGGCAGAAACAATCTGCTGGAGGGTAGATGGCCACATCATCGATCTATGGGCCAACTAAAATTTGATAGTTTTTAGATTCTTTTTTTGTCTTTTTTTTTCATTTTTGTGCAATTAATGAAGCTCCAAGAAGAAAAAACATGGAGTACTCTAGCCGATTATTGTACGATCAATAGAGCTCCCCATGGCATTGTAGTTATCCAACTCAGAGTGTCATAACCTATCTCCCATAAGAAAAATGGTGGAGTCTCCAAGCCTATTATTATATGATAAATAAAGCTCCTTTTGGTGTTTTTATTTCCCACCTGGCCTCCTCGGAGTCTCCCAAAATATTTTTGTGCAATCAACAAAGCTTAGATAAGATAAATTTCGAGTCACCGAGCATTTTATAGTGTAATCAATAAAGCATTCCTTTAGCATTCTTACTGCCCACCTCAGAGTCTCGTAGCCTATTTTTGTGTTATCTATGAAGCTTTTAGAAGAAAAAAATGTGGAGTCTCCCAGCCTGTTATTATGTGATCAATGGAGCTATCTTTGGCATTGTAGTTTCCCATCTCAGAGTCTTTCAACTTATTTTTATGCGATCAACAGAGCTCTTAAAAGAAAAAAAATGGAGTCTCACATCTTTTTTGTGTGATCGATAGAGTTCCCCTTTGGCATTGTTTTTGCCTACCTCGAAGTCTCTCGACCTATTTTTGTGCAATCAATGGAGCTCCTAGAAGAAAAAAAGTTTGAGTTTCCTAGCTTACTTTTGTTCAATCAATGGAGCTCCTCTTTGGCATTGTCGCGTTCTACTTCAATGTTTCTTGCCTATTTTGTGTGATCAATGGAGCTCTATTTTGGCATTATTTTTGCCTATATGAGAGAGAATTTTTTAAGCCAATTTTACACTTTCTTGGAGAGATTCCTTTCGTTGCTACGGTGATTTATGGAGGAGATTTTTCTTGGTTGCTATCATGATTTTGGAGGAGATTTCCACAATGATGTCGTGCTTATTGAATGAGATTTTTGCATTGTTTTCATGCTTTACAGATAAGGTTTTTCACATTGTTATTAGGCTTTTGGACAAGGTTTTCTACTCTACTATGATAATAGATGGAGAATCTTGTCTCCCTAAAGATTAATGGAAGGAAAAAAAAATTGAGGAGGTGATGTCAACATCATTCGAAGTCAAGTTAACTTGTTGTAGTTTTTGTAGTACTATGTATTGGATTTTATAGCTTTTTAATTACCTAATGTGACATTTTTACACTTAAATAATATGATTTTATGTAAATCTTTCTTTTATCCAAAGAATTAAAAGTTTGACATTTGCTTCTAATGTTGCCTTTACCTTTCCTTCTGAGTTATGGTTTTTGATTTTTTTGATGGTTATCAAATGTTGCTGCCCAACTTCAAAGCTGATATCACCCGACTTCACGACTATCGTTATGCATGCTTCACTTTTTCTTCTGAGATGTGCTTACCTTGTATCCTAAGTGGTACAAGATGTTACTGCTCAACTGCTAAGCCAAGGTCCTCTGAATTCTGGGTTATCACTTAGAAAGCTTGACTTCTCCTAGGTTATTTAGTCATATCCACTTAATGAACATAGCTTACAATGAAAGAAGTTAGTTGTAATCGATAAAGGATGTAAGACCTTTTGCAGGTTGTATAGAAAGAGATGCTCAGTGAACTTAAATTGTATTAGAAGAACCGAATGAAGAATTCGTTAGGATGTAAAACTTGTCCTATGTTGTATACTTAAAGATAACTGACAACACTAACCTGTATTGGACCAGATCTAAAAGAAGAATCCGTCAAGGATATAAGACTCATCTTATGTTGCATAGCCATAACATCTACTTGACTACGTTAACTTGTGATAAACAAAGTTATATGAAATTTACAAAGGATTTTTTACTTATCCAAGGTTGTTAGTTGAAGCTTCTTCTTAATGATTGTAACATGTGATGAAAGAGGTTAAATCGAGTCCCATTGAGATGATTAAGCCCACAATGAGGTGTCAAATATCTTTTGTATTTCTCGAGTCTAGGCATACATTGAAACTGACTGTACTTTTTTACTTTAGAATATGGTTGCATCTATACTCAAGAATAATATTTGGCATTTTTCTAGTTGCTTCTTTTGAATTTATTATCCCTTAGCAGGGTATTTTCTATATGAGCTTGTAAAGTAGCTTATGCATCAAACCATGAAGAGACCAGCTTCCTAATCTAGTTGACAAGGAACTCCATTTTGGTAAGGGGGCATTGAAGAAGTACTATTTATGATGAAGGTTGCCCTCTATCTAAAAGTGGTTCTTAAAGACTAGATGTTTGAATGAGACATAGGATGATTAGTCTAATACAAGCATGCTAGTGACATCATCGTAAAAGGCCTTTCGAGACTATCGTGAAAGGTTCTCCCAACTCAGAAGTAGTAATCATTGACATTGTGTCTAAATAATATGCGGAAAGACTACCTCTACACAATCTTGCTCTTGGTGACCATTTGAGATTGCAGCGAAGGTTGGCGCACATAATGAAGAATGCAAAAAAATGATGTTCAAGAAGTATAAAGAATATTTCTTTGCCAGTTGAATTATGCATGTCAGTGGGAAAATAAAGTAGAGGCTTAGCATTTCAGAGTTGAAGATAGTGTGGAACGGAACTTTGTTTCGCATAGACGTTGCCACACACAGATGTGCTGGAAGATCCAAGGAGGTTGGTGATCCACTAAAAATTTGATAGTTTTTTACTGTCCATTTCATACCTGTTTTTGATGATATTATACTTTAAAGAAATGTATTTTTCACGATTTCATGCAGGTACAATGATTTTAGACATTTGGAGCAAAAGGAGGTGAAAAGAAGCAATTTGGAGCAAAATGGGGCAAAAGTATATTTTATTGAACTAGCGCTGAACGGTGATGTCACCAGTGCCAGACCACGCCATTTTATAGAGAGTTGCGACCAGTAGGCGGAAAAATGTATCAAATGACGCCCTATCTTGTGTCAAACCGCGCCCTATCCCGATTTCAAGCTAGATTCAATGTATTTGGACAGATTTTGGAGGGTTGCTTAAAAAAAACTCTTGGGAAATCAGTTATGACCAAATTCAAACTACTTTGCAGCCAAATTTAGGGAGAGGGAAAGAGTTTAGAGTGTAGAGAGAGTGAAGAGCGAGTGTCTTTTCATTTTAGTTTAAGAAATTTAGGTTTTGTGTGTTCTCTTCTAAGGAGTGTAAGAGGAGAGGGAAAGTGAGAGATTTCTTCTTCCTTACTTATCTAAAGAGAGAATTGTGTGTTTTTGTGAAGAAAGAAGAGGAGTCAAAGGAATTCCTTGAGATTCGCTTGTGGAAGAGTTTGAGATAAGTTATCTTTTCTTTATTCTGTTTGTATGACATTGTTTTTATATATAAAATCCATGTTTTATCATATTTTCTTCATGAGTGGATTTCTTTGTCTTCCTCCTTTTCATGTGATGTGTTGATGTTGTGATATGGAAATGATGTGCCAATTTATTATGGAGAATTTGTAATGACCTTTCACTTTGAACCAGTTACTTTTTGATCTGGCCAATTAAATTTTTAAAGCTTGTTGGGAAACAAATGTTCCAAAAAGATTACGAGTTCCAAAACAAAAGTGAAGGTCACATTCAATATCCATGAATGAGAGATGTAGCTCATGGGGGTTGAGTGCAAATAAATACGGAAATATACTTTGATGGGCGTAGAATTGGAGATTTCAGAGTGACAAGCTGAAATCCTCAACTAGGTCCTACTCTTTGGAAACTAAAGTGAGAGTTATCCTTTAGGAGAAGGGAAGTGGGAGCTCTGGAGTGAGAGCCAAGATCCTCCCAGCCTAACCACAGATTTGGGAACTGAACTTAGGATTTGCCAATGTTCTTTATGCGCTTGGAAAAGGGTAAAGAATTAGAATGCTCCTAGTTGGCACAATACATTTGCATCATTGATCTATGGCACAAAAATCATCATATTATTATTGGAAAGGAGGAAGATTATTTCTTACAACTGAACTTTGTTATAAATTTAGTCTTGTGTTAATTTAACTTGCTAGAAGTTTATAACGTACTTTGATAAAAAATAGTAACTACAATGGTTTTCTTTATCTTAAGAATTGAAATTACTTGCAATTGTGCTGTGATTCAAGAAGTGATTTGGGTGCTAAGCCATAAAAATAAAGCCTCCCCATGGGATCGATATCCAGGACTCCACTAGAGCCCTGTATTACTTGAGTGATACGTATACTTGCGTTTATTTGTATAACTCAATAGAAAACTAAATCATAATAAATATAAATCTGAGTTCATTAATTTTGAAAAATTTAAAAAGTTGCACCAGCTTGGTAATAATTTAACTTCTTAGCATTGAATAAAAATACATCACAAACAAAAATAAAAAAGAAGGGGAGGAAACATGTCATTTTTTTTGTCAGATACTTTAAAAAGGACAAAAAAATCATGGGACTTGGCATATTTGAAATTATCCACTATGTAATTGTGAGTACATGGGTACACACTTCTCTAGAATTAGAAAGGATGGTCTTATAAAGTTGATATACAATGATATTTAAACAATAATAGCTATAACGAACTGATGCACCAAAAATATATACGGTTTTTGCTATATAATTTTACCCATTTTTGGTGATATTGCACTTTAAAGAAAGATTTTTTTCATGATTTGTTGCAGGTATGATGATTTTAGGTGATTGGAGCGAAAAGAAGCGAAAAGGAACGAATTCGGAGCAAAAAGCAGCAAAAAGGAGCTAAAAGTTAAAAAACATGTTCTGGCGCCGCCGACGCCATTTTCCAGAGACTTCAGAATTTAATGGCAGGATAGAGCGTCGCCGACACCCTATAAGGCGCCGCCAGCGCCCGAAGTTGGTGGAATTCAAATTTGAAGAGTTTTGGCGACTTTTTGAAGGGATTCCTATGGAAACTCTTGGGATTTCATCCCTAACTTATAAGTAACTATTTTTGGACGAAAAGAAAGAGGCTCTCTTTGTTTCTCTTGCTCTCTCTTAGTGGTTTAGTGAGTGTTAAGTGCTAGGGTTTATGAGAAGATTATGTAGAAGTGAGGATTTGAGAGGAATTCTTTTCTAAGGAGTGAAGGAGAAGAAGTAAAGTGAGAGATTGCTTCTTCCTTTCTATTATAAAGAGAGAATCAAGTGTTGTAAAGAAGAGAGAAAAAGGATTCAAAGGAACTTCAAGGGAATTACATTGGGGAAGAGAAAGAGATAAGTTGTATTTTCTTTTGTGGTTTGTATGACTTTTCTTTTATATATAAAATCTATGTTTTATTGTATCTTCTTCATGAATTCTGAGTAGTCTCCTTTATCTTTCTTCTTGCATAGAGATGTTGTGATGGAATGATGTGGATTTCATGTGCTTTTAATGTATTGAAGAAATTGCGATGGTTTTTCATTCCGAACTTAATTTACTTTTCGATTTGGCCAATTGAAATGTTAAAATATGTTGTTGAACATTAATTCTGAAAGGATTTAATGTCATACAATAATAATGAAAAATCCATTCAATTTCCATGGATGAATTGCGTAGTTCATGGGAATTGAGTGCAAATAAATAGGGAAATGTGTTTTGATGGACTTCAATGTGGAGATTTCAGGGTGACAGGCTGAAATCCCCAAATTGGTTCTAAGATTAGTAACTAAATATCAAAGGTTAGCCTTTGGGTGAAGGGTGAGTGGGAGCTCCGAAGTGAGAGCCGGTATCCTCCCAGCCTAGTCTTCAATTTAATAACTAAACTTAGGACATGTCAATGTTCTTTTCATGCTTAGAAGAGGGGGTACTCTTTTAAGGGTAAAGAAACATCTATGTTCCTATTTGGCACAATAACATAAATAATTGTTCCATATTAATCTACACATCATATTCTCATTGCAAGAGGAAAGATACTTTCTCATATATCAAAAACCTTTCAAATACATAGTTTAGTGAGTCTTCTAGTTAATTCTATCTTCAAAGTTGTTAGAAGTAAATGTAGTTTAATTAATTGTTACTGTTTTCTGCATTGTGGTAGTAGAAGTAGTATTAAACTTTAAGTGCAATTTAAGTATCAGATTTCAGTGTTATATTATATCTATTGTGAAACACTTTCTTATACTTCGTACTTCCCTGTGGGATCGATAACCTGGACTCTATTAGAGCCCTGTATTACTTGATACGATACGTATACTTACGTTGAGTGTTCGGACTTTATAAAATCATTATAAACATATATAAATTTGAGTTCATACATTCTTGCATATATAAAGTCAGCCGGTCACGAACCACAAAGGTATTAGTCCATAACTATGATTGCAGTAGCCCATCAAGAATACTATACATTATGACAATAGTTCTAGCTTGTCATAAATGTCATAGTTGAATATCATGATAATACTTATTGGTCATAGATGATTGTACCAAGAGTATCGGTTGGCCACAAGGGTCATAATAGGAAGATGCTGGTCATGAGCCACATATGACATAGTTTTTCATGTAGCCGATAGTGGTCCATAATTCATAGAGGCTGAAGTTGGGAGCCATATGGGCCAGAACCACACAAATCGTAGTCGGTCACATAGGCCATAGTGGTGAGTTTCAATGATATTTGTAGGCCACATTGGCCAGAGTCAAAATTTGTATGAGCTATCAGTCACATAGGTTATAGTGGTAAGTCGCGATGACTTCTATACGCTAAAGGGTATAGAGTTCGGAGTTGCATGAGTTGTGAGCCAACAGGCTGTAGTTAGTCATGTAAGCCATAGTGGTTGTTGTGATGTCATCTATAAGCTATAGAATCCAACATTGGGGGCTGTACAAGCTCTGAGTCAGGTAGGCTGTAGTTCATCATGAAAGCCTTAATAGTTGTGAGTTGTGATGACATGTGTAGGATGTAGCGGCCGGAGTCAGGAGTTAGATGAGCTATGAGTAACTTTATCTATAGTGCTAAGTTATGATGACATTCGTAGGCTGCAAGAGCTGAATTCAGAAGATGCACGAGTTGTGAGCCACATAGGCTGTAGTTGGTCACATAGGCCTTAGTAGTGAGTTCTGATGACTTTTGAAGAACATAGGAACCGAAATTGAAAGCTACATGAGTTATGAGCTACATAGACTTTATTTGGTCACATAAGTCGTGACGGGGAGTTACATTGCTCTTAAAGTGTGTTGTTAAACCATACTCAGGCTATGTCACTACACAGTCTTTGGAAGGAAGGGACCGTTGAACTATTTGGTACCTCGTTACTTTGCAATATTTGTAAGGATTCTACGATGCATGTTGTGATTTCGCAGGGAGTTTTCTTGTAGGGAGCAGGTGACGGCCGATGGTGGCCTATGGTGGTCAGGGATTTATAGTCCACGGTGGCTAACAGTTACAGAAGCAACAAGCATTCGCTACACCTGGCTTTTTCTCTTTTTCCTGGTCTTTCTTCAGGCTCATGTCTCAGTTCAGATCCTCTCTTAAGCTGAGGGTAGTGCTCTATTTATAAAATATGGAGGATGCTTCTCTACAAATAAGGAATGAATTAATACCACTCTGCTAGATGGCTCGAAGAGGTTTCTTCAATTAGATGACGTTCTTTGGATATTGAGTACCTTAATGTTGTTAGAATTAAGTGATATTGGCCTTGTTGGATTCATCTTGTCAAGATGCTCGATTTTACCCGTAAGTATGTTAGATTTATACTCTGTTTGACCTTCCAATTTGGCTCCAGAAGCTTCTAAAAATAGTTTAATGGCTCAATCTAGGTTTTATTTGACTAAGATTTTGTCAAGGTTGGTGTCATTGCACTCTTCTTTGGTCTGACTAGCTTGGCAGTAAGTTCAGTGAAATCAGAATTTTAGATGATTTTTATTTGAAGTTTAAATATTTTTTGCTCAAAAAGTTATCTAGAGATTCCTGCCACGCTTTAAGATCCGTGCTGGATGATGAAAATTTATTGATGACGTATCATGTTTGATGAATTGTTTGTAAAATATTGCACAATTGCTTCTCTTGGTAAACCGATGGAGTGTCTGGAATGCCTATGCATTTATGTTCTATTTTACAACCTCATTTGACAAATTGTCGGTAAAAAAGAATTGCTTGGAAAATCATGGATGAGTGGGTGGCCATCATCTTCATTCAACTGAATTGGAAATTCAACATTTGATATCATGGTCAGTCAATGAAAATGAAACCAAAATAATAGTTAACAAACTTGATTTTGAATTCTATAAATGGGACCCCAAAGATTGATGGAAAGGAAATTAATGAATGAATTTTTGCTCGTTCAACTTTCTTTTCTTTCTTGCCTTCCAGAATTTTAACATGTCAAAATATTCAAGATGAGTTAAGGATTCATATAAAAATATTTCTTTTTTAAAAAATATAGGTATTAATAAAATAACTACAAGAATATTTTTGGTATTATAAATTTATAATTTATTTTTTGTGCTGTCATAAAGTTACAGTGCTTCATATATTCTATTTTAATGTCATGATCGGGTGTATGACGGTCCGGTTCTGATCGGCCTGCTTGGACCGGCATTTAGGTTCATCTGTCCACCTACCATGATTGGTGTCTGAAATGGCAATATTCTGATGTGACTACATTGAAGTTATAAAAATCATGTTATTCCTTTCACATGGACGATTGAGCTGTCAAAGTTAGTTTAATGTGTAATTATACGGTTTGTTAATTATATATTTTGTTGGTAAATTGTAGTGGAAAAGTTGCACATATAAATGGATTTATTTTCTTCGTAACTGTACGATTTTTCTGTTTATATAAACATTATGAAATGAGGCCTTCTTGAAGGCTGCTCATTAGTTATGGATTATGACGCATCGTGCCAATTAAAATGTGTTTGGCAAATTTTACTACCGTTTGGTTGGAGATTTCATGAGGAAAAAAAAAAGGCTCAAATGTGTCTAGAAAATACATCAAAGAAATAAAACGATCGTTGATGATTTCGATCTTTTATTGGTCGTCTCGAGTACTACTGATTATCTATACTTTCTTCAGATGATCCTTGGAGCTGTCAAGTTGACAGTCGAGCGGGTGGCCCGATGCATGGTTGACTGATTGACGTTCTTCTTGTGTCCTTTTGTACATCGACCGTTCGTCTTCCTCTGATCGTCGTGCCTCCTGAGATTTTTATCACATTGTTAGCACACTGTTCACCATTTTAATGATCATCTCCAATCTTGGTCGTTGGATTGCTTTGAGATCCGTGTTGCCATATTTTATATTTATATACTTAATTCCCTCATTCTCTTGCTTCTCAAAAGAAGTACGACACATATGAAGAAGAGTATCTTTTTCACTGGTATAAAAAATACAAAAATACAAATTGAAATGACATGATTACTCAATAAACGATTTCTCTAGATTTTCGTGCCCAGTCTGGATAAATAAGCCATAAGCCAAGAGGGGATCCTCACGATTCCATTTCTTTTCTAGCCTTTGATTTTTTTATCCTTCTGCTTTCGTCTGTCATGATGTCTGGTGAGAGAGCCTCAATAGCTAATGAAGATGCCCTTCTTTAGGCTCTGAGTGGATTGTAGGCTAGAGCCCAAAAGCTGAATGTGAAGTGGCAGTCAGTGGGTGAAGCTTCTGCGGGGAAAGTAAGTAAAATAAGGGCTGTGCAGCGGTCATAAACTGATTGAATTAGATCTTCCAATTCTCTTGCGGGCTCATTGCAAGTACGGTTTCGGAACATACCGAAGGTCATCCCGACGATCGTCTTAGTGGGCATCCGCTGATGGTGGATATCCCTGTATGAGTGAGGGAAACACTCATAAGACTGTTGCGGGAGCAGTAGTCCCTCAGGCTGGTGTGGATGAGGTATTGACCGGAGTGGAAACGTCGCTCCAAGTGCCAATGGTTGGCCCTCCTTCTGTGCTTGGAGAGCATGAAATGACTGGTGAGGGCGTTAACTCTTACACTACGTATGAATAGAACTAGGTTTTGGGTATGTTGCTTGAATTGTTGGCTTTGAATATTTGTATTTCTTTCTTTTGTGTAGTTATAAAAGTCCTGCCGATCTATTCTATCTCGTCAGATATTGATGCCGATCCAGAAGGGGATATGGCCACAACGGAACATGTTATTGCATAGGGTATGGCTCCCGCATAATAGGTTATTTCAAGGGGTGTGGTTGCCGTGGAACATAGGATGGACGTGGTGAACATGCTTTGTGGGGAAGGCAACTTCTCAAATTGCCAAGGTACCCTCAACATGGGGAGGGAAGAGGAGGTGAACGAGAGGTGTTAGGCTTCTTTCAAATATTTAATGCATCACCTTGTGGAAATGGAGTGTTGACCTCATTTTTGATGAGGTCTTTTCTGTTCTCTCTCCTTAATACTTAGGATCTAGCCTTACGCTTCTCCTTGACTATCTTAGAGGACTAGAAATGGGACCCATCACTTAGAAATTCAAACACCTCTTAACTCCCTGCAAACCCTATAAGTTTGATTGTAAACCCCTAATTCACTTGGAGGGTTAAGATCAAATGTGGAGGTTTAAAGGATGAGTTCCTTATAGGACCCTTTGGCCTTAGGACTACCTCTAGGCGGCCCGATCCGGTGAGGGCCGACGTGCACACATTACACTTTCACACACATTCCAAATCCTAAAACCATTATACCTAGCTTCGACTTCCCGACTCATGTAGGTAATTCATATGGATGGTCCTCAATCCCTAAGCCCTTGGCTAAGAGGGTTAGGAACAACATAGTGAATGCCTCAAATGAGTCCTCTCATGGCTCTTATGGGCTTGATATGGCTTCATGGCTCTTATGGGCTTGATATGGCTTCATGGATCAACCAAAGTGATTCCATTCTACTCAAACTTGATCAATCTTCATTTTTCCAAAATTTCAATTTTTGACCCCCGGGGCCCTACACCCGCCAAACCTACCAAATGCCCTTGAAATTGCCCAAAATTTACAAAATTGCCTAAATTACCCAAAACTCCTCAAAGTCAGTCCTAAACATTTCTCTCCACTCAAATTGATCACCCATAGCCAAATATACAAAAAATTCCAAAAATACCTCCCAATACCCCCCAATACCCTCCAAATACCCAAAATGCCATTTTTAACCAAAAAATCCATAAATTCCAAAAATTCCCAGAAGATTCTAGAAAATCCCAAATATTCCCAATTTTATTTTGTTCAACTACACCATAAGCCAATTTATCCAATTTAGCCCACTTTTGCCAAAACCCCCAATTTGACCCATTTTTAACCCAAAGTGATCCCAATGTCAACCAAACCAACCCAAGTGACCTCAATTTTGATCCAATACAATTCTAAACTTCAATTACATATCCCTAATACCAATTTAGACCAAATCCAAGCCCAATTTGATGAACATTTGGATCCAATTTCAATTTGAAGCCTAAAGCCCAATTTTGGCCCATGACCTAAACTTAGCCCAAACTAACCCAACTCAACTCCAATTAACCCCAAATCTTTTCCTAAACCTTCCTAATATCCCCACAAACAAAATACTAACAAGATTTTCCCCAAATTTGAACCCGAACTCCACCCAAACCTAACCCAAAACCAAAATCCCCAATTTTGGCCTAAACCCACTATAAACCCAAATGGGGCCAAATCCCAAAATCAAAGCCCAAACAAAGTTTAAAACTCTTTGTAACACTCCCATAAACATTTCTCAACATTAATTTTACATCAAATCTAACATTAGCCTAACCTTAGCTCAAGTTAGCCCAATTTGACCCACTTTGCCCCCTTTACCAAAAACTCCCAAATCAACCACAATTTAACTCCAAATCACCTCAAATTTGTTTCAAATCACTCATGACACATCCCTAAACTAAACCCAACATTTTTTTGGCCCAATCCTCCACAAAATTTCCATCCATCAATTTGTTTTCAAACCTAAAGGCCCACTTTCTTAAACAATTCTAAAAGCCCATTTTCACCAAATCCAAAAGGCCCAAAGTCAATCCAAAGCCTACATGACACTTTCACCTCATCATCCTTTTGATTTAAATCACTCCCTAAGTTTCAAATTCATCATTAAACTTTTCTAAAATAAGCCACATGCCAATTTCCCCTAAATTCATCAAAAATGCCAAAACCCTTTTTCATGAAACAAGCTAACCTTTTCCAAGCCAAATGTAAGCCAAATGTGAGCCATTTACAAGCCATATGAAGCCATGAGAGTTTTGAAACCTCAACTAGTCATTTATGGCAAGAAGAGGAGAGACTTTCCTAAGCCTTCATCAAGCCCTTTTAACCCCATTTATGCTACACTCTAAACCAAGTTTAGCCACATCACCTTGAATGGGGACTTCACCACCCCTTCCTAGCTGGCCCAAATGATTCTCCCTCAGCCCAAAGTCAAGCCTTGGGGAGGTGCACCTAGCCTAAACCATGCCTTGGACCAAATCAAGCCAAAATGACCCTTGGCCCTTACCACTTAAATCAAACCTCTTTACACTTGGCATTGGCCAATTGAACCCACAAACTTCAAGCCCTGACCCTTCTGATCAGGATGGTGACCTGACCCTGGTGTTGACCTCATTTTTGGTGAGGTCTTTTGCTTCTCTCTTTAGTATTTAGGATCTAGCCTTAGGCTTTTCCTTTGACTAATCTTAGAGGACTAGAAATGGAACCCACCACTTAGAAATTCAAACTACTCCTTAACTCCCTGCAAACCCCACAAGCTTGATTGTAGACCCCTAATCACTTAGAGGGTTGAAATCAAATGTGGAGGGTTTAAAGGATGAGTTCCCTATAAGACTTTTTGGCCTTAGGAATACCCTGGGTGGCCTGGTCTGGTGAGGGTTGACTTGAACATACACTACACTCTCACACACATTCCAAGTCCTAAAACCACACCCTCACCCAACTTGACTTCCTGCCTCATGTAGGTAATTCATATGGATGGTCCTTAACCCCTAAGCCCTTGGCTAAGGGGTTAGGAACAACATAGTGAATGCCTCAAATGAGTCCTCTCATGGCTCATATGGGCTTAATATGGCTTCATGGCTCAACCAAAGTGATCCCATTTCACTCACATTTGAACAATCTTCCTTTTTTTAAAAAAAATTCAGTTTTTGACCCACGGGGCCCCGGACCCACCAAACCTACCAAATACCCTTGAAATAACCCAGAATTTGCAAAATTACCTAAATTACCCAAGATTCCTCAAAATCAATCCCAAACACTTCCCACCACTCAAATTGACCATCTTTGGCCAAAAATACCAAAATTTCCAAAAATACCCCTAAGTCCCCCCAAAACTACCAAAATACCCTTCTACCCCAAAAATCCACAAATTTAGAAAATTCCTAAAAAATTCCAGAAAACCCCAAATATTTCCAATTTCATTTGGTTCAACTACACCATGGGCTAATTTTGCCAATTTACCCCACTTTTATCAAAACCCCCAATTTGACCCATTTTTAACCCAAGTGAACCCAATGTCAAACCAAACCACCCCAATTGACCTCAATTTTGGTCCAATTCAATTCTAAACTTCAATTCAATATCCCTAATATCAATTTAGACCAAATCCAACTCCAATTTGATTGACATTTGGGCCCAATTTCAATTTGAAGCCTAAGGCCCAATTTTGGCCCATGACCTAAACCTAGCCCAAACCTAGCCCAAACCTAGCCCAATTCAACTCCAATTGGCCCCAAATCTTTTCTAAAGCCTTCCTAAAATCCCCATAAACAAAACACTTACTTGATTTGCCCAAAATTTGAACCTAAACTCCACCCAAACCTAACCCAAAACCAACATCCCTTAAATTGACCTAAGCCTAAACCTAACCCAAATGGGCCCAATCCCAAAATTAGAGCCCAACAAAAATTGAAAACTCTTTGTAACAATCCCATAAACATTTCCCAACATTAATTTTATATCAAATCCAACCTTAGTCCAACCTTAGCCCAAGTTAGCCCAATTTGGCCCACCTTGGCCCCTTTACCAAAAAAAGCCCAAATTCAACCCAATTCTACTCCAAATCACACCAAATTGATTCCAAACCACTCATGACACATGCCTAAACCAATTGCAACATTTATTTGGCACAATCATTTTCAAAATTTTCATCCTAAATTTACTTTAAATCCAAAAGCCCACTTCCTTAAACCACTTTAAAAGCCCATCCAAAATGATTTCAAAAAGAAAAAAGAGCCCAAAATCAATCCAAAGCCCACATGACAAATTCTTCTCATCATGCCTTTAATTGAAATAATCCCTAAGTCCTAAATCAATAATCAAGCCATTCCAAATCAAGCCACATGCCAAATTACCCCTAAATGCCAAAAATTTCTAAAACCCTTTTCATGAAACAAGCCAACCTTTTCAAAGCCAAATGTAAGCCACATGTGAGCCATTTACAAGCCATATGAAGCCATGAGAGTTTTGACACCTCACCATGTCATTTATGGCAAATGGAGGGTCCCCTTTCTTAAGCCTTCCTTAAGCCTTTTTAACCTCATCCATGATACACACTAAACCATGCTTAGCCACCTCATCATGGATGGAGAATTCTCCACTCCAATTCAGCTGAGCCATATGATTCCCTTCAGCCCAAATCAGGCCTTGGTGGGTGCACCAAACCCAAATCCATGCCTTTGACCAAACTAAGCCCAAAATGATCCCTTCCCCCTTCCACTTTGATTCAACTCCTTTACACTTGGCATTTGCCAATTGAACTCACAAAACTCAAGCACTGACCTCCCTGACCCTGAGGGTGACCCATGCCTGGCCGGCCAGCCACCACAGCCGCCGGAAACCACCAGGCCGAGAGGCTTGATTTGAATCAAAAATTCAATTTGAACTATCTGGCTTCTCCCAAACTAAATGGCCATTGCAGCTGTTCTTCTCTTGCCCTGCAGTTGATCCAAACCTCCAATTGCCCCTGGGAAGCCCTCTAGCCACCTCTATTTAAACCCACTCACCTCTCGGCCAAACGAGGTGATGAGCCAGACCTTAAGGAAACTCTGCCAAATCGCTCCAGGACCTTCTCCTAACCCAAGCGGTTGATCCCAGGTGTTCCTTTGCCCTAATCCCCATTAACGAGCTCGATTTCGAGTTGAAAATCCACCCAAAAACGGGACACTTCACCATAGTGAGCCAATCTTCAAATTGATTGACCCTACACCTTCACTCGGATTAAGAGGAGAAGTTCCCAAGCAAAAGCCCCCTCACCGAGCCGGCCATTGCTTCCGGCCTCCAAGCTTTGTGATCGGCCTTGGTCACTTTCATACTTAGACGATTCCCGGAGCCAGGGACTTCATCTGGAGCTTGCTTGGACTCGATCGAAGGTGACACAACCCTCAGATCGAAGCTTCACTTCTCTGAACAAAGGTATGAACTCATTCTTCCTCCCGAGCTTCCAGCAATTCTCCATTTTGTTTGGGTTAATTTCATAGCTTATAAACCGTATGGATGTGTTTGTCTCTTCAAGACGAATCAATAGAGTATAAGAACTCAAAAATCCATTGAGAATCGAGAGAGATATTAGGGTTTGAGTGTGGACGGTCACGGGTGCACACCAGTCGTAGATGATGACCAGGAGCCGTTGGATCGCGCGTGTATCGAGCGGACGATCGAGATCAAGCCGGACAGCGGAATGTTACGTGAACCGCGAGCCCCTAGAGCGCTGAGTCAGATGGCGGCGCCGAATCACAGAGCGACGCGTGGGCTTTCGATCCGCCGTAGGATGATGCGGCGCCGAGTCGGATAAGTAGGAAATTAGGGTATTTTTGAATTATTTAAATACTAGAACTTCAAAAATTCATATCTTTGCATAGAAAAATCACAAAAATAAAATAAAAATACCCTCTTGCTCAGTGAATAGTGGAGAATAATGTGGAAAAGAAATCAAGTTAATTGGATGAGTATTTTATTTTTAATAATTTATTTACTGTTTTCAATGTTTTGATTCTCCATTTGCATAGACAATTCACCATGGCATGAGATCATAGGGCTTTTGAAGCCTCCGATCTTAGAAACATTCCCGAATTTTTCAAGGTCGGAGGCCATCTCTGTGAAAAGTTATTGATTTTTCAAGTTCATGTCACTGTTTTAGGTATTTTAATTTCAATAATTAGCATGTTGTAAAATAAATTCTAAGAAAATTTGGTGATGTTTTTTAGGACCAGGGAACCCTATGAAAAATATATTTTGAGTTAATTCATTCATAATAACCTTAATTGGCCTAAACCATTAAAATTGAATTTAAATTAATTAGGGTTAACCACACATCAAATTGACTTGAAAACAATTCTCCATTACTCTTTAGGGTCAGAGGAACCTTACATAAAATTTTGAAATCAATTGGACTTGATTAACCCCATCAAATGAATTGATTAAGCCTCATAAGCAAAATGGAACTTTAAAAATTCATAACTCCAAAAATACTTCTAAAAAATTCACAAAAATGGTTTTAGAGTTTTTCTGATATCAGGGGAGTGCAGTAAAATTAAAATTGGAATTTTCTAAAAAAGTCGATTTTTCACAATATTTTAATATTTTAATAATTTAAATATAATAAAAATCACAAAAATATTAAAAATCATAAAATATCACATTTTGACTCCTGATCATTTAGGAACAAAGAAAATATTTTTCCTAAGTCCCTAGGATAAGATATTGAATTTTAAAGGCTTAATGTAATTTTTAATATTAAAAAATGAATTTTCAACCCTTTTCACTAAAATAATTCTAAGAAATCAAAGAAAAATTAGAAAATTAGAAAATTTGTTTATCTAGACTCCTTGAGGTCAGAGAAATTTAAGAAAAATATAAAATCTATTTTTCAATTTTTATTTTATTTTAAAATTAATTAATACTCTAAAATTCAAAATAATTATAATAAATAAAATATAATTCAAAAAATCACAAAAATTGGTTCAAGTGGTTCTCTAGTCATTAGGAACATCCCATAGTTTTCTTAAGGACAGAAACCTTTCCTTGGTCATGATGTTAAATTTTCTTTGAAAACCCCTATTTTCTACTAAAAATAATTATATAAATAAATTAAATCCAGAAAAATCACATTTTCTCCTCTAATATCTTAATTGACATGTGAGTGAGGTGACATAAAAATTTCAAATTTATTTGAGCTCAATTTAGTGAGTTATGAAATAAATAAGCCTAAAAGGGCATAAAGGTAATTAAAAATTTTAACCCTTAATTAAAACTTTAGGTTTAATCAAATGGAGGGTAAAATATCTGATTTTAATTTTCTCTTGGATGATTGAAACTTAGGGAAATTAAAGGGTAGAAACCCATTCAACACTTTGAAAATATCAAAATGAAACACTAATTAATTAAATAATTTAAATTTTGGAAAGAATATATTTAAATTTGGATTATTAAAATAGGGATATTATTAAGAGGATATTTATTCTTTAATTTAAAAATTCCTAAATAAATCACTTTAACAATATTTAGTTCTTAATTAAAAATTAAAATAATAATTCAAATTAAATAAATTAAAAAAATTAAAAGAAGATAACATTTAAACGAATTAAAGCTTAAAATGTTAAATGGTCTAAGAATTAAAAATCAAATTTAAAATCTTGGAATTAAATTAAATTAAATTAAATTGAGTCAAGTCAAAGTTTAAATTAAAATTAAATTAACACCTTAACAATTAAATTAAATTAAATTTAAAATATTGAAATGAAAATTAAATTAAATTAAATTAAATTAAATTAAAATTAAATTAAAATTAAAATTAAACTAAAATTAAAATTAAAATTAAAATTTAATAAAACTAAATTAAAGTTAAATTAAATTAAATTAAAATCACTTAACAACAAACCTAAATGAAATCATTAAGAGTTAAATCAAAATATATCAATAATTTCAATACTTCTTTCTATCTAAGTAAATTTAAAACATGAACATCAATCTGAAATACTAAGATAATTGAAAGTTTAAAAATTTGTTCACTATTCCAAACTTAAAATTATTAATTAAAACCTCATAATTAAATTAAATCACTCCAAATCATTAACTCAAACTTTAAATTATAAATGATTAAAATTCTCAATAACCCAACTTGCCCTTAATGGCTTTAATTATTATAACTCTCAAATAGAGTATTAAGTGAGATGTCACTTCATTCATCAGGTAATCAAATACCCAAGTTCACTGAGCAAGAGACAAAGTTTAACTAAACTCCTGGATGATTAATTCACCTGTGCAACTAAGTTTACTTAGACTCAAAATGATCCCAGAAGTCTTGAAAAGATGTTTAGGACTCGTCCTAAACACTTCCTCAATATGACGGGATGTTTTAGAAGAATAATTGAATCTAATTGTTCTTTGATGAAGAAAATCATCCTTAAACCAAACCAAGAACCTAGACGTCATAGGAGATGACTAGTTATAGGATTAGGAATTTGGTAGACAAGCAAAACCCTTCCCTTAGCTTTACCTAGGTATCTGTTGAAATATTTAAATGCCTTAACATGTTTTTTAAGTGCAGCATGGGATGACGGGAAGACCCTCCAGGTACGCTTTTATTTTATTGCGGTTTACTTTATTGCAATTTACTTATATGCTATCGTACTTTACTTTTCTTGCATGATAAATAAGACTGTTGTATGAAAACCAAAACCTTTAGGATAGTCCCCGAACTCGAAACCAAAACTAAATTAAAAGTCATTGCAAGATAAAATTCACAGCCACAACATTCCAAAATATAAAACAACTCAAAATTTAATCACAAAAAGAACAACAAAACTACAATCACAACTAAATTAAAACGTCTCATTGAATGATCGGGAATACCTCGGATAATGTAACCCACGTGTTGCTAACGGGATTTCCCACGGTCTAAATGAAAGTGTGGAACTCATTCAGTTGAGTTTAGCAAATTCATCTGGACTAAGTGAATTTGATGAAAATAACGGTGTCGGGATGACGAAACCGTGGGATCTTAATCGGTTCTGTTTAAATAACTTTAAGATTTGTTTTAATTAAAATATTAAAAACACTTGGATTTTAAGATTTTCTCTAAACCAAAACACTTCTCTCATCTCCTGATTTTTGACTTCTAAAACTAAACCTCTGCAACAACAAGGAGCTCAGAGCATGGTGGGCAGCTCGGCCATCGTCATTGGCAAAACTCGGATCTACTTCAGCAAAACTTTCTTAGTTTTAAATAACCAAGCCATAAGACTTCGAGGTAGTTTGCTTAGTGCAACAAAAATCCTCAGCTTTTCGTTAGGCATTTGCATAATCATATTGTGTAACTTAAGCCCTAACTGGTCTTAGGATTACGAGGTAGTCGTTCGGTACGACATAAACCCTCATATCTTCCAGGTTATTTGTATGATCATGTCATACAAATATAAGTCTTAATTAATTAAAATTAACAAGATTGCAACATCAAATAAAATTCCTAAATCTAAGCCAAACAATAGGACAGTTTGGGAAGTTGCCAAGATTCTACTTGGATCCTCAACTTCTCCTACTTTTCTTCCTTTGGACTCCTGAAATTAACTGTTCCAAACTTGATCCATTCCCTATTGAAATTCCAAAATTCAATCATTTGAAACCTTAAACTTTAAAATTCTTGAGAAGCGAAAACCACTAATCATTATCGAGAGTTTTCTTAAATGTTTCCGTCATTTAAGATATAATTAACTATAGGGGCTTCCCCTTATAGGGAACTTTAAGAACCCGAGTAATATAAACCCTGTTTAATTTGTTTATTTTAAACAGGGGAACTTGTCGGCTTATAAAATTGGTTCGCAGACCAAACAGATGTCACAAATCGTCTAGTTTATTTAATCGACCCCATCATTAAGCAGTGTGTCTATTCTTCGGGATAGATACACGGTTTGTGATGTGGTGCTCGTTTATATAAACTATTTGGGATGTGAGATCGGTTTGATTTCATTTTCAAACTTAAAATTATTTTCAAAAATCAAATGCTACTTTTTAAATTATATATATATATTTAAATCAAATTTAAAATTTAAAATTTGCCGACAATTTCTCTAGGCGACCCCTTTTCAAAAATACAACTTACAACCTAAAAATATGCCAACACCTGGCCGGCCAGCCACCAGGTCGCCGGAAAACACCATGGCCAAGAGGTCTAAACGGATTCAGAAATTCAATTTAAACTAGCTGAGTTGTCCCATGCCCAATAGCCACTGCAGCTGTTCTTCTCTTTACCGAGCTAGATTGATCCAAGCCATCAAACCCCCACAGGAGGCCACGGCCATGGCTATTTAAACAAGCCACCCCCTCTCGGCCAAAAGGTTGGTTGAAATCAACCTTCACGAGTTCCTCGAAACTCCTCGCGAGCTTCCCTAGCCAAGAGCAATCCATCCCCACTTGTTCTCCTACCCCAAATCCCGGTGATCGAGCTCGATTTTGGAGCTCGATTCTCGAGCCGAACGGGACATCTCTCAAACCTCCACCAAAACTAAATTAAACTCACCCACACCTGCACAGGACCAAGAGAAGGAGTTCCCCAGTGGAAGCCCCCTCACAAGGTCAGCCATTCTCTCTATCAGCGAAGCTTTGAAATCAGGCTTGGTGGAAGTTGCCCCTAGACAATTCAACAAGGCCAGAGGCTTCATCCCTAAGCTCTTCCAGTTCTAGTGAACGTGCCAAGCACATTCAGTTGAGGCCTCACCTCCTGAACCAAGGTATGGACACTCCTCCTCCCCGAGAGCTTCCAACAATTCTCCATTTCGTTTGAGTTGCTTTCAAGACAAATCCATAGAGTATAAGAACATAAAAATCCATTGAGAAACGAGGGAGATATTAGGGTTTGAGTGTGGACGGTCACGGGTGCACACCAGTTGGAGACGACGACCAGCCGCCGTTGGATCGAGCGTGTATCGACTGGACGACTCAGATTACGTCAGACCAGAGAACAGTATGTGAACCGCGGGCCGCTTGGCGCTGAGTCGGATGGCGGCTGCGAATGGGAGCATGCCGCGTGGAGCTTCAGAGACGCTAAGGTTGCCGTGGCGCTGAGTTGGATAAGTAGAAAAATATGGAATTTATGATTTAATTAAATGCCTGAAACTTTGAAAATCCATATCTTTGTGTAGAAAAATCACAAAAATAAAATAAAAATACCTCTTACTCAGTGAACAGAGAAGAATAATGTGGAAAAAGAATTGAGTTTATTTGATGAGTATTTTATTTTTAATTAATTATTTACTCGTTTCAGTATTTTTATTCTCCATTTGCATAGATAACTCACCATGGCATGAGACCATAGGGCTTTTGAAGCCTCTGATCTTGGGAACATTCTCTGAATTTTTCAAGGTCAGAGGCTATCTCTATGGCAATTTATGTATTTTTCAAGTTTATGTCACTGTTTTGGGTATTTTAATTCCATTAATTAGCATATTGTTTAGAAAATTCTAGGAAAATTTGAGAAAGTTTCTTAGGACTAGAGGACCCTAAAATAATTATGTTTTGAGTTAATTCATTAAGAATAACCCTACTTGGCCTAATTACTCAAAACTAAACTTTAATTAATTAGGGTTAACCACACATCAAAAGAACTTGAAAATAATTCTCCACTGATCTTTAGGATCTGAGGGACCTTACATAAAAATTTAGAATTAATTGAAATTTTTTAACCCCACTAAATGGATTAATTAAGTTACATGACCAAAATTAAACTTTAAAAGTTCATAACTCTAAAAATAAATTTTAAAAGTTGACCAAATTGGTTTTGTGGGCTCTATGATATGAGAGGAGTCTAAGAAAATTAAAATTGGATTTATTTTAAAAATCTTCATTTTTCACCTTAATTTAATATTTTAATAATTAAAAAATAATAAAAATCACAAAAATATTAAAAATCATAAGAATGTCATATTTTAACTCCTAATCACTTAGGAACAAACTAAATATTTTTTCCCAAGTCCATAGGATAAGATATTGAATTTTAAAAGCCCTAAAACAATTTTTAAATTAAAAAATGAATTTTCCAACATTTTCACTAAATTAATTCTAATAAATCAAAGAAAAATCAGAAAATAATAAAATTTGTTTCTCTGGACTCCTTGAGGTCAGAGAGATTTATAAAAAATATAAAATCCATTTTTCAACTTTAATTTTATTTTATAATTGATTAATACTCCAAAACTCAAAATAATTATAATAAATGAAATATAATTAAAAAAATCACCAATATTGGTCCAAGTGGTCCTCTAGTTAGTAGGAACATCTCATAATTTTCCTAAGGACAGAAACCTTACCTTGGTCATGTTTTTGAATTTCCATTGAAAATCCCTATTTTCTATTAAAATAAATATATAAATTAAATTAAAAAATAGAAAAATCACATTTTATCCTCTAATGTCTTAATTGACATGTGAGTGAAGTGACATATAAATTTCAAGCTCATTTGAGCTCAATTTGATAAGTTATGAAATAATTAAGCTTAAAAGGGCATATTAATAATTAAGAATTTTAACCCCTAATTAAAACTTTAGGTTTAATCAAAATGGGGGGTAAAATATTTGATCTTAATTCTTTCTTAGATGATTGAAAATTTGGAAAATAAAAGGGTAGGAACTCATTGATTACTTCTAATAAACAAAAAAAAATGAAACCTTAATTAATTAAATAATTTGAATTTTGGAAGAATAATTAATAAAATTTGGATTATTAAAATGGGGATATAATTTAGAGAGACTATAATCACTTAAACTAAAATCCCCAAATGAATCACTTTAATTATTTAACTCTTAATTAAACTCGAAGATAATTAAAATTAATAAATTAATAATAAAGAAAAGACAACCCTTAATTAAATTAAAACTTATAATATTAAATAACTTGATAATTAAATTGAAATAAATTTAAAACATTAAAAAAAAATTAATTTTAAAAATCACTTAAAAGTAAATTTAAAGCAAACTTGAAACATCAAAATCAATTTCAAAAAAAAAAAATTCTTAATTTAAAAAATCAAACCAGTTAAAAGTTAATCTAGGATATTGCAATTAAATTAAAAATTAAATCATTAAAGTCTAAACTAAATGATTTAAACTCCTCTTTCAATTCAAATAGTTTAAAACACTTAAGAATAAAACAACTTGAACACTATTTCAAACTTAAATTTATTAAAATTTTATAACTAAATTAAATCACCTTAAAACATTAATTCTAATTTTAAATCATTGAAATTCTTAATAAATTGATTTGCCCCTAAAGACTTTTATCATTATAACTCTTAAATGAAGCATCAAGTGAGGTGCCACTTCATTCATGGGATAATCAAATGTCATAAATTCACTGAGCAAGAGTTAAAACTTGACTAGAAATTTTTGGATGATTAATTCACCGGTGCAATAAAATTTACTAGGACTCAAAATAATCTCAGAAATATTGAAAAGATGTTTAGGAGTTATCCTAAACACTTCCTCAATATGATGGGGTGTTTTAGAAGAACAATTGAATTTAGTTGTTCTTTGATGAAGAAAATCATCCTTAAACAAAATACAAAGAACCTAGATGTCGTAGGGATTAACTAGCAATAGGATTAGGACTTTGGTAGACAACCAAAACCTTCCCTTAGCTTTACCTAGGAATTTGTAATAAACATTTAAATGCCTTTACATGTGATTTAAGTGTAGCTTGGAATGACGGGAAGATCCTCCAGGTACGCTTTTATTTTATTGCAAGTTACTTACATGTACTGCGCTTTACTTTCTTGCATGTTGAACAAGATTGTTGCATGAAAACTGAAACCTTAGGATAGCCACAAAACTGAAACCAAAACTAAATTAAAATCAACACAAGATAAAATTCACCTCCACAACATTTCAAAATATAAAACAACTCAAAATTTAATCACAAACAGAACAACAAAACTACAACTATAACTAAATTAAAACATCTTGTTGGATGATCGAGAATACCTCGGATGATGTAACCTACGTGTTGCTAACGGGATTTCCCACGGTCTAAATGAAAGTGTGGAACTGATTCAGTTGAGTTTAGCAAATTCATCTGGACTAAGTGAATCCGGTAAAAATAATGGTGCCGGAATGATGGAACCGTGGGATCTTAACCGATGTTGTTATAATCAACTTTAAGATTCCCCTAATAAAACATTAAAGACATTTGAACTTTAAGATTCTTCTAAACCAAAACACTTTTCTCATCTCCTGATTTTCACTTTCTAAAACTAAACCTCTGCAACAACAAGGAGTTTGGAGCACAGTGGGCAGCACGGCCATCGTCGTCAGCAAAACTTGGATCGACATCAACAAAACATTTCTTAGTTTTAAATAACCAAGCCATAGGATTTCGAGGTAGTTTGCCTAGTGCAACATAAATTCTCAACTTTTCATTAGGCATTTGCATAATCATATTATGTAAATTAAGCCCTAACCGGTCTTAGGATTCCGAGGTAGTCGTTTGGTACGACATAAACCCTCACATCTTCGAGGCTATTTGTATGATCATGTCATACGAATATAAGTCTTAAATTAATTAAAATTGCCTGGTTTATTACATTAAATAAATTCCCTAATTCAAGTCAAACAAATAGGATAATCGGGAAGTCACCGAGACTTGTCTCAAATTCGTGATATCCCCTACTTCTCCTCCATTGGATTCCTAAAATAACTGTTCCAAATTTGATCCATTCCCAATTGAAATTTCCAAAATCCAATTGTTTGAAAACCTTAAACTTTGAAATTCTTGAGAGCAAAACCACTGATCATTATCGAGAGTTTTCTTAAATGATTCCTGTCATTTAAGATGTAATTAACTATAAGGGCTTGCCCTTATAGAGAACTTTAAGAGCCCAAGTAATATAAACCCTGTTTAATTTCTTTATATTAAACAGGGGAACTTGTTGGCTTATAAAATTGGTTCGCAGACCAAACAGATGTCACAAATCTTCTAGTTTATTTAATCGAGTCCCATCACTAAGCAGTGTGTCTATTCCTCGGGATAGATACACGGTTTGTAATGTGGTGCTCCTTTATATAAACTATTTGTGATGTGAGATCGGTTTGATTTCATATCTTGAAATCTTTAAACTTAAAATTATTTTTAAACTCAAATGATACTTTCCAAATTTTATATATATTTAAATTAAATTTAAAATTTAAGATTCGCTGACAATTTCTATAGGCAACCCCTTTTCAAAATACCACATAACCTAAAAATAAGCCGTACATGGAGGAATGTTTCACCTATTTTAGGGGTATCTCATGGGGGACGGTGAGAGTAGTCGAGGTTCTGATGAGAGTCGACCAGATGGAGAATGAGATCATTCTGTGTGAGGAATTCTTTACTTTTCAGGGGAGATGTTTGCAACTCGGGAGAAGATGACACATCTTTGTTTGGAGTTGTTGGCCGCCAGAGGAGACTTTTCCGATCAGCAAGGGATAGCCATAATGAAAATTTTAACTTAGGTGTTGAATTTATGTATGAAAAATTGTTTCACCAAGGGTTTGTCTTAGGCAAAGCTGTAGACAACCATTTAGTTAGGTTTTTTCTTCCTTAGTAATTTCTGAGAGTTTTTATGAAATCTACTTTTAGTAAATAAATAAATTAAATGAAATATAATTTTTTATTTTTTGATGATGATAAGTTTACTTCGAGTATCTTGCGGCTCCAAATATGTCACTGTCTTATTGGTGGCGTTATGTCTTCCCATACCTCATAAATATATCTTAGCGGTTGTTTTTAGAGGCTTTTACTCTCTTTTGCGATTGCTTTTCCTTTATTTCTTTCCTCTTCTTACGTGATACTTCAGATTTTCATGGGACGGAAGTTTTCCCAAGATTCATTCAGTTTGATTCCAACTACAAAGATTTGTTTCCTCTCTGCGTTAGATGTGAAGGAGATTCAATGTCTTTACGTTCTTGACTCTTCAATTTACCTTCGGCCGGCAGTTAGCCTTGATCGAGCCAGGAACCACTTCTTACCTGGCTTAGTTTTTTACAAAGACCAGCTCAAGATGGGTCTTCAACTGTCATTCTGCAGGGAGCTAAAATCGATCTTTAATTGATATGAGATTATTCATACTCAAGTTCTCTCGAAATCGATGGCTACTATAATGACCTCTGACCTCTTCAAAGGATGAATATGCCTTGGTAGATTGAACTGTTCAACCACTTATTTTCATTCAAAATTAGCCAGGATGGTTATGTTTAGTTCATTAGTTGTCTTAAGATCCACTTGGTTGGTAATGAAAATATGGTTAAAGATTGTAAAAACCAAGTTTTTGGTTGGCACCCGCGCAAGCGGCTGGGGGATTGACACTTCTTCGGTGGAGTGCGAGGTAAGAAAAGTGAAAACCTTAATTTGTAACCTTTGAGAACACTAGGCATGGATCGAGGTTTAATGTCACTCGCTATTCTAGTACCTTAACCCGAAGGTGGTCGAGCACATGATCTATCTGAATGGCACCGAGACAATGGCCGAAGGGCTTTGGCTTTCATCAGCTTATCGGGAGGTGGCTTGGGAGATGACCGCTGAGGAGTGGACATCTTTAAAGAAGTTGCGGGAAAAAGGTGGTCCTCCCTCGTCGGGCAGAGATAGGGGTCGGTCTGATCCACCTGGATCGACCGAAGGTGATGCTGAAGGTGGATAAAATTTTCTTCATAGTTGTTATTTGTATTTGTGGATGTATATTACTAATGCGGTTTCTATTAGGTTCATTTGAAGGGAGTGATGATGAGGCTTTCTAGACTCCCAACGCTCCTGATTCCAAAGTTTCACCGATTCCTATTATGACTCCCAGTGGGACTTTGTTAGTTGATTTGCATGATCAGGTAGAGGAGAGTCATTCCTCTCATCCTATCTCAATCAAGACTAAGCCTGAGGAAGCGTCAGGGGCCACTGCTAGAGCGATAAGGGATACTCCTTAAAAAGAAGGAAAAGCTCTTGCTTTAGCGACAGGGCTACCTCCTCCTCCGAAAGAGGGGGAAATTTTGCCTGAGTGGTCCTTTATACACGACCAAGAGGGTAGATTTTGGACCAGCAGCCAATATGCACTCATTAACAGGGATACAGAGTGATTTTCTAGTAGTCCATTGAATAGGAACTATCCATCAACTCTAGTGGAGATGTTTTGGTTCCCCTCATTTGAAAAGACATTGAGATCGATGGATAGAAAAGACATAACTCAAATGGCTGATGGTTATCATAACTTCATATAGGAAACCTCACATTTATGGGGATCCTTTTGGACAGGGTTGAGGAACAGGTTGAGAGATCTAGCCTGCGGGTTTAGAAGTTAAAATGGGGAGTCGAGGATAAATCATTCCATGGAGGAGAGAACGCTGGAGGCTTGGGATCATGAGGCTTAGGTGGTAGCTCTTCATAAGTAGAATAAGGAGTTGAAGGAGAAGATGTTCTCGATGATCATGAGGAAGAAGAGAATGAAGGAGGTGATGAAGAAGAAAGCGAAGGAAAGGAAGAGAATGAGGAAGAAAAACTCCCTTAGTTTCCTCCTCTTTAGGAAGATGAAACTCTTTCTCTCTTGCTTTCCCTAGAAGCCTCTCTCCAAAAGATCTCCAAGCTATCCAAAGTGCTCCTCTCAAGCTCTCCTTCATCCCATCGATTGAAATGATCGATCCTTCCCTTGAGAAAATGAAGCTCCCTTGGTTCAGCGTAGCTCACTCAAATACGACTGACCAAATTGTCCTCATTAGAACCCTAAAAGCTTCTAAAAAAGATTTAAAAGACGTATTGGTCATCACAGAAAAATATGTTAAGAAATTCATACCTACTTTTTATGAAATTGCACTTTAAAGAAAGATATTTTCTTTATTTTATCAAGTAGAACGAAGATTTATAAGTGATGAAAGCAAAAAACATGAAATGGAGCAAATTTGGATCAAAAAGGAAGAAATTCATGCAAAATGAACTATGTCGCTGACGGCGAGATCGAGCCCACCGACGGCGAGATTATTAAGAAAATTTCTGAAGGATTTATAACTACCTCGCCGACAGCGAACCCGAGCCCGCCGACGGCGAGATTGCGCGGTTTGGAGACCTTCTAGAAGCCCAGCCGACGGCGAGGTCGTTTCTCACTGACGGCGAGATAGGTCAAAATATCAGATACATTGAACTTGGGTGCTTTTTGAAGAGGTGCTTAAGTACCCTTTGGACCTTTCTGTACCTCTATAAATAGAGGACAAATTTGTGTGTCTAGTGTGTCTCTTTTTGGTGTCTATTTATGTGTGTGTTTATTTAGAGAGTATTAGTGTCTACTTGGTGTTACTTTAAGAGTTTTTAGAGTGTAATTAGTGAGTTTAGAAGTGTGCTGTACTGGAAGGAAAAGCCAAAGGAACTTCAAGGAGTCTGCTTGGGGAGGAAATTAAGATAAGTATTTTTGTTTATTGTTGTTAAAATTTAAATGAAATCCATGCTTTGTTTAATTCCCATGCATTCTGAGTAGTTTTCTTAGTCTTTCTCCTTGTTTATGAAATTATTTGAATTGATGAAATTAAATAGAAGTGCCTAAAATATTAAAATAAATTGTGATAATTTTTATGTAAAACTTAATTTACTTTCAATCTGACCCATTGAATTGTTAAAATATGTTGAATTATCAACTATAGTAAAGATTACATCCAATATTCAGGGAACTCAAAAGCCTTGGAAGGAGGGTGCAAATAAATAGGGAAATATAACTTATCGGACATAGAATTAGACAATTTAGTGTGACAGACTAAAATATTAAATTTGGTCCTATTGTTTGAGAGCTGAAGTGTAGATGTTAGCCCTCAGGTGAGGGGAACGTGGGAGCTCTGAAGTGACAACAAGATCCTCCCAAACCTAACACATGCATTCGATAATCAAACATATGATTAGTCAATATTCTTTGCACCTGGACCAAAGGGTAAAGAATAGGAATGCTCCTTTTTGTCACAATACAATAAAAGAAATTCTGTTTAAATTCATCATTCACTTAATTTTCTAAAAACAAGGAGAAGGATACTTTTTCTGAAATCTTTAAATCCACTTTATTTTAAAGCATTAGTTTACTTTAGTTTGCTTCAGTTAATTATTCTAAATTTCCGTATATTCAATTTATAAGTAATTCCTTTAAATTTAGCTGATACAAATCTGTTAAAAACTTCCCTGTGGGATCGATAACCAGGACTCTACTAGAGCCCTATATTACTTGATACGATACGTATACTTGCGTAGAATCCACATTATACATTACATCATAAAATCAAATATATATATTAAAACGGGATCACGTTTTTGGTGCCGTTGCTATTTAACATAATTTGCAATCATAAAAAAAAGTGGGTCAAGTTTTTGGCGCCGTTACCGGGGAAGGTTTTAAAGAAATTATTTACTAGAGTAACCGACTATTTTAAAAATTTATTTTATACAATTGTATGTGAAAATTTGGAAACGAAAATTCAATACCTTACGATTCAGAATTAGAGCGTACAGTTAAAAGAATTAGAAAACAAAAAAGAGAAATTATAAGTCTAACACAAATGACGAATATTCCTGAAAAAGAAAATATCAATCAACAGAGACCATTAAGAGATTATGCCAACCCTACATTAGATGAAATTCATTTAACTATTCAAAACCCCGATGTAGTCGATAACTCATTTGAACTTAAACCTGCAATTATCCAAATGGTACAAAACAATCAATTTAGTGGTTCACCTTTTGAAGATCCTAATTTACATCTTGCTAGTTTTTTAGAACTATGTGCTACTTTCAAATATGAAGGCGTATCTAACGATGCTATTAGACTTAGACTTTTTCCTTTTTCTTTAAGGGATAAGGCTAAAATGTGGTTAAATTCGTTAGCACTTGGATCTATTAAAACTTGGGGAGAGTTATCACAAAAATTTCTATCCAAATATTTTCCACCATCTAAAACTGCTAAACTTAGAAATGATATAACTTCTTTTAGTCAGTTTGATGGAGAATCAATATATGAAGAATGGGAGAGATTTAAAGAACTTCTTAGGAAATGCCCACCTCATGCATTACCAGATTGGTTAATTATTCAAACTTTCTATAATGGATTAGTAGGATCTTTAAGATCAATCATCGATGTCATTGCTGGAGGATCATTAATGTCAAAACCATTTGATGAATGCACTAATCGAAGAAATGGCTACCAATAATTTTCAATGGCCTGCTGATAGAATGAATCCGAAAAAGATAGCTAGTATTCATGAAAATGATGCAATATCTATGTTAGCTTCACAAATTTCTGCTATATATAAAAATTAGATAATTTTGGAATGAATTACTCTCCAACTATATTAGAAGAAAACTCATCTGGACAACTTATAGAATCCCAATCTCATTATGAAACTATAAATGCTATTAATAACAGACCCAATAATCCTTATGCAAATTACTATAATCCCGGATGGAAAAATCATCCTAATTTTAATTGGAATAATAATACAACTAATCAACCATGGATGAACAACATAACACAACCAATAGGAAATCCATCTAATCAAGGAAATTCTAATTATAAACCTAATTATCCACTCTGGATTTAATAATAATAACCCACAATTTAAAGATAAGAAATTATCTATAGAAGAATTAATATTAAATATGGGTCAACATTTACAAAATCAAGGAAATCAATTACAAAATCAAGGAAATCAATTACAAATACAAGGAAACCAATTACAAAATCAAGGAACAGCTATTAAAAATATTGAAACTCAACTTGGACATATCGCTACCACGCTTAATAATAGAATACCTGAAACATTCCCTAGTAATGTGGAAATAAATCCCAAAGACAAAGGAAATGAACAAATTAAAGCTATACAATTACGAAGTGGAAAAGAATTAGAACCTCGAATTCAGAAAGAACTGGAAAGTCAAAAAGAGGAAGTGGAAATCGAAAAGGAAAAGTATCAACAAGATCCAAACATAGAAAATCCTTTAATACTAATGAAATTTTCTATTGAAAAACCTCCACCACCATTTCCTCAACGACTAATTCAACATAAAAAAGATAAACAGTTTGCTAAATTGCTTGAAATTCTAAAGAAATTAACAATAAATATTCCTTTCGTAGAAGCTTTTGAACATATGCCAAACTATGTAAAATTCATGAAAGATATTCTAAACAAAAAAAGAAAATTTACTGATAAGGAAACGGTCGCACTTAGTGAAGAGTGTAGTGCTATTATTCAGAAAAAGCTTCCCGAAAATTAAAAGATCCCTGGTAGTTTCACTATACCCCGTGCTATCGGAGAAAAATTCTATGGAAAAGCTTTGTGTGACTTAGGAGCAAGCATCAATCTAATGCCTTTATCAATTTTTAAGAGATTAGGATTGGGAGAAATTTCACCTACTTCAATAACCCTTCGCTAGTCGATCGTTCGTTACATATCCTAAGGGAGTTATTGAAGATGTTTTAGTAAAAGTGGATAAATTTATCTTCCCTGTAGATTTTATTGTTTTAGATATGGAAGAAGATAAATAAATTCCAATAATATTAGGAAGACCATTTTTAGCTACTGAGAAAGCTATGATTGATGTTCAGAAAGGAGAATTAACTATGAGAGTAAATGGCCAAAAAGTTACTTTTAATATTGCTAAATCAATGAAATATCCTGCACTAGAAAAATATGATGAGTGTTTTCGAATGGAAGTACTCGATCATTTACAAAAAAAAACATTTTAAGGAATATTATGAAGAAAAATAAGAAAAAGAAAATACTAAATTAATTGAAAAAGCCGATATAAATGAAGAACTAGATTATATTCAAGAGAAATTTGAATTTTTGGATAATACTGAAAACTCTGAAAAAAATATAGTTCCATCAATTATTAAACCTCCTGAACTTGAGTTAAAAATGTTACCTAATCATTTGAAATATGCTTACTTAGGTAATTATTCAACCCTACCAGTTATTATTTCATCTGAATTAGATGAATCTCAAGAACAAAAACTTTTAGATACCTTAAAAAATATAAGAAAATTTTTGGTTGGACTTTAGCAGATATTAAAGGAATTAGTCCTTCAATCTGTATGCACAGAATTATTTTAGATAATGAACATAAGCCTAAAGTAGATCCCCAAAGGAGATTAAACCCGATAATGAAAGAAGTAGTCAAGAAAGAAATTTTAAAATGGTTAGATAATGGTATTATATATCCTATTTCTGACAGTGCTTGGGTAAGCCCAATTCACTGTGTGCCTAATAAAGGAGGAGTGACCGTAAAAATTAATGAAAATAATGATCTTATCCCTATAAGACAAGTTAATGGATGGTGAATATGTATTGATTATAGGAAATTAAACACAGCCACCAGGAAAGATCACTTCCCTTTACCATTTCTAGCACCGTATGTTAGATAGATTAGCTGACATAAGTATTTTTGTTTCTTAGATGGATACACCGGTTATCATCAAATACAAATTGCTCCCGAGGATCAAGAGAAAACTACATTTACTAGTCCTTTTGAAACTTTCGCTTTTCGAAGGATGCCTTTTGGATTATGTAATGCACTCGCAACATTCTGAGATGTATGATATCTATATTTAGTAAGTTAATCGATAATGGAATAGAAGTATTTATGGATGATTTCTCTCGTATTTGGAACAACATTTGACACATGCTTAAATCATCTTGAAAAAGTATTTGAAGTATGTAAGAAAACTAATTTAGTTCTTAATCGGGAGAAATGCCAATTTATGGTTACGAGCGACATTGTATTAGGGCATAAAATTTCGGAAAAGGGCATGGAAGTAGACCCTGCAAAAATTCAAGTTATAGCTAAATTACCACCTCCAACTATGGTGAAAGGGGTAAGAAGTTTTCTTGGACATGCTGGATTCTACAGACGTTATATAAAAGATTTTTCAAAAATTACTAAACCTCTATGCCAACTTCTTAAAAGGACAAGAAATTTGAATTTACAACTCGAATGTCCGGATGCTTTCGAATTATTAAAAGATAAATTAATTACAGACTCCTATAATAGTTTCACCTAATCGGGAGAAACCATTTGAGCTTATGTGTGATGCTAGTGATTATGCTATAGGAGCGCTTCTTGGCAAAGATATGACAAGATTTTCAAAGTTATATATTATGCCAAGTAAAACTCTAAATGATGCCGAAATAAATTATACAAGCTATCGAAAGAGAATTATTAGCAGCTAGTATATGCTTTTAATAAATTTCGGCATTATCTAATAGGAACTAAATGTATTGTGCATACTGATCACTCTGCTATTAAGTATTTAATGCAAAAGAAAGATTCCAAACCAAGATTAATTAGATGGATATTATTAATGCAAGAATTTGATTTTGAGATCGTTAACAAGAAGGGAACTGATAATCAAATTGTCGATCATTTATCAAGATTAGAAAATCATGAATTATCCGATATTGATAATGAAATTTTAGACAAGCTTTTCCCGATGAACAACTTTATAATATAAATGAGTGGAAAATACCTTAGTATGCTGATATAGTAAATTATATTGTAAGTGACATTTTACCACCTATGTTAACTTTGCAACAACAGAAAAAATTCATTCATGATACAGAAACATACTTTTGGGATGAACCATACTTATATAAGCAATGCAAGGATCTAATTATTAGAAGATTCGTGCCTTATGAAGAAATTGAACCAATTATTAAAAAATGTCATGATTCTGATTTTGGAGGACATTTTGGGACTGATAAAACTGCGTATAAAATTCTACAATCAGGATTCTACTGGACTACTCTATTTAGAGATGTATACAGATATATAAAAACCTGCGATAAATGCCAAAGAGTATGAAATATATCAAGAAGAAATGAAATGCCTCTGAATGTTTTATTAGAAGTTGAAATTTTTGATGTTTGGGGATTAGATTTCATGGGACCTTTTATTCCTTCATTTGGAAACTCATATATATTATTAGCTGTTGATTTTGTTTCCAAATGGATCGAAGCACAAGCTTTACCTAGGTGTGATGCTAAAAGTGTTTCAAAATTTTTAATGAAAAATATTTTTACTAGATTTGGAATGTTGAGAGTGATTATCACTGACAGAGGAACTCATTTTAGAAACAAATATATTCACAAACTAGTAGAAAAATATAATATTTCTCATAAGAAATCAACTGCTTATCATCCACAAACTAGTTGATTAGCTGAAGTTTCTAATCGAGAGATTAAGCGTATTTTAGAACAGTCTGTAAACCTTAATAGATTGGACTGGTCTATAAGACTAGTACAATCGCATTATGGGCATACAGGATCGCTTAAAAAACACCAATTGGAATGACTCCTTACAGGCTTATATATGGAAAAACTTGCCACTTACCAGCTTGAATTAGAACATAAAGCATATTGGGCGATTAAAGAATTTAATTATAATATGAGAGAAGTCGGTGAGAAGAGATTGTTGCAATTAAATGAATTGGAAGAATTAAGGAATGAATCATATGATAATGATAGGATTTATAAAGAAAAGATGAAATTATGGCATGATCGGAAGAATAATCGTAGAAATTTTGAACTCAGGACAAGAGGTTTTGCTATATAATACTATATTGAAATTATTTCTCCGGGAAATTAAAATCTCGATGGTTAGGACCTTTCACCATAACTCAAATATTTTCATATGGAACTATAGAAATTGAAGATCCAAAAATAGGACATAGATTTAAGGTAAACGGACATAGATTAAAACCATATTTCGAAAGTAGAAGACCAAATTTTAAAGAGGTTTTAATGCTTAGTCAACCTGATTACTAACCTAAATTAGGTCGGGTTGACGACGTTAAACCAAGCGCTTTATGGGAGGCAACCCATAGCAGTCTTTTATTTTAATTATATACAAATTAGTGAGTCTGTATTACTAAAACAAATCTTACTACTCAAATTTTTAATAAGAATCATCACAAATTTGAACCTATATGATGAGATCAGAAAATATTCGGACCAGAGCAAAATTGGACAATTTTACGAAATCTCGCCGACGGCGAGGTCGATTCTCGCCGACAGCGAGATCTACGCCTTAGAACATTTCAGTTTTACAACTAGCTCGCCGACGAAGAGAAACTTCCCTCTGACGGTGAGGCAGTTGAAAATTTGGTTTCTTAAGAATTTTTGTGCTGTTTTGGACGGTTCTAAGCCATTTCTTTGTTGGAAACCACCCCAAATTCATTTTTACACTGTTTTCTTCCTTAGAAACGATTAGAGATCATTCCTTTCAATCCAAAATGGCCACCAAACTCTTAGAAACCACAAAAACTAGAGTTTTTAACCGAAGAAAATTTGTCAGTTCGGAGGCACAGCGTATCTTCAACGAAGGCTTGATGAAGAAGCGAATTATTAAAGAAAGGGGATTTGTCAATAGAGGTGTAGAGAATTCCACAACAAAAATTGAAGAAATGATCGCGCAGCGGCATTGGGAGGTATTTTGCTATACGACATCCGCTGTAGTTATTTCTGTAGTCAAAGAGTTTTACTCTAATCTACATGCGATCAACAATGGAAATGTCTACGTCAGAGGAAGATGGGTAACATTTACTCCTTCAAGGGTAAATGAATTATTTTTTATAGAGAATACCCCTGTCTGTCTTTATTCAAACTTTATGCCTTCAAGATACAATATGAACGAGATTTATAGATACTTGACCGATGAACCTGATGATTGGTAGTTGCACGAAGACGGGTATGTCAGTTTTTCTGCATCACTTCTTAACCCTGTCTCGAAGCATTGGCATTTCTTCATCTCATTAAAATTATTACCCACTATGAGGGTAAATAAGGTTTCAAAGGAATGCGCTATATTAAATTATTGTATTCAAATTGGACTACCTATCGATGTTGGATCAATTATAGTAAAGTCTCGCATTAGGATTGATTGTGCATGGGCCGGCTCATGGACTTGGACACCCATCGACTATATTTGCTTTATGCAGTCAGTACCATGTTTCTTATGAGGCTTGGGAAAAGGTACTTTTGCCATGGAAACCACTTGATCCTACGGATATGTTTCCAAGTTTGGATAACAATGATGAGATTACCATTAATTCTGATAGAGCATCACAGAACAATCCTTTAGCAATGCCCCTTACAGACAAAACAATTTCATTCTGAAAAAGATTAAAGGATTGGAGAAAGAGTTGCAAAATGTGATGAATTCCATCGATAATATCTCTGATATGTTTGATCACATTGACTGGAGGATGAAGGAGCACTTTGATCATACTGGACATCTGGAGGCCAGTTTTATTCATTTACTGAGAAAGAAAGGGTGGATTAATGATGAATCTACTGCAGAATTCCCTTTTAGACCTTTTTACAATTTATTTGTGCACCTGCGACGCATCGGGAATATCAGAGAGGATGATAGTTTAGACACTGAAGAGTAGGAAAGATTTCTATCTTATGTCATATATTTGTATATATATATGCTGATTTGGATTTAGGTTTTATTATGAGTCGAACTTTGATTTGATCATCTCAGATTTTATGAGATTATATGTAATTGTTATGTCTCAGCATTTAGAGTGTTGTGGTGTAGATTGCGATGCTGAGTATTATGGATTTGGACATTTAAGTTAAGTATGTTGTTAGTTGTTAGTGTGAAGTTTGTAAGTCTCATGGATTTCATATATAAAGTTATATTGTTGTGTTGTGTGAACTTTTTGTGAGTATAAGTATCTAATCTTCATACTAAATTATTACATTAAGTGATCGGAAGATTGATTAAGGGAAAATCGAGGTTGAAAATGATTGATGAATTTCAAAAATTTAAAATTTTGGGATCTCGCCAACGGCGAGAATTATCCCGCCGACAGCGAGGAAGTCCCGCTGACAGCGAGAACGAGCTCGCCGAAGGCGGATTTTTCCCGAAACATTTGCCTTTATCAAATTAATTAGCTCGCCGACGGCAAGAAAAATCTCGCCGACAGCGAGATCGCGAAAAGACCTATATTTGACCAGTCAACCGACACTATTCATCATCCCCTTCCTCAAAACTTTGAAAAACCGACCTAGTGGCTTGTGAGATCTCGGATTTGAGGCGATTTCAACACTTTTTGACACTGGATTTCATCTTCCCTTGGTAAGAGCTTCACTCCTATGCAAAAATTTTTTATTTTCACCATGGATTTCTTCTACATTGGGAAATTTTGAAAACATTTGAAATGTGGAGAAAATACTTAGAAGAGATTCATGGAAATTGATTTAAATGGATTTTAGATGTTGTAGGAAGCCTTCTTAGTAATATTTTGGAGTTTAGTTAAAATTTTTGCAAATTTCACAGATCGAAAAATGGCTCCACGACAAAAGCGACGATTGGATTACGATGAAACCCGATTTGTAAATGCAAGGGCGCAATCAAGATATTTACACAATATCCAATCAAGAAAATGCATTCAAGATCGAGTTTTCAAGAATCCAGGAGGAGAAGTTGAGCGAATCATTAGGGAGCGAGGATGGGAAAATTTCTGTTTTGTGACCAATAGAGCCGCTGTAGAAGTAGTTAAGGAGTTCTATGCTAATTTGACTTCAACTGAAGATGCGCTAGTAAAGGTCAGAGGATTTTTTGTAGAATTCAGTGCTGCAAGGATAAATGTTTATTATGAAGTACGAGACACCTACACCAGTGAGTACGAGACTTTTGAGACAATGGAAGGACCACTGGAAGAGGTGATTGACTTTCTCACCGATGGGAAAGGCGTCCGGAAGATCAAGCGACGGGAAAGGGTAAATTTTCCTCTTTCTATGTTAAATGCAACATCAAAAGCCTGGCACTATTCTATTTATTCTACTTTGTTACCTACCTACCACCATAGTGAGGTAACAAGAGATAGAGCAGTTCTGAATTTCTGTATTCAGAACCAAAAAAGCATTAATGTGGGAAATGTCATTTATAAGAATATATTAGCCACCTCTAGAAGTGAAAGTGGAGGAGGATTAGGACATCCTGGTCTTATCTATGCACTCTGCCAATTATCTGGGGTAGAGGCAAGAGATGATGAGGAATGGGTTGAACCTATGAAACCCATTACCTGTGCTAATATAAAGAAATATGAATCCCACAAAGGATGGAGATCTGGGACAAGGGATTATGTACCTTCTTCAAGTAGAGATATACCCTCTACTAGTTATGAACCCCCTCAGTACACCACTCCTACCCTTCAAGATCTGATGAATGATCTAACCCTGAGTAGAAAGAGTTTTGAACAATTTAGAGAGAATATGGAAAGAAGATTTGAGCATATAGACCACAGGATTGATGGCTTGGAAAGAAGACATTATTATGATAGTGAATATCTCCAGTGACATTCAGAGTATGAAATTGCATATTATGAGGCTGAACGTCGCTACAGGAGTGGTGATTTAGATGTTTTCTTTCCTGAGTGCCCCCGCTATACACAATACCAGCCTCCTCAGCCTTCTCAACCTGGAAATCAGGGAGATGATATAGTTTGGGATTTTGATGTGCAAGATTAGAGACTTTATTTAATTTATTTAGATTAATTGTTCTTTTGAAAAATTTATTGTTCTGTATGTAATCATTCTGTACTTTCTGTGGACTATGGATTTGGTGTGTTTGTGTGTTTGCTTATACTGTAACGTTAGATTTTTTTTTTATGTGTGTTAAGATAGTTTGCAATTTTTCTTTTAGATATGATGATTAGTTTTTCTTTAATTTGTTGTTTAAGTTTTTATAAGGTTATGAACTTTTAAGATGTTTAGATTGTTTTAATATATTTTAAAGTAGGTTAGTTGATTGTATGTGTAGTAATAGATTAAGTTTTCATTTGTTGTATTTTATAATTATTAAAAATTTCTTATCCCATCACTTTCTTTTAAATATTATATATGTGAAAAAAATACTAACAGTACAGGTTCTTTAAAATACTGAAAAAGCTTGCAAAACTTTCAAAGAAAAGAAATACCTAAAGCTCAAAGGTATGATTCATTGTATATTTTCCTTTTCACCATTTATAAATAGATAGAAAAATTTAAGTTTGGGGGAGGAAAAATACAAATTTAATTATTAAATTGTTCTCAAATTCTATTTTCAAAAATTATTATCAAATGATTTTTCTATAGTAGTTTTTCAATTCAATAAACATGAATTACTTTATTTAATTATTATAGAAAGTTAAATAAAATGTTTTTAGTAATTCAATTATTTAATAGAATAAGATATTTGGTTAAAAGAAATAAGAATATAGTAAACTTTTTAAAGTAAGGGAAAACTATATTCTAAAATTAAAATTCTTAAGTATTTAGATGAAAAAGAAGTGATTGAAACTCAATGAAGTAAAAGCTATGAAATACATATAAGCAAAGAAATATTTTAAGTTTCAAATTTAGGAAGAGAAAGTTGAAGTTCAAAATTATTAACAGGCTATCCAGATATAGTAATCCTCACTTGATAAAGAAAAAGAGAAGGATTGAAAATCAATCCAAAAAAGTAAAAAAAAAAGAAGAAGAAAAAAAAGAAAAATATAAGTGAGGAGAAGCTTGAGGAGATGCCTTATCAAAAGTTGGCTTCAATGGAATCAACCTAAAGGGTAAAACTAAAATATATTTCTAAACTTATATATATGGATGAGTATTTTACTAGATAGTGTTTTCTTGAACTTCCTATCATCTAAATATTTTAATTAAATTACTCTTTTAAATATAGTCTTTCCTGAAATAAATAGAGAACTAGAAATCTTAGATCTGATAACTAAATATTCTTATATCTATAAAGTTAATTTAATTACTTGAAAATATTTCTATTTAACTTTACTATAGTATTATTTAAATTTAATTCATAGTAGGGTTGAATGAAAAATTCTATAACAAAAATCATATTTTTTATTTAGTACTAAAATTACTTGAGGACAAGCAATAATTAAGTTTGGGGGATTTTGATAACAGAAAAATATGTTAAGAAATTCATACATATTTTTTATGAAATTGCACTTTAAAGAAAGGTATTTTCTTTATTTTATTGCGAGAACGAAGATTTATAAGTGATGAAAGCAAAAAACATGAAATGGAGCAAATTTGGATCAAAAAGGAAGAAATTCATGCAAAATGAACTATGTCGCCGACGGCGAGATCGAGCCCGCCGACGGCGAGATTATTAAGAAAATTTCTGAAGGATTTATAACTACCTCGCCGACAGCGAGCCCGAGCCCGCCGACGGTTAGATCGCGCGGTTTGGAGACCTTCTAGAAGCCCCGCCAACGGCGAGGTCGTTTCTCACCGACGGCGAGATAGGTCAAAATATCAGATACATTGAACCTGGGCACTTTTTGAAGAGGTGCTTAAGTACCCCTTGGACCTTTGTCTACCTCTATAAATAGAGGACGAATTTGTGTTTCTAGTGTGTCTCTTTTTGGTGTCTATTTATGTGTGTGTTTATTTAGAGAGTATTAGTGTTTACTTGGTGTTACTTTAAGAGTTTTTAGAGTGTAATTAGTGAGTTTAGAAGTGTTCTGTACTGGAAGGAAAAGTCAAAGGAACTTCAAGGAGTCCGCTTGGGGAGGAAATTAAGATAAGTATTTTTGTTTATTGTTGTTAAAATTTAAATGAAATCCATGCTTTGTTTAATTCCTATGCATTCTGAGTAGTTTTCTTAGTCTTTCTCTTTGTTTATGAAATTATTTGAATTGATGAAATTAAATAGAAGTGTCTAAAATATTAAAATAAATTGTGATAATTTTTACTTAAAAATTAATTTACTTTCAATCTGGCCTATTGAATTGTTAAAATATGTTGAATTATCAACTATAGTAAAGATTACATCCAATATTCAGGGAAGTCAAAAGCCTTGGAAGGAGGGTGCAAATAAATAAGGAAATATAACTTATCGGACGTAGAATTGGACATTTTAGTGTGACAGACTAAAATATTCAATTTGGTCCTATTATTCGAGAGTCGAAGTGTAGATGTTAGCCCTCGGGTGAGGGGAACGTGGGAGCTCGAAGTGGCGACAAGTATCCTCCCGCACTTAGCTACGTATTCAGTAATCAAACATAGGATTAGTCAATGTCCTTTGCACCTGGACCAAAGGGTAAAGAATATGAATGCTCCTATTTGTCACAATACAATAAAAGAAATTCTATTTAAATTCATCATTCACTTAATTTTCTAAAAACAAGGAGAAGGATACTTTTTCTGAAATCTTTAAATCTACTTTATTTTAAAGCATTAGTTTACTTTAGTTTGCTTTAGTTAATTATTCTAAATTTCCGTATATTCTATTTATAAGTAATTCCTTTAAATTTAGCTGATACAAATCTGTTAAAAACTTCCCTGTGGGATCGATAACCAGGACTCCACTGGAGCCCTGTATTACTTGATACGATACGTATACTTGCGTAGAATCCACATTATACATTCCATCATAAAATCAAATATATATTAAAACGGGATCAAGTTTTTGGTGCCGTTGCTATTTAACATAATTTGCAAACATAAAAAAAAGTGGGTCAATTGGCCACCCACTTTTCCCATCCTTAACGTTCATCATCACAAACATGCAATTTCAGCTGCCTCTAGGGTCAAAATCGTGCCAAAAATAACTCTATTCGTGTCCTGTGAAGGGATCACCACCTAGGCACCTTGACCCTGGTGCTTAGGCCCTGGTTTGGTACCGTGGCCCCAAAACCACTGGTACATAGGAACCACTCAAGTGGTGCTTACATTCCTAGCTTTCTTGAAATTTGCATTTTTTTAGCTGTTTTGGAAGCCTATGTGCTTGAAACTGGTTCCTAGGCATCAAGTGGGCTCCCAGAAGCTAGAAAATTGTGCCAAACTTTGAAAGGCTCTGTCTTAGATGTTTGGGAAGACATCTTTGCCACCGAGGCACCAAGGGTGGTGCTTAGGCATCAGTGTATCCCCAAAATGCTGATTTTCGTCGGAAGCTCGATGGAGAATTCTCTCGACCTGTAAGCTAAGTGAGACTCCTTATGAGTGAAATGTAGTCCTATTACTTTGAAATTGAAATTTTTGGTTGGTCATTCACTAGGTAAATCCTCAGCAACTATCGCCCTAAGCCATGGCATGAGTAGAGTGCCCCGAACACTAACTTTCCCATAGTGTGCGCAGGAGGTCTTCATGACGTCCCATGGACATGTAAGGCTTTAGAAGGATGTGCAATGACTTATAAATACTGTTATAGCCATTGCGCATGTCATGTGTCTTGAGAAAAGGCCTTTAGATGGTAAGTTCTTTCGGGTGAGGCTAAATCACCGCAGACGCTGACTCCTTGCCCCGAACCAATGCTAGAAAGTTCCTAGTAGGTGTCTTGAGCTAAGAGATGCTATGAATGAACAGTAGACTATCTCGATTCATGCAGGTGAACACCTTACACGTGAAAAAAGAAGATGCTAACACCTCCATTCCATGGGAGTGCATGAACAAAGTTTGACTCATGGATGAAGATGGGTTTGTTTGAATTGCCCATAGTGTCGAGAGCATTAGGTCTGCCCACATTCCCTTCACTCCTATTTTCTTCCTTAGCAAGTTTAGAATGATTTTGTTGGTGAGCTCTGCCTACCCATTAGTTCGAGGATGATGCACAGAGGCTAACTTTAGGTTAATTCCCTTGGTTTATGCAGAAATATCGAAGTTTTTAATCAGCCAATTATGTTCTGTTGTTTGTGACAATGAATAACAACAATCCATATCAATAGATCGAATGGTCCAAATAAATCTATCCACTTGGAGAAATAATTGATGGCCACCAACAAAAACATGTGTTGTCCCTTTGATGGGGGGAAAGTTCCCAGGATGTCAAGTCTCCATAACATGAAAGGAAAGAGACTGACTATCACATAGAGTTTTTAAGCTGGTTGATGTCTTAGGTGTTTATATTTTTGACATTGCACGCATCTCTGGGAATACTCTTTTGTGTCCTTAAGTAAATTTGGCTAATAAAACCTTATCACTGGATTTAGTTAGCGAGCGTTCTTCCTCAAGAGTGACATCCACACTCCCAAGCATGAATTTCTTGGAGAATATTTTCCTAATCATCCTCTCTAACACAATTCAGGTGTCAGCATCTGAACGACTTCCTGAAGAATTTTAACCTGATTATCAAATACTTTGTAGCTTTGAATTTGAACCTCTTACGAATGGTGACCTCCACGTCGATTACTTCTATTTTTAAGTAGTGAACATATGGATTGATCCATCTTTTCTTTCCTCAACGTGAATTTCCATTTATTGTGGTTCTTTAATGGTAGGCTAATCGTGAGGCTATCCATCTCCTAAGTGAAAGCTTCTTGACAAAAGATTTATGATTTGATTTTCTTCTCTTTGAATATGTTCATTTTTGAAGCTGGTGAACCTCCTTATCTCTACTCTTACCTTCGCAAGGTACCTTGCCATCATCTCATCTCATGCTTCAAATTCTCCATTAATTTGATTGACAACTAGTTATTAGCCGACTTTCACTTGTATGTGCAATGCTCCCATTTCTGAGGTTAGGCAGAGTCCTGTAATCAATGCTTCACTCTTCTTGATTGTTAGTTACTTGAATATTTACCTCGATTGAGTGGTATATGTTTTCTGTCATTGAACCACACAAAAATAAATCCGAGTCTGGCTCCCGATCGGTTAGAGGCACCTTATGTGAATAATGTCCAAATGGTTCTGTCAATCATTAGATATTTCTTTGATTCCTGGATCTTAGAGAAGTCTTCCAAGAAATCAATGACGTCTTGTGCTTTTATTGCGTTCACTGAGTTTGACAATCCATTTGATCAGTTGGTCAGTGACAATTTTTTTGGGATGTAATTAAAAGTACAGTCAGAGCTTGCTTGTTGATATGATCAAAGCGAAAATTAATTTCTCCATTATCGGGTACCTAAATTTTATGTCTGTGAGGAATTGACTGATGTAGTACACTAGATATTGTTTCTTGACCTCTTCTCTAACTAGAATCGAACTAACTGCTTCAAGCCCAACCCCTTAGTAAAGGGAGAGTTTTTCCTTCGGCTTTGGGCTTTAGAGAAAAGTGGGAGAGGCGAGGGATTATTTGAGATTTTGTGAAGGCTTCTTTGCATTCAGCATCCATTTGAAAGCTTTTTTAAGAAAATCAAGGAAAGAGGTGCATTTATATCCTAACTTCGAAATGAATCTACTATGTCTTGCTATTCAACCACATAGTTTTTGTATCTCTTAGGTGTTTCTTGGGGATGGTATATCGATGAGTGCTTGATTTTTTTTTCGGGTTAGCTTTTATGACCTCAGGGTTAGTAATTATCTCGAGAATTTACCCTTTGATGTTTCGAATGTGCATTTCAATGAATTAAAACTCATTTTAAATTATTTAAGTGTTTGAAAGATTTCTTTTAAGTTTTCTATATGCTGTGCGACCGACCAACTTTTGACTAACACATCATAAACATACACTTCAATGCTTTTGCCATTATGATTTTTAAAAATTATATTCATGAGGTATTGGTAAGTCACCCCAACATTCTTAAGCCTAAAGAGCATTACATTGTAGTAATAGATTCCTTCACTAGTAATAAAAGAGGTTCTTTTGACATTGGCAGGGTACATTTTTGTTTGGTGGTACCCATAAAATGCATTGAAGAAGCTGAGAATCAAGTGGCCGATCGCCGAATCCGCCAGTGTGTCGATCTTCAGAGGTAGGAATCCTTCAGACAGCCTGAATCAAGTTGGTGAAATCCATGCACAACCTACATTTCCACTCGCCTTCTGCATCATTATGACGTTGGAGATCCATATGGGGTACTGAACCTCCTAAATGTATGCAACATCCTTCAACTTCTACACCTCCTCTCAGATAGATCCTTCCAATATTGCAGTTGAAATTCTGATTTTTTTCTTCACCGTTCGGGTTGTTAGATCCATGTTCAAGTGATGGCATGCTTCATCGATCGACATGCCAAGAATTTCAACCGTCATCCAAGCAAAAATGTCTCGATTCTCCTAAAGAGTTTTGATCAGTAATTCTCTGTGTCATACATTAAAAGCTTCACTAATTGGAAGATATTTATTGGCTCTTCTTCGTCAGTAAGAACTTGAAGGGAGGTCTCGTTGGTCTCGAAATCACCTCCCATCAAGTTTTGGATGTCTAGGTGGTCATGTTCAAAATTACTTATGGCTCACGTATAACAAACCTGAGACTGCTCTAGGTTTTTCTTGATTGTGATAACCTCTCCATCCCCAGAAAACATGACAGTGATGTGGTAAGTAGAGACCTCCACATTGAAATCATTCAAAAGTTGTCAACCTAATAGGACATGTACATCAGGGGAGAGTACACCTTGAGGAAGTCCTCCATTGATGTAAACTGTTTCCCTTTTTCTACTCAGTTCACTGGTAGTTCGATCATTCTGAGAGTTTCCTTCCTTTTCAGGTGAAACCATACAGTGGTCCCATTGGTGCAGTAATTCAATTGGTGGTGAGACTTAACTTGCAAGAACATATTTAAATTGTACATTCACAGAGCTTCTATATCAATGAGAATGCTCCTAACTTGATAATTGTTGAATACTGCCATTATTATAATGGCATCGTTATGGGGGTTACCCTTTGGAGGAAATCCTCATCGGTGAAGTAGATAGGTCGATAACCTTTGAGTTTTTGAGTGAAAGCTGTGGAAGAGGGTTCCTTAGTATGTTGCCTCTTCTGGTTCACTCACTTAGGTTGTTCGGTCCTCCGAGTATGGGGGGCACAAATCCCATGATTTAGATTGCTTGGTGTGGATTGGTTTGTCGGGTGTTCCTACCATTGAGGCTTTGCCTTGTCTGGGTGCCTGACCTCGGGGCAACAAACTCCTTCAACTTCCTTACCTTTATTGGTTACTCAATGAGACTCCAAAGGTGTTTGCACTCCTCCATGTCATGGCCGTGATCCCTTAAGGTTTACAGTATTTCTTGTTGTCCTAGAGAAGTGCTCTGCTCCTCATTGGTGGATCTTTTTTTTTTGAAGAAATCCTTATATTGAATGGCGTCTATTATCTCAGCCATTGATACCATCAAAGGGGTGGTTCTAGGGACCTCATGGTCATACCGAGGTCGTTCGTGGTACTGGATCAACTTTTTATCACGGGTCTCCTCTTAACTTCTTTGGTCGCCTTGATGATGTGTTGAGTTGTTGCAGAGGTGATTTTCATGATGTGGGCAAATGCGTGGTCATGCATTCTCCCTTACTTTCCACTCCCTGCCCTGTGATGGTTGCTTCCGATGTCTTTGTTCGGAGGACTCAGGAGAATTTTCATAAATGTTGATGTATTTTTTAGCCATCTCCAGTAACTCGACCAAACTTTGGGACTTTGCAAGATCGAGGTCAAAACAAAATCTCTCAAACTTTAACCCCTATGTCAAGGCGGCTTCAGCAAAGTCTCATTTCAAATCCTTCACCTATATTGTTTCTCTAGAAACATGTAATGAATGAACACAAGCTTTCTTTGGTTTCCTGTTTTAATAGACATAGAGATTGTACACTCTTCTTAAGTCTTAGCGAACTAGCAAATTAGGTCAGAAAAAGCCTCTAGAATTCCGCATAGCAGGCAATTACCCCCACTTGTAGTGCATTGAACCATCTCAGAGCAGATGATCTTAATGTTGTAATGAACAGTTTACACCTGAGGGCATCGGTGATCTTTCATAAGCACATTGAAGATCCAAAAGACGCGAGGTGTTCTTTCGGATCTGACCATCTCTTATATGACATCAAAGCTAGTAGCTTAAACTTCTTTGGTGATTCAGCACCAGAGATCTGTAAGGAGAAAGCGTTCTCTAATTTTTGTGTCATTTCGACCACCCAATTTGCTGTCTTTCAACCGCCAGACGGATACGATGCTTCTTGATGCATCATATCTTCAACCCTCTCCTGCTGGTGGTTTGTCCTTTTTCCATTATGCGCCGAGGTCAAGCACGGTCATGTGCCTCATGTTGAGCATGCTCCCACCTGGGACGGGACTTCCCTCATGACTGCGACTGCTCTGAGAACTTCTGTAAATTCTACCGACATTTGATTAGTAATCTGAGTTCTCAAGTCCTGTAGTCTCTGCTGAATGAATCCTTCCATATACTCTCTGGTGCATCCCGCTTCTACCATGTTTCTCTGATTGGATTCTCCTTGTTGTGGCTGCTGTTGTGCTTCTCTTCTTGTTGATGTCATAGTTCCACGCTCACCACACCTTAAAGAATGTTGAATCCGAAAGTATCTCAGAAACACACCCAGGGAATAATGCGTGCTACAAAGAAAGAGAACAACAGAGAATAGTGAAAATGTGCAACATCCCCTATTTATAGACATAGGAGGCCTGAATGTTACGATTACAAATTTATCCTTTAATCATTAGACTTTGCGAGGGTCACTTTGGTAGGTCTCTAAGAAAATCCATTAGAAAATCCATTAGAATATTTAAACGAGCCGTCCAATCGGCGCTTTTCGTGGAGACCGTTCATCTTGATTGATCAATCACTTCTAGGAACTCAATCGTTGATGATTTCGATCTATTATCGGTCGTCTCGAGCCTTGCCGACCATCTATACTCTCTTTGGATGATCCTTGGACTTGTCAAGTTGACAGCTGATCGGGTGGTCCGATGCATGGTAGGCCGATCGACGTTCTTCTTGAGTCATTTTATATATTGACCGTTCATCTGTCTCCGTTCGTCAAGTCTCTTGAGATATTTATTACATTTTTAGCCATTTGTTCACCTTTTTAACGATGGTCTCCCATCTTGGCCGTTGGATTCCTTGGAGATCCGTGTTGTCTTATTTTTTTGTACACACTTACATACCACCAAATCCTTAATATGTACATATCCAATACCAATTACATACCACTTGCATTTTTAACATCATATCAAAATACAACAATCATTAGTATTTTAGAAGCAAAATATACTTTTTCATTCATTATTCTATTTTATCAAATTATTATAAGAGTAATAAAATTTGAGTGTTATACATGTAAATAAATAAGAGTTTGTGAAATGTGTGTAAATTTTCCCACTAAAAAAAATCAACGAGAAATTAACGTAAAAATGCAAATATTAAATGGGAGCTCGTGTTAATGTAAAAGGACAAGCTTCAAATAGGGTCTCAAGTTAATTTAAATCAGATATACAAAATTTAAGGAGCAAAAACGTCATCAATATGACTATTTTTTATCCAAGTTGAAAATCCCAACCATTAGGTTTTTTTCTTCCTTCTAGATTTGAAATTATTTTTATTTGAAATATAAATTTATAATATTTTGGAGTAAAGAAATATTTTAATTTCAGTAAGTTTCAATTTGTTAATCTTGCTTTTGTTTAATGTTTATTTTTTTAAAAATGTACGTTAAGACTCGAAATGATTTTTTGAATTTAGTGAAATAAAGAAAATGTTACATATATTTTATTTACAAACCTGTTCGATAAGTTGCTATTGGATATATAATTTATTTAATTTAAATTTTTTATTTGGTCATTTTTTTCTTGTCGTGTAGGGATTGTAGAACTAATAATCTGTTTGGGGTGACTGCAGGTTTTAAAAATGTGGTTGTAAATTTGTGGTTGAGAAAATAACATTTTAGAAAATTGTTGTGAGAATTATAAATATATATATTTATTCCAAAAAAATTAGACAACAGCTTTCTTAGAGCCACAAAACTTTAAGTGGTTCGATTTGAAAAGTATATTCCACCAAAGAAAATTTCTAAAAAACAACAGAAAAGCATTTCCCTAAATGGAGTTGTAATGGTGGTCTGAAATGTAAAACAAGCAGAAAGCTGTTTTACACAGAACCTAAATATGCCTGAACAACCTACATCAACATTTATTTTCCTGCCTTAGATATAACTTTTATTAGTCTTTTTTTTAAATGAACCTATTTAATTCTATCAAATGTATTGATCAACAAAACCTTAAAGATCTATCCACTTAACTATTTTCAATTAAATGTTTTCACTACTAAAAATTAGAATAGTAAACTTTAAAAAATGAGAAGATTTGTCATACTTTATAATCTAATGTAGCTATACACTATCAAAGATTATATAGCAATATAGGACTACTAAGATCATTAAAGAAAAAAAAAGATGACTTTGTAGCTGCATAGCATTAAGTTCTCCTACAATATTTTTGGATAACATATATTCTAGATGTATACTATTAAGCACTCATTGAAGTTCTCAAAATTAATGTACTCCTTATGTTCCTTCACCTCATTTTAAAGCATTGCAAGGATTGAAGTTTGTGATTATAACTAAAATTTATCTTTGTAGGTTTGAGTTGATAGCATGCAAGTTAGTGATCTTCTGAAAAAAGAACTGATTTCATGCAACGTAAGCACATTCATGCTCTAACCTTATAAGTTTAAGAGATCACACTTAAATGCATTATAGTGTAGATCAAAAGGTGATCAATATTGTGTTGACTCTTCTTCTCTTGAGTATCTTGTCCTTATTATAGCTGACATGCCTTATTTTACATATATAAATGAGCCTTGATATATTGAAGGTTCTTCATATATAGAGCATCATGAAGTGTAATATATAGAGTATGATGAAGTATCAACAATCATTCTTTATGGAAGCCAACAAATGATATCTTTGAAGCATCAAATTCAGTCTTTGTGAAGCATTTGATGTTGATTGACATGAAAAAAAACAAAATTTTAACCATTGTTGACCTTCATTTTGATCTTGACTTCTGTAGGTCCACTCTTCATAAAATTTATACTAAGATGGCTAATCAAATGTGTCAATTAATATTAATGGCTCTGCCAAACAACTTTAAGATCTTATCCAAAGTAGGATGCATTAAATTAGCATTTACATCATCATCTATACATTAACATATCATTCCCTTTGCACATCTGAAATAATTCGCCCAGTGTTTATAATATCTAATTTATTCAAAAAATTCAAAATAAATTAGCTCTTGAATTTGAAATTAAAATATTAATTTAATAACATTTGTCTTTGCTCTGAAATTTTTGAGATAATAAATATTTGATAATTTTGTATCTGATCTCTATAAATTCCCACTCAAGATCAATACCACTACATATATGTCAACAATTCTTCTTTATCATCTCATTATGACAAACTTAAGTCCACAAATATAGGCCATATGGTTAATCCATTGCTTAATGTATTTTTTATGTTAATATATTCAATCAAAGTCTTTCTTGTCTCCCATTCAAATCCATTGATTTTTTATTCTAGTATTTCAATCATTACACATTGAAGTATATCAAATTATCATATTATTTGATATGAAAGGTGTAACTTATTAAGCTTCAAAATCTTAGGTACTATTAGCCAGTAGTTATGATGTTAAAGCATTTGGTTCACCAAGTTTTGATAAATTGATTTAGTATAGTTAGTGACAATTATAAGGACATCAAATGTTAAGTTAACTTATTTAAACCTAACTGTCAGCACATTTTTCGACGCAATTTAATTTAATAGGGGGATACATAGTTTTAAATAATTTAGAAACTAGTGTTTTGATTTTTGAAATTATGAGACCAAACCAATCCCATTCAATTAAAAGTTTAAATAAATGAGCATATCACTACAAGCTATGCACCTGTCTCAAGGAATAAGCACACTAGTTGATAGTGAAGCTCGATTATATAAACTAATAGATTTATGACATTCGTTTGGTCTGCAAACTATTTTTATGTTGTCTGTTAAGTTCACCTACCTAATATAAGAAAAGTAGACAGGGTTTATATTACATGGGTTCTAAAGTTTCCTATAGGGGCAAGCCCCTATAGTCACATAAGAAAATTCTCGATAAAAATCAGTATTTTTGCTCTCAAGAATTTCAAAGCTCAAAGTTTTTATGATTGGACATTAGAACTTCAAATGAGATTGGATCAAACAGAAACATTTATATTTAAGAACCCAAAGGAATGAGAAGTAGGGGATGTCACAGATCCAAAGGAGAACCTGGTGACTTCCCAAACCATCCTACTGTGTAGCTTTAATTTTGGAAGGGATATTAGATGTTTCATCTTTCCAATTTTATTATTTTGGGCTTATATCTTCATAATATCAATTTTGCAAATAGCCTGGAAGATAAGAGGATTTATGTCGTACTAAATAACACCTCGGAATCCCAAAACAAGTTAGAGCTTATATTGCACGTTGTGCAAAAGCCTAAGAGATAAAATGAGTGTTTATGTCGCACTAGGAAAACTACCTCAAAGTCCTATGGCTTGTTGTTTATTTCTAAGAAAAATTTAGTTGATGTAGATTCGTTTGTTGTTGAAGATGATTGTGCTGCTCATGGCATTTGCTTCGAGCTCCTCATTGTAGCAGGTTTCAGTTTAAAGAAATGTCAAGTTGAAGAGATTGAGAGAAGTATCAGGGTTAGAATTCATGTTTTGTAGTTTACATTTCATTTTTTTATTTGGTTTAAGTGTCTTATTAGGGGGGAGTTTAAGTTGTTTATAATGACACTGGTTAAGATCCCACGGTTCCCTCATTCCGACGCCATCATTTTCTTCGGATTCACTTTATCTGGATGAATTTACTAAACTCAAATGAATGAGTTCCATAATTTCATATGAACCGTGGAAAATCTCTTTAGCAACCATAGGTTACCTCCTCCGAGGGATTCCCGATCATCCAATAGGAATGTTTTAATTTAATTACAATGGTTATTTTATTGTTTTATTTGTAATTAAATTTTGAGTTGCTTATATTTTGATTGTTTTGAATTGAATTTTGGTTTTGTTTTTGGTTTTGTTAGTGATCGCAAGTATGACATGCAAGAAGAATTATAACATTTAATAAATAAAGCAGTGTAAATTACAATAAATAAACATAAATATGTACCTGATGATGCGACTTTTTTATATGTAAGAATTTATGACATCGGATTTATATATTTATAATGATTTTGTAAAGTCACAATGATTCAACACATATGTACGTATCGTATCAAGTAATACATGGCTCTAATGGAGTCCCGTTTATCGATCCCACAGGGAAGCGAGGTAAGAGGTTCTTAGTCAAATTCTAGTCTACAATTATCAGTCTTTAGATTGGAAGGTCGATATAAGTGGTTTTTCTAACAAGTACTCCTAAAGGTAGATGATTATATGTAAGAATAATAACTACTCCTAAATGCAATTATTACTTTTAAAGATAACTCTTTTTTGGGGAAATTGGTTTGGTGAATTTTGAGATAATAAAATATACTATTTTTATGTAATGAGTTGGATAAAGTTTAGGAATGAGATGCATTAAATATTGTATGTGCCAAATAGGAGCAATCTTATTATTTCCCCTCTTCTGAGTACCCCCTCTTCAGAGTGCTATAAAGAACATTGGCAAATCCTAGGCTTAGTCCCTAATCCATGGTTAGGCTGGGAGGATATTGGCTGCCACTTCAGAGCTCCCACTTACCTTTACTTGAAGGCTAACCCTAGCTTTAGTTACCAAACTTTAGGACCAAATTGAGGATCTCAGCCTATCACCCTGAAACCTCTAATTCGACGCCCATGAAACCATATTTTCCTATTTATTTGCACTTAATCTCCATGAACTACGTAACTCATTCATGGACATTAAATGTAGTTCCACTTTGTTAAGAATTACACCGCCCTTTCGGGACAATGCAATTACAACGAATTTTAACAATACAATGGGACCTTTTTGTAATGTAAATGAAGTACAAGTAAAAACCATCACATTTATAATTAAAAAATCTTTTAGCAAGCATCCTAATATCTTAAACATGAATCATACTCATTGCAAAAGAAAAGTATAGTGAAAACAATGACATATTCTTATGTCACTATTTTCAAATAAGAAGAAAAAGTAAGAGAAAGACATCGCAAAACATGAAGAAATCACAACAGAAAACTTCATTTCAAAGCAAATCCACAAAATAAGTGCTTACAAAATCACAAGATAATGAAGAACACAATACTTAGCTTTTTCCCCTTGAAATAAAGATGAAAATCTCTCCCACAAAGTCTCCCGCCGATCCATACAATGCTAGAACATTCCCTTACAGATTCTCTCAAAATCCCCTCACCAATATCTCCAAAAAGGTAGAAATCTACAATTCTACTCCTATTCTAAGATCTCTCAACATTCTCCACATTTTTCTTCTCATCTCCCTCCATTTTTTGGCTTCAAATTCGGTTTAAAATAGTGCAGGGACGAATTTCCCAAGTGGTGCATGAAGAAACCTTCCAAAAAGTGTCTAGATTAAATGTATATGGTAAAAAACCGCCTAATATCGCATCCCAACCCTCTTGGGCGCCGCCGGCGTTGAATAGTGTGCTGCCGGCACCCTATTTTTTTTGGTCTTGGGTTTCTAGCGCTGTCGACACCAGTTTGGGCGCCGCCGGCGCCCATCTGCGCAACTCCACCATTTTGCTCCGTTTGGCTCCGTTTGGCTCCGTTTTAGCTCCGATTCGCCCCATTTTAGTTATGTTACGCTCCTATCATATAGCCCTAAAAAATAAGCATAAAAACAACCTTTCTTTAAAGTGTAATCTCATTTAAAAATATGCAAGAAGTGTAAAAGAGATTAAGCATAGAAAGACTTATCGAAAGGTGTCAAGCCAAAATTTATTTTCTTGCTCGTTTTTTATCCATTTTGGGCCGCTTTTGCTTCTTTTTGCTCCAATCACCTAAAATCATCATACCTGCAACAAATCATAAAAAACACCTTCCTTTAAAGTGCAATATCACCAAAAATGAGTAAACTCAAATAGCAAAAATAGTATATTTTTTGGTGCATCAAAATCCCCCAAACCTAACTTTTACATGTCCTCAAGTAACACTATAACTTTAAAAACCAAATATGTTGACTTGTGGTTGTGGGTTTCAGTAGAATTTCATATAATTTTATCTCAAAAATATTTTAGTATACCATAGGAGAAAATCTAGAAAATCAACCTAGGACTAGAGTGTAAGAATATCTCATATTTAACTTAGGAATCCTAATTTTATATTTACTTCAAAAGTTATTGAAACTTGTCAAACTAAAGATTCAAAGAAAATATACCAAAAAAAATTTAAGCACCTTATCTATACCAATTTAACCAATACCTTTTGAAATAAGAATAAGCTTAAGATTGTTTTTAAGTCTTTTCATTTAAAAAGATTCAAGTGAAACCAATTTTTGATTAGGCTTCTCCTCAAGCTTCTCCTCACTTATTTTCCTTTTTTTTCTTTTCATTCGGGATCATTTTTAATCCCCCTTTTCACTCTTTTTTTATGTGAGGATTACTATATTTGGATAGGCCTTTAATAATTTTGAATTTCACTATCCTCTCTCTAAAATCCAAAACTCAAAACTTTCCCTCACTTTTTATAAGTGTAAGTATTAATTCGAAAAAGGTTCTCAATAAAGGCTCAATTCTCATTAAGTATAAATCTAAGAATTTTAGTTTTTCAAATATTCAACTCTTTTCTCCCATAAATAGAAAAATCATTTTTCCAATAATTCCTACAAAATATCTTAACTCTGTTGACCTCATTTTTGATGAGGTCTCCTCTTCTTCTCTTTAGTACTTAGGATCTAGCCTTAGGCTTTTCTTTTGACTGTCCTAGAGGATTAGAATTAGGACCCACCACTTAGAAATTCAAACCACTTCTTAACTCCCTGCAAACCCCATAAACTTGATTTTAGACCCCTAATCACCTAGAGGGTTGAAATCAAATGTGGAAGTTTAAAGGACGAGTTCCTATAGGACTCTTTGGCCTTAGGACTACCCTGGGTGGCCTGGTCTGGTGAAGGGGCTGACTTACACACACACTACATCTATACACTACATTTTCACACACACCTCCTAAAACCACACCCATACCCAATTTGACCTCCTGACTCATGTAGGTGATTCACATGGATGGTCTTTAACCCCTAAGCCCTCGGCCAGAGGGTTAGGAACAACATAGATGAATGCCTCAAATGAGTCCTCACATGGCTCATATAGGCTTAACATGGCTTCATGGCTAAACCAAAATGATTTCATTCCACTTACATTTACCCAATCTTCAATTTTCCAAATTTTTAATTTTTGACCCCGGGGACCCTACACCCGCCTAACCTACCCAAAGCCCTTGAAATTACCCAAAATCTCCAAATCACCCAAAATTCCTCAAAACCAATCCCAAAAATTCCCACATTACTCAAATTGATCATTCATAGCCAAAAATACCAAAAATTCCAAAAATACCTCCCAATACCCTCCAAATACCCAAAATGCCCCTCTTAGCCAAAAAATTCAAAAATTCAGAAAATTCCTAGAAAATTCCAGAAAATCTAAAATATTTCCAATTTCATTTTGTTCAACTACACCAAGGGCCAATTTTGTCAATTTACCCCACTTTTGTCAAAATTTCTAATTTGACCCATTCTAACCCAAAGTGAACCCAATGTCAAACCAAACCTACCCAATTGACCCAAATTCTGGTCCAATTCAATTCTAAACTTCAATTCAACATCCCCAACACCAATCTAGACCAAATCCAAGCCCAATTTGATTGACATTTGAATCCAATTTCACTTTTGACCTTAAAGCCCAATTTGGACCCATGACCCAAACTTAGCTCAAACTCACCCAATTCAACTCCAATTAACCCCAAATCTTTTCTAAACCTTCCCTAACATCCCCACAAAAAAAACACTAACATGATTTGCCCAAAATTTAGACCCAAACCCCACTCAAATTCATCCCAAAGCTAAAAGACCCAATTTTGACCTAAACCCAAACCTAACCCAAATAAGCTCAAACCCCAAAATCAAAACCCAACCAAAGCCAAAACCTCTTTGAAACATTCCCATAAACATTTCCCAACATTAATTTTACATCAATTTCAACTCTAGCCCAACATTGGCCCAAGTTAGCCCAATTTGACCTACATTGGCCCATTTACCAAAGAGACCCAAATCCAACCCAAATCAAACCCAAACCACCTCAAGTTTGTTTCAAACCACTCATGACATATCCCTAAACCAAACCCAACAATTATTTGGCCCAAACTTCTACAAAATTCCCATCCATGAATTCAGTCTTAAACCTAAAGGACCACTCCCTTAAACCTTCCTAAAAGCCCACTTCCATCAAATTCAAAAGCCCAAATCAATCTAAAGCCCACATGACACTTTCCTTCATCACACATTCAATTTAAAATCATTCCTAAAGTCCTAATTTATCAATTAAACAATTCCAAATCAAGCCCCATAACAATTTCCATCAAAATGCCAAAATCCACAAAATCCCTTTTTATGAAATCGACCCAATCTTTTCCCAAGCCACATGGAGCCATGAAGCCACATGCAAGCCATTGGCAAGCCATGAGGATCTCTAAGTTGTCAACCCTCCTTAAATGGCAAAAGGAGGAGGTCCTTTAAGCACCTCCTAAAAGTCATTAACCTTAAGCATGTTTCACCTTAATCCAAATTTAATCCAAATATATTTGGATAAGGACTTCTCCATGCCAAACCAGCTGATTCCTTTGACTCCCCACAACACCCAAAGCCACCTTGAAGGGTGAACCAAGCCCAAAATGATGGGTTGACCCAAATCAAGCCAAAATTGGCCTTTCCCCATGCCATTTTAATCCAAACACTTTACACATGTCCAAGCCCAATTGCCTTCACCAACTTCAAGCCCTGGACCCCCTGACCTTGAGGGTGTCCCATGCCTGTCGGCCAGCCACCTGGGCCGCCGGAAAACGCCATGGCCGAGACATGGGAAGGAGCCAAACTTTGGAATTCCACCTTGCTGAGTTGCCCCATGCCCAATGGCCACCATGGTTGTTCTTCCCTTGACCTAAGCAGCTGATCCCAAGCCCTAACTTCCCCTGGGAGGCCCTCCAGCCTCTCCTATTTAAACCCCACCTCTCTCGGCCATGAGGAGGTGCTGAACCAACCTTAAGGAAACTCTGCCAAAATCACTCCAGACTCTCCCCACACCTAGAGCACTTGATCCCCACTCGTCAATTCGCCTCTAATCCCCACTAATCGAGTTCAATTTTGGAGCTCAATTCTCGAGCCAAAACAGGACATTCCCAAATCCTTCACCAAAGTCAAATGAAACTCACCTACACTCGCACAAGGTCAAGAGGAGAAGTTCCCGAGTGAAAGCCCCTCTCCGGGCCACCCATCCGTTCCGGACTCCAAAGGTTGAAATCGGGCTTGGTCGAAGTCATACCCGGACAATTCACTGTGCCGGGAGACTTCATCCGGAGCTTGCTTGGACTCAATCGAAGGTGACACAACCCTCGGATCGAAGCCACACTTCTCCGAGCAAAGGTATGGTCTTACTCTTCTTCCCGAGCTTCTGAACATTCTCCATTTTTATTGAGTCAATTTCATGCCACATAAACCGTATGGATGTGTTCGTCTTCTCGAGACGAATCCATAGAGCATAAGAATGTTTGATTTGGTCAAGTATCGGGCGAGATCTTAAGCCTAGAAGATGGACGGTTCTCGGGCTAGGAGGCTTGGGGACGATGAACGGATGCCGTTCATTCAATACACGCGCGGATGGACGACTCAGATTAGGTCGGATCAGCGGATGATACGCGGAAGGCGGGACCCGGGCTGCTGACTCAAGTGGCGGCGTCAAATGGAAGCGCGCCGCGTGGTCGTTCGGAGATGCCGAGGATGACAGGGCGCCGCGCTGGATAAGTAGGAAAATAGGCATTTTCTTATTTATTTAATTCCCTAAACTTCAAAAAAACATAACTTTGTGTAGAAAAATCAGAAAAATAAAATAAAAATACCCACTTGCTCAGTGAACAGAGGAGAATAATGTGGAAAAGAAATCATTTAGTTTCATTGAGTATTTGATTTTTTAATAATTTATTTACTCTCTGCACTATTTCAATTCTCAATGCATGTATACAATTCACCATGGCATGAGACCATAGGGCTTTTGAAGCCTCTGAATTTGGGAACATTCCCTGAATTTTCCAAAGTCAGAGGCCATCTCTATGAAGAGTTATTGATTTTTCAATTCTAGGTCACTATTCTGAGTATTTTAATTCCAATAATTAGCATGTTGTGAAATAAATCCTAGGAAAATTTGGTGATATTTCTTGTGACCAGAGAACTCTAGGAAAAATAGGTTTTGAATTAATCCACTTGGAATAACCCTAATTGGCTTAAAGACCCAAAATGGAGCTTTAATTAATTAGAGCTAATCATACATCAAATTGACTTGAAATCAATTCTCCACTGACCTTTAGGATCAGAGGAACCCACCATAAAAGTTTGAAGTCAATTGGACTTAGTTAGCCCTACCAAATGGGTTGATTAAGCCATTTAGCCAACTTAAACTTTAAAAATTCATAACTTTCAAAATACTTTTCAAAAATTCACCAAATTGGTTTTGGAGCCTCTCTATTATCAGGGGAATTTAAGAAAATTAAAATTGCAATTTTCTAAAAAAGTTGATTTTTTGCATTATTTTAATATTTTTAATAATTAAAAAATAATAAAAATCACAAAAATAATAAAATTCACCAAAATGTCACATTTTGAATTTTAATCATTTAATAACAAACCCCATATTTTCTTAGGTCTCTATGATGAGATATTAAATTTTAGAGCCCTAAGGTAATTTTAAAATTAAAAAATGTATTTTCTAGCATTTCCACTAAAATAATTCTAATAAATCAAGAAAAAATTAGAAAATTATAAAAAGTGGTCCTCTAGTTTCCTTGATATCAGAGAGATTTTTTAAAAATATAAAATTCATTTTTCAATCTTTATTTTATTTTTAAATTAATTAATACTCAAAAACTCAAAATAATTATAATAAAAATAATATAATTCAAAAAATCACCAAAATTGGTCCAAGTGGTCCTCTGGTCATTAGGAATGTCTCATAATTTTCTTAAGGACAGAAACTTTCCCTTGGTCATGTTGTTGAATTTTCCTTGAAAATCCTTATTTTCCACAAAAAATAATTATATAAATAAATTAAATACAGAAAAATCACATTTTCTCCCCTAATGTCTTGATTGACATATGAGTGAAGCCACATAAAAAATTCAAATTTATTTAAGCTCAATTTAGTGAGTTATGAAATTAGTAAGTTTAAAGGGCAAAATAGTAATTAAAATTTTAACCTATAATTAAAAATTTTAGGTTTAATTAAAAGGGTGGGTAAAATGTTTGATACTAATTTGATTTTGGATGTTTGAAACTTAGGTAATTAAAGGGTAGAAACCTACCAAATAATTTGAAGGTAATCAAAATAAACCTTAATTAAATAATTAATTAAATTTGGAAGAATAATGAAAAATTGGAATTATTAAAATAGGGATATTATTAGGAAGAAATTTATTCTTTAATCTAAGAATACTTAAATTAATCACCTCAATAATATTCAATTCCTAATTAAAATGATAATCCAAATTCAAAACTTGAAATGCTTAATCATTAAATTAAATTAAAATTAAAACATTTAAATTAAATCCTTTTAAAATTTCAATTAAATTAATGCTTTAACAATTAAAATTAAATTATCTTTAAAACATAAAAAAATAAAATATTAAATTAAAATTAAAAATAAAATTAAATTTAAATTTAAATTAAATTAAACTAAATTAAATAAAATTAAATTAAAACATATTAAATTAAATCAAATTAAATCAAATTAAATTAAATTAAATGAAATTAAATTAAATTAAGTTAAATTAAATCATATTAAATTAAACTAAATTAAATAAAATTAAATTAAAACATATTAAATTAAATCAAATTAAATCAAATTAAATTAAATTAAATTAAATTAAAATAAAAAAATAATAAAATCAAGTTAAAATTAAAATTAGATTAAATTAAATAAATTAAATTAAAATTAAAACTAAACCAAATTAAATGAAATTAAAGTTAAATTAAATTGAATTAAAAATAACATCACCTAAGACATAAAGAATTCAAAAATAAATCTAAAACAACTTGAACACTATTCCAAACTTAAATCCATTAACTGAAATTAAATTAAATCATAAACCATTTGAACATTAATTTGCCCTCAAAAGCTCTTGTTGTCATAACTCTTAAACGGAGTATTAAGTGAAGTGTTACTTCACTTATAGGACATTCAAATGTCCTAGTTCACTAAGCAAGATAACAAAACTTGAACTCTTGGATGATTAATTCACTTGATAATTAAATTCTCTTGGACTTAAAACAATGCTAGAGGTATTGAAAAGATGTTTAAGACTCGTGTTAAGCACTTCCTCAATATGATAGGATATTTATAAGAACAATTGAACTTAATTGTTCTTTGATGAAGAAAATCGTCCTTAAACCAAAACACAAGAACCTAGACGTCATAGGTGGTGACTAGCTATAGGATTAGGAACTTGGTAGAAAACCATAACCCTTCCCTTAGCTTTACCTAGGAACTTGCTTTAAATGCTTAAATATTCTAAATTGTGTTTAAGTGCAGCTTGAGATGACGGGAAGACCCTCCAGGTACGCTTTTATTTTATTGCAATTTATTTTATCGCATCACACTTACTTTTCTTGCATGATAAACAACTGTTGCATGAAAACCCACACCTTTAGGATAGTCCCTAAAACTGAAACAAAAAACTAAATTAAAAGTTATTACAAGATAAAATTCACCGCCACAACATTTCAAAATATAAAACAACTCAAAATTTAATCACAAACAGAACAACAAAACTACAACTACAACTAAATTAAAACGTCTTGTTGGATGATTGGGAATACCTCGGATGATGTAACCTACGTGTTGCTAACGGGATTTCCCATGGTCTAAATGAAAGTGTGGAACTCATTCGATTGAGTTTAGCAAATTCATCCTGGACTAAGTGAATCCGATAAAAATAACGATGCCGGAAGGATGGAACCGTGGGATCTTAACCGGTGTTGTTATAATCAACTTTAAGATTTGTTTAATTAAAATATTAAAAAACACCTGGATTTTAAGATTTTCTCTAAACCGAAACACTTCTCTCATCTCCTGCTTTATGATTTCTAAAACTAAACCTCTGCAACAACAAGGAGCTCGGAGCATGGTGGGCAGCACGACCATCGTCATCAGCAAAACCTGAGTCTACTTCAGCAAAATTTTCTTAGAATTAAATAACCAAGCCATAGGACTTCGAGGTAGCTTCGCCTAGTGCAACATAAATCCTCAACTCTTCGTTAGGCATTTGCATGATCATATCATGTAAATTAAGCCCTAACCGGTCTTAGGACTCCGAGGTAGTCGTCCGATACGACATAAACCCTCACATCTTCGAGGCTATTTGTATGATTTTATCATACGAATATAAGTCCTAACTAATTAAAATTGGCAAGATCAAAATACTAAATAAACATTAGGGCTTTCCTAAATCTAAGCCAAACAATAGGACGATCGGAAATTACCGAGTTCGCTTCGAATCCGTGATTTCTCCTACCTTTCTTCCTTTGGATTCCCAAAATAAAATGTTCCAAATTTGATCCATTCCCTATTGAAATTCCAAAATTCAATCCTTTGAAAACTTAAACTTTGAAATTCTTGAGAGCAGTAACTACTGATTATTATAGAGAGTTTTCTTAGGTGATTCCCGTCACTTAAGATGTAATTAACTATAGGGGCTTGCCCTTATAGGGAATTTTGAGAACCCAGGTAATATAAACCCTGTTTAATGTTTTCATATTAAGCAGGGGAATTTATCGGCTTATAAAATTGGTTCGCAGACCAAACGGATGTCACAAACCTTTCTAGTTTATCTAATCGAGCCCCATTATCAAGCAGTGTGTCTATTCTTCGGATAGATACACGGTTTGTGGTGCGGTGCTCGTTTATGTAAACTATTCGGGATGTGAGATCAGTTTGATTTCATATCTTAAAATCTTCAAATTTAAAAATTATTTTCAAAATCAAATCCTACTTTTCAAATTATTTATTTAAATTAAATTAAGAATTCACTGACAATTTCTGTTAGGCGACCCCCTTTTCAAAATTAAACACATAACCTAAAAATATGTCGACAACTTCTGGCGACTCCGTCTGGGAGAATTCCTCTCTCCATTTTTAATCGTATAGTTACGCTTTCAAAAATCGGTAGTGTATCCATGTCCCTAATGGATCAAACTACCATTCTTTCCGTTGGAATACTATGTTCATTTCTACCTTGAACGAGTATAGCCTAACATTCTCTCGGATTTAGGACACCTGTTTAGACACCCCTAAACAGAGAGGTTCTCGAGATCCTTTTACCTCATTTCGAGGTGGGGTGGACCCCCAATAGGTGTTAGTTTAGGAGTGATCCTTCGAGTCGAGAAGTCTTGCATAAGACTTTCTTTTCCTTTCCAACTCGAATCGATTCATTACCTTCTCTACACCTTTGAACATTCCGTTCTAAATAAACAAACACTCTAATGAATGACTCTTTTAACAAATAACTCCTTCTTATAAATACATGAACAAGAATGTGTTCGGACTCTTTTCGTCCCGATGAGAAGAAGCATAACTCGGGATCGACAATCGAATCTACCCCGCGAAATGGAAGCCCCAAAGCCGATTTTCTCCTTCACCAATGGACTGGACTTCGCTGTTTACAAGGATGAGCCGCCCGACAATGGGATCATCCGGTTTGGACAAGGATTCGAGAACACAAATGTCAAGATCACTGACGTTACCCTTTTCGCGCTGACAAACAAAGTATCCGAACCGAGAGACCTTTCGATCGAGTTCAACCTTAAGTCAACTCAAGAGTTTCCTCCCCTACAAAGGGTTCCAACTGAGAGGAATACTACCGTCCAAAGGAGGACGAGTTATCTCTACCCCCACCGGTCTAGTCCTCTCCGCACCTACCCCGGCTTCCGCCAAACCGAAGGGGAAGGAAGTTCAAATTTGTAACGAGCATGTTACCGTGGAGGGTACAGATTTCCGTGCAAGACCTTCTGTTTTTGAAATTGGGTCCAACTCAAGGGTTCCACCCCTAACACGGACTCAGAGAAGAAACAGAGGTAGGAAGATTGGCAGGAAGGCCAGAGCTGCTGAAGTCGCTTTCTTAGAAGAAATCCCTGAGTACACACCACTACCTGAATACATACCTTTGCTCGAATATACACCCCTTTTGGAAGGAAGTAGATTCCATCCCCTTTCCGCCGCGAGTCGACGAGGAAAATGTCCGCAGGATTGCTTCTACATTACCTCGACCCGCATACTATAGCGGCAACGAAAAGAAAAGGGCTAGGATTACACCATTTGCCCGACTACGGATCGTGATCGAGAAGTTAGCAAAGAAAGAGAAATGCCCCGTATCGGAGATTTTAAGAAGGATAGGACGGGTACCGGCCAAATCCCGTCTTGGGCCACGAGTAGAACCTCGCTATCGCTGCGAAGAGCCGAATAAGAAGATGAAGGCTAGTCCACTCGTTGTTGTTTCGGGTTTACGGATCGGGGAGGATACCACCTTCCAAGCATTCGATCGACGGACCATCCGGTCCTAGGCCTTCTGTCGCTAGAAGGATGGTATGGCGTCCCACTACCGGCCAATTAAGACCGAAACAATGACCAGAAAAGGAAAGTCTCGTCAGGAGACTCGAGTCCGAAGAAAGCACCACTGCAATGAAGGGGACTCCCAAAAAGGAAACCCGAAAGCCATCGCATGATAACTGCGAAACCGCACGAAAAAGGCCATTGGAAGACGCTATGGTAAAGCTTAGAACCGACATTCAACGATTAGCAAGAGAAAGAGAAGAAAAGTTCGGAGATGAAGTCGACTCGTCAGAGTTCATGGATGATGAATATGTAGAAATTAACATGGTTGAAACACGAGCATCGTCAGCTTCGCAAGGCGCTCCGTCAGCTGCGGAAAGAGATGAACCGGAAGAATTAAGAGCACAAATTCGAGAAAAAGACGATACAATCTCTCAATTGGCAAAAAGGATGGAAGAGATGGCTGTAGTCCTAGCCACTCTTCAGAGTCAGGCTCAACCCCCAAGAGAAACGCCTCCAGAAGTTATTCATATTACAGACGGAGGAAAAGAGATTACATCCGTTAACGGAGACGATCAGCCAAAGAAAGATTCTACCCAGAACATGATTCCGGAGAAGGATATCAAGAGCATGGTGGAACAGCAGGTGCGAGAAGCCTTGGCACAATCAAAGAGCGGGACATCCATTCGGACGGGTAGACCTTACCCCGAAGAATTCGACGGCGTCCAATATCCGAAAGGCTTTGTACCACCTCTCGTTCAAGACCTTCGATGGAACCGGAAACCCTCGGCGAGCATGTTGCACATTTTCGTGCCAGTTGTTGCAATGCCGGCGGAAGTGATGCTTTACTCTTCCGACAATTTGTCAGCGACCTATCAGGGATCGCCTTTGATTGGTATGCGGAATTACCGAACGGTTCGGTGAAGAAATTTTCAGAATTAGAGAACCTCTTCATCAAGCGATTTGCCGGAGCTCAGCACCACATCACTATAGGTGATTTAGTGGTAGAGAAGCTGAAGCCGAACGAAACTTTGGTGGACTACATACTTCGATGGAGGAATCTAAGCATGAAGTGTGAGCCACAGCTACAAGAGCAGCACGCAGTCGGCATTTTACTTAAGAGCATTCATGGCCCGATAGCACTTCTCCTCAAGGGATTTACTATTAAGACTTTCGAGAATTTGTTAAGCAAGGCCGGAAGCTTGCAAGAGGAGGCGAAGAAATTAAGTTTCATCAACAAAACAGACAAACAGAAGCCCGTGAAAACTTTTGAAAAGAAGTCCGGGATCGTCGCAGCAGTCGATAAGGGCAAGCAGCCGATACAAATACCGTCAGAACGGCCGCAGCAACCTCAATAGAATTACCAACAACCCCTACCCAGCTATTAGTCATCTCAACAGTATGAACAACCGCCTCGTCCACAACGTACGTTAAGGGAACTTCTGAGCAGGGAGTATCCGTTCAAGAATGAGGCAGATGTCGAAAATGTTCCGCGAGTCCGATGAAGACTCCAGATTTCCAACTGCCAGAGCCTAAAAGACCAGAAGAAGTCGACAAGAAAGGTGATCCCAACTTTTGCCCTTACCACCGGATGCTCGGGCACAAGATAGAAGATTGTATTACCTTCAAAAGTTGGCTCAACGACAATCTTCGAAAAGGGAACATAACAATCCCGAAGGAATACATGAAGGAACCCCAGAAAGGAGGTTCCGTCAATGTTATCTCGACGGATTTCATTGTTCCAATAGATCCCTATGCGACTGATGATGGATGGACTACCGCTTGGACAAAGTCTTCGAAGAAGATTTTGGATCGCATCCAAACCACTTCGGTGCGAGCCTCAATTCAGAGTTCAAAACCTGTCAAGTCGGCACTATCACTTGCGATAGAAGAACCACCTCAACCAGAGACGATTGAAGAAAAGAAGAAAATTGATGAAGAAAGAGAAGACCGAGGCTCTTAAGGCTAGGCTAGGGGCTGCTTATCCTAGGATAGTTGTTTCCGATTCGGGGGAGAAATCCCTCGAACCTCTGACTCTGTATCATTATTTGCTCACTCCGGTGGGATCTTATAATGATAAGGGTTATGGCGTTGGCTACGTTTTGACTGTTTCTAGCGATTACGTAACTAGCGGCAACCAACCTAATCCGGACGTCGATTTCGATACAAATAACAATTCTCAAATCATACACAATCTCGATGATCACAATGACAAAGGAGACATCCACCAAGGAGGCTACGAGAGTTCAACAAGCAACGAATCTATTTGTGAGTTTCGAGGAGCTCCACTCACAATAGAGTTAGAGCCTTCAGACTCCGAAGCTAATCCGGAAGAACTCGTCATTCCGATTCGAAGGAGACACCAAGCAAACTCAATACTAGATTCGAAGAAATCACGAAGTCAACTTAAGAAGTGGAAGAGTTCTACCTCCGAGAATGGGTCCAAAGGACAAAGGAAAGCGGTGGTTGTTCGGGAAGAACCAACCCCGGCAGAAGAAATACCCATTCGGGAAGAAATCGAGACACATGAAAATAAAGTGGACTACAACGTTCTAGCCCATCTTAGGAAACTACCGACCAACCGAGCATCTACGACGCTCTCATCTTATCAAAGGAGATGAGAGAAGCTCTGATCAAGGCCTTACTTGATCCAGAAATTTGCTTAGCTCAAATGACCGGAGATTCCTTAGATGAGGTTTGCTCGTTAAAGGAACAGTGAGGTGTCACCTTCACGGACAATGACCTACTACTTGGGACAGCAGACCACAACCGACCGTTGTACATTTCAGTTACAATTGGGAAGTTTACACTCTCCACAGTATTGGTGGATCCAGGAGCATCAATCAATATAATGAATCTTCGAACGCTAGCATACTTAGAAATTGATGCTCGCGAGCTCGAAGCGGACAAAATGTTATTAAGAGGATTCAACCAGAAAGGAGAAAGAGCCCTCGGCTCAATAACACTGCTAATGAAGACCGGTGACTTAGCAAAGACAACCGCGAAATTTCAAATAATTGATTCGTAAACGTCGTTCAACGCTCTATCGGGCCGACCGTGGATACATGAAAACCGGATGGTACCATCATCTCTACATCGGTGCATCAAATACTACGATGGAGGGGAACAGAGTGCATCAAAGGTGACTTACAACCATTCTCCGTACATGAAATTGGAATCCATGAAGATGCAGACTTATTACGCACCCCCAAAGAAAAAAATCTTCTCCGGAGATACCATAACAAATGAAGCAAAGGAAATTTGGGACGACGAAGAACTCCGAAGTTCTAGTCCACGATCACTCACCACTCCCTTACGGCGAGATGGTGAAGGTTTCTCCACAACTCGCATCCGAGGTCGAGGCCGGGGACGAGGTCGTGGCAGAGACGTTAGTACAGTTGGACAGAGGAAACCAGCCATCAATGTTGAATGGGAAGATAGATCTGAAGAAGAAAAAGAAATCAAGCAAGAAGCAGCGACAATAAGTCGGAAGAAGCCGCAGTTCAGGATCCCTCTCGAAGATGAAAGGAACGAGGAATGTAAAACGATGTACGAGAAGATTAACCACTATGTACATACTATGACCCTGACCCCGATCCATTCTAATAAGATCAAGGTATGGTGGTCAAAGAGGTACGTAGCGGTGGTGCAAAGCCCATCAAATTCTACCGTGGTGCTCCTTCCTCCAAAACTGAAAATAATGTATAATTTGAAGATGCTACTTCATCGGAATTAATGGAATTGCCTTTTGAGTGGTACTCTCCCGTGTTCAAAATTTAATTCGGCGTGGTTTCTTACCTCGACAATGGACAAAAGGTCAATCACAACATTTTGAAAATTTATGGAATAACTCCGGTCGTCCACCCAATTCAAAGCATGGTCTCGGATTCGGCACAGTAGGATCAGTTGACGATACTGAATTTTGCATGGTTGTCACTTGCGAGTCTAACGAAAACTGCATGGAAGCTACAGAAGAACTTGAAGATTTACAAATTGGAAATGCTCCACCAGAGTTCGAAGAAGAGATCAAATCTACAATAGATGAGTTAACGGAAGTTAACTTAGGTACTAGCGAAGGACCTAGACCTACCTTTGTTAGCTCCTTACTCAATAAAGAAGACTCCGAAGAGATAATCAAGTTATTAATTGAATTTAAAGATTGTTTTGCTTGGAGCTACGATGAGATGCCAGGATTAGCTCCAGAGGTTGCAGTCCATAAGCTAGGAGTGGATCCTACTTCGCTCCGATCGACAAGGTTCCAGAAGAATGCGTCTAGAAATCGAACAACAAGTCATAGCTGAAATTATAAAGCTAATAGATGCTAAATTTGTCCGTGAAGAACAATACCCGACTTGGTTAGCCAATGTGGTACCAGTCAGGAAGAAGAATGGTCAGATCAGAACTTGTGTGGATTTCAGAGATTTAAATAAGGCATGCCCAAAAGATGAATTTCCTCTACCGATCCCAGAATTAATGATCGACATCGCTTCAACACATGAAATATTCTCATTCATGGATGGATCTTCAGGATGCAACCGAGATAAAAATGGCTCCGGAAGATGAAAAACTTACAACATTTAGAACGCCGATCGGAGTATATTGCTACACAGATGATGCCATTCGGATCGAAGAACGCAGGAGCAACCTACCGAGAGCGATGACAAGAATTTTTGATGATCTCATCCACAATCAAGTCGAATGCTACGTGGATGATGTGGTCATCAAAAGCAAAGTAAAGGAAAACCACCTGTATGATTTGAGAATTGTTTTCGAACGATTAAGACAATTTAACCTTAAGATGAATCCCTTAAAATGCGCCTTCGGCGTCACGTCCGGGAAGTTCTTAGGATTCGTTGTCCGACATCGTGGAATTGAAATCGACTCGGAAAAGATTAAAGCTATCTTAGAAATGCCACCTCCCAGAACTTTAAAACAACTACGATCTTTTCAAGAGAAGTTGGCATATCTTCGACGCTTTATCTCGAACTTGTCAGGTAGGTGTCAGCCTTTCTCGGCATTAGTTAAAAATGACACCAAATTTATTTGGGAAGAGAAATGCCAGAGGGCCTTTGAGGACATTAAACAATATTTAATGACACCTCCCGTCTTAGCGGCCCTGGCCTCGGTGTAGACCGTTGATACTTTATACCGCGGCTTTAGACGACACACTCGGAGCCCTGTTAGCCCAGGTCAATGATGAGGGTAAAGAAAATGCTCTTTACTACCTAAGCCGTCGTTTACTTCCGACGGAAGTAAAGTATCCCGCAATTGAAAAGCATTGTTTGGCCCTGATCTTCGCTGCTCAAAAGCTCAGGCACTATATGCTTTCTCATAAGGTCAAATTGATCTCGAAATTTAATCCATTGCAATACTCGATGACCCGTCCAACGCTTTCGCGGACTTGCCGGTGGTCAATGATATTATTGCGAGTTCGATATAACTTTTGTGCCTCTTCGTGCCGTAAAGGGACAAGTCCTAGCGGACTTCCTCGCGAAGACACCCTCTCGCCGGCGAATCCCCTCTCAATGACGACTTGCCGGATGAACAAATAATGAGTTTGGAAGACCCCGATGATCGACGTTGGGAATTATATTTCGACGGAGCATCTTCAAGACACAAAGACGAAGAATCGCAAGTGATAAGTGCCCGGTAAGGCAGGAATCGGACTAATCTTTATAACACCGGAGCGGGGGATGTTAAGATACTCCTACCACTTAACGAGCCATGTACAAACAACGAAGCGAATACGAAGCCCTCATAACAGGATCGGAATTAACTATTCAAATGGGAATAACAAACATCAACATCTACGGGGATTCGCAGTTAATCATTCAACGGATCGCGGCAAGCGATACAAAATTTTAAAGCCGAGACTCGAGCAATACTTCCAGGTATGCCATGAAACCGTTGGAACAGATTCCAAATGTGACGATCTACAAAATTCCCAGAAAAGAAAACGCTTTAGCAGATGCGTTAGCCCGCCTCGCAAAAGAATTTGCCTGCTTACAAGATGAATCAGTAGAAGTGTCAATTCATGGACGTCAGGTCCTATCACAGCTCGACATAGACACAATACACAAATCAGAAAAAGAAAAAGGATCAATTGCAGCAGTGACGTGAAAACACGAAGATTGGCGACGACCATTACATAAACTACCCGCAAACAGGAAAACTACCGGATGATGGGTCGTTAGCCCATCGGATCAAGAAAAGAACTCGTCCTATGCATTAATAAATAACACGCTATACGGAAGGTCTTTCGATCAAATGTGGCTAAGGTGCCTAAGCGGGTCCGAGGCCCGTGAAATTGTTAAAGAGGTGCATTCGGGACTCGTGGCGCTCACCGATCCGGTCCGAAGATGAAAATGAAAATTAAAAGACTAGGGTATTACTGGCCCTCGATGATGACCGACTGCATGAAAATCGCTAAGAGCTGTCACCAACGCCAAGTGCACGGAGTGGTTCTACACCAACCTCCAAATGTGCTACATCCGACAATTGCGTCGTGCCCATTTGAATGTTGGGGCACAGATATAGTGGGTCCAATAGAACCACCATCTTCAAAAGGACATCGCTTCATTCTTGCGACTACAGATTACTTTTCCGAGTGGGCGAGGCGCTCCACTTAGAGAAGTGAAAGCACACCACGTGCTACGGTTTTTCAAGAACCAAGTTGTCTACCGTTTTGGAGTGCCGCGCGAGATCATCTCGGATAATGGGTCGGCATTCGAAGCACACAAATCAAAAATTTTTTCAGGAGACACGGAATCGACTGGCGATATTCAACAATTTACTACCCAAGAGCAAACGGCCTGGCTGAGGCTTTTAATAAAACTCTCGTTCAAATTTTAAAGAAAACCTTGGACAATAATAAGAGAAATTAGCACGAGAAGTTATTAGAAGCCTTACGGGCCTACCGGACAACCTTCAGGACTCCCACTCAAGCTACACCTTACGCTCTGGTGTATGGGTCCGAGGCAGTGTTACCCTTAGAGGTCCGAGCTTCCTTCACTCGAATTGCGATTCTGCAAACAAAATCACGACGGAAGAGAATGCCAAATTACGACTAGAAGAATTGGAAAGCCTGGAAGGGAAAGACTTTCAACACGGCAGAATTTAGAACTATACCAAGCCAAGATGGTTCAAGCCCATGACGGACCGGTCCGCCCAAGAACCTTCAAAGTTGGTGACTTAGTTCTCGTTCTCAAGAGACCTATCCTTGCACACCGCAAGATAGGAGGAAAATTCGAACCCACTCGGGAAGGGCCGTTTGTGGTTGAGGCGGCCTACTCGGGAGGCTCCTACCGGCTAGTGAATTGCCAAGGAGAACGACATATGCTTCCGATCAACGGACGATACTTGAAGAAGTATTACGCTACCTGATGTTTCGAAGGAATGAATTTTTCATCCCTAGAAGCACGGGTGAAGTAATTACTTATGACTGGGTCCGAACCCAAAAATAATAAAAAATGTGCTAAAATAAATAAAATCATGATAATAAAGTTTTTCTTGTTTTCTCTTCCAAATCAAAATCTTTTTCCTGATCTTTTCCCACTTCATTCCTGTTGAATTTAAAAGTACAAAAGTAATAATAATAAAAAAAAAACTCTGTCTCTAATAAAAATTTTCTTATTGTTCTTGTTCTTAGTACAGCCCCTGATCCTTTTCCTTGTCTTTTCGCAGGGAAATGTCGAACGGGCGGTTGGTCCTGAACTTTAGAAATGGCGTAAGCCTTGCACTCGACGAAAAGAGGGTGAAAGATGGAGCGATAATAGAGATTGACTCAGACTTTGCACCAGCAGGCCTGCAATACGAGGAAAGTGACTGGGTCCCAATTGATCGAGAGGAACCGCCCGAGTCGGACGAGTAATGAAAGTGGGTGGCCCAAGCCACCAATCCGACGAACAAGAAAAGAAAAACAAACACCGAAGAAGACAAGAGAATCAAATCGCGTAGTCGCTACGGCAGAGGGCGAGCTTGTCGGTGCCGCGCCCACGGACATTCGAGAAATACGAAGAGCTACTCTCACAACGAACTCGGCGAAGAAATAAAAATCGTCGTATCCGCAAGATGTTAACTAAACTAGCAACGGACCGGCGCGACGAGGCGATGCTTCTGCCGAGTACATATACTTCAAGGATACCGGTTCGCCAGGAACCTGAAGAAAGAAGGCCAGCTCCGAGGATAACAGAAGAGACCAGGGAAATCTCAAGAAGATCAGAAGAAGGAAGGCTACCACGCCACCAGATAAAGTCACCAGTAATGCATAACCTTGTTGCAGGAGCAACCCCGGAGGACGTCCCGACGGAGACCATCCCCGAGGAGCCGAGGTATGCAGGAGAACGCGAAGGGATTGAGCCATATATCCCACAGTACGTCACTAGGCCTCGCCATTTGCAGATTATTCCAGAATACGAGCTAGAAAGAATGCAGAATGTCGACAAGCAAACTTTTGAATACTTCGAGAGAATCAGAGGCAGAAGGATCAATATACTAGAAGGCCTCGAGCTACATACAGACGTGTTCTCAGAATACGAACAACAACAAATCGTGGACTGCATCCGGGATTTGAAAAGAATGGGTCGAGCAGGTCGCCTAAGAGAAAATACTTACTCAGAACCCTAGAGATGGATGCCAGGGAAGGGGATAATTACAATACAATGTGGATGCTGCTACAACTTCGCAGAAGACAGGAAGGGAAACCCACCGGGGATACTCCGTCATGGCCAGGTGGATCCAATGCCATTAGTCATCAAAAGGATGGTAAAAAGAATGATAACATGGAGGGTACTGCTAGCAGATTACATACCCAACAGTTGCATCATTAACATTTACAAGAAGGGTGACTGCATACCCCCGCACATAGATCACCACGACTTTGTCAGACCTTTATGCACAGTTTCTTTTCTGAACGAGTGTAATATCATGTTCGGATCCGACCTCCGGATAGCAGGGCCCGAGTGAGTTCCGAGGGCCGGTAAAGATACCATTACCGGTAGGTTCCATCATGATACTAAAGGGCAACGGAGCGGATGTCGCTAAACATTGCATACCGGGAGTACCAATGAAGCGGATCTCGGTTACTTTTAGAAGGATGGATGACAGAAAGCACCTTATCACTTCCAGCCGGACCGGAGCTAGAGAGCCTCCGCCTTACGAGCTCGTGAGTTACATGGGAAATATCACACCTCCAACGTACATCCATACGGCATCCTTGCCAAGGATGGCTTGGAAGGTGATGTTATTGACCATGTACCTCACTATTCAGACATGGATTTTTGACAGATACCTTTTTTGGATGGATCAACAAAGATCATACATAGTCCGTTTTGAGTCTATATGGATTGTATGAGATATATTCCAGATCGAGTTGTATGGTGTATCTTCAACATGATTGGAATAAAAGTGACCATGTCACATTTTTGGCCTTCACCTCTTTTGTGCAAGTTGACTGGGAAACGCCATTAAAGTTAAATGAACTTCGAACAAAGAACAGAAAAGAAACAAAAAGAATAAAAGAAAACTTTCCTTTAAAATCTAAAAAAAATAATGAACTCCAAATTCGCACGAACATTAAATGAATGATAAAGCAAATTTGAATCGTTAAAGGACAAACAAAATGAACACAAATTTCAAATCAAATCTCAATCAAATTCAAATTCAACTTTCCAAATTTCAAATCAAATCTCAATCAATTTCAAATTCAACCTTCCAGATCTCAAATCAAATCTCAATTAAATTCAAACTCAACCTTCCAAATCTGAAATCCAATCCGTTCTACTCTCTCCCTTGTCTGGGATGGAAGCGGTCGATTCCATTGACACGGAGCCACGAGGTTTTCGATTCGGATCTAGTGGCGAGGAATTGTATCTAATCCAAACCAGCAACTTTCGATCAACTCTTTTGAATGGGATATGTAGCATCTACATATTCCCTCCTAATCTATTTCCTTCCATGAAAGTCTTTTACAACTTTCATAAAATTCTCGAAACACCAAAATTCCACACTTTTCAAATCAACACTACAAATCTTTGCAATATCAATTACCATTCAAAATCAAACTTTTGGGGTTGAGGATTTTACATCCGAGACTGCATTTCTTTAGGATTCTTTCCCTATCGCAATGAAATACATCAAAATCAAATTCTTGGGGTTGAGGATTTTACATCCGAGACTGCATTGCTTTAGGATTCTTTCCCTATCGCAATGAAATACATCAAAATTAAACTTTTGGGGTCGAGGATTTTACATCCAAGACTGCATTGCTTTAGGATTCTTTCCCTATCGCAATGAAATACATCAAAATTAAACTTTTGGGGTTGAGGATTTTACATCCGAGATCGCATTGCTTTAGGTTCTTTACCTATCGCAATGAAATACATCAAAATCAAACTCTTGGGGTTGAGGATTTTACATCCGAGACTGCATTGCTTTAGGATTCTTTCCCTATCGCAATGAAATACATCAAAAAAATCAAATCCTTGGGGTTGAGGATTTTACATCCGAGACTGCATTGCTTTAGGTTCTTTCCCTATCGCAATGAAATACATCAAAATCAAACTTTTGGGGTTGAGGATTTTACATCCGAGACTGCATTGCTTTAGGATTCTTTCTCTATCGCAATGAAATACATCAAAATCAAACTTTTGGGGTTGAGGATTTTACATCCGAGACTGCATTGCTTTAGGATTCTTTTCCTATCGCAATGAAATACATCAAAAAAAAAATCAAATCCTTGGGATTGAGGATTTTACATCCGAGACTGCATTGCTTTATGTTCTTTCCCTATCGCAATGAAATACATCAAAATCAAACTTTTGGGGTTGAGGATTTTACATCTGAGACTGCATTGCTTTAGGATTCTTTCCCTATCGCAATGAAATACATCAAAAAATCAAATCCCTGGGGTTGAGGATTTTACATCCGAGATTGTATTGCTTTAGGTTCTTTCCCTATCGCAATGAAATACATCAAAATCAAATTCTTGAGGTTGAGGATTTTACATCCGAAACTGCATTGTTTTAGGTTCTTTCCCTATCGCAATGAAATACATCAAAATCAAACTTTTGAGGTTAAGGATTTTACATCCGATACCGCATTGCTTTAGGTTCTCCCCCTATTGCAATGAAACACACCAAATCAAACTCTTGAGGTTAAGGATTTTACATCCAATACCGCATTGCTCTGAGATCTCTCCTCATTGTAATGATTCAATCCAATCAATTCAATTTTTCTTTTGAGGTTGGAGATGTTACATCTAAAACCACAAAAATTCCGATTTTCATTTCAAGTTCAAATCCCTTCAAATTAATTTCAACAAAACTTCAATCTAAATTAAAACTCAAGCTAAAATCTAAACTTACACGTCAAAATTTAAACTAAAACAACATCTAAACCGAAATTCCCCCAGATCATGTGATTTGGATTTCACCTCCTTTTCCTTTCCCCAGCGAGAGTTCGAGAATCTCCGATCTCGTAGATATACTTGACACTCCCCAGCGGAAACTCTTCTACTTCGTCCTAAGTTTGTCACTGGGACATCTGTGTTGGTTTTGTTGATCTTTTCGGTCAACGCCAATACGCACGGTGTGCTTGGTTAGCACACCACACCTATTGGGGGTCCATTTGTTGACCTCATTTTTGATGAGGTCTCCTCTTCTTCTCTTTAGTACTTAGGATGTAGCCTTAGGCTTTTCCTTTGATCGTCCTGGAGGATTAGAATTAGGACCCACCACTTAGAAATTCAAACCACTTCTTAACTCCCTGCAAACCCTACAAACTTGATTGTAGACCCCTAATCACCTAGAGGGTTGAAATCAAATGTGGAAGTTTAAAGGACGAGTTCCTATAGGACTCTTTGGCCTTAGGGACTATCCCCGGCGGCCTGGTCCAGTGAAGGGGCTGACTTACACACACACTACTCCTATACACTACATTTTCACACACACCTCCTAAAACCACACCCATACCCATTTGACCTCCCGACTCATGCGGGTGATTCACATGGATGGTCTTTAACCCCTAAGCCCTCGTGCAAGAGGTTAGGAACAACATAAGTGAATGCCTCAAATGAGTCCTCTCATGGCTCATATAGGCTTAACATGGCTTCATGGCTCAACCAAAATGATTTCATTCCACTTACATTTACCCAATCTTCAATTTTCCAAATTTTTAATGTTTGACCCCGGGGACCCTACACCCGCCTAACCTACCCAAAGCCCTTGAAATTACCCAAAATCTCCAAATCACCCAAAATTCCTCAAAACCAATCCCAAACATTCCCAAATTAATCAAATTGATCATTCATAGCCAAAAATACCAAAAATTCCAAAAATACCTCCCAATACCCTCCAAATACCCAAAATGCCCCTCTTAGCCAAAAAATCCAAAAATTCAAAAAATTCCCAGAAAATTCCAGAAAATCTCAAATATTTCCAATTTCATTTTGTTCAACTACACCATGGGCCAATTTTGTCAATTTACCCCACTTTTATCAAAATCCCCAATTTGACCCATTCTAACCCAAAGTGAACCTAATGTCAAACCAAACCTACCAAATTGACCCAAATTCTGGTCCAATTCAATTCTAAACTTCAATTAAACATCCCCAACACCAATCTAGACCAAATCCAAGCCCAATTTGATTGACATTTGAATCCAATTTCACTTTTGACCTTAAAGCCCAATTTGGACCCATGACCCAAACTTAGCTCAAACTCACCCAATTCAACTCCAATTAACCCCAAATCTTTTCTAAACCTTCCCTAACATCCCCACAAAAAAAACACTAACATGATTTGCCCAAAATTTAGACCCAAACCCCACTCAAATTCAACCCAAAGCTAAAAGACCCAATTTTGACCTAAACCCAAACCTAACCCAAATAAGCTCAAACCCCAAAATCAAAACCCAACCAAAGCCAAAACCTCTTTGAAACATTCCCATAAACATTTCCCAACATTAATTTTACATCAATTTCAACTCTAGCCCAACATTGGCCCAAGTTAGCCCAATTTGACCTACATTGGCCCATTTACCAAAGAGACCCAAATCCAACCCAAATCAAACCCAAACCACCTCAAGTTTGTTTCAAACCACTCATGACATATCCCTAAACCAAACCCAACAATTATTTGGCCCAAAATTCTACAAAATTCCCATCCATGAATTCATTCTTAAACCTAAAGGACCACTCCCTTAAACCTTCCTAAAAGCCCACTTCCATCAAATTCAAAAGCCCAAATCAATCTAAAGCCCACATGACACTTTCCTTCATCACACATTCAAATTAAAATCATTCCTAAAGTCCTAATTTATCAATTAAACAATTTCAAATCAAGCCCCATAACAATTTCCATCAAAATGCCAAAATCCACAAAATCCCTTTTTATGAAATTGACCCAATCTTTTCCAAAGCCACATGGAGCCATGAAGCCACATGCAAGCCATTGGCAAGCCATGAGGATCTCTAAGTTGTCAACCCTCCTTAAATGGCAAAAGGAGGAGGTCCTTTAAGCACCTCCTAAAAGTCATTAATCTTAAGCATGTTTCACCTTAACCCAAATTTAATCCAAATATATTTGGATAAGGACTTCTCCATGCCAAACCAAACTGATTCCTTTGACTCCCCACAACACCCAAAGCCACCTTGAAGGGTGAACCAAGCCCAAAATGATGCGTTGACCCAAATCAAGCCAAAATTGGCCTTCCCCCATGCCATTTTAATCCAAACACTTTACACATGTCCAAGCCCAATTGCCTTCACCAACTTCAAGCCCTGGACCCCCTGACCTTGAGGGTGGCCCATGCCTATCGGCCAGCCACCTGGGCCGCCAGAAAACGCCATGGCCGATACATGGGAAGGAGCCAAACTTTGGAATTCCACCTTGCTGAGTTGCCCCATGCCCAATGGCCACCATGGCTGTTCTTCCCTTGACCTAAGCAGCTGATCCCAAGCCCTAACTTCCCACGGGAGGCCCTCCAAGCCTCTCCTATTTAAACCCCACCTCTCTCGGCCATGAGGTGGTGCTGAACCAACCTTAAGGAAACTCGCCAAAATCACTCCGGACTCTCCCCACACCTAGAGCACTTGATCCCCACCGTCAATTTGCCCTAATCCCCACTAATCGAGCTCGATTTTGGAGCTCAATTCTCGAGCCGAACGGGACATTCCCAAATCCTTCACCAAAGTCAAATTAAACTCACCTACACCCGCACAAGGTCAAGAGGAGAAGTTCCCTGGTGAAAGCCCCTCTCCAGTGCCACCCATCCGTTCCGGACTCCAAAGGTTGAAATCGGGCTTGGTCAAAGTCATACCCGGACAATTCACTGTGCCAGGAGACTTCATCCGGAGCTTGCTTGGACTCAATTGAAGGTGACACAACCCTCGGATCGAAGCCACACTTCTCTGAGCAAAGGTATGGTCTTACTCTTCTTCCCGAGCTTCTGAACATTCTCCATTTTTATTGAGTCAATTTCATGCCACATAAACCGTATGGATGTGTTCGTCTTCTCGAGACGAATCCATAGAGCATAAGAATGTTTAATTTGGACAAGTATCGGGCGAGATCTTAAGCCTAGAAGATGGACGGTTCTCGGGCTAGGAGGCTTGGGGACGATGAACGGATGCCGTTCATTCAATACACGCGCGGATGGACGGCTCAGATTAGGTCGGATCAGCGGATGATACGCGGAAGGAGGGACCCGGGCTGCTGACTCAAGTGGCGACGTCGAATGGGAGCGCGCCGCGTGGTCGTTCGGAGATGCCGAGGATGACAGGGCGCCGCGCTAGATAAGTAGGAAAATAGGCATTTTCTTATTTATTTAATTCCCTAAACTTCAAAAATACATAACTTTGTGTAGAAAAATCAAAAAAATAAAATAAAAATACCCTCTTGCTCAGTGAACAAAGGAGAATAATGTGGAAAAGAAATCATTTAGTTTCATTGAGTATTTGATTTTTAATAATTTATTTACTCTCTGCACTATTTCAATTCTCAATGCATGTATACAATTCACCATGGCATGAGACCATAGGGCTTTTGAAGCCTCTAAATTTGGGAACATTCCCTGAATTTTCCAAAGTCAGAGGCAATCTCTATGAAGAGTTATTGATTTTTCAATTCTAGGTCACTATTCTGAGTATTTTAATTCCAATAATTAGCATGTTGTGAAATAAATCCTAGGAAAATTTGGTGATGTTTCTTGTGACCAGAGAACTCTAGGAAAAATAGGTTTTAAATTAATCCACTTGGAATAACCCTAATTGGCTTAAACACCCAAAATGGAGCTTTAATTAATTAGAGCTAATCATACATCAAATTGACTTGAAATCAATTCTCCACCGACCTTTAGGATCAGAGGAACCCACCATAAAAGTTTGAAGTTAATTGGACTTGGTTATCCCTACCAAATGGGTTGATTAAGCCATTTAGCCAACTTAAACTTTAAAAATTCATAACTTTCAAAATACATTTCAAAAATTCACCAAATTGGTTTTGGAGCCTCTCTGATATTAGGGGAATTTAAGAAAATTAAAACTGCAATTTTCTAAAAAAGTTGATTTTTTGCATTATTTTAATATTTTTAATAATTAAAAAATAATAAAAATCACAAAAATAATAAAATTCACCAAAATGTCACATTTTGAATTTTAATCATTTAGGAACAAACCCCTTATTTTTCTTTGGTCTCTATGATGAGATATTAAATTTTAGAGCCCTAAGGTAATTTTAAAATTAAAAAATGTATTTTCTAGCATTTCTACTAAAATAATTCTAATAAATCAAGAAAAAATTAGAAAATTATAAAAAGTGGTCCTCTAGTTTCCTTGATATCAGAGAGATTTTTTGAAAAATATAAAATTCATTTTTCAATCTTTATTTTATTTTTAAATTAATTAATACTCCAAAATTCAAAATAATTATAATAAAAATAATATAATTCAAAAAATCACCAAAATTGGTCCAAGTGGTCCTCTGGTCATTAGGAATGTCCCATAATTTTCTTAAGGACAGAAACTTTCCCTTGGTCATGTTGTTGAATTTTCCTTGAAAATCCTTATTTTCCACAAAAAATAATTATATAAATAAAATAAATGCAGAAAAATCACATTTTCTCCCCTAATGTCTTGACTGACATATGAGTGAAGCCACATAAAAATTTCAAATTTATTTAAGCTCAATTTAGTGAGTTATGAAATTAGTAAGTTTAAAGGGCAAAATAGTAATTAAAATTTTAACCTATAATTAGAAATTTTAGGTTTAATTAAAAGGGTGGGTAAAATGTTTGATACTAATTTGATTTTGGATGTTTGAAACTTAGGTAATTAAAGGGTAGAAACCTACCAAATAATTTGAAGGTAATCAAAATAAACCTTAATTAAATAATTAATTAAATTTGGAAGAATAATGAAAAATTGGAATTATTAAAATAGGGATATTATTAGGAAGAAATTTATTCTTTAATCTAAGAATCCCTAAATTAATCACCTCAATAATATTCAATTCCTAATTAAAATGATAATCCAAATTCAAAACTTGAAATGCTTAATCATTAAATTAAATTAAAATTAAAACATTTAAATTAAATCCTTTTAAAATTTCAATTAAATCAATGCTTTAACAATTAAAATTAAATTATCTTTAAAACATAAAAAAATAAAATATTAAATTAAAATTAAAAATAAAATTAAATTTAAATTTAAATTAAATTAAACTAAATTAAATAAAATTAAATTAAAACATATTAAATTAAATCAAATTAAATCAAATTAAATTAAATTAAATGAAATTAAATTAAATTAAGTTAAATTAAATCATATTAAATTAAACTAAATTAAATAAAATTAAATTAAAACATATTAAATTAAATCAAATTAAATCAAATTAAATTAAATTAAATTAAGTTAAAATAAAAAAATAATAAAATCAAGTTAAAATTAAAATGAGATTAAATTAAATAAATTAAATTAAAATTAAAACTAAACCAAATTAAATGAAATTAAAGTTAAATTAAATTGAATTAAAAATAACATCACCTAAGACAAAGAATTCAAAAATAAATCTAAAACAACTTGAACACTATTCCAAACTTAATCCATTAACTGAAATTAAATTAAATCATAAACCATTTGAACATTAATTTGCCCTCAAAAGCTCTTGTTGTCATAACTCTTAAACGGAGTATTAAGTGAAGTGTTACTTCACTTATAGGACATTCAAATGTCCTAGTTCACTGAGCAAGATAACAAAACTTGAACTCTTGGATGATTAATTCACTTGTATAATTAAATTCTCTTGGACTAACAATCCTAGAGGTATTGAAAAGATGTTTAAGACTCGTCTTAAGCACTTCCTCAATATGATAGGATATTTATAAGAACAATTGAACTTAATTGTTCTTTGATGAAGAAAATCATCCTTAAACCAAAACACAAGAACCTAGACGTCATAGGTGGTGACTAGCTATAGGATTAGGAGCTTGGTAGAAAACCATAACCCTTCCCTTAGCTTTACCTAGGAACTTGCTTTAAATGCTTAAATATTCTAAATTGTGTTTAAGTGCAGCTTGGGATGACGGGAAGACCCTTCAGGTACGCTTTTATTTTATTGCAATTTATTTTATCGCATCGCACTTACTTTTCTTGCATGATAAACAACTGTTGCATGAAAACCCACACCTTTAGGATAGTCCCTAAAACTGAAACCAAAAACTAAATTAAAAGTCATTACAAGATAAAATTCACCGCCACAACATTTCAAAATATAAAACAACTCAAAATTTAATCACAAACGAACAACAAAACTACAACTACAACTAAATTAAAACGTCTTGTTGGATGATCGGGAATACCTCGGATGATGTAACCTACGTGTTGCTAACGGGATTTCCCACGGTCTTAATGAAAGTGTGGAACTCATTCAGTTGAGTTTAGCAAATTCATCTGGACTAAGTGAATCCGATAAAAATAACGATGCCGGAAGGATGGAACCGTGGGATCTTAACCGGTGTTGTTATAATCAACTTTAAGATTTGTTTAATTAAAATATTAAAAAACACTTGGATTTTAAGATTTTCTCTAAACCGAAACACTTCTCTCATCTCCTGATTTATGATTTCTAAAACTAAACCTCTGCAACAACAAGGAGCTCGGAGCATGGTGGGCAGCACGGCCATCGTCATCAGCAAAACCTGAGTCTACTTCAACAAAACTTTCTTAGAATTAAATAACCAAGCCATAGGACTTCGAGGTAGCTTGCCTAGTGCAACATAAATACTCAACTCTTCGTTAGGCATTTGCATGATCATATCATGTAAATTAAGCCCTAACCGGTCTTAGGACTCCGAGGTAGTCGTCCGATACGACATAAACCCTCACATCTTCGAGGTTATTTGTATGATTTTATCATACGAATATAAGTCCTAACTAATTAAAATTGGCAAGATCAAAATACTAAATAAACATTAGGGCTTTCCTAAATCCATGCCAAACAATAGGACGAGTCGAGAAATTACCGGAGTTCGCTTTGAATCCGTGATTTCTCCTACCTTTCTTCCTTTGGATTCCCAAAATAAAATGTTCCAAATTTGATCCATTCCCTATCGAAATTCCAAAATTCAATCCTTTGAAAACTTAAACTTTGAAATTCTTGAGAGCGAACTACCGATTATTATCGAGAGTTTTCTTAGGTGATTCCCATCACTTAAGATGTAATTAACTATAGGGGCTTGCCCTTATAGGAATTTTAAGAACCCGAGTAATATAAACCCCGTTTAATGTTTTCATATTAAGCGAGGGAACTCGTCGGCTTATAAAATTGGTTCGCGAGACCAAACGAATGTCACAAACCTTTCTAGTTTATCTAATCGAGCCCCATTATCAAGCAATGGTGTCTATTCTTCGGGATAGATACACGGTTTGTGGTGCGGTGCTCGTTTATGTAAACTATTCGGGATGTGAGATCAGTTTGATTTCATATCTTAAAATCTTCAAATTTAAAAATTATTTTCAAAATCAAATACTACTTTTCAAATTATTTATTTAAATTAAATTAAGAATTCGCCAACAATTTCTGTTAGGCGACCCCCTTTTCAAAATTAAACACATAACCTAAAAATATGTCGACAAACTCTAGAATAGTTTCTTCACATAGGATTTCAATTAAGTTATTTTTCTAACATTCCTAAAATCGAAATTATAGTAACCTAAACGTAACACCACATGACACAAGTCATTTTAAAAGTGATATTTAATTAAATACAGGATACTGAGGACAAATAAAGTTAAATTTTAAAAATTTCTCTTCCCCCCAAACTTAAATATTAAAATATTTTGCAATTAATTCCAAAAAATGTTGTAGGAAGAAAAAGTAAAGGTTAAATTTAATTACTACTATAACATCCTATCAAATTCATATATGATCCACTTTAAAATACACATTTTATGCCTTATTTATGATTCAATTCTTAAGGATATTATGCTTTAATGAAAGATATTTTTATGTTTTTGCATGTAGGTGATAAAAAAAGAGTTAAAGAAGGAAAAATGAGTAAAAAGGAGCAAAAATGGAGCTTAAAGAGCAAAGTTGTCGAAGTTATAGGCCTGGCGCCAGATTCCGGCGCCTAAGCGCCAGCTCGATACAGAAACAGATAATATTTTTGACGACTTTAGGCATTTATTTTGACTGTGTTAAGCAGTTATCAGACATTCTAGAAGACTGGAAGTTACTCCTAATATATATGATATGTGATACAATGCATCTGGACACAGGAAAACAGTTTTAATCGCGAAGAGGTGCGATCCAAAGTGAAGAGGTGCGAAGACCTAGTCACGGACTCCGGCGCGTAGTCGCCATATCCCAGTGCCTAGGCATGACAGTTACCTTCAAGAAGATACATTGTATTTGGACAAATTTTAAAGAGGTGCCTTAAGCAACCCCTGGTAAAATTCGGAGCTCTATAAATAGGAGCCCATTCTACAAAGAAAAGTGCACCAAATCAACCCAAAGCTCTTCACACTTGAAAATAGTTTTAGGGAGCCACCTTCTTTAGTATTTAGTGAGTTTATTTTGAGTGTTAAGTGTGAATTTATTAGTGTTGTTGTTGTTGAAGTCTTTCATCATTGCATTGGAGTCAGTAAGAGTCAGCGGATCACTTGAAGGAACATTCCAGATAAATATTTGTAACTTGGTTCAATATTTTATAAATATATTTTGTTGTGTGAATTCAATGTGTTCTGAGTAGTTAATTTTCTTTCTCCTTTCAATTATGAAGAGATAATAAGATAATTGAATTTTATTGGAGAAGTTAACTTAAAATATTTATAAAAATTGTGATGATATTAATACCTGATCTTAGTTTACTTTTTAAACTGGTCATTTAAATTGTTAAAACCTGTTGAAGAATTTTGAAACCTATCCGAAGATGAGTTCTTAACTAGTAGATATCACATGAATCCTTGAGTAATCAAAGGCTTTATGCGGGTTATTCAAGGTGAAGTGCAAATAAATGGGAAGATATGATTTATTGGGCATAGAATTAATTAATTTTTAGAGTGACAGACTAAATTCTAATAATTTGATCTATAGAAAGGGAACTGGTCACTGGTAGGGCCGATCATAGCCACCCTTGGACATCTAGTAGTGTGAGTCTAGATTAACCCATTCTACTAATAAAACATCCTGAACCGATCTATAGATTAGTCAATGTTCTTTATGCCTCGACCAAAAGGTAAAGAATAGGAATGCTTCTATTTGGCACAATACCATAATCTAAATTGTCCTTAAATGATAATTATTCTTAAAATCTTGGATTAGTTGAAAAGTAGAAAGTTATTTTATTTATACTTGCAAGAAACTTTATTTAGTTACTGCTTACTTACATTTAGTAAAAATTTTATTAAATTTAAAATCTAAATTTTTAAAAGAAATAAAAATAATAATTACTTTTAATTTGAAAAATCTAAAATATTTCTTAATTTTCTCAAAATCTTCCCAAATGGGATCGATAACCGGGACTCCAATAGAGCCCTGTATTACTTGAAACGATACGTATAGTTGCATTTGAAATTGTGACTTTTACAATAATTAACATAAATATTTAAATATAAATTCATAAATTCTTACATAAGTAAAGGTCGTACCGGACCCAACATCAAGTTTTTGGCGCCGTTGCCGGGAAAGATAAGGAAGAAAGTTAAAAAGATAATTTTTACATTTCTCAAATTAAATATAATTTATACACTTTTATTTCTTAAAAAAAGTAAAAAAAATAACAATAAAAATAAAAAATATATATAATAAAATAAAATACTAAAAAGATTTTTAATTTTTTTTTATGCGTAGTTCTGAATCTGAAGGATTATTATCTTTTAATTCTGAATTAGAAAGAACAGTTAAAAGAATAAGAAAAGGAAAACAAAATCAAAAATATCAGGAAATGGCTAAATTTCATAACAATAATCAAAATCGAATAGAAATCAATGAACAAAATGTTTATAAATCATAAAGGGATTATGCAAACCCTACAGCTGAAGAACTTCATATTAGTATTCAAATGCCAACTATAGATGCAAATTCTTTTGAGCTTAAATCTTCTATTATTCAAATGGTTCAAAATAATCAATTAGGAGAAACACCAAATGAGGATCAAAATTTACACCTTGCTAGTTTCTTAGAACTTTGTGCTACCTTTAAATATAATAATGTTTCTGAATGCTATTAAGCTTAGAATCTTTCGTTTTTCCTTAAAAGATAAAGCAAAGATGTGGCTTAATTCATTAGCAACTTGTTCTATTAAAATTTGTGCAGATATGGGACAAAAATTCCTTGCTAAATATTTTCCTCCTTCTAAAACTGCTAAATTAAAAATGATATTACTTCATTTATGCAATTTGATGGAGAAACAATTTATGAAGCTTGGGAAAGATTTAAAGAACTATTAAGAAAATGTCCTCATCATGCTTTACCAGATCGGTTAATTATTCAAAAATTTTATAATTGACTTATTGGATCATATAGATCTATTATAGATGCTGCTGCTGGTGGTTCTTTAATGGCTAAGACATTTGAAGAAGCTTATACTTTAATTGAAGAAATGGCTAATAATAAATTTCAATTGCCTACTGAAAGGGTTAATCCTAAAAGAATGGCAAGTATTCAAGATAATGAAGACTTTTCTATTTTAGCTTCACAAGTGGCTGTGATATCTATAAAATTAGATAATTTTGTTATTAACATATCGCATGTAAGTAATGATAATTCTGCAAATACTGATGATTCTCAAACAATAGAAACTTTGCAAGCTATTGCTAGTAAAACTAATAACTCTTATTCTAATTATTATAATCCAGGTTGGAAAAATCATCCTAATTTTAATTGGAATAATGGACATCAACAATGGAGTAATAATCAAGTTAATCCAAATTGAAACAATCAAGGAAATTCAAACTTTAGACCAACTTACCCTCCTGGTTTTAATAATCAACAGAAAAAGTTATCTATAGAAGAATTGATCTTACAACTGGTAATCAGCTACAAAGTCAAAACACTGCTATTCATAATATTGAGAATTAGATGGGTCAAATTGCTAATTTTATTAATTACAGAACTCAAGGAACACTACCTAGCAATGTCGAAATTAATCCTAAAGAAATTGGAAAAGAACATGAACAAGCAAAAGTTGTACAACTTAGAAGTGGAAAAAATTAAAAGAGAAAATTCGGAATGAAATTGAAAATGAGAGAGAGGTAGAAGAGAGTGAAAAACCTAAAGATATTTTTTCTCCAAGTAAAGATCAGACTGTAATTCCTATTGAAGTGGAAGTTGAAAGACCACCACCACCTTTTCCTCAAAAACTAAAACAACAGAAGCTTGACCAACAATTTTCTAAGTTCTTTGATATTTTTAAGAAACTTACCATCAACATTCCTTTTGCTGAAGCTTTGGAACAAATGGCAAGCTATGCAAAATTTATGAAGAATATTTTAAGTAAGAAAAGGAAATTAGAAGTTTACAAAACTGTTGCATTAAGTGAAGAATGTAGTGCAATAATTCAGAAGAAACTACCTAAAAAACTTAAAGATCCAGGAAGTTTCACTATACCATGTGCTATTGGAGAAAAATTTTGTTGAAAAGCCTTATGTGATTTAGGAGCAAGTATTAATCTCATGCCATTTTCAATCTTTCGAAGGTTAGATTTAGGAGAGATTTCTCCCACCACTGTAACCCTTCAGTTAGCTGATCGATCTATCACTTATCCTAAAGGAGTTATAGAGGATGTTCTTGTTAAGGTAGATAAATTTATCTTTCCTGTGGATTTCATTGTATTAGATATGAAAGAAGATAAAGAAATACATATTATTTTAGGGAGACCTTTTCTAGCTACCGGACGTGCTATGATTGACATGCAAAAAGGAGAATTAACGATGAGAGTTAATGATCAAGAGATAATATTTAATGTTCTGAAATCAATGAGGTATCCTAATAAAGAAAAATGTTATCGAATGGATATTTTTGATTATATAATTGAAAAGCATTATCAAGAAAATTATAAGGTCATTTCCGAAGAATAAGATGATGAATCTGTGATATATAATGAGTCGATAACTAAAGAAATTGAAAAAGTAAATGAAGAAAAATTATCTGAAGAAACTAATTATATTTATGAAAATTGGGAAATTTTAGACACAACTGAAAATGATATGCTTTTACTCTCTATTAAAAAAGCCCCTTAACTGGAATTAAAAATGTTACCTGCACATTTAAAGTATGCATTTCTTGGAAATTCATTAACTTTACCTGTAATTATATCTACAGAACTAAGCAAAGATCAAGAAGAAAAATTAATATGAGTTCTAAAGAATTATAAGAAAGCTTTCGATTGGACTATTGTAGATATAAAAGGAATAAGCCCTTCATTCTGTATGCATCAGATTTTAATGGAAGAAAATTGTAAACCCACTTTTGAACCTCAAAGAAGATTGAACCCAATTATGAAAGAGGTTGTTAAAAAAGAGATTTTGAAATGGTTAGATGCTGAAATTATTTATCCTAATTCGGATAGTCAATAGGTAAGTACTATTCATTGTGTTCTAAAGAAAGGAGGTGTAACTGTCCTTGTTAATGAAAAAAAAGAATTAATCCCAACAAGACCAGTTACTGGATAGAGAATTTGCATAGATTATCGAAAATTAAACAACGCCACTATAAAGGATCATTTTCCTTTACTTTTCTTGGATCAAATGTTGGATAAACTAGCTGGACACTCATATTTCTATTTTTTGGATGGATATTCTGGTTATCATTAATTACACGTTGCTCCTGAGGAGCATGAGAAAGCAACATTTACAAGTCCTTATGGAACATTTGCTTTTAGAAGAATGTCTTTCAGTTTATGTAATGCACCTGCAACTTTTCAAAAATGTATGATGTCAATATTCTGTGATTTAATTGATAAAGCAATTAAAGTATTTATGGATGATTTTTTCAGTATTTGGAACTTCTTTTGAATCTGGCTTGGAAAATATAATGAAAGTTTTAAACAGATGTGAAGAAACAAATTTGGTTTCTAAATTGGGAAAAATGTCAATTTATGGTCATAGAAGGAATTGTACTTGGACATAAAATTTCACAAATAGGTATGGAAGTTGATTAGGCAAAAGTGAAAATTATTACTGAACTTCAACCACCTACTACCGTCACTGATGTGAGAAGTTTTCTGGGTCATGCTGGATTTTATAGGAGATATATAAAAGATTTCTCTAAAATTGCTAAACCTCTTTACCATTTATTAGAAAAAGAAGCTAAATTCAAATTTAATGAAGATTGTCTGAATGCGTTCAATATTTTAAAAGAAAAATTAATCACTGCACCTGTTATTATTGCACCTGATTGGAATAAACCTTTTGAATTAATGTGTGATGCAAGTGATTATGCAATTGGAGCTCTATTGGGCAAAAATATGAGAAAAATTTCAAAGTTATATATTATGCTACCAAAACTCTAAATGAAACTCAAATAAATTACACTACTACTGAAAAAGAGCTTTTAGCAATAGTATATGCCTTTGATAAATTTAGACCATATCTTCTTGGGACGAAATGTATCGTACATACTGATCATTCTGCTATTAAGTATTTAATGTCTAAAAAAGATGCCAAACCTAGATTGATAGATGGGTTTTACTTTCACAAGAATTTGATTTTTAAATAGTGGACAGAAAAGGTACTGACAACCAAATTGCTGATCATTTATCAAGAATAAAAAATAACAGTGAGAAAATTTATGAAGAAAATATAAATGAGAAGTTCCCTGATGAACAAATATATGTTATTCAAGGATTACATATGCCTTGGTATGCTGATATAGTTAACTATTTGGTTAGCAATATTTTACCATATGGATTGAATAACAAATATATTAAGAAATTCAAGAATGATTGTAAATCATATATTTGGGAAGATCCTCATTTATTTAAAATAGGAAGAGATTCTGTGATTCGAAGATGTATACCTTATAAATAAACTTTTGCACTTATTCAAAAATGTCACAATTTTAAATTTGGAGGACACTTTGGAGTGGATAAAATTGCATTTTAAAATTTTAAATTCTGGATTCTATTGGCCTACATTATTTAAAGATGTTGGACATTATGTGAAAACTTGTGATCGATGTCAAAGAATGGGGAATATATCCAGAAAAGATGAAATGCCTCTAAACTATATATTAGAAATTGAAATTTTTGATGTATGGGGTTTAGACTTTATGAGACCTTTCATACCATCATCTGGAAAGATTTATATTTTATTAGCAGTTGATTATGTTTCAAAGTGGATCGAAGCTATAGCTTTACCTAACTGTGATTCCAAAAGTCTTTCAAAATTTTTAAAGAAAATGATTTTACAAGATTTGGAATGCCCAGGATAATTATCACAGATGGGGGAAGTCATTTCAGAAATATAAGAATTCAATCATTACTGGAAAAATTCAAAATTAAACATAGAATTGCAACTACTTATCACCCACAAACAAGTTGAATGACTGAAGTATCAAAAATAGAAATAAAAAAAATATTGAAGAAGACTGTTAATCCTAAAAGAACTGACTAGGTTGATAGACTTGATTCTGCATTATGGGCTTATAGAACAGCTTATAAGACACCTATCGGAATGTACCTTATCGGTTAATTTATGGTAAACATTGTCACTTACCTGTTGAACTGGAACATAAAGCTTACTAGACGATAAAGGGGTTTAATTACGATTTGAATGCTGTAGGAGAGAAATGATTATTACAATTGAATGAAATGGAAGAGATAAGAAATGAGTCCTATGAAAATGAAAATATTTATAAGGAATGAATGAAGAAATTGCATGAAAAAAAGATTTCAAGGAAAATATTTGAGCCTGGACAAGAAGTGTTATTATTTAATGCTCGATTAAATTTTTTTCCTGAAAAATTAAGATCTAAATGGATGAGACCATTTATAATTGAGAAAGTATACCCATACGAAGCTGTGGATATTAAAGATCCCAAAATTGAAAAATTATTTAAAATTAATGGATTAAGACTGAAGCTTTATATAGGTGAAATGAAACTAAATTACAAAGAGGCTTACAAACTGAGTCTACCCGATTAATTCAATTAATTAAGTCGGGCTGACGACATTAAACCAAGTGCTTTGTGGGAGGCAACCCATTTATTATCATTGTGAATGTTTGTGACCAAAACTTTGAAAAATTTAACGATAGGCAAAACGAAGTCGATCGTGGTTCCGGTGCCTAGGCGCCAAAAGTTGGCGCCTAAGCGCCAGAATAACCTGTGCTTATCGATGATCCGACGCCTAGGTGCCAGATTCCGGCGCCTAAGCACCACAATTACAGATCGTGTAAAAATAAAAAAATTTAAGTTTTTCACACGAAATCTCCTTATATATTGCCCTATCTTCGTCATGAATCACATAGAAACCATAATTTCGACCAGAGCAATCCATTTTGGAGGAGTTAAGAGGAGTTTGGAAGCAATGGATAGAGGAAATCATGGAAATGAGGTAAGAGACAAGTCTCCCAAAGATCCTCAACCTTGTTTTAATGGTTTTATTGTAGTTAGTATGGAGAGATTGTTTAGTCGCTCGGAAAAGATTGAAGTGAAACTTCAAAGCATTGGGAATCGTTTGCACGAGAAGTATCATAAAATTGAGCATATGGAATGGCAAACGAAACTTCAATTTGATCATATGGCAGCCTATCAAGAGGCTTAAGTAGCAATGTATACGAAGAATAAGTGGATCGATGAAAAGACGACTTTGGAATTTCCAAGGGCGTTGGTTTTCTATCTCGGCGGTTCGAGCGAACTTCATTGTGAAAGAGATGGTAATTGAAGATCGGTGTTGAATAGACCTTTTGTGTGTTTTAGGTGTGATTGAGTCAAGTCCTAGTGTGTTGAATATTGAATTTGTGTGTTTGCTTAATTGATCAATGTGTGTTGTTAGATTAAGAATTTGCTTTGAATTTATGTTGTTTGTGTTGTTTATAGAATGATGAACTTTGTTATAGTCTTGTTATGGAATTTATTGAGTTTGGAATGAAAATTATGAATTGGAATTAAAGAATTTAGTTATATTTTGTGTTTGAAATGTGGATATATGTTATCATTTTAAATTGATTTTGGAAATGTTTGGAGGATATGAATTGGATTAATACTCTCATAAGAGTAATTAGGAGTCAAATTTCTTAAGTTTTGGTGGAAAATATAAAATTTAAATCGAATTTTCGGAAAGGCGAGTCTGGCACCAGAATTCAGCGCCTAGACTCCAGAATTTGGCGCCTAGGCGCTGGCTCGGCCTGAACTCGAAACTTCATCTTCTTAAACACCCCCACACCTTTTTTGACGCCTAAGCTTCCCTTTTCTATTTTTTTCACGAAAAGAGACCCTAGAGATCCCATTTGAGGCTGGATTTTCAAGTTTTTGAGGTTGAAATCACTCGATTTCTTCATCCCAAGGTCAGATCTACATTCTAAACCAATTATTTTCGATTTTAACCATGGATTTTGCTCACATTGTAGAAAACTGAAATTTTGAGAAAAAAGTTTGATTTTAGAGTTAAATCCATGGATTTTTAAGCTCTTTCAAGTTTGAAAAGCTTAAATTAATTTATTTACTTTGATCCTATGAATTTATTTTGCGTTTTTATTTCACGTTTAGATGGCACCGAAATCTAAGTGAGGAAAGGAATGAGAAAATTTTGATCGTAGCAAGTTTGTCACCGTTGCTACACATTTCTGGTACATTGATTTTGCTACGAACATGAAGTTTATCTTGGAACGAAGTTTTTACAATCCGGGAGGAAAAATTGATGATACGATCGTTGCACTCAACTGACAACAATTCTGTTATTTCATTGTTGTTGTTATTATCCCTGTTGTCAGGGAGTTTTATGTCAATTTCGTGGATGCTGAAGAGTACGAGATTTTTGTAAGAGGAGTTGGAGTAGGCTTCACTCCAGAGTGTATCAACATTTTCTACGGCCTGTCGCCGAGCATCGAGTGCTATTACCCCGAATTATCTCCATCTGAGGGAGATTTAGAGATGATTATTGCTTACCTCACTGATGGTACGAGAGCTTGAAAGATCAGGAACGGAAAAAGGGTAAATTTTTCATCTTCTAAGCTTAATGGTATTTCTAAGGAGTGACATTATTTTATTTCTGCTCGCCTCCTTCCATCCAATCATTTAAGCGAGGTTACCAAGGACAGAGCTATCCTCAACTTCTGCATTCAAGAGAGGAAGCCGATTGATGTAGGAAGTATCATTTATGATTCTGTAGAGGCTACTGCTCGTTCTAGCCCTTCTGTTGGACTTGGATTTCCATCTTTGATATACTCTTTATGTGAAAGTGTTGGAGTAGTTACTAAGCTTTCTGAGGAAAAGCTCAAGTCTGCAAAGCCTATAGGGAGAGAAAGTGTCAATTTCTATGATCAACTTCGAGGTAAAAGTTCTACTACACCTTCTAGTTCATTCCCTACTACTGGTAGAGCTTCTACTTCTAGACCTTCTACTTCTACTACTGAGCCACCATCTAGTTTCTGGGAATCCATGCATGATAAGTTTACGGAGCAGCAGAATGAGTTATTTCTTAATCATTGTAGAGTAGATACGATCGATAAGAAGATCGATCATCTTTCTAAGTACACCCAAAGGAGGAGTGATTATGATGCTAAGTATTTTGAGTCTTTAGTTAGATTCCTGAAGGGTGACCATGATGTTCAGTTCCCTACATGTCCTAGATTTTCACCGTATGTTGATTCAAATGATATGGAATTTTCTTTTGGTGACGACGATGATGAGGCTACATACATTGATTAGTAGATTGATTTACCTCTTGAGATGTGTGATTTTATTTTTAGTTTATTTCTTGTTTGTTAGTACTGATTAGTCTAATTGTATTGTTGTTTGTTGGTGATGATTTAACTTTGTGTGGACTTTTGATGTTGAGAATGTTTTAGATCATATGACGTGTTATGTTTTTAAGACTGAAATATGGATAAATTTTTATTTTCTATGATAAATGTTTATTTCTGTTTTAGCCTATTGTTTAGTATTCATGAATAGTTAGTAATTTTGCATGTCATAAAAAAATTTTTTTGTAGAAGTAACTCTTGCTCTGTAAACTTTTCTATATATGCTTAATCATTTCTGTTATATTCATATTTAACCATGTATAGAAGTAGAAATGAGTTTTTCCTTACTACATTATCATTGTACCTAGATAAATTCCTGTTTATTTCTTTCTCTTATGCTTTAGAAAATTTTATGAGTTATTTTTATACTAAAGCTGAAGTTTGGGGGAAGGGAAAACATTTTTCAAATTTAAATATTATTTGTCCTTAATGAACTAATATTTTCTTCAAAAATTAAAATAACATAAGGAATGAAAAATCTATTTAAGATTACTTAACATTTTGAATTTATAAATAATTTAGTAAACATAACTAAAATTTCAATAATTTTGATTGATTTTAAGAATAAGAGTTATTTAACTTAAAGAATAACAAGATTAAGAATTTTTCTATTTATAGTAAAGAGAATTGTATTTTAGAAAATACTAAGGAATCAAGATTTTTACTTGAAAAATAAAAAGATTGAAATAATTTTTGAAAAATACTTATTAAGAATGTCATATTTATAAAGTAAAAAATGTATAAGTTTTTAAATATAAGTTAAGGATAGTGAAGTTCAAAATCATTACATGCTATCCAAAAATAGTAATCCTCACAAAAAAAAAAATTGGAGGATTGAAAAAAAAAATCCTTAAAAAGAAAAAAAAGAAAAGAAAAAAAAAATATAAAAAAAAGAAATGTGAGGAAAAGCTTGAGGAAATGCCTAATAAAAAATTGGCTTCACTTGAATTATCTTATAGAAAGAAAACTAATTACATTTTTAACTTAATTTTTATGTACAAATATTTTTACTAGAAAAATATTTCTTGAGAATCTTTTTCTTATAAATATTGTGACCTTAATATGATAAATTACAATTTTTCTTGAAATAAATGAAAAATTGGAAGTCTTATGATTTGGTAGTTAAATATTCTTTAAATTCTTAAAATTAACCTTAATTAGTGAAATTTAGTTGATGATTTGTTAAAGCTTTTATAAAACAAAAAATTAAAAGAAATCTTAAGTATTTAAACTTCATCCCAAATGTTATACATTTTATGTAATTAAAAGGGTTACTTAAGAACAAGTAACGATTAAGTTTGGGGGAATTTGATCCACTTTAAAAATACTCATTTTCGTGTCGTATTTATGATTGAATTCTTAAGAATATTATGCTTTAATGAAAGGTATTTTTATATTTTTGGATGTAGGTGATAAATAAAGAGTTCAAGAAGGAAAAAGGAGAAAAAAGGAGCAAAAATGGAGCTTAAAGAGCAAAGTTGTCAAAATTATAGGCCTGGTGCCTAGGCGCCAGTTCCGGCGCCTAAGATCCAGCTCGATACAGAAACATATAATATTTTTGACGACTTTAGGCAGTTATTTTGACGGTGTTAAGAGGTTATCAGACCTTCTAGAAGATTGGAAGTTACTCCTAATATATAGAACATGTGATACAATGCATCTGGACACAGGAAAACGGTTTTTATCGCGAAAAGGTGCGATCTAAAGTTAAGAGGTGCGAAGACCTGGTCACAGACTCCGGCACCTAGGCGCCAGATCCCGGCGCCTAGGCGCGACATTTACCTTCTAGAAGATACATTGTATTTGGATGAATTTTGAAGAGGTGCCTTAAGCAACCCTGTTGACCTCATTTTTGATGAGGTCTTCTCTTCTTATCTTTAGTACTTAGGATCTAGCCTTAGGCTTTTCCTTTGACTATCCTAGAGGATTAGAATTGGGACCCACCACTTAGAAATTCAAACCACTTCTTAACTCCCTGCAAACTCCACAAACTCGATTGTAGACCCCTAATCACCTAGAGGGTTGAGATCAAATGTGGAAGTTTAAAGGATGAGTTCCTATAGGACTCTTTGGCCTTAGGACTGCCCTGGGTGGCCTGGTCTGGTGAAGGGGTGACTTACACACACACTACACCTATACACTACACTTTCACACACCTCTTAAAACCACACCCATACCCAACTTGACCTCCTGACTCATGAAGGTGATTCACATGGATGGTCCTTAACCCCTAAGCCCTCGGCTAAGAGGGTTAGGAACAACATAAGTGGATACCTCAAATGAGTCCCTTTCATGGCTCATGTGGGCTTGATGTGGCTTCATGGCTCAACCAAAATGATTTCATTCCACTTACATTCACCCAATCTTCAATTTTCCAAATTTTCAATTTTTGACCCCCGGGACCCTACACCCGCCTAACCTACCCAAAACCCTCGAAATTATCCAAATCTTCCAAAATTTCCAAATCACTCAAAATTCCCCAAAACCATTCCTAAACATTTCCTCACCAACCAAATTGATCATCCATACCCAAAATACCCCTCTTAGCCAAAAAAATCCAAAAATTCAGAAAATTCCCGTAAAATTCCAGAAAATCCCAAATATTCCCAATTTCATTTTGTTCAACTACATCATGGGCCAATTTTGTCAATTTACCCCACTTTTATCAAAACCCCCAATTCGACCCATTTTAACCCAAAGTGAACCCAATGTCAAACCAAACCTACCCAATTGACCCAAATTCTGGTCCAATTCAATTCTAAACTTCAATTCAACATCCCCAACACCAATCTAGACCAAATCCAAGTCCAATTTGATTGGCATCGGGATCCAATTTCACTTTTGGCCTTAAAGCCCAATTTGGACCCATGACCCAAACTTAGCCCAAACTCACCCAATTCAACTCCAATTAACCCCAAATCTTTTCTAAACCTTCCTTAACATCCCCATAAACAAAACACTAACATGATTTGCCCAAGATTTTGACCCAAACCCTATTCAAATTCAAACCAAAATAAAAAAGCCCAATTTTGACCTAAACCCAAACCTAACCCAAATGAGCCCAAATCCCAAAATCAAAACCTAACCAAAGCCAAAACCTCTTTGAAACACTCCCATAAATATTTCCCAACATTAATTTTACATCAATTTCAACCCTAGCCCAACATTGGCCCAAGTTAGCCCAATTTGACCTATATTGGCCCATTCACCAAAGGAGCCCAAATTCAACTCAATTCAAACCCAAATCACTCCCAATTTGCTCCAAGTCACTCATGACACATCTATGAGCTAAACCCAACAATTATTTGGCCCAAGCCTTTACCAAAATTTCATCCCAAAATCCATTTTAAAATTCAAAAGCCCACTTTCCTAAACCATTTTAAAAGCCCATCTAAAACCATTTCAAAGAGCCCAAAATCTACCCTAAAGCCCACATGACATTTCCATTTTCCATCCACTTAATCAAAGCCATTCCCTAAGTTCTAATCACATCATCAAATAATTCCAAATCAAGCCTCATGCCAAATCACCCCTAAAATACCAAAATTTTTCTTAAATCCATTTCCATGAAATTGACTCAACTTTTCCCAAGCCAAAGACAAGCCATGCAAGCCATGGACAAGCCACATGGAGCCATGGAAGGTTTGACATGTGATCAAGCCATTAATGGCAAAAGGAGGGCCCCCTTTCCTAATCCTTCTTAAACCCTTTTTTACCTTAAGCATGTCACACACTAAACCATGCTTAGCCACCTCACCATGGATGGAGACTTCACCACTCCATGGCAACTGACCCAAGTGACTCTTTTCACCCCAAAACGACCTCGGGTGGTGCACCTAGCCCAAAAGGATGGGTTGACCCAAACCTAGCCAAAATGGCCTCTTCCCCATTCCATTCCAAGCCATCTCCTTTACACATGGCAAGGCCCAATCGATCGCACTAAACCCCGACCGTGACCCACCCGGACCCGAGGGTGACCCATGCCTGCCGGCCGCCCGCCCGGGTCGCCGAAAACTCCATGGCCGAGAGCTCACATGTGAGCCCAAGCTTGGAATTCTCGACCCGCCGAGCCGCCCCATCCCTGCGGCCATCGTAGCTGTTCTTCCCCGACCGCAGCAAGCTCGATCCCAACTATTAAACCCCCCGGGAGAGCCTCCACCCATGCCTATTTAAACCCCTCACCCTCTCGGCCAAAGGAGGTGCCGAACCAAACCTTAAGGAAACTCGCCAAAATCATTCCGTACCACTCTCCACACATAGAGCACTTGATCACCACCGAATTCCAGCCCCAATTCCTCCAACTCGAGCCCAATTTCGAGCTCAAACTTTAGCCCAAAAACCAGGACACTTCTTCACAAGTGAGCCAATCCCCAAATTGATTGGTCCTACACCTTCACCGGACCAAGAGGAGAAGTTTCCCACCGAAAGCCCCATCTCCAGAGCCACCCAGCTTGCTCCAGCCCTCCAAGCTTTGTGATCGGCTGTGGTCACTTTCATAGCTAGACAATTCACCAGGCCAAGGGACTTCATCTGGAGCCTACTTGGACCCAATCGAAGGTGACACAACTCTCAGATCGAAGCTTCACTTCTCTGCGCAAAGGTATGGACTCACTCTTCTTCCCGAGCTTACAGAGATTCTCCATTTAATTTGAGTCAATTTAAATACATGTTTACCATATGGATGTGTTCGTCTCCTCAAGACGAATCCATAGAGCATAAGAACACGAAAATCCGTCGAGAATCGAGCGAGAAATTAGGGCTAGAAGGTCGACGGTCACGGTGCACACCCGCCGTAGACGATGACCAGAACCGCTCGGATCGCGCGTGTATCGGATGGACGGCTCGGATTGCGTCGGACCAGCAGATGGTACGCGAACCGCGGGGCCCCGGCAGCCGAGTCGATGGCGGCGTCGAATGGGAGCGCGCCGCGCGGTCGTTCGGAGATGCCGAGGATGACAGGCGCCGACTCGGATAAGTAGATAAATAGGGTATTTTCCGATTTATTTAAATCCCGTAACTTCAAAAATGCATAACTTTGTGTAGAAAAATCACAAAAATAAAATAAAAATACTCTCTTGCTCGATGAATGTAGGAGAATAATGTGGAAAAGAAATTAATTAATTTTGTCCAAGTATTTTATTTTTAATTAATTATTTACTCCCTGCATTGTTTTAATTCTCCATACATTCATAAAATTCACCATGGCATGAGACCATAGTGGCTTTCGAAGCCTCCGAACTCGGGAACATTCCTTGAATTTTTCAAGGTCAGAGGCTATCCCTGTGAAAAGTTATTGATTTTTAAAATGCATGTTGCTGTTTTGAGTATTTTAATTCCAAAAATTAGCATGTTGTGAATTAAATTCTAGGAAAATTTGGTGATGTTCCTTATGACCAGAGAACCCTAGGAAAAATAGGACTTGAGTTAATTCACTCGTATTAACCCTAATCGGCCTAAATACCCAAAATTAAACTTTAATTAATTAGAGTTAACCATAGACCAAATTGACTTGAAATCAATTCTCCACTGACCTTTAGGATCGAGAGGAATCTACCATAAAAATTTCAAGTCAATTTGACTTGGTTAGCCCTACTAAATGGGTTGATTAAGCCATTTAGCCAATTTAAACTTTGAAAATTCATAACTTTCAAAATACTTTTCAAAAATTCACCAAATTGGTTTTGGAGCCTCTCTGATATTAGGGGAATTTAAGAAAAGTAAAATTTCAATTTTCTAAAAAAGTTGATTTTTTATCATTATTTTAATATTTTAATAATTAAAAAATAATAAAAATTACAAAAATAATAAAATTCACCAAAATGTCACATTTTGAATTCTAACTACTTCGGAACAAACCCCATATTTTTCTTATGTCTCTAGGTTGAGATATTAAATTTTAAAGCCTTGGGGTAATTTTTAAAATTAAAAAATACATTTTCTAGCATTTCCACTAAAATAATTCCATTAAATTAAAGAAAAATCAGAAAATTGTAAAATTTGGTTCTCTGGAATCCTTGATATCAGAGAGAATTTTAAAAATTATAAAATTCATTTTTCAACTTATATTCTATTTTTAAATTAATTAATACTCCAGAATTTAAAATAATTTTAATAAATAAAATATAATTCAAAAAATCACAAAAATTGGTCCAAGTGGTCCTCTGGTCATTAGAGATGACCCATAATTTTCTTAAGAACAGAAACTTTCCCTTGGTCATATTATTAAATTTTCTTTGGAAATCCTTATTTTCCACCAAAAATAATTACATAAATAAATTAAATACAAAAAATCACATTTTCTCCTCTAATGTCTTTATTGACATATGAATGAGGTCACATAAAAATTTCAAATTCATTTGAGCTCAATTTAGTGAGTTATGAAATTATTAAGCTTGAAGGGCAAAATGGTAATTAAAATTTTAACCCTTAATTAAAACTTTAGGCTTAATAAAATTAAAGAGTAAAATATTTGATCTTAGCCTGATTTGGATGATTGAAATTTAAATAAGTAAAGGGTAGAAACCTATTAAACAATTCAACAATAATTGAAATGAATTTTAATTAAAATAATTAATTAAATTTGGAAGAATAATAAAATTGGAATTATTAAAATAGGGATGTTATTAGGAAGAAATTTGTTCTTTAATTTAAGAACCCCTAAATTAATCATCTCAATAATATTTAATCCCTAATTAAAATGATAATCCAAGTCTTAAAATTTAAAGTGCTAAAAGATTTAATCATTAAATTAAATTAAAGTTAAAATTATTTAAAGTAAATCCCTTTAAAATAAAATATTAAATTAAATTAAATTAAATTAAATTAAATTAAATTAAATTAAAACAAATTAAATTAAATTAAAATTAAATTAAATTAAAATTAAATTAAATCATATTAAATTAAATTAAATTAAATTAAATTGAATTAAATAAAATTAAACTAAATTGAATTAAATTAAATTAAATTAAATTAAATTAAATAAAATTAAACTAAATTAAATTAAATCAAATTAAATTAAAATAAATTAAATTAAATAAAATTAAATTAAATTAAAACTAAATCAAATTAAATTAAATCAAATTGAATTAATTTAAGCTAAAGCATATCATATTAAATTAACTTAAATTAAATTAAATCAAACTAAACCACATTAATTTAAGTTAAGTTAAATTAAATTAAATTAAATATAACATCACCTAAGACATGAAGAATTCAAAACAAATCTAAAATAACTTGAACACTATTCCAAACTTAAATCATTAATTTAACTTAAATTTGAATCACAAATCATTAAATATCATTTCGCCTCTTAGGAGCTTTTACTATTATAACTCCTAAATGGAGTATCAAATGAAATGTCACCTCACTCATAAGGATATTCAAACATCCTAATTCACTGAGCAAGAAATAAAACTTAACTTAACACCCTAGATGATTAATTCACCTGCACAATAGAATTCATTCGGACTTAGGACAATTCCCGAAATATTGAAAAGATGTTTAAGATTCGTCTTAAACACTTCCTCAATATGATGGAATGCCCTTAAGAACAAATTGAGCTTAGTTGTTCTTTGGTGAAGAAAATCATCCTTAAAACCAAAATCAAGACCTAGACGTCATAGGAATGACTAGCTATAGGATTAGGATTTTGGTAGAAAACCATAACCCTTCCCTTAGCTTTACCTAGAAATTGCTACAAATGCTTAAATGCTCTAAATTGTATTTTAAGTGCAGCTTGGGATGATGGGAAGACCCTCCGTGTACGCTTTTATTTTATTGCAATTTATCTTACCGCAATTCATTTATTCGTGTTGCACTTTACCTTTCTTGCACGATAAACAACAGTTGCATGAAAACCTACACCTTTAGGACATAAACCAAAACCGAAACCCATAACTAAATTAAAAGACACTACAAGATAAAATTCACCGCCACAACATTCAAAAAATAAAACAACTCAAAATTTAATCACAAACAAAACAACAAAACCGCAACTACAACTAAATTAAAACGTCTCATCGAATGATCGGGAATACCTCTGATGATGTAACCCACGTGTTGCTAACGGGATTTCCCACTGCCTAAATGAAAGTGCGGAACTCATTTAGTTGAGTTTAGCAAATTCATCCGGACTAAGTGAATTCGATGAAAATAACTGGTGCCGGATGACGGAACCGCGGGATCTTAATCGGTCTCGTTTAATCAACTTTAAGATTTGTTTAATTAAAATATTAAAAAACACCCGGAAATTAAGACTTTCTCTAAAACCAAACACTTCCCTCATCTCTTGATTTATCACCTTCTACAACTAAACCTCTGCAACAACAAGGAGCTCTGAGCATGGTGGGCAACACGGCCATCGTCATCGCAGAAACCCGAGTCTACTTCAAGCAAAACTTTCTTAGAATTAAATAACCAAGCCATAGGACTTCGAGGTAGTTTGTCTCGGTGCAACATAAACCCTCAACTCTTCGTTAGGCATTTGCATGATCATGTCATGTAAATTAAGCCCTAATCGGTCTTAGGACTCCGAGGTAGTCGTCCGATACGACATAAACCCTCACATCTTCGAGGCTATTGGTATGATTTTATCATACTAATATAAGTCCTAATTAATTAAAATTGGCAAGATCAAAACATTAAATAAATATTAGGACTTTCCTAAATTCAAGCCAAACAATAGGATAGTCGGGAAATTACCGAAGTTCGCTTCGAATCTGTGACTTCTCCTACCTTTCTTCCCTTGAATTCCCAAAACAAAATGTTCCAAATTTGATCCATTCCCTATTGAAATTCCAAAATTCAATCCATTGAAAACTTAAACTTTGAAATTCTTGAGAGCAGAACTACTGATTATTATCGAGAGTTTTCTTAAATGATTCACTTCATTTAAGATGTAATTAACTATAGGGGCTTGCCCTTATAGGGAACTTTAAGAACCCGTGTAATATAAACCCCGCTTAATTCATTTATATTAAGCAGGGAATTTGTCGGCTTATAAAATTGGTTCGCGTATCAAACGGATGTCACAAACTTCTCTAGTTTATTTAATCGAGCCTCATTATCAAGCAATGGTGTCTATTCTTCGGGATAGATACACGGTTTGTAGTGCGGCGCTCGTTCATATAAACTATTCGGGATGTGAGATCAGCTTGATTTCATATCTTAAAATTTTCAAATTTAAAATTATTTTCAAAATCAAATACTACTTTTCAAATTATTTATTTAAATTAAATTAAAATTCGCCGACAATTTCTGTAGGCGACCCCCTTTTCCAAATAAAACACCATAACTCAAAAATAAGCCGCCCAATTTCTGGCGACTCCGCTGGGGAAAAGTTCCTCTCTCCATTTTGATCAAATAGTTCTGCTTTCAAAAATCGGTAGTGTATTCATGTCCCTAATGGATCAAACTACCCTTCTTTCCGTTGGAATACTATGTTCATTTCTACCTCGAACGAGTATAGCCAACATTCTCTCGGATTTAGGAGCCACCGTTTAGACACCCCTAAACGGAGAGGTTCCGAAATCCTTTCGCCTCATTTCCGAGGCGGGCGGACCCCCAATAGGTGTTAGTTTAGGAGTGATCCTTCGAGTCGAGAAGTCTCGCATAAGACTTTCTTTTCCTTTCTAACTCGAATCGTATTCATTACCTTCGAACATTCCGTTCTAAATAAACAAACCCTCTAATGAATGACTCTTTTAATAAATATACATGAACAAGAATGTGTTCGACTCTTTTCGATTCCTTTCTTTCGTCCCGATGAGAAGAAGCATAACTTGGGACCGACAATCGAATCTACCTCGCAGAAATGGAAGCCCCAAAACCGATTTTCTCCTTCACCAACGGACCGGACTTCGCCGTTTACAAGGATGAGCCGCCCGACAATGAGATCATCCGGCTTGGACAAGGATTCGAGAACACAAATGTCAAGATCGCCGACGTTACTCTCTTCGCACCGATGGACAAAGTGTCGAAACCGAGAAACCCATGATCGAGTTCAACCTTAAATCAACTCAAGAATTTCCCCTCTCGCAAAGGGTTCCAACCGAGAGGAGTACCGCCGTCCATAGGAGGACCGTTATCTCTACCCCCACCGGTCTAGTCGTCTCCGCACCTACCCCGGCTCCCGCCAAACCGAAGGGGAAGGAAGTTCAAATTTGTAACGAGCATGTTACCGCGGAGGGTACAGATTTCCGTGCAAGACCTTCTCGTTTTTGAAATTGGGTCCAGCTCAAGGGTTCCACCCCTAACACGGACTCGCAGGAGAAACAGAGGCAGGAAGATCGCTGTAAAGGCCGTAGCCGCCGAAGTCGCTTTCCTAGAAGAAATTCCCGAGTACACACCACTACCTGAATACATACCATTGTCTGAGTATACACCCCTTTTGGAAGGAAGTAGATTCCATCCCCTTTCTGCCGCAGCTGACGAGGAAAATGTCCGCAGGATTGCCTCTACATTACCTCGACCCGCATATTACAGCGACAACAGAAAGAAAAGGGCTAGGGTTACACCACTTGCCCGACTACAGACTGTGATTGAGAAGTTAGCAAAGAAAGAAAGATGCCCTGTATCGGAAATTTTAAGAAGGATAGGGCGGGTGCCGCCCAAATCCCGTCTTGGGCCGCGAGTAGAATCTCGCTATCGCCGCAGAAGAGCCTAATAAGAAGATGAAGGCTAGTCCACCCGTTGTTGTTTCGTGTTTACGTATCGTGGAGGATACCACCTTCCAAAGATTCACCGACGCACCATCCGGTCCTAGTGCCTTCTACCGCTAGAAGGATGGTATGGCGTCCCACTACCGCCAATTAAGACCGAAACAACGACTCGAAAAGGAAAGTCTCGTCAGAGACTCGAGTCCGAAGAAAGTGCTACCGCAAGAAGGGAACTCATGAGAAAGAAGCTCGACAGCTTATCACATGACAACCGCAAGGATGTGCGTAAAAGGCCATTAGAAGACGCTATGGAAAAGTTAAGAACCGATATTCGGCGACTAGCAAGGGAAAGAGAAGAGAAGTTCGGAGATGAAGTTGACTCGTCAGAGTTCATGGATGATGAGTATGCAGAAATTAACATGGTAGAAACACGAGCTTCGTCAGCTTCACAAGGTGCTCCTGCAGCCGCAGAAAGAGAGGAGCCGGAAGTAATGAGGAGGCAGCTTCAAGAGAAAGATGATACGATTGCCCAAATGGCAAAAAGGATGGAAGAGATGGCTGTAGCCCTAGCCACTCTCCAGAGTCAGGTTCAACCCCAAAGGGAAACACCCCGTAAGTCATTCACATTGTAGACGGAGGAAAGGAGATTACATCAGTCAACGGGGATGATCAATTAAAGAAGGATGCAACACAAAGCATGATTCCGGAGAAGGATATTAAGAGCTTCGTGGAACAGCAGGTGCGAGAAGCCTTAGCACAATCAAAGAGCGGGACATCCATTCGGACGAGTAGACCTTACCCCGAAGAATTCGACGCTGTCCAATATCCGAAAGGCTTTGTACCACCTCTGTTTAAGACCTTTGATGGAACCGGAAACCCTCGGCAAGATGTTGCACATTTTCGTGCCGCTTGTTGCAATGCCGGCGGAAGTGATGCTTTACTCTTCCGACAATTTGTCGCGCACTCGTCGTGGATTGCTTTTGATTGGTATGCGGAATTACCAAACGGTTCGGTGAAGACATTTTCGAACTAGAGAACCTCTTCATCAAGCGATTTGTCGGAGCTCAAGACCACATCACTATAGGTGATTTAGTGGTAGAGAAGCGTAAGCCGAATGAAACCTCGGTGGACTACATACTTCGATGGAGGAACCTAAGTATGAAGTGTGAGCCACAAGCTACAAGAACAAGATGCGATCGGCATTTTACTTAAGAGCATTCATGGCCCGATAAGCACTTCTCCTCAAGGGATTTACTATTAAGACTTTCGAGAAGTTGTTAAGCAAGGCCGGAAGCTTGCAAGAGGAGGCGAAGCAATTAAGTTTCACCGATAAAACAGTACAAACGAAGCCCGTGAAAACTTTTGAAAAGAAGTCCGGATCGTCGCAGCAAGCCGATAAAGGCAAGCAACCGATACAAATATCGTCGAACGACCGCAAAGAACCTCAACGAATTACCAAGAACCCCGACCCAGCTTATCGATCATCTCAACAATATGAACAACCGCCTCGTCCACAACGTACGTCGAGGGAGCTTCGAGCGAGGAGTATCCGTTCAAGAATGAGGCAGAGGCCGAAAATGTTCCGCGAGTCCGATGAAGACTCCGCATTTCCAACTCGCTGGAGCCTAAAAGACTAGAAGAAGTCGACAAGAGAGGTGATCCCAACTTTTGCCCTTACCACCGGATGCTTGGGCACAAAATAGAAGATTGTATTACCTTCAAGAGTTGGCTCAACGACAATCTTCGGAAGGGGAATATAACGATCCCGAAAGAATACATGAAGGAACCCCGGAAAGGAGGTTCCGTCAATGTTATCTCGACGGATTTCATTGCTCCGATAGATCCCTATGCGACTGATGATGGATGGACTACCGCTTGGACAAAGTCTTCGAAGAAGATTTTAGATCACATCCAAACCGCTTCGGTGCAAGCCTCAATTCAGAGTTCGAAAACTGTCAAGCCGGCGCTATCACTTGCGATAGAAGAACCACCTCAACAAGAGACGGCTGAAGAAAAGAAGAAAACTGACGAAGAAGAGGAGACCGAGGCACCTAAGGCTAGACTAGGGGCTGCTTATCCTAGGATAGTTGTTTCTGATTCGGGGGAGAAATCCCTCGAACCTCTGACTCGTATGATTATTTGCTCACTCCGGTGGGATCTTATAATGATGAGGGTTATGGCGTTGGCTACATTTTGACTGTTTCTAACGATTACGTAACTAGCGACAATCAACCTAATCCGGACGTCGATTCCGATACAAATAACAATTCTCAATTCATACACAATCTCGACGATCACAATAATGAAGAAGACATCCACCAGGAAGGCTACGAGAGTTCAACAAGCAACGAATCTATTTGCGAGTTTCGAGGAGCTCCAGTCACAATAGAGTTAGGGCCTTCAGACTCCGAAGCTGATCCTGGAGAACCTGTCGTTCCGATTCAGGAGGAGACACCAAGCAAATTCAATGCTAAATTCGAAGAAATCACGAAGTCAACTTAAGAAGTGGAAGAGTTCTACCTCCGAGAATGGGTCCAAAGGACAAAGGAAAGCGTGTGGTTGTTCGAGAAGAACCAACCCCTGCAGAAGAAATACCCATTCGAGAAGAAAACGAGGCACATGAAAACAAAGTGGACTACAACGTGCTAGCCCATCTTAGGAAACTACTGCACCAAACTGAGCATCTACGACGCTCTCATATTATCAAAGGAGATGAGAGAAGCTCTGATCAAGGCCTTACTTGATCCAGAAATTTGCTTAGCTCAAATGGCCAGAGAGTCCTTAGATGAGGTTTGCTCGTTAAAGGAACAGAGAGGTGTTACCTTCACGGACAACGACCTACTACTTGGGACAGCAGACCACAACCGACCCTTGTACATTTCAGTTACAATTGGGAAGATTACACTCTCCAGAGTATTGGTGGATCCAGGAGCATCAATAAATATAATGAATCTTCGAACGCTAGCATACTTGGAAATTGATGCTCGCGAGCTCGAAGCGGACAAAATGTTATTAAGAGGATTCAACCGTAAAGGAGAAAGAGCCCTCGGGTCAATAACACTGCTAATGAAGACCGGTGACTTAGCAAAGACAACCGCGAAATTTCACATAATTGATTCGAAACGTCGTTCAACGCTCTACTCGGGCCGACCATGGATACATGAAAACCGGATGGTACCATCATCTCTACATCAATGCATCAAGTACTACGATGGAGGGGAACAGTGCATTAAAGGTGACTTACAACCGTTCTCCGTACATGAAATCGGAATCCATGAAGATGCAGCTTATTATGCACCTCCAAAGAAAACAATCTTCTCCAGAGATACCGTAACAAATGAAGAAAAGGAAATTTGGGACAACGAAGAACCTGAAATTCTAGTCCAACAGTCACTCACCACTCCCTTACGGCGAGATGGTGAAGGTTTCTCCACAACTCGCATCCGAGGTCGAGGCCGGGGACGAGGTCGTGGCGTAGACGTTAGGACGATCGGACGGAGGAAACCAGCCATCAATGTTGATTGGGAAGATAGTTCCGAAGAAGAAAAAGAAATCAAACAAGAAGCATCGACAATAAGTCTGGAGGAAGCCGCAATTCGAATCCCTCTCGAAGATGAAAGAAACGAAGAATATAAATCGATGTACGAGAAGATTAACCACTATGTACATACTATGACCCTAACCCCGATCCATTCTAATAAGATCGAGGGTATGGAGGTCAAAGAGGTACGTAGCGGTGGTGCAAAGCCCATCAAATTCTACCGTGGTGCTCCTTCCTCCAAAACCGAAAATAATGTACAACTTGAAGATGCTACTTCATCGAATTAATGGAATTGCCTTTTGAGTGGTACTCTCCCCGTGTTCAAAATTTAATTCAGCCGTGGTTTCTTACCTCGACAATGGACAAAAGGTCGATCACAACATTTTGAAAAATTATGGAATAACTCCGGTCGTCCACCCAATGCAAAACATGGTCTCGGATTCGGCACAAGCAGGATCGACTGACGATACCGAATTTTGCATGGTTGTCACTTGCGAGTCTAATGAAAACCGCATGGAAACTACGAAGAACTCGAAGATTTACAAATTGGAGACGCTCCACCGTAGTTCGAAGAAGAGATCAAATCTACAATAGATGAGTTAACGGAAGTTAACTTAGGTACTAGCGAAGAACCTAGACCTACCTTTGTTAGCTCCTTACTCAATAAAGAAGACTCCGAAGAAATAATCAAGTTATTAATGGAATTTAAAGACCGTTTTGCTTGGAGCTACGATGAGATGCCGTGTTTAGTTCCGCAGGTCGCAATCCATAAGCTAGGAGTGGATCCTACTTCGTTCCACCGACAAGGTCCCGTAAGAATGCGTCTAGAAATCGAACAACAAGTCATAGCCGAAGTTAAAAAGCTAATAGACGCCAAATTTGTCCGTGAAGAGCAATACACGACTTGGTTAGCCAATGTGGTACCAATGAGAAGAAGAATGGTCGATCGAATTTGTGTGGATTTCGTAGATTTAAACAAGGCATGTCCGAAAGATGAATTCCCTCTATCGATCCTGCAATCGATGATCGACATTGCTTCAACACATGAAATATTCTCATTCATGGATGGATCTTCGTGATACAACCGGATAAAAATGGCTCCGCAGGATGAAAAACTTACAAGCATTCGAACGCCGATCGGAGTATATTGCTACACAAGTGATGCCATTCGGATCGAAGAACGCAGGAGCAACCTACCGGAGAGCGATGACAAGAATTTTTGATGATCTCATCCACAATCAAGTCGAATGCTACGTGGACGATGTGGTCATCAAAAGCAAAGTAAAGGAAAATCACCTGTATGATTTGAGAATTGTTTTCGAACGATTAAGAAAATTTAACCTTAAGATGAATCCCTTAAAATGCGCCTTCGGCGTCATCTCCGGGAAATTCTTAGGATTCGTTGTCCGACATCTCGGAATTGAAATCGACCCGAAAAAGATTAAAGCTATCTTAGAAATGCCACCTCCCAGAACCTTAAAACAACTACGATCTTTTCAAGGGAAGCCGGCATATCTTCGACGCTTTATCTCAAACTTGTCGTAGGTGTCACCTTTCTCGCACTAGTTAAAAAGGACGCCAAATTTATTTGGGAAGAGAAATGCCGAGGGCCTTCGAGGACATTAAGCAATATTTAATGACACCTCCTATCTTAGCAGACCCTGGCCTCGTGTAGACCGCCGATACTTTATACCGCGACTTTAGACGACTCACTCGGAGCCCCGTTAGCCTGTGTCAATGATGAGGGTAAAGAAAATGCTCTTTACTACCTAAGCCGTCGTTTACTTCCGACGGAAATAAGGTATCCCGCAATTGAAAAGCACCGTTTAGCCCCGATCTTCGCCGCTCAAAAGCTCGTGCATTACATGCTTTCTCACAAGGTCAACCCGATTTCGAAATTTAATCCATTGCAATACTCGATGACCCGTCCAACGCTTTCCGGCAGACTTGCCGTGTGGTCAATGATATTATTGCAATTTGATATAACTTTCGTGCCTCTTCGTGCCGTAAAGGGACAAGTCCTAGCAGACTTCCTCGCAAAGACACCCTTTGCCGGCGAGATCGCCTCTCAATGACGACTTGCCGATGAACAAATAATGAACCTAGAAGACCCCGATGATCGACGTTGGGAATTGTATTTCGACGGAGCATCTTCAAGCACATAAAGACGAAGAATCGCAAGTGATAAGTATCCTGTAAGGCAGTGGATCGGACTAATCTTTATAACACCGGAGCGGGAGATGTTAAGATACTCCTACCACTTAACGGAGCCGTGTACAAATAACGAAGCGTAATACGAAGCCCTCATAACAGGATCGGAATTAACTATTCAAATGGGTATAACGTACCTCAACATCTACGGGATTCGCAGTTAATCATTCAACAGATCGCCGAACAATACAGAATTTTAAAACCGAGACTCGAGCAATACTTCCAGTATGTCATACAGTTGTTGGAACAGATTCCAAATGTGACAATCTACAAAATTCCCAGAAAAGAAAACGCTTTAGCGGATGCGTTAGCCCGTTTCGCAAAAGAATTTTCTTGTTTGCAAGATGAATCAGTGGAAGTGTCAGTTCACGGACGTCAGGTCCTATCACAGCTCGACATAAACACAATACACAAATCAGAAAAGGAAAAAGGATCAATCGCAAAGAAGGACAGAGAACACGTAAGATCAGGCGACAACCATTACATGACTACCCGCAAACAGAAAACTACCGGACGATAGGTCATTAGCCCATCGTATCAAGAAAAGAACTCGTCCTACGCATTAATAAACAACACATTATACGAAGGTCTTTTCGATCAAATGTGGCTAAGGTGCCTAAGCGGGTCGAGGCCCGTGAAATTGTTAAAGAGGTGCATTCGAGACTCGTGGCGCTCACCAGCCGGGTCCAAAGATGAAAATGAAAATTAAAAGACTAGGGTACTACCGGCCCTCGATGATGACCGACCGCATGAAAATCGCCAAGAGCCGTCACCATGCCAAGTGCACGGAGTGATTCTACACCAACCTCCAAATGTGCTACATCCGACAATCGTGTCGTGGCCATTTGAATGTTGGGGCACGGATATAGTGGGTCCAATCGAACCACCATCTTCAAAAGGACATCGCTTCATTCTTGCGGCTACAGATTACTTTTCCAAGTGGGCGTGCGGCTCCACTCGTAGAAGTGAAAGCACACCACGTGCTACAATTTTTCAAGAACCAAGTGGTCTACCGTTTCGGAGTACCGCGCAGATCATCTCGTATAATGGGTCGCATTCGAAGCACACAAATCAACAATTTTGTCGGAGACACGGAATCGACCGGCGATATTCAACAATTTACTACCCAAGAGCAAACGGCCCTGCCGAGGCTTTTAATAAAACTCTCGTTCAAATTTTAAAGAAAACTTTGGACGATAATAAGAGAAATTGGCACGAGAAGTTGTTAGAAGCCTTATGGGCCTACAGTGACAACCTTCGTAACTCCTACTCAAGCTACACCTTACGCTCCGGTGTATGGGTCCGAAGCGATGTTACCCTTAGAGGTCCAAGCCTTCCTTCACTCAGGATTGCAGCTGCAAACAAACTCACGACGAAGAGAATGCCAAATTACGACTAGAAGAATTGGAAAGCCCGGAAGGGAAAAGACTTGCAGCAGCAACAGAATTTAGAACTATACCAAGCTAAGATGGTTCAAGCCCATGACAGATCGGTCCGCCCAAGAACCTTCAAAGTTGGTGATTTAGTTCTCGTTCTCAAAAGACCTATTCTCGCACACCGCAAGATAGGAGGAAAATTCGAACCCACTTGGGAAGGACCGTTTGTGGTTGAGGCAGTCTACTCAGGAGGCTCCTACCAGCTAGTGAACTACCAAGGAGAACGACATATGCTTCCGATCAATGGACGATACTTGAAGAAGTATTACGCTACTTGATGTTTCGAAGGAATGAATTTTTCATTCCTAGAAGCACGGGTGAGGTAATTACTTATGACTGGGTCCGAACCCAAAAATAATAAAAAAGTGCTAAAATAAATAAAATCATGATAATAAAGTTTTCCTTGTTTCCTCTTCCATGTCAAAATCTCTTTCCTGATCCTATCCCATTTCATTCCTGTTAAATTGAAAAAAATACAAAAGTAATAAAAAAAACTGTCTTTAATAAACATTTTCTTAATGTTCTTGTTCTTAGTATGTACCCCCGATCATTTTCCTTGTCTTTTCGCAGGGAAATGTCGAACGGCGGTTGGTCCCGAACTTTAGAAATGGCGTAAGCCTCGCACTCGATGAAAAGAGGGTGAAAGATGGAGCGATAATAGAGATCGACTCGTACTTCGCACCGCAGGCTCGCAATACGAGGAAAGTGACCGGGTCCCAATCGACCGAGAGGAACCGCCCAGCCGACAAGAATGAAAGTGGGTGGCCCAAGCCACCAATCCAAAGAAGAAGAAAAGAAAAACAAATACCGAAGAGGACAAGAGAATCAAATCCGTAGTCGCTACAACGGAGGGCAGTGCTTGTCGCCGCCGCGCCCACCGAAACTCGGAAATACGAAGAGCTACTCTCACAAGAACTCAACGAAGAAACAAAAATCGTCGTATCCGCAAGATGTTAACTAAATTAGCAACGGACCAGCGCGACGAGGCAGCTAGCTACGCGCACATACACTTCAAGGACACCAATTCACCAGGAACCTGAAGAAAGGAGACCAGCTCCGAGGATAACAGAAGAAACCAGAGAAATCTCAAGAAGAACAGAGGAAAGAAGGCTACTACGCCACCAGATGAAGCCACCGGTAATGCATGACCTTGTTGCAGAAGCAACCCCGGGGGATGTCCCGATGGACATCATCTCCGAGGAGCCGAGGTATGCAGGAGAACGTGAAGGGATTGAGCCATATATCCCACAGTACGTCACCGTGCCTCGCCATTTGCAAATTATACCGTAATACGAGCTAGAAAGAATACGAAGGTCGAGAAGAAAACTTTTGAATACTTCGAGAGAATCGTAGGCAGGAGAATCAATATACTCAAGGCCTCGAGCTACATACGGACGTGTTCTCGAATACGAACAACAACAAATCGTGGATCGCATCCGGATTCGAAAAGGATGGGCCGAGCAGGTCGCTTAAGGGAAAACACTTACTCGAACCCCGAAGATGGATGCCGTGGAAGGGGAGAATTACAATACAATGTGGATGTCGCTACAACTTCGCAGAAGACGGAAGGGAAACCCACCGGGGATACTCCGTCATGGCCAGGTGGATCCAATGCCATTAGTCATTAAAAGGATGGTAAAAAGAATGATAACATGGGGGGTATTGCCAGCAGATTGCATACCCAACAGCTGCATCATCAACATTTACAAGAAGGGTGACTGTATACCCCCGCACATAGATCATCACGACTTTGTCGACCTTTCGCACAGCTTCTTTTCGAACGAGTGTAATATCATGTTCGGATCCGACCTCCGGATAGCAGGCCCATGTGAGTTCCGAGGGCCGAGAAAGATACCATTACCGGTAGGTTCCGTCATGATACCGAAGGGCAACGGAGCGTATGTCGCTAAACATTGCATACCAGGAGTACCAATGAAGCGGATCTCGCTACTTTCGAAGGATGGACGACAGAAAGCACCTTACCACTTCCAGCCTGCACCCGAGCTAGAGAACCTCCGACCTTACGAGCCGCGAGTTACACGGAAAATATCACACCTCCGACGTACATCCATACGGCATCCTTGCCAAGGATGGCTTGGAAGGTGATGTTATTGACCATGTACCTCACTATTCAGACATGGATTTTTGACAGATGCCTTTTTTGGATGGATCTGCAAAGATCATACATAGTCCGTTTTGAGTCTATATGGATTGTATGAGATGTATTCCAGATCGAGTTGTACTATGTATCTTCAACATGATTGGAATGAAAGTGACCATGTCACAATTTTGGCCTTCACCTCTTTTGTGCAAATTGACTGGGAAACGCCATTAAAAGTTAAATGAACTTCGAACAAAGAACAGAAAAGAAACAAAAAGAATAAAAGAAAACTTTCTTTAAAAATCTAAAAAAATGATGATAAACTCCAAATTCACGATAAAATAAAATTTGAATCGTTAAAAGACAAACAAAATGACCACAAATTTTAAATCAAATTTCAAATTCAATCTTTCCAAATTTCAAATCAAATCTCAATCAAATTTCAAATTCAATCTTTCCAAATTTCAAATCAAATCTCAATCAAATTTCAAATTCGATCTTTCCAAATTTCAAATCAAACCTCAATTAAATTCAAACTCAACCTTTCAAATCTGAAAATCCAATCCGTTCTACTCTCTCCCTTGTCTGGGATGGAAGCGGTTGATTCTATTGACACGGATCGAATCTGGTGGCGAGGAATTGTATCCAATCCAAACCAGCAACTTTCAATCAACTCTTTTGAATGCGATATGTAGCATCTACATATTCCCTCCTAATCTATTTCCTTCCATGAAAGTCTTTTACAACTTTCATGAAATTCTCGAAACACCAAAATTCCACACTCTTCAAATCAACACTACAAATCTTTGCAAAATCAATTACCCATCAAAATCAAATTCTTGAGGTTGAGGATTTTATATCCGATACCGCACTGCTTTAGGATTCTTTTTCTATTGCACTGAAATACATCAAAATCAAATTCTTGAGGTTGAGGATTTTACATCCGATACTGCACTGCTTTAGGATTCTTTCCCTATTGCACTGAAATACATCAAACTCAAATTATCGAGGCTGAGGATTTTACATCCGATACTCGCATCGCTTTAGGATTCTTTCCCTATCAGCACCGAAATACATCAAAATCAAATTCTCGAGGTCGAGGATTTTACATCCGATACCGCATCGCTTTAGGATTCTTTCCCTATCGCACCGAAATACATCAAAATCAAGTTCTCGAGGTTGAGGATTTTACATCCGATACTCGCATCGCTTTAGGATTCTTTCCCTATCGCACCGAAATACATCAAAATCAAATTCTCGAGGCCGAGGATTTTACATCCGATACTCGCACCGCTTTAGGATTCTTTCCCTATCGCACCGAAATACATCAAAATCAAATTCTCGAGGTCGAGGATTTTACATCCGATACCGCATCGCTTTAGGATTCTTTCCCTATCGCACCGAAATACATCAAAATCAAATTCTCGAAGTCGAGGATTTTACATCCGATACCGCACCGCTTTAGGATTCTTTCCCTATCGCACCGAAATACATCAAAATCAAATTCTCGAAGTCGAGGATTTTACATCCGATACCGCATCGCTTTAGGATTCTTTCCCTATTGCACCGAAATACATCAAAATCAAGTTCTTGAAGCCGAGGATTTTACATCCGAGACCGCATCGCTTTAGGATTCTTTCCCTATCGCACCGAAATACATCAAAATCAAACTTTTCGGGGTCGAGGATTTTACATCCAATACCGCATTGCTTTAGATTCTCTTCCTATTGCAATGAAGCACACCAAATCAAACCCTCGAGGTTAAGGATTTTACATCCAATACCACATTGCTCCGAGATCTCTCCTCATTGTAATGATTCAATCCAATCAATTCAATTTTCTTTCGAGGTCGAGGATATTACATCTAAAACCACAAAATTTCAATTTTCATTTCAAATCAAATCCCTTCAAAATTAATCTTAACAAAACTTCAATCTAAATTGAAACTCAAGCTAAAATCTGAACTTACACATCAAAACTTAAACTGAAACAAAATGAAATTTAAATCGAAATTTCCCCGGATCTTGTGATTTGGAATTCACCTCCTTTTCCTTTCCCCAGCGAGAGTTCAGGGATCTCAAGTCTTGGAGATGCACTTGACACTCCTCAGCGGAAATTCTTCTACTTCGTCCTAAGTTTGTCACTTGGACATCTGTGTTGGTTTTGTTGATCTTTTCGGTCAACGCCAATACGCGCGTGTGCTTGGTTAGCACACCACACCTATCGGGGGTCCATTTGTCGACCTCATTTTCGATGAGGTCTTCTCTTCTTCTCTTTAGTACTTAGGATCTAGCCTTAGGCTTTTCCTTTGACTATCCTAGAGGATTAGAATTGGGACCCACCACTTAGAAATTCAAACCACTTCTTAACACCCCGCAAACTCCACAAACTCGATTGTAGACCCCTAATCACCTGTAGGGTCGAGATCAAATGTGGAAGTTTAAAGGATGAGTTCCTATAGGACTCTTTGGCCTTAGGACTGCCCTGGGTGGCCTGGTCTGGTGAAGGGGTGACTTACACACACACTACACCTATACACTACACTTTCACACACCTCTTAAAACCACACCCATACCCAACTTGACCTCCTGACTCATGAAGGTGATTCACATGGATGGTCCTTAACCCCTAAGCCCTTGGCTAAGAGGGTTAGGAACAACAAAGTGGATACCTCAAATGAGTCCCTTTCATGGCTCATGTGGGCTTGATGTGGCTTCATGGCTCAACCAAAATGATTTCATTCCACTTACATTCACCCAATCTTCAATTTTCCAAATTTTCAATTTTTGACCCCCGGGACCCTACACCCGCCTAACCTACCCAAAACCCTTGAAATTATCCAAATCTTCCAAAATTTCCAAATCACTCAAAATTCCCCAAAACCATTCCTAAACATTTCCTCACCAACCAAATTGATCATCCATACCCAAAATACCCCTCTTAGCCAAAAAAATCCAAAAATTCAGAAAATTCCCAGAAAATTCCAGAAAATCCCAAATATTCCCAATTTCATTTTGTTCAACTACATCATGGGCCAATTTTGTCAATTTACCCCACTTTTATCAAAACCCCCAATTTGACCCATTTTAACCCAAAGTGAACCCAATGTCAAACCAAACCTACCCAATTGACCCAAATTCTGGTCCAATTCAATTCTAAACTTCAATTCAACATCCCCAACACCAATCTAGACCAAATCCAAGTCCAATTTGATTGGCATCGGGATCCAATTTCACTTTTGGCCTTAAAGCCCAATTTGGACCCATGACCCAAACTTAGCCCAAACTCACCCAATTCAACTCCAATTAACCCCAAATCTTTTCTAAACCTTCCTTAACATCCCCATAAACAAAACACTAACATGATTTGCCCAAGATTTTGACCCAAACCCTATTCAAATTCAACCCAAAATAAAAAGCCCAATTTCGACCTAAACCCAAACCTAACCCAAATGAGCCCAAATCCCAAAATCAAAACCTAACCAAAGCCAAAACCTCTTTGAAACACTCCCATAAACATTTCCCAACATTAATTTTACATCAATTTCAACCCTAGCCCAAAATTGGCCCAAGTTAGCCCAATTCGACCTATATTGGCCCATTCACCAAAGGAGCCCAAATTCAACTCAATTCAAACCCAAATCACTCCCAATTTGCTCCAAGTCACTCATGACACATCTATGAGCTAAACCCAACAATTATTTGGCCCAAGCCTTTACCAAAATTTCATCCCAAAATCCATTTTAAAATTCAAAAGCCCACTTTCCTAAACCATTTTAAAAGCCCATCTAAAACCATTTCAAAGAGCCCAAAATCTACCCTAAAGCCCACATGACATTTCCATTTGCCATCCACTTAATCAAAGCCATTCCCTAAGTTCTAATCACATCATCAAATAATTCCAAATCAAGCCTCATGCCAAATCACCCCTAAAATACCAACATTTTTCTTAAATCCATTTCCATGAAATCGACTCAACTTTTCCCAAGCCAAAGACAAGCCATGCAAGCCATGGACAAGCCACATGGAGCCATGGAAGGTTTGACATGTGATCAAGCCATTAATGGCAAAAGGAGGGCCCCCTTTCCTAATCCTTCTTAAACCCTTTTTTACCTTAAGCATGTCACACACTAAACCATGCTTAGCCACCTCACCATGGATGGAGACTTCACCACTCCATGGCAGACTCGACCCAAGTGACTCTTTTCAGCCCAAAACAGACCTCGGGTGGTGCACCTAGCCCAAAAGGATGGGTTGACCCAAACCTAGCCAAAATGGCCTCTTCCCCATTCCATTCCAAGCCATCTCTTTTACACATGGCAAGGCCCAATTGACTGCACTAAACCCCAGCCCTGACCCACCCGGACCTGAGGGTGACCCATGCCTGCCGGCCAGCCGCCTGGGTCGCCGGAAAACTCCATGGCCGAGAGCTCACATGTGAGCCCAAGCTTGGAATTCTCACCCGCCGAGCCGTCCCATCCCCAGTGGCCATTGTAGTCGTTCTTCCCCGACTCGCAGCAACTGATCCCAACTATTAAACCCCCCTGGGAGAGCCTCCAGCCATGCCTATTTAAACCCCTCACCCTCTCGGCCAAAGGAGGTGCTGAACCAAACCTTAAGGAAACTCTGCCAAAATAATTCCAGACCACTCTCCACACATAGAGCACTTGATCACCGCTGAATTCCAGCCCCAATTCCCTCCAGCTAAGCCCAATTTTGAGCTCAAACTTTAGTCCAAAAACCAGGACACTTCTTCACAGTGAGCCAATCCCCAAATTGATTGGTCCTACACCTTCACTGGACCAAGAGGAGAAGTTTCCCACCGAAAGCCCCATCTCCAGAGCCACCCGGCTGCTCCAGCCTCCAAGCTTTGTGATCGGCCGTGGTCACTTTCATAGCTAGACAATTCTCCGTGCCAAGGGACTTCATCTGGAGCCTACTTGGACCCAATCGAAGGTGACACAACTCTCAGATCGAAGCTTCACTTCTCTGGGCAAAGGTATGGACTCACTCTTCTTCCCGAGCTTACAGAGATTCTCCATTTAATTTGAGTCAATTTAAATACATGTTTACCGTATGGATGTGTTCGTCTCCTCAAGACGAATCCATAGAGCATAAGAACACGAAAATCCGTTGAGAATCGAGTGAGAAATTAGGGCTAGAAGGTTGACGGTCACGGGTGCACACCAGTCGTAGACGATGACCAGGAACCGTCGGATCGCGCGTGTATCGGATGGACGGCTTGGATTGCGTCGGACCAGCAGATGGTACGTGAACCGCGGGGCCCCGGGCAGCCGAGTCAGATGGCGGCGTCGAATGGGAGCGCGCCGCGTGGTCGTTCGGAGATGCCGAGGATGACAGGGCGCCGACTCGGATAAGTAGATAAATAGGGTATTTTCTGATTTATTTAAATCCCAGAACTTCAAAAATGCATAACTTTGTGTAGAAAAATCACAAAAATAAAATAAAAATACTCTCTCGCTCAAGTGAATGAGGAGAATAATGTGGAAAAGAAATTAATTAATTTTGTCTAGTATTTTATTTTTAATTAATTATTTACTCCCTGCATTGTTTTAATTCTCCATACATTCATAAAATTCACCATGGCATGAGACCATAGGGCTTTTGAAGCCTCTGAACTTGGGAACATTCCTTGAATTTTTCAAGGTCAGAGGCTATCCCTGTGAAAAGTTATTGATTTTTAAAATGCATGTTGCTGTTTTGAGTATTTTAATTCCAAAAATTAGCATGTTGTGAATTAAATTCTAGGAAAATTTAGTGATGTTCCTTATGACCAGAGAACCCTAGGAAGAATAGGACTTGAGTTAATTCACTCAGATTAACCCTAATTGGCCTAAATACCCAAAATTGAACTTTAATTAATTAGAGTTAACCATAGACCAAATTGACTTGAAATCAATTCTCCACTGACCTTTAGGATCAGAGGAATCTACCATAAAAATTTCAAGTCAATTGGACTTGGTTAGCCCTACTAAATGGGTTGATTAAGCCATTTAACCAATTTAAACTTTGAAAATTCATAACTTTCAAAATACTTTTCAAAAATTCACCAAATTGGTTTTGGAGCCTCTCTGATATTAGGGGAATTTAAGAAAAGTAAAATTTCAATTTTCTAAAAAAGTTGATTTTTTATCATTATTTTAATATTTTAATAATTAAAAAATAATAAAAATTACAAAAATAATAAAATTCACCAAAATTTCACATTTTGAATTCTAACTACTTCGGAACAAACCCCATATTTTTCTTATGTCTCTAGGTTGAGATATTAAATTTTATAGCCTTGGGGTAATTTTTAAAATTAAAAAATACATTTTCTCGCATTTCCACTAAAATAATTCCAATAAATTAAAGTAAAATCAGAAAATTTTAAAATTTGGTTCTCTGGAATCCTTGATATCAGAGAGAATTTTAAAAATTATAAAATTCATTTTTCAACTTATATTCTATTTTTAAATTAATTAATACTCCAAAAATTAAAATAATTTTAATAAATAAAATATAATTCAAAAAATCACAAAAATTGGTCCAAGTGGTCCTCTAGTCATTAGGGATGTCCCATAATTTTCTTAAGAACAGAAACTTTCCCTTGGTCATATTATTAAATTTTCTTTGGAAATCCTTATTTTCCACCAAAAATAATTACATAAATAAATTAAATACAAAAAATCACATTTTCTCCTCTAATGTCTTTATTGACATATGAATGAGGTCACATAAAAATTTCAAATTCATTTGAGCTCAATTTAGTGAGTTATGAAATTATTAAGCTTCAAGGGCAAAATGGTAATTAAAATTTTAACCCTTAATTAAAACTTTAGGCTTAATAAAATTAAAGAGTAAAATATTTGATCTTAGCCTGATTTGGATGATTGAAATTTAAATAAGTAAAGGGTAGAAACCTATTAAACAATTCAACAATAATTGAAATGAATTTTAATTAAAATAATTAATTAAATTTGGAAGAATAATAAAATTGGAATTATTAAAATAAGGATGTTATTAGGAAGAAATTTGTTCTTTAATTTAAGAACCCCTAAATTAATCATCTCAATAATATTTAATCCCTAATTAAAATGATAATCAGTCTTAAAATTTAAAGTGCTAAAAGATTTAATCATTAAATTAAATTAAAGTTAAAATTGTTTAAAGTAAATCCCTTTAAAATAAAATATTAAATTAAATTAAATTAAATTAAATTAAATTAAATTAAATTAAATTAAATTAAATTAAAACAAATTAAATTAAATTAAAATTAAATTAAATTAAAATTAAATTAAATCATATTAAATTAAATTAAATTAAATTAAATTGAATTAAATAAAATTAAACTAAATTGAATTAAATTAAATTAAATTAAATTAAATTAAATAAAATTAAACTAAATTAAATTAAATCAAATTAAATTAAAATAAATTAAATAAAATAAAATTAAATTAAATTAAAACTAAATCAAATTAAATTAAATCAAATTGAATTAATTTAAGCTAAAGCATATCATATTAAATTAACTTAAATTAAATTAAATCAAACTAAACCACATTAATTTAAGTTAAGTTAAATTAAATTAAATTAAATATAACATCACCTAAGACATGAAGAATTCAAAACAAATCTAAAATAACTTGAACACTATTCCAAACTTAAATCATTAATTTGAACTTAAATTTGAATCACAAATCATTAAATATCATTTTGCCCTTAGGAGCTTTTACTATTATAACTCCTAAATGGAGTATCAAATGAAATGTCACCTCACTCATAAGGATATTCAAACATCCTAATTCACTGAGCAAGAAATAAAACTTAACTTAACACCCTAGATGATTAATTCACTCGCACAATGGAATTCATTCGGACTTAGGACAATTCCCGAAATATCGAAAAGATGTTTAAGATTCGTCTTAAACACTTCCTCAATATGATGGAATGCCCTTAAGAACAAATTGAGCTTAGTTGTTCTTTGGTGAAGAAAATCATCCTTAAAACCAAAATCGAAGACCTAGACGTCATAGGAATGACTAGCCATAGGATTAGGATTTTGGTAGAAAACCATAACCCTTCCCTTAGCTTTACCTAGAAATTGCTACAAATGCTTAAATGCTCTAAATTGTATTTTAAGTGCAGCTTGGGATGATGGGAAGACCCTCCGTGTACGCTTTTATTTTATTGCAATTTATCTTACTGCAATTCATTTATTCGTGTTGCACTTTACCTTTCTTGCATGATAAACAACAGTTGCATGAAAACCTACACCTTTAGGACAGAAACCAAAATTGAAACCCATAACTAAATTAAAAGACACTACAAGATAAAATTCACCGCCACAACATTCAAAAAATAAAACAACTCAAAATTTAATCACAAACAAAACAACAAAACTGCAACTACAACTAAATTAAAACGTCTCATTGAATGATCGGGAATACCTCGGATGATATAACCCACGTGTTGCTAACGGGATTTCCCACGGTCTAAATGAAAGTGAGGAACTCATTTAGTTGAGTTTAGCAAATTCATCTGGACTAAGTGAATTCGATGAAAATAACGGTGCCGGGATGACGGAACCGTGGGATCTTAATCGGTTCTGTTTAATCAACTTTAAGATTTGTTTAATTAAAATATAAAAAAAACACCTGGAAATTAAGACTTTCTCTAAAACCAAACACTTCCCTCATCTCTTGATTTATCACCTTCTACAACTAAACCTCTGCAACAACAAGGAGCTCGGAGCATGGTGGGCAACACGGCCATCGTCATCAAGCAAAACCTGAGTCTACTTCAACGAAAACTTTCTTAGAATTAAATAACCAAGCCATAGGACTTCGAGGTAGTTTGCCTCGGTGCAACATAAACCCTCAACTCTTCGTTAGGCATTTGCATGATCATGTCATGTAAATTAAGCCCTAATCGGTCTTAGACTCCGAGGTAGTCGTCCGATACGACATAAACCCTCACATCTTCGAGGCTATTGGTATGATTTTATCATACTAATATAAGTCCTAATTAATTAAAATTGGCAAGATCAAAACATTAAATAAATATTAGGACTTTCCTAAATTCAAGCCAAACAATAGGATAGTCGGGAAATTACCGAAGTTCGCTTCGAATCTGTGATTTCTCCTACCTTTCTTCCTCGAATTCCCAAAACAAAATGTTCCAAATTTGATCCATTCCCTATTGAAATTCCAAAATTCAATCCATTGAAAACTTAAACTTTGAAATTCTTGAGAGCAGAACTACTGATTATTATCGAGAGTTTTCTTAAATGATTCACTTCATTTAAGATGTAATTAACTATAGGGGCTTGCCCTTATAGGGAACTTTAAGAACCCAGGTAATATAAACCCTGCTTAATTCATTTATATTAAGCAGGGGAATTTGTCGGCTTATAAAATTGGTTCGCAGATCAAACGGATGTCACAAACTTCTCTAGTTTATTTAATCGAGCCTCATTATCAAGCAGTGTGTCTATTCTTCGGGATAGATACACGGTTTGTAGTGCGGCGCTCGTTCATATAAACTATTCGGGATGTGAGATCAGTTTGATTTCATATCTTAAAATTTTCAAATTTAAAATTATTTTCAAAATCAAATACTACTTTTCAAATTATTTATTTAAATTAAATTAAAATTCGCCGACAATTTCTGTAGGCGACCCCCTTTTCCAAATAAAACACCATAACTCAAAAATAAGCCGCCCAATTTCTGGCGACTCCGCTGGGGAAAAGTTCCTCTCTCCATTTTGATCAAATAGTTCTGCTTTCAAAAATCGGTAGTGTATTCATGTCCCTAATGGATCAAACTACCCTTCTTTCCGTTGGAATACTATGTTCATTTCTACCTTGAACGAGTATAGCCAACATTCTCTCGGATTTAGGAGCCACTGTTTGAGACACCCCTAAACGGAGAGGTTCCGAAATCCTTTTGCCTCATTTCTGAGGCGGGTTGGACCCCCAATAGGTGTTAGTTTAGGAGTGATCCTTCGAGTCGAGAAGTCTTGCATAAGACTTTCTTTTCCTTTCTAACTCTGAATCAGATTCATTACCTTCGAACATTCCGTTCTAAATAAACAAACCCTCTAATGAATGACTCTTTTAATAAATATACATGAACAAGAATGTGTTCGGACTCTTTTCGATTCCTTTCTTTCGTCCTGATGAGAAGAAGCATAACTTGGGACTGACAATCAGAATCTACCTTGCAGAAATGGAAGCCCCAAAACCGATTTTCTCCTTCACCAACGGATTGGACTTCGCTGTTTACAAGGATGAGCTGCCCGACAATGAGATCATCCGGTTTGGACAAGGATTTGAGAACACAAATGTCAAGATCACTGACGTTACTCTCTTCGCACTGATGGACAAAGTGTCAGAAACTGAGAAACCCATGATTGAGTTCAACCTTAAATCAACTCAAGAATTTCCCCTCCGCAAAGGGTTCCAACCGAGAGGAGTACCGCCGTCCATAGGAGGACCGTTATCTCTACCCCCACCGGTCTAGTCGTCTCCGCACCTACCCCGGCTCCCGCCAAACTCGAAGGGGAAGGAAGTTCAAATTTGTAACGAGCATGTTACCGCGGAGGGTACAGATTTCCGTGCAAGACCTTCGTTTTGAAATTGGGTCCAGCCTCAAGGGTTCCACCCCTAACACGGACTCGGAGGAGAAACAGAGGCGGGAAGATTGCCGCAGAGGCCGCAGCCGCCGAAGTCGCTTTCCTAGAAGAAATTCCCGAGTACACACCACTACCCGAATACATACCATTGTCCGAGTATACACCCCTTTTGGAAGGAAGTAGATTCCATCCCCTTTCGCCGCAGCCGACGAGGAAAATGTCCGCAGGATTGCCTCTACATTACCTCGACCCGCATATTACAGCCGACAACAGAAAGAAAAGGGCTAGGGTTACACCACTCGCCCGACTACGGTACCGTGATCGAGAAGTTAGCAAAGAAAGAAAGATGCCCCGTATCGGAAATTTTAAGAAGGATAGGGCGGGTGCCAGCCAAATCCCGTCTTGGGCCGCGAGTAGAATCTGCTATCGCTGCAGAAGAGCCTAATAAGAAGATGAAGGTGTCGGCGAATTTTAAATTTAATTTAAATATATATATATAGTTTAGAAAGTAGTTTTTGATTTTGAAAATAATTTTAAATTTGAAGATTTTAAGATATGAAATCAAACCGATCTCACATCCCAAATAGTTTATATAAACGAGCACCGCATTCAAACCGTGTATCTATCCCTAAGGATAGACACACCGCTTGATGGTGGGGCTCGGTTAAATAAACTAGAAGATTTGTGACATCCGTTTGGTCCGCGAACCAATTTTATAAGCCGACAAATTCCCCGCTTAATATGAAAAAACATTAAACAGTGGTTTATATTACTCAGGTTCTTTAAAATTCCCTATAAGGGCAAGCCCCTATAGTTAATTACATCTTAAGTGACGGGAATCACCTAAGAAAACTCTCGATAATAATCAATAATTCTGCTCTCAAGAATTTCAAAGTTTAAGTTTTCAAAGGATCGAATTTTTGAATCTCAATAGGGAATGGATCAAGTTTGGAACATTTTATTTTGGGAATTCAAAGGAAGAAAAGTAGGAGAAATTACAGATTCGAAGCGAACTTCGGTAATCTCCCGACTATCCTATTGTTTCGCTTGGATTTAGGAAAGTCCTAATGTTTATTTAATGTTTTAATCTTGCCAATTTTAATTAATTAGGGCTTATATTTATATGATAGAATCATACAAATAGCTGGAAGATATGAGGGTTTATGTCGTATCGGAAGACTACCTCGGATTCCTAAGACCGGTTAGGGCTTAATTTTCAATGCAAATGCCTAACGAAGAGTTGAGGATTTATGTTGCACTAGGCAAACTACCTCGAAATCCTATGGCTTGGTTATTTTAATTCTAAGAATGGTTTTGCTGAAGTAGATTTGTTTTGCTGACGAAGATGGCCGTGCTGCCCACCATGCTCCGAGCTCCTTGTTGTTGCAGAGGTTCAGTTTTAGAAATCATAAATCAGGGGATGAGAAAAGTATTTTGGTTTGTAGAAGTCTTAATTTCCAAGTGTTTTTTTGTGTTTTAATTAAAACAAATCTTAAAGTTGATTATAACGACACCGGTTAAGATCCCACGGTTCCATCCTTCCGGCATCATTATTTTTATCGGATTCACTTAGTCCAAATGAATTTGCTAAACTCAACTGAATGAGTTCCACACTTTCATTTAGACCGTGGGAAATCCCGTTAGCAACACGTAGGTTACATCATCCGAGGTATTCCCGATCATCCAACAAGACGTTTTAATTTAGTTGTAATTGTAGTTTGTGTTCTGTTTGTGATTAAATTTTGAGTTGTTTTATATTTTGAATGTTGTGGCGGTGAATTTTATCTTGCAATGACTTTTAACTTAGTTTTGGTTTCAGTTTTGGTTTCTGTCCTAAAGGTGTGGGTTTTCATGCAACAGTTGTTTTATCATGCAAGAAAAGTAAAGTGCATTTGCAATAGAGTAAATTGCAAGAAAGTAAATTGCGATAAAATAAAAGCGTACCTGGAGGGTCTTCCCATCATTCCAAGCTGCACTTAAAACACGATTAGAACATTTAAGCAAGTTCCTAGGTAAAGCTAAGGTAAGGGTTATGGTTTTCTACCAAATTTCTAATCCTATAGCTAGTCATTTCCTATGACGTCTAGGTTCCTGTATTTTAATTTGAAGACGATTTTCTTCATCAAAGAACAATTAAGTTCAATTGTTCTTATAAATATCCTATCATATTGAGGAAGTGCTTAAGACGAATCTTAAACATCTTTTCAATATTTCTAGGATTGTTTTAAGTCCAAATGAATTTAATTATGTAAATGAATCGATCGTCCGAGGTTTTCAAGTTTTGTTAACTTGCTCGAATGAACTTAGGACATTCGAATATCCTTATGAGTGAAATGACATTTCATTTAATACTCCATTTAGGAGTTATAATAGTAAAAGCTCCTAAGGGCAAAATGATATTTAATGATTTGTGATTCAATTTTAAGTTCAAATTGATGATTTAAGTTTGGAATAGTGTTCAAGTTATTTTAGATTTATTTTGAATTTCTTTATGTCTGAGGTGATGTTATTTAATTCAACTTAATTTTAATTTAATTTAATTTAGTTTAATTTAATTTAATTCAATTTAGTTTGATTTGATGTTACATTAAATTAATTTGATTTAATTTAATTTTTAATTTAATTTAATTTGATTTAATTTAATTTAATTTAATTTTTTAATTTAATTTTATTCATTTTAATTTTAATTAAAATTTTAAAAGAGTTCAATAATTTAATTTTAGTTTAATGATTAAGTCATTTAATGTCTTAAATTTGAATTATTATTTTAATTAAGAATTAAACACTAATGAAATGATTAATTTAGGGATTTTTTCAAATTAAAGAATAAATCTCTTCCTAATAATATCCCTATTTTAATAATTCCAATTTTGTTATTCTTCCAAATTTAATCAATTATTTAATTAAAGTTTAATCATTTTAAATTGCTTAATGGGTTTCTACCCTTCAATTATTTAAATTTCAATCATCCAAATCAGATTAGGATCAAATATTTTTACTTGTTAATTTTTTATTAAACCTAAAGTTTTAATTTAAGGGTTAAAATTTTAATTACCATTTTGCCCTTCAAGCTTAATAATTTCATAACTCACTAAATTGAACTCAAATGAACTTGAAATCTTTATGTGACTTCACTCATATGTCAATAAAGACATGAGAGGAGAAAATGTGATTTTTTCTGTATTTAATTTATTTATATAATTATTTTTGGTAGAAAATAGAGATTTCCAAGGAAAATTTAGTAACATAACCAAGGGAAAGTTTCTGTCCTTAAGAAAAATAGGGGACATTCCTAATGACCAGAGGACCACTTGGACCAATTTTGGTGATTTTTTGAATTATATTATTTTTATTATAATTATTTTAAGTTTTGGAGTGTTAATTAATCTAAAAATAAAATAAATGTTGAAAAATGAATTTTATAATTTTTAAAATTCTCTCTGATATCAAGGATTCCAGAGAACTAAATTTTACAATTTTCTGATTTTTCTTTGATTTATTATAATTATTTTAGTGAAAATGCTAGAAAATACATTTTTTAATTTTAAAATTACCCTAGAGCTTTAAAAAAATAATATCTCACCAAATAGACCTAAGAAAAATATGGGGTTTGTTCCTAAGTGATTAAAACTCAAAATGTGACATTTTGGTGAATTTTATTATTTTTGTGATTTTTATTATTTTTTAATTATTAAAAATATTAAAATAATATTAAAAATCAACTTTTTTAGAAAATTGAAATTTTAATTTTCTTAAATTCCCCTGATATCGGATAGGCTCCAAAACCAATTTGGTGAATTTTTGAAAGATATTTTGAAAGTTATGAATTTTTGAAGTTTAAAATGACTAAGTGGCTTAATCAACCCATTTAGTAGAGGCTAACCAAGTCCAATTGACCTCAAATTTTTGTGGTGGTTTCCTCCGATCCTAAAGGTCAGTGGAGAATTGATTTCAAGTCAATTTGATGTATGGTTAGCTCTAATTAATTAGAGACCTATTTTGAGTGTTTAAGCCAATTAGGGTTAGTTCGAAATGAACTAACTCAAAACCTATTTTTCCTAGGGTTCTCTGGTCATAAGGAACATCACCAAATTTTCCTAGAATTTATTTCACAACATGCTATTTATTGGAATTAAGATACTCAAAACGATGACATGAATTTGAAAAATCAATAACTCTTCATAGGGATGGCCTTCGACTTTGGAAAATTCAGGGAATGTTCCCAAATTTAGAGGCTTCAAAAGCCCTATGGTCTCATGCCATGGTGAATTGTATACATGCATGGAGAATTAAATGTATGCAGAGAGTAAATAAATTATAGAAAATAAAATACTTGATGAAATTAAATGATTTCTTTTCCACATTATTCTCCTCTCGTTCACTGAGCAAGAGGGTATTTTTATTTTATTTTTCTGATTTTCCTACACAAAGTTATGAATTTTTGAAGTTTAGGGAATTAAATAAATAGAAAATATCCTATTTTTCTACTTATCCACGCGGCGCCAGCGAAACATCGGCAGCTCCGAAGGGATACGTGTCGCGCTGTGATTGGGCGCCGCCATCTGAGTCAGCCGTCCCGGGGCCCGCTGTATCGTTCCGTCTCCTCATCCGGCGCGATCCTGGCCGTCCGTGCGCGCGTGTATTAAATGGACGGCATCCGTTCATCGTCCCCAAGCCTCCTAACCCGAGAACCGTCCACCTTCTAGGCCTAAGATCTCACTCAATTCTCCATGGATTTTTATGTTCTTATACTCTATGGATTCGTCTTGAAGAGACGAACACATCTATACGGCTAATGTTTATTGAAATTGACTCATTTGAAATGGAGAATGTTTAGAAGCTCGGGATGAAGAATTGATCCATACCTTAGTCGTGAGAGGTGAAGCCTCGATCGAGATGCTCGGCACGTTCGTTGGAGCCGCAGGAGGCTAGGGATGAAGCCCGGGATGTGGTGAATTGCTTAGGTGTGATTTTCACCAAGGCTGATCACAACCTTTGGAGTCTGGAACAGCTGGGTGGCCTGGAGATGGGGCTTTTGCTGGTGGACACCTTCTCTTGGTCTGGTGAAGGTGTAAGTGAGTTTAATTTGGTTTTGGTGTAGGATTCAGGAATGTCCTGTTCTGGCCTGAGAATTGAGCTCCAAAATTGAGCTCAACCAATGGGGGTTAGAGCAGGAGAACAGTGGGGATCAATTGCTCTAAGTCTGGAGAGTAGTCTGGAACAATTTTGGCAGAGTTTCCCTAAGGTTTGTTTCAGCACCTCTTCATGGCCGAGAGGTGGGGGGTTTAAATAGGCGTAGTTCGGAGGGCCTCCTGTGGGGTTTAATGGTTGGGATCAGCTGCTTAGGTCAAGGGAAGAATCAGCCATGCTATCCATTCGGGTCGAGACAAGTCAGCAATGGAGAATTTCAATGTTGGCTCACATGTGAGCTTTCGGCCATGGTGTTTTCCGGCGATCGGGGTGGCTGGCCGGCAGGCAAGGGTCACCCTCGTGGTCGTGTGGTCGAGGGCGGGTGTTTGTGCAAGCAATTGGCAATGGCCATGTGTAAAGGAGATGGCTTGGAATGGAATGGGGAAGAGGCCATTTTGGCTAGGTTTGGGTCAACCCATCCTTTTGGGCTAGGTGCACCACCCAAGGTCTGGTTTTGGGCTGAAAAGAGTCACTTGGGTCAGCTGCCATGGAGTGGTGAAGTCTCCATCCATGGTGAGGTGGCTAAGCATGGTTTAGTGTGTGACATGCTTAAGGTAAAAAAGGGTTTAAGAAGGATTAGGAAAGGGCCCCCTCTTCTTGCCATAAATGGACTAATGACAAGTCAAAGCCCTCATGGCTTCATGTGGCTTGAGAATGGCTTGTTCATGGCTCCATTTGGCTTGGGAAAAGGTTGACTTGTTTCATGAAAAGGGTTTTAGGAATTTTTTGGTAATTTGATGGAAATTTGTATGGAACTTGATTTGGAATGATTTGATGATGAATTTAGGACTTAGGTATTGAGTTTAATTGAAAGTATTATGAGGGGAAATGTCATATGGGCTTTGGGACCAATTTTGGGCCTTTGGATGTGGTAAAGGATGGGCTTTTAAAATGGTTTAGGAAAGTGGGCTTTTGAATTTAAAAGTGAATTTATGGATGGAAATTTTGTAAAGAGGTTGGGCCAAATAATTGTTGAGTTTGGTTTAGGGATGTGTCATGAGTGTTTAGGAGTCAATTTGGTGTGATTTGGACTTGAATTGGTTTGAATTTGGGTTTATTTGGCAAGTGGGCCAATGTAGGTCAAATTGAGCTAATTTGGGCCAATGTTGGGCTAGGGTTGAAATTGATGTAAAATTAATGTTGGGAAATGTTTATGGGAATGTTTCAAAGAGGTTTTAGCTTTGATGGGTTTTGATTTTGGGGTTTGGGCTCATTTGGGTTAGGTTTGGGTCATGGGTCCAAATTGGGCTTTAAGGCCAAAAGTGAAATTGGATCCAAATTTCAATCAAATTGGGCTTGAATTTGGTCTAGATTGGTATTGGGGATGTTGAATTGAAGTTTAGAATTGAATTGGACCAGAATTTGGGTCAATTGGGTAGGTTTGGTTTGACATTGGGTTCACTTTGGGTTAAAATAGGTCAAATTGGGGGTTTTGACAAAATTAGGGTAAATTGACAAAATTGACCCATGGTGTAGTTGAACAAAATGAAATTGGGAATATTTGGGATTTTTTGGAATTTTCTGGGAATTTTCTGAATTTTTGGATTTTTTGGCCAAGAGGGGTATTTTGGGTATTTGGAGGGTATTGGGAGGTATTTTGATATTTTTGATATTTTTTGCTATGGATGATCAACTTGATTGGTGAGGAAATGTTTAGGAATGGTTTTGGAGAATTTTGGGTAATTTGGAAATTTTGGAGGATTTGGGTAATTTCAAGGGCTTTGGGTAGGTTGGCGGGTGTAGGGTCCCGGGGGTCAAAAATTGAAAATTTGGAAAATGGAAGATTAGGTGAATGTAAGTGGAATGAAATCATTTTTGTTGAGCCATGAAGCCACATCAAGCCCACATGAGCCATGAAGGGACTCATTTGAGGCATCCACAATGTTGTTCCTAACCCTCTTAGCCAAGGGCTTAGGGGTTAAGGACCATCCATGTGAATCACCTACATGAGTCAGGAGGTCAAGTCGGGTATGGGTGTGTTTTTAGGAAGTGTGTGAAGGTGTAGTGTATGTGTAAGTCAACCCTTCACCGCACCGTGCCACCTGTGAGCGGTCCTAAGGCCAAAAAGTCCTATAGGAACTCATCCTTTAAACTTCCACATTTGATTTCAACCCTCTAGGTGATTAGGGGTCTACGATCAAGTTTGTGGAGTTTGCGGGGAGTTTAGAAGTGGTTCAAATTTCTAAAAGGTGGGTCTCAATTCTAGTCCTCTAAGATAGTCAAAGGAAAAGCCTAAGGCTAGATCCTAAGTACTAAAGAGAAGAAGAGAAGACCTCATCAAAAACGAGGTCAACAAATGGACCCCCAATAGGTGTGGTGAGCTGACGGAGCACACCGCGCGTATTGGTGTTGACCGAAGCGATCAACAAAACCAACACGGATGTCCAAGTAACAAACTTAGGACGAAGTAGAAGAGCTTCGACTGGGGAATGTCAAGTATATCTCTAGAACCGGAGATTCTCGAACTCTCGCCGGGAAAGGAAAAGAAGGTGAATCCCAAATCACATGATCTGGGAGAATTTCGACTTAGATTTTATTTTGTTTCATGTTCAAGTCATGATGTGTGAGTTTAGATTTCAATTTGGAGTTTCAATTTAGATTGAAGTTTGTCAAGATTAATTTGAAGGGATTTGATTTGCAATGAAAATTGGAATTTTGAGGTTTTAGATGTAACATCTTCAACCCCAAAAGAAGATCGAATCGATTGGATTGGATCATTACAATGAGGAAAGATCTCGTAGTAATGCGGTATTGGATGTAAAATCCTTAACCTCAAGAGTTTGATTTTGATGTATTTCATTGCGATAGGGAAATGATCCTAAAGCAATGCAGTCTCGGATGTAAAATCCTTGACCCAGAAGTTTGAATTTGATTTGATGTATTTCAGTGCAATAGGGAAGAATCCTAAAGCAGTGCAGTCTTGGATGTAAAATCCTTGAACCCAAAAGTTTGAATTTGATGTATTTCAAAGGCAATAGGAAAGAATCCTAAAGCAATGCGGTCTTGGATGTAAAATCCTCGACCCAAAAGTTTGAATTTGATGTATTTCAGGTGCAAATAGGAAAGAATCCTAAAGCAATGCGGTCTTGGATGTAAAATCCTCGACCCGAAGTTTGAATATGATGTATTTCGAGTGCAATAGGAAAGAATCCTAAAGCGATGCGATCTTGGATGTAAAATCCTCGACCCGAAGTTTGAATTTGATTTGATGTATTTCGAGTGCAATAGGAAAAAATCCTAGAAGGTGCAGTCTTGGATGTAAAATCCTCGACCCAAAAGTTTGAATTTGATTTGATGTATTTCAGTGCAATAGGGAAAAAATCCTAAAGCAGTGCAGTCTTGGATGTAAAATCCTCGACCCAAAAGGTTGAATTCGATGTATTTCATTGCAATAGGGAAAGCATCCTAAAGCAGTGCAGTCTTGGATGTAAAATCCTCGACCCAGAAGTTTGAATTTGATTTGATGTATTTCAGTGCAATAGGGAAAAAATCCTAAAGCAAGGCAGTCTTGGATGTAAAATCCTCGACCCAAAAGTTTGAATTTGATGTATTTCAATAGGCAATAGGAAAGAATCCTAAAGCAAGGCGATCTTGGATGTAAAATCCTCGACCCAAAAGTTTGAATTTGATTTGATGTATTTCAGTGCAATAGGGAAAAAATCCTAAAGCAGTGCAGTCTTGGATGTAAAATCCTCGACCCAAAAGGTTGAATTCGATGTATTTCAGTGTAATAGGGAAAGAATCCTAAAGCAGTGCAGTCTTGGATGTAAAATCCTCGACCCAAAAGTTTGAATTTGAATTTTCGATTGAGATTTGATTTAAGATCTGGAAGATCGAATTTGAGATTTGATAGAGATTTGGAATCTGGAAAGATTGAACTTGAATTTGATTGAGATTTGGAATCTGGAAAGATTGAACTTGAATTTGATAGAGATTTGGAATGTGGAAAGATTGAATTTGAATTTGATAAAGATTTGGAATGTGGAAAGATTGAATTTGAAATTTGAAAGGATGAGTTTGAACTCGGTTGAAATTTGATTTAAGATTTGATTTGAAATTTGGAAGATCACATTTGGAATTTGATTGAGAATTTGATTTAATATTTATGTTGATTTTGTTTATCTTTTAATGATTCAAATTTTATTTTATCGTTTATTTAATGTTCATGTGAATTTAGTGTTTGTCATTTTTTTTTAGATTTTTTTTTTAAAGGAAAGTTTTCTTTTATTCTCTTTTTTCTTATTCCTTTTCTGTTCTTTGTTCGAAGTTCATTTAACTTTAATGGCGTTTCCCAATCAATTTGCACAAAAGAGGTGAAGGCCAAAAATGTGACATGGTCACTTTCATTCCAATCATGTAGAAGATACATCATACATCTTGATCCGGAATATATTTCATACAATCCATGTAAACTCAAAACAGATCGTGTATGATCTTTGTTGATCCATCCAAAGAAGCATCCGTCAAAAATCCATGTCCGAATAGTGAGGTACATGGTCAATAACATCACCTTCCAAGCCATCCTCGGCAAGGATGCCGTATGGATGGACATTGGAGGTGTGATATTTTCCATGTAACTCACGGACTCGTAAGGCCGGAGGCTCTCTAGCTCCGGTCCGGCCGGAAATGGTAAGGTGTCTTCCCGTCGTCCATCCTTCCGAAAGTAACCGAGATCCGCTTCACCGGTACTCCCGGTATGCAATGCTTAGCGATATCCGCTCCGTTGCCCTTCGCATCATGACGGAACCTACCGGTAAGGTATCTTTACCGGCCCTTGGAACTCACTCCGGACCTCGCTATCCGGAGGTCGGATCCGAACATGATGTTACACTCGTTCGAGAAAGAGACCGTGCGAAAGGTCCGACAAAGTCGTGGTGATCTATGTGTGGGGTATGCGATCACCCTGTTTGTAGATGTTGATAATGCAGCTATTGGGTATGCAATCTGCCGGCAGTACCCTCCATGTTATCAATCTCTTTACCATTCTCTTGATGACTAATGGCATCGGATCCACTTGTCCATGACGGAGTATTCCCGGTGGGTTTCCCTTCCCGTCCTCCGCAAAGTTGTAACGTATCCACATTGTATTGTGATTCTTCCTTTCCCCGGCATCCATCTCCGGGGTTCCGAGTATGTGTTTTCCCTTAGCGGCCCGCTCGGCCCATTCTTTTCAAATCCCGGATGCAATCCACGATTTGCCGCCGTTCATATTCCGAGAATACGTCCGTATGTAGCTCGAGGCCCTCAAGTATATTGATTCTTCCGCCTTTAATTCTTTCGAAGTATTCAAAGGTTCTCTTTTCAACATTCCGCATTCTCTCCAGCCTCGTATTCCGAATGATCCGCGATGGCGAGGCCCGGTGACATATTGTGGGATATACGGTTCGATCCCTTCGCGTTCTCCCGCATACCTCGGCTCCTCGGGGATGATGCTCGTCGGGACATCCCTCGGGGCTGCTTCCGCAACAAGGTCATGCATTACCTGGTGGTTCTATCCGGTGGCGTGGTAGCCTTCTTTCTTCCGATGGTTATGGCGTTATCGAGGGTTATGGCGTTGGCTACGTTTTGATCGTTTCTAAAGATTACGTAACTAGCAACAATCAACCTAATCCGGACGTCGATTCCGATACAAATAACAATTCTCAAATCATACACAATGTCGGCGAATTTTAAATTTAATTTAAATATATATATAATTTAGAAAGTAGTATTTGATTTTGAAAATAATTTTAAATTTGAAGATTTTAAGATATGAAATCAAACCGATCTCACATCCCGAATAGTTTACATAAACGAGCACCGCACCACAAACCGTGTATCTATCCCTAAGGATAGACACACTCGCTTGATGGTGGGGCTCGGTTAAATAAACTAGAAGATTTGTGACATCCGTTTGGTCCGCGAACCAATTTTATAAGCCGACAAATTCCCTCGCTTAATATGAAAACATTAAACGGGGTTTATATTACCCGGGTTCTTTAAAATTCCCTATAAGGGCAAGCCCCTATAGTTAATTACATCTTAAGTGACGGGAATCACCTAAGAAAACTCTCGATAATAATCAATAATTCCGCTCTCAAGAATTTCAAAGTTTAAGTTTTCAAAGGATTGAATTTTTGAATCTCAATAGGGAATGGATCAAGTTTGGAACATTTTATTTTGGGAATTCAAAGGAAGAAAAGTAGGAGAAATTACGGATTCGAAGTGAACTTCGATAATCTCCCGACTATCCTATTGTTTGGCTTGGATTTAGGAAAGTCCTAATGTTTATTTAATGTTTTAATCCTGCCAATTTTAATTAATTAGGGCTTATATTTATATGATAGAATCATATAAATAGCCTGGAAGATATGAAACTGAAACAAAATGAAATTTAAATCGAAATTTCCCTTGACCCGTGATTCGAATTCACCTCCTTTCCTTTCCCCGCCGAGAGTTCAAGTGGATCTCAAGTCTCGAGACGCACTCGACACTCCCTCGCCGGAAATTCTTCTACTTCGTCCTAAGTTTGTCAATGGATATCCGGTTGGTTTTGCTGATCTTTTCGGTCAACGCACACGCGCGGTGTGCTTGGTTGCGCACACCACACCTATCGGGGTCCATTTTGCTGACCTCATTTTCGATGAGGTCTTCTCTTCTTCTTTAAGATTTCAGATCTGAAATTTCAGTTTTCCTTCGACTATCCTAGAGGATTAGAATTCGGACCCACCACTTAGAAATTCAAACCACTTCTTAACACCCCGCAAACTCCACAAACTCACGACCCCCAATCACCTGTAGATCGAGATCAAACGCTTTAAGTTTAAAGGATGCCCTATAAAGACTCTTTCGGGCCTAGGATCGCTCTCTCGTAATTCGGTTCGGTGAAGGGGTGACTTACACACACACTACACCTATACACTACATTACACACCTCTTAAACCACACTCCATAACAACTGACTCCTCCCGACTCACGAAGGTGATTCATTAATTTTGATGGCCTTAACCCCTAAGCCTCGCTAAGAGGGTTGTGTGAACAACAAAGTGGATACCTCAAATGAGTTCCTTTCATGGCTCATGTGGGCTTGATGTGGCTTCATGGCTCAACCAAAATGATTTCATTCCACTTACATTCACCAAATCTTCAATTTTCCACCACCACCCCCGGACCCTACACCCGCCTAACCTACCCAAAACCTCAAATTATCCAAATCTTCCAAAATTTCCAAATCACTCAAAATTCCCCAAAACCATTCCTAAACATTTCCTCACCAACTAAATTGGATCATCCATGATCAAAATACCCTCTTACCAAAAAATCCAAAAATCTCGTAAAATTCCCGGTAGTACCCAGAAAATCCCAAATATTCCCAATTTCATTTTCTTTGCTCAACTACATCATGGGCCAATTTTGTCAATTTACCCCAATTTTATCAAAACCCAATTCACCCATTTTAACCCAAAGTGAAACTCAATGTCAAACCAAACCTACCCACCGACCCAAATTCTCGTCCAATTCAATTCTAAACTTCAATTCAACATCCCCAAACACCAGTCTGGGGACTAATCCAAGTCCACTTCACTGGCATCGTGATCCAATTTCACTTTTGCCTTAAAGCCCAATTTGGACCCATGACCCAAACTTAGCCCAAACTCACCCAATTCAACTCAATTAACCCCAAATCTAACCTCTCCTAACATCCCCATAAACAAAACACTAACATGATTCGCCCAAGATTTTCGACCCAAACCCTATTCAAATTCAACCCAAAATCAAAAAGCCCAATTTCGACCTAAACCCAAACCTAACCCAAATGAGCCCAAATCCCAAAATCAAACCTAACCAAAGCCAAAAACCTCTTCAAACACTCCCATAAACATTTCCCAACATTAATTTTACATCAATTTCAACCCTAGCCCAACATCGGGCCCAAGTTAGCCCAATTCGACCTATATTGGCCCATTCACCAATGCAGCCCAAATTCAACTCAATTCAAAACCCAAATCACTCCCAATTTGCTCCAAGTCACTCATGACACATCTATGAGCATAAACCCACAATTATTCGCCCAAGCCTTTACCAAAATTTCATCCCAAAATCCATTTTAAAATTCAAAAGCCCACTTTCCCAAACCATTTTAAAAGCCCATCTAAAACCATTTCAAAGAGCCCAAAATCTACCCTAAAGCCCATACGACATTTCCATTTCGTCATCCACTTAATCAAAGCCATTCCCTAAGTTCTAATCACATCATCAAATAATTCCAAATCAAGCCTCAGCGCCAAATCACCCTAAAATACCAAAATTTTTCTTAAATCCATTTCCATGAAATTGACTAACTTTTCCCAAGCCAAAGACAAGCTATGCAAGCCATGGACAAGCCACATGGAGCCATGGAAGGTTCGGACATGTGATCAAGCCATTAATGGCAAAAGGAGGGCCCCCTTTCCTAATCCTTCTTAAACCCTTTTTCTACCTTAAGCATGTCACACACTAAACCATGCTTAGCCACCTCACCATGGATTGAGACTTCACCACCTTAACAAGCAAATGACCTGGGTGACTCTTTTCAACCCAAAATCGCACTGTGCCACAGACCTAGCCCCAAAAGGATGGGTTGACCCAAACCTACCCAAAATGGCCTCTTCCCCATTCCATTCCAAGCCATCTCCTTTACACATGGCAAGGCCCACCGACCGCACTAAACCCCACTCCCGACCCACCCGGACTCCGAGGGGCGACCCATGCCCGTCGGCCACTCGGGTCGCCGGAAAACCCATGGCCGAGAGCTCACATGTGAGCCCAAGCTTCGGGAATTCACCGCCGAGCCGCCCCATCCCCGCGGCCATTGTACTGCTCTTCCCGACCAAAAGAGCAGCTGATCCCAACTATTAAAACCCCCTCGGGAGAGCCTCCACCATGCCTATTTAACACCCTCTCGCCAAAGGAGGTAGCCGAACCAAAACTTAAGGAAACTCGCCAAAATAATTCCACCACTCTCCATACACATGTGAGCACTTGATCACCGACCTACCCCCACCCTCCAACCGAGCCCACTTCGAGCTCAAACTTTAGCCCAAAAACAAGGACACTTTCACGCGAGCCAACTCAAATCGTATCGGTCCTACACCTTCAATTTTAATTAAAGAGGAGAAGTTTCCCACCGAAAGCCCCATCTCCTCCCGTGCCACCCATTGCTCCAGCCCAAGCTTTGTGATTCAGCCTGCAGTCACTTTCATAGCTGTGACAATTCACTGTGCTGCGGACTTCATCTGAGCCTATCGACCCAATCGACAGACACAACTCTCGATCGAAGCTTCACTTCTCCGAGCAAAGGTAATGACTCACTCTTCTTCCCGACGCCAGAGATCTCTCCATTTAATCGAGTCAATTTAAATACATGTTTACCGTATGGATGTGTTCGTCTCCTCAAGACGAATCCATAGAGCATAAGAACACGAAAATCCGTCGAGAATCGAGCGAGAAATTGTGGCCAAGGCCGACGCGTCACGGTGCACACCGCCGAGACGATGACCAGAACCGTCGGATCGCGCGTGGCCGATGGACGGCTCGTGATCAAGGCCGACCGCCAGAGCGGTACCGAATCGGCGGGGCTCGGCAACCGAGTCAGATGGCGGCGTCGAATGGAGCGCGCGCGGTCGTTCGGAGATGCCGAGGACGACAGGCGCCGACTGATAAGCAGATAACAAGTGTGATTTTCGATTTATTTAAACTGCAACTTCAAAAAACGCATAACTTTGCAGTAGAAAATCACAAAAATAAAATAAAAATACTGCTCAGCTGACAGTGAGTAATAATGTGGAAAAGAAATTAATTAATTTCTGGCCCAAACATTTTATTTTTAATTAATTATTTACTTCCCTGCATTTTTTTAATTCTCCATACATTCATAAATTAAATTTATGGCATGAGCATCCGATGTAGGCTTTGAAGCCTCTTAACTGATTTCAAGGTCAGAGGCCATCCCTGTGAAAAGTTATTGATTTTTAAAATGCATGTTACTGTTTTGAGTATTTTAATTCCAAAAATTAGCATGTTGTGAATTAAATTCTAGGAAAATTTGGTGATGTTCCTTATGACTAGAGAACCCTAGGAAAAATAGGACTTGAGTTAATTCACTCAGATTAACCCTAATTGGCCTAAATAACCAAAATTGAACTTTAATTAATTAGAGTTAACCATAGACCAAATTGACTTGAAATCAATTCTCCTCTGACCTTTAGGATCAGAGGAATCTACCATAAAAATTTCAAGTCAATTGGACTTGGTTAGCCCTACTAAATGGGTTGATTAAGCCATTTAGCCAATTTAAACTTTGAAAATTCATAACTTTCAAAATACTTTTCAAAAATTCACCAAATTGGTTTTGGAGCCTCTCTGATATTAGGGGAATTTAAGAAAAGTAAAATTTCAATTTTCTAAAAAAGTTGATTTTTTATCATTATTTTAATATTTTAATAATTAAAAAATAATAAAAATTACAAAAATAATAAAATTCACCAAAATGTCACATTTTGAATTCTAACTACTTGGAACAAACCCCATATTTTTCTTATGTCTCTAGGTTGAGATATTAAATTTTAAAGCCTTGGGGTAATTTTTAAAATTAAAAAATACATTTTCTAGCATTTCCACTAAAATAATTCCAATAAATTAAAGAAAAATCAGAAAATTTTAAAATTTGGTTCTCTAGAATCCTTGATATCAGAGAGAATTTTAAAAATTATAAAATTTATTTTTCAACTTATATTCTATTTTTAAATTAATTAATACTCCAGAAATTAAAATAATTTTAATAAATAAAATATAATTCAAAAAATCACAAAAATTGGTCCAAGTGGTCCTCCGGTCATTAGGGATGTCCCATAATTTTCTTAAGAACAGAAACTTTCCCTTGGTCATATTATTAAATTTTCTTTGGAAATCCTTATTTTCCACCAAAAATAATTACATAAATAAATTAAATACAAAAAATCACATTTTCTCCTCTAATGTCTTTATTGACATATGAATGAGGTCACATAAAAATTTCAAATTCATTTGAGCTCAATTTAGTGAGTTATGAAATTATTAAGCTTGAAGGGCAAAATGGTAATTAAAATTTTAACCCTTAATTAAAACTTTAGGCTTAATAAAATTAAAGAGTAAAATATTTGATCTTAGCCTGATTTGGATGATTGAAATTTAAATAAGTAAAGGGTAGAAACCTATTAAACAATTCAACAATAATTGAAATGAATTTTAATTAAAATAATTAATTAAATTTGGAAGAATAATAAAATTGGAATTATTAAAATAGGGATGTTATTAGGAAGAAATTTGTTCTTTAATTTAAGAACCCCTAAATTAATCATCTCAATAATATTTAATCCCTAATTAAAATGATAATCCAGTCTTAAAATTTAAAGTGCTAAAAGATTTAATCATTAAATTAAATTAAAGTTAAAATTATTTAAAGTAAATCCCTTTAAAATAAAATATTAAATTAAATTAAATTAAATTAAATTAAATTAAATTAAACTAAATTAAATTAAAACAAATTAAATTAAATTAAAATTAAATTAAATTAAAATTAAATTAAATCATATTAAATTAAATTAAATTAAATTAAATTAAATTAAATAAAATTAAACTAAATTGAATTAAATTAAATTAAATTAAATTAAATTAAATTAAATTAAACTAAATTAAATTAAATCAAATTAAATTAAATCAAATTAAATTAAAATAAATTAAATTAAATTAAATTAAATTAAATTAAAACTAAATCAAATTAAATTAAATCAAATTGAATTAATTTAATCTAAAGCATATCATATTAAATTAACTTAAATTAAATTAAATCAAACTAAACCACATTAATTTAAGTTAAGTTAAATTAAATTAAATTAAATATAACATCACCTAAGACATGAAGAATTCAAAACAAATCTAAAATAACTTGAACACTATTCCAAACTTAAATCATTAATTTGAACTTAAATTTGAATCACAAATCATTAAATATCATTTCGCCCTTAGGAGCTTTTACTATTATAACTCCTAAATGGAGTATCAAATGAAATGTCACCTCACTCATAAGGATATTCAAACATCCTAATTCACCGAGCAAGAAATAAAACTTAACTTAACACCCTAGATGATTAATTCACTCGCACAATGATAAATTCATTCGGACTTAGAGACAATTCTCGAAATATTGAAAAGATGTTTAAGATTCGTCTTAAACACTTCCTCAATATGATGGAATGCCCTTAAGAACAAATTGAGCTTAGTTGTTCTTTGGTGAAGAAAATCATCCTTAAAACCAAAATTGAAGACCTAGACGTCATAGGAATGACTAGCTATAGGATTAGGATTTTGGTAGAAAACCATAACCCTTCCCTTAGCTTTACCTAGGAAATTGCTACAAATGCTTAAATGCTCTAAATTGTATTTTAAGTGCAGCTTGGGATGATGGGAAGACCCTCCAGAGTACGCTTTTATTTTATTGCAATTTATCTTACCGCAATTCATTTATTCGTGTTGCACTTTACCTTTCTTGCATGATAAACAACGATTGCATGAAAACCTACACCTTTAGGACAGAAACCAAAACCGAAACCCATAACTAAATTAAAAGACACTACAAGATAAAATTCACCGCCACAACATTCAAAATATAAAACAACTCAAAATTTAATCACAAACGAACAACAAAACTGCAACTACAACTAAATTAAAACGTCTCATCGAATGATCGGGAATACCTCGGATGATGTAACCCACGTGTTGCTAACTGGGATTTCCCACTGTCTAAATGAAAGTGCGGAACTCATTTAGTTGAGTTTAGCAAATTCATCTGGACTAAGTGAATTCGATGAAAATAACGGTGCCGGGATGACGGAACCGTGGGATCTTAATCGGTTCTGTTTAATCAACTTTAAGATTTGTTTAATTAAAATATTAAAAAAACACCTGGAAATTAAGACTTTCTCTAAAACCAAACACTTCCCTCATCTCTTGATTTATCACCTTCTACAACTAAACCTCTGCAACAACAAGGAGCTCGGAGCATGGTGGGCAACACGGCCATCGTCATCGGCAAAACCTGAGTCTACTTCAGCAAAACTTTCTTAGAATTAAATAACCAAGCCATAGGACTTCGAGGTAGTTTGCCTGGTGCAACATAAACCCTCAACTCTTCGTTAGGCATTTGCATGATCATGTCATGTAAATTAAGCCCTAATCGGTCTTAGGACTCCGAGGTAGTCGTCCGATACGACATAAACCCTCACATCTTCGAGGCATTGGTATGATTTTATCATACTAATATAAGTCCTAATTAATTAAAATTGGCAAGATCAAAACATTAAATAAATATTAGGACTTTCCTAAATTCAAGCCAAACAATAGGATAGTCGGGAAATTACCGAAGTTCGCTTCGAATCTGTGATTTCTCCTACCTTTCTTCCCTTGAATTCCCAAAACAAAATGTTCCAAATTTGATCCATTCCCTATCGAAATTCCAAAATTCAATCCATTGAAAACTTAAACTTTGAAATTCTTGAGAGCTGTAACTACCGATTATTATCGAGAGTTTTCTTAAATGATTCACTTCATTTAAGATGTAATTAACTATGAGGGCTTGCCTTTATAGGGAACTTTAAGAACCCGAGTAATATAAACCCTGCTTATTTCATTTATATTAAGCGAGGAATTTGTCGGCTTATAAAATTGGTTCGCGGATCAAACGGATGTCACAAACTTCTCTAGTTTATTTAATCGAGCCTCATTATTAAGCGAGTGTGTCTATTCTTCGGGATAGATACACGGTTTAGTAGTGCGGCGCTCGTTCATATAAACTATTCGGGATGTGAGATCAGTTTGATTTCATATCTTAAAATTTTCAAATTTAAAATTATTTTCAAAATCAAATACTACTTTTCAAATTATTTATTTAAATTAAATTAAAATTCGCCGACAATTTCTGCAGGCGACCCCCTTTTCCAAATAAAACACCATTACTCAAAAATAAGCCGCACAAACCCCTGGTAAAATTCGGAGCTCTTTAAATAGGAGTCCATTCTACAAAGAAAAGTGCACCTAATTAACCCAAAGCTCTTCACGCTTGAAAATAGTTTTAGGGAGCCATCTTCTTTAGTATTTAGTGAGTTTATTTTGAGTATTAAGAGTGAGTTTGTTAGTGTTGTTACTGTTGAAGTCTTTCGTCATTGCATTGGAGTCATTAAGAGTCAGCGGATCACTTGAAGGAACATTCCAGATAAGTATTAGTAACTTTGTTCAAAGTTTTATAAATATGTTTTTTTGTGTGAATTCAATGTGTTCCGAGTAGTTAGTTTTCTTTCTCCTTTTAACTATGAAAAGATAATAAGATAATTGAATTTTGTTGGAGAATTTAACTTAAAATATTTATAAAAATTGTGATGATATTAATACATGATCTTAGTTTACTTTTTAAACTGGTCATTTAAATTGTTAAAACCTGTTGAAGAATTTTGAAACCTATCCGGAGATGAGTTCTTAACTAGTACATATCACATGAATCCTTGAGTAATCGAAGGCTTTATGCGGGTTATTCAAGGTGAAGTGCAAATAAATAGGAAGATATGATTTATTGGGCGTAAAATTAATTAGTTTTTAGAGTGAAAGACTAAATTCTAATAATTTGATCTATAGAAAGGGAACGAGTCACTGGTAGGGCCGACCATAGCCACCCTTGGACATTTAGTAGTGTGAGTCTAGATTTAACCCATTCTACTAATAAAACATCATGAACCGATCTATAGATCAGTCAATGTTCTTTATGCCTGGACCAAAGGGTAAAGAATAGGAATGTTTCTATTTGACATAATACCATAATCTAAATTGTCCTCAAATGATAATTATTCTTAAAATCTTGGATTAGTTGAAGAGGAGAAATTTGTTTTATTTATACTTTCATTAAACTTTATTTAGTTACTGCTTACTTACATTTAGTAAAAAATTTATTAATATTAAAATCTGAATTTTGAAAAGAAATAAAAAAATAATTACTTTTAATTTAAAAAACCTATAATATTTCTTAATTTTCTCAAAATCTTCCCTTTAGGATCGATAACCAAGACTCTAATAGAGTCCTGTATTACTTGAAATGATACGTATATTTGCGTTTGAAATTGTCACTTTTACAATAATTAACATAAATATTTAAATAAAAATTCATAAATTCTTACATAAGTAAAGGTCGTACCTCACCCAACATTAATATACATGAATAATCAGGATAGAATGACTGTAGGAGAAAGTAAATTTAACCTAAAACATGCTTGTAATAAAAGTACACTAGAAGGAAGTATTTTCACTTCAAATTTTTATTTTTTTCTTCCTACCCCCACACTTAATTTTGAACAAATATAGCATTCAGTACAGAAAATATAAGCAGGAAGAAAAACAATTTAGAAATTCTATCTTCCACAAATGTCTATCAAAACCATTTACAAGTATTCATTAGGACAATACAATATGCAGCAGAAAGTAAAGCTAAACTAATCATGCCAGAATGAAATTCATTAAAAAAACGTTCAACTAGAATAGCATATATCATCAAGGGAATATAAAGATGTTCTTCAATTATTATATAAAATTGCAACACCAACATAAACACACATAAGATAAATGAGGTCAATTCTTCCATTAGCTCATCACATCACATTGATTTACTTCCAATTTCTAACGGAATCACTACACTAGTAAATTAGGTACCTTCAAATAATTTTATAGATTAAAATCCCAAAGAAAAGATTATCCCTGATAAATTGGTTTTCGAACACCAATCTCAGGCATCATCTAATCCCTTTAATTAAACACCTTTAATAATTACATATTGTAGTGTAAGATCATCCTAATGTTATTCATCGAATAGGTTCGCGACTCCTACCAAATGAAAATAAAGTTAGAGAAAGGAAGTAACAAAATTAAGATGGATCTAAAATTGTTCAAATTCATGATACTCCTATAAAACTCAAGTCTAGGTAAGACCCGAGTCATAGTGGACTCATTAATCCAACTACTACAAGAGAACATACAAGTCTAACCATAATAAGAAATTAAAGAATCACCTCCCTCATGACACACAAAGATCAAATCAAACAATTAACAATCCAAACATCTGCCAATCAACAATCAAACTGATCAATCCATCATAAAGCAAACACAATACAACACTAACAATCATGACTCTCAAGCATACCAAATCAAAGCACACTGATAACTATGGGTTGGCTCCCATAAAGCGCTTGGTTTTAACGTCGCGGGCTTGACAAACGATTTCTCCTGGATCAAAATTCCAATTAAGTAATTCTCAATCAATCGCCCAATCATTTTCAGATCCAGAAATTCCTACAAAATCCTCAAATTGTAATTTTTCATTCAGCTCTTCCTTTTTAGATGGATTTATATCATTGTTCAACATATTTATTTCTAGATCTAATATTCTTCTATTGATTTTATAAATTTGCATATTATTATCATCCTTGAAATTTATAAGAAATAGATTTGTATAGAATACTTCAAGCTCTCCCAAATTTTGGATCGGATTCTCTCTAGATAATTCAGATCCAGGATCAAAATCTTCTATTTTACTCTTCTATTTCAAGTTATCTTCCAATTCTTCCCCTTTATAATTATTAAATGATGGAGGATCTATCTTAGTTGAGGAAATAGGTTTTTCTAATTCCTTAGGAATTTCTTCCAATGGTCTTCCAATATCCTTATCCTCTTTTCTCAACTCAAAGTTCTTTTAAAATATATTCTCAAATTCTCTTTCAAGTCTTAGTTCAATAACTTTATCTTGTTCATCATTCAATTCAGGTTTTTCTTGTAATTGAGTTGAAAATGAAGATATAAAGACAGGTGGTGTAGATGAATTCCCTAAATAGGCAGGCTTTAAAATTGTATGGGGTATATCCATCATAAGTTCATGAGATTTTTCAACAAATTAAATTACAAGTTCACTATTTTTGGCAGCTTCCATTATTTCACACCTCACTTGAACATAGATGCAGTCTTCTTTAGATAATGTTTTCAACTCATCATGAAAATCCATTCCGACTTCATCTGTTATCTTACTCTTAAAACTTTCTTGGAAATGGTCTTTACTTAGATAATCAATTTCATCCATGCAAAAACATTCATCATCTTTTCTCTCAGCTAAAAATTTCATAGTCTTCAACACATCAAATGTGACTTCTTGGTCATTACTATTTGTAATCAACTCTCCTTTTTGCACATCTATCATTGTTTATCCAGTAACAAGGAAGAGTTGTGTATTATCGTTCTCTTTAGGTTTGATCTCAGTTTTGTTAGGAAGTGTTCCTTTGGGTCTATTGGTAAGTGAATTAGCAATTTCTCCCAGTTGATTCTTTATGTTTCTAATCGCAACATTTTGACTTTGCAACTGGTTTCCCATTTGCAATACCACTTTGGCTATAGACATCTTCTTATCTTAAAATTGTTGATAAATTTTAGAGTCCAGTGGATGTGAAGGCCTATATCTTGTGTTACCCTACCTATTCCAACTTCCATTAAGATTTGCATGATTTTTTTCCCATTGTTGGTTTCCACCCTCAGTAGTATGATTCCAGCTATTATTAGGATAGTTCTTCCAACATGGGTTGTAAAAGTTAGAATATGGGTTGTTTACGGTATTTAAAGCCTTATATAATAAGTTAGAATCAATCATATGCCATAATCAACTTTCCTCACTTACAGGAGTAAATTGAGGCTGGTTCATTCCAAATTGGTCCAACTTCCTTGATATTGCAGCAACCTGAGATGCAAGAATTGCAATCGCATCTGTATCATGAACACTAGCTACATATTTATGATTTACCCTTACAGAGGGCCATTGAAATTCATTTACAACAATTTCTTCAATTAATGCATACGGTTCATCAAATGTTTTTGACATTAATGGACCACCAGCAGCAGCATCAATAATGGACTTAAGGGATCCTACTTACCCATTGTAAAAATTTTGAATGATTAACCAATCTGGAAGAGCATGATGTGGACACTTTCTTAGGAGTTCCTTAAATCTTTCCCAGGCTTCGTATATTAATTCCCCTTCATACTGAAAAAATGAGATAATATTATTTTTAAGTTGAATAGTCCTTGAAGGTGGAAAATACTTAGCTAGGAATTTCTGAATTAACTCCTCCCAAGTTCTAATAGAACCAGGTGCTAAAGAGTATAACCACATTTTAGCCTTATTCCATAGTGAGAAAGGAAAAAGCCTTAGCCTAACAACATCGTCTGACATGCCATTATAACGAAATGTAGAACAAAGTTTTAAAAAACTAGATAAGTGTAAATAAGGATCCTCTGAAGGAGTTCTCCCAAACTGGTTTTTTTGCACAAGTTAGATAATCACTGGATTTAGTTCAAACGAGTTAGCTTCTACGATAGGGTTTTGTATACTTGAGTGAATTTTATCTATCGTAGGATTTACATAATCCCTCAATGATTTATGATATATTTTCAAGTTATTATTTTGAATGTTTTCCATTTCTATTTCTAGTATTTCAAGTCCTTTCTATTTTTTCCATTTTTCTAACTCGGGATCATAAGGCACAAGTCCTATATATCCTTTATTTTGCATACGTAACACAACAAACAGATAATTAACCACAAAACAAATAAAACGAAAAATAAATTCAACACAACAAAACATTTTCACAAACACCTTATTTTTCACACAAACATTTTTTTTTTCACAACACTTTTTCATACAAAAAAAACACTTTTCACACAAACACAATTTTACTACACAAAAGTTTTCCAGTTCTAAGCCTAATTACCTGAACTAAAATTCTCCTAAAATTCTTACTGATGCGACTTTTTTATATGTAAGAATTTATGACCGCAGATTTATATATTTATAATGATTTTGTAAAGTCACAATGATCCAACGCAAGTATAAGTATCGTATCAAGTAATACAGGGCTCTAATGGAGTCCCGTTTATCGATCCCAGAGGGAAGCGAGGTAAGAGGTTCTTAGTCAAGTTCTAGTTTATATATATCAAACTTTAGCTTGAAAGGTCGATATAAGTGGTTTTTCTAACAAGTAATCCTAAAGGTAGATGATTATATGTAAGAATAATAACTACTCCTATATGAATTATTACTTCTAAAGATAACCCTTTTTTGGGGAAATTAGTTTGGTGAATTTTGAGATAATAAAATATATTATTTTTATGTAATGAATTGGATAAAGTTTAGGAATGAGATGCATTAAATATTGTATGTGCCAAATAGGAGCAATGCTATTCTTTACCCTTTTCTGAGTACCCCCACTTCAGAGTGCTATAAAGAACATTGGCAAATCCTAGGCTTAGTCCCTAAATCCATGGTTAGGCTGGGAGGATATTGGCTGCCACTTCAGAGCTCCCACTTCCCTTTACCTGAAGGCTAACCCTAGCTTTAGTTACTAAACTTTAGGACCAAATTGGGGATCTAAGCATGTCACCCTGAAAACCTCCAATTCGATGCCCATGAAACCATATTTCCCTATTTATTTGCACTTAATCTCCATGAACTACGTAACTCATTCATGGACACTGAATGTGGTTCCACTTTGTTGAGAATTACACCGCCCTTTCGAGACAATGCAATTACAACGAATTTTAACAATACAACGGGCTCTTTTTGTAATGTAAATGAAGTACAAGTAAAAACCATCACATTTATAATTAAAAAATCTTTTAGCAAGCATCCCAATATCCTAAACATGAATCCTACTCATTGCAAAAGAAAGGTAGAGTGAAAACAATGGCATAATCTTCTTATATCACTATTTCCAAATAAGAAGAAAGAGTAAGAAAAATACATTGCAAAGCATGAAGAAATCACAACGGAAAACTTCATTTCAAAGTAAATCCACAAAATAAGTGTTTACAAAATCATAAGATAATGAAGAACACAATACTTAGCTTTTTTCCCTTGAATGAAAGATGAAAATCTCTCCCACAAAGTCTCCCATCGATCCATGCAATGCTAGAACATTCCCTTACAGATTCCCTCAAAATCCCCTCCCCAGTCTCTCAAAAAAGTAGAACTCTACATTTCTACTCCTATTCTAAGATCTCTCAACATTCTCCACGTTTTTATTCTCATCTCCCTACATTTTTGGCTTTAAATTTGGTTTAAAAAGTGTAGGGACGAATTTTCCAAGAGGTGCATGAAGAAATCATCCAAAAAGCGTCCAAATTCGATGTATATGGCCAAAAACAACCTAATATCGCATCCCAACCGTCTTGGGCGCCACCGACACTGAATAGGGCACTGCCTCCCTATTTGTTTTGGTCTCGGGTTTCTGGCGCCGTCGGCGCCCATACTGCGCAGCTCCACCATTTTGCTCCGTTTGGCTCCGTTTCAGCTCCGATTCGCCCCGTTTTAGTTGCGTTGCATTCCTAACATATAGCCCTACAAAATAAGCATAAAAACAACATTTCTTTAAAGCGTATTCTCATTCAAAAATATGCAAGAAGTGTAAAAGAGATTAAACATAGAAAGACTTATCGAAAGGTGTCAAGTCAAAATTTGTTTTCTTGCTCGTTTTTGCTCCAAATTGGACCGTTTTTGCTTCTTTTTTGCTCTAATCACCTAAAATAATCTTACCTACAACAAATCATGAAAAATACATTTCTTTAAAGTGTAATATCACAAAAAATGAGTAAAATCATATAACAAAAATCATATATATTTTTGGTTCATCACCTGACAGTCTTTGAGTACATTCACTGAAAGGTTTAGCATTTTAAAGCAGGTATAAAAGTGATAATTAATGTTCAGAGGGTTAATTCCAATAGGGGATCCTATCTCATTACTTAGTGGGTCCCTAAAGTATTTTAATGATGATTTTCTTAATCTAAGAATAATTAAATCCAATTGTTCTTCTAAAATAACCCATTAGATTGAGAAAGTGCTCGAGGCATAACCCTGAACATCTTTCTCAAAGTTTGGGTCTACTTAGAGTTCATTTGGTTTCATCTTGTTGTCCAATCAATCACCCATGTTCAATTAGAGTTTGTTAATGATGTTTTAATTCTTGCTCAGTAAACTTAGATTTTTTTATTATCCCTTAAGTGAGATAACATTCATTTCATGTTTCATTTATGAATTATGTGGGTAAAAGCTTTAGGGGCAAGTTGATTATTTAGTAGACTCAGCCATCTAGATTAAGGTTGGGCTAGTGATGTTTTCAATAATGATTGTAAATGATTATTTTCTTTTTTCTAATCCTCGTTAATTGAAGTTGAGATCAAACCTGGTTCACTACATAGCCCATAAGCTTTTATGGGTATATTTGTAATTTTAAGGGAATATTGATTTAAAGGACATTTGATCTTCATTAATGATGTCATTATCATCAAACCATTGATTAGGGACATTAGATTAGTGAGTTAAAACCTTCCTAGATCAAACCTCTTTACTTTAGGATCATCAAATTTAATTAACCCTTAGTGTTGAAAAGTGATGACTTGGTTTCTATCTCACATCCAATTATGTTTCAACCATCCAAAAATGCAATTAAGATTGTTCATTTCCCGTTTACCCTTTGGTTATGCCTAAATATTAATTAAAGCTTAAATTCCATAATTATCATTTTGCCATTTTTGGCTTATCATTACATAACTCTTTAAATTTAACTCAAATGACTTTGAAATTTTTATATTACCCCACTCATGAGTCAATTAAAATATCAAAGGAGAAAATGTGATTTTCTTATTTTATATTTTATTTTATGGAACTATTTTAATCCAAATTTAGGTATTTTTCATGATAATTCATTAAATGAAATAAGACTGATCATCTACCCTTAGGAAAATTATTGAAGGTTCACCTAAGTGAGAGGACAATTTAACCAAATTTGCATGATTTTATTGAGTTTTAGTTTAATAACTATAATTATTTGTTTAGTTTGAGTATTAATTAAATATAAAATATTATTTAAGTTAAAAATTAAGTTTTATATTTTTCTTAGATCCCTTTGTGCTCAAGGAACTTAGAGAAATAAAATTCATATTTATTTTTGATTTTTTTATTTATTGTAATTATTTTAATACAAAATTAGGGAAAATTCATTTTAGTCTTTTAAAATTCATTTTTAAGCTCTTAAAATTATAGCTTTATTTATAAAATTAGGAAAAAAATTCTAATTTTCTCGAAGTGATCACGAGACAATTTGAAACATTTTGGTACATTTTAATATTTTAGTAATATTTGTGATTTAATTTTTTTAATAATTTTAAATATTTAAATATTCAAAATTGGCTTAAAAGTGATATATTTATTTTAATTCCAATTTTATTTTTCTTAAATTCCTCTTGTTACAAGGAACTCCCATACCAATTTTATAAATTTTGACTTATATTTTAATTATTATAATTATTTTATTGTAAAATGCAATTTTACTTTAAAAATCAAGTTTGGTGATCAAATCAATTCATATTGAGCTCAAATTTTTATGGCGAGTTCCCCTAACCATTTACTTTAGTGCGGGTTCGGTTTGTGATTTTTCTAGTTATATTTTAATTATTTAGTTTTCTTTCACTTTAATGAGTTAATTACATAAAGTGATATTTTTAATTAATAAAATTCATTTTTTGTTTTTCTTATGATCTTCTGACCTCAGTGAACCTACCAAAGAAAAATTTATGTTTTTCTAATTTTTATTTTAATTAGTATAATTTTTACACCAAAATAGAGGGGATTAACTTGAAAATTAGAGATCTCTAGCTAGAGATCAACCCTAACCTTGGAAAAATTAGGGAAGATCCCTAACCACAAAGTCTTTAAGTTCTCTCTACCTCATGCCATGGTGATTATTATTTATTAAGTTATAATTTAATGAAGTTTCTAACCACTTAATTAATTTATAAATAAATAAAGATTAAAAGATTTTAATTTTTATTCTACATTGTTATCCTTTGTTCACTGAGTAAGAAGATGTTTTTATTTTATTTTTATGATTACACCAAGTTATGAATTTTTAAAGATTACAGAATTAAGTAAATCCTAAAAATCCATAATTTCCCACATAGACAGCTCATCCTCCCACGACTCTGAAGACCCCACGCACCGTGTTTTGCTTCGGTGCCGCCATCCGCGTCAGCGCTGACTGGCCTCCGCGTTAATGCTTAGTTCCTCTGTCCGACATGACATTGTCCCCCCATTTGATACAAACATGATTGGACGACTCCTGGACTTCGTCTCCAACTGGTGTGTTCTACAGACCATGTGTTTCCAAAACCTAATATCTCTCTGGATCCTCAACCAAATTGAATGGGGTTTGATCCTAGAGCTTCATCTATGTGATGCAATCATATCTATATAGTTAATCAAGCATGGATTGCAAGTTCTCTTCACAAAGGCTTAAACCGAGCTCAAATTTAGGATTTTTAGAGTTTACCTTTGTCTGAAGGAGAGGCCTCAAACAGATGCTTAAAGAAGCTTTAGTGGAGTCTGACAATCCTCTTGGATGTGTTGATTAGCTCTGGTGAACTGTCTGTGTAGACTTCCTCCTAATGGTGTGAAACTTGAGGTGGAAGTCTGGTGCAAAGGCTCCAATTGAAGGGGGTTTAAATGAAAAGCTTCCTCCCATGCTCCAGTGAAGCTTATGAGCAGTTTAATTTGGGATTGACTGAGTTTGGAGGAGTGTCCTATTGCTGGACTGACTTTGAACTCTGAAATTGAGCTCAAGCAAAGAGAATTAGGGCTGGAAGACAGTGAGGATTGGCTTTTGAAAGTTGCATGGAGGTCTAAAGCAATTTTAACAGAGTTTGGCTAAATTTTATGTTTCCTTCCTTTTTTTCCATGGAGGGTGGCCCCAATTTTTAGAGGAGGCCATGACTGTCTTCTGGGAAAGCTTGGGTGGCAGAGAGGCCGCCTAGGTGGAGGGAAGAAGTGCTCCAGTGGCCAATGAGGTTTAGCTAGCTCATATGGGTTCAATTTTGGGTTGAATTCATATTTGATCTCTCGGGTATGGTGTTTGTCAGCAACTAGGGTGGTTGGCCAGTGATATACCTATAAAATATAGTGTTTTTATGCACATTTTATACCTATGTTTGATGATATTGCACTTTAATGGAAGGTATTTTTGTGTTTTTCTTGCAGGTATGATTAAAATAAGTAATTATGATGAAAGGAGCTAAAGAAGATCAAATTTGGAGCAAAAATTGAAAGATGTGCAAAATTGGCCTCTAAGCGCCGGATGGTTGGCGCATAGGTGCCATAGTAAAAGTGAAAAATTTATTTAAATTTGGCGCGAATTTGAAGGGATTTTTGAAGTATCCTTTGGTTTAAACTTCACTAATTTCCCATCAGCACCAAAACTCATTTAAAATTTGAACGGATGGATGCATTCTTGGTGGATACATTGAATTTGGACATATTTTGAAGAGACACCAAGGAACCTTTTAGAAAATTTTTAAAAGAAGACTTGAAGATTAGAAAAAGGGTTGTTGTTGTAGGGTGTGATTAGTGTTAAGAGTTAATTTTATGTTTGAGAGTCATTGAGTGTACACCTTTCCGCTTCACTACTTTTATTATTAATTGTATCTAGTTTTTATTAAGAGTATAATAGAGATTTGGAGTCAACAGAGTTGAGCTCCAACCTCTATTGTGTCTTGTAAGGGGAAAGCAAAATTTTAAAAGAACTTCAAGAGTCTTGTAGAGAGGATTTTCATATAAGTGTTTATCTTTATTTTACATTTTATTTTTAAGTAAAACTTGTTCTGTTCTCACTATGATTTCTACTTTCAAATCAAGTTGTGATTGTGTTTTCTGCATGAATTCTAAGTAGTTTTATTTATCTTTTTCCTTTTAAATGATGAAGTAATTAAATTATGGAAGGAAGTTGTGTGAAGTATATTTTTTCAATTTTGGAAGAAGTTGTGATGATTCACTACCTTGCACTTCATTTACTTCTTGATTTGGCCAATTAAGATGTTAAAATTTGTTGGGAGATTATGTAAGATCCATTGCGGTATTGTCTCAATCAACAAATGGAAAGAATCACATGAAATTATATGAATGAGAATTGTAGTCCATATGATTGGGTGCAAATAAATAGGAAGATATGGTTATAATAGGGATTAAAATTAGAGGACTTTAGAGTGACAGGCTAAAGCCCCTTAATTTGGTTTGATGTAAAAAATTTTGTTATGAGATGTTAGCCCCCAGGTGGAGGGAATCGAGGGAAATCTAGAGTGAGAGCTAGTATATTTCCTGCCTAATCCATCTATAATATTTCAAATCATCAAAGTAACCAATGTTCTTTATAGAACAAAATAAGGGTAAAGAATATAATTGCTTCTACTTGGCACAACACATTTTAGATACTTTCACAATGAAATTCCATAATTTTTACTGATTCATAAAAAGAGGAAAAAGATAATTTATTCTCATTTGATTTTATACTTTTTTAAAGTTGTGTTAACTCTAGTTGTTTTTATTCAGAAAATACAAAAAACAAATTTAAAAAAACTTTTTATCTTAAAACATACTTTACAAAATCATTTTAAAAAGTAAAAAGTTATTTTTCTTATTTCTTTAAAATTTTAGACATTTCCCTGTGGGTCCGATATCCCGGGGCTTAATTAAAAAGTCCTATATTACTTGATAAACGATACGTATACTTGCGTAGTATCCCATTTTATAAATAATTTAAGTATAATTTCATATCTAAATTGTAAGCATAAATATTCGGAGGAGTCGAGTTTTTGGCGCCGTTGCAAAAGATGAGAATATATAAATTGAAAAACGTAAGGATAAATATTCGAGGATCAAGTTCTTGTCACTGTTGCCGTAGAAATTAATTAAAATTTTGTTTAAATAAAATTCAAGAAAAATTAAGTTTTTTACTTTTAATTATTTTTGTTAGTGTGTTTTATTTTATTTTGTTGATTTTGTATGCATAGTTAAGGTTTTGAGGGACTTGTGCCTTAAGATTATGAATTAGAGAGAACTATAAGAACATTAAAAAACAACTAAAAAATTAGAAAAAGATAAAAATATTCAAGAAATGGAAAATCAAGATCATCAAAATGCTGAAATCCATCAACAATTTAGACCTTTAAGAGATTATGCTAATCCTATAGTGGATGAACTTCATGGTAGTATTCAACACCCTGTTATAGCTGCTAATTCATTTGAACTTAAACCTACTATTATCTAGATGGTATCTAATAATCAGGAGCACCAACTAAAGATCCTAATTTACATCTTGCTAATTTTCTAGAATTGTGCGCTACTTTTAAATACGATGGTGTTTCAGATGATGTTATTAGACTTAGACTTTTTCCTTTTTAACTAAGGGATAAAGCTAAGATTTGGTTAAATTCATTGACACCTGAATCTATCAGAACTTGGGGTGATTTAGCACAAAAATTCCTTGCTAAATATTTTCCACCATCGAAGACTACAATGCTTAAAAATGTTATCGCATCTTTTTGTCAGTTTGAAGGGAATCCATATATGAAGCATGGGAACGTTTTAAAGAATTCTTAAGAAAGTGTCCACATCATTCGATACCAGATCGGTTAATAAATCAGACATTTTATAATGGATTAGTTGGATCTCTTAGATCTATTATCGATGTCGCTGCTGGTGATTCATTGATGTCTAAATAGTTTGCTGATGCTTATGCTCTAATTGAAGAAATGACTACTAATAATTTTCAATGGCCTTCTTAAAGGTTAAATCCTAAAAAGGTTACCAACATTCATAAAAATGATGCTTTTTCAATGCTAGCAAATCAAGTTGCTGTAATTTCAAGGAAGATATACCAATTTGGAATGAATTTTTCTCAACCAACTTCCATGATTGAAGAAAATTCATTAGGCCAAATGGTTGATTCTCAAAATTCACCAGAAACTTTGAATTCTATAAGTAAGCCTAATAACCCATATTCTAATTATTATAACTCAGGTTGGAAAAGCCATCCAAACTTTAACTGGAATACCAATAATCAGGGTGGTAGTAATCAACAATGGGGGAACAACCAAGTAAACCCATTGGGAAACTCGAACAACCAAAGGAATAATAATTATAGACAAACCTATCCTCCAGGTTTTAACAATACTTCACAATTTAAGGAGAAGTTTTTTATAGAAGAAGTGGTGTTACAAATGGGAAATCAATTACAAATTCAAGGAGCTACAATCAGAAATATTGAGATTCAATTAAGACAGATTGTCAATTCATTAAGTAATAGATCCCAAGGAACACTTCCTAGTAACACAGAAGTAAACCCATGAGACAAAACTAAAGCAAGTACAAGCTATTTAGTTGAGAAGTGGAAGAGAGTTGGAAGGTAGAGTTCAAAAAGAGACTGAAGGAGAGAAGGAAGAAATTGAAAAACCAAAATTTGACGCTCCGAAAGGTTTGGAAAACCTATTTCTCCACTTAATTTTGATTTAGAAAAGCCACCACCTCCATTTCCTCAAAGACTTCGACAACAAAAATTGGATAAGTAATTTTCGAAATTCTTGGAGATATTTAACAAGCTTACAATCAACATTCCATTTGCTGAAGCCTAAGATAAAATGCAAAGCTATGTAAAATTTATGAAGGATATTCTCAACAAAAAGAGGAAGTTTGAAGATAATGAGACTGTTGCCCTTAGTGAAGAGTGCAGTGCAATAATTCAGAAAAAGCTTCCTGAAAAGCTTAAAGATCCTGGAAGTTTCACAATTCCATGTGCAATTGTAGATAGATTTTTTGGAAAAGCTTTATGTGATTTGGGCACACGCATTAACCTTATGCCATTATCAATTTTCAAAAGACTGGGATTAGGAGAAATAACCCGTACCACTGTAACTTTGCAATTAGTTGATCGTTCGATCACATAAAGGAGTTATAAAGGATGTTTTGGTGAAAGTGGATCAATTTATTTTTTCTGTTAATTTTATTGTGTTAAATATGGAGGAAGATAAAAAGATACCCATAATTTTAGGGAGACCTTTCCTAGCCACAGATAGAGTGATTATAGATGTGCAAAAAGGGAAATTAACAATGTGAGTTAATGATCAAATTGTTACATTCAATATTTCCAAGTCAATGAAATATTCTGCAAGAGGTAAAGATGATGAATGTTATAGGATGAATGTTATCAAATATTTGAATGAATGCCATTTCAAGTAAACTTATGAAGAGAAATTTGAAAGTGAAGAATTGGAACACAAGCAAGAAGAGGAATTACAAGATTCTGAAGATTTTCAAGAGGAAGATTTAAATTATGTTCATGAAAATTTTGAAATTTTGTAAATGACTGAAAAAGATGAATCTTTTGGTCCATCAATTGAAAAACCTCCTGAACTTGATTTAAAGTTGCTTCCTAATCATTTAAATTATGTCTTTTTAGGTGATTCCTCAACTTTGTCAGTTATAGTTTATCCTCAATTCACTGAAAGAGAAGAAGAGAGTTTTCTTGGAATTTTAAACAAATAAAAAAAAGCCTTTGGATGGACAATAACTGATATTAAAGGAACCAGTCCTTCAATTTGTATGCATAGAATCCTTACGGACGATAACTGCAAACCTCGAGCTAATCCTCAAGGGAGATTAAATCTTATCATGAAACAAGTTATCAAAAAAGAAATTTTAAAGTGATTGGATGATGGAATTATCTACCCTATTTCAGATAGTGCATGAGTTAGTACTATTCACTGTATACCTAAGAAAGGAGGAGTTACTGTGACTGTTAATGAAAATAATGAAAAGAATGTACCAGTAAGGAAAGTTACAGGATGGTGAATTTGCATTAGTTATAGAAAATTAAACCTTGCCACCAGAAAAGATCATTTTCCACTTTCTTTTCTAGATCAGATGTTGGATAGACTAGCTGAGCATAAATACTAATATTTTCTGGATGGATATACTGGTTACCACCAAATTCAAATTGCTCCTGAGGATCAAGAGAAAACAATTTTTACCAGTCCTTATGATGCATTTGTTTTTAGAAGAACGCCCTTTGGTTTATGTAATGCCCCTGCTACATTTCATAGATGTATGATGACAATTTTCTATGATTTAATAGAAAAAGGAATTGAAGTTTTTATGGATGAATTTTTAGTGTTTAGAATTTCATTTGAATCATGTTTAGAACATTTATCTAAAGCTCTAAAACACTGTGAAGAAACTAATTTGGTTCTTAACTTGGAGAAATGCCAATTTATGGTAGCAGGTGGAATTGTTTTGGGATATCGTATATCAGAAAATGATATGGAAGTAGATCCTGCAAAGATTGAAGTGATCTCTAATTTACCTTGCACAACTAATTTAAGGGGAATTAGAAGTTTTCTGGAACATGCTGGATTTTATAGGCGTTATATTAAAGACTTTTCAAAAATTTTGAAGCCTTTATGCCGTTTACTAGAAAAAGATGTAATTTTTAATTTTGATGATGATTGCCTAAAAGCATTTGAAACATTAAAAGAAAAATTAATCACTCCACCTGTTATAGTTTCACCAAACTGGGAAAAACCTTTTGAATTAATGTGTGATGTTAGTGATTATGCTATTGGAGCTGTTTTAGGTCAAAAATATGATAAAATTTTCAAAGTGATTTACTATGCTAGTAAAATTCTTAATGAAGTTCAAATTAATTATATCACTATTAAGAAAGAGTTATTAGTTATAGTATTTTCCTTTAATAAATTTAGATCATATTTAATTGGAACCAAAATGTGTGGTGCATACTGATCATTCTGCTAATAAGTATTTAATGAAGAAGAAGGATGCAAAACCAAGAATGATTAGATGGATTCTTCTTTTGCAAAAAAATTATTTTGAGATAGTAGATAAGAAGGGTGCTGATAATCAAATTAATGATCATCTTTCCAGGCTTGAAATTGAAAAATCTCTCTGTGATGTTGAAGAAAATAATAAAAATTTTCCTGATGAAAAATTGTTCACTGTTAATGAGTGGCGTGTTCCGTGGAATGCTGACATTGTAAACTTTATTGTCAGTGATATTTTATCCTATGGTTTGACATACCAGGAGAGGAAGAAATTTATATCTGAAGCTAGAACATACTTTTGGGATGACCCGTTTTTATATAAAGAAGGATATGATTTGATTATTCAAAGATATGTGCCTTTAGAAGAAACTTATGAAATTATTCAAAAATGTCATAATTTTAATTATGGGGGATAGTTTGGAGTTGATAAAACTGCATATAAAATCTTACAAATTGGATTTTATTGTCCTACATTTTTTAAGGATGTTAATGTTGATATTTAGAATTGTGCGCAATGTCAATGTGTATGTAATATTTCTAGAAGAAATGAGATGCCCCTCAATTATATGTTAGATGTTCAAATATTTGACGTTTGGGGATTAGATTTCATGGGACCGTTTATACCATCTTTCGGAAATACATACATTTTGATAGCAGTAAACTATGTATCCAAATGGATAGAAGTCGTTGCTTTACCTCGATGTGATGCTCAAAGTGTTACAAAATTTTTAAATAAGAATGTATTTTGCAGATTTGGAATACCAAGAGTAATCATAACTTATGGGGAAGTCATTTTAGAAATGCGATTATGGAAAATTTAGTAAAGAAATATCATATTAACCATCACATTGCTACTGCTTATCATCCGCAGACAAGTGGTTTGGTTGAATTATCAAATCATGAAATTAAAAGAATATTAGAAAAGACTGTTAATCCAAATAGAATAGATTGGTCAATCAAACTGGATTATGCTTTGTGGGCTTACAGGACTGCCTACAGAATTACTATAGGAATGTCCTCATATAAGCTAATTTTTGGAAAAGCTTGTCATTTACCAGTTGAACTTGAGCATAAAGTTTATTGAGCTATTAATGAGTTTAATTTTAATTTAAAAGATGCTGGAGAAAAGAGATTATTGCAATTAAATGAGTTTGAAGAGATAAGAAATGAATCTTATGAAAATGCTAAGATTTATAAAGAAAAGATGAAGTTGTGGCGTGATCAGAAGATTCTTACTAAAAATCTTGAGCTAGGGCAAAAAGTTTTGTTGTCTAATGCTAGATTAAGAATTTTTGCTGAAAAACTTAAGTCCAGGTGGACAGGCTCATTTATTGTAATGAAAGTTTATTCCTATAAAGCTGTGGATATTAAAGATCCCAAGACAGGAAAAATATTTAAAGTGAACGGTCATAGACTTAAACCTTACTTTTCAGTCGATCAATCTATAATTTATGGGAATCTAATGTTGGGTCACTAGAATAAGCTATGGGTATGTCAAGCTGATGGCGTTAAACCAAGCGCTTTGTGGGAGGCTACCCATATTTATCGGTGTGCTTCGCTTTATGTTTGCTTTGTGTTTTTTTATTTGGTTTGATTTGAGAAATATGGTAGCATTTTGGAATTTTTTATGTTATAGTTATGTGACCTTATTTAATGACTTAAAGGAATCAGAATGAAGATTTTGACATTTGGCAGAACTGTGCAAAAATGTGCATTGGGGCGCATAGGCGTCACAGTTATAAAAAAAGTGAAAAATGAGGTTCTAGAAGCCAAAATTGTGGGTTAGTAATTTTTTGGAGTTGTTAAGGAGTTTTAACATGTCTAGGGTCGATTTTGAGCCTTCCCAAGTCTATAAAAAGGCCATAAATTTATGAAATACTTGCCCCAGTTCTTATTTTCATTCCTGAGTCTTAAGGAGAGTATTTTGAGAGCAAAAGTATCTTCTTGGGAGAGTGAAGTTAAGAAGAAAGAGGAAGCCAAGAAAAAGAAGTTTATTTGTGATAATGCGCAAGAGTTATATAATGGATTTCTGGCTGTGAGTACCCAAGGAAAAACAGAAAGGATTATGAAGATCGAGGCTGATGTGGAGTCTATCAATGCAAAGGTAAATGAAATTAATGCTCATTTAGCGCATATTGGATGATAACTCAAAATACAATTTAGTCTTACAAGTCCTGTAGAAGAAGCAAATAGAGAGATGTATCTGAAAAATAAATGGATAAAAGAAAAAGTTCTAAGAGCTTTTAATGATCGCCCGTTTTATCAGATTTACGTTCCAGATGGTTCAATTGGAACTAATGGTGCTTCTGGATAGATTCCACCTAATGAAGATTGGAATTAAGTTATGTTTAGTCTTGTGCTTTGATTATGTATGTTTAGTGTTTTAAGTGTATAATTGTGATTAATGTTTATGTTTTTTGTTGCACTTTACATGTGTTTCTTACATCTTAATGATGTAAGTTAGTGTTTAATTACATGTGTTTAAACTTATGTATTTGGGAATTTCATCCAAAGTGTTTGAATAGAAATTTGTAGTAATAAAAGTTTGTGTTTGTGTGAAATTTGTGTGGAATCATTGGAAATTAATGTGTACTTTTGGAGTACTAGAAGATTTTATGGGGAGAAATAATTATTTGAAGTGATTAAAGGTGATTAACTCAGATTTTTGATGGAATTAACTTAATAGTCAAAATTTGGGCATTGGCGCCTAAGTGACAAACCGAAGGCGCATAAGAGCCAGATTTCGCGGCTAAGAACCATATGCTCGCGCATAGGCGCCGGTTTTTAAAAATCAATTTTTTGCAGTTAAAACCCCAAAAATTGCTATTTTTAACATCCCCATCACCCTCAACCTCTCGGTTTCGCAAAATAGGAGCCTAGAGCATCAATATTTGTATCACTTTAGAGCCGATTTTGCCAAAATTTGTTGGATTTGAGTTCCTTATGGTATGATCACTACTCCTAAGTAAATTTTTTTGATTTTCACCATGTATTTTTAGTACATTATTGAAAAATCTAAAAATCACTATGCATGGTGAAAATTTGAGAAGAGCATGAGAAATTGCTTGGATTTAATGGAGTTTGCCTTTGGAAGTTGAGTTAACAAGTTTAGTTTAAATGTGGAATTTATGGTGAATTTTTTGTGAATTTTTAGAGATGGCTCCAAAATCAAAGCGTTCGAAAGGAAAAGAAAATTTTGATTCCAACAAATTTATCAACTCCAGAGCAGAGAATTGTTACATCGATGCACTTGCATCACGAAAATTGATTCCAGAGCGAGTTTTTAGTAAGCCGGGAGGAGATATTGAGGAGATGATTGCTAGAAGGAATTAGGGAAGATATTGTTGCTTCTCCGCCGTTGCAGTTGTGTCTGTGGTGAGAGAGTTCTATGCTAACTTGCCAGCAGCTGTGGACAATTTGGTGATGGTTAGGGGGCAACAAGTGGATTTTTCATCTGTAGTAATTAATACTTTTTACTGATTACCTCTTGCGATGTTTTGTTTTTTTGCAAATTTTCATCCTTCTGAGGGAGAGTTAGATGAGATTATGTCCTTTCTTACTGATGGAAGAGGTTTATGGAAGATTACAAAAGATAGAAGAGAGAATTTTTAAGCCTTTAAGTTGAATGCCACTTCAAAGGCATGGCATTATTTAATCTCATTTAAGCTTCTGCCTTTAAGTCATGTCAGTGAAGTTACAAAAAAGAGAGCTGTTCTGAACCATTGTATTTAGCAGGGAAAACCTTTAGATATTGGAGCTATTATTTTTTATAATATTCTAAACTATGTCACAGCTACTACTACTGCAGGTATATGATTTCCATCTTTGATTTATTCACTTTGTTAGCAGTCTGGTGTTATGGCTGATACATGGGAAGAGGTTTTTCAACCACTTAGACCTATTACCAGTGTAAATGTGAACACATAAACTGTACATTCAATATTTGGCTGGAAAGGAGGATCTGTTAGAGCTTCCAGTGCTTCTGCTTCTGCTGCTTCTACTTCTCATGCTTCTACTGCACATGCATCATCTTCCAGAGATTCATAAATTGGATTATTACAGAAGATTTTAATGAAGGTGAGTCTTACTAGAGAGCATGTTAGAGATATGGATGGTAAGATTGAAAATATTGAAAGGTATATTATAAAACATGATGAATATGAGGAGAATTATCAGCAGTACATGGATAGAGTGATTAGAGGAGATCACAGTGTTGAGATGCCCCCTCATCCTTTTTATATACCTTATGTGCCATCCAGAGACTGGAATGAAGATGATGATGATGAGGATGATGATTAGGATTGTTGTGTTGAGATTGTGATGTTGTTAAGTGATTTTTTTATGTGTTGTGATGCTATTATTTTATGTTTTCATATGTGATGTGATGTATTTTGCTATGGACTCTGATGTTGTGTAGATTATAGTTGGACTATTTCTATTATGCACATTCAAATGTTTATGTGTTGGATTGATGTTTTATGGTGTAATATGTGATGTGTTTGTGGTAGTAAATTTTTTTATGTGTTTCTAGTGTTTAAGTTTTTTATTAGTGTTTAATTTAATTTCTATAAATATTAGAAAAGTTTAGAACACTTTTAGAAACCACTATTTATATAGCATGTTTAAACTTTTCAAATTTTGTTACCTTTTATTTTCTAGTTTGTTGTGATTTGTGGTGTGTATTTGCTTTGAAACCCTCCTCTACTGTAGAAGTCCTTTAACACTTTGAAATTTCTATTTTATGAAAAACTAAAAAACTAAATTTGATTTCTATTTACTCCTTGTTTTTTTAACTGTTATACTTGTATATTTAGAATATTAAGATTCCTGCGAGCATGTTATTCTAGTTATTTGATTCTTACCCACGTATCATTACTTATGCTTAAATGTTTTATCCTACTAAAAAATTAAAGTTGGGGGGAGGGGAATTTAAAAACAAATTTTCAAAAAACTAAAATTGTATTTGTTCCCAAGAATACTTAAATAAAATTTGATTTTTTTATTGAAAATAATTATGTATATGAAGTTATATTAGGGGAACAAAATTTTGAATATAGAAATGAGTAAGAGAATTTAGTTAAAATTTATAGTAATGATGAAAATTTTAAAGTTAAAATTTTCTTAGTAAAGAAATGTTAAATATAATTAAACTATCTTTAGAAAGAAGTAATGTATTTCTGGATAAATAGAAGATTTGAATTTTATTTTTCAAGGCTTAAATTTCTTTTATTGAGAAATAATTTTAACACTATTATTATGATTTTCACGTGAAGGATATATATCAGACCTTTATGGTAAATGAAAGGGTGGAATTCAAAATCATTAAAGACCTATTCAGATATAGTAATCCTTGCCTTATAAAAAAAGAAGAAAAAAAAAGAAAATAGTATGTAAAAAGGAAGGAGAAGCTTAAGGATTTAACGGCCTAATTAAAAATTGGTTCCATTCCTAAAGTTTACAATATAAGTTTTGAAAAAGTCTAAAGCTTAAGGTTATAATATAGTAAGTAAAATTATTTCCAAATAAAATCTTTTAAGTGAGGAAGATAAAATGTTTGAATCCTACATTTTGAAAAATCTACAAGAATTTCTGAATTAGATGGGAACTAATATTTTTCATTTTTCTTTACTTAAGAACCTTTTAAACTTTAATTTGATCTCATTTACTAAACTTTTTTCTAAACTGGACTATTTTCATTTCTAGAACAAAATTTTGAAACATTCATAAAGAAACTCATTTACATAATTTGCATGTTAAGATTTTTTAAGTGAATAAGTTTCACTTGAGGACAAGTAACATTTTAAGTTTGGGGGATTTTGATATACCTAAAATATATAGTATTTTTAAGCACATTTTTATACCTATTTTTTATGATATTGCACTTTAATGGAGGGTATTTTTTTGTTTTTCTTGCAGGTATAATTAAAATGAGTGATTATGATGAAAGGAGCAAAAGAGGAACAAATTTGGAGCAAAAAATGAAAGATGTGCAAAATTAGCCTCTGGGGCCTAAGCACCGGATGGTTGGCACATCGGCGCCACAGTTGAAGTAACAAATTTATTTAAATTTGGCACAAATTTGAAAGGGTAATTGAAGCATCTTTTGGTTTAAACTTCACTAACTTCCCATCAGCGCCAAAACTCATTTAAAATTTGAACGGATGGATGCATTCTTGGTGGATACATTGAATCTGGACATATTTTAAAGAGACACCAAGGCACCTTTTGGAAAATTTTAAAAAGAAGACTTGAAGATAAGAAAAAGGGTTGTTGTTAAAGGGTGTGATTAGTGTTAAGAGTCATGTTTATGCTAGAGAGTCATTGAGAGTACACCTTTCCACTTCACCACTTTTATTATCAATTGTATCTAGTTTTTATTGAGAGTAGAATAGAGATTTGGAGTCAACAGAGTTGGGTGCCAACCTCTATTCTGTCTTGTAAGGGGAAAACAAAGTTTCAAAGGAACTTCAAGAGTGTTGTGGAGAGGATTTTAGGATAAGTGTTTATCTTTGTTTTACATTTGGTTTTTAAGTAAAACTTATTGTGTTTTCACTATGATTTCTACTTTTAAATCAAGTTGTGATTGAGTTTTCTCCATGGATTCTGTGTAGTTTTCCTTATCTTTTTCCTTTTAAATGATGAATTAATTAAATTATGGAAGGAAGTTATGTGAAGTATAAGATTTCAATATTCAAAGAAGTTGTGATGATTCACTACCTTGGACTTCATTTAATTCTTAATTTGGCCAATTAAGATGTTAAATTTGTTGGGAGATTATGTAAGATCCATTGCAGTATTGTCTCAATCAACAATTAGAAAGAATCACATGCAATTATATGAATAAGAATTGCAGTCCATATGACTTGGTGCAAATAAATAGGAAGATATGCTTATAATGGGGAGTAAAATTAGAGGACTTTAGAGAGAGAGAGGCTAAAGACCCTAATTTGGTTTGAAGTGAAAATTTTTGTTATGAGATGTTAGCCCCCAAGTGGAGGGAAATGAGGGAACTCTAGAGTGAGAGCTAGTATCTTTCTAGCCTAACCCATCTACAAGATTTCAAATCATCAAATTAACCAATTTTCTTTATAGATCCAAGTAAGGGTAGAGAATATAATTGCTTCTATTTGGCACAACACATTTTAGATACTTCAACAACAAAATTCCATAATTAGTACAGATTCATTGAAAGAGGAAAAGATATTTTATTCTCATTTGCTTTGATGCTATTTTAAGGTTGTGCTAATTTACTTTTTATTCAGAAAATACCAAAAAAAAATTTGAAAAACTTCATATCTTAAAACATTCTTTACAAAATCATTTTTAAAAGTAAAAAGTTATTTTTCTTATTTCTTTAAATTTTTAGAAATTTCCGAGTGGGTTCGATATCTCGGGGCTTAATTAAAAAGTTCTATATTAATTGATAAACGATACGTATACTTGCATAGTATCCCATTTTATAAATAATTAAAGTATAATTTCATATCTAAATTGTAAGCATAAATATTCAGTGGAGTCGAGTTTTTAGCGTCGTTGCAAAGAAAGAGATAATATATATTGAAAAACGTAAGGATAAATATTCGGGGATCTGCGACCAGGGTCAGGTCACCTCTAAGTTCAGGTGAGCCAGAGCGGTTGAGTGGTGGAGTCAATTTGGGTTTAAGGTTGCTCCTAGGTGGAGATTCAATAGGAATTTGGGGTTTGGGTAATTTAGCTAGGTTGGGTTTAATCTCTTGGTCACTAGTCTAAACTAGGTCCCCAAAGTGGCTCGTGTAGCTCCTAAAATCCTCAAGTAGGTTTAGGTGAGGTCAAATGCCTGGTTTGGGGGTTTGGACAAGAGTTTAAATGTTTTATGGAGGGTAAGTCTAAGTCCAGAGGGGAAGGGACAATGGTCACCCCTATATGCCAATTTTGGCAAAATTAACTTTAGGATGGCCATGGAAGGCACAATGAGTCATGGCATGATGCATGTTGCCATGGGAAGGTTTCATTCAAAAGGAATTTTTGATTTTATGAATTTTCAATGGAAAATGACAACATGCCCAATTTGGATAAGTTGTCATCTACATGCATGGTATGCTTGGTATGATGCCATGATTAAATGTTTTAAATGCCATGGGATGATGAAGAAAAGAATGATTGTCATGCATAAGGGTATGGGCCTTTTAAACATGCACATGATGATTTTGACTTTTGAAATTGATCATGGGATAATCAAATGGGTTAGAATTGATTGAAATTGGATTTAGACGTGATGGAATTTGATGTGAATTTGAAATTAGGGCATTTTGATTAATCATGAAGTTCAATTTGGGGATTTTAGGATTTTGAGACAAAATTGAGGATTTTGGTTTGAGTTAGGTTTGAGTTTAGGTCTAGCCCAAAAGAGTTCAAATTGGTCTAGGGCAATGTTATGAAGAGCATATAATTCAAAATTAAAGAAATTGAGTCGGTTATGGGGTTCAATTTGATGAAATTTGAGGATATGGTCAAATTTGTGAGTTTTTATCAAAAATTGAAACTAGGGTTTGGGGTTTATTCAACTGGACTTCAAATTGGTTTTAATTGAGATTGGTTATGTCTAATTAGGGATTAGAATTGAAATTGGGAAAATTTGGGATCAATTTGGTGGAAATTGGAGTTGATTTGGGGATTTGGCAATTTTAGTAGTAAAATTAGAATTTTTGTCAAAGTTGGTTAATTTGGTCAAATTTTGGGTGATTGGGTGATATGGGGATGTTTGAATTGATTTTTAGGATTGAATTGGGTAAAATTTGAATTTCTGCAATTTTGGGTATCTTTAGGGTATTTTGGTAATTTGGCTAATTTTAGTAGGTTTGGGTGGTTTTGGTTCAATTGTTGGTTCAAATTGTTTTGAGTGAGGTTTTGGAATTAACTTGGAGGTTTTTGTAAACTTTGGGAATTTTGGTTTGAAAATTAGGATTTAGATTGGAATTAGGGTTTTGGAGGCATTTGAACATGGTTCTTAGCCATGCCTAAGCACTTTGGGACCAAGCCTAGCCAAATGAAAACCTCTTTATGAACCTTCACATATTGATCATAGTCATCTTAATCAAAGACCAGAGGCTTGGGACTATCCATGTGAGTTTCATAAAGGGGTAGAGAGGAATTGGTTTAGGTTTTTGAATGAGTGGGGAATTCAAAGGATTAGGGGTATGTGTACAAGTCTAAGCTTCAGTCACCTACGGTTGCCCTAAGTTCAATCATTTCTTTGGGAACTCATTTCTGAACCTCCACATGTTGGTCTTGAACCTACCAAGTGGTTTTGAGGTTTGTAATCATATATGTAGGATTTCAAGAAAAGCTTGGAAGTGGTTTAAATTTCTAGGTGGTGAGCTCCATCTCTAGTCCTCTAAGAAAGACAAGGGGAAGCCCTATGGCTAGATCTTAATTACTAAGAGGAAGTTCAGACCTCACCAAAAATGACGTCAACACCAACATTGTTGAAGGCCATCAATTTCATTTATGTAAATCCTCATATTTCTACAAGAAATTTACAATACCTATTGTTTTCTCCAACTACTTATCATTTTAGATTTTAACACCACTTATTAAAATATCAAATGCATAAATAATGTGATTTGTTGACAATGTCCCATGGAAAATAGAAGTGGAGTTTGTATCCCTACAAGTGAACACTCCCATTGCCATCCATGTAGTGGTGTAAACACCCCAATATATTTATACGTGTGAGGTTTATTGATAGATACATTCTCTTTAAAGGTGCGTAAATATAGAACCATCAAATAATTTTCGAATGATAATAGGTAAAGAAAGAAGTAGATAATGAAAAACACCATAAAATACACGTGACCACAATGTATTTGAAAGCAAGAAACATCACAACTTGCATATGATATACCCTCTACCATCTCCTTTAAAACTTAACAATATATAAATCCTTATAAAAATCTATATAAAATATCCATCTTAGAAAACATAGTGTTATTATTTAGTATGGTCATTTGTGACACATATAAAATATTTTCTTAATGTTATGGTCACCAAAAGGATGTAAACATCTACATTAGGATGGTTGCTTGATAAGTAATCACAACACTCCAATCAGCTTAATTATTATAAACATGGGCTAATAGTTGTAGGCTTCACTTAATATGCTTTGTTCAGGCATGAAATGTTGGATTTGTTTTAATGTTGATTGTTGAAAGTTGTTGCAAAAAATGGTTGTTGAATTGGAGGTTTGAACATGGAAATTGCTAGAGTCACCGCAATTAGATGATCTCTGCGGTGATAACATGATGGGCCATATAATTGGCTTCAGTGGAAGATCGATCTAGCCATTGTTTTTTGTTTTTGAACTTACCATGATATAAGATTGGAACCAATAAATACATAAAATCTTATAGTCAATCACTTATCTTTTGTGTCACTCAATCAGAGTTAAGGTTATCCCTTAAGTTGAGATATCTCGTATTGAGAGGTAGGCCATGATGTGTTATTTCTTTATGGTATCAAAGAAATCATTTGGGAAGTTGACAGTGATATATTAGATTGAGTTGATTAATGATGAAGGAATTGTATTGTCCTATGAAGATAAGTTACTATAACAGACCAACAAGATCTTGATAGAGTGTTGCATCAATAAAGGGTTGAGTAGTAGACCGATACATGTGGAGGTTTGCACGCAAATGAGTAGAGACTAGTTTGTTGTTTTGTAAGCTAAAACAAATAAGCAGTTATGTTAAATATGCTCTTTGAACTAGAAAGAATCCAATGGGTGTCTTAATGTTATGAATGTCAAAACAATACGACTATTTTTAACCAAAAAATTTCTTGTAAAATTGTTGGTATAGATTATGTAATAAGAAAGATATTGATTTTGTCATTGTAAATGATAAAAATATCATATTAAAAACTTAAAATTTAAATGTGAGACATAGAGAAAGTAGCACTGACTGTAAAACAATTATGCTTTATGAGTGCGGAGATCATGGAACACCACTTTTGGTTTGCTTTTTTTAAGCCATATAAGGCTTTAGAAGTATATAAAATATGGAAGGATATTAGTGGTTGAAAAATATAAATTTTTTAGCAATATAAATTGAGTCATCAACTTTGTTATGGTGAAAGGAATTTAAAATATCTAGTTGATGAATTTTGCGATGACAGTGTAGTGAAAGAACTTGAAGAAAATGAATGTGGTTATTTTGGTGACCATGATTAAACTTCAAGATAGTTTAATCCATATTATTGGTTAACTCCTAAAGCAATGAGGAGTGCCTTATGGCATGCCATAGATCTATCTAATTGTTTTTTTTCTTGTATGTAATGAAAGTAGAGAATCAGTTGATTTGAGAGAGGTGATGAAAACATCCAGATTTTGTATTGTAGTAATGCTTAGAACTCCTTTGTCATTGTCATGTGCTATTATTGATGTTTTTTTATCCTGATTGTAAGATGTAGGATCCATGATAATTATTAGTTTTTGTCTCAACTCCAGTATTGATTTTGGGTACTATGTACAAAATTATAGTTTGTTGCATATAAGATGATAACATATAGGTTGGGTAGAATGAGCGAGTATGCAAGTGAGCATGGAGCTAGGTTGTATTGTTGAGGGAGAATAGTGTAGGTTAAACAGAGTGGTGGAGGTAGTTGATTAATGATCAAGCTTATGCCTTATTCATGCAATTACATGTGTCACTCAAGTAATATAATGCTTGTGTCCAAGATCATTACTAGAGGGCTAAAATTAAATTACTAAATTTATTTTATTAATATGCAGGCAGTTGAGGTCGGGAATCTATTCGTTGATTGGTTTGAAAATGAATGACTTTAATATATACAAAACTTTGATTTTGAAAACTAGTATTTTAATTTTGAAAAAAATGAGACCGAATAGATCTCATACATTTAATAGTTTAAGTGATCGAGCACAACACCACAAGTAATGCACCATCTCGAGAGATGGTCATACTACATGGTGATTAACTCTTTATAAACTAAATAATTTATGGCATCCATTTGGTTAGCGAAATATTTTTTTGTGTGACATATAATTCCTCTATATAATATTGAAGATTAAGTCAAGTTGCTTTTACTTGGGTTCCTAGTTACCTATAAGGTTAATCCCTATAGTTAATCACAACATAAATGACTGAAGTCACTTAAGAAAACTCTCGATTTAGATCAAGGGTTTTTGTCTTCAAGAAATTCAAAATTAAGTTTTCAAGGTTGGACATGGAAGATCCAAATGAGATAGTCTCAAATTTGAACAACTACTTTTAAGAGTCAAAAGAACTAGAAGTAGAAGATGTCACAGATTTCGAGGAGAACCTCAGTGACTTGTCAAACTATCATACTATTTTGCTTTACATCTTGCGAGTGACCTTATTTTATGTTTACTCCTGCTAATTTATTTTTAAATTAGGGCGTGCACCTACACAGTATATTGTTGTGCAAATAACTTAGATAAATCAGAGTATTTACATCGTACCGAATGAACAACCGCAGAATCCTAAAAAGTTAGGAGCTATACTGCACAACAAGATTGTGCAAAACTTTAAAAGATAGAATGAGAATTTATGTCATACTAGGTGAACAACCTTGATGTCTTATATATTTTTTGTTATATAATACTAAGAAAATTTTTGCTGAAGTAGATTTGCTTCATTCTAAGTCTTGATTGTCATTTGAAGTCATCTTCTATCCACTTAAAACTTGTTCTGCTTGTCCCGAACTCCTTATGATAATGATCGCGGGTTCTGTGAGCATGCCATTATTGTTGAGTCTTGAGGCTAACTAAGTGGTTCCTCCTAAAAGTATAATGACATCCATTTGGTTAGTGAAATCTTTTTTTGTGTGACAGATAATTCCTCTATATAATATTGAATATTAGATCAAGTTGCTTTTACTTGGGTTCCTAGTTACCTATAAGGGTAAGCGCTATAGTTAATCACAACATAAATGACAGAAGTCACTTAAGAAAACTCTCGATTTAGATTAAGGGTTTTCTCTTCAAGAAATTCAAAATTAAGTTTTCAAGGTTGGACATGGAAGATCAAAATGCGATAGTCTTAAATAGGAATAATTACTTTTAGGAATCAAAAGAACTAGAAGTAGGAGATGTCACAGATTCCGAGAAGAACCTCAGTGGCTTGTCAAACTATCATACTATTTGGCTTTACATCTTCCTAGTGAAGTTATTTTATGTTTATTCCTGCCAATTTATTTTAAAATTAGGGCTTGCACCTACACAATATCTTGTTGTACAAATAGCCTAGATAAATAGGAGAATTTACATCATACCGAATGAACAACCTCATAATCCTAAAGGGTTAGGAGCTATACTGCACAACATGATTGTGCAAAACTTTAAAAGATAGAAAGAGGATTTATGTCATACTAGGTGAACAACCTTGATGTCTTTATATTTTTTTTGTTATATAATACTAAGAAAATTTTTGCTGAAGTAGCTTCACTTCATTCTAAGTCTTGATTGTCTTTTGAAGTCATCTTCTGTCCACTTGAAACTTGTTTTGCTTGTCCCGAACTCCTTATAATGATGGTTGTGGGTTCTGTGAGCATGCCATTATTGTTGATTCTTGAGGTCAACTAAGGGGTTCCTCCAAATAGTATGACCTATTGTTCTCTACCCTAGGGGCCTTTGCAAACATATGCAAATAAAACATGCTACATAGTACAATAAAAGAAAATGCAGTAAAAGAAAAGTAACAGCGCATACCTACTGCTTCTAATGATGCTACAAAAGGGGTAGTACTGTAAACATATCATAATAATGTGTAAGATAATTAAACGGGTCATAAAGGAGATATGTAAACATTTATGTATGAGTAGGCAATTATTATGTGTATGAAAGATCAGAGTTAGCCATAAGAAATCAAGGGTAGGCTCAGACTCATAACCCTCAAAGGGACATCCATAGGAAACTGTAAGCAATCTATGTGTTTTGTTCTGTCCAACCTCAGGTATAAACCACCACCAAAACAGTCGAAGGAGGGCTAGTCCTAACACACTCATGCTGATTAACAAATGGACTTATATAGGATAACGTTATATATATATATATATATATATATATATATATATATATATATATATATATATATATATATGTTTTGCAAATCGGATAGTTCATAATCCGAGTAGGCAATTATTATGTGTATGAAAGATTAGAGTTAGCTATAAGAATTCAAGGGTAGGCTCAGACTCATAACCCTCAAAGGGACATCCGTAGGAAACTGTAAGCAATCTATATGTTTTGTTCCGTCCAACCTCAGGTATAAACCATCACCAAAACAATCGAAGGAGGGCTAGTCCAAACACACTCAAGCTGATTAACAAATGGACTTATATAAGATAACGTTATATACATATATATATATACATACATACATATATATATATATGTTTTGCATAGTCCATAATCTAATCTCCCTAATTGAAGTAGAGCTACCGACAAACTAAAAAAGCAAGGGCAACTCCTCATCGAGGGCTGATCAATAGTAATATTAGTCCTGCAACCTCACAAAGGTCTGTGGGCCAAAAGATATTATCCTATTAACCCACTTTTAGCACTAGAAGCATTTCACATCATTGCCTTTAACCTTATACCTTCCAACTTATAGCCGCACTCGATGATCCATCCATGGTCATATTATAAATGTCCCACTCGCCAACAAGGGTCTGGATAGCATATCCAAAACTCAAACCCTTGAGCATTGGGTTTTATTGTATGTTAAGTTGTAATAGAGTTTTTCATTAGTATCATAATTTGAAGGGTCATAAATCGTATCTTGGGGGGTCCTTAAGGGTTTTAGTTTTTTCTTAAGTATGTTTCAATAATTGATATATTTTGAAGATGATTTTCTTTCAACAAATTATAACAAACACAAATTTTCTTTAAAATGTCCAAAGTCTTGCAAAATGTTGGAGAATAACCCTAAACAAACTTTATAAGTCCTTCAATCATTTTAAGTTCATCTTGTGTTATTGTCTGTTAAGTTAATATCCCAATTATATTAGTAGTCTTTTACTTCAAGTTCATCCAATGATATTTTGAATTATATTTATATTTTTATAATTTTCTTGTTATTTTAAATAGAATATTTGGAAAATATTTTTTCTTATTTTCAAATCCCATTTTTAATGTACTTCAGTGAACTCATTAAACCTAATTTTAGTTTTCTAATTTATATTTAATTTTTTTATGATTTTTAATTAAAATAGAAAATGATTAGCCTAAATAATTAGGGCATTATGAGTTAGGGGTATTCTCAGATTTTAAAAAAAATAAAGAAAAATCTCTAATAACATGAGGAATAAGCCCACAAAATTTCATGCCATGGTGGGCAATCTTTCATTTTTTATGATTTAATTAAGTTATGAGGTATTTAATTTATTAATAACTAAATATTAAATAAATATTTTTAATTTTTTATCCATAATATTCTTCTCAGTTTATAGAGCACAGGGGTATTTTTATTTTATTCTTCTAATTTTGTTACACTAAAATATGAATTTTTGAAGTAACATTCCATTTTCTTGATTTAATTAAATTGCAAAACCTCTGTTTATCCACATAACCAAGGGCATCTAACTCAACCTCGACGGCTCCAAAAGACTATGCGGCATGCTCCCACTGGCTACACTTTCCACCTCGGCTGCTGACTCGGTTCGTGGTCACATGTGTTGAATCAAATCGATCTGCCATCCACCACAATCTAAATTGTTGATTTCAAATACACACGAATGGAAGATATTTGTTCATCGTCTCAAATGACCTTTAACCTTAGAACCAAACACTCTAATGTTATGATCTCACTCAATATTAAATCAAATTAATTGTAGTTTGTACCTACACCTTCATCTAAGTGAGACAAACACATATATATCGGTAGGTGGACATGAACTGTTCATTTCTTTTAAAAAAGTCCAAAATGAGGAAAAAATGAAAGTTTTTAGCTTATACCTTTACCCAAGTTGTGAGACCTCAATTAGGTTGGTTGAGAAGCTTCTCCTTGCATCCACGAACCTCCTCTAAAGGTTGGTTCCTTTGTTTTGGAGCCTAAGTATGACCTAAACCAAATGGTGAGTTGGGTTTGGTATAGAGCTATGGTAGAGGGTTCAGGAGAGAGGGCATTAGATTGGTGAATTGGTTTTGAGGTATGGTGAAGCTTTTGGAAGAAACAATTTGAAGGTTAGGAGAACTTCATGGAATGGTCGATAATGTTCTTGTTTTCAGTGAGGAAATTAGTGTTTTAACATGGGGGAGTGGCTAAAAATGATGGGGATGAACTTCGTATTAGTTTAGAAATGGTCAGGATTTAGTTGATAGGGCTTCAACAAGTTTTGTTCACTTGTTCATTTTGGTCGTGGAGGTGGTCAATTTAAAAGATCAGCTAAGGGAGGGAGGTGAGGCTTCAATTAGCTGGTCAAAGGTCGCTTAAGTGGAGTTGAGACAGTGGCCATGGTCTAATGGGGGTGAACAATATTAGAGGGGTGAGATTTTGGGTTTTTTGCTTATGGATGGCTCTCGGGTTTGGGCTTACCGCTGGCAATGGTGGGGTGGTGTAGCTTGGGTGGTCACCATATTGCTAAGGGAGCTTAGTGGTGGAGGATTGTGAAATCAATTGTGTGGTGCCATGTGTTCAAGGGCTGAATTGAAATGGAAAGAGGGAAGGGGTGCTTTTGGGCCAACCATGTTTTTGTTTGGAGGAGGTTTGGCTCATACCCAAGGTGGCTTAGGCTGATAGGGATCAACTTAATTTTTGTGGACAAGTCCCCATCATGAGCATTTCGATTAATTTTAGGTTTAAGTGAATCATTGAAGTGGTTAAGAACTTTTTAGGGATTTTGAAAGAGGCTCCACCTTTTGCTATTTTTGGTGTGATGGCTCACATGTGGCTCATGCATAGCTTCATGGCTTCCATTTGGTTTGGATTAAGCTCGTGCATGGCCTACATGGCTTACATCAAAGGAGGGGGAAAATTTCAAGCATGGATTTAAATTTCATTAATTCTAAATACAGTTGATTAATCATGGGAATATTGGACTTATGGTATGATTAAATTTGATGTTGGGGTTGAAATTTGTCATTTGGGCTTGGGTTTAATAGACCTTTGTTTCTCTAAACTATGGCTTTAGACGTCTCCCTTGAAGTCTTGCTAGTCCAAGTTAAAGACGATGGTAAAGAAAAGTTGTTATACTACTCGTAATCTAATTCCTACTGAAATAAGGTATCCTGCAATTGAGAAGCATTTCTTTGCTTTGATCTTTGTTGTTCAAAAGCTAAGGCACTACATGATCTCTCATAAGGTGACTCTTATTTCAAAATTCAATCCTCCGTCGTACCTAATGACTTGACTAACACTCTCTGAAAGGTTGGTAAGGTGGGAAATGATACTACTTCAAATTAACATAAGCTTTGTGCCTCTGTGTGCCTTCAAAAGACTCATATTGGCAAACTTACTAGAAGCACACCCAATACCGATAGGGTCAACTCTCAATAATGATCTGCCCGATGAAAAAATATTGGATTTCGAAGATTCCAGTGCTCGGCATTGGGAACTATACTTCGAATGAGCTTCATCTGCCCATAATGATAAAAATACACACACAATTGTACTCGACAAGGTAGGGATAGGGCTAATATTTCTCACTCCAGGCCAAGCGATGTTATCATTCTCCTACTACTTAACACAGCCGTGCACAAATAATGAGGTTGAGTAAGAAGCACTCATAACCAGCTTAGAACTTATGATTTTGATGGAAATCAAATAAATCAACGTCTAAACGGGCTCTCAGCTCATCATTAACCAAATTTCTTAAATGTATAAAACCTTAAAATCAAGGCTTGAGCAGTATTTTAGCTACATGATCAAGCTGGAAATAATTCTAGATGTTAAAATTTTTAAAAATTCCAAGGTGAGAGAACTCATTAGTAGATGCTTTAGCAAATTGCAAAAGAGTTTTCCAGCCTGGAGGAGGACTGTGCTCCAATTTTAATACAAGAATGGCAGGTTCTCTCTTAAATAAACATGAATAACTTTCACAAGATTGGTGTCGATGCATAAGTGACAGCTACCGAGAAGGAAAAAAAAGAAGACTATGATAGTCATTAATTGAAAATTTGCAAACAAGGAGATTATCAGAGGACAGTTCTAGTGCAAATGAAATCAAATAGTATGTGTTGTCCTACGCTTTAGTGAACAACATACTCTAACACAGGTCTTTCGACCAAATGTGACTATAGTTTTTGAGAAAATCTAAAGAGCAAGACATCGTCAAAGAAGTCTAATTAGTCCTTTGCAGAGCACACTAGTCAGGGACAAAATGAAAAAGAAAATAAAAAGGCTCGAATATTATTGGCCGACGATGATGGCGGACTGCATGGAAACTGCTAAAAGGTGTCACCAGTGCCAAGTGCATGGGGTGGTCTTACACCAACCTCCCAAACTACACCCAACAATTGTGTTTTGGTTGTTTAAGTGTTGAGGCACATACATAGTGATCCCCATAGACACTCCGTTCTCCAAAGGTCATCGGTTTATCCTGGCCTCCACGAACAACTTTTCTAAATGGGCAGAAGTAATACAACTCAGACAGGTGAAGGAAAACTAGGTCCTCTAGTTCTTCAAAACTCAAATCGTCTATAGATTTGGAGTGCATTGAAGGATAATCTAAGATAATAGGACAACCATCAAGAACATGATGATAAATAACTTTTTCCAAAGGCATGGTTTAGATTGGAGATATTAGACAATATAGTACCCTAAAGCTAACGGTTTAGTCGAAGCCTTCAATAAAACTTTATTTCAAATTATGAAAACGATGTTAACCGACAACACGAGACAGTGGTACAAGCAGTTGCTAGAAGATTTGTGGGCTTACCGTACCACATACAAAACACTGACATGATTAACATAATTTGCTTTAGTGTACATATTTGGAGCTGTACTTCTGCTCGAGGTACAACTCCCATGTCTTAGAATTGCAGCTACCAACAAGATAACATAAGAAGAAAATGCAAGGATATGACTCGAGAACTTGATAGTTTGCATGGTAAATGTTTGCAAGATCAACAAAATTTAGATTTGTGTCAATCAAAGATGATACAACTCGTGAAAATTAGTTCAACCAAGAGCATTCCGAATTAGCGATTTGATTTTCATACTCTGAAGACCTATTCTTGCTCACTGCAAGGTGGGTGAGAAATTTGAACCAACATCGGAGGACCCTTTTATTATCAAAAAAACGTATTCAAGGGGATCTTGCCAGCAGGTCAGTTTCTAAGGAGAAAGATTTATGCCTTCAATTAATGGGCAGTATTTATTAAAATATTATGCGACATAAAAAAGATGACCCATTTGTAAACTGGGGGAAATCAAAATAAATTAATAAGAAACATGAAATGAGTTTTCTTCTCTTCTTTGATTATGTTCCACTTGCACACTCAAATCTTTGCTCTGGGAAAGTCTCTCATGCCCATTAGACCGATGTCTATGAGCTTCTCTCCCTAATGACAAATAAAAATCCCTAAACTAAACCTAAAAGTGATAAACAAAATGCAAACATGACAAAGCAAAACATACAAATACATAAACAAAACTAAATAAATATAAACGACCTTGAAGAATTTTAAGTCAACACACTAACATTCTTCCTATTTTTCACAGGAAAATGTCAGGGAACATACTTGTATTCACATTTTGTAGTGGTTTATGCTTGCATCTGGACTGCTAGTGCATAGAAAATAGAGAAAGGATTCACTTAAATCTTGACATGGAGCAGGTCAAAGTATTTTAGAATAGTCTGTTGATGTCGATTGTCAGCCATGAGGAAGCTAAAGGAAGGGAACTCGTGCTCAAATTTCGTTCTCAACTGCCAAAGCTACCAAGAGAAAAATTGAATTAACAAAGCTAGAACAAGGTGCTGACAAGATATATAAAGGTGGGGGACATAAGTCCACAGTGGTCGCCATCGCATAAGGCATATTGGATGCCTCAATGGAATGGTACCATGATAAAGACTAGATTAACTCGCACACTGGGCGGAATCCAGAACAAAATACTGAAGTGTGTGGAAGAAAATGAGAAAGAGACACTCCTGCCTCAACCCATGGAGGAGGACTTGCCTGACTTTGAATTCCAGATTCTTGTGTATACCCCTGGGGAGGCGTACTCTATCCTCATGATAGAAAATTTTGATCTAGAAGAGGATAACTTGAAGAGGCCCATCTTAGCGCCGAGCTCCCATACCACGCAGGTTACCAACCCTCTTGCTCCAAGGGAACCTACCACCAGTTAGATCATTTTATAGGAGGAATGGAATGCCTTTAGACCATTAGATGAAAATTCTTCCTACACTTGCAGAGTGTCGATGGCGAGAGGGTCAATATATTTGAGGGATTAAAGTTATTCACCAGAGTTTTCATAAAGGAAGGACATGACATTTGGAAAGACAACGAGTTGGATATCTTGAAAGAAAGACCTAATTTGAGCCCATCCATAGGAAAAGAGGAAAGGCTAGAATCATAATACAATATGGTTGTTGCTACAATTTCGTTGTTGACAGGGACTTAAAACCCTCGGGGCATTTTAAGATATGACCAAGTGGACCCAATGCCACTCATTATAATTTAAATAATTAGGAGATTGGTAGCTTGTAATATATTACCTTTGGATTTTTGTTATGACAGTTACATAGTCAATATCAATGAAGAAGGGGACTACAACTCGTTCTAAATCGACCATCATGATTTCAAAAGGCAGTTTTGCACCATCTCGCTGTTAAGCGAGTGTTATATAATTTTTGTAACGGAGCTATAGATCATGGGACCTAGAGAGTTTAGGGGTCTAGTGAAAATACCCATCCCACTCAAATCTGTCCTTATACTTCATGGAAAAGGCACAAACATGGCAAAGCATTGTAACCTGAGGGTGGCTTGACAAAGGATCTCAATCACACTGAGAAGGATGCACCCAAACATGTGCCCCATCCACTATCTTCCTGTGCTGGAGTTACAGGGACATGACCCTTAGAGCTATTGTGGCCCCGTCAACACTCGAGCACTTGGGCACACTTGAAAGAGCATTCCTCGGAGTGCAAGGTGTTCATAGTAGGTCCCGTGGAATAAGGGGAATCGTGATAGAATAGAAAGCTCAGGGAACTGTTATGAAATGCCTCGGCTGGAGGCTTGACATGACTAGGATATTATTAAAAATTACTTGATATTTCCTTCTACGATGATGATGATATTATTGTTAATGTATTATTTTACATTTTAGTGTGAAGAAGAGTACTAGCTGCCCTTTGTTTGCTACACCCAATGTTTTGCTACTAAAGACATCTAGGCAGGTCTAGAAACGCCGAAGTAGATACTCATGAACTGGAGTAAAATGTGACATTAACCAAAGGGGAGGAATCTAAAAAAATGACATACATTAAATAATGAATCTTCAATAACATCACAAACTAAAACAACTATGTCCAAGGTGTAATTTCCTATGGATGGCCATTATAACTAACAAAAATATTAAAACAAAACAATCTTTAACAACATGATAAACTAAAACAACTATAGGCAAGGTGTAATTTCCTTTGGGCGGTCTAAACCTAGCAAACATTTAAAATGTCATGAGCTCAGAATAAATTTTGACTGAACTCATCTCGTGCGACTTTCGCTTACCTTTCTCTCTCGCTAGTTAGATGTAAGGCTCTCCTAACATGAAATCACGGCTTTCGTCAAGCTTATCTATCTTGTTCTTCATTAGGATGTAAATCCTCCGGCATTCCTTCCTAATGAGACATGGACATGACATCAACCTTTTGAGAACTAGTATAAAATGTCCTTTAATGTAATACAACATCCATTCTCCTCTGCTAGTTGGCTGTAAGACCCTCCTGACATGGAATCACGACTTTCCTCTAGCTTACCTTTCTTCCTTAGTTAGAATGTAAGTCTACTGGCATTACTTTCTAATGAGACAATGACATGAACTTGACCTTTTAGGATTTTGGTCTATGACCTTCGTTAATGGAATACCACATCTCTTATCCTCTGTTAGTTGGAAGTGAGGCCCTCCTGACATGGAATCATGACTTTTCTCAAGCTTACCTGTCTTCCTCTTAGATGTAAGTCCATAGACATTCTTTTTTAATGAGGCAAGGATATGACATCAACCTTTTGAGAATTGGTATAAGACCTTAATTTAGTGCAATAAGACATCCATTCTCCTCTGCTAGTTGGATGTAAGGCCCTCTTGATACTGAATCATGGCTTTCCTCAAGCTTACCTATTCTCCTCTTAGTTAGGATGTAAGTCCATTTGGCCTTCCTTCCTAACAAAATAGGGACACAAAGATGTTTCTAGGACCCTTTGCTGGGTCCTGACACCACCTTTCACCAGTGAAGACTTTGACCCAAGTCAGATACTCTACATTCCCAAGCTGTTGGAATGTTCTAGGGTCTAGTTGGTTAGTTTGGCCAACACTAATATGTGCGGCGTACCTATTGGGTACAAGACACATATTGGGGGTCCATTCTTTGACCTCACTTTTAAGAGGGTTTTCCCACTCCATGTGGGAACCTAAAGACTTGAGCGTGGTGCTTCCCTAATAGCCTTCCTAAATGAAAAAAGAAGCTACTCACCTACCTAGGACCCCAAAATAGGGTTTTTGAGCTTCATAAGCTTAAGCCCAGACCTTAACCCCTTTTTGAGTTGGTCTAATGTTATGGCCTAGTATGGACCAAAGACTGTCCTCTCATATATAAGACATACACTATGTCACCTATGAAACCCAAAGCTCTAGCAACCTCCCTACAAACCCTATGAACCCCTATGACACTAAATTTTTAATAAAGAAGGAGCACCTACCCAAATTGATCCTTGTCCCTACTAAGGCTGTCTCAACCTCAATTGACTATTAAATCAACATGAAATTCGACCACATAAATTTGACCCCTAAAGCTTGGATCCACTACGAGCCATCAAACCAAATCAGGCCCAAGCCAATTTGGGCCAATTATTGGACTAGTGAGCCCATCGCAACAAAACCTAGCTCCACCCAGTGTGGTCAAAACATCAAACCACATAGGGGACAAATTGAAACTATGAAACTAACCTTCATAATTTAATCATAATTTATCTAATCATTTAATTAGTTGAACTATGGAAGACCATTGGATTAGGTATTTGGGCTAGGCCTTAGCACATCTAGGTTAGCCCTAAAGCAAAGAATCCAAAGCCCATGACCCATCTTTCCAATGACCCATCCTCCATGGGTTACCCATGACACAAACCTAACCCATCATGGCACATGAGTGACAAAATTTTTAAAATAAAGTAATCTAACCATAATTTGAGCACTAAAAGACAAAAATGACACACCTTGCCATGCCACTCAACACATGGCACCAAGGTCATGGCCCCTTAAACCATCCCTTGGTGGGTTAAACAAGACCAAACCTATACTTAGTCACCCACCAGAAGCTTCTCCAATAAGCCCAAGCACTCTCCAACGCCACCCTAACTATTATTGGCGCCACCATGCCCAACACTTGGAAAATTGAAAAATCTACCATCTACCTACCAAGGCTTCTGAAAATCCTCTTCACATGTTCTAAAAAGCCACCCGGAATCCTCATGCAAAACCAAACTTCTCCATGGCCTCCCATGGCTATAAATAGCCATGATCGGAGGCCTTCACCAAAGCACCAAACTCCCTTGGTAGTCATTTAGCCCCCTTGCTCCAAATACCAAATCTCTTCCGACTGACCAAAGCAAGTCATCCCTACCATCTTTAGGCCACTTCCACAACTAGATAACCCAAAGTTTAGCACTAAAATCCAGGTAATTTTTGGCCTCAACATGAACTTGCTCGAAACCCTAATCCAACACTTCCATAAGCTTCACATCACCTCAAGACATCTCCCCCAATCAAAATTAAAGCTTCCCGAGCCCTCCAACCTACTCCAACACTAAACCGAGTAACCATTTAGTCTAGGCCATACATAAGCCCATCTACAGTGCAAATTGAGGCAAGGATGAGGTTTGTGACATCATTATCAAGCTCACTATCAAGCTAAATTGAGCCCTCTCCTCTTGGGAGAAGGTATGTATTCAAATTTTTAAATTTGAGCCTCAGGTTAGGCTTTTATGAAAAAATGAACAATTCATGCCAACTTAGCCTCATAAATAGGTTTGTTTCGACTAGATGAAGGTGTAGGAGTAAACCCCATGTGATTTGGTTGAGAATTGTGTGAGATCTTAAGGTTTGAATAGGGAAGATTCTCGATTCTCTGTCTCGTGGGGTCGATGAACAATGTCATTTGTTTCCATATATTAGAAACGTGATCAAACGACGTATTCATTCAAACCAAAGGCAGCGGACCGTGGGATAGCGCGACATCCACATGCAAAACACAACCAATCAGCAGATGATGCATGAGATTCCGACGACATCTTAAATGAGAGATTTGTTTTTCAAATTAAATAAATCTAGACAAATCCAATAAAATTTAAAATTTCACATATTCCTAAATAAAAATAAAAATACCTCTAGAAAGTATTTTAATTATTTATAAATAAATATAATGCTAAAAAAAATGAAATTTTGAGGGATATTTCACTCTGTCTTTGGAAAGATTTAATGATTTCTCTTAGGTCTCCTTAATATTAAAATGACTAACTTATTACCAAAATAATAATTATTTTGAAATATAATTATAAAAATTAAAATAAAAATTAGAAAAATGTAAATCAAAATGGACATTAACAAGAAAATTTAGTACAGTAATCCTCAACATTGAAATGACAATTTCCACTCATAAAATATAAAAATGAAATTTAGGAACCTAGGGGTAAAAGTGTCAAATTGAAAATTTACATCTTTGTGCAAATTGTCCCATAAATCTAACCTAAAACACTACGTTAAACTTAGGGACATAGCCTAATGAGGGTTTAAAATGGCTGACATCATGATTACCCCTTTAATGATGAATTCACCCAGGCATCGCCCAAATTGAGCCTGACTTGGTTAAAGTTGGTTTAGGTCTAAATTAAACTTAAACCTAACCCAAGTAAACTTAAATTGGAGTCTAGCTAATTAAAGTCAAGTTAGGTCTAATCCAGATTGGACCGAACTCGGCTCAAGTCAAACTAAGGTTTGGCTTTGGTATAACCTATTCTAGACATAACCCAATTTAAACCATCCTATGTCTAATCTAACTTAAACCAAGCCAACCATAAAACACTATAGGTCTAACCTAACTTAGAATTAGTTCAATTTCAATGACTTTAGGTCTAACCCAAGTTAGACCTAAATCAATTTAAACCATCTAGGCCAACCCGACCTAATTTGGGTTAACCCAAATCAACTTAAACCATTCGGGTCAATCTGACTTAACTCGATTTCACCCAAATCAACTTAAATCACCTTGTCTACCCGACCAAACTCAGTTTAACTCAAACCATCAAGGTCAACCCGACCTAACTCCGATTAGCCAAAATCACTTAAACCACCAGGTCAACCCGACCTAACTCAAGTTAACCCAAATCAACTTAAATCGCCGGGTAACACAACCAAATGATGGTTAACCCAAATCATCTCAAACTATTCGAGTCAAGCAGACCTAACTCTCAACTTAACCAAAATTAACTTAAATCACCATGTCAACCCACCTAACACTGATTAACCTAATTAACCTCAACCCATCTAGGTCAACCGGACCAAACTTAGGTTAACCCAAATCAACTCAAATCACCAAGCTAAACTGATCTAGCTCGGGTTAACCTAAATCAACTTAAACCATCCGGTTCAACCCAACCTAAACTCAGGTTAACCCAAAACAACATAAATCACGGGACAACCAAATCTAACTAAGGTTAACCCAAATCAAATTGATCCATCTGGGTCAACTCAACCTAACTCCGCTTAGGCTAAATCAACATAAATCATCAGGATCAACTTGTCCTAACTTGGGTTAAACTCAATGAACTTAAATCACTGGGTTAACCCGACCTAACTCGGATTAAAAATCCGTTCAAACCAATCATGTAAACCCCAACTAACTAGGGTTAACCCAAACCAACATAAACCACCAAGTTAACTCAGGTTAACCCAAATCAACTTAAATCACTAGACTAACCTAAGCTAACTCATGTTAACCCAAATTAACTTATGGCACCGGGTCAATTGACCTAACTCGGGTCAATCTAAATCAACTTAAATCACCAGGTCAACCCGACCTAACTCAGGTTAACCTAAATCAATTTAGACCACCAGGCTAAGTTGACCTTGTTGACCTCATTTTTGATGAGGTATTCTCTTCTTCTTTTTAGTACTTAGGATCTAGCCTTAGGCTTTTCCTTCGACTGTCCTAGAGGATTAGAATTGGGACCCACCATTTAGAAATTCAAACCACTTCTTAACTCCCTGCAAACTCCACAAACTTGATTGTAGACCCCTAATCACCTAGAGGGTTGAAATCAAATGTGGAAGTTTAAAGGATGAGTTCCTATAGGACTCTTTGGCCTTAGGACTGCCACAGGTGGCCTGGTCTGGTGAAGGGCTGACCTACATACACACTACACTTATACACTACACTTTCACACACCTCCTAAAACCACACCCATACCCAACTTGACCTTCTGACTCATGAAGGTGATTCACATGGATGGTCCTTAACCCCTAAGCCCTTGGCTAAGAGGGTTAGGAACAACATAGTGAATGCCTCAAATGAATCCTTTCATGGCTCATATAGGCTTAATATGGCTTCATGGCTCAACCAAAATGATTTCATTTCACTTACATTTACCCAATCTTCAATTTTCCAAATTTTCGATTTTTGACTCCGGGACCCTAGACCCGCCTAGCTTACCCAAAACCCTTGAAATTACCCAAATTTTTCCAAAATTCTCCAAATCACCCAAAAATCCTCAAAACCAATCCCAAACATTCCCACATCACTCAAATTGATAATCCATAGCCAAATATACCAAAAATTCCAAAAATACCCCCCAATACCCTCCAAATACCCAAAATGCCCCTCTTGACCCAAAAATCCAAAAATTCAGAAAATTTCCAGAAAATTCCAGAAATCCCAAATATTCCCAATTTCATTTTGTCCAACTTTACTATGGGCCAATTTTGTCAATTTACCCCACTTTTATCAAAATCCCCAATTTGACCCATTTTAACCCAAAGTGAACCCAATGTCAAACCAAACCTACCCAATTGACCCAAATTCTGGTCCAATTTAATTCTAAACTTCAATTCAACATCCACAACACCAGTCTAGACCAAATCTAAGCCCAATTTCAGTGGCATTTGAATCCAATTTCACTTTTGACCTTAAAGCCCAATTTGGATCCATGACCCAAACTTAGCCCAAACTAACCCAATTCAACTCCAATTAACCCCAAATCTTTTCTAAACCTTCCCTAATATCCCCAGAAACAAAACACTAACATGATTTGCCCAAAATTTTGACCCAAACCCCACTCAAATTCAACCCAAAACCAAAAGACCCAATTTTGACCTAAATCCAAACCTAACCCAAATAAGCCCAAATCCCAAAACCAAAACCCAACCAAAGTTGAAACCTCTTTGAAACACTCCCATAAACATTTCCCAACATTAATTTTACATCAATTTCAACCTTAGCCCAACATTGGCCCAAATTAGCCCAATTTGACCTACATTGGCCCATTCACCAAATCAACCCAAATTCAACCCAATTCAAACCCAAACCACCTCAAATTCATTTCAAATCACTCATGACACACCCCTAAACCAAATCCAACAATTATTTGGCCCAAAATTCTACAAAATTCCCATCCATGAATTCATTCTTAAACCTAAAGGCCCATCCCCTTTAGCCTTCCTAAAAGCCCATCAAAAATGATTTCAAAAGGCCCAAAATTCATCCAAAGCCCACATGACACTTCCCCTCATCATCCATTTAATCAAAATCACCCCTAAGTTTCAAAATCATCATTAAACCATTCCAAATAAAGCTTCATGAAAATTCTCCACCAAAGTACCAAAATTCCTAAATTCTACTTCCATGAAATCAAGCCAAGCCATCCTAAGCCATGAAGCCATGCATGAGCCACAAGGAAGCCATGAGAGCCTCTTTACATGTCACCATGCCATTTTGGGCAAAAGAAGGAGACCCTTTCCTTAATCTCCTAAAGTCATTAGCCTTAACCATGATTCCCCTTAACCCAAATTTAATCTAAATATTCTTAGAAAGAGACCTCACCACCTTTCGACCAGCTGACCTAACTTATTCTCTCAGCCTAAAACCAGGTCATGGGAGGTGAACCCAACCCAAACACATGGGTTGACCCAAACCAAGCCAAAATGGCCTCTTCCCCATTCCATTCCAAGCCATCCCCTTTACACATGTCCATGGCCAATTGATCGCACTAAACCCCGACCCGACCCACCCGAACAAGATGGTGACCAGTGCTCGGCCGGCCAGCCTACTGTGCCACCGAAAAACACCATGGCCGAAAGCTCACATGTGAGCCAACATTGAAATTCCCCTTGCTCGAAGTGTCCCAGCCCAAGTGGCCACCATTCGTTGTTCTTCTCTTGCATAGAGCAGTCGATCCCCGACCTTAAACCCCCTTGGGAGGCCCTCCACCCTCTCCTATTTAAACACCACCCCCTCTCGGCCATGAGAGGTGCTCGAACCGTACCTTATCGAAACCCCCGCCAAAATTACTCCGCACCACTCTCCACACTTAGAGCAGCTTGATCCCCAAGGTGACAATTTGCTCTAATCCCCACCAACGAGCCCAATTTCTCAGCCAAAATTCCACCCAAAAATAGGACTTCTCCCAATTCTCCACCAAACTCAAATTAAACTCACCCACACCTGCACAAGGTCAAGAGAAGGAGTTCCCAAGTGAAAGCCCCCTCTCCAGGCCACCCATCTGTTCCAGACTCCAAGCTTTGTAATCGGTACGTGGTCGAAATCATACCCGGACAATTCACCGACCTCAGGGACTTCATCTAGAGCTTGCTTGGACCCAATCGAAGGTGACACAACTCTCGCATCGAAGCTTCACTTCTCTGAGCAAAGGTATGGACTCACTCTTCTTCCCGAGCTTACAGAGATTCTCTATTTAATTTGAGTCAATTTCAATACATGTTTACCATATGGATGTGTTCGTCTCCTTAAGACGAATCTATAGAGCATAAGAACTCGAAAATCCATTGAGAATAGAGTGAGAAATTAGGGTTAGAAGGTTGACGGTCACGGGTGCACACCAATCGTAGACGATGACTGGGAGCCATCGAATCGAGCGTGTATCGAGCGGACGGTCTGGATCGAGCCGGACAGCGCGATGGTGCATGAACTGCGGGCCCCTGGAGAGCTGAGTCGGATGGCTGCGCCGAATCAGAAGACGACGCGTGGCCTTTCGGAGCTGCCTAGGATGGCGTGGCGCCGCGTGGATAAGTAGGAAATTAGGGTATTTTTTGATTTATTTAATTCCCTAAACTTCAAAAATGCATAACTTTGTGTAGGAAAATCAGAAAAATAAAATAAAAATACCCTCTTGCTCAGTGGACAGAGGAGAATAATGTGGAAAAGAAATCATATAATTTCATCAAGTATTTTATTTTTAATTATTTATTTACTCTCTGCACTATTTCAATTCTCCATGCATGTATACAATTCACTATGGCATCAGAGCATAGGGCTTTTGAAGCCTCTGAATTTGGGAACATTCCCTGAATTTTCCAAAGTCAGAGGCCACCCCTATGAAGAGTTATTGATTTTTCAATTCTAGGTCACTATTCTGAATATTTTAATACCCAATAATTAGCATATTGTGAAATAAATTCTAGGAAAGTTTGGTGATGTTTCTTATGACCAGAGAACCCTAGGAAAAATAGTTTTTGAGTTAACTCACTTGTAATAACCCTAATTGGCTTAAACACCCAAAATGGAGCTTTAATTAATTAGAGCTAATAATACATCAAATTGACTTGAAATCAATTCTCCACTGACCTTTAGGATCAGAGGAACCCACCATAAAAGTTTGAAGTCAATTAGACTTGGTTAACCCTATCAAATGGGTTCATTAAGCCATTTAGCCAAAATTAAACTTCAAAAATTCATAACTTTCAAAATACTTCTCAAAAATTCACAAAATTGGTTTTGGAGCCTCTCTGATATCAGGGGAATTTAAGAAAATTAAAATTTCAATTTTCTAAAAAAGTTGATTTTTTGCATTATTTTAATATTTTTAATAATTAAAAAAATAATAAAAATCACAAAAATAATAAAATTCACTAAAATGTCACATTTTGAATTTTAACCACTTAGGAACAAACCCCATATTTTTCTTGAGTCTCTATGATGAGATATTAAATTTTAAAGCCCTAAGGTAATTTTAAAATTAAAAAAATCTATTTTCTAGTATTTCCACTAAAATAATTCTAATAAATCAAAGAAAAATCAGAAAATTGTAAAAATTGGTTCTCTGGCTTCCTTGATATCAGAGAGATTTTTTAAAAATATAAAATTCATTTTTCAACCTTTATTTTATTTTTAAATTAATTAATATTCCAAAACTCAAAATAATTATAATAAAAAGAATATAATTCAAAAAATCACCAAAATTGGTCCAAGTGGTTCTCTGGTCATTAGGAATGTCCCATAATTTTCTTAAGGACATAAACTTTCCCTTGGTCATGTTATTAAATTTTCCTTCAAAATCCCTATTTTCCACCAAAAATAATTACATAAATAAATTAAATACAGAAAAATCACATTTTCTCCTCTAATGTCTTGATTGACATATGTGTGAAGTCACATAAAAATTTCAAATTCATTTAAGCTCAATTTAGTGAGTTATGAAATTAGTAAGTTTAAAGGGCAAAATAAGTAATTAAAATTTTAACCTATAATTAAAAATTTTAGGTTTAATTAAAATGAAAGAGTAAAATATTTGATCCTAATCTGATTTGGATGATTGAAATTTAAATAATTAAAGGGTAGAAACCTACCAAATAATTTAAAAAATAATTAAAATAAACCTTAATTAAATAATTAATTAAATTTCGAAGAATAATGAAAATTGGAATTATTAAAATAGGGATATTATTAGGAATAGATTTGCTCTTTAATTTAAGAATCCCTAAATTAATCACCTCAATAATATTTAATTCCTAATTAAAATGATAATCCAAATTCAAGATTTAAAATGCTAAAAGACTTAATCATTAAATTAAATTAAAGTTAAATTATTTAAATTAAATCCTCCTAAAATTTCAATTAATTAATACTTTAACAATTAAAATTAAATCATCTTTAAAACATAAAAAAAAATAAAAAATTAAATTAAAATTAAAAATTAAATTAAATTAAAATTTAAATTAAATTAAAATCTAAAATAAAATTAAATTAAAATTAAATTAAAGTTTAAATTAAATTAAAATTTAAATTAAATTAAATTAAATTAAATTAAATTAAATTAAATCACATTAAATTAAATTAAATTAAATTAAATTAAATTAAATTAAATCACATTAAATTAAATTAAATTAAATTAAATTAAAGCATGTTAAATTACATAAAAAAAATAAAATCAAGTTAAAATAAAATTAAGTTAAATAAAATAAAATTAAATTAAAATTAAAACTAAACCAAATTAAATTAAATTAAAATTAAATTAAATTAAATTGAATTAAAAATAACATCACCTAAGACATAAAGAATTCAAAAATAAATCTAAAACAACTTGAACACTATTCCAAACTTAAACCCATTAATTGAAATTAAATTAAATCATAAATCACTTGAACATTAATTTACCCTCAAAAGCTCTTGTTGTCATAACTCCTAAACGGAGTATTGAGTGAAGTGTTACTTCACTCATAGGATATTCAAATGTCCTAGTTCATCGAGCGAGATAACAAAACTCGAACTCCTGGATGATTAATTCATTTGTATAATTAAATTCTCTTAGACTTAAAATAATCCTAGAAGTATTGAAAAGATGTTTAAGATTCGTCTTAAACACTTCCTCGATATGATAGGATATTTATAAGAACAATTGAAATTAATTGTTCTTTGATGAAGAAAATCGTCCTTAAACCAAAACACAAGAACCTAGACGTCATAGGAGATGACTAGCTATAGGATTAGGACCTTGGTAGAAAACCATAATCTTTCCCTTAGCTTTACCTAGGAACTTGCTTTAAATGCTTCAATATTCTAAATTGTGTTTAAGTGCAGCTTGGGATGACGGGAAGACCCTCCAGGTACGCTTTTATTTTATCGCAATTTACTTATCGCAATTTACTTAATCGCATCGCACTTACTTTTCTTGCATGATAAACAACTATCGCATGAAAACCCACACCTTTAGGATAGTCCCTAAAACCGAAACCAAAACTAAATTAAAAGTCATTACAAGATAAAATTCACCGTCACAACATTTCAAAATATAAAACAACTCAAAATTTAATCACAAACGAACAACAAAACTACAACTACAACTAAATTAAAACGTCTTGTTGGATGATCGGAATACATCGGATGATGTAACCTACGTGTTGCTAACGGGATTTCCTACGGTCTAAATGAAAGTGTGGAACTCATTTAGTTGAGTTTAGCAAATTCATCTGGACTAAGTGAATCTGATAAAAATAACGATGTCGGAAGGATGGAACCGTGGGATCTTAACCGGTGTTATTATAATCAACTTTAAGATTTGTTTTAATTAAAACATAAAAAAAACACTTGGAAATTAAGACCTTCTCTGAACCAAAACATTTCTCTCATCTCTTGATTTATGACTTCTAAAACTAAACCTCTGCAACAACAAGGAGCTCGGAGCATGGTGGGCAGCACGGCCATCGTCATCAAGCAAAACCCGAGTCTACTTCACAGAAACTTTCTTAGAATTAAATAACTAAACCATAGGACTTCGAGGTAGTTTGCTTAGTGCAACATAAATCCTCAACCTTTTTGTTAGGCATTTGCATTGCAAATTAAGCCCTAACCGGTCTTAGGATTCCGAGGTAGTCGTCTGATACGACATAAACCCTCACATCTTCGAGGCTATTTGTGTGATCGCATCATACGAATATAAGTCCTAATTAATTAAAATTGGCAAGATCAAAATATTAAATAAACATTAGGGCTTTCCTAAATTCAAGCCAAATAATAGGATAGTCGGGAAATTACCGAAGTTCGCTTCGAATCTGTGATTTCTCCTACCTTTCTTCCTTCGAATTCCCAAAATAAAATGTTCCAAATTTGATCCATTCCCTATTGAAATTCCAAAATTCAATCCTCGAAAACTTAAACTTTGAAATTCTCGAGAGCAGAACTACCGATTATTATCGAGAGTTTTCTTAGGTGATTCCCGTCACTTAAGATGTAATTAACTATAGGGGCTTGCCCTTATAGGGAATTTTAAGAACCTATGTAATATAAACCCTGTTTAATGTTTTCATATTAAGCAGGGGAACTTGTCGGCAAATAAAATGGTTTCGCAGACCAAAAGGATTTCACAAACCTTCTAGTTTATTTAATCGAGCCCAACCATCAAACAGTGTGCCTATTCTTCGGAATGGACACACGTTTTGTGGTGCGGTGCTCGTTTATATAAACTATTTGAGATGTGAGATCAGTTTGATTTCATATCTTAAAATTTTTAAAATTATTTTTTAAAATCAAAATACTACTTTCCAAATCATATATATATGTAAATTAAATTTAAAATTCGCCGACAATTTCTGTTAGGCGACCCCTTTTCAAAATAAAACACCTAACCTAAAAATATGCCGACAATTTCTGGCGACTCCGCTGGGGAGTATTCCTCTCTCCATTTTTAATCGTATAGTTTCCGCTTTCAAAAATCGGTAGTGTATCCATGTCCCTAGTGGATCAAACTACCCTTCTTTCCGTTGGAATACTATGTTCATTTCTACCTTGAACGAGTATAGCCAACATTCTCTCGGATTTTGGAGCCACTGTTTAGACACCCCTAAACAGAGATGTTCTGAGATCCTTTTGCCTCTTTTTTGAGGTGGGGTGGATCCCCAATAGGTGTTAGTTTAGGAGCGGTCCTTCGAGTCGAGAAGTCTTGCATAAGACTTTCTTTTCCTTTCCAATTCTGAATCGAATTCCTTACCTTCTCTACACCTTTCGAACATTTCGTTCCTAATAAACAAACCCTCTAATGAATGACTCTTTTAACAAATAACACCTTTTTTATAAATACATGAACAAGAATGTGTTCGGACTCTTTTCGATTCCTTTCTTTTCGTCCTGATGAGAAGAAGCATAACTTGGGACTCACAATCAGAATCTACCTTGCAGAAATGGAAGCCCCAAAGCTGATTTTCTCCTTCACCAATGGACTGGACTTTGTTGTTTACAAGGATGAGCTGCCCGACAAAGGGATCATCCGGTTTGGACAAAGATTCGAGAACACAAATGTCAAGATCTCTGACGTTACCCTTTTCGCACTGACAGACAAAGTATCTGAAACTGAAAGACCTTTGATCGAGTTCAACCTTAAGTCAACTCAAGAGTTCCCTCCCCTGCAAAGGGTTCCAGCTGAGAGGAATACCACTATCCATAGGAGGACCGTTATCTCTACCCCCACTGGTCTAGTCGTCTCTGCACCTACCCCAGCTTCCGCCAAACTGAAGGGGAAGGAAGTTCAAATTTGTAACGAGCATGTTACCGTGGAGGGTACAGATTTCCGTGCAAGACCTTCTGTTTTTGAAATTGGGTCCGACTCAAGAGTTCCACCCCTAACACGGATTCAGAGAAGAAACAGAGGTAGGAAGATTGCCAGAAAGGCCAGAGCTGCTGAAGTCGTTTTCTTAGAAGGAATCCCTGAGTACACACCACTACCTGAGTACATACCATTGCCTGAGTATACGCCGCTTTTGGAAGGAAGTAGATTCCATCCCCTTTCCGCCGCAGCTAACGAGGAAAATGTCCGTAGGATTGCTTCTACATTACCTCGACCCGCATACTGTAGCGACAGCCGAAAGAAAAGGGCTAGGATTACACCATTTGCCCGACTACAGACTGTGATAGAGAAGTTAGCAAAGAAAGAGAAATGTCCTATATCATAGATTTTGAGAAGAATAGGGCGGGTGCCGGCCAAATCCCATCTTGGACCGCGAGTAGAACCCGTTATCGCCACAAAAAAGCTGAGTAAGAAGATGAAGGCTAGTCCACCCGTTGTTGTTTAAGGTTTACGGATCGTGGAGGATACCACCTTCCAAGCATTCAGCTCGACGGACCATCCGGTCCTAGGCCTTCTGTCGCTAGAAGGATGGTATGGCGTCCTACTACCGGCCAATTAAGACCGAAACAACGACCGGAAAGGAAAGTCTCGTCGGGAGACTCGAGTCCGAAGAGAGCGCCACTGCAATGAAGGGGACTCCCAAAAAGGAAACCCGACAGCCATCGCATGATAACTGCGAAACCGCACGAAAAAGACCATTGGAAGATGCTATGGAAAGGCTAAGAACTGATATTCAGTGATTAGCAATAGAAAGAGAAGAAAAATTCGGAGATGAAGTCGACTCGTCAGAGTTCATGGATGATGAATATGCAGAAATTAACATGGTTGAAACATGAGCATCGTCAGCTTCGCAAGGTGCTCCGGCAGCTGTGGAAAGAGATGAACAGGAAGCATTAAGAGCACAAATTCGATAAAAAGACGATACAATCTCTCAATTGGCAAAAGGATGGAAGAGATGGCCGCAGCCTCTAGCCACTCTTTAGAGTCGGGCTCAACCCCCAAGAGAAACGCCTCCGAAGTTATTCATATTACGGACGGAGGAAAAGAGATTACATTCGTTAACGGAGACGATCGACCAAAGAAAGATTCTACCCGTAACATGATTCCGAAAAGGATATCAAGAGCATGGTGGAACGACAGAGTGCGAGAAGCCTTGGCACAATCAAAGAGCGGGACATCCATTCGGACGGGTAGACCTTACCCCGAAGAATTCGACGTTGTCCAATATCCGAAAGGCTTCGTACCACCTCTGTTCAAGACCTTTGATGGAACCGAAAACCCTCGGCAGCATGTTGCACATTTTCGTGCCAGTTGTTGCAATGCCGGCGGAAGTGATGCTTTACTCTTCCGACAATTTGTCAGCGACTCGTCGTGGATCGCCTTTGATTGGTATGCGAATTACCGGTGAAGACATTTTCGAATTAGAGAACCTCTTCATCAAGCGATTTGCCGGAGCTCGACACCACATCACTATAGGTGATTTAGTGGTAGAGAAGCAGAAGCCGAACGAAACTTTGGTGGACTACATACTTCGATGGAGGAATCTAAGTATGAAGTGTGAGCCACAGCTTCAAGAAAAGCATGCAGTCGGCATTTTACTTAAGAGCATTCATGGCCCGATAGCACTTCTCCTCATGGGATTTACTATTAAGACTTTCGAGAAGTTGTTAAGCAAGGCCGGAAGCTTGCAAGAGGAGGCGAAGCAATTAATTTTCACCGACAAAACAGACAAACAGAAGCCCGTGAATACTTTTGAAAAGAAGTCCGGATCGTCGCAACGAGCCGATAAAGGCAAGCGACCAATACAAACACCGTCGAACGGCCGCGAGTAACCTCAACGTAATTACCAAGCAACCCCGACCCGACTATCGGTCATCTCAACAAGTATGAACAACCGCCTCGTCCACAACGTACGTTAAGGGAGCTTTTGAGCAGGGAGTATCCGTTCAAGAATGAGGCAGTGCCGAAAATGTTTCACAGTCTGATGAAGACTCCAGATTTCCAACTGCTAGAGCCCAAGAGACTAGAAGAAGTCGACAAGAAAGGTGATCCCAACTTTTGCCCTTACCACAGGATGCTCGGGCACAAGATAGAAGATTGTATTACCTTCAAAAGTTGGCTCAACGACAATCTTCGAAAAGGGAACATAACAATCCCGAAGGAATACATGAAGGAACCCCAGAAAGGAGGTTCCGTCAATGTTATCTCAACGGATTTCATTGTTCCAATAGATCCCTATGCGACTGATGATGGATGGACTACCGCTTGGACAAAGTCTTCGAAGAAGATTTTGGATCGCATCCAAACCACTTCGGTGCGAGCCTCAATTCAGAGTTCGAAACCTGTCAAGGCGGCACTATGACTTGCTATAGAAGAACCACCTCAACAAGAGACGATTGAAGAAAAGAAGAAAAGTGATGAAGAAGAGAAGACCGAGGCTCTTAAGGCTAGGCTAGGGGCTGCTTATCCTAGGATAGTTGTTTCCAATTCGGGGAGAAATCCCTCGAACCTCTCGACTCGTATGATTATCTCGCTCACTCCGGTGGGATCTTATAATGATAAGGGTTATGGCGTTGGCTACGTTTTAACTGTTTCTAGCGATTACGTAACTAGCGGCAACCAACCTAATCCGGACGTCGATTCCGATACAAATAACAATTCTCAAATCATACACAATCTCAACGATCACAATGACAAAGAAGACATCCACCAAGGAGGCTACGAGAGTTCAACAAGCAACGAATCTATTTGCGAGTTTCGAGGAGCTCCGAATCACAATAGAGTTAGAGCCTTCGCACTCGAAGCTAATCCGGAAGAACCCGTCATCCCGATTCGAAGGAGACACCAAGCAAACTCAATACTAGATTCGAAGAAATCACGAAGTCAACTTAAGAAGTGGAAGAGTTCTACCTCCGAGAATGGGTCCAAAGGACAAAGGAAAGCGGTGGTTGTTCGTGAAGAACCGACCCCGGCAGAAAAAATACCCATTCAGGAAGAAATCGAGACACATGAAAATAAAGTGGACTACAACGTGCTAGCCCATCTTAGGAAACTACCAGCCAAATTGAGCATCTACGATGCTCTCATCTTATCAAAGGAGATGAGAGAAGCTTTGATCAAGGCCTTACTTGATACAGAAATTTGCTTAGCTCAAATGACCGGAGATTCCTTAGATGAGGTTTGCTCGTTAAAGGAACAAGTGAGGTGTTACCTTCACGGACAATGACCTACTACTCGGGACGACGAGACCACAACCAACCGTTGTACATTTCAGTTACAATTAGGAAGTTTACACTCTCCAGAGTATTGGTGGATCCAGGAGCATCAATCAATATAATGAATCTTCGAACGCTAGCATACTTGGAAATTGATGCTCGTGAGCTCGAAGCGGACAAAATGTTATTAAGAGGATTCAACCGTAAAGGAGAAAGAGCCCTCGGGTCAATAACACTGCTAATGAAGACCGGTGACTTAGAAAAGACAACGAACGAAATTTCATATAATTGATTCGAAACGTCATTCAACGCTCTACTTAGGCCGACCATGGATACATGAAAACCGGATGGTACCATCATCTCCGCATCGATGCATCAAATACTACGATGGAGGGGAACAGATGCATCAAAGGTGACTTACAACCATTCTCCGTACATGAAATTGGAATCCATGAAGATGCAGCTTATTACGCACCCCCGAAGAAAACAATCTTCTCCAGAGATACCATAACAAATGAAGCAAAGGAAGTTCGGGACGATGAAGAACCTGAAGTTCAAGTCCAACAGTCACTCACCACTCCCTTAGAGCGAGATGGTGAAGGTTTCTCCACAACTCGCATCCGGGGTCGAGGTCGGGGACGAGGTCGTGGCAGAGACGTTAGGACAGTTGGACGAGAGGAAACCAGCCATCAATGTTGATTGGGAAGACAGTTCTTAAGAAGAAAAAGAAATCAAGCAAGAAGCAGCGACAATAAGTCAGAAGAAGCCGCAATTCAGGATCTCTCTCGAAGGTGAAAAGAAGGAGGAATATAAATCGATGTACGAGAAGATTAACCACTATGTACATACTATGACCCTAACCCCGATCCATTCTAATAAGACCGAGGGTATGGTGGTCAAAGAGGTACGTAGCGGCGGTGCAAAGCCCATCAAATTCTACCGTGGTGCTCCTTCCTCCAAAACTGAAAACATTATACAATTTGAAGATGTCACTTCTTCCGAATTAATGGAATTACCTTTTGAGTGGTACTCTCCCTGTGTTCAAAATTTAATTCAGCGTGGTTTCTTACCTCGACAATGGACAAAAGGTCAATCACAACATTTCAAAAATTTATGGAATAACTCCGGTCGTCCACCCAATTCAAGACATGGTCTCGGATTCGGCACGACAGGATCGGTTGACGATACCGAATTTTGCTTGGTTGTCACTTGCGAGTCTAATGAAAACTGCATGGAAGCTACAGAAGAACTTGAAGATTTACAAATTGGAAACGCTCCACCAGAGTTCAAAGAAGAGATCAAATCTACAATAGATGAGTTAACGGAAGTTAACTTAAGTACTAGCGAAGAACCTAAACCTACCTTTGTTAGCTCCTTACTCAATAAAGAAGACTCCGAAGAAATAATCAAGTAATTAATGGAATTTAAATATTATTTTGCTTGGAGCTACGATGAGATGCCAGGATTAGCTCCAGAGGTCGCAGGCCATAAGCTAGGAGTGGATCCTACTTCTACTCCAGTCAGACAAGGTTCCAGAAGAATGCGTTTAGAAATCGAACAACAAGTCATAGCTGAAGTTAAAAAGCTAATAAACGCAAATTTGTCCGTGAAGAACAATACCCGACTTGGTTAGCCAATGTGGTACCAGTCAGGAAGAAGAATGGTCAGATCAGGATTTGTGTGGATTTTAGAGATTTAAACAAGGCATGTCCAAAAGATGAATTCCCTCTACCGATCCCAGAATTAATGATCGACATTGCTTCAACACATGAAATATTCTCATTCATGGATGGATCTTCAGGATACAACCGGATAAAAATGGCTCCGGAAGATGAAAAACTTACAGGATTCGAACGCCGATCGGAGTATATTGCTACACGGTGATGCCATTCGGATCGAAGAACGCAGGAGCAACCTACCGAGAGCGATGACAAGAATTTTTTATGATCTCATCCACAATCAAGTCGAATGCTACGTGGATGATGTGGTCATCAAAAGCAAAGTAAAGGAAAACCACTCGTATGATTTGAGAATTATTTTCGAACGATTAAGACAATTTAACCTTAAGATGAATCCCTTAAAATGCGCCTTCGGCGTCACCTCCGGAAGTTCTTAGGATTCGTTGTCCGACATCGTGGAATTGAAATCGACCCGAAAAGATTAAAGCTATCTTAGAAATGCCACCTCCCGTAACCTTAAAACAACTACGATCTTTTCAAGGGAAGTTGGCATATCTTCGACGCTTTATCTCGAACTTGTCGGCAGGTGTCGACCTTTCTCGGCATTTGTTAAAAAAGACGCCAAATTTATTTGGGAAGAGAAATGCCGTAGGGCCTTCGAGGACATTAAACAATATTTAATGACACCTCCCGTCTTAGCGACCTGACCTCGGGTAGACCATTGATACTTTACACCGCGACTTTAGACGACTCTCTCGGAGCCCTGTTAGCCCGTGTCAATGATGAGGGTAAAGAAAATGCTCTTTACTACCTAAGCCGTCGTTTACATCCAACGGAAATAAAGTATCCCACAATTGAAAAGCACTGTTTGGCCCTGATCTTCGCCGCTCAAAAGCTCAGGCACTACATGCTTTCTCATAAGGTCAACCTGATCTCGAAATTTAATCCATTGCAATACTCGATGACCCGTCCAACGCTTTCGGCGGACTTGCCGAGTGGTCAATGATATTATTGCAATTCGATATAACTTTCGTGCCTCTTCGTGCCGTAAAGGGACAAGTCCTAGCAGACTTCCTCGCAGCACACCCTTTGCCGGCAGAATCTCCTCTCAATGACGACTTGCCAGATGAACAAATAATGAGCTTAGAAGACCCTAATGATCGACGTTGGGAATTATATTTCGACGGAGCATCTTCAGCACACAAAGACGAAGAATCGCAAGTGATAGTGCCCGTAAGGCAGGAATCGGACTAATCTTTATAACACCGGAGCGGGGGATGTTAAGATACTCCTACCACTTAACAGAGCCGTGTACGAACAACGAAGCAGAATACGAAGTTCTCATAACAGGACTGGAATTAACTATTCAAATGGGGATAACAAACATCAACATCTACGGGGATTCGCAGCTAATCATTCAACGGATCGCCGTACAATACAGAATTTTAAAGCCAAGACTCGAGCAATACTTCCAAGTATGCCATGAAACCGTTGGAACGGATTCCGAATGTGACGATCTACAAAATTCCCGTAAAAGAAAACGCTTTAGGAGATGCGTTAGCCCGCCTCGCAAAAGAATTTGCTCGCTTACAAGATGAATCGAGTGGAAGTGTCGGCTCACTGGACGTCGGGTCCTATCACGGCTCGACATAGACACAATACACAAATCAAAAAAGAAGAAGAATCGACTGTAACAATGGATGTAGAAAACACGAAGATCGGCGACGACCATTAATGAACTACCCGCAAACGAGGAATACTACCGGACGATAGGTCGTTGGCCCATCAAATCAACAAAAGAACTCCGTCCTACGCATTAATAAATAACACGTTATACGTAAGGTCTTTCGATCAAATGTGGCTAAGGTGCCTAAGCGGGTCCGAGGCCCGTGAAATTGTTAAAGAGGTGCATTCGGGACTCGTGGCGCTCACCGATCGGGTCCGAAGATGAAAATGAAAATTAAAAGACTAGGGGTACTACCGGCCCTCGATGATGACCGATCGCATGAAAATCGCCAAGAGCTGTCACCAATGCTAAGTGCACGGAGTGGTTCTACACCAACCTCCAAATGTGCTACATCCGACAATTGCGTCGTGGCCATTTGAAAGTTGGGGCACAGATATAGTGGGTCCAATAGAGCCACCATAGTCAAAAGGACATCGCTTCGTTCTTGCGGCTACAGATTACTTTTCCAAGTGGGCAGAGGCAGTTCCACTCAGAGAAGTGAAAGCACACCACGTGCTACAGTTTTTCAAGAACCAAGTTGTCTACCGTTTTGGAGTGCCGCGCAGGATCATCTCAGATAATGGGTCAGCATTCAGAAGCACGCAAATCAATAATTTTGTCAGGAGACATGGAATCGACTGACGGTATTCAACAATTTACTACCCAAGAGCAAATGGCCTGGCTGAGGATTTTAATAAAACTCTCGTTCAAATTTTAAAGAAAACTTTGGACGATAATAAGAGAAATTGGCACGAGAAGTTATTAGAAGCCTTATGGGCCTACCGGACAACCTTCAGAACTCCTACTCAAGCTACACCTTACGCTCTGGTGTATGGGTCCGAGGCGAGTGTTACCCTTAGAGGTCCAACTTCCTTCACTCGAATTGCAGCTTGCAAACAAAATCACGACGAAGAGAATGCCAAATTACGACTAGAAGAATTGGAAAGCCTCGGAAGGGAAAAGACTTGCGTGCTCGACAGAATTTAGAACTATACCAAGCCAAGATGGTTCAAGCCCATGACAAACTGGTCCGCCCAATAACCTTTAAAGTTGGTGACTTAGTTCTCGTTCTCAGGAGACCTATCCTTGCACACCGGAAGATAGGAGGAAAATTTGAACCCACTTGGGAAGGGCCGTTTGTGGTTGAGGCAGTCTACTCAGGAGGCTCCTACCAGCTAGTGAATTGCCAAGGAGAACGACATATGCTTTCGCCAAACAGACGATACTTGAAGAAGTATTACGCTACCTGATGTTTCGAAGGAATGGATTTTTCATCCCTAGAAGCACGGGTGAAGTAATTACTTATGACTGGGTCCGAACCCAAAAATAATAAAAAATGTGCTAAAATAAATAAAATCATGATAATAAAGTTTTCCTTGTTCTCTCTTCCAAATCAAAATCTTTTTCCTGACCTTTTCCCACTTCATTCCTGTTAAATTAAAAAATACAAAAGTAATAATAAAAAAAAAGAAAAAACTCTGTCTCTAATAAACATTTTCTTAATGTTCTTGTTCTTAGTACAGCCCCTGATCCTTTTCCTTGTCTTTTCATCGTGGAAATGTCGAACGGGCGGTCGGTCCCGAACTTTAGAAATGGCGTAAGCCTTGCACTCGACAAAAGAGGGTGAAAGATGGAGCGATAATAGAGATCGACCCGGACTTCGCACCAGCAGGCCTGCAATACGAGGAAGGTGACTGGGTCCCAGTTGATCGAGAGGGACTGCCCAGTCAGACGGTAATGAAAGTGGGTGGCCCAAGCCACCAACCCAGCAGCAAGAAAAGGAAAACAAACACTGAAGAGGACAAGAAAATCAAGTCTGTAGTCGCTACGGCGAGAGGGCGAGCTTGTCGCCGCCGCGCCTACGTAAATTCGGGAGGTACGAAAAGCTACTCTCACGACAACTCGGCGAAGAAATAAAAATCGCCGTATCCGCAAGATGTTAACTAACCTAGCAGCGGACCAGCGCGACGAGACAGTCGCTACTACCAACACATATACTTCAAGGATACCGGTTCGCCAGAAAACTGAAGAAAGGAGGCCAACTCCGAGGATAACACAGGAAACCAGGGAAATCTCGAGAAGATCAGAAGAAGGAAGGCTACCACGCCACCGGATAAAGCCACCGCAATGCATAACCTTGTTGCGGAAGCAACCCCGGAGGATGTCCCGACGGAGACCATCCCCGAGGAGCCGAGGTATGCGGGGAGAACGCGAAGGGATTGAGCCATATATCCCACGAGTACATCACTGGGCCTCGCCATTTGCGGATTATTCCGAATACGAGCTAGAAAGAATGCGGAATGTCGAGAAGCAAACTTTTGAATACTTCGAGAGAATCGGAGGCGAAGGATCAATATACTGAAGGCCTCGAGCTACATACAGACGTGTTCTCAGAATACGAACAACAACAAATCGTGGACTGCATCCGGGATTTGAAAAGGATTGGTCGAGCAGGCCGCCTAAGAGAAAACACTTACTCAGAACCCCGGAGATGGATGCCAGGGAAAGGGAAAATTACAATACAATGTGGATGCCGCTACAACTTCGCGAGAAGACGGGAAGGAAACCCATCGTGGATACTCCGTCATGGCAAGGTAGATCCAATGCCATTAGTCATCAAAAGGATGGTAAAGAGAATGATAACATGGAGGGTACCGCCGGCGGATTGCATACCCAACGCTTGCATCATTAACATTTACAAGAAGGGTGATCGCATACCCCCGCACATAGATCACCACGACTTTGTCGAGACCTTTCGCACAGTTTCTTTTCCGAACGAGTGTAATATCATGTTCGGATCCGACCTCCGGATAGCGAGGCCCGGGTGAGTTCCGAGGGCCGGTAAAGATACCATTACCGGTAGGTTCCGTCATGATACTAAAGGGAAACGGAGCAGATGTCGCTAAACATTGCATACCGGGAGTACCAATGAAACGGATCTCAGTTACTTTCAGAAGGATGGATGACAGCAAAGCACCTTACCACTTCCAGCCAGACCCAGAGCTAGAGAGCCTCCGGCCTTACGAGCTGTGAGTTACATGGAATATATCACACCTCCAACGTACATCCATATGGCATCCTTGCCAAGGATGGCTTCGAAGGTGATGTTATTGACCATGTACCTCACTATTCAGACATGGATTTTTTGACAAATGTCTTTTTTGGATGGATCGACAAAGATCATACACAGTCCATTTTGAGTCTACATGGATTGTATGAGATGTATTCCAGATCAAGTTGTACGATGTATCTTCAACATGATTGGAATGAAAGTGACCATGTCACATTTTTGGCCTTCACCTCTTTTGTGCAAGTTGACTGGGAAACGCCATTAAAGTTAAATGAACTTCGAACAAAGAAACGAAAAGAAACAAAAAGAATAAAAGAAAACTTTCCTTAAAAATCTAAAAAATGATGAACGCCAAATTCACATGAACATTAAATGAACGATAAAGCAAATTTGAATCGTTAAAGGACAAACAAAATGAACACAGATCTCAAATCAAATCTCAATCAAATTCAAATTCAACCTTCTAGATCTCAAATCAAATCTCAAATCAAATTCAAACTCAACCCTCCAAATCTGAAATCCAATCGTTCTACTCTCTCCTTGTCCGGGATGGAAGCGGTCGATTCCATCGACACGGAGCCACGAGGTTTTTGATTTGGATCTAGTGACGAGGAATTGTATCTAAGCCAAACCAGCAACATTCGATCAACTCTTTTGAATGGGATATGTAGCATCTACATATTCTCTCCTAATCTGTTTTTTTCCACAAAAATCTTTTACAACTTTCATGAAATTCTCGAAACACCAAAATTCCACACTTTTCAAATCTTTGCAAAACTAATTACATCAAAGTCAAATTCTTGGGGTTAAGGATTTTACATCTGAGACTGCATTGCTTTAGGTTCTTTCCCTATCGCAATGAAATACATCAAAATCAAATTCTTGGGGTCGAGGATTTTACATCCGAGACTGCATTGCTTTAGGTTCTTTCCCTATCGCAATGAAATACATCAAAATCAAATTCTTGGGGTCGAGGATTTTACATCCGAGACCGCATTGCTTTAGGTTCTTTCCCTATCGCAATGAAATACATCAAAGTCAAATACTTGGGGTCGAGGATTTTACATCCGAGACTGCATTGCTTTAGGTTCTTTCCCTATTGCAAGGAAATACATCAAAATCAAATTTTTAGGGTTGAGGATTTTATATCCGAGACCGCATTGCTTTAGGTTCTTTCCCTATCGCAACGAAATACATCAAAATTAAATACTTGGGGTCGAGGATTTTACATCCGAGACCGCATTGCTTTAGGTTCTTTCCCTATCGCAATGAAATACATCAAAATCAAATTCTTGGGGTTGAGGATTTTACATTCGAGACAGCATTGCTTTAGGTTCTTTCCCTATCGCAATGAAATACATCAAAATCAAATTCTTGGGGTTGAGGATTTTACATCCGAGACTGCATTGCTTTAGGTTCTTTCCCTATCGCAACGAAATACATCAAAGTCAAATACTTGGGGTTGAGGATTTTACATCCGAGACTGCATTGCTTTAGGTTCTTTCCCTATCGCAATGAAATACATCAAAATCAAATTCTTGGGGTTGAGGATTTTACATCCGAGACTGCATTGCTTTAGGTTCTTTCCCTATCGCAATGAAATACATCAAAATCAAACTCTTGGGGTTGAGGATTTTACATCCGAGACTGCATTGCTTTAGGTTCTTTCCCTATCGCAATGAAATACATCAAAATCAAATTCTTGGGGTTGAGGATTTTACATCCGAGACTGCATTGCTTTAGGTTCTTTCCCTATCGCAATGAAATACATCAAAATCAAACTCTTGGGGTTGAGGATTTTACATCCGAGACTGCATTGCTTGGGGTTGAGGATTTTACATTCGATACTGCATTGCTTTAGGTTCTTTCCCTATCGCAATGAAATACACTAAATCAAACTTTTGAGGTTAAGGATTTTACATCCAATACCGCATTGCTGTAGGTTCTCTCCCTATTGCAATGAAGCACACAAATCAAGCTGTTGAGGTTAAGGATTTTTCTTCTAATACAGCATTGCTCTGAGTTCTTTCCTCATTGTAATGGTTCAATCCAATCAATTCAATTTTTATTTTTTTTAGGTTGAAGATGTTACATCTAAAACCACAAAATTCCAATTTTCATTTCAAGTTCAAATCCCTTCAAATTAATTTTAACAAAACTTCAATCTAAATTGAAACTCAAACTAAAATATGAGCTCACACATCAAAACTTAAACTAAAACAAAATGAAATCTAAATCGAAATTCCCCCAGATCATATGATTTGGGATTCACCTCCTTTTCCTTTCCCCAGCGAGAGTTCAGGAATCACCAGTCTCGGAGATACACTTGACACTCCCCAGCGGAAATTCTTCTACTTTGTCCTAAGTTTGTCACTTGGACATCTGTGTTGGTTTTGTAGATCTTTTCGGTCAACGCTAATTCGCGCGGTGTGCTTGGTTAGCACACCACACCTATTGGGGGTCCATTTGTTAACCTCATTTTTGATGAGGTCTTCTCTTCTTCTTTTTAGTACTTAGGATCTAGCCTTAGGCTTTTCCTTCGACTATCCTAGAGGATTAGAATTAGGACCTACCATTTAGAAATTCAAACCACTTCTTAACTCCCTACAAACTCCACAAACTTGATTGTAGACCCCTAATCACCTAGAGGGTTGAAATCAAATGTGGAAGTTTAAAGGATGAGTTCCTATAGGACTCTTTGGCCTTAGGACTGCCCTGGGTGGCCTGGTCTGGTGAAGGGCTGACCTACATACACACTACACTTATACACTACACTTTCACACACCTCCTAAAACCACACCCATACCCAACTTGACCTTCTGACTCATGAAGGTGATTCACATGGATGGTCCTTAACCCCTAAGCCCTCGAGCTAGAGGGTTAGGAACAACATAGTGAATGCCTCAAATGAATCCTCTCATGGCACATATAGGCTTAATATGGCTTCATGGCTCAACCAAAATGATTTCATTTCACTTACATTTACCCAATCTTCAATTTTCCAAATTTTCAATTTTTGACCCCCGGGACCCCAGACCCGCCTAGCTTACCCAAAACCCTTGAAATTACCCAAAATTTTCCAAAATTCTCCAAATCACCCAAAAATCCTCAAAACCAATCCCAAACATTCCCACATCACTCAAATTGATAATCCATAGCCAAATATACCAAAAATTCCAAAAATACCCTCCAATACCCTCCAAATACCCAAAATGCCCCTCTTGACCCAAAAATCCAAAAATTCAGAAAATTCCCAGAAAATTTCAGAAAATCCCAAATATTCCCAATTTCATTTTATTCAACTACACCATGGGTCAATTTTGTCAATTTACCCCACTTTTGTCAAAATCCCCAATTTGACCCATTTTAACCCAAAGTGAACCTAATGTCAAACCAAACCTACCCAATTGACCCAAATTCTGGTCCAATTCAATTCTAAACTTCAATTCAACATCCCCAACACCAGTCTAGACCAAATCCAAGCCCAATTTGAGTGGCATTTGAATCCAATTTCACTTTTGACCTTAAAGCCCAATTTGGATCCATGACCCAAACTTAGCCCAAACTAACCCAATTCAACTCCAATTAACCCCAAATCTTTTCTAAACCTTCCCTAACATCCCCACAAACAAAACACTAACATGATTTACCCAAAATTTGGACCCAAACCACACTCAAATTCAACCCAAAACCAAAAGGCCCAATTTTGACCTAAATCCAAACCTAACCCAAATAAGCCCAAATCCCAAAACCAAAACCCAACCAAAGTTGAAACCTCTTTGAAACACTCCCATAAACATTTCCCAACATTAATTTTACATCAATTTCAACCTTAGCCCAACATTGGCCCAAATTAGCCCAATTTGACCTACATTGGCCCATTCACCAAATCAACCCAAATTCAACCCAATTCAAACCCAAACCACCTCAAATTCATTTCAAATCACTCATGACACACCCCTAAACCAAACCCAACAATTATTTGGCCCTAACTTCTACAAAATTCCCATCCATGAATTCATTCTTAAACCTAAAGGCCCATCCCCTTTAGCCTTCCTAAAAGCTCATCAAAAATGATTTCAAAAGGCCCAAAATTCATCCAAAGCCCACATGACACTTCCCCTCATCATCCATTTAATCAAAATCACCCCTAAGTTTCAAAATCATCATTAAACCATTCCAAATCAAGCTTCATGAAAATTCTTCACCAAAGTACCAAAATTCCTAAATTCTACTTCCATGAAATCAAGCCAAGCCATCCTAAGCCATAGTGCAAGCCATGAAGCCATGCATGAGCCACATGGAAGCCATGAGAGCCTCTTTACATGTCACCATGCCATTTTGGGCAAAAGAAGGAGACCCTTTCCTTAATCTCCTAAAGTCATTAGCCTTAACCATGATTCCCCTTAACCCAAATTTAATCTAAATATTCTTAGAAAGAGACCTCACCACCTTTGACCAGCTGACCTAACTTATTCTCTCAGCCTAAAACTAGGTCATGGGGAGGTGAACCCAACCCAAACACATGGGTTGACCCAAACCAAGCCATAATGGCCTCTTCCCCCATTCCATTCCAAGCCATCCCCTTTACATATGTCCATGGCCAATTGACTGCACTAAACCCCAGCCCTGACCCACCTGAACAAGATGGTGACCGGTGCACTGGCCGGCCAGCCCACTGAGCCGCCGGAAAACACCATGGCCGAAAGCTCACATGTGAGCCAACATTGAAATTCCCCATTGCTGAAGTGTCCCAGCCCAAGTGGCCACCATGGCTGTTCTTCTCTTGCATAGAGCAGCTGATCCCCAGCCTTAAACCCTTCTGGGAGGCCCTCCACCCTCTCCTATTTAAACACCACACCCCTCTCGGCCATGAGAGGTGCTGAACCAGACCTTACTGAAACCTTGCCAAAATTACTCCAGACCACTCTCCACACTTAGAGCAGTTGATCCCCAGTGACAATTTGCCCTAATCCCCACCAACAGAGCCAATTTCTCAGCCAAAATTCCACCCAAAAACAGGACTTCTCCCAATTCTCCACCAAACTCAAATTAAACTCACCCACACTCGCACAAGGTCAAGAGAAGGAGTTCCCCAGTGAAAGCCCCCTCTCCAGGCCACCCATCTGTTCCAGACTCCAAGCTTTGTAATCGGCTGTGGTCGAAATCATACTCGGACAATTCACCGGCCCAAGGGACTTCATCCGGAGCTTGCTTGGACCCAATCGAAGGTGACATAACTCTCAGATCGAAGTTTCACTTCTCTGAGCAAAGGTATGGACTCACTCTTCTTCCCGAGCTTACAGAGATTCTCTATTTAATTTGAGTCAATTTCAAAACATGTTTACCGTATGGATGTGTTCGTCTCCTCAAGACGAATCCATAGAGCATAAGAACTCAAAAATCCATTGAGAATCGAGTGAGAAATTAGGGTTAGATGGTTGACAGTCACGGGTGCACACCAGTCGTAGACGATGACTGGGAGCCGTCGGATCGAGCGTGTATTGAGCGGACGGTCTGGATCGAGCCGGACAGCTCAATGGTGCATGAGTCGCGGGCCCTTGGAGTGCTGAGTCGGATGGCGGCATCGAATCAGAAGACGACGCGTGGCCTTTCGAAGCTGCCGAGGATGGCGTGGCGCCGCGTGGATAAGTAGGAAATTAGGGTTTTTTTTGATTTATTTAATTCCCTAAAATTCAAAAATGCATAACTTTGTGTAGGAAAATCAGAAAAATAAAATAAAAATACCCTCTTGCTCAGTGAACAGAGGAGAATAATTTGGAAAAAAATCATATAATTTCATTAAGTATTTTATTTTTAATTATTTATTTACTCTCTGCACTATTTCAATTCTCCATCCATGTATACAATTCACCATGGCATGAGACCATAGCGCTTTTGAAGCCTTTGAATTTGGGAACATTCCCTGAATTTTCCAAAGTCAGAGGCCATCCCTATGAAGAGTTATTGATTTTTCAATTCTAGGTCACTATTCTGAGTATTTTAATTCCAATAATTTGCATATTGTGAAATAAATTCTAGGAAAATTTGGTGATCTTTCTTATGACTAGAGGACTCTAGAAAAAATAGTTTTTGAGTTAACTCATTTGTAATAACCCTAATTGGCTTAAACACCCAAAATGGAGCTTTAATTAATTAGAGCTAATCATACATCAAATTACTTGAAATCAATTCTCCACTGACCTTTAGGATCAGAGGAACCCACCATAAAAGTTTGAAGTTAATTGGACTTGGTTAACCCTATCAAATGGGTTGATTAAGCCATTTAGCCAAAATTAAACTTCAAAAATTCATAACTTTCAAAATACTTCTCAAAAATTCACAAAATTGGTTTTGGAGCTTCTCTGATATCAGAGGAATTTAAAAAAATTAAAATTGTCATTTTCTAAAAAAGTTGATTTTTTGCATTATTTTAATATTTTTAATAATTAAAAAAATAATAAAAATCACAAAAATAATAAAATTCATTAAAATGTCACATTTTGAATTTTAACCACTTAGAAACAAACCCCATATTTTTCTTGAGTCTCTATGATGAGATATTAAATTTTAAAGCCCTAAGGTAATTTTAAAATTAAAAAAATGTATTTTCTAGCATTTCAACTAAAATAATTCTAATAAATCAAAGAAAAATCAGAAAATTGTAAAAATTAGTTCTCTAGTTTCCTTGATATCAGAGAGATTTTTTAAAAATATAAAATTCATTTTTCAACCTTTATTTTATTTTTAAATTAATTAATATTCCAAAACTCAAAATAATTATAATAAAAAGAATATATTTCAAAAAATCACTAAAATTGGTCCAAGTGGTTCTCTGGTCATTAGGAATGTCCCATAATTTTCTTAAGGACAGAAACTTTCCCTTGGTCATATTATTAAATTTTCCTTCAAAATCCCTATTTTCCACCAAAAATAATTACATAAATAAATTAAATACAGAAAAATCACATTTTCTCCTCTAATGTCTTGATTGACATATGAGTGAAGTCACATAAAAATTTCAAATTCATTTAAGCTCAATTTAGTGAGTTATGAAATTAGTAAGTTTAAAGGGAAAAATGGTAATTAAAATTTTAACCTATAATTAAAAATTTTAGGTTTAATTAAAATGAAAGAGTAAAATATTTGATCCTAATCTGATTAGGATGATTGGTATTTAAATAATTAAAGGGTAGAAACCTACCAAATAATTTTAAAAATAATTAAAATAAACCTTAATTAAATAATTAATTAAATTTGGAAGAATAATGAAAAATTGGAATTATTAAAATAGGGATATTATTAGGAAGAGATTTGTTCTTTAATTTAAGAATCCCTAAATTAATCACCTCAATATTATTTAATTCCTAATTAAAATGATAATCCAAATTCAAGATTTAAAATGCTAAAAGACTTAATCATTAAATTAAATTAAAGTTAAATTATTTAAATTAAATCCTCTTAAAATTTCAATTAAATTAATACTTTAACAACTAAAATTGAATCATCTTTAAAACAAAAAAATATATATTAAATTAAAATTAAAAATTAAATTAAATTTAAATTTAAATTAAATTAAAATCTAAAATAAAATTAAATTAAAATTAAATTAAAGTTTAAATTAAATTAAATTAAATTAAATTAAAATTTAAATTAAATTAAATTAAATTAAAATTTAATTTCAATTAAATTAAATTAAATTAAATTAAATCACATTAAATTAAATTAAAGCATGTTAAATTACATAAAAAAATAAAATCAAGTTAAAATAAAATTAAGTTAAATAAAATTAAATTAAATTAAAATTAAAACAAAACCAAATTAAATTAAATTAAAATCAAATTAAATTAAATTGAATTAAAAATAACATCACCTAAGACATAAAGAATTCAAAAATAAATCTAAAACAACTTGAACACTATTCCAAACTTAAACCCATTAATTGAAATTAAATTAAATAATAAATCACTTGAACATTAATTTGCCCTCAAAAGCTCTTGTTGTCATAGCTCCTAAACGGAGTATTGAGTGAAGTGTTACTTCACTCATAGGATATTCAAATGTCCTAGTTCATCGAGCGAGATAACAAAACTTGAACTCCTGGATGATTAATTCATTTGTATAATTAAATTCTCTTGGACTTAAAATAATCCTAGAAGTATTGAAAAGATGTTTAAGATTCGTCTTAAGCACTTCCTCGATATGATAGGATATTTATAAGAACAATTGAACTTAATTGTTCTTTGATGAAGAAAATCGTCCTTAAACCAAAACACAAGAACCTAGACGTCATAGGAGATGACGAGCTATAGGATTCGGACCTTGGTAGAAAACCATAACCCTTCCCTTAGCTTTACCTAGGAACTTTCTTTAAATGCTTAAATATTCTAAATTGTGTTTAAGTGCAGCTTAGGATGACGGGAAGACCCTCCAGGTACACTTTTATTTTATTTCAATTTACTTAATCGCATCGCACTTACTTTTCTTGCATGATAAACAACTGTTGCATGAAAACCCACACCTTTAGGATAGTCCCTAAAACAGAAACCAAAACTAAATTAAAAGTCATTACAAGATAAAATTCACCGTCACAACATTTCAAAATATAAAACAACTCAAAATTTAATCACAAACAGAACAACAAAACTACAACTACAACTAAATTAAAACGTCTTGTTGGATAATCGAGAATACCTCGGATGATGTAACCTACGTGTTGCTAACGGGATTTCCCACGGTCTAAATGAAAGTGTGGAACTCATTTAGTTGAGTTTAGCAAATTCATCTGGACTAAGTGAATCCGATAAAGTAACGATGCCGGAAGGATGGAATCGTGGGATCTTAACCGGTGTTGTTATAATCAACTTTAAGATTTGTTTTAATTAAAACATAAAAAAAAAACACTTGGAAATTAAAACCTTCTCTGAACCAAAACATTTCTCTCATCTCCTGATTTATGACTTCTAAAACTAAACCTCTGCAACAACAAGGAGATCAGAGCATGGTGGGCAGCACTGCCATCGTCATCAGCAAAACCTGAGTCTACTTCAGCAAAACTTTCTTATAATTAAATAACTAAACCATAGGACTTCGAGGTAGTTTGCTTAGTGCAACATAAATCCTCAACCTTTTTGTTAAGCATTTGCATTGCAAATTAAGCCCTAACCGGTCTTAGGATTTCGAGGTAGTCGTCGATACGACATAAACCCTCACATCTTCGAGGCTATTTGTGTGATCGCATCATACAAATATAAGTCCTAATTAATTGAAATTGGCAAGATCAAAATATTAAATAAACATTAGGGCCTTCCTAAATTCAAGCCAAACAATAGGATAGTCGGGAAATTACCGAAGTTCGCTTCGAATCTGTGATTTCTCCTACCTTTCTTCCTTCGAATTCCCAAAATAAAATGTTCCAAATTTGAACCATTCCACTATTGAAATTCCAAAATTCAATCCCTTGAAAACTTAAACTTTGAAATTCTTGAGAGCGGAACTACCGATTATTATCGAGAGTTTTCTTAGGTGATTCCGTCACTTAAGATGTAATTAACTATAGGGGCTTGCCCTTATAGGGAATTTTAAGAACCCGAGTAATATAAACTCGTTTAATGTTTTCATATTAAGCGAGGGAACTTGTCGGCAAATAAAATAGTTTCGCGAGACCAAACGGATGTCACAAACCTTCTAGTTTATTTAATCGAGCCCCACCATCAAACAGATGTGCTCTATTCTTCGGAATGGACACACATTTTGTGGTGCGGTGCTCGTTTATATAAACTATTTGAGATGTGAGATCAGTTTGATTTCATATCTTAAAATTTTTAAAATTATTTTTTAAAATCAAAATACTACTTTCCAAATCATATATATATGTAAATTAAATTTAAAATTCGCCGACAATTTCTGTTAGGCGACCCCTTTTCAAAATAAAACACCTAACCTAAAAATATGCCGACAGACCTAACTCAAGTTGACCCAAACCAATTCAAACCACTGGGCTAATCCAATCTAAACTCATGTTAAGCCAAATCAACTCAAACAACCCAAGTAGAATCGACTTAATTTAGGTTAACTCAAACTAACCTGAACTTACCCAATCTAAAATTCGAGTTTGAACTTAAATCCAACGTAAACTGAGTTTAATAAAAAATTAATTTAAGTTGAACCGAACATAGAATTAACTAAATTAAAGGTAGATTCAGATCTAAACTAACTCAGACTTCACCTAAGTTTAACTTAGATTTGACCAAACTTAGGAGGCTTGACTAGAGTCAATCCGGCCTAACCTAAGTTAGTTCTAAATTAACTCTGCCCGACATGGTTCAACTCGGCCTAATTGAGGTTTGTCCAAACCAGTTAATCTTAGCATGACCCCTATCAAACAAAGCCAACCCATATCAATCTATGTTAAACTCAGGTTGATTTAAAATACTTTGAGACTAATCCGAGGTAAAACCAGTCCAACTCGGACTAACTTAGATTAGCCTGTCAGCATATTTTTAGGTTAGGTGTTTTATTTTGAAAAAGGGTCACCTAACAGAAATTGTCGGCGAATTTTAAATTTAATTTACATATATATATGATTTGGAAAGTAGTATTTTTTTTAAAAAAAAAATAAATTTAAAAATTTTAAGATATGAAATCAAACTGATCTCACATCTCAAATAGTTTATAGAATAGGCACACTTGTTTGATGGTGGGGCTCGATTAAATAAACTAGAAGGTTTGTGACATCCGTTTGGTCCGCGAAACCATTTTATTTGCTCGACAAGTTCCCTCGCTTAATATGAAAACATTAAACGAGGTTTATATTACTCGGGTTCTTAAAATTCCCTATAAGGGCAAGCCCCTATAGTTAATTACATCTTAAGTGACGGGAATCACCTAAGAAAACACTCGATAATAATCGATAGTTACGCTCTCAAGAATTTCAAAGTTTAAGTTTTCGAGGGATTGAATTTTGGAATTTCAATAGGGAATGGATCAAATTTGGAACATTTTATTTTGGGAATTCAAAGGAAGAAAGGTAGGAGAAATCACAGATTCGAAGCGAACTTCGATAATTTCCCGACTATCCTATTGTTTGGCTTGAATTCAGGAAGGCCCTAATGTTTATTTAATGTTTTGATCTTGCCAATTTTTAATTAATTAGGACTTATATTCGTATGATGTGATCACACGAATAGCCTCGAAGATGTGAGGGCTTATGTCGTATCGAACGACTACCTCGGAATCCTAAGACCGGTTAGGGCTTAATTTGCAATGCAAATGCCTAACAAAGAGTTGAGGATTTATGTTGCACTAGGCAAACTACCTCGAAGTCCTATGGCTTGATTGTTTAATTCTAAGAAAGTTTTGCTTGAAGTAGACTCGGGTTTTGTCGATGACGATGGCCGTGCTTGCCCACCATGCTCCGAGCTCCTTGTTGTTGCGAGTTTTAGTTTTAGAAGTCATAAATCGGGAGATGAGAGAAGTGTTTTGGTTTAGAGAAGGTCTTAATTTCCAAGTATTTTTTATGTTTTAATTAAAACAAATCTTAAAGTTGATTATAACAACACCGGTTAAGATCCCACGGTTCCATCCTTCGGCATCGTTATTTTTATCGGATTCACTTAGTCCAGATGAATTTGCTAAACTCAACTGAATGAGTTCCACACTTTCATTTAGACCGTGGGAAATCCCGTTAGCAACACGTAGGTTACATCATCCGAGGTATTCTCGATCATCCAACAAGACTTTTAATTTAGTTGTAGTTGTAGTTTTGTTGTTCTGTTTGTGATTAAATTTTGAGTTGTTTTATATTTTGAAATGTTGTGGCGGAGAATTTTATCTTGTAATGACTTTTAATTTAGTTTTGGTTTCGGTTTTAGGGACTATCCTAAAGGTGTGGGTTTTCATGCAACGGTTGTTTATCATGCAAGAAAAGTAAGTGCGATGTGATTAAGTAAATTGCAATAAGTAAATTGCAAAAAACAAAAGCGTACTCGGAGGGTCTTCCCGTCATCCCAAGCTGCACTTAAGCACAATTTAGAATATTTAAGCATTTAAAGCAAGTTCCTAGGTAAAGCTAAGGGAAGGGTTATGGTTTTCTACCAAGGCCCTAATCCTATAGCTAGTCATCTCCTATGACGTCTAGGTTCTTGTGTTTTGGTTTAAGGATGATTTTCTTCATCAAAGAACAATTAAGTTCAATTGTTCTTATAAACATCCTATCATATCGAGGAAGTGCTTAAGACGAATCTTAAACATCTTTTCAATACTTCTAGGATTATTTTAAGTCCAAGAGAATTTAATTATACAAATGAATTAATCATCCAGGAGTTCAAGTTTTGTTATCTTGCTCAGAGAACTAGGACATTTGAATATCCTATGAATGAAGTAATACTTCACTTAACACTCCGTTTAGGAGTTATGACAACAAGAGCTTTTGAGGGCAAATTAATGTTCAAGTGATTTATGATTTAATTTAATTTCAATTAATGGGTTTAAGTTTGGAATAGTGTTCAAGTTGTTTTAGATTTATTTTTGAATTCTTTATGTCTTAAGTGATGTTATTTTTAATTTAATTTAATTTAATTTACTTTTAATTTGATTTAATTTGGTTTAGTTTTAATTTTAATTTAATTTTATTCAATTTAATTTAATTTTAATTTTATTTTAACTTTATTTTATTTTTTTATGTAATTTAACATGCTTTAATTTAATTTAATTTAATTTAATTTAATGTGATTTAATTTAATTTAATTTAATTTAATTTAATTTTTAATTTAATTTAATTTAATTTAATTTAAACTTTAATTTAATTAAATTTTAATTTAATTTTAGTTTAGATTTTAATTTAATTTAAATTTTAATTTAATTTTACTTTTAATTTTAATTTAATATTTTATTTTTTATGTTTTCAAGATGATTTAATTTTAATTGTTAAAGTATTAATTTAACTGAAATTTTAAAAGGATTTAATTTAAATAATTTAACTTTAATTTAATTTAATGATTAAGTCTTTTAGCATTTTAAATCTTCAATTTGGATTATCATTTTAATTAGAAATTAAATATTATTGAGGTGATTAATTTAGGGATTCTTGAATTAAATAATAAATTTCTTCCTAATATTATCCCTATTTTAATAATTCCAATTTTTCATTATTCTTCCAAATTTAATTAATTATTTAATTAAGGTTTATTTTAATTATTTTCAAATTGTTTGGTAGGTTTCTACCCTTTAACTATCTAAGTTTCAAACATCCAAAAACAACTGAGTATCAAATATTTTACCCACCCTTTTAATTAAACCTAGAATTTTTAATTATAGGTTAAAATTTTAATTACCATTTTGCCCTTTAAACTTACTAATTTCATAACTCACCAAATTGAGCTTAAATGAATTTGAAATTTTTATGTGACTTCACTCATATATCAATCTAGACATTAAATAAGAAAATGTGATTTTTCTGTATTTAATTTATTTATGTAATTATTTTTGATGGAAAATAGGGATTTTCAAGGAAAATTTAATAATATGACCAAGGGAAAGTTTCTGTCCTTAAGAAAATTATGAGACATTCCTAATGACTAGTGGACCACTTGCACCAATTTTGGTGATTTTTTAAATTATATGCTTTTTATTATAATTATTTTGAATTTTGGAGTATTAATTAATTTAAAAATAAAATAAAGGTTGAAAAATGAATTTTATATTTTTCAAAAATCTCTCTAATATCAAGGAAACCAGAGAACCAATTTTTATAATTTTCTGATTTTTCTTTGATTTATTAGAATTATTTTAGTGGAAGTGCTTGAAAATACATTTTTTTAATTTTAAAATTACCTTAGGGCTTTAAAATTTAATATCTCATCATAGAGACTTAAGAAAAATATGGGGTTTATTCCTAAGTGATTAAAATTCAAAATGTGACATTTTGGTGAATTTTATTATTTTTGTGATTTTTATTATTTTTTAATTATTAAAAATATTAAAATAATGCAAAAAATTAACTTTTTTGGAAAATTACAATTTTAATTTTCTTAAATTCCCCTGATATCAGAGAGGCTCCAAAACTAATTTGGTGAATTTTTGAAAAGTATTTTGAAAGTTATGAATTTTTGAAGTTTAATTTTGGCTAAATGGCTTAATCAACCCATTTGATAGGGCTAACCAAGTCCAATTGACTTCAAACTTTTATGGTGGGTTCCTCTGATCCTAAAGGTCAAAGGTGAATTGATTTCAAGTCAATTTGATGTATGATTAGCTCTAATTAATTAAAGCCCCATTTTGGGTGTTTAAGCCAATTAGGATTATTACAAGTGAGTTAACTCAAGAACTATCTTCCCTAGGGTCCTTTGGTCATGAGAAACATCACCAAATTTTTCTAGAATTTATTTCACAACATGCTAATTATTGGAATTAAAATACTCAGAATAGTGACCTAGAATTGAAAAATCAATAACTCTTCATAGGGATGGCCTCTGACTTTGGAAAATTCAGGGAATGTCCCCAAATTCGGAGGCTTCAAAAGCCCTATGGTCTCATGCCATGGTGAATTGTATACATGCATGGAGAATTGAAATAGTGTAGAGAGTAAATAAATAATTAAAAATAAAATACTTGATGAAATTACATGATTTCTTGTCCACATTATTCTCCTCTGTTCACTGAGCAAGAGGGTATTTTTATTTTATTTTTAGGATTTTCCTACACAAAGTTATGAATTTTCCAAGTTCCGGTAATTAAATAAATAAGAAAAATCCTATTTTTCTACTTAAGTGACGCGGCGCCGCCTCAACCTCGAGCGCTCCGAACGCACACGCGTCGTCTCCTGATTCGGCGCCGCCATCCGACTCAGCGCTCCAGGGCCCCGCGGTTCACGTACCATCACGCTATCCGGCTTAATCCAGACCGTCCGCTCGATACACGCTCGATTCGACGGCTCCCAGTCATCGTCTACGACTGGTGTGCACCCGTGACCGTCAACCTTCTAACCCTAATTTCTCACTCGATTCTCAATGGATTTTTGTGTTCTTATGCTCTATGGATTCGTCTTGAAGAGACGAACACATCCATATGGTAAACATGCATTGAAATTGATTCAAATTAAATGGAGAATCTATGTAAGCTCGGGAAGAAGAATGAGTCCATACCTTTGCTCAGAGAAGTGAAGCTTCAATCTGAGGGTTGTGTCACCTTCGATTGGGTCCAAGCAAGCTCCAGATGAAGTCCCTTAGCCTGGTGAATTGTCCAGGTATGATTTCGACCACAGCCGATTACAAAGCTTGGAGTCTGGAACAGATGGGTGGCCTGGAGAAGGGGCTTTTGCTGGTAAACTTTTTCTCTTGGTCTGGTGAAGGTGTAGGACCAATCAATTTGAGGATTGGCTCACTGTGGAGAAGTGTCCTGGTTTTGGGCTTGGATTTCAACTCGAAATCGAGCTCACAGAGAGGAAATGGCGGGGGATTTCAGTGGGGATCAAGTTCTCTATGTGTGGGGAGTAGTACGGAACAATTTTGGCGAGTTTCCTTAAGGTTTTTTCAGCACCTCCCATGGCCGAGAGGAGGTGGTGTTTAAATAGGAGAGGGTGGAGGGCCTCCCAGGGGGTTTAAGGCTGGGGATCAGCTGCTCCATGCAAGAGAAGAACAGTCATGCTATCCAATTAGGCTGGGACACTTCAGCAAGGGGGAATTTCAAACTTTGGCTCATCCCAAGGTTTCGGCCATGGCATTTTCCGGCGACTGTGGTGGCTGGCCGGCCAGGGTCAGGTCAACCTCAGGCTGAGAGAAGTCAAGGCTTGATTCCTGTGGGTTCGATTGAGTTTTGCCAAGTGTAAAGGGGCTGGATCAAAGTGGCATGGAGGAGTGTCCATTTTGGCTTGATTTGGTCCAAGCCATGGTTTTGGGTTTGGTTCATCTCCCCATGGCCTCGATTTTGGGCCGAGGAGGTCGAGTGGGTCGAGCTCACATGTGTGGTGAAGTCCACATCAATTTTGTTTAAGTTAATTTTGGGTTAGGGTGAGACATTAAAAGGGTTAAAAAGGTTTAGTGAGTGCTTAGAAAAGTTCCCCCTCCCCTTGCCATTAATAGCATGGTGAAAAGTCAAACCATCCATGGCTTCATGTGGCTTATACATGGCTTCATGGCTCACATTTGGCTTGCCAAGAGTTTGGTCAATTTTCATGGAAAAGGGTTTTAGGAATTTTTGGAAATTTTGGGGTTATTTGATGGGATTTGGCATAATACCATTTTGGTTTGATTTTCATGATGGATTTAGCACTTAGGGAGTGATATTAATTGAGTGAGGATGAGATGAGATTGTAATGTGGGCTTTAGGATGGGTTTGGGCTTTTAAAATTTGGTAAAGGTGGGCTTTTAAAATGGTTTAAGGGAATGGGCATTTATATTTCAAAATGGGCTTTTGGGATGAAAGTTTTGTGAAGTACCATGTCAAATAAATGTTGCAATTGGTTTAGGCATGTGTCATGAGTAGTTTGAAACAAATTTGAGGTGGTTTGGGTTTGAATTGGGTTGAATTTGGGCTTTTTGGTAAAGTGGCCAATAGTAGTCCAAAATGAGTTAACTTGGGCTAATGTTGGGCTAATGTTGAAATTGGTGTAAATTTAATGTTGAGAAATGTTTGTAGGGCTGTTTCAAAGAGGTTTCAACTTTGGTTGGGTTTGGATTTTGGGGTTTGGGCCTATTTGGGTTAAGTTTGGGTTTAGGTCAAAATTGGGCTTTTTGGTTTTGGGTTGAATTTGAGTGGGGTTTGGATCCAAATTTTGGGCAAATTATGTTAGTTTTTTGTTTGTGGGGATGTTAGGGAAGGTTTAGAAAAGATTTGGGGTTAATTGGAGTTGAATTGGGTTAGTTTGGGCTAAGTTTGGGTCATGGGTCCAAATTGGTCTTTAAGGTCAAAAGTGAACTTGGAGTCAAATGTCAATCAAATTGGGCTTGGATTTGGTCTATATTGGTGTTGGGGATGTTGAATTGAAGTTTAGAATTGAATTGGACAAGAATTTGAGTCAATTGGGTAGGTTTGGTTTGACATTGGGTTCACTTTGGGTTAAAATGGGTCAAATTGGGGATTTTGACAAAAGTGGGGTACATTGACCAAATTGGCCCATGGTATAGTTGGACAAAATGAAATTTGGAATATTTGGGATTTTTCTGGAATTTTCTAGGAATTTTCTGAATTTTTGGATTTTTGGGTCAAGAGGGGCATTTTGGGTATTTGTAGGGTATTGGGGGTATTTTTGGAATTTTTGGTATATTTGGCTATGATTTATCAATTTGAGTGATGTGGGAATGTTTGGGATTGGTTTTGAGGAATTTTTGGTGATTTGGAGATTTTGAAAAATTTGGGTAATTTCAAGGGTTTTTGGTAGGCTAGGCGGGGTGTAGGGTCCCCGGGGTTAAAAATTAAAAATTTGGAAAATTGAAGATTGGGTAAATGTAAGTGGAATGAAATCATTTTGGTTGAGCCATGAAGCCATATCAAGCCCACATGAGCCATGAAGGGACTCATTTGAGGCATTCACTATGTTGTTCCTAACCCTCTTAGCCAAGGGCTTAGGGGTTAAGGACCATCCATGTGAATCACCTTCATGAGTCAGGAGGTCAAGTTGGGTATGGGTGTGTTTTTAGGAGGTGTGTGAAAGTGTAGTGTATAAGTGTAGTGTGTGTGTAAGTCAGCCCTTCACTGCACTGGGCCATCCAGTGGCGATCCTAAGGCCAAAGAGTCCTATAGGAACTCATCCTTTAAACTTTCACATTTGATTTCAACCCTCTAGGTGACTAGGGGTCTACAATCAAGTTTGTGGAGTTTGCAGGGAGTTAAGAAGTGGTTTGAATTTCTAAGTGGTGGGTCCCAATTCTAATCCTCTAGGATAGTCAAAGGAAAAGCCTAAGGCTAGATCCTAAGTACTAAAAGAAGAAGAGAAGACCTCATCAAAAATGAGGTCAACATAGCCAGAAACTCATCCTGGATTAGTTCAAATTTACTCGAGCTACTCTGAAATCAACGATGCCTTAGATGGCTTAAAGTAAAGGAGTGTTTGACTTCTGATAAGAGAACAAAAGCACCCTTTCCATTAGCTTAGGACGGCTTGGGCAAAAATGCAAAATTAATGACAAATGAAATAACAATAAATGCACCTAAAAAATCTCTAAAACTTAAACATTAAATTAAAAATGCAAATTGGTTTGAAAAGGAACTTTAGAGGAGGCAACTCATGACAGCTAACAAAGTACATCCCAGTCACTTGTGACTAATCTAACCGCAAAAGAGCAAAGCCATGGGATCTTAATCGGGTCATTCAAACATTAAAATAAAACACAAAATTTGCAAAATCTAATTAGCAAATAAGTCTTAAGCAACCTAAATCTTTCAACCCCTAAAATTTTTGAAAAGGACATGAAGAATAAATGATACCATAATGAATAAATATCGTCGAACGCAGCTTTAACTCTGCTACCCAAGTCAATAAAGGTTTCTTACACTACGAAACCCATGGTTGATGATAGGAATCTTCCAGTCTAAGTAGGCTTGACCGCCTCTCCAAATTAAGTAGATCAGGAACCCGACAAACCCGGGATGATGGAAAGCCATAGGAATCTTGATCGGGTTGTCTTACATAAAAATAACAACCAATTCATCAAATATTTTATGCTACCCTTTTTTTGCAGGGCTGCTGAAGGCAAAAAGTTAACATCACTCTAGATTTACTTTGCATGTTATTAGGGTGTTGACCTCATTTTTGATGTGGTCTTTTCTCTTATCTTTCCTTAGTACTTAGGATCTAGCCATAGGGCTTCTCCTTGACTATCTTAGAGGACTAGAAATGGGACCCATCACTTAGAAATTCAAACACTTCTTGACTCCCTTCAAACCCCACATGTTTGATTGTAAACCCCCAGGCCACTTGGAGGGTTGAGATCAAATGAGGAGGTTTAAAGGATGAGTTTCCTATAGGACTCTTTGGCCTTAGGATTACCCTGGATGGCCTGGTCTGGTGAGGGTTGACTTGCACACACCTCACTCCCACACACACATTCCAAGCCCTAAAACCACCCTTACCCAATTTGACTCCCTCACTCATGTAGGTAACTCATATGGATGGACCTTAACCCCTAAGTCCCTGGTTAAGAGGGTTAGGAACAACATATTCAGTGCCTAAGATGAGTCCTCTCATGGCTTTTGTGAGCTTAATATGGCTTCATGGCTCAATCAAGTGATTTCATTTCACTCACACATGATCAATTTTCATTTTTCTAAAATTTCAATTTTTGACGCCCGGGACCCTAAACCCACCAAACCTACCAAATGCCCTTGAAATTGCCTAAAATTTGCAAAATTGCCTAAATTATGCAAAATTCCTCAAAATCAATCCTAAACATTTCCCCCCACTCAAATTGATCATCCATGGCCAAATATACCAAAATTTCCAAAAAAACCCCTTCAATACCCTCCAAATACCTAAAATACCCTTTTAACCCAAAAATTCCAAAAATTCAAAAAATTCCCAAACAATTCCAAAAAAATCCCAAATATTCCCAATTTCATTTTGTTCAACTACACCATAAGCCAATTTTGTTTGTGTAGCCCACGTTTACCAAAACCCCCAATTTGACCTATTTTTAACCTAAGTGGACCCAATGTCCCACCAAACCAACCCAATTGACCTCAATTTTGATCCAATTCAATTCTAAACTTCAATTCAAAATCCCCAATACCAATTTAGACCAAACCCAAACCCAGTTTCATCAACATGTGGATCCAATTTCAATTTGAAGCTTAAAACCTAATTTTTGCCCATGACTTAAACTTAGCCTAAACCAACCCAACTCAACTCCAATTAACCCCAAATCTTTTCCTAAACCTTCCTAACATCCCCACAAACAAAACACTAACATGATTTGCCACAAATTTGAACCCAAACTCTACCCAAAACTATCCCAAACAAAAATCCCCAATTTGGCCTAAACCAATCATGAACCCAAATAAGCCCAAATCCCAAAATCAAAGCCCAAACAAAGTTAAAAACTCTTTGTCAAACCCCCATAAACATTTTTCAACATTAATTTTACATCAAACCCAATATTAACCCAACCTTAGCCCAAGTTAGCCCAATTCGGCCCATTTTGACCCCATTACTAAAATGCCTAGATTAAACCCATTTCAACTCCAAATGACATCAAATCTCTTCTAAAATTCTCATGACACATTCTTAAACCAATCCCAACATTTATTTGACACAACCCTTCACAAAATTTCCATCCACTAATTCATTTTAAAACCTAAAAGCCCACTTCCTTAAGCCATTTCAAAAGCCCGTCTCTCACCAAATCTAAAAGCCCAAAATCAATCCAAAGCCCACATGACAATTTCCTCTCATCATCCTTTTAATTGATATCATCCCTAAGTCTTAAATAAATAATCAAATCATTCCAAATCAAGCCTCATGCCAAAATGTCCCTAAACTCCAAAAATCCCAAAATCCCTTTCTCATGCAAATGAGCCAAGCCATCCCTAAGCCAAATGGAGTCCTTGGAGCCATGCACAAGCCACATGAAAGCCATAAGAGCTTTGACTTATCACCACTCCCTAAATGGAAAAAGGAGGAAGCCCTTTAATGATTCCCTTAGAAGTGATTAAACACTCCCATGTATCCCCTAATCTTGCTTAAGCCTAATTGTACTTGGATTGTGACTTGACCACACTAATCAAGCTGACCCAAGTGACTTTCTCTTCAGCCCAAACCAGCCTTGGGGAGGTGCACCTAGCCTAAACCATGACTTGACCAAATTGAACCTAAAATGACCTCTCCCCCATACCTTTTAAATCAAACCTCTTTACACATGGACAATACCCATTGTTTGCACCAAACTCAACCCCTGACCCCACTGAGTCAAATGGTGACCTGACCCTGGCCGGACCACCACCTGGGCCGCCGGAAAACACCACACCCGAGAGCACCCATTTGATTCAAAAAAATTCAAATTGAATTAGCTGAGCTGTCCCATAGCAAACGAACACCATGGATGTTCTTCTCCTCCCCTGAGCAGCTGATCCCAGCCTCCAATTGCCCCTGGGAAGCCCTCCAGCCACCTCTATTAAATACCACCACCTCTCGGCCAAAAGGGGTGCTGAACAAAACCTTACTAAAACTCTACCAAAATCACTCCAGACCCTTCTCCAAACACAGAGCACTTGATCCCCACTGAAATCCAGCCCTAAAACCCCCTCTGTGAGCTCAATTTCTGAGTTCAATTTTGAGCCCAAAAACAGGACACTTCACCACAGTGAGCCAATCCTCAAATTGATTGACCCTACACCTTCACCAGACCAAGAGAAGAAGTTCCCCAGCAAAAGCCCCCTCTCCAGGCCAGCCATTTCTTCTATCGGCCAAGATTCGAAGTCGGGCTTGGTGGAAGTCCGGTCCAGACAATTCACTGTGGCCGCAGGCTTCATCCCTAGGCTCCTCTAGCTCCAACGAACGTGCCAAGCCTCTCTGATTGAAGCTTCACTTCTCAGAGTCAAGGTATGGAACTCCTCCCTCCCGAGAGCTTCCAGTGATTCTCCATTTCATTTGAGTTAATTTTAATGCATGTTAGCCATATGGATTTGTAGCTTTCGTTTAGACGAACAGATAGGATCAAATTTCATGTAAATTGGTTAAGAAATGAGGGAGATATTAGGGTTTAAGTGTGGACGGCTCTCGGCACACACCAGTCGTAGACGATGACCAGGAACCGTCAGATCGCGCGTGTATCAAATGGACGATCCAGATCGAGCCGGACGAGGAGATGGAGCGAGACCGCGGGCCGCGTGGCATCCCAGTCAGATGGCGGCGTCAAATAGGAGCGCGTCGCTTGGGTCTTCGGAGCTGCCGAGGTTGACGCGGCGCTGACTGGGTTAAGTAGATAAATAGGGTATTTTCTATTTATTTAAATACCCAGAACTTCAAAAATCCATATCTTTGTGTAGAAAAATCACAAAGATAAAATAAACATACTCTCTTGCTCAGCGAACAGAGGAGAACAATGTGGAAAAAGAATTGTTATTTTGATGAGTATTTTATTTTTAATTAATTATTTACTGAATTCAGTGTTTTAATTCTCCACTCACACACACAATTCACCATGGCATGAGACCATAGGGCTTTTGTAGCCTCTATTCTTGGGAACATTCCCTGAATTTTCCAAGGTCAGAGGCCATCTCTATGGCAAGTTATTGATTTTTCAAGTTTAACTGTCTGTTTTTGGCATTTTAATTCCAATAATTAGCATGTTGATCAATAAATTCTAGAAAAATTAGGAGAGGTATCTTATGACCAGAGGACCTTAGGAAAATTTTGGTTTGGTTTGATTCCTCAAGAATAACCCTAATTGGCCTAAACATTCAAAATTGAATTTTAATTAATTAGGATTAACCACACATCAAAACCACTTGAAAACAACTCTTCACTAACCTTTAGGGTCAAAGGAGTCCCACATAAAAATTTGAAATAATTGGAAATGATTTAACCCACTAAATGGATTAATTAAGTCACATAACCAAAATTAAACTTTAAAAATTCACAACTCCCAGAATACATCTCAAAAATTCACCAAATTGGTTTTTGGGACTTCTCTGATATCAGAGGAGTCTAAGAAAATTAAAATTGGAATTTTTTAAAATCTTCATTTTTCACCATACTTTAATATTTTAATAATTAAAAAATAATAAAAATCACAAAAATATTAAAAATCATAAAAATGTCACATTTTGCTTCCTAATCACTTAGAAATAAACCAAATATTTTTCTCAAGTCTATAGTTTGAGATATGGAATTTTTAAAGGCTTAAAACAATTTTAATATTAAAAAATGAATTTCCCTACTTTTTCACTAAATTAATTCTAGTAAATAAAAAAAATTAGAAAAATATAAAATTTTCTTCTTTGAACTCCTTGAGGTTAGAGAGATTTATAAAAAATATAAAATTCATTTTTCAACCTTAAATTTATTTTATAATTAATTAAAACTCCAAAACTCAAAATAATTATAATAAATAAAATATAATTCAAAAAATCACCAAAATTGGTCCAAATGGTCCTCTGGTCAATAGGAACATCCCAAATTTTTCCTAAGGATAGAAACTTTATCTTGGTCATGTTGTTAAATTTTTATTAAAAACCCATATTTTTCATAAAAATAAATATATAAATTAAATTAAATTCAGAAAAAATAAATTTTCTCCTCTAACGTCTTAATTGACATGTGAGTGAAGTGACATAATAATTTTAAATTCATTTGAGCTTAATTTGATGAGTTATGAAATGAACATGCTTAAAAGGACATAAAGGTAATTAAAAGTTTTTAACCCTAATTAATATTTAGGTTTAATCAAGGGGAGGGTAAAATATCTGATTTTAAAATTTTCATTAAATGATTGAAACCTAGGGAATTAAGAGGTAGAAACCCATTAATCATCTTGAAAATATTTACAGTAAATTTTAATAAATTAAACAATTTGAATTTTGGAACAATAAGTTAAAGTTTGGTTTATTAAGATTAGAGATATGATTTAAGAAGATATTAATTCTTTAATTTAAAATCCCTAAATGAATCACTTTAATAATATTCAACTCTTAATCAAACTCAAAAATGATAATTAAAATTAATAATTAAATAATTAAAAATAAAATAACCTTTAATTAAATTAAACTTTAAAATATTAAATGATTTAATAACTTAATTAAATTAAATTAAGAGTAGTAAAATTAATTTATCATTTGAAAACAAACCTTAAACAAATTTAAAACATTAAAACTAATTTGAAATATTAAGATCATTAAAATATAAAGATTTAATTGAACTGAGACAACATGAACACTATTCCAAACTTAAAATTATTAATTAAAATTTTATAACTAAACCAAATTATTTCAAAATCATCAATTCTTTTTTAATTAGGAATTGTTAAAATCTTTAACAAATTAATTTGCCCCTAAAGGCTTTCATTGTCATAACTCTTAAATGAAACATTAAGTGAACTGTCACTTTACTCATAGGATAATCAAACGTCCTAATTCACTGAGCAAGAAACAAACTAAACTAAATTTTTGGATGATTAATTCACGAGTACAATAAAATTCATTTGGACTCAAAATAATCTCAGAAGTATTAAAAAGATGTTTAGGATTCGTCCTAAGCACTTTCTCAATATGATGAGATGTTTTAGAAGAATAACTGAACTTAATTGTCCTTTGATGAAGAAAATCATCCTTAACAAAACACAAGAACCTAGATGTCATAGGAATTGACTAGTTATAGGATAAGGACTTTGCTAGACAACTAAAACCTTCCCTTAGCTAGGTGTTTTCTTGTAAATATATAAATGCTTTAACATGTGTTTTAAGTGTAGCTTGGAATGACGGGAAGACCCTCCAGGTACGCTTTTATTTTATTGCAATTTACTTACCTGTACTGCACTTTACTTTTCTTGCATGTTAAACAAGATTGACACCCCGCATGAAAACTGAAACCTTTAGGGTAGTCACAAAACTGAAACCCAAAACTAGATTAAAAATCACAACAAGATAAAATTCACCGCCACAACATTCAAAATATAAAATAACTCAAAATTTAATCACAAATAGAACAACAAAACCACAACTATAACTAAATTAAAACGTTTTGTTGGATGATCGAGAATACCTCGGATGATGTAACCTACGTGTTGCTAACGGGATTTCCCATGGTCTAAATGAAAGTGTGGAACTCATTCAATTGAGTTTAGCAAATTCATTTGGACTAAGTGAATCAGATAAAAATAACGGTGCCAGAATGATGGAACCGGTGTTGTTATAATCAACTTCAAGATTTGTTTCAATTAAAAAATTAAAACTATTTGGACTTTAAATCTTTTCTAAACTAAAACACTTCTCTCATCTCCTGATTTTCACTTTTTAAAACTAAACCTCTGCAACAACAAGGAGCTTGGAGCTTAGTGAGCAACACGGCCATCGTTGTCAACAAAACTTAAGTCAACTTCAGCTATACCCTTCTTTAGCATTAAATAACCAAGCCATAGGATTTCGAGGTAGTTTGCTTAGTGCAACATAAATCCTCAGCTTTTTGTTAGGCATTTGCATAATCATGTTATGTAAATTAAGCCCTAACCGGTCTTAGGACTCCGAGGTAGTTGTTTAGTACGACATAAACCCTCACATCTTCGAGGCTATTTGTATAATTATGTCATATAAATATAAGTCCTAATTAATTAAAATTGGTAGGATTACAACATTAAATAAACTCTCAAATTGAAGCCAAACATTAGGATAGTCTGGGAAGTCACCGAAATTCACTTCGGGTCTGTGACATCCCCTACTTCTCTTCCTTTGGACTCCTGAAATTAATTGTTCCAAATTTGAGCTATTCCCTTTTGAAATTCCAAAATTCAATCCTTTGAAAACCTTAAACTCTGAAATTCTTAAGAGCAAAACCACTGATCATTATCGAGAGTTTTCTTAAGTGTTTTAGGACATTTAGGATGTAATTAACTATAGGGGCTTGCCCTTATAGGGAACTTTAAAACCCCAGTTAATATAAACCCTGTTTAATTCCTTTATATTAAACAGGGGAACTTGTCGGCTTATAAAATTGGTTCGCAGACCAAACGGATGTCACAAATCTTCTAGTTTATTTAATCGAGCCCCATCATCAAGCAGTGTGTCTATTCTTCGAGATAGATACACAGTTTGTGATGCAGCGCTCATTTATATAAACTATTTGGGATGTGAGATCGGTTTAATTTCATATCTTTCTTAAAGTTATTTTCAAAATCAAATGCTTCTTTCTAAAACTATATATATATTTAAATTAAATTTAAAACTTAAAAATTCACCAACAATTTCGTTGGCGACCCTTTTTTAAAAATACAACACACAAACCTAAAAATATGCTGACATAGCGTTTGCTAACTTTATTTTGGAGGGACAATCATTCGAATTATCCAAAACACAAAGCAAAGGATGAACCTCAACCTTCTACAAAAACATGGAAAATTTGTTTGGGATTCGTAACCTTTTCGATAGGGTTTGAATATGAGGTTATTCGTTTAGCCACAACGTAAATCCTCACTTTTAGGTTCCTGCGCGATTATATGTAGTGCAGCATAAGTCATAATCTTTTAACCAAACATTAGGAGTAAACCTCAAAATCAATTCTTAAAATGATAAAATCGAGAGTTTTCTTAAGTAATCTTGGTCACTTAAGATGTAATTAACTACAGGGGCTTACCCTTATAGAAATAAACAAACCCCATAATAGATAAAATAACTTGAAACTCGGGATGTGAGTTTTCTTTAGTAAGATCTTTTTCACTTGTGTGTCTCCATAGTGTTTTGAGCCAATTGTACCTCAGACATACGTTTCAGAGCTATTTACAAGAAATGTACCTCACTAAAGCTCCCCACACGTTCCTTTTATTTTTTTTACCATTGTATGCCTTTTCTCTCTGATTTCTCACTTCTCTAGGTTGCTTACATGATTTGGGAGAGAAACTTATTAGGAAAGAGGGGCTACACAATGGTAGACAAGTTGTGGACTCCATAACAACAACACGATGAAGGAACGCTCCCAACAACATTTCCAAGGCGACAAGGCAAATGGCGGCCGATAAAGGGCAGAACTTTGATAATGTTTGTAGGCCACAGAGGCTGGAGTTTGAACATTTTTTAGTTGTGATAACATATGTAGGCTGTATAGGTCAGATTTGGGAGTTATGCAAGCTTTGATAACTTTCATAGTCCGTAAAGGCCAAAGTTCGGAGTTTTGTAAGATGTGAGCTATGAATGTCTTAGTCGATCATATAAGCCCCAACAATGAGCCATAATAACTTCTATAGGCCATAATGATCGGAATTTGGAGTTACTTGAACTATGAGCAGCGTAGGTCGTTGTCAGTCACATGGGTTGTAGCGAGGAGTAGTAATAATGTTTGTAGTTTGCAGAAGACAAATTTAGGAGTTGCATGAGTTATTAACCACAAAGGTTGTAGTTATTAATATTGGTCATAGTTGTGGCTACAAGTAAAGAGCTTAAAAATCTGGAGAAGGTCATCTTATTCTAAGTAATACAGTTGTAAGCAGTTATTTTTTGGTGCATTTTTACATCATCTTCGGGAGGCGTCGTTGCACAGTTTATTGGGTACATCACTGTACCATATGCAGGGTGTCGTTACACCATCTTTGGGGTGTTTTGTGACACTGTATGTGTGGTGATTCGTTGCACCATACGCGAGGTGCGTTATTATATCTTATGCAAGATGCATTGTTATACGGTCTTTGTGGTGTATCATTACACAATTTTTCAAGTGCGTTGCTCCATAGGATGCTTTGTTATATCAAATGGTTAGTTAGTACTCTGCATAGTGCATCATTACCCGGCACAGTGCTTCATTCCTTCACAATGTATGTCGAGATTTTTCAGCACATGGAGTGATTCCGCAAGGTGCTTTTTTGCAAAGAGCAAATGGCGATCTACGATGGTTGATGACGGTCGACAAGCGGTGGTCGACGTCAGTTAGCGTCTACATGAGTGGGTGACCTTCATTGGACCTTTATTGTAGAACATTGGACCTCAACTCTTCATCCAAGCTCTTGGCTTCCTCCGATTCATGGCTTAGCCTCATTAATGAAGGAGGTAGGGTTCTATTTACAGAGTATCTGAGAGGCATTCCTACAGATAAAAAAGGAATTTAAATCACTTTATCGATAGGCCGAACAAATTCCCTCAATTAGAAAGCATTTGGTTAACATTTTAATGTCTCGTGTTATCAGAATTGAGTGATCTTAGACTCGTTGGATTCATCTTGTCGAGATGTTATATTTGACTATAAGTTTGTCACATCTGAAATCCAATTGATATTTCAATTGGATGCTAGAAGCTTTTAAAATTTACTTAACGGGTTGATTTGGGTTTGATTTAACTAATTTTAGTGTCAATGTGTTTCTCTCGTCGTCAGTTTGACCGTATGCTCGTTAAAATTAGAGTTATGGATGATTTTAAATCGACATTTAAATATTCATCATAAAAAATTATCTCATGATTCATGCCACATTTCAAGATTCATGTCGAATGATGAAATTTGTCGAAGGTGTACCGCTAAAAAGATTGGTTTTAGAATAGCACACTGTATGATCAACTTTAAATAAACCTAAGACTTTTAAATTTGTGCTTATTAAAATGTTGTCAAATTATCCAGAGCAAAATCTTTTTTTTCATTTTAAAGTCAGGACAAATAAGAACATTAGGCACGCATTAGATGAGCACTATATATATATATATATATATATATATATATATATATATATATATATATATATATATTTACATATATATATATTAAAAGTTGAACGATTTGAAAATTGTCGATTAGCTTCAAGCAAACATTAAGCTTTAAAATGAATTGGAATTTAGAGGAACGAATCATGAATATCTGGAAGATGAAACAAAAGTTTTTTGTAATTGAATGATACCAGCTATTGGTGGTTAAGACTGACCCGATCCGACAGATAAGCCGGCACAATTTTAAATACAACGTAATCTCATTTAATTTGACTGTATATGTTGTTCTTTGCTTGAGTTCTGTGAAGCTGGCTTGCATGAAACTTCTTTTAATTTTATTTTAAAGTGCTCAGGTTTTATGCCTTGTTATTTATTAAAACATAAGCAAATCTCTTTGTAGTTGGTTATGTGTATGACAAAATTGGCTTTTTCATGATGAATGCACATGTTATGGAGCCAATACAAGTGCACAGGTCCCATGAGCTTGAGAAGTACTTATTTAAAACACAAACATCACATTCTAATCTCATTTGCTGATGTAATAAGTCGATCTCACTTGCTAAACTCGTTTGCAGATCTCATTCGTTGAAGGGTCTTGCTGATCTCTCAGCAACAATCCAGCAGGATCAGCTAACTGCCGAAGTTAAGGTCATCGTTAATGAATGGACTTACGTCCATATCCATTTATGAGCCACTTTACATCCGCATCACTATCTTCTCATTGGGATGTCGTGAACAAACTCTGTATAATTTTATACAATTTATCTCTACGCAAGCCTGAACTCTCAACGAACAAGATATTTTCGGCTTTGGCCTAGTGGCCTCACGATTTTGCATGTTGGGTTTAACTTTTCAAGAGATCACCCATCCTAAGATTGCTCCAACATAAGCATGTTTACTTTGAAGTTTCTAACGAAATTTTACCGTTAACCCAGAAGACGCCTCAAAGTTTAAGAGTTTGTTATCAATCTACTTAAGGAGTTTCATATTCTTCCCCACATAAATGACTGACGTCCTCATAAGTTTTATTCGCCATAATCTAGAGTTTATTCACCATCATCTCAATGTCGCTTTAGATTATCTCCATCATTATCTTTATTCTTCTTCTCTCAGATCTCCCTTGGGTTGTGTGAGCCCATAATAAATATGAGACCTTACATCCTAAAAATATTTAATATCCTGACAGGTGCAATGAGCAAGGTGTTCAAACTAAAACCAAGCGAGATCTTGAGCACGAGGGAAAATGGATATAAGCAATGGATTCTACCGGAGAGATTTTGATGCAATCAATTAATGGGTTAAAAAGTAAATGAGCACAATTATACAAGAGGAAAGATAAAAATTCTCCAAAACTCATTCTAGAGCTCATTCCAAGACACACACTAGATCATCGGGATTAGTGGTTTATAGGCAATAGCTATCGGGGACAAAACTGAGAAGAGCTCTGTCCCCATGGCTAAAAAATGAAGATATGATAAGATGTATGTCTTAGGAGAAAAACTTTTCCACTCTACCAAAATGGAAGGCCAATAAAGAAGAAAGAGAAGAAGTAGAAACTAGTAGATAATGCTTATTAATAGGAGATTACAAAAACTAAAGCTTAACGGAAGTTTAAGATTCTGATCTTGTAGCCTCATTTTAGTCACTTGTATGCATATTATCTATAAACGAAGCCTTGAAGTGCCTTGTATTCTTTGTGACTCTAAAGGAATCAGCCTTACACTAGTTCAACAACTTGCCCGCAAGATCCTTCGATTCGTTTAACAAGTTCAAGCAAATGTTTTTCACCCATTCGCTAGAGCTCAAAAGCCACATAAGAATTTCCTAGCTCTTGGGAAGATCTGACAAGATCTCATAGAGAGCCTCATATGCTTCATCATAAGTTTTTAGTGAACGATGCTTGATATAAGCGACCTATTGCCTATCGTTGCTAACATTACATTAGCCCATGAACTAAATGAGAACCCATTCAGAAATACTTTGGTCCTAAAAATAACCAAGAACCTAACTGAGCTTCTAGAATTGGCCAAGAACTAAAGTTCAACAAAAGAATATTATTATTTACCTAGCTCCAATAAAACTAAAGAGCAAGAGGGTTTAGATAACAATATCATAGAGAACACAAGGAGCGAAGAGTTTGACTCAATAGAAGAGACTCCTAGAACTTCTTTGAACGGAAAACTTTCTAGTTGGAACCAAGATTCCATGACCAAAAGTTGAATGATAAAAGGCTAGAAAGAAGATAGAAACCATATCAGTTCTGTCCAATAGAAATTACTTCATTGAGAGTATCCATGATTGGGATAGTTAAAGTCATACATAATAAAAATTACTACAAAAATACTTTGCCAAATTGAGCAAGAAGTTTTCTACACGACCCACATAAGTAATGTGCCTATCACAGAAAACACATGCATGATATGGAGGACTTTCAACACCTTAATCATATTGAAGAGTTTACCCAAGCAAAAAAGTTGAAGGATTTTATGGCCCAAAAAAAATCATAGGAAAGACAATGCACTTGTTAAAGACATGGACAATAAGCCTAATCACGTGGGGGTAATGTACAACACTGACATAATACCAACAATCTTTAGGATGCATTGGGATAGAATGACCTCAGGCTTCATAATGATCCAATCTAAAGTGATTGAAAATAGAATAATTCAACTCAAATACACATGCAAGTTCAACTATTCAAGTCCATCCACCCATCACTTTTATATACAATAACCTACTCTCTAGAAGAAACCCTTTAATGATGCCATTGTGATCGCTATGCTGATCACAAACTATTAGATCAAAAGCAATGTGACAGATACTACTTGTTTCAACAACATGTTAAAAGTCTTTAAAAAAGTTGTACATAGCCAATACTCAATTTGCACCCACCTATGATTCACCGTATGAATTTCCATAAAAAAAAAAGATTCGTAGATTGATTGTTTTTAACAGAGAGTTGGAATGAATGATAAAGGAAATATATTAACATAGAAAATTTTGTCATTGTTGATACCATGATCACCAATAGTGCAATCTTCAGCAAGCCAATGTTTGACACCTTCAAGGCTCTAACTTTCACCTATCATCTATTAGAGAAATTCTTGGTTGGACGATAGATCATTACCATCAAAGGAGATTTAGTTCAATCTTGGACCTATTACTTATGAGCCATGGAAAGCATGCAAAAATATCTCCTCTTACTCAATACCAATAAAGACAACAATCTAGAAGCCATAGAGACTGTAGATCAATTGCCAATTTTTGAAGGAGGGAATACGCAATAAGTTTAAAATAAGCTCTAGCATTAGTAGAGAACTCATAGATTAACTAGTTACAGTCCTAAGGGAGCATTGAGACATATTTTCCCGAACCACAGGATTTTGGTTCTTTTTAATTTCAAAGTCGCCAACTTATTTAATCATCATCTCAAGATTCCCTTTTACAAAAAGTCATCTTACTTGAACCGTTATAACGATTTGAAGGAGTGGAGGGATCAAAAAGGAGGGAAATAAGATGAAATCCATGTAGATAAATTTAAAAAGAATCCTGGAGAGTTTATGTGAGGTAAAACTCATGCTATACGTCAAGAGTGTACTTCTCAAGAAGATCAGGTCGAGTCACTTTGAATCAAATATCCACGAATGAATACTAAGATAAGCTATCTCAGAGAACTAAATATTTTTGTTTGTTTTGGGTTCAAGAGAAACTACCAAACGGATGTATCCCTTTAGTTAATTACATGTTGGGAAATGCCAAAGAATACTCTCGATTAAAGGAATATTTCTTACGTGAAGACTAGTAGAGGTTGTGTAAAAGAATAGTTATCTTACAGAAGTGTCGGCATATTTTTAGGTTGAGTGTTGTATTTTGAAAAGGGGTCGCCTACAAAAATTGTCGGCGAATTTTAGGTTTTAAATTTAATGTAAATATATGTATTACTTGGAAAGTAGTTTTTTGATTTTGAAAATAATTTTAAATATTTTAAGATATGAAATCAAACTGATCTCACATCTCAAATAGTTTATATAAACAAGCACCACACTACAAACCGCGTGTCTATCCCGAAGAATAGGCACACTGTTTGGTGGTGGGGCTCGATTAAATAAACTAGAAGGTTTGTGACATCTGTTTGGTCTGCGAACCAATTTTAAAAGCCGACAAGTTCCTCTGCTTAATATGAAAGCATTAAACAGGGTTTATATTACCAGGGTTCTTAAAATTCCCTATAAGGGCAAGCCCCTATAGTTAATTACATCTTAAGTGACGGGAATCACCTAAGAAAACTCTCGATAATAATCAGTAGTTCTGCTCTCAAGAATTTCAAAGTTTAAGTTTTCAAGAGATTGAATTTGGAATTTCAATAGGGAATGGATCAAATTTGGAACATTTTATTTTGGGAATTTAAAGGAAGAAAGGTAGGAGAAATCACAGATTCGAAGCGAACTTCGGTAATTTCTCGACTATCCTATTGTTTGGCTTGAATTCAGGAAGGCCCTAATGTTTATTTAATGTTTTGATCTCGCTAATTTTTAATTAATTAGGACTTATATTCGTATGATGTGATCACACAAATAGCCTCGAAGATGTGAGAGTTTATGTCGTATCGACGACTACCTCGGAATCCTAAGACCTAGTTAGGGCTTAATTTGCAATGCAAATGCCTAACAAAAGGTCGAGGATTTATGTTGCACTAGTGCAAACTACCTCGAAGTCTTATAGTTTAGTTATTTAAATCTAAGAAATGTTTTGCTGAAGTAGACTCAGGTTTTGCTGATGACGATGGCCGTGCTGCCCACCATGCTCCGAGCTCCTTGTTGTTGCAGAGGTTTAGTTTTAGAAATCATAAATCAAGAGGTGAGAGAAGTGTTCGGTTTAGAGAAGGTCTTAATTTCCAAGTGTTTTTTATATTTTAATTAAAACAAATCTTAAAGTCGATTATAACAACACCGGTTAAGATCCCACGGTTCCATCCTTCCGGCATCGTTATTTTTATCGGATTCACTTAGTCTAGATGAATTTGCTAAACTCAACTAAATGAGTTCCACACTTTCATTTAGACCGTGGGAAATCCCGTTAGCAACACGTAGGTTACATCATCCGAGGTATTCCCGATCATCCAACAAGACGTTTTAATTTAGTTGTAGTTGTAGTTTTGTTGTTCGTTTGTGATTAAATTTTGAGTTGTTTAATATTTTGAAATGTTGTGGCGGTGAATTTTATCTTGTAATGACTTTTAATTTAGTTTTGGTTTCGGCTTTAGGGACTATCCTAAAGGTGTGGGTTTTCATGCAACAGTTGTTTATCATGCAAGAAAAGTAAGTGCGATGCGATTAAGTAAATTGCAATAAAATAAAATCGTACCTGGAGGGTCTTCCCATCATCCGAAGCTGCACTTAAAACACAATTTAGAATATTTAAGCATTTAAAGCAAGTTCCTAGGTAAAGCTAGGTAAAGCTAAGGGAAGGGTTATGGTTTTCTACCAAGTTCCTAATCCTATAGCTAGTCACCACCTATGACGTCTGTGTTCTTGTGTTTTGGTTTAAGGACGATTTTCTTCATCAAAGAACAATTAAGTTCAATTGTTCTTATAAATATCCTATCATATTCGGAAGTGCTTAAGACGAGTCTTAAACATCTTTTCAATACCTCTAGGATTGTTTTAAGTCCAAGAGAATTTAATTATACAAGTGAATTAATCATCCAGGAGTTTAAGTTTTGTCATCTTGTCTCACCGAATTAGGACATTTGAATATCCTATAAGTGAAGTAACACTTCATTTAATAACTGCTTTAGGAGTTATGACAACAAGAGCTTTTGAGGGCAAATTAATGTTCAAGTGATTTGTGATTTAATTTAATTTCAATTAATGGGTTTAAGTTTGGAATAGTGTTCAAGTTGTTTTAGATTTATTTTGAATTCTTTATGTCTTAGGTGATGTTATATTTAATTTAATTTAATTTAATTTTAATTTAATTTAATTTGGTTTAGTTTTAATTTTAATTTAATTTTATTTTAATTTAATTTTAACTTGATTTTATTTTTTTAATTTAATTTAATTTAATTTTTATGTTTTAATTTAATTTAATTTAGTTTAGTTTAATATATTTTAATTTAATTTAATTTAATTTAATTTAATTTAATTTAATTTAATTTAATTTTAAATTTTATTTTATTTTAATTTAAATTTTATTTTATTTTAATTTTAATTTTAATTTTAATTTAATTTAATTTTAATTTTAATTTAATTTTAATTTTAATTTTATTTTATTTTAATTTTAATTTAGTATTTTATTTTTTATGTTTTAAGGATGATTTAATTTAATTGTTAAAGTATTAATTTAATTGAATTTTTAGAAGGATTTAATTTAAATGTTTTAACTTTAATTTAATTTAATGATTAAGTCTTTTGGCATTTTAAATCTTGAGTTTGGATTATCATTTTAATTAGGAATTAAATATTATTGAGATGGTTAATTTAGGGATTCTTATATTAAAGAAACAAATCTCCTCCTAATGGTATCCCTATTTTAATAATTCCAATTTTTTATTATTCTTCCAAATTTAATTAATTATTTAATTAAGGTTTATTTTAATTATTTTCAAATTGTTTGATAGGTTTCTACCCTTTAACTACCTAAGTTTCAAACATCCAAAATCAACTTAGTATCAAATATTTTACCCACCCTTTTAATTAAACCTAAAATTTTTAATTATAGGTTAAAATTTTAATTACCATTTTACCCTTTAAACTTACTAATTCCATAACTCACTAAATTGAGCTTAAATGAATTTGAAATTTTTATTTGACTTCACCCATATATCAATCAAGACATTAGAGGAGAAAATGTGATTTTTCTGTATTTAATTTATTTATGTAATTATTTTGGGTGGAAAATAGGGATTTTCAAGGAAAATTCAATAACATGACCAAGGGAAAGTTTCTGTCCTTAAGAAAATTATGGGACATTCCTAATGACCAGAGAACCACTTGGACCAATTTTAGTGATTTTTTGAATTATATTTTTTTATTATAAATATTTTGAATTTTGGAGTATTAATTAATTTAAAAATAAAATAAAGGTTGAAAATTGAATTTTATATTTTTCAAAAAATCTCTCTGATATCAAGGAAACTAGAGAACTAATTTTTATAATTTTCTGATTTTTCTTTGATTTATTAGAATTATTTTAGTGAAAATGCTAGAAAATACATTTTTTTAATTTTAAAATTACCTTAGGGCTTTAAAATTTGATATCTCATCATAGAGACTTAAGAAAAATATGGGGCTTGTTCCTAAGTGATTAAAATTCAAAATGTGACATTTTGGTGAATTTTATTATTTTTGTGATTTTTATTATTTTTTAATTATTAAAATATTAAAATAATGCAAAAAAATCAACTTTTTTAGAAAATTGTCATTTTAATTTTCTTAAATTTCCCTAATATCATAGAGGCTCCAAAACCAATTTGGTGAATTTTTGAAAAGTATTTTGAAAGTTATGAATTTTTGAAGTTTAATTTTGGCTAAATGGCTTAATCAACCCATTTGATAGGGCTAACCATGTCCAATTGACTTCAAACTTTTATAGTGGGTTCCTCTGATCCTAAATGTCAGTGGAGAATTGATTTCAAGTCAATTTGATGTATGATTAGCTCTAATCAATTAAAGCTCCATTTTGGGTGTTTAAGCCAATTAGGGTTATTACAAGTGAGTTAACTCAAAACCTTTTTTTCCTAGGGTCCTCTGGTCATAAGAAACATCACCAAATTTTCCTAGAATTTATTTCACAATATGCTAATTATTGAAATTAAAATACTCATAATAGTGACCTAGAATTGAAAAATCAATAACTCTTCATAGGGATGGCCTCTGACTTTGAAAAATTCAGGGAATGTCCCCAAATTCAGAGGCTTCAAAACTCCAGTGGTCTCATGCCATGGTGAATTGTATACATGCATGGAGAATTGAAAATGTGCAGAGAGTAAATAAATCATTAAAAACCAAATATTCAATGAAATTAAATGATTTCTTTTCCACATTATTCTCCTCTGTTCACTGAGCAAGAGGGTGTTTTTATTTTATTTTTAGGATTTTCCTACACAAAGTTATGAATTTTCTAAGTTCTCGTAATTAAATAAATAAGAAAAATCCCTATTTTCCTACTTATCCACGCGGCGCCACGCCATCCTCAGCAGCTCCGAAGGGCCACGCGGCGCTCTCTGATTCGGCGCCGCCATCCGACACAGCGCTCCAGGGGCCCGCGGTTCATGTACCATCGCGCTGTCCGGCTCGATCCCGACCGTCCGCTCGATACACGCTCGATTCGACGGCTCCCAGTCATCGTCTAAGACTGGTGTGCACCCGTGACCGTCAACCTTCTAACCCTAATTTCTCACTCGATTCTCAACGGATTTTTGTGTTCTTATGCTCTATGGATTCGTCTTGAAGAGACGAACACATCTATACGATAAACATGCATCGAAATTGATTCAAATTAAATGGAGAATCTCCGTAAGCTCGGGAAGAAGAGTGAGTCCATACCTTTGCTCGGACAAGTGAAGCTTCGATCCGAGAGTTGTGTCACCTTCGATTGGGTCCAAGAAAGCTCCGGATGAAGTCCCTCGGCCCAGTGAATTGTCCGGTATGATTTCGACCAAGCCCGATTTCAACCTTCGGAGTCCGGAACGAGTGGGTGGCCCGGAGAGGGGCTTTCACTGGGGAACTCCTTCTCTTGGTCTTGTGCAGGGTGTGGGTGAGTTTAATTTGACTTTGGTGGAGGATTTGGGAGTGTCCTGTTCGGCTCGAGAATCGAGCTCCAAAATCGAGCTCAATTAGTGGGGATTAGTGGCAAGAGAACAGTGGGGATCAAATGCTTTAAGTGTGGGGGAGAGTCCGGAGTGATTTTGGCGAGTTTCCTTAAGGTTGGTTCAGCACCTCTCATGGCCGAGAGGAGGTGGGGTTTAAATAGGAGAGGCCGGAGGGCCTCCCGTGGGGAGTTAGGGACCGGGATCACCGCTCTATGCAAGAGAAGAACAGCCATGGTGGCCACCTGGACATGGGGCGGCTCAGACAAGGGGAATTTCAATGTTGGCTCACATGTGAGCTTTCGGCCATGGTGTTTTCCGGCGGCCTCGGTGGTCGGCCGGCCGTGCACCGGTCACCATCTTGACCAGTGGGGTCGTGGGTTGGCAATGGTGCAGTCAATTGGAGTTTGACATGTGTAAAGGGGCTGGATTGAAATGTAATGGGGAGAGGCTTATTTTGGGTTCAAATTGGTCAACCCATGATTTTTGGTTTGGTTCACCTCCCCAAGACCTGGTTTTGGGCTAGGTGAATCAGTTGGGTCAGCTCGTCTTAAGTGGAGAAGTCTCCATCCAAGAATATTTGGATTATATTTGGGTTAAGGGGAATCATAAGTAAGGTTATTGGCTTTTAGGAAGTGCTTAAAGGACTTCCTCCTTTTGCCCAATGTGGTAAGGTCACATGTAAACAACTCACATGGCTTGCATGTGGCTTAAGAATGGCTTCATGGCTTGCCTATGGCTTAGGATAAAGCTTGGTCAATTTCATGGAAGTAGAATTTAGGAATTTTGGCATTTTGGTGGAGAATTTTCATGAAGCTTGATTTGGAATGGTTTAATGATGATTTTGATACTTAGGGGTGATTTTGATTAAATGGATGATGTGGAGAAATGTCATGTGGGCTTTAGATTGAAAACTTGGGCTTTTGAAATGGTCTTGGGTGGGCTTTTAAAGTGGTTTAAGGAAGTGGGCCTTTAGGTTTGAAAATAGGCTTTTGAATAGAAAAATTTGCAATGGGCCATGCCAAATAAATGTTGAGTTTTGTCTAAGGATGTGCCATGATTGATTTGAAACAAGTTTGGAGTGATTTAGGTTTGAATTGGGTTGGATTTGGGCTTCTTTGGTAAAGGGCCAATGTAGGTCAAATTGGGCTAATTTGGGCTAATGTTGGGTTAGGGTTGAAATTGATGTAAAATTAATGTTGGGAAATGTTTATGGGAGTGTTTCAAAGAGGTTTCAACTTTTGTTGGGGTTGGATTTTGGGGTTTGGGTCTATTTGGGTTAAGTTTGGGTTTGTCAAAATTGGGCTTTTTGGTTTTGGGTTGAATTTGAGTGGGGTTTGGGTAAAAATTTTGGGGAAATTATGTTAGTGTTTTGTTTGTGGGGATGTTAGGGAAGGTTTAGAAAAGGTTTGGGGTCAATTGGAGTTGAATGGGTTTGGTTTGGGCTAAGTTTGTGTCATGGGTCCAAATTGGGCTTTAAGGTCAAAAGTGAAATTGGATTCAAATGTCAATCAAATTAGGCTTGGATTTGGTATAGATTGGTGTTGGAGATGTTTAATTGAAGTTTAGAATTGAATTGGACCAGAATTTGGGACAATTGGGTAGGTTTGGTCTGACATTGGGTTCACTTTGGGTTAAAATGGGTCAAATTGGGGATTTTGACAAAATTGGGGTAAATTGACAAAATTGGCCCATGTTGTAGTTGGACCAAATGAAATTGGGAATATTTGGGATTTTCTGGAATTTTCTGGGAATTTTCTGAATTTTTGGATTTTTGGGTCAAGAGGGGCATTTTGGTAATTTGGAGGTATTGGGGGTATTTTTAGAATTTTTGGTATATTTGGCTATGGATTATCAATTTGAGTGATGTGGGAATGTTTGGGATTGGTTTTGAGGAATTTTGGGTGATTTGGAGATTTTTGGAAAATTTGGGTAATTTCAAGGGTTTTGGGTAGTTAGAAGGGTCCGGGGTCATGGGGTCAAAATTGAAAATTTGGAAAATTGAAGATTGGGTAAATGTAAGTGGAATGAAATCATTTTGGTTGAGCCATGAAGCCATATCAAGCCCACATGAGCCATGAAGGGACTCATTTGATACATTCACTATGTTGTTCCTAACTCTCTTAGCCAAGGGCTTAGGGGTTAAGGACCATCCATGTGAATCACCTTCATGAGTCAGGAGGTCAAGTTGGGTATGGGTGTGGTTTTAGGAGGTGTGTGAAAGTGTAGTGTATAAGTGTAGTGTGTGTGTAAGTCAGCCCCCTCACCGAACCGAGCCACCTGCAGTAGCGTCCTAAGGCCAAAGAGTCCTATAGGAACTCATCCTTTAAACTTCCACATTCGATTTCAACCCTCTAGGTGATTAGGGGTCTACAATCAAGTTTGTGGAGTTTGCAGGGAGTTAAGAAGTGGTTTGAATTTCTAAGTGGTGGGTCCCAATTCTAATCCTCTAGGATAGTCAAAGGAAAAGCCTAAGGCTAGATCCTAAGTACTAAAAAAAAAGGAAGAGAAGACCTCATCAAAAATGAGGTCAACAAGAAGCATCTCGATGCTTTCAAAGCTCACATTGAGCTATACGGACAGAGAGCGATTCTCTCACGATACCATATAGATTGCAGCTCATCAGCAGACGAGACCTACAAAATAACTAGGTCATCTCATAGGTTTCGGCTATGCTTTCAAGCCTAACTAGACCATAAGGGTAGAGAGTGAATCAATGTATCTCAATTGGTAGGTCCACAATTGGGGCATAAGAGATGACATCAAGGAAGCATCAAATGAATGAAGTGAATATGCCAAAAAAGAGGTAGAGTAGGCTTAATCAGGTAAAGATAGTTGGGTCAGGATATCATGGATCCATCATCCTAGGCTATTAGGACCCTAATTCAACCTGGCCATGAAATTAGTCGACCCAACCCAACCAAAGACCCACTTATTAACAAACAATGAATTGTGTCTTCTAAGGGAACCTCGGTGGCCCTAAGGTCATAAGAAGGAACTCTAAGTCCTATGACCCATTGTAGGGAGAAAGTAGAGGTGGGACATATACCTGTCAAAGTGACGAGGAACCTGCTATAGTGGAAAGAAATGAGAGGCACGACTACGAAGCCGAGATGCTCTCACAAATGACTTACTTCCCATCTAGGTCAGAGAAGCCTCTAACAACCTAAGAATGCAAGATAACCACCTAAGTAAAAAACTTATGCTTGGCTAGGTTGGTTGAAGAAGCACATGAACTTCTCCTTGGGACATGCAGCATGGTGCAATGAGCTAAAAAGTTCTACTTTGGAGGCTATATTAGTATGAATTAAGTGATGCCAATGCTATGCGATCCATTATAAATTTAACCTGAAGGCCATACAGAAAAGTAAAAGTAATTTTGAAAAGTTGAAATAGTTTAAAAATAAATTTTAAATAATCTCAATGTTTTATTAAATTTTTATAAAGAAAGTTATAATTTTAGGTCCTTAGAGAGCCTAACTTGTATTTTCACATGATTCACATACAATCTACAAGCAAGGAAAGAGAAAATATCAAGCACACTATGCAATGATAAATAAGTCAAACAGAAAGAGTTAAAGGTTAGGTAATGTTGGGTCTGCAACATATCCCAGAGAAGCAAAAAGACAAGCATGCACCATATATACAGACTAGGTTTAATGTTATACAACAAAGAGATTTAGAATTAAGGTACCGGACATGAGAATGCTACTTCAGGTCCTCATCACATGGTTCCACTCGTTAGGTGCCTCAGAACCAATTTTCGTACCTCATTTTTAATACAGCTTGAGCCTAGGGGACTTTGAAAAGTACATTGTAAAATTCTAAAAAAAAAACTAGACTTGCATGAAAATCAGGCCAGTATAAAAGCTATCTGCATGCAACATAGTGAACCATGCCCGGTGGGAGGAGAGCTAAGCAATCACTGTAGAAAATGAGTTAGCATAATTTTTTAATGCTCCTCCATGTTAGACATGTCTCCTTGCAATAAAACTACCATTAATATGACAGTGCACATATCTCACACCTAGTAAACACACAAAGGAAGCAGACAAAAATGTCTGGCTAGGGCACAAAGCAAGGCACAATAGCCATACATCGAAAAGATTGTCTAAGCACCCAAGCCCTAGCCTATCAAACCATCTATCACATGATGATGATGTCCTAGTCACAACATCTAAGTGTGTGCAAGAAGTAGGTAAAAGTTTGACATATGTTTAGCTGGGGTTGGCGTCCTTGACTCCAGCCAAAGGATCCAAGGATTTTAAGAGGTGTCACTAGATGCAAATTTTGTATGAACAAAAGCTTTAAAGGATCAACCTTATATATGGTCTAAGCTAAGAATGGAAATAGTTTAAGAATAAAATTTTGAAATATAAGTCATATAGGAAATAAAAATATAATTTTCTATATTTTAAAATTGGTCCAAATAAAGAAATAGCCTATATGGCCACTATTAGACCTCTTGGAACCGTAGCAAACGTATGTATGATGGTCATGGTGCGATAGCTGGTATTGCCCACCGAGACATCCTTGTTGTCAAAACTCGCTAACACATCATGACCAACATCATGGCACTCAACTAGTGAGCATGACTTATCATTGAGACAATCAGGGAATGCATATGTGGATCAAAAGTGATCCGGTGCATTGTTACTACTTCATTAAGGCAAAAGTAATCACGAGATAAAAAATATTCTTCACATGTATATAGTGGCATATACTAATAAAAAATATGCCAACAGTGTAAAAGTGTAGATGTGAGACACAAAGAGCAAATATTGTTGTGCTTGGCCACTTAGGGTATAGGGCACCATGGGGTCGGGGTTTTAAAAATTGATTCTCCATGCCAACGCGACTCAAAAAAATCTGGGTTAGGATTGACCAGAATATTGTTTGATTCGGGTTCAAGTTAGAGAATTTGACCATTTATTATTCAGGTTGGATTTTGGTTGAAATTGAAACCCCAAAAAATGACCTAAATAAGAACAAAATTTCGGATTCAGATGAACGGGTCAAGCTTGAGTTTGGCTTTTAGTTTTCAATCTGTTTATTATTTGGGTGGGGTTCAGGTTGACCCTATTCAGGTAGGGTCATTTTCGGATCAGACCCAAACCCAACCTGCTGACTTGAATTGACACCCCTACCATAGGGGGATTACACCATGCCCCAATGGTGCCCAAACACATAAGAAAGTGACAAACGCATACAATATGTAATGGGCCATGTAAGCAAGCAAACACACGCTCCATACAAAGAAATACTCATGATAGTGTAGAGTGCTATCATGGGTGAACGAGTGACGAGTAATATGACTCGTGCAACAAATAGGTTCAAAGGTAGAGGAGCATGACCCGACAATGTGGGAGTCATTTACCTAAAGGGTCAAAGGTATGAAGCATGATCTGTGTTAAGTGGCATGATGCAACAAACCTGTGACACTCTTAAGTTATGCAATAGAAGAGTGAGGTGGCATTATTTTCATTAAGAAGAATTATGCACCTGGTAGGCTTGATGTGCAAGGCATCCACAAATAAGGTACATGAGTGTCCAAAGTAAGTGTGTGAGAACATAGGCTCGAATGCAAACTTCAAACATGCAACACATGAACAAACACAATGTCATACAAGAAAACATTCAAAAGTATAGAAAGGCAAATGCACAAAGTATTGTGTCTGAATGAGGCATAGATACCCATTATGAGCATATGATGACATATGCTAACAGGTGCACAACAAGGTTTTAGTACGAATGTGCTAATGCAAGCGATGCAAAAAGAAACGTGCAATATTGAGACATTTAATTGAAATTGATCTATCGATTTGATTTGATCAAGTGAGTGGCAGCTGACCGGTCAAATTGACACAAATGGTTGATTGAGCCAATTATTCAAACCAACAGGAATAGTCGATCAAGCCGACCAGCCACCGGCTCGATCGGTCAAACTGACAAAAGTAGTCAATCGAATCAATCAGGCCGGTGGTGACTGATCGATCGAACCGACATGAGCTGATCCAGCAGGTGGAAACTGATTGGTCAAAATAATGGGAATAGTCAATTGTATAGATCGACTCGGTGGTAGTTGATCAGTTGCACTGACAAAAATGGTTGTTTGAGCCAATCGGGCCAGGGGTGACTGATTGGTCGAACTAACAAAAATATTCGATCGATCCAATTGGGTTGGTGGTAGCCTATTGGTTGAACCGACAAAACAAAAGTCATTTCGTGAAGTCTTTTCCATTTCTAAACCTTTCTGGGTTGGCTTTTAGGTCATTAACAGTCAGCAAAAATCCAAGATATTTGTCGATCGACGCCTCGAAAGTGCACATTAATGGATTTAACTTCATGTTAAACTTTATAAGGGTTTCGAATTTTTTTTTAAATCTTCTATATATTGTTCATCTGAATTAATTTTGACAAAGATGTCATCCACATATATCTCAATATTTTTCCTTTCTGATTTAAAAGAAATTACATCCATAAGATGCTAGTAGGTTGCCCTAGCGTTTTCTAGTTTGAAGGGCATTACATAAAAAAAAATCCTTATGAGGTAATGAAAGCTATCTTTTCTGTGTGGATCAGATGCATTTTTATCTGGTGATAGCCTTAGTAGGCATTAGGAAAACTAATTAAGAATTAGCTGACTGTTGCATCCACCACAGTGTCAATCCTTAATAACAAGAAGGTATCCCTTTGACAAGCAGCGATGAGTTTAGTGAAGCTGACACACATTCTCCATTTGTCTTTGGATTTTTTAGCCACCACTATGTTCAAGAGCCAGGTAGGGCACTACACCTTCTGGATGTAGGTTGCCTCTTTCAGCTTTCAAACCTCCGCAGAGATTGGTTCAACTAAGGTACTTGCAGTTGCTCAAAGCTTCTGCTGTACCCATTAATAGAATTGACCAAAATTAAGTTGATGGTATGTGACACTAGTTGGAATCCTGGGCATCCCCATGGTAGTCCAAGTGAAGTTATCTTGATGCATGCGGAGGGTCCAAATCTTTATGTCCTTCTGTTCTGCATCAAAATTCTCACTCTGATAACTTTACCAGACTCCTTGTCGGCTACGAGCACTTGGCGGATGGTCTCACTGCTCTCGTGGCACACTTCCCTCTATATTAGAATGTCAAATTGATCATGATTGACATTAGTCTACTTTAGTTTTCATCGGACCATGATTATCACCCCATCTAAAGGAAATTTCACAGCTATGTAGTAAGTTGAAGCTACTACTTGGTAACTATTCAATGATGGTCAATCAAAGATCACATTGTAAGTCAGTGGAGATTATACCACTAGAAAGTTCTCCATTCTGGTGAACTGCTTCTCTCATCACACCACGAGATAGCCAAAGCAATCAAGCCCAAGGCCGCTTTTCTCTCGCCTGACAAGCCGAACAGTGGTCCGACCGGTGTAGTCAACCAGTCAATTTAAGTTTCATCTCGTCGACACTATTTTAAATAAGATTTTGACAAAACTCCCAGTGTCAATAAAGATGTTATCCACCTAGTAGTTGTTTATTAAGTGTCGTAACAATGATCACGTTGTTTTATGGCTTTTCCTTTGGTGGGAGAGTTGCATCTATAAAAACGATCGGGGGTGAGTATGAGTGTAATAAGCGATAGAACATACCTCCTTTGATCGGCGTCTCTTCAATGTGGATTGTCAGGAGGACTCTTCGCTTCCCCAAACGATATTCGGGGTGATTCCAACTAGGTGTATCTCATTAGTTCAAAGAGTCCCATCCTTGGGCTCCTCCATGGGGGCCTTTCACTGTCGTTGTGTGTGTCCACCAACAGAGATGCATTCCTTCAGTTTCCCTGCCTTGATCAGTTCCTCAACTAAATTTTTGAGATGGCAACACTACTCCGTGTCATGCCCGTGATCTCAATAGTAGGTGCAATACTTTTTTCATATTGAGAAGGGCCAATATAGTGTTCAATGGAGGGGCTTTCTTAAAATAATCCTTATTTTAAATGGTTTGGACTAGCTCGACCTTCGTCATATTCAAGGGTCTCGCATCATGTGTCTATTGATACACTTGCGGTCGTTCATAATACTAAGCTGACCATTAGTTAGAATGATACCTCTGACCACTGTTGCCTCAGTTATTTCCTCAGCTATCTTAGGATTAAAGGTTATCATTCTACCGGCCATTGAATGCTTGATCGCCTTACTGTTTCTTCCCATCATCTTGATCTTTTTTCTTCTATGATCGGAGTTCAAATGATTCTAGTTTGGTTTCTGTCGAGCCAATGAGCTCTTCTTCGGTGACTATGTGGTTGTTGGTCAATTCCACGACCTCAATGAAGGATCTTCGTTTAAGTAGGTTTAGGTCATACTTATATCGTCTGTTGTGGATCCCCTGCTTCATGGCAGTCCAGAAAATGAGAGGCTCCAGATCCTTTACTTCTAACTTTTCCATCTAGAAGCAAGTGATGTAAGCCCGTAAGCTTTCGTTCTCTCCCTGCTTAATCTGACGCAGAGTCACAATATCTTTCCTCGACTTTTGTACATTAGCAAAGTGCACCAAGAAGAGTCTTTTGAACTCATAAAAGGATGTAATGATTCCATCAGGAAGACTATTCAACTATCGAAGAGCAGACTCTTTCAATGTGGTCAGGAAAAGTAGACACTTCATCACATCGTCAATCTGTAGGACTCCAACCGATGATTCAAAGGAAGCTGCGTGGTTGTTCGGATCACTTATCTCCTTATAAGGATCCAAATGTGGGATCCATAACTTCACTGGAGGTATAGTCTCCAGGATCTGCTAGGAGAAGGTGTTGCCTACGATCGGCTAGGCAGGTGCTTCCCCTTGATTTATCTGATGCTTAACCGCTGCCATAGATTCCATACTGTCAACATGCTGGGAGTCCCAATGCCCTTCAGCTGAGCGTTTGCTAACCGAATCATTGGGCACTGGTAGGTTCTCAAGAGGGCCCCCATGGGAGCGAGTTCCCTGAGACTCTCGTTGTATGAGTGGTGGTTGAAAGTATCTCTGAGTTATTTTCAGTCTGAGGTTCTCAAATTGGTCCATCATCTGCATTCGCAGTGCTTGAACTTCCTCTTAATTGGATGTCTCGATGAACCATCTCCCTATTGAATCCCATTGATGTTATAGCCTATGTGAGGTTCCTCATTCATAATTTGCTCTGCTTCTTGTTTGTGGTATGTCCACGCTCACCACACCACCATTTAGAATGTTGAATCCTAAATTGTCTGTCATGGATGCATGCCCCGATAGTAGGAGCTGAAAGAAGGAGAGTGAAAGAGTAAAGTAGACAAGGGAGAGGAGTCGGGGAAAAAGTCCCTTTATTCATCCTTTGACCTCCTATTTATAGGGGTCCATTTGTACAGTTATGGAAAGGATGGAACGGTTATAGAGACCACCCTTAATTCAATTGATGTGTTAAATTAATATTAGATTTGCATTATAATATGAACATAATGCGACATCTAGAAGTTGGCCTACGGGTTGAGTTCGGTCGACTGAACCAGTCGGTGGAGTGTCGGTTGCCCCAGTCAAAGTGAAACCGGAATTACAAGCAAGATCTTCCAACTAGTTATACCGACACCATATGTCAGTCGGCTCGGTCAAGCGGTCGGTCATCAAATTGCTGGTTCAAATCATGCACCTTGGTTCTGGTGCTTCGATTGTTCAACTATCGTCCTTGCCGGTTCAATCTCTTTGAGATTCGTGCCGATAATTTTGGTGCATACAGTTATATTTCTCTAATGTAAACTCTTCAATTCAAATTATTTTTGACATTGATGAGTATGTCCCTTAATGATCATCTAAGAAAAAAAAACATTAATAGCAAACACTCGATGATTAACTGAATTTATGCATTTTTCACCAAAAAATGATACTTTATATTTGCAGTTTTAACTTCAATCTACTATCTATTTTTTTAATGCAACCATTCTTTCAGAATCAAGGGAAGGGTTCCTAACCGCATTTTCTCATAAATAATTAGCTCAACATTCTTATCTAAGCTCATAGTAGGCGCCAAGCATCAGCATAGTATTTAAAGGAGCTTTACTTCTTTTGATCATGAAGCATCAGTGGAAGATACTGAGAAACATCATGATTAAAACGTATAAAAGGCGAAAGAAAAAAAATTCCTCGAACGCTACTATCCTCCTAAGTTTTCTAAACTTTTACTTGCTCATCTCAGACTGAGATACCTATATTCCTCTAATCAGCATTATCATTTCAACTTTTGTTGCATCTAATTCTCTTCTTTATGGGATATTGAACATGCATACCACCCAATTCCTACGTATTTACATATCTAATTTTCTAAACTTCAACTTTTACTTTAATATCACTGAAATGTATTATATTGCATAAGAATACCATCATTTAACTTTAAAAAATGTGAAATAAACATTTTTCAAGCATAGATAGGGTGGAACGGATGTAAAAATTAAAGTTTAAGTTTTAGATATGCAAATACATGAAAAATGAGTGGTATGTATGTAAATCTTCATTTTATTATCAGGGGCATTCATACACATACCACACAAGTCTTATGTATTAACATGCTAACATCCAAACTTCACTTTTTTACATTTATATCACCCAAAATCTTCATATCACATCAAAGATCTCTTTCTTATTTGTTTCATAAAACTGAAATACACCTTTTCATACATTATTCATGGCCCCAAATTATTATGCATGTAAATATTGAAGTTAAGTTGTTGATTTGTAAATAAAAAACATTTGTATGGTATGTATGTAAATTTCCCTTTTTATAATTACAAAACTAACTTAGATGGCAGCATTATCCAAAAAAGATCAGGACAGAGCATAAAAATATCGTTCCTGTCCTCACAAGTAATTCCAATGACAGCATTATCGTTCACTGTCCACATCAAACGATGGCGAGTAATATAGTATAATTAACAACGACAAATTAATATCTAATTATGTTGCTGTAAACTTTGGTATAATGTAAGCTGATAATAGAATGGCGAGGTGTTTGGTCCGTCCAAGCTATTGTTACTGAGGAAAGCGATGCCCAATTTCGTCAGGGAAAAAGAAAGCTGTGAGAATATTAATTTTTTTGCTACCAGCAAAATGACAAAAGCTAATTAATATTTCAAATAATAAAGAGTCTGCTTGGAGACAGTAACTGCAGCTGTTTGAATGGGTCCAAACGAACCGAACACGAATGAACAGAGCTAGTGTTCGTGTTCGAAATGTTCGAACACATCACTGTTCGTGTTTGGTTCGTTTAACAAATCGAACGAAAAAAAATTGTTTGTGTTCGTCTCATTTGCTTATCGAACGAATCGAACACGAACTTCCTGGTGAACCGAACACGAACAGTTCGAGAACAACAAGCTTTTTTGACAGCCCTAGCCTTGATAGCATACCTCCTCAAAATGAAGCAAATTGATCAGGTATTCCATACACATCAGGTAATCCATACTTCCTCAAAATGAAGCAAACCGAATAAGGCGTTTAGGGTTTTGTTTAGGATTTTATTTTAATATACAGTAAAATATATTAATTATAATATTTCAATATGTAAATTAATATATCTAATACTATAATATTATTATTGTTATTAATAATTTATCGTATATTATAATTTATAGAAGTTTAATTATTTAAAATATGATAAATTTTTATAATATATAATTATTTTTAAAATATTATAAATTTTTTATATATAATTATTTTAAATTATTTTATATTTCGAACAATAACGAACCAAACACGAATGAACACATCACTGTTCATGTTTGGTTTGTTTAACAAACTGAACGAAAAAAAAATTTATTCATGTTCGTCTCGTTTGCTTATCGAACAAATTGAGCACGAACTTCTTGGCGAACCGAAAACGAACTATTCACGAACAACGAGCTTTTTGACAGCCCTAGTTGTTTGATGAAGCAGCTATAGAAGTAACTGTTCAAAAAACTACAGTGACAATTATAATTCTTTTTAAATGTTAAATCACAGTTTTTCTAGCAGTCACCGCACTTAGCCAGATCAAATTACAAACACAGCTTTCCATCAAAATTTTTTTAAAAAATCAGGCGAAACACTGTTTTGTGGAGCACAAAAATGCTAAGTGCAACAACACACCATCACCATTGTTGCCGAAAATGCTCCCAATGAATGTGTTTTGTGCTTAAATGACAACTACATTGATTGGAAGTAAGTGAACAATTCTTAAAGCTTGAGATTAAGCACTCATTTGGCCAAAAAAATAAAGCAGGAGCTTTGCGTTCATGAGAAAAAAAATTTGAAGTTCAAAATATTACTCAAGGTTAGAATTAGTTTCCTTATATGACCATAATTGAATATGGTTGAAATTGAATGGCACAATGCATTCAAGTTTTTATTTTGAAATTCATCTTCATTTTTGAAACTCACCTTCTAAATAGTAGAATTTAATTTCATATAAAATGGCTTAAATAGCTATATGATAATTATATAAACAATTATATGATAATTATAAAAACAATTATATGAGAAATGAAAGTTTATCTCATTCATGTATTTTTTTCTTGCTTAAACAATTATATGATAATTAAAACATTATCCAAAAAAAAAATTTAGAATCCTACTTTTGTCTGTTATAATAAAATAATGTTAAACTAATAAGATGATGGATGAAAATTACTTGTAGTCCAAACTACTAGAAATAATATTTTTCAAAATGAATTTGGGTTCGACAAATTAGTGTTATTCAAGTTCACTTGAATTCAAGCTACTTATAAAGTGTTAGGGCTTATTTTGAATATGATCAATTTTTCTTTTCATTGTTTACTTTTTTTTAAAGCTGTTTGTTTGGTGAGTTTATTTACATGTTTTTATTTATGTTCTAAAACAAATTAACATGTTCATTTTTGTATTGATCAATATGACATCCTCTTGAAATACTAAAAAAGTTTAAAAACTAACTTGTCATATCATAGGCCTGAGCCAATTCATCTCAAAATCAGGCGATAAGTCCCCTGGCTTTATCAAAGTCATGAGGCGACCAAAGTAACTCATTTGGTTTAACGAATATGAACATGCAATCAGGAAATTAAAAGAAACCATAGCCTCACCTCCACTCCTCTAGAGCACAAAATTGAATGAAGAGCTCTCCCTATACTTGGAGGTTGGACCTGAAGCACTTAGGTTAGTTTTATTGGGTTGTACCTAAATCACTTAGGTTAGTTTTCTTCCAGGAAGACCTATAAATGAAATTTCTGGTTTACTTTGTCAGTAGAGTCCTCTAAGGGATCAAGATCATTATTTGATTAAAGAAAATTTAATATTTGTTCTCGTTATTTTTTTCCACAAACATTGCTTGTATTTTTGAATACATCCAATCAGGATCAACACCGACTACCCAATCAAATCTATTCTCACTAGACTAGAGCACTCTAGTCGATTCCTTAAATAGATGTTACAACTCAACAAGTTTGATCGTTCTTACATGCCCAAGATTTTAATCATAACATAATCCATAACCGATTTCCTTGTTGCTTTTTCTAAATTGGGCAAGCCCAGCAAAGATATGACAAATGACTGCCAAACCTGGGTTCTTCACATTGATGGAGCATCTAGTTAAATTAAGGGATGGCTCGAGCTTGCTCTTACTTGTCCAACTGAGGAAAATCTATACTACTCAATTAGGGTTGAATTTGAAGTCACCAACAATCAAGCTAAATCCAAAGCTCTATTTTCTAGACTATGATTTGCTTACGAGATGGTGGTATTTTCTAGTGAAATCTGACTCACAGTCGAAGAAATCTGACTCACACTCAAAATAACATTTAGGTATTTTTAGTATTTTCAAAAACAATCATATCTTAATTAAATACACCAAAAATATTTTGTTTCAAATTAAAACATAAATAAAATAAAATAAAAAATAAAAAAGAGAGAAAAAAAGTGATCCCAAAAAACCCCTTAGATTAAAACTAAATATCCTATACTGGTCATTTTTTGCCTTGAGAATTTTGATTCATGCTTGTCAAAAATAGGTTATCAAATAGGAATGTTTGCTTATTTAATCAATCAGTCAAAAATTTTAAATGCTTGTAATAGTGTTATCCAATAACGCATTGGATTTAACAGGTTAACCTTGTAATTAAATGACTAGCACATTAACCTTGAAATCTAAAAGGTGATCTAATTTATTCCAATTGCTTGATCATGGGCAACATGATCATGCTCAAATGATCTTCATACAATGAGAAAAGAATATGATAATAATCCTTAACATCCTAACTTACAAGTTAGTTAACCAATCAATGTGTTAAAGTGCATCCCATTGGCATCAATTATGACACAATATTGACTCCATTTAGCATACCTATGTATCATATATCTTTAATCAATTTACTATATGTTTAACAACACAAAAATTATTTAATGCCATATAATATTTTGTTAAATATTTAAAAGTTAATTAAGGAGCAACCAAAAAGATGATGTTCATATGCACTAATATTGCTTAGAGTTGTTGTATTCTGAAGGTGAGCTTAAGATAGACACTTAAATACAATTTAAGGATTCAAAAAATATTTCAATATTTGTTGCTTTGAACGGTGTTTAGATTGATTTTTTATATAATAGTATGTATTAATTAATCAATTTTTTTAAGAATGATGGACATATTAATATAATTTTAATTGACAGTGATTATACTTAAATGATCATTTATCTATATGCATTTGCATGTATATCATATAAAAACTATTTTGAAAGTAATTAAAGCATATGCTTTTACAAAATAATCATATTTATGGTAAATATGTCATATATTGGGTAAAAAAGCCCTTTAATATAGAAATCAATGTAAGTTAGTTAAAAGCCCATTAAATCAATGTTTCTTTCCCATTTCTATTTTGCCCACTTCAAGATTACTAGGTAAAATTTCTTAAATTCTATTTGTTATCAAATTATTTAATTGGCTCAATTGAGTCAATATGATTCTAGTGACTGCAACTTGACTTTGTAACTATATTCTTGTTTATAACACTAACTCTTCTAAATAATTTTTTTGTGGTGGTTGAGATGGTTTGGAAATGATGGGGGGTGGTCGCTAGGGTTTGTAGGAGCAACTTTGGTGCTGAAGGCAGGGAATTTAAGTGAGGGTTTGGTGAGCTTAAGATCTGTGTGGGAGCTCTCAGGTTACCCCCCTGGGGTGGCGGTGGGGGTGGAGCTTTGGTCTGCTTGGATGACTATGGTGGTTCCTCAAACAATTAGAAGAGGATTTCTAGAGACATTTGGGCAGAGATAAAGTACTTTCACCATTTTTTATGGCTTAAGAATAGCTGATTCAATGGAGGTGAAGGTGGCATGTGGAGGAGCTTGGAGTGATTGGGGATGCTTTTGGTGTGGTGGCTAAGACCAGAATCGGTCTTGTTTGACTCCTCATATTTTGGTCTAAAGATTCATGACTTAAATACCATGTGTTAGTATCCTTGGTTAACTACTCATGGTTTTTTTTTTTGTGCTTGTTTTATGTTTAATTTTCTTTTAATTAATTCATAATTAGGTTGTAGTGTCATGGTAGGTTATATTGGTTATGTAAGTCATGTGTGCATGGTTGATGAACCATGGGCTCTCCCTTGATGGCTTGTGTTTTAAGTTAAAGTTGAGCTTTTGTAGTTAAGATTAGCTTTGGTGATTAGGGTTGGTCCAACAGGATTAAACCTAGTGAGCCTTCATAATTTAATTTTTGATATTTAAGTTTCTTTGGCTTTAAGATTTTGAATTGATTTTGTTTTATTATTATTATTTTTTTTTGAGGAGTTCAGTTGTTCACTAGTTGACTCAGTGAATTTTGCTAATTCCAGTTTTTAGGTATAGGTTGATGTGTTTAGGGTTTATGTTGATGTTAAGGCTAGTAGGTGTTGGGAAAAACTAAGTGTTGGAAAAAATTAAGTGATACCAAGGTTTGACTTAGGTGACTCACCCCTCCCCCAGAATAGAATATTGGTGTCATGGGATTTTCAGGGCTTTTAGGGTAATAGGTTCAGAGATAAAACCCCCCATTGGCCTAAGAATATCCTCTTGTTCAATGGGCATCTCCTATGTCAATAAGAATTCCAGGGGTAATCAATGGGTCAATAAGGAAATTCTTAGGGCATTAAGCTCCATGGGTAGCTTAGGGCATCCTCCAACTATCACAAGTCAACTTGGGCTTCCACTGGGCTAGACCCTCAACCATCTCAACCAAAGGTTGAGGATTTGGGCTTAACCTCAGGAAACCCTAAGTGAGTGTAAACTTTGTTATAAGTTCTATATGGGTGAGTTCCATCACTGGTCATCTAAGAAGGTCACTAGGAAACTGATCCACTTTCCGATATTTATACTTACAACTATGATATTAAAATTAACAACAGCACCAAAAACTTGATCCCGCACTCGAATATATATATATATATATATATATATATATATATATATATATATATATATATATATATATATATATCGATGATTCTGTTATGGCTTTTATGATTTATATTGTGGATACTACACAAGTATATGTATCGTTATCAAGTAATATAGGGCTCTAATGGAGTTCTAGATATCGATCCCACAAGGAAGTTAGAGAATTTCCAAGACAAATTAAAGTAAACTTACTTACTAATCTAGTATACGGAAATTAAGAACACTTAGACTAAAATTAAACTAATGCTTAAAGGTTGAAAATAAGATTTCAGAAAAGTATCTTTCTCATTGTTTAAGAGAATTAAGTGAATGAAGAATTAAATGAGTTTTCAATTGTATTGTACCAAATAGGAGCATTCCTATTCTTTACCCTTTGGTCCGGGTGCAAAGAACATTGACTAGTCTTATGTTTGATTATCGAATCCGTGGCTAGGGCCGGGAGGATACCGACTGCCACTTCAGAGCTCCCACGTTCCCCTCGCCTGAGGGCTAGCATCTACACTTCAGCTCCTAAACAAAAAGACCGAATTGAATATTTTAGTCTGTCACACTAAAATGTCCAATTCTATGTCCGATAGTTAATATTTCCCTATTTATTTGCACCCTCCTTCCAAGGCTTTTTACTTCCCTGAATCTTGGATGTAATCTTTACTATAGTTGATAATTCAACATATGTTAACAAATCAATTAGCCAGATTGAAAGTAAATTAAGATTTAAGTAAAAGATTAGCATAATTTCTATTTTCATATTTTTAGGCACAACTACTTTAATTCATCATTTCACGAAATCTCGATAACAAGGAGAAAGACTAAGGAAACTACTCAAAATGCATGGGTAAAATAACACAAAGCATGGATTTCATTAAAGTTAATAAACAAATAACAAATATACTTATCTCAATTCTTCTCCCCAAGCAGACTCCTTGAAGTTCCTTTGACTCTTCCTTCCAAGACATAGACACCAAAACGCTAAACACTTTATCTACTCACTAAAAAGACTCTAGGATGACACTTAAAATAACACTTAACTTCCACACAAATGACACAACTGACTAAAATTCATCTTTATTTATAGAAGGAGTCAAATCTCCAAAGGTTGCTTAAGCATCTCTTCAAAAAGCGTCTAGGTTCAATGTATTTTGTCTCTTTTCAACTGTCTCGCCGGCCTTCTAGAAGATGGGCTAACCGCGCCGATCTCGTTGTCGGAGGGCTCGATCTCGCCATCAGCGGGCTCCTTATAATATATTCAAAACTTTCGGGAAAAACTCGCCGCCGCCGGCCTTTTCCTCGCCGTCGGCGGGATAGTTCAATTTTCATCATATTGAGTTCTTTTTGCTCCAAATCCGCTTCTTTTGTGTTTTTTTGCTTTCAGTACTTATAAATATTCATTCCTGCAATAAAATAAAGAAAATACATTTCTTTAAAGTGCAATTTCATATAAAGTTGGTATAAATTTCTCAATACATTTTTCTGTGGTCAAAATCCCTCAAACTTAACTATTACTTGTCTTCAAGTAATTTTAATACTACATAAAAGTAATGATTATTTCTAGTAAAGTTTTAATTCAGAAATACTATGAATTTGATTTAAATAAGTATTATAGTAAAGTTTAATAGAAATATTTTTAGATATTTAAATTAATTTTATAGATATAAGGCTATTTAGTCATCAAGTATAAGATTTTTAGTCTTCTATTTATTTCAAGAATGACTATATTTGAAATATTTAATTACTTAAAATATTCAGATGATAAGAAGTTCATGAAAACACTACTCAGTAAAATACTAATCTATACATATAAGTTCAGAAATGTAATTGAAGTTTACCCTTTAGGTTGATTCAAATGAAGCCAATTTTTGATAAGATATTTCCTCAAGCTTCTCCTCACTTTATATATATATTTTTTATTTTTCTTTTCTTTCTGAATTGATTTTCAGTCCCTTTTTCTTTATTTATATATTTTTTTTATGTGAGGATTACTATTTTTGATTAGCCTGTTAATAATTTTGAACTTCATTTTCTTCTTCCTAAATTTGAAACTGGAAACATTTACTTCTCTTATATGTATTTCAAAGTTTTTACTTCATTGAGTTTCAATCTTTTCTTTCTCAACTAAATATTCAAGAATTTCATATTTTAAAATATAGTTTTTCTTAATTTAAATAGTTAACTATATTCTTATATTTTTAAACTAAATTTCTTAATCTATAAAATTAGTTTAATTACTAAAAATATTTTATTCAACTTTTATAATAATTAGATAAATTAATTCTAGTTACTGAATTAAAATTACTACAGAAATTCATTTTTATAATAATTTTGAAAATGTAAATTGAGAATAATTTAATAATTAAATTTGTATTTTTCCCTCCCCCAAACGTAAATTTTTCTATCTATCTATATAAGGTGAAAAGGAAATAAACTGTAATATTTAAATCATACCTTCAAGCTTTAGGGATTTCTTCTTTTTGAAGTTCTGCAGGTTCTTTTCATCACTTAATTAACCTGTACTGTTAATATTTTTCTACTCACATAATATTAAAGAAAGTGTTGGGTAAAGAAGTTTAACACAATACTACCACATTTTATACTAACATATTATACTACATCCACATACATTTACTAATTCAATCCAAGGTTACAATAGCAGTCTGAAAACATTAAAAATTTAAAAACTATATAACTTTAACAACAATATAAAAGCAAACTACACTACATCATAATCAAGTTCATAAACTAAAACATTAATACTAAAATTTAAGACAACATACAAAGAATCACAACATCAGAGTTTTTAAGTCAATTAACTAAACAAATAAGCATAGAATCTAATCTTCTGCATCAAAGTCCCAAACTATATCGTTGTTTACTTGATCAGTGGGTGGATTAGACAGGTAATGAGTATATCGGGGGCACTCAGGAAATGCAACATCGAGCTCTCCTCTTCTATAACGATTCTCAGCATCATAATAGGCTATCTCATACTCTGAATGTCTCTGGAGATACTCGCTGTCGTAATCATGTCTTCTCTCTAAGCCTCCAATTCTCTGATCAATATGCTCCAGTTTTTCTTCAATTTTCTCAAAACTTTTCCGCTGTAGGGTCATCTCATTCATCAAATCCTGAAGAGTAGGAGTACTATAGGGAGGAGTGTCATAACTGGTAGAGGGAATATCTCTACTTGAAGAAGGTACATAGCTCCTAGTCCCAGATCTCCATCCTTCGTGAGATTCATATTTCTTAATATTAGCCGGAGTAATGGGTTTCATAGGCTCCACCCATTCCTCATCATCCCTTGCCTCTACCCCCGATAATTGGCAGAGTGCATAAATCAGACCAGGGTGTCCTATTCCTCCTCCACTTTCACTTCTTGCAGTGGCTAATATATTCTTATAAATTACACTTCTCACATTAATACTTCTTTGGTTCTGAATACATAAATTTAGAACTGCTCTATCTCTTATTACCTCACTATGGTGATAAGTGGGTAATAAGGTAGAACAAATAAAATAGTGTCAGGCTTTAGATAATGCATTCAACATTGAGAGAGGAAAGTTTACCCTTTCACGACGCTTAATCTTCCAAACTCCTTTCCGATCGGTGAGAAAGTTGATCACTTCTTCCAGTGGTCCTTCCATAGTTCCAAAGGTATCATACTCACTGGTGTATAAGTCTCGTACTTCATAAAATGAATTAATCCTTGCAGCACTGAAATCTACCAAAAATCCTCTCACCTTGATTGGTGCATCTTCAATCGCAGTCAGGTTGGCATAGAATTCTTTTACCACTTCCACAGCGGCTCTGTTGGTTATATAACAGAAGTTTTCCCATCCTCTTTCTTTTATTATTCGCTCTACTTCTCCTCCAGGATTTTTGAAAACTCGATCCTGAATGCATTTTCTGGCTTGAATATTGTGAAAATATCTTGATTGTGCCCTTGCATTCACAAAGCGAGTTTCGTCGTAATCCATTTTACTCTTTTGTCGTGGAGCCATTTTTCGATCTGTGAAATTCACAAAAATCTTAACTAAACTTCTAAATATTACTAAGATGGCTTCCAATAGTTACTAAAATCAATCTAAATCAAGTTCCATGAATTTTCTTCCAAGTCTTTTCTTCTCATTTCAAATCTTTCCAAAATTCCTCATTGTAGAAGAAATTCATGGTGAAAATCAAAAATTTTTACATAGGAGTGAAGCTCTTACCAAAGGAAGATGAAATCCAGCCTCAAAATGTGTTGAAATTGCTCCAAATTCTAGATCTATCAAGCCCTAGGTCGGTTTTTCGAAGTTTTGATGAAGGGGATGATGAATAGTGTCGGTTGAGCGGTCAAAATATAGTACATTTCGCGATCTCGCTGTCGGCGAGAAATTTCTCACCGTCGGCGAGCTAATTAATTCACCAAGGCCAAAGTTTCGGGAAAATCGCGCCGTCGGCGGGATCGCTCTCGCTGTCAGCGAGGTTTCCGAAAATATAATATTTTTAATATTTATAATGTTTTCAATCCATTTTGAGCCTCAATAATGTCCGGTCACTTTAGATTATACTTCATCATGATTAGATATTATATTAACACATAAATTCACACAACACAAACATTATAACTTTATATATATGAAATTCAAAAGTTACAAATTTCAAATACCACAAAACTAACAATTGACTTATCAAATTAACCCAAACACATCTAACTCAGCATTGCAATCCACACCACAATACTCTAAATGCTGAGACTAAACAAACAACATACAATCTCATCTAAACTGAGATTATCTAAGTAAAGTTCAAATTATATCGAAAACTAAATTCAAATCAACACACATACATATAATATGAATAAAAATTTCTGCTACTCATTGGAATCTGAACTGATCTCTTCTCTGATGTTTCCAATAGAACGCAGGTGCACAAACAAATTATAGAAAGGTCTGAAAGGGAATTCTGCAAGAAAATCTTCTTCAATCCACCCTTTCTGTCTCAATAGTAGTATAAAACTTGCCTCCAGATGTCCTGTATGGTCAAAGTGCTCCTTCATTCTTTAATCGATGTGATCGAATAAATCAGAGATATTATCAATAGAATTCATCACATTTTGTAGTTCCTTCTCCAATCCTTTAAGTTTCCGTAAAATGAGGTTTGTTCTATCAGTCAGGGGCTTAACTAAAGGATTGTTTTGAGATGCTTGATCAGAAATAATTACTGTTTCATCATTGTTATCCAATGTAGGAAACATATCTGTCGAATCTAGTGGTTTTCAAGGCAATAGCACTTTTTTCCAAGCTTCGTAGGAAACTTGGTACTGACTACATAAAGCAAATATAGTTGATGGGTGTCCAAGTCCATGAATCGACCCATGCACAATTAATCCTAATGCAGACTTCACAATGATAGATCCAACATTAATAGGCAATCCAGATTGAATACAGTAATTTAAAATTGCGCATTCCTTCGAGACTTTGTTTACCCTCATAGTGGGTAATAACTTTGACGAAATAAAGAAATGTCAATTCTTTGAGACGGGGTTAAGAAGTGACGCAGAAAAACTAACGTACTCGTCTTCTCGTAATTCTCAATCGTCAGGTTCGTCGGTCAGATATCTGTAGATCTCATTCAAGTTGTATCTTATAGGAGCAAAATTTGAATAGTGTCAAACAGGGGTATTTTCAATCGAGTATAATTCATTTATTCGATAAGGAGTGAAAGTTACCCATCTACCTCTTACGTAAACACTTCCATTATGGATCGCATGCAGATTAGAGTAGAATTCCTTGACTACTGGAATGACTACAGCAGATGTTGTATAGCAGAATACCTCCCAACGTCGCTGAACAATCATTTCTTCAATTGTTATTGTTGAATTCTCCGCTTCTCTGTTTACGAACCCTCTTTCTTTAATCAGGCGCTTCTTCATCAAAACCTTGTTAAATAGTCGCTGAGCCTCAGAACTGACGAACTTCCTTCGGTTAAAAACTCCTAATTTCGTGATTTCTAGTGGTTTGGAGGCCATAATAGATTGTTTTGGAGGGGCTCTAATCGTTTCTAAGGAAAAAGATAGTGTAAATATGAAGTTTTAAACATTTTATATAGAGAAATAGCCTTAGAACCGTCCAAAACCGCAAAATAACTCACAAAAGCCACTTTTTATGGCAGGATAGTTAATATATTTAAACTGAATTTGGGCGCGCCGATCTCGCTGTCGGCGGGATCGATCTCGCCGTCGGCGAGATTAGGTAAATTGCCCAATTTTTGTTCCGGTCCGAATATTTTCTGATTTCTTCGTATAGATTCAAATTTGGGATGATTATAAAAAGTAAAATGAGTAGTAGAATTTATTCTATATTTTAATTTTCAATAACATTAATAAATAGATCATAATTAATAATTACTATGGGTTGCCTCCCATAAAGCGCTTGGTTTAACGTCGTCAGCCCGACCTAATTTAGTTAGTAATCGGGTTGATCGAGCATTAAAACCTCTTTAAAATTTGGTCTTCTCCCTTCAAAATAAGGTTTTAATGCGTGTCCGTTTACTTTAAATCTATGCCCAGTTTTTTGATCTTCAATTTCTTTAGTTCCATATGAAAATATTTGAGTTATAGTGAAAGGCCCTAACCCTCGAGATTTCAATTTCCCAGGAAATAATTTCAATCTTGTACTATAAACTAATACTTCTTGTTCTGGCTCAAAGTTCTTCAGGTTAATCTTCCGATCATGCCATAATTTCATTTTTTTCTTTATAAATTCTATCATTATGATAAGATTCATTTCTTAATTCATCTAATTCATTCAATTGCAATAATCTTTTCTCACGAGCTTCTTTCAGATTGTAATTAAATTCTTTAATTGCCCAATAAGCTTTATGTTCTAATTCAACTGGTAAGTGGCAAGTCTTTCCATAAATAAGCCTGTAAGGAGTCATTCCAATTGGAGTTTTATAAGCAGTCCTGTATGCCCATAATGCAGTGTCTAGTCTTATAGACCAATCCAATCTATTAGGGTTTACAGTCTTTTCTAAAATACATTTAATTTCTCGATTAGAAACTTCAGCTAATCCACTGGTTTGTGGATGATAAGCAGTTGATTTCTTATGAATAATGTTAAAATTTTCTACTAGTTTGTGAATATATTTATTTCTAAAATAAGATCCTCCGTCAGTGATAATCACTCTCAGCATTCCAAATCTAGTAAAAATATTTTTCATTAGAAACTTTAAAACACTCTTAGCGTCACATCGAGGTAAAGCTTGTGCTTCAATCTATTTAGAAATATAATCAACAGCAACTAATATATATGAGTTTCCAAATGAAGGAACAAATGGTCCCATAAAATCTAATCCCCAAACATCAAAACTCTCAACTTCTAATATAAAATTTAGAGGCATTTCATTTCGTCTAGATATATTACCTACTCGTTGGCATCTCTCACAAGTTCTGATATATCTATAAACATCTTTAAAAAGAGTAGGCCAATAAAATCCAGATTGTAAAATTTTATAAGCAGTTTTATCTGTTCCAAAATGTCCTCCAAAATCAGAATCATGACATTTCTGAATGATTTGTTCTGTTTCTTCATAAGGCGCGCATCTTCTAATTATAAGATCCTTACATTGCTTATATAAATATGGTTCATCCCAAAAATAAGTTTTAGCATCATGAATGAATTTTTTCTGTTGTTGCAAAGTTAACATAGGTGGTAAAATATCACTTACAATATAATTTACTATGTCAGCATACCATGGTATTTTCCACTCATTTTTATTATATAATTATTCATCGGGAAAATCGTCGGTAATTTCATTATCGGTGTCGGATAATTCATTATATTCTAGTCTTGATAAATGATCCGCAATTTGATTATCGGCTCCTTTTTGTTAATGATTTCAAAATCAAATTCTTGCATTAGTAATATCCATCTAATTAATCTTGGTTTGGAATCTTTCTTTTGCATTAGATATTTAATAGTAGAGTGATCAGTATGCACAATACATTTATTTCCAATTAGATAAGGCCTAAAATTATCAAAAGCATAAACAATTGCTAATAGCTCTTTTTCAGTAACCGTATAATTTATTTCAGCATTATTAAGAGTTTTACTAAGCATAAGTATATAACTTTGAAAATTTTATCATATCTTTCGTCGAAGTATCGCTCCTATAACATAATCACTAGCATCACACATAAGTTCAAATGGTTTCTCCCAATCAGGTGAAACTATTATAGGTGCTGTGATTAATTTATCTTTTAATAATTCAAAAGCATTTAGGCATTCAGTTGTGAATTCAAATTTCTTGTCCTTTTCTAAAATTTGGCATAGAGGTTTAGTAATTTTTGAAAAATCTTTTATGTAGCGTCTGTAGAATCCAGCATGTCCAAGAAAACTTCTTACCCTTTTACTGTAGTTGGAGGTGGTAATTTAAGCTATAACTTGAATTTTTGTAGGGTCTACTTCCATGCTATTTTCCAAAATTTTATGCCCTAATACAATTCCTCCTGTAACTATAAATTGACATTTCTCCCAATTTAGAACTAAATTAGTTTTCTCGCATACTTCTAATACCTTTTCAAGATGATTCAAGCATGCGTCAAATGATGTTCCAAATATAGAGAAATCATCCATAAATACTTCTATTCCATCATTAATTAATTTACTAAATATAGACACCATACATCTCTGGAATGTTGCAGGTGCATTACATAATCCAAAAGGCATTCTTCGAAAAGCAAATGTTCCATAAGGACTAGTAAATGTAGTTTTCTCTTAATCCTCAGGAGCAATATGTATCTGATGATAACCGGTATATCCATCCAAAAAACAAAAATATTTATGTCCGACTAATCTATCCAACATTTGGTCTAGAAATGGTAATGGGAAGTGATCTTTCCTGGTGACTGCATTTAATTTTCTATAGTCAATACAAATACGCCATCCAGTAACTTATCTTATAGGTATTAAATCAATATTTTCATTAGCTTTAACGGTCACTCCTCCTTTCTTAGGAACACAGTGAATTGGGCTTACCCATGCACTATCTGAAAAAGGATAAATAATACTATTATCTAACCATTTTAATATTTCTTTCTTGACTACTTCATTCATTATTGGATTTAATCTCCTTTGAGGATCTACTCTTGGCTTATTTTCATTATCTAAAATAATTCTGTGCATACATATTGAAGGACTAATTCCTTTAATATTTGTTTAAGTCCAACCAAAAATTTTCTTATATTTTTTTAATATGTCTAACAGTTTTTGTTCTTGTGATTCATTCAGTTCAGCTGATATAATAACTGGTAGGGTTGAATGATTACCTAAGTAAGCATATTTTAAATGATTAGGTAAAATTTTTAATTCGAGTTCAGGAGGTCTAATAATTGACGGAACTATATTCTTTTCAGCGTTTTCAGTATTATCCAACATTTCAAATTTTTCCTGTATATAATCCAGTTTTTCATTATCTGCTTCTTCAATTAATTCAGTATTTTCTTTTTCTAACTTTTCTTCATAATATCTTTTAAAATGTTCATTTTGCAAATGTTGAAGTATTTTCATTCGAAAACATTCATCTTCTTTTTCTAAAGCAGGATATTTCATTGATTTTGCTATGTTAAAAGTTAATTTTTGATCGTTTACTCTCATAGTCAATTCTCCTTTCTGAACATCAATCATAGCTTTTCCAGTGGCTAAAAAGGGTCTTCCTAATATTATTGGAATTTCTTTATCTTCTTCCATATCTAGAACAATAAAATCTACCTGGAAAGATAAATTTATCCACTTTTACTAACACATCTTCAATAACTCCCTTAGGATAAGTCACGTAACGATCGACTAATCGAAGAGTAACTGAAGTAGGTGAAATTTCTCCTAATTCTAATCTTTTAAAAATTGATAGAGGCATTAAATTTATGATTGCTCCTAAGTCACACAATGCTTTTCCATAAAATTTTTCTCCAATAGCGCAAGGTATAGTGAAACTACCAGGATCTTTTAATTTTTCAGGAAGCTTTTTCTGAATAATTGCACTACACTCTTCGCTAAGTGCAACAGTTTCATTATCTGTAAATTTTCTTTTTTTATTTAAAATATCTTTCATAAATTTTACGTAATTAGGCATTTGTTCTAATGCTTCTACAAAAGGAATATTTACCGTTAATTTTTTTTAAATTTCAAGGAATTTAGCAAATTGCTTATCTTTTTTATGTTATTTTAGTCGTAGAGGAAATGGTGGTGGTGGTTTTTCTATAGATATTTTCATAGGGATCAATGGATATTCTAAGTTTTGATCTTGCTGGTCCTTTTCTTTTTCAATTTACACTTTCTCATTTTTACTTTCTGTTTCTTTCTGAATTTTAGTTTCTAACTCTTTTCCACTTCGTAATTGTATCGCTTTAATTTGTTCTTTTCCTTGGTTTTTAGGATTTATTTCCACATTACTAGGAAAAGTTCCAGAAATTCTATTGTTAAGCGCGGTAGCGCTATGTCCAAGTTGAGTTTCAATATTTTTAATTGTTGTTCCTTGATTTTGTAATTGATTTCCTTGAATTTGTAATTGATTTCCTTGATTTTGTAATTGATGACCCATACTCAATATTAATTCTTCTATAGATAACTTCTTATCTTTAAATTGAGTGTTATTAAATCTAGGTGGATAAGAAGGTTTATAATTTGTATTTCCTTGATTAGATGGATTTCCTATAGAGTTGTTCATCCATTGTTGATTAGCTGTATTGTTATTCCAATTAAAATTTGGATGATTCTTCCAACCAGGATTATAATAATTTGCATAAGGATTATTGGGTCTATTATTAATAGCATTTATAGTTTCATAAGGAGATTGAGAATCTATAACTTGTCCATATGAGTTTTCTTCTAATATATTAGGAGAGTAATTCATTCCAAAATGATCTAATTTTTTTGATATGGCAGCAATTTGAGAAGCTAACATAGACATTGCATCATTTTCATGAACACTGGCTATCTTTTTAGGATTTATTCTTTCGGCAGGCCATTGAAAATTATTAGTAGTCGTTTCTTCAATTAACGCATAGGCTTCATCAGATGGTTTTGACATTAATGAACTTCCAGCAGCAGCATCAATAATTGATCTAAGAGATCCTACTAATCCATTGTAAAAAGTTTGTATAATTAACCAATCTGGTAATGCATGATGTGGGCATTTCCTAAGAAGTTCTTTAAATCTCTCCCAAGCTTCATATATGGATTCTCCATCAAACTGACTAAAAGATGTTATATCATTTCTAGGTTTTGCAGTTTTCAAAGGAAGAAAATATTGGATAAAAATTTTTGTGATAATTCTCCCCAAGTTTTAATAGATCCAGGTGCTAATGAATTTAACCACATCTTAGCCTTATCCCTTAAAGAAAAAGGAAAAAGCCTAAGTATAATAGCATCATTAGATACTCCTTCATATTTGAAAGTAGCACATAATTCCAAAAAACTAGCAAGACGTAAATTAGGATCTTCATTAGGTGAACCACTAAATTGATTATTCTGTACCATTTGGATAATTGCAGGTTTAAGTTCAAATGAGTTAGCAGCTACATCAGGGTTTTGAATAGTTAGGTGAATTTCATCTAATGTAGGGTTGGCATAATCTCTTAATGGTCTTTGTTGGTTTATATTTTCAATTTCTGGATTATTTGCCATTTGAGTTAAATTTATAATTTCTCTCTTTTATTTTATAATTCTTTTAATTGTGCACTCTAATTCTGAATCGTAAGGTATTAAATTTTCGTTTCCAAATTTACGCATACAATTTTTAATTAATATTTAAAATAGTCCATTACTCTAGTAATTATTTTAATAATTCTATTAATTACCTTAATAACTACTTTACTCCCCGGCAACGGCGCCAAAAACTTGATCCACTTTCCGATATTTATACTTACAACTATGATATTAAAATTAACAACGGCACCAAAAACTTGATCCCGCATCGAATATATATATATATATATATATATATATATATATATATATATATATATATATATATATATATATATACGATGATTTTGTTATGAATTTTATGATTTATATTGTGGATACTACGCAAGTATACATATCTTTATCAAGTAATATAGGGCTCTAATGGAGTCCTAGATATCGATCCCACAAGGAAGTTAGAGAATTTCCAATACAAATTAAAGTAAACTTACTTACTAATCTAGTATACGGAAATTAAGAACACTTAGACTAAAATAAACTAATGCTTAAAGGTTGAAAATAAGATTTCAGAAAAGTATCTTTCTCCTTGTTTGAGAGAATTAAGTGAATGAAGAATCAAATAAGTTTTTAATTGTATTGTGCCAAATAGGAGCATTTCTATTCTTTACCCTTTGGTCCAGGTGCAAAGATCATTAACTAGTCTTATGTTTGATTACTGAATCTGCGGCTAGGCTGGGAGGATACCGACTGCCACTTTAGAGCTCTCACGTTCCCCTCACCTGAGGGCTAACATCTACACTTCAGCTCCCAAACAAAAAGACCGAATTGAATATTTTTGTCTGGCACACTAAAATGTCCAATTCTACGCCCGATAGTTAATATTTCCCTATTTATTTGCACCCTCCTTCCAAGGCTTTTGACTTCCCTGAATCTTGGATGTAATATTTACTATAGTTGATAATTCAACATATGTTAACAAATCAATTAGCCAGATTTAAAGTAAATTAAGATTTAAGTAAAAGATTAGCACAATTTCTATTTTCATATTTTTAGGCACAACTACTTTAATTCATCATTTCACGAAATCTCGATAACAAGGAGAAAGACTAAGGAAACTACTCAGAATGCATGGGAAAAATAAAACAAAGCATGGATTTCATTAAAGTTAACAAACAAATAACAAATATACTTATCTCAATTCTTCTCCCAAGCGTACTCCTCGAAGTTCCTTTGACTCTTCCTTCCAGTACAGCACACCAAAACGCTAAACACTTTATCTACTCACTAAAAAGACTCTAGGATGACACTTAAAATTACACTTAACTTCCACACAAATGACACACAACTAACTAAAATTCTTCTCTATTTATAGAAGGAGTCAAATCTCCAAAGGTTGCTTAAGCACCTCTTCAAAAAGCGTCCAGGTTCAATGTATTTTGTCTCTTTTCAACTGTCTTGCCGTCGGCGGCCTTCTAGAAGATGGGCTAACTGCGCCGATCTCGCTGTCGGCGGGCTCGATCTCGCCGTCAGCGGGCTCCTTATAATATATTCAAAACTTTCGGCAAAAACTTGTCGTCAGCGGCCTTTTCCTCGCCGTCGGCGGGATAGTTCAATTTTCATCATATTGAGTCCTTTTTCTCCAAATCTGCTTATTTTATGCTTTTTGCTTTCAATACTAATAAATCTTCATTCCTGCAATAAAATAAAGAAAATACATTTCTTTAAAGTGTAATTTCATATAAAATTGGTATAAATTTCTCAATACATTTTTCTATGGTCAGAAACCCTTAAACAAAATCTTAGATTTCTACAATGAGAGAAGAGGTTTTTGCAAAAGTGAGGTCAGCACCTAGTCTGACCCGAACTAGACATGACCCAACCTAGACCCGACCCAGCTCAGTTCTAGCCCAAATTGACCCAAACTCTAAAACATAACCCATGTCTGACCAAACTTAGACCTGACCCAACCAAGCCTAACCTAGCTCAAGTCTAGCCCAACCTAACCCAATCTCTAAGACTTAACCTAGGTCTGATGCAACGCAGACCTAAACCAACCAAGACCACACCTAGCTTAGGTGTAATCCAATCTAATCCAAATGACATGAAACAAAAAATACCCTAATAACCTGAAAATACCCAAAACTACCCAAATGACCTGAAACACTCTGAAACTACCCAAATAATCCATAACACCCTGAAACCGCCCAAATGACCTAAAACATCCCAAAACCACCCCAAAAATCTTAAATAACCTGAAACCACTTAAATAACCCGATACCCCTAAAACCACCCAAATAACCCGATACCCCTGAAACCACCAAAATGACCCGAAACAACCGAAAACCACCAAAATAAACCAACATAATCTCAAACCACCCAAACAACATGAAATTTTGGAACACCTCAAAACCACCACAATGACTCGAAACAACCTCAAAGCACCTAAATGACTAGAAACACCCTGAAACTACCCAAACCCAAAATACCCCAAAATCATCCAAATGACTTGAAATGACCCGAATTACCAAAATAAAAGGGTTGACCCATGTTCAACCCTAAACCCAAGTTTAATCCAAGGCTATTAATATGTTTTTTTATGTTGTTTCATGTGTGTGCTTAAAAAAAAACCAAATTACATAAAATAAAAAGGGAGGAGGAAAACCTTTTACAAAGTGGTTTTCTCAAAAATCATAATAATTTTAATCAAAACATATCTTAATTTCTTAATCATGACCGAAAATCTAGGGAATGAAACCAAAACATGAATTAAATATTGAACCAAAAATAAAAATCTAAAATACACCAAGATAAAGAATGAAAATCAACCTAGAAAGATTTGATGTGAACTCTAGGTTAGCTAACTTAGACACCAACCTTGGGACCATTCACCTGCCCCAGGTTGGTCTGAGTATAGAAGCCTAGGTTAGTCTAGCTAGCTGTAAAGACTAGGACTTATAAAAACAAACATCTAAAATACACCAAGATAAAGAATGAAAATCAACCTAGAAAGATTTGATGTGAACTCTATGTTAGCTAACTTAGACACCAACCTTGGGGTCATTCACCTGCCTCAGTTTGGTCTGAGTATAGAAGCCTAGGTTAGTCTAGGTACCCTAGCTAGCTGTAAAGACTAGGACTTATAAAATTAAACATCTAAAATACACCAAGATAAAGAATGAAAATCAACCAAGAAAGATTTGATGTGAACTCTAGGTTAGCTAACTTAGACAACAACCTTGGGGCCATTCACCTGCCCCATGTTGGTCTAAGTATAGAAGCCTAGATTAGTCTAGGTACCCTAGCTAGCTGTAAAGACTAGGACTTACAAAACAACCAAACCTACCCTCTGAAGCTAGAGGAAATACCCTAAATGGAAGTAACTCATGGTTACAGGTAAAGGTATTTGAAACTACTTTGAGTCTATGAATCCTTTGAGTAATGGCATTTAAGAAAGTCTCTTGGTTATGAGATTGGTCATACTTAACGGATACCAATGTACCTAGGATGACAGAAAGCCATGGGCATCTTGACCAGGTACATTATTTCTGAGTTCTAGGTTAGTCCACCTATTATGATTCCTTGTAGAGTCTAGGGTTTCATTTTTCTATCTAAAAATCATTATTACCCAACTCTATTCCTTGTTTAGGATTCCTAATTATTTATTTCAATCAAATCAAGTGTTCCTAATTCATCTCTTGACCTAACCTAATCAATTTAAGTTTTCTAAATCACTTCCGATCAAGTATAGTTCTCTATCTGAGCCCTTGTTTTGTAAGTCCCATCTACTTAAGTTCCTCTCTTCTAAAGCTTAATCTTTAACAATTTGGTTTATCATATTAATCAAGAGCTTTCTTTGGGATCTATGTTCCTAGAGATGCAATAAACTAAGGGCTTGGCCTTGTAGGAAATGAGGTTCCTAAAATTAAATCTTGTCTTAAATCTGTGAGATAAAAATCATGGTTCCGCAAACCCATAAAGTTTTTCTTTGGATGATTAGGTCCATTCTGAGGCAATATTCATATCCTTTGGGGTAATATATTACTCTTTGAGTGTCGTATCTGTTCATTTTGATAGAAGTTTTCCACGGTCTATGGTGGCCATGTAAAAAAAACCCACCAGTGGTGTCCTAGTCACAGCATTTAAGCTTGTGCAAAAGCGTAGGGGTTAAGACTACCATATGTCTTTGGCAAAGGCATAAGGATTAAGACTACCATATGACTTTGGCAAAGGCGTAGGGGTTAATCTAAAGGGCCTAATATCTATCACCCAAAAGAATTTTAAAAAATTTGCTCTTAAATATGGCCTAGTATCGCTAATTGCGTAGTTTGAAAATATAGTTGGCAATTAAATGCAAGCCCGCAATTTGTAAGTGACACGTTAGATTCCTTAAAACTTTAGCACAGTCATACTTATGTTGATCCCAATGCAATAACTGACATTACTTGTCGAGATTAACTCGACAACAATTCTCTTTAAAGCATCACGACCAACACAGGATCACTCACTTAATGAGTCTAACTTGATATCAAGATGCCGAGTAATGCACACGCAAGTATGCAAGATGATTTAACACATCGTGATCACTCGATCGAGGTATGAGCGATCACAAAGAGTGTTGAGAGCTTACTTAAGTATCAAGCAGAATGCATATGACAAACTTGTGACACATGCAATGTGGTTGAATCAAGTAAGCACATATTATGGACTCGATGGGATTAAAAGCTCTGAGGCATGACTCGAATTGAGCATACAACATTAACCGTTCATGGCATTCAAGTTCTCTATTGAAGAAATTCACATGCTAGTGGGCTAGCATTGCTAGCTACCACACATCAAATATTTGCAAATAACGAACCACACACATATGGTGGCATATGTGTGCAGTGAAACTGCAAGTGCTGATGCTCATTGAGATACCAAGTGCAAGAAAATGTCGTAGACAAAGTTGGATTTTTTATGCAATAAGTTTAAACATGTGATGCAAGTCATGTCATGCAAGCAATGCGGATATATATGTTAGAAATGCAATATGTAAATAAACAAATTCTATCGATTGACCCGTTGGATTAACCGGGGTGGTTGACTTGGTCTCACGGCTAACAAGGGTAGATCTGGCTGGGACGGCAGATTAGACCGAAGTGATTAGTCGATCGATCTGGGTTGGCCAATCAAGCTGAAGTGGTCGGTTGATCGGGACCGGCGGCCAATTGAGCTAAAGTGGTCAATTGAGCGGATTGGGGCAGCCAATCGAGCCAAAGTGACATGTGTGAAATGTTACATTCCAAGTATCAAGTAGGCACATAGAAGAGAATGCAAAACAAAGTGTTCGATAACAAGATAGACTTGTCCTAGCATTCTCGCATAGGATCCTAGGCTTCGGTTTATGAATGTGTAGTAAGGCTATCTCTGATTTTGGCAAAAAGGGTGAGGGATTTTCTTCAATTCTTTGAAGAAAACTCCTCACAAGAATGGAATGGCCAAAAGGCTTGTTGGGTTGGGTATATTTGTGTCAAGTTAGTTTTGGGTCGAACCCGAACATAACTAGAAAACCTAAATTGACAACCTTGTTGACTTGTTAGCACATTTCAATTTGTCTACAAATATTATTAATCTGACCTAAGATCAGCATATCAGTCTTTTCCTAATGAGTTCTTTGTACTACAACTTAATTTGATGAAATTTTCAATTTTGAACTAGAGAATTTAAACGTATAAGTACAGTCTAATTGTCTACATTCTCAATGAAATCAATTTTGATTGCTTATTAGAGCATTGTAGTAAGTTGGGATAATTTTCATATCAATCGAGCCTATTTAAAAAAAAAAAATAGATGTCAAATAAGTAATATTTTTATAATGAGAAGTGTTTTCAACAAAGAATGTTGTTTTTTCAAACACTTATTATATAACTTTTATTTGACTTCCTACATCTACAGGTCGAAATCAAATTTTCCAAAAAATTATGTTTCATACGGGCATGAAGCAATTCCATAAATTACATAAAATAGTTGAATAAATAGAATTTTCTTCTTACAAAATCCAAGCCATTACATAGAGCAAGAATATATCCACATTTTTAGGTAAACAAAATAATGATTCCACTTACAAGCAAATTTTGATTGCCCAACCCCCAATGTTCAAACTTTTTGTTGTGCTTCAAACCTAGCTAAAAGCACCTTCTCTTTTCTTGCTAAATATCTCTTCCAAACAAAGACCTTATCAAAGCCATTGGAGTACCCACCCAAATATAAAGATATCTTGAGCTCAAAGAAAGGCATCAACTCTCTCCCCTCTCTCTCCATCCCTCCTCCTCTCCTTTTAACTGCCACTGTTGAGAGGGGTCCAACAACTTATAAGATAAACGAGAACCTACCATGTAAAAGAAAGTGGGATTCCTTCATCAATCCCCACTTGGAAAAATATCTTATTATTAGAGAAAGTCAAAACTTGATTGGTGGATAATATGAAATGTGTGGCAGTTAAAAGGACCCATCTGGCCACGTGATACTGCTACTTGTTGGAATAGTGAGATACATTTCTTTTTCTTTTTATTTCAATAAATTCATGCCTTGATGCGCATGCCAGGGAACGCTCTTCATTTTATATAAAATGGGAAGCATCTTGGTTATATTGCGCCATGTGGGTGTCACTATTATTGATTGAGGGCTGGGTCCAACCGAGAGAAATTGGATTCAATGATTGTCATCTGCTGAATTTATTTCAATACATATATATATATATATATATATATTTGTGATGTTGTCAATTGTTTCATTATTACTATTATTATTTATAGGCTATATTATGCTGGCCAGTGTCAAACGTTGATGTACTCGGAAATAAAGGAATAATGCATTAATATCCATTGTAGTAGAAAGGTGTAAAATAATATTACCTAAATCGAAACTATAGTTGAGAACATTGATGAAGAAAAAAGAACTAATCATATATCTTCTTCATCAAATCATAGGCAATCTACATATCTAGTTTGATAGCTCGTTAACATCATACGAAATGATTTTATATTGTTGGCTAGTCTCATCATATACACTAAAAATATCATAAAGTAGAACATTCTTAGCCAGAATTATCAACGCTTTAATTTAAATATATTAATTAATAACTTGAGTCCTTATTCGTCTTTTATTATAATATCGAGATTGTACCAGAGCTTGTAATTCATACCCCGCATCCATAATTATTGTCGTGAGTCACCAAAAACAAAGTTGTGGGTCACTTACATCCATCCTACTATATGCTAAGATATGTAGATATTGATGCATTCTTTTCTCCTCCATCAATTTCTCATGTTCTTTCATACTAGGAACTAACAACTTTGTTTAACAAATAATAGGTGTAGTTAAGCCACCACCATTATATTATTGATTCATAAGTCATGAAATTAATAATCCTCAATATTGGGGAAAAAAAGTTAACCATTCCTTCATTACAAGCCAATGACAACAATTATCCCATGATCATAGCTTTTGTATAATTAATTGAAGCATTAGAATAAATTTTGATCAATCATTCAAACTTCTCACTTGATGTCCAAAACGATTAGTTGAAATAATTTAGACAGATCCGCTCAACTTTAGTATATCTTCAAGAATTATTATCATTGTTGTTGTTGTTGTTATTGTTGTTGTTGCTGCTGCTGTTGCCATTTCGTTGGAATATGAGCACCCAAGTTTTCACTTTGTAACAAAAATAGGTTGTTGGCATGCCACAAAATTACAAAACTCAACTCTGCTAAGAAAATTCATCTTTATTTATTTTCATCTATAAGGAACTTAGTTATTATCTAATACATGGGATTGAGTTCTGATAACCATTTGAAATAGCTAATTTAACACATGACGATATAAAATCATTTGAAGAAAACGAAGATGTGAATTAGATAAAATTAAATGTAAATCAACAGTCAAAAATAATTTAAACTTAAAATTTCAAGTGCTAATGCGTAAATAGAGTCTTATAATATATCATATTACAATTTATGAAGTCTTAAGTAGTATCATTTTTATAAAAATTTGACGTAGAAATGAATTGAAATGCATGATGATTTACCCATCAATCCATATTTATTTGCTAACAAAAAAGGTGAGGAATCATCCATGCTCAACTTAGAGATACATTATACCTTTTAAGGAAAATCGACAATTAGGAGTGAACTAAATATGTCTGAGGTCTAACTAGATTGTTGTGCCAAAAGAGGGTTTATATCAATAAATATAGTAGCTAGGAAAGATCTCAAAGTGTGTCTCCATTCATTTCCATATAGCCTTTAAAAATAGTATCAAAAAACTCTATCTAGTAAAACTCAAGTAAGTCTAAAGTCAATCTCAATCATATAGTGGTCACATTAGTAGGGACTTATTTTAATCAAAAATTTAAAATGATAGTAAAAAAATAATAATAAATCATAGAAGGTTATGTGTCATTGTTACCTCTTGATAGGTCATTGATAGTAGTTTCTTGCAACTACAAACTCTTAATAGTATGATATTATGGACTCAAGCTAATTGCATAACTACGCATGATTTGTCTCCATAAACTACAAAAAACAATTGAACAAACAATTCTACCCTACGAGGCAACTATAAGTCTTAAAAATGATAATTAATATTTATTTTTCATGAGAATGAGCTTGGAAGGATTTCTAGATTTTTTTCTCTCTTCTAATTACTGATTGTTTTTTCTCTGGTTATCAATGGATCTTGTTTGGTTTTCTTGCATCCATTCATCCTTGTGAGGTGTGGACTTATTTTAGGTTCCATCTATTTTGAATCTCCTTGGTGAGCTGTCTAATAATATGAATTGATTGCTTTATTTTCCTTGCGAGGTTTGGTAACTGTTTCGTTTATTGCGGTTTGGTAATTTTAGCCTTATGGTAACATCATGCGTTGAAGAGCACTCAAAATTTTGATGGTAACTCACATTGTTCTCTAAATTTCTTATATGAGTATTATGTTGGTAATTTGGATAAAGATCTCTTAAAGAGCTCTTTTTTCTCTGAAATGGAAACATAAAAATTAATTGGGCCTCTTAAATTTGCTCTCATTGGCTAATTTACCTACAAACATCCTAAGTGGATATTATTCAAAGGTTTTTTGAAAATTTAAAGCTAATGGTTGAATAAAAAGCGGGTCTATATCTGGTACGCACATTATCATTAAGCTTAATAAGGAAGAGGATTATGTTTGGCTTTTTAGAAGTATGTTCTGGTCGAATGATAATATTCAAATGAATGTGCTAAAATGGTCCCCAAATTTTGATCCTTCCACAGAAATTTCTATCATTCCCATTTGGCTCACCTTTCCTAGTTTAAGGCTTCATTATTTTAATATGAAAGTCTTGGACTCCATTGGAGTTATCTTTGGTAAGCCTTTAAAAGTTGATCTTTCAACCTGCACTTTTAATAGACCTTATGCTATTAGGATTTTCGTGGAAGGAGAAATTACCTACCCTCTAACTGATGAGATCTGGTTGGGTTCTCAAAATAACAATAACTAGAAAATTTTAGAACAGACGTACAATCCAAATACTGTAAATGCATAATTTTTTAGCATAATTTAGAGAATGGTTGATGCACCAAAAATATATACGGTTTTTGCTATATAATTTTACCCATTTTTTGTGATATTGTACTTTAAAGAAAGGTATTTTTTATAATTTATTGCAGGTATGATGATTTTAGGTGATTGGGGTGAAAAGAAGCGAACAGGAACGAATTCGGAGCAAAAAGAAGCAAAAAGGAGCAAAAAGTAGGAAATCATGTTCTGGCGCCGCCGGCGCCCGAAGCCGGTGGAATTCAAATTTGAAGAGTTTTTGCAACTTTTTGAAGGGAAGCCTATGGAAACTCTTGGTATTTCGTTCCTAACTTATAAGTAACTATTTTTGGACGAAAAGAAGGGGGCTCTCTTGGTTTCTCTTACTCTCTCTTAGTGTGTGTTAAGTGTTAGGGTTTAGGAGAAGAGTTTGTAGAAGTGAGGATTTGAGAGGAATTCTTCTCTAAGGAGTGAAGGAGAAGAAGTAAAGTGAGAGATTGCTTCTTCCTTTCCATTCTAAAGAGAGAATCAAGTGTTGTAAAGAAGAGAGAAAAGGATTCAAAGGAACTTCAAGGGAATTGCATTGGGGAAGAGAAAAAGATAAGTTGTATTTTCTTTTATGGTTTGTATGACTTTTCTTTTATATATAAAATCCATGTTTTATTGTATCTTCTTCAGGAATTCTGAGTAGTCCCCCTTGTCTTTCTTCTTTCATAGAGATGTGATGATGGATTGATGTGGATTTGATGTGCTTTTAATGTATTGAAGAAATTGTGATGGTTTTTCATTTCGAACTTAATTTACTTTTTGAATTGGCCAATTGAAATGTTAAAATATGTTGTTGAACATTAATTCTGAAAGGATTTAATGTCCTACAACAATAATGAAGAATCCATTCAATTTCCATGGATGAATTGCGTAGTTCATGGGAATTGAGTGCAAATAAATAGGGAAATGTGTTTTGATGGACTTCAATGTGGAGATTTCAGGGTGACAGGCTAAAATCCCCAAATTGGTTCTAAGATTAGTGACTAAACTTGAAGGTTAGCCTTTAGGTGAAGGGTGAGTGGGATCTCCGAAGTGAGAGCCGGTATCCTCCCAGCCTAGCCTAAGATTTAGTGAATAAACTTAGGATATGTCAATATTTTTTTATGCTTAGAAGAGGGGGTACTCTTTTAAGGGTAAAGAAACTTCTATGCTTCTATTTGGCACAATAACATAGATAATTGTTCCATATCAATCCACACATCATATTCTCATTGCAAGAGAAAAGTTACTTTTTTCATATATCAAAAATATTTCAAATACATAGTTTAGTGTGTCTGTTAGTTATCTCTATTTTTAAAGTTGTTAGAAGTAATTGTAGTTTGATTTAATATTATGGTTTTCTGCATAGTGGTAGTAGAAGTAAGTAGTAAAATTTAAGTGCAATTTTAGTATCGGATTTCAGTGCTATATTATATATATTGTGAAACACTTTCTTATACTTCGTACTTCCCTGTGGGATCTATAACTAGGACTCCATTAGAGCCCTGTATTACTTGATATGATACGTATACTTGCGTTGAGTGTTTGGACGCTACAAAATCATTAAAAACATATATAAATCTGAGTTCATACATTCTTGCATATATAAAGTTCGCCGGTCAAGTTTTTGGCGCCGTTGCCGAGGAAGGTAACGAAGTAATTAAGTAATTAATAAAGTATAAACGGTATTTATTAATAATATAGTAACAGAAAACCTTTACTTTGTAGTGTGTAATTGTGTGTTTGTTTACTTTTTAAAAGTATTTGTGTGATTGCTTATGAGTCGTAGTGGATCTATACCTTACGATTCGGAGTTAGAGCGTACTGTCGGAAAAATTAGAAAACAACAAAAACAAATTGAAAGTTCTTGCGAAATGGCAAATAATCAAGATAATCAGAGAAATGATGTTCGAAATTTGCCAAGACTTTTAAGAAATTATGCTAACCCAACAGCAGATGAAATTCACATAACTATTCAAAATCCTGATGTTGCTGCTAATTCATTTGAACTTAAACCTGTTATTATCCAAATGGTACAAAATAATCAATTTGGAGGAACACCTAATGAGGATCCAAATTTACATCTCGCTAGTTTTTTAGAACTGTGTGCTACTTTTAAATATGACAGAGTGTCTAGTGACGCTGTCAGACTTAGACTTTTTCCTTTTTCATTAAGGGATAAAGCTAAGGCATGGTTAAACTCGTTAGCACCTGGATCTATTAGAACTTCGGGAGAATTATCTCAGAAGTTTCTATCAAAATATTTCCCTCCATCAAAGACTGCTAAAATAAGAAATGATATTACATCTTTTTGTCGGTTTGAAGGAGAGTCAATATATGAAGCTTGGGAGAGATTTAAAGATCTTCTTAGGAAGTGCCCACATCATGCTTTACCAGATTGGTTAATAATTCAAACATTTTATAATGGATTAGTTGGATCATTGAGATCTATTATAGATGTTGCTGCTGGTGGATCGTTAATGTCAAAATCTTTTGATGAAGCATACGCATTAATTGAAGAAATGACTATTAATAATTTTCAATGGCCCTCTAAACGGGTAAATCCTAAGAGAGTAGCTAGTGTTCATGATTCAGATATGATAACAATGGTAGTTTCTCAAATTGTAGCCCTTTTCTAAGAAAATAGATCAATATGGAATGAATTATTCTCAACCACCTCGAATGTTGGAGGAAAATGCATTTGGACAAATAACAGAATCTCAAACACCTTATCAGACTTTAAATGCTATTAATAGACCTAACAATCCTTATTTGAATTATTATAATCTTGGTTGGAAGAATCACCCAAATTTCAATTGGAATAATAGCAATGCTAATGTTAACCCACGTTGGGCTAATAGTTCTATAAATCCAATTGGAAATTCGAACAATTAAGGAAATACTAATTTTAGACCATCTTATCCTCCTGGATTTAATAGTAACCCGCAATTTAAAGATAAGAAGTTGTCTACTAAAGAAATGATTCTGAAGATGGGAAATCAATTACAAGCTCAAAGTGTTGCTATGAAAAATATTGAAAATCAATTGGGACATATTTTCACTGCACTTAATAATAAACCTTCTGGAACACATCCAAGTAATGTTGAGATCAATCCAAAAGACTAAAATAAGAAAAAACTTAAGGCTATTCATTTAAAGCGTGGAAAAGAATTGGAAACTAGAGTGCAAAAAGAAGTTGAAATAGAAAAGGAGAAAAAGGAAATTGAAAAAGGTTCAAAAAAGATTTATCCAGACTTGGATTATCCTCTTAAGCCAATGAAGATAACTGTTGAAAACCCACCACCTCCATTTCCTCAAAGATTGAAGAAACAAAACTGGGATAATATATTTGGAAAATTTTTGGAGATCCTTAAGAAATTAACGATAAATATTCCTTTTGTTGAAGCCTTAGAAGAGATGTCTGACTATGCCAAGTTTATGAAGGATATTCTGAGAAAGAAAAGAAAGTTTACAGATCTTGAAACTGTTGCACTTAGCAGAGAGTGTAGTGCAATTATTCAGAACAAGCTTCCGGAAATACTTAAAGATTCACTACTCCGTGTGCGATAAGTGAAAAATTTTTCGGAAAGGCTTTATGTGATCTGGGAGCTGGTCTTAATCTTATGTCTTTATCAACTTTCAAAAGTTTGGGAATAGGAGAAATTTCTCCTACATCTGTGACTCTTCAGTTGGCTGATCGTTCCATTACTTACCCTAAAGGAGTGGTGGAAGATGAATGTTTTAGGATGGAGGTGTGAGAATATTTGAGAAACGATCCTTTTGAGAATATATTTGAAAAAGAAGTGGAATATGAAAATATGTTTGGAGAAGAAACTGAAGATGAAGAAAATTCAGATATTGAGAAGAATGAAGATTTGGAGTATGTTCATGAGAGATTCGAAGTATTAGACACTATGGAAGGTGGAAATAAAAGCTTAATTCCATCTATAATAAAACCTCCTGAACTTGAGATGAAAATTCTCCCTGATCATTTAAAGTATATGATTTTAGGAGAATCATCTACCTAGTCAATTATTGTTTCTTCGGAGTTAAACGATTATCAAGAACAGAAGTTGTTGGAAACTTTAAAAAGATACAAGAAAGCATTTGGATGGACTTTGGCATATATTAAAGGAGTTAGTCCTTCGATTTGTATGCACAAAATTTTATTAAATGAAGAACATAAACCGAGAGTTGATTCTCAAAGGAGACTAAATCCTATAATGAAAGAAGTAGTTAAGAAAGAGATATTAAAATGGATGGATGCTGGAATTATTTATTCAATTTTTGATAGTGCTTGGGTGAGTCTAATACATTGTGTATTGAAAAAGGGTGGATTGACTGTTGAAGTGAATGAATGTAATGAAATTATACCCACAAGACAAATTAATGGATGGCGAAATTGTATTGATTATAGGAAATTAAATTCCACCACCAGAAAAGATCACTTTCCTCTTCCTTTTCTCGATCAAATGCTAGATAGACTTGTTGGACACAAGTACTACTATTTTCTGGATGGATATACTGGTTACCATCAAATACCTATTGCTCCTGAGGATCAAGAAAAGACAACATTTACTAGCCCTTATGGAACCTTTGCTTTTCGAAGAATGCCTTTTGGACTGTGTAATGCACCTACAACAATTTAAAGATGTATGATGTTTATCTTCAGTAGTATGATAAATAATGGAATAGAAGTTTTAATGGTTAATTTGTCTGTATTCAGGACTTCATTTGAAATTTTCCTCAAAAACTTAGCAAAAGTTTTGGAGCTCTATGAGAAAACAAATCTAGTTCTGAATTGGGAGAAATGTCAATTTATGGTTGCAGGAGGAATTGTGCTTGGGCATAAAATTTCTAAACATGGTATGGAGGTCGATCCTGCTAAAATTAGAGTGATTGAGAGATTCTTGCCACCCACTACTGTGAGAGAGGTGAGGAGTTTTCTTATGACATGCTGGATTTTACAGGAGATATATTAAAGGATTTTATAAAATTACCAAACCTTTGTGCCGACTTTTAGAAAATGATAAAAAATTTGATTTTAATGATGAATGCTTGAGAGCTTTCAAATTATTGAAAGAGAAATTAATCACTGCACCTATAATTGTTTTACCAGATTGGGAGAAACCATTTGAATTTATGTGTGATGCTAGTAATTATGCGATCGGAGTAGCATTGGGGCGAAGGCATGATAAAGTTTTTAAAGTCATTTACTATGCTAGTAAAATGCTTAATGAGACTCAAATTAATTATAACACTACTGAAAGAGAGTTATTAGCTATAGTATTTGCTTTTGAAAAATTTAGACCTTATTTAATAGAGCTAAAAGTATTGTGCATACAGACAATTCGGCTATCAAATATTTAATGCAAAAGAAGGATGTGAAACCTAGACTCATTAGATGGATACTTCTTCTGCAAGAATTTGATTTTATGATAGTTGATAGGAAGGGAGCTGATAATCAAATAGCTGATCATCTGTCAAGATTAGAATATGATAAATTATCTGAATTTGAAAAGGAAATTACTGAAATTTTCCCTGATGAGCAACTTTATACTATTATGGGAAGCAATTTGCCTTGGTATGCTGATATTGTACTACCTGATTTAACAAGGCAACAACAAAAGAAGTTTAAAGATGATGCAAGATTTTTTTTTTTGGATGAGCCCTATTTATATAAACAGTGTAAGGATCAAATTATTAGGAAATGTGTGCCACAAGAAGAAACGAATTTGATTATTCAACGATGTCATGATTCTGAATTTGGAGGTCATTTTGGAACTGATAAAACTGTTTTTAAGATTCTACAATCTGGATTTTATTAGCCTACTCTTTTTAGAGATATTTATAGATATATTAAATCATGTGATCGATGTCAGAGAGTAGGTAATATCTCTAGAAAAAATGAAATGCCTCTAAATTATAATTTGGAAGTTGAAATTTTTTATGTATGGGGATTAGATTTTATGGGACCATTTACTCATTCATTTGGAAATTTATGTATATTAGTTTCCGTTGATTATGTCTTGAAATAGATTGAAGCTATTGCTTTACCTAGATGTGATGCTTAGAGTGTTTCAAAATTTTTAATGAAAAATATATTTACAAGATATGGAATGCCGATAGTGATCATAACTGATGGTGGATCCCATTTAAGGAACAATCGAATTAAGAGATTGATTGAGAAATATAATATTATTCATAGAATCTCTACTGCTTATCATCCCTAGACTAGTAGTTTAGCAGAAGTGTCTAATCGTGAAATTAAAAGAATATTGGAGAAAACTGTGGATAATCATAAATTAGATTGGTCTGCTTGATTAGATACTGCTTTATGGGCGTATAGGACTGCTTTTAAAACCCCTATTGGAATGTCTCCTTATAGACTAGTGTTTGGTAAGACTTGTCATTTACCGGTTGAATTGGAGCTTAAAGCATATTAGGCGATAAAAGAGTTGAATTTTAATTTGAAAAAGGCTGGAGAGAAAAGATTTATGCAATTAAATGAATTGGAAGAGATTAGAAATGCATCTTATCACAATGATAGGATTTATAAAGAGAAAATGAAATTTTGGCATGATCAGAAGATATTGAAAAAGAATTTGGAATTTGGACAAAAAGTTTTATTATACAACTCAAGATTTACGTTATTTCCTGGAAAGCTCAAGTTTAAATGGTTAGGACCTTTTACAGTTGTAAAAGTTCATTCTTTTGGAGCTGTTGATATTAAAGATCCTGATACTGGAATGATTTTCAAGGTTAATAGGCATCGATTAAAGCCTTACTTTGACGGGTTTCAACCTGAGTTCAAAGAGGTTTTAATACTGAGTCATCTCGAGTAACTGAATGGTTTGTCGGGCTGACGACGTTAAACCAAGTGCTTTATGGGAGGCAACCCATATGTATCTTTATGGTGTGTTTGCTTGTTTGATGTAGTTGTGCTTTTTAGATAGTTGTTTTTGAATCCTAATTAATCCTAAATACTTTAAAAATTGATAAATTGTGGATTGAATTAAGATATTGGAATATTTTGGGCCAAACGAAGTTCAGGTGAGATTTTTTTACCACTGGAGCTGCCGGAGCCAGAATGGGCGCCACCGGTGCCCTATCACAATTGTTACACTGAACTTACAGGTTTGAGCGCCGTCGTCGCCCAAAACCTATTGACGGTTTTTAAGTTTTAAAATGCGAGTTTTGACGGTTTTGGGCGGGGTCTTCGTCCTTATAACTCCCTAAACTCCATTTTTTACTTCCTAACTCCAGAAAAACGAAAACTACCATTCCCAATTCGCATCCCATGGATTCCTACTCCATTGAAACCCCTCAATCTCGCGATATCAACCGAAGAAAGTTCGTAAGTTTTGAGGCGCAACGTTTGTTCAACAAATTTATGATGAAGAGAAGGATTATCAAGGAAAGAGGCTTCATAAATCAAGGTATGGATAATCCTACTACTAGAATTGAAGAGATTATTAAGGAGAGACGTTGGGAAGTGCTTTGTTATACTACCGCTGCCGTAGTTGTTCCTGTCGTGAAAGAATTCTGAGCAAATCTTCACAGGATCAACCAAGGGTTCGCATTTTTGCATGGTAGATTTGTGCAATTCACTCCTGCACGAATTAACGATCTCTTTATGATCGAGAAAGTACCTATTTGTCATTATTCTAATTTCAATGCCACACGATATAATATGAATGATGTGTACCGATATTTGACGGATGAGAATGAGGATTGAGAAATTAGAGAGAATGGATACATTAGTTTCCCATCTGCATCTCTCAATCCAGTGTCGAAGCAATGGCACTACTTTATTTCGGCAAAGTTATTTCCAACATTAAAGATTAGCAAGGTAACCAAGGAAAGTGTCATTTTGAATTTTTGTATTCAAACTGGAAGGCCGATTGACATTGGTAATATCATTGTGAAATCAATTTTGGGATTAATTGTTCATGGATCTAAATATGGGCTTGGACACCCGTCCACCATATTTTTGCTATGTAGTCAATCACAAGTTCCATATGAAAGTTGGGAAAAGGTTCTTCTTCCATGGTGGCCTATTGATCCAACTAATCCTTATGACTACCAAACAGTGGGAGATGAAGATGACATGAATTTACTTGCTGATCAACCAACACAGACTTCACAACCGATTCAACCCTATTTTCCTGAAGGTTCCAGAATGATATTGAAGAGGATCAAAGAGTTGAAGAAAGAGGTACAGAACGTTATGAATGTAATAAATAACATTTCTGATTTATTTGAACATATAGATTGGAGAATAAAGGATCAATCACACTAGTCGAATTGAGATGGACTTGATAAAGAAAAATGCGATGATTGATGAGGAATCATCTGATGAATTTCCATTTCATCCATTTAATAATTTGTTCATGCATCAACAATCGATTGGAGACATTAAAAGAGAGGATTGTTCTAAAACTAATGTGGAGTAATTAATGGATTTTATTTATGCTTGTTGTGTGTTTAGTTTACTTTGCTTAAGTATGCTTGGTGTGTGTAGTATTTGCTTTGCTTTTTAATTTGAATTTTGATTTGGATATGCTTACTTTCATTGTGTGCTTAGATCTTAGTGTTTGCCTATCGTAGAGTACTTGCAACACTAAACATCTAAGAGTTGTTGGTTTGGTTTGAATGAACATATTTGGTGTTATGTTGTAACTTGGATTTTATATATATAAGTTTGTTGTGTATTATTTGTGTAAAGAATTGTGTTAATTATTGCTTGTGAGATGATGTAAATGCCTATTGAAGTGTTAAACATCATTATGGATGTCGAAACGATTGAAATTACGAAAGAATTTTCGGACCCAGAAAAAAGTTTGGACTAGCACCGCCTGCGCCAAAATGTGCGCCGCCGGTGCCTAAATCCAGAGAGTATGGCTATTATTTTAAATAAAGCGCAGCCGGCGCTCGAACCCAGCAAAAGACCAAAAACCTTCGTTTTTGCGATTTTTACCCTGGGACCCGCAAATTTTTCCATTGCCTTTGTCTTCCTCTTCCATTTTCGTTATTTTGAAGATCTAAAGCTTGCTTGATCTCGGATTTAAGGAGATTTCAAAGCTTTCGACGCCGGATCTACACTTCTCTTGGTAAGAGCTTCACTTTAAGTTAAAAATTTTTTATTTTCACCATGGAAATCTCTCACATTGCTTAGGTTGGATTTTTTGAGTTTTAAAGAGATTTTGAGATTTCCATGATGAAATTTGCTCTTACTTGTTTAGAATAGTATTTGGAGTTTCTTACATTGTGAATTTGGGATTTATTGGAATTTTCTTGCAAAATTTAGAAATTCACATGGCTCCAAGGTTGAGTAAAGGGCAAAGGAAATTGGATTTTGATGAGGAGAAATTCGTTAATATCAAAGCCTAATTTTGCTTTAACTCTTACCTTTACAATAAGAAGTGTATCCAGGATCAAGCTTTTAATAGTCTTGGTGGATCTGTAGAACAGTTAATTGCAGAACAGAACTAAGAGAGATTTTGTTATTTTACTGCGAATGCTGTTATGGGAGTTGTTAGAGAGTTCTATTCAAATGTACCCTAGACGGAGACTGAGTATATGTTAGTTAGAGGGAAAATTGTTGAATTTACTCCTTAGAGAATCAATGCTTTCTATCAGACTCGGGAACCATTTGTTTGTGAATACGAAAACTTTACACTCGATGGGAGAATATGAGAGAAGTGATTGCTTTTCTGACAGACGGAAGAGGGGAATGGAAAGTAAGTCAAAAAATAGTTGATTAACTTCCCCGCTTCCACATTGAATGTTGCATCAAAATTTTGGCACTATTTCATCTCTACGAGACTATTACCATCTTATCACCACAGCAAAGTTACAAGGGATAGAGCGATTCTGAATTATTGTATTAAGACGATGAAAAAGATTGATATTTGAGCTATTGTTTACAAGAACGTTCAGACTATTGCTAGAGGCGAGACCACTGGAGGATTAGGACATCCTGCCTTAGTTCATGACATGTGTGTTCAGTCTGGAGTGGAGTTCAGTAATTTTGATGTAGTGGCTATACCGTTGATACCAATCACAAAGAATATTATCCGTACTTACGAGTCTCATATGGGAGCCCGAGTTGAGCATAGGAGTACTGATATTCTTACTACGAGTTATGATGTTCCATCTACATCTGAGCTGCCTACCTTATCTGATATTATGGAGCAGCTGAGATTACAGAGTCCTAGTGGGGATAGACTCCATGGTCGGATGGATGTGTTTGAAGCGAGGAGTGATGTGAATGAAGATTATCTGCAGAGGAGAGCTGAGTTCGATATTGCATATTATGATGCTCAGGTCAGATTTATGAGGGGGGAGTCTGATGTGATATTTCTTACTTGCCCCAATTATACACCATATAGACCTGACACTGTTGATGACCCTGCTGATCATGGTGTTGGAGATTGGTAGATTGTTTGTTTCTATTTATGTTGTTCTTGTTGTGTTGTGTTGTATTGTTATGATGTAGTAGTTATTTATTTTTCATGTGATGTGTAACCCTGTTGGTGTACTGTTATGTTGTACTGAAACATTGAAATTGTTAGTTGGACTGTGTAGTATTGTGATAGTTTGTTTCATGTTGTAGTGTTTTGTTAGATGTTTAGATGTTTAAAGTTAATTTCTCTTTACCCATGCAAATATTTAAAATTGTTATATCACTACTACTAATTGTTTCATGCCTACTAGTTGTAAATTTTGACTAATATCAGATAGTTGCTAAAGATTTTAAGATCCCAACACAGAAATGTTAGTTTTCTTTTACTCTCAACTGTTTCAAATTTACTGAAAAATTTAAGTTTCAGGGAGGGTAGAGAAATATTAACTTTTATTTGTTCTTAATTATTATATTTTCAAAAATTATTAGCATAACTTCTGACAGTTGAACCTCACTGTAAGTAACTAAAACTTTTTATTTCAGTTGAATATTATGGAAGGATTGGATGAAAAATTTTAGTAATAAAGGTTAATTTTATAGATGTAAGATATTTGGTATGAAAGGATTTGGTTATAATTAACTATTAAAAGTAAAGAAAACTGTGTTTTTGAAATGTTAAGGGACTTAAAGTATTGTGTGTTAAGAAGATATTGTGACTTTATGATGAATAATAAAGCTTTTACTTAAATATAAAGTAAGGAGGTGACTCAAGTTTGAACTTTAGAAAGAGGAGAGTGAAGTTCAAAATCATTAAAGGCTATCCAAAAATAGTAATCCTCATTTTAAAAAAAAAAGAAAAGAGAAAAGAAAAGAAAATAAGGATTGAAAAACAATCCCAAAAAGAAAAAAGAAGGAGAAAAAGAAAAGAAAAAAGAAAGAAAAATATTTATGAGGAGAAGCTTGAGGAGATGCCTAATCAAAAATTGGCTTCACTTGAGTCACCCTAAAGGGAGAACTTGATTTCATTTCTGAATTTATATTTAAAGTATTGGCCTACATTCTAATAAAGTTTGCATGAACTCCTTTTTCACATAGTCTTTTGAGGCACTCTTAATGTGACAAATTATAGTTCATCTTGAAATAAATAGAAGACTAGAACCCTTAGACTTGATTGTTGAATATTCTTATACCTGTAGTGTTGACCTGAGTTACTAAATTTCTTTTTGAAATCTAACTAATATATTCTTTTGAATGAAAAATTTTAGTGTCTTACAGTTGAAAAGTACATTGCCTAAAGTTATAATTTTATGTAGTAAAAGGATTACTTGAGGACAAGTAATAGTTAAAGTTTGGGGGATTTTGATGCACCAAAAATATATACGGTTTTTGCTATATAATTTTACCCATTTTTGGTGATATTGCATTTTAAAGAAATGTATTTTTTATGATTTATTGCAGGTATGATGATTTTAGGTGATTGGAGTGAAAAGAAGCGATCATAAACGAATTCAGAGTAAAAAGGAGCAAATGGAGGAAAACATGTTCTGGCGCCGCCGGCGCCATTTTCCAGAGACTTCAGCATTATTGGCACGATAAAGGAGAAGAGTGTGTAGAAGTGAGGATTTGAGAGGAATTCTTCTCTAAGGAGTGAAGGAGAAGAAGTAAAGTGAGAGATTGATTCTTCCTTTCCATTCTAAAGAGAGAATCAAGTGTTGTAAATAAGAGAGAAAAGGATTCAAAGGAACTTCAAGGGAATTGCATTGGGGAAGAGAAAAAGATAAGTTGTATTTTCTTTTATGGTTTGTATGACTTTTCTTTTATATATAAAATCCATGTTTTATTATATCTTCTTCATGAATTCTGAGTAGTCTCCCTTGTCTTTCTTCTTGCATAGAGATGTGATGATGGATTGATGTGGATTTGATGTGCTTTTAATGTATTGAAGAAATTGTGATGGTTTTTCATTTCGAACTTAATTTACTTTTCAATTTGGCCAATTGAAATGTTAAAATATATTGTTGAACATTAATTCTGAAAGGATTTAATGTCCTACAACAATAATGAAGAATCCATTCAATTTCCATGCATGAATTGTGTAGTTCATGGGAATTGAGTGCAAATAAATAGGGAAATGTGTTTTGATGGACTTCAATGTGGAGATTTCAGGGTGACAGGCTGAAATTCCCAAATTGGTTCTAAGATTAGTTACTAAACTCGAAGGTTAGCCTTCAGGTGAAGGGTGAGTGGGAGCTCTGAAGTGAGAGCCGGTATCCTCCCAGCTTATTCTTAGATTTAGTTACTAAACTTAGGATAAAGAAACATCTATGCTCCTATTTGGCACAATAACATAGATGTTCCATATCAATCCACACATCATATTCTCATTGCAAGAGGAAAGATACTTTTCTCATATATCAAAAAACTTTCAAATACATAGTTTAGTGTGTCTGTTAGTTAACTCTGTTTTTAAAGTTGTTAGAAGTAATTGTAGTTTGATCTAATATTACAGTTTTCTGTATAGTGCTAGTAGAAGTAAGTAATAAACATTAAGTGCAATTTGAGTATCGGATTTCAGTGTTATATTATATATATTGTGAAACACTTTCTTATACTTCGTACTTCCCTGTGGGATCGATAACCAGGACTCCATTAGAGCCCTGTATTACTTGATACGATACGTATACTTGCACTGAGTGTTCGGACTTTATAAAATCATTATAAACATATATAAAGTTGAGTTCATACATTCTTGCATATATAAAGTCCGCCGGTCAATGGTCATGCAATTCATGCTGAATTAAAGAAAGAATGAATAAGGAGGATTTTGAATAAGGGTGGTAAAGACCACATTAAGGTGATAAGAAATAAAAATAATGAACATACTATGGGGTATATAAATCTTGACACTAATAAGGAAGTTGGTATCCAAGACACTGACACTGGTTAGGATCTCTTTCATACTAAACTTGTACTGGTTAATGTGGAGAATGTCAATGATGTTAATATACTATTGACCCCATAATTGGGGCAACCCCCAATGTATCTAATGCTCAAATTGAGAGGCGAGAAGATATTGTGGAGGTTACTATAAACATTGTTGATATAAGCATTGCTATATATGAAGTAATGGAGATTGCAGATACAATCCACCTGAAGAGCTAGAGATCATGCTAATAGATAACTAAAATACTTAAGTCAAGAGGTAATTTTAGAAATAAGGTTGTACCCTGGTATCCTGACAAATGTCAATGATGGGGGCCCCCTATAGGTTTACTAGAGGAAAACGACCTATCAAAGATGGTTAATTTCTTCATTTTGAATGTGAGAGGCATTGCTAATAAGCAAGCCTCTAAGAGGGTTATGAATATATTCAGGGTCAATAATCTTTTATAATTTTGTATTCTTAAACCCCTTAAAAATGGATAAAATATTCCAAACACTGTTGGTATGTTATGAAGATTCAACTATATCTACAACTGCAATTGAAAAATCTGGTTTCTTTGTAAGAATGAGGTGGGGTTAAAGTCCTAATAGAAAACCATCAATTACTTCATGTGAAAGTCAATATCATGAATGTCATGTTGCATATCTCTATCATTTATGCTTGTTTTCCAGCTTCCAACATAGCTCATTCATGGGATGACTTAATGCTCTTCAAATCACAATTGAAATTTCATTGGCTTGTAGGTGGGGATTTTAATGTTATTGTATTTGCTAATAAGAAGAAAGGTGGTAGGGCCCCTTATTATAAGACAATGGAGAATTTTAGGAATAAATTGCCACTGCTGAGTTACATGAGGTAAACTTTACTGGATCTTGTTTCACTTGGAAAAAGGGAAATCCTTATGAAAGGTTGGACAAAATTATGGTGAATAATGACTAGTTCGATAGTTTCCTTTTTTATAGGTAAATCAACTCATCAGAACTATTTCTAACCATGCCCCCCTCCTTCGTAGGGTAAAGTTCCTGTCCATGCCAGTGTCTAAACCTTTCAGATTCCTTAACATGTGAGTTTCCCACCCTAATTCTTTCACATTGTTAAGGACACATGGCACACTGGAAGTCAAAGTAATTTGTGGCTCTCTTTATGTGTCTCTCATAAAAAGATTTCAACCAACCTCAAAAGTTGGAACTAAGAGGTGTTTGGTGATGCTTTCTAAGTTGTTGTAAAGGCTAAATAGCATATCATTGGTATTGAAAGAAATGTAGAAGAGGGTCTAGTGTTGGAGGATGATTTCACCAAGACTCAAAATAAATTAGAGGTAAACCTTGAAAGAGAAATAGACTTTCTAAAATGAAAATCCTCTTATTTAAGTTATTTGGAGGGCAATACAAATACAGTTTTTCAATGCTTGCATAAAACATAAAAGGCAAGATAATGTTATCACTAGAATCAAGAATGAAAAGGACAAAGGGATTTATTCTCAAACTGATATCATCCAAAGTGCCATTGAGTATTTTAGTAACCTGTTCAAGGAAGGTGATTTAGTAAGAGCTCACGTTGACTAAAATATTTTCCCCAATAACGCTAATGCAGCCAATTCTACTATGCTTTGCCTTATTACTCACGATGTGGAATTCTTAGAGGTTCTTCACTCCATTGACAAAAACAAAATGGTAGGTTGTGATGAGTTCACTTCTGCTTTTTATATGCATGTTTGAGATATTTTAAAAAGGATGTGGTGGTTTCCATGTTTCTTCCATGGTGAATTCTCTCATAAATTTTTAGGTGCTCTACTATCGTTCTCATTTCAAAAGGAAATCTCGGATAGAGATGGGAAAATTATAGTCCAACTAGCCTTAATATTGTAATTTCCAAAATCTTAAGAAAAATTATGGTGAAATGGCTCTAACCTTTGTTAAATGATCTGATTTGCCCACAAAAAACATTCTTTCATTTATGGGAGGAGTAATTTACAATATTATGCTCACTCAAGAATTACTACTAAGTATTGATTCCAAGTGCAGAGGGTGAAATGTTATTATTAAACTTCATATAAAGAAATCATTTGATAACATTAATTGGAATTTCATCATTGATACACTCAAGTACAAAGGTTTAAGTGAAGACTTTTGTTATATCATTAAAATGATTCTTGATAAAAACTATTACTCCCTTCTCATCAATGGGTCTAGTCATGGGCACTTCAAATCTGAGAGGAGTAATAAATAGGGGGATCCACGACCACCTATTTTATTTATAATTGCTTTGGATTATCTCTCTATGAAGCTTTATTCATTCATGCGTAATCACGGAGATTATAGGTTTCATGCCAAGCACAGTGATCTGGTTTATGATCTTTCTTTTGCTGGTGATATCGTTATTTTCTGCAATATGAGCAAGAAGACTATTAAGCATATTATTGCACTCTTAATCATTTTGAGCAGGTCTCGTGTATTGTTTTTAGCAAAACTAAATGTGAAATTCTTTTCACTAAGCACATACCTATTGAGAGAAACATTGGATCCTTTAGCATATGGGTTTCAATTAGGGTGCCTTCCCCTTCAAATACTTAGGTGTTAATCTAAACATCAATCGTCAGAAGAAAATTCTTTTTAATGACTTTTTAGTTAAGATTTTTACAAGAATTAAAAGTTGGGAAAATTTTATATTGTCCTTTGGTAGTAGGCTTACCTTGCTACATAGTTTTCTCAATTCCTTTCCTATGTATGTGTTTCAAATTACAAAAATGACAAAAAGTATGCAAATTAAGATTGAAAGAACCTTTAATAAGTTTTATGGGTTGGCCATGGAAGTGGCATTCACTGGACTACTTGAACCAAGCTTTGTAAACCTAAAAAAAATGGTGGGTTGGAGTTCAGGTCAATCTATTGAAATTAATTTTTGCAAGTTGTGGATAAAGTTTAAAGAAAAAAAGAGTGTATGGGCTCGATTCATGCATTAAAAATATGGCAATTTAGTTCATCCTCTTTTGTGTTCCCCTAAACTAGGTGATTCTATCATATGGAAGGAAATGTTAAAAGTGAGGGAAAAAGATAAACTCTTTGTGGACTAGGATTTTAGGAATGGTGATATTGGGTTTTGGCTTGATGACTGGTCCACTTTGGGTCCTCTAAAGTTTTTCTCAAATGGTCTTACTAATATTCATCAAGTTGTTGCTGAGTTTTAGTCTAGAAATAGCTTGAATAATGAAAATTGCTTTAACAGTTTACCAAATGATCTTAACAATGTAATAACTTAGATCCTCTTTGATTTCTCTAAAAAAAATGCCATGGTGATAAGAATTCCTGCTTTTGGCTTACTCACTAAACATATTGTAAATAAAAATTTTGCCAATTAACATGTTGAAAGAGATATCCTTTGGAACTCTTTTCTTAGTCCTTCTCAACCATTTTTTTGCTTGAAGACTTACATTTAAATTGTTACTTGTAATGATATTTTAAAGTTAAAAGGGCTTAGAATGCCTTCGTCTTGTCTCATATGTAGGCGGGATGAAGAATATTTCAATCACTTATTTTTTTTTTCTTGCAGGTTTGCTCTAGAAATTTGGAAACATTTGGCAATTAACTTGGCATATTCTTGCATGAAAAAGGGTATAGATGTTTTGAACAATGTAAGAACTATTGGATCTCTAATAATGACTGCAATGCTAATAATTTCATACATTATAAGCTAGTTGTTGTGGCTGGAAAGAAATAAACGAAAGCATGAAAATTAGGAATTCAAAGCTGACAGAATTTTGACAAACATTAAATCCTTCATTTCAAAAGTTGTCAATATCTTAATAAGGCAAATGAGTTGTCTTCTATGAATAATAACCACTCCTTTGGGATGAAAAAGGATATTTTTCAAAAGCTTAAATATACTTTAATACATTGGGAGAAACCTTTTTGGCCTTATCTCAAGTTAAATGTTGATGGCAGCTATAAATAATCTCATGTTGATGCAGGTGGCATTCTTACAAATTACTTATAGGCTGGTTTATTGTCTTTTTTTACCCTTGTGATCCCATTTCTGCTCTTTATGTTGAATTCTCAACTTTATATTATGGCTTGATACTAGCTAAAAACTTAAGGATCAAAAATCTTATTTTAGAGATGGATGATAATACTCTATATCATGTAGTCAAGGGAAATTCTCACAAGCATTGAACTGTAAATATTCTTTGGCATAAAATAAATAGGTTGTTTCCATGTTTCAATATACATTAGTCATTGGTATACAGAGAAGCCAATAAACCTATGGATTACCTAGCTAAGCTAGGTGCATTAAAAGGGTATGTTTTGTGAGAAATTCCTTGGATCAAATCTAAAATTCTTGTTACATGGGGGCAGTCTTGAAATTTCTCATATCAAATCTACTCATTGACCACTCTATTTTGACTTTGCATCTAATCTTCAATTATATATATATATATATATAAGCTGCTGTTGATAAATTTCTCTATGGGGATAGGAATTCTAAGTACTTCCATGCAATCATTAAACATAGAAGGAAACTCAATGCTATACTTAAAATCAGGGATATATTAAGGCTTGGGAAGTTGTGGGAGCTGATCTTGTTCAAGCTGTACAATCCTTCTTCTTAGGGACTGAACTTCCTAAATTTTTTGCTGCTGCAAGTATTGTACTTATCCCTAAAGAGAACCAAAAATCTCATTGGACTGATTTCAGACCTATAAGTCTCACTACTACCTTCTCTAAGATCATTAGCAAGATTCTTGTGGGGAGAATACAACCACACCTTAATCATTTGATTAGCTCTAACCAATCTGCTTTGTGCAGGGGTAGAACCATAACCGATAACTCGTTTGTTGGCTCAAGAATTATTACTGGACCTTGACAAAAGATGTAGAGGGCATAATTTAATTCTCAAGTTGGATCTTAAGAAAGCTTATGATACTCTCAGCTGGCAGTTCATTGATCTTGTGCTTAAGGCACAAGGGTTTCACCCATCCTTCTGTGCTTTAATCCAGAGATGGCTTTCTAATGCTTACTATAGTGTTCTAGTTAATGGTAAGCATTTGTGGATTCTTCAAAGCCGGTAGGGTCTGAAGCAAGGAGACCCACTCTCTCCTACCATATTCATATTAGCTTTTGATTATTTTTCCAGACTTTTGAATGCTGCACATAATCACTATCCTTACCTCCATTATAAGCATGGCTCTTCTCAGCTCATCAGCCATTTGGCCTATGCTGATGATGTTATCATTTTCACTAATGGCAGCAAGCTTGCTGTAAGAAAGACTTTACAATTAACAGATCATTTGGCTATGGTTGCAGGCCTTGAACTAAATCAAAAGAAATGTCAATTTCTAGCTGGAAAAGGTTTTAATTTTCAGCAGTGGATGAAAGAGTTCACTGGATTTACTACTGCAGACCTCCCTCTAAGATATTTAGGGGTACAGACTTACCAAAGGTAGAAGGAAACGATCCCAATATGATGAAGTGGTTAGAAAGATAACAACGACTATAAATTGTTGGACCACTTGTTTTTCTATCAAATGGTGGTAGAGTTGCTCTACTGAAGAGTATTCTCTCAACTTCCCCCTTTATCATTTGCAAATGGTTAGAATGAAGAAGAGCACTCAGAAATTGATTGAAACTATGTTTAACAAATTCTTGTGGGAAGGTCAAACAAAACAAGCACTATTGGCAGCATGGAACAAAGTGTGCAAACCACTCAAAGCTGGTGGGCTAGGTATGAAAAGCTTCCAACAGATGAGCTATTTGTTTTATTGCAAGCAGTGGATCAAATTTAGAAGACAAGATACAATGTGGGCTAAATTTCTGAATGATAAGTATTGCTGGAAGTTACATCCTAACTCTGTAAGGCCAAAGCAAGGGGATTCCAAGCATTGGAAATATCTCGCCGAAAGTTAGAGAATTGGCTAATCAATTTTTCTCGTTGGGAGGTTGGCAAGGGGACCGTTAATTTCTACCATGATAACCGGCTTGGAGAAGGAACTTTAAAGTACACTCGCCGAGATTAATCACCAACTCACTGTTTCTGATTTTTGGGTGGAGGATCAATGGAATGTCAACATGCTAAGGGAGATTCTGGCTGAGGACAGTGTTCAACAAATTCTACAAATCCCAATTAAATCTGATAAACCTGATAGACTTCTACTGAAAAAGTCGAATCAGAAATCATTAAATAGCATGATACATAACACAATATGTTCTTGGCCTGACACTACTTGGGGAGACAAAATCTGGAATAGGCTCTTATCTCCCTCAATGTCTTTCTTCTCACTGAGACCGATTATCCGCCAGTGGATGATTTACCGAAACTTAAAGGCTTAAGATCCGCATCCGTATGCTGGTTATGTCACTGCCAAGAGGAATCCATTTCTCATCTTTTTTTCCAGTGTTTTGTCACTAAACAGGTTTGGAATATAGTATTACAGCATTTCAAGTTGAAGCATCTCAACTATAATTGGTCTCATTTGGGGGCTTGCTGGGATGACTGGAAGAAGGAAACATGGTTCCATATACCCTTAGTAATCTGCTGGTTTGTATGGATGGCAAGAAATCTTGCTAAATATGAAGACAAAACTCGTACCATTCATCGATTGTGGCAAATTGTCTGCAGCTTCCTATGCAAACACTCACCGCTGGACTCATCTCCAAGGAAAAGCCCGTTTTGCCGAAATGGTCTCTTCCCCTCCACCATGGGTTAAAATTAATATTGATGGCGATTATACACCTTCTCACTGCAGAATTGGAGCTATTTGCGTAAATTCATCGGGACGTACTTTATGGTTCTTTCATGCACCTACTATCTCCACATCGACCATTGAATCGGAGCCGCAAGCCGCACATTGGGCTTTGCTTATCGCCAAGGCTTTAAATTATCAATTTGTATGGATTGAATCCGACTCACAACATGACTAGTTAACATCCTGCAAGGTTTATCTCCCCCTCCCTGGAATTTGGTTTATCTTCACAGAACTTTGATCTCCACTTTTGGCTCCCTCAATCTTAAATGGACACATATCTACAGAGAGGGCAATCAACCAGCCAACTGGTTGGCAAAACATGCTAATACTTCCCAAACTATAGCTTTTTCTACTACTCCTGTTGAGCAATTAAGGCATTTACTTTTTGGGGACTCGATCGATATTCCATATATCGGATGTATGTAATTTTGGATTGAATGAATTTTTTTTTGTTTTTTGCTAATATATATATATATATATATATATATATATATATATATATATATATATATATATATATATATATATACCCATATAAAAATGTCTTTGTATTGATATACACTTGATGACTCCTTAATTGTGGTAGAACCGCCTATTTAGAGAGTAGGAGTTCAAGGTGTCGCTGCACAACATGTTAATTATGCCCAAGAATTCTCAGAAGTAGATGAAGAAGAAGAAGAAGAAGAAAAATGGTACGTCTACACTTCTTGGAGAAAGGAAAAAGTTAGGGGTAATCTTCAGCTTGGATTATTAGACGACACTTCAGCTTCTCCTGGCATGGGCTCAGCTCTTCAGAACATAATTTCTCGTACTTCTTCAAAAAAGATCCTAAGGAAGAGGAAGACTTAGGCGACCCCTTCCTTTGCACTGCTTATTTTGTCTTGCTTTGTTTTGTCGTTTATGTGAGTCTTGTTTATGGGTAGAGCTCCATTTTTTGGGCCCTCCCATATCACTTATTGTACCCTTTTCATTTCAATAAATTATATCTTTTGCTTTATATATATATATATATATATATATAAAAGATAACATGGAATTGTATTTTCTCAATTTCTTACCTGCGGGAAAAGAGTATCGAAGTATTCGATCGTGCATGTTATCATGGATCTATTGGTTGTTTATGGGAACTTTTCAATAATTGAAATTGGTTAATTACTAAAGTTGCTTACTGATTAATAATTGAATATGCTCACTGTTGCTGATGTTGTATTGGAAATTGGGAAGTTATCTTGTGTCCTTACTTCTGAACCACTCAGTCGTTATTATTGTATTTTGAAACATATCTTTCATATAATGCTATATGAAAGAAATAGTTTTTCTTCTAGATTAGCTTTGCCTTGTATCTTTTTGCTACAATTAATAGGAAGGGATTATGAGGAACTGAAGTTGATTACTAATTTGGAATTATAATTGGAGACCTCATGTTGTATGAAGTACTGAAATTGGTACTATTGTGAACTGGATGATGATGTTTTCTAATGTTGTACAAATAACTTGGTTTTGGATAACTTGTCATCTACTACTAATTACTATGGATGTTTTCTATTTGGGTTTTTATCCTACCTCATCATAGTCCTTTCTTTGTATTTGCTTATTTATAATGTTTTTTAATTATTTTTGGTTGAGTTGTTTCCTAGGATGGAGGATCCATAGGTTTTGTATTAGGTGTATATTGGAACCTCCATCCTACCTATTATATACCTTTTTTTACGATGTAAGAAAATTCCTCGCAGTTTAATATATATATATATATATATATATATATATATATATATATATGTGTGTGTGTGTGTGTGTGTGTGTGAGTGTGTGTGCGCTCACGCGTACACTTCTTGTCTTGTTAGTTGGCGGGGTTCACTGTAAGTCCTCTCAGGTCAAGGGTCTAATCCCCTATGGCGCCGGGTTCTCGAATAATAGCACATGATGTTGGGCTTCCATTAGGGGCTGTAGTGCAAAAGGGAATCGATATTAATGCGCCCAATAGAGTCAAATATCGATTCCTTTTAATATATATATATATATATATATATATATATATATATATATATATATATATATATACACACATATTATGTATATATATATGTATATATATATATAATTCAAAACATAATCTTTTACATTTTACATTTTCATTCTTATATGGTAGAGCTAAAAACTTCAATCCTTAAGCTAAGAGTTTTATTAAGTTATCCTAAAGGTGAATTAGATTTCTAAGTAGGAAATATACCATGATCTTATACAAATTTGGTCAGTATATTATCAATAAATAATTAAATGGTGTGTAATATAGTCCTTGTAATGAGCTTTTTCATTGGGTGTTAAATAGCAGCACTAATATTTTAGGGCCCAAATTGTATAGCCTGATAAAAATAAAGACATTTATTAGTTTGAAAGTGGTGGCTGTTGACCTCACTTTTGTGAGGACAATTTATAAACTATATTAGAGTAGGAAGTCTATCAAAATTAACTCTCTAACTCTTGATGATGGTCACTAAACCCTAATATCTAATACCCTATGAAACCTTTTTTAACATAAATTTTGATGACATCTTAAAATGATCAAATCAGTAATGACAAATTCTGATCTGATTAACTACTGACCCAACATGTCAACGTTTGACCTAAATGGTCAACTTTAGTCAAACTGGTCAATTCCTGACCCAGTGACCAACCCTACTAACCCAACAGGTCAATTTTTGACCCAATGGTCAACATTGGTCAAACTGGTCAATTTCAGACCCAGTAATTACCCCATTGACCCAGTAGGTAAATTTTTGACCAAAAAGTCAACTTTGGTCAAGATGGTCAATTCTTGACCCAATAATCACTCCATTGACCTAAAAAGTCAAAATTAACCAAAATTATCAACCTAACACCTAAAGACCACCATATTCACCTCATTGGTCACCTTTGACCAAAAAAGTCAATTTTGGTCAAAATGATCAAACCTTATTGCATTCACCTTCTTGATCATTCTTTAATATAAATAATCAAAATTTGATCAAAAAAACCCATGCATAATACAAAGACAATCACCCTAGCCCCATTGGTCAACTCTTGACCTAAAAGGGTAAAATTGGTCAAAATGGCTAACCTATACCCCCCTGAACAAAAAAATTGACTTCAACGACAGACATTGACATGATCAACTTGATATTAATCAAAGTGATCAAAAGTTAATCCAAGTGTCACCACATTGACCATTGGGTTAACCTAAACCCTAAAATTGGTCAATATGATCAAATTAAACCTTTAACGACAAAGGCTTTGGATCTCATGACTAACCAAACCATGACAAGGTTAAGAAAGTCAAAATTTGTCGTATTTGGGCTAAAATAGGTCAATTTGAGTCAACCTGAGTCAACATTGGTTAACCCTAGTCAATATTTATCAAATTTGGTCAAAATATCTAATTTTGAACCAAAAATGATAAAAATTAATCAAATAATTAATCCCAAAATTATTTTGATTAATTTATTGGCTAATAATATAATTTCCAATATTTTTTATTAATTACATAATTAACTAAAATTGGAAATATAATTAAAAGCCATAAGTCCATGCCTAATTTTGAACTAAAATAATATAAATTAATCAAATAATTAATTTTAGAATTATTTTGATTAATTTATTGACCAATAATATAATTTCCAATATTTGTTAATTAATGACATAAATAATTAAGAATAAGATTATATTCAAAAAGCCATGAAAAGAAATTTTGACCTACGACATCATACATGACCTAATAAATGGTTTTCAAATTTTGAGACCCGATAATGACATCATGGGTGACCTCATATGGGTTATACATAACCCATAAGATCTATTACACATGAATTAAACCATTGGATGATTCATGACACACCATCATAACCATGGTTAATGCTCATTATGCCTTCATCATGAGAGGGGTAAAAGAGGTGTCATTCCTTCACCAATTCTTAAAGGATGACTTGGATGAGTCATCACTCACCTCACAAGCTATCTAATGAAGAAAACCTTAGCGTAAGTCATCCCCACATCACGAGGTGACATCATATATACCAAATTTTGAAAATAAAAAGGAGTGGGAATTATGTGTCATTCTCCCTTAAACTCAAAGTATAAATCACCCATTCCTTTGAGGTAATGTGGCCATCCAACATATGTCACACAAAAACCATGCTATAGATTATCCAATGGATGAAAAACAAAGCTTAAACCTGTCCCTTACCTTGGTTAAAAGCAATCATAGCCAAGCCATGCATGAAGTGAGTAGGAAGGCTAAGGTGTCATCCTCCCTTTAAGTTCATTAAATGAACTTATGAATTACCTAGAGGAGGTAAATTCAAGGATAAACATGCCCTATCCACCTCTTTGAAGAGCAAATGAGGAGAGGGCAAGCCATGAACTCAAGATAAACCATGGGTAAACCTCACATGGTTTACCCTTAGGAAATTCAATTCCCCTTATCCACAGCTCAAAGGCTCATCCAAAAATCATTATGAGACTGATACAACCATTCCCAAATGAACTCAAGTGAGCTCTAAGCTCAGCCATGGTCTCCCCATGGCTATAAAAGGGGCAAACCCGAGAGCACTCAAAGAAGAGACCAAACTAGGCGATACCTAACCACTGCCCAAATCCCTTGACCTTCAACACAAAAAAACCTTCATTAGGTCTTAAGCAATTGATCCCTAATAGATCCAAGCCCTTAAACCTACTCAATCTCCCTAATTAAGGTCAACCCGAGTGCTTCAAATAAGCCCAAACCAGGACAAAATTGGTTTTCAAAACCAAACCATATAGACCTCCAAATTGATTATCCTAAACTCCTCTAGGAACCAAACGAAGACGATTGCAATCAAATTGAGCCATTCCCATAGCCTTTAAGCCATTAATCGATCAAGCTCACCTAAACCGAACCACCTCTGAATCAAAATCATATACAGACACGATTTCACTCCAAATTGTCTTTGGGGTAAGCTTGTTGAGGTCGTCACGAAGGTGTAGAGCCAATCATATCGAAATTCCATTCACTGTGGCCAAGGTATGGTTGAGCTAACCCTAATGGCGTTCGGGTTTGGTACATTGTGAAACAAACTTATTCAAAACCCTTACATCACCGTATGGATGGGCTCGCCATCTCACATAGATCCTATAAGAACAAATTTCACTCAATTTCATCAAGAATCGAGCGAGATATTGCTCTTATACCATGGATGGTCTGTGGGATCAGGCGGGATGAAGACGATGAACCAGGATCATCCGTTCTCGTGTTTTGGGAATCGATGGCCGAGATTAAATCCTTGCGGATCCGCTGTTCGGATCCCCACAAGGGATTAAGCGTGTTTTCGACGCTGCCGAGGACACGCGACGCTCCCTCCTTTTTTATGATTTGATTTAAGGTTAATAAAAACATATTAACCTTAAAAAATCAAAAATTCATATCTTTTTGTACAAAAATCATAAAAATAAAATAAAAATACCCCTAAACTCAGGGTAATGAAGAGAATAATGTGGAATTAATATTTTGAATTTTTATTTATATTTGATTTTTAATTAATAAAATACTCTCTAGAGAATTTTAATTATTAAAAATTAATTATAAGTCAGAAAAATATGAAACTTTGGGGAATTAATCTTTAGATCCTTAGGAATAATCTCTGATTTTTCCAAGGTTAGAAAAATTCTCTAAAGTAACTTTTCATAATTTTCATGAGATTTAGGAATTATTTTTAATAATAATTTTAAAAATCAGAAAATAAGGTATTTGAATTAGCAACTTGTTAGAAATTTAGGGGAATAAATTTGAACCTTAAAAAGACTAACTCTAACCTTTTAAAAATTTAAAATGACAATTCTATTATTAGGGTTAAAATTTTAAAGTTTTAAAATTTAAAAACCCTAAAATACTTTTAAAATTAAAAACTCATTTTTACTTAACTCATGACACTATGAGTTAAGTCCAAACATTGAATGAACTTAAATTAGAACATAATTAGGATTAATCCAACATTAATTCTAATTAACACCATTAACCCTTAATTAAAGTAGGGTTAAAATAAAGATTAAAATCTAATTAGGTTTAAACCATAAAGTAAACCAAATTAGTCTCTCCTTTAGCCTTTACTACAATAGGCTTAGGAAAATTTCAGATCTTAATTCTAAAACATTAAATTAGATTTAATTAACCCATTAAAATATAAAATTAAATTTTAATTAAGTTTAAAGACATTAAATTTAATTAATTAACTTTAACCTTACTTACATTAGGTTTAAGTAACCATTAAACCCTAATTAGGTTTAACCCACATTAAACCTAATTAATTAACTTAAACCTTACTTACATTAAGTTTAAGTAACCATTAAACCCTAATTAGGTTTAACCTATACTAAACCTAATTAATTAACTTAAGCCTTACTTACATTAGATTTAAGTAACCATTACACCCTAATTAGGTTTAACCCACATTAAACCTAATTAATGAACTTAAACCTTACATACATTAGGTTTAAGTAACCATTAAACCCCAATTAGGTTTAACCTATACTAAACCAAATTAATTAACTTAAACCTTGCTTACATTAGGTTTAAGTAACCATTAAACCCCAATTAGGTTTAACCCACATTAAACCTAATTAATTAACTTAAACCTTACTTACATTAGGCTTAAGTAACCATTAAACCCTAATTAGGTTTAACCCACATTAAACCTAATTAATTTACTTAAACCTTACTTACATTAGGTTTAAGTAACCATTAAACCCTAATTAGGTTTAACCCACATTAAACAAAATTAATTAATTTAAACCTTTCTTATGTTAGGTTTAAGTAACCTTTAAACCCTAATTAGGTTTAATCCATATTAAACCTAATTAATTAACTTAAACCTTACTTACATTAGGTTTAAGTACATTTAATCCAATTAGACTTAACCTATATTAAGTCTAATTAATCAACTAAACCTTACCCAAATTAGGTTTAATTAATCCTAAACCAATTAGACTTAACCCATATAAAGTCTAATTAATCAATTAAACCTGATCCGAATTATGTTTAATTAACCCTAAACCAATTAGACTTAACCAATATTAAGTCTTTTAATCAATTAAACCCTACCCAAATTAGGTTTAATTAACCCTAAACCAATTAGACTTAACCCATATTAAGTCTAATTAATCAATTAAACCTTACCCAAATTAGGTATAATTAATCCTCAACCAATTAAACTTAACCCTAATTAAGTCTAATTAATCAAATTAAGCCTTACCCAAATTAGGTTTAATTAACCCTAAACCAATTAGACTTAACCCATATTAAGTCTAATTAATCAATTTAACATTACCCAAATTAGGTTTAATTAATCATAAACGAATTATACTTAACCCATATTAAGTCTAATTAATCAGTTAAACCTTACCCAAATTAGGTTTAATTAACCCTAAACTAATTAGAATTAACCCATATTAAGTCTAATTAATCAATTAAACCTTACCTAAATTAGATTTAATTAATCCTAAACCAATTAGACTTAACCCATATTAAGTCTAATTAATCAATTAAATCTTACCCAAAAATTAGGTTTAATTAACCCTAAACCAATTAGACTTAACCCATATTAAGTCTAATTAGTCAATTAAACCTTACCCAAATTAGGTTTAATTAATCCTAAACCAATTAGACTTAACTCATATTAAGTTTAATTAAGCAATTAAACCTTACCCAAATTAGGTTTAATTATTCTTAAAACAATTAGACTTAACCCATATTAAGTCTAATTAATCAATTAAACTTTACCCAAATTAGGTTTAATTAACCCTAAATCAATTGAACTTAACCATAATTTAATTTTAATTCAAATTAACTGAAACCTAAACCAAACATGAGTTCAACCCATATTGAACTTAAGTCAATCTTAAGTCTAGGTTCAATCTAACTTGAACCCAATCAAAGCTAGACCAAACTTTTGTTCAACCCATAATTGAACATAATTCAACCTTCAGTTTAGGTTCAATCTAACTTGAACCTAACTTAAATCAAAATTAAATCAAACTTGAGTTCAACCCATATTGAACTTAAGTCAACCTTAAGTTTATGTTTAATCTAACTTCAACCTAACTTAAATCAAACTTAAATCAAACTTGAGTTCAACCCATATTGATCTTAAGTCAACCTTAAGTTTAGGTTCAATCTAACTTGAATCTAACTTAAATCAAACCTAAATCAAACTTGAGTTCAACCCTTATTGAACTTAAGTCAACCTTAAGTTTAGGTTCAATCTAACTTGAACCTAACTTAAATCAAACCTAAATCAAACTTATGTTCAACCCATATTAAACTTATGTTTAGGTTCAATCTAACTTGAACCTAACTTAAATCAAACCTAAATCAAACTTGAGTTCAACCCATATTGAACTTAAGTTTAGGATAAATCTAACTTGAACTTAACCTAAATCAAACTTGAGTTCAACCCATATTGAACTTAAGTTTAGGTTCAATGTTACTTGAACCTAACTTAAATCAAACCTAAATCAAACTTGAAATCAATCCATATTAAACTTGAATCAACCATAAGTTCAGGTTCAACCTAACTTGAATCTAACTTGACAAAATATCAAGTTTGACCTAAATAAAACTTAACTCAATATTAAGTTCGACTCAAATCGAACTTAATTCAATATTAAGTTCAATCTAAATTGAAATTATCTCGACAAAAACATTAAGTTTAATCAAACTCAACTCAACATTAAGTTCGACCCAAATCGAACCTAATTCAACATTAAGTTCAATCTAAATTAAACTTATCTTAACAAAAATATTAAGTTTAATTTAAATCAAACTCAACTCAATATTAAGTTCGAACTAAATTGAACTTAATTCAACATTAAATTCAATCTAAATTGAACTTATTTTAACAAAAACATTAAGTTTGACTCGACATTAAGTTCGACCCAAATCGAACTTGATTCAATATTAAGTTCAATCTAAATTGAACTTATTTCGACAAAAAAAGTTTGATTTAAAATATTAAAGTCAACTTAAAACAAACCTAACTCGACAAGTTCGACCTATACTCAACATGAATTTGACTTAAATCGAACTTAAATCAACAAAAATTATAAGATTGATTTAAACCGAATTTAATTAAGCATAACTCGACATAAACTGACACACAAAATCTAAATTAACATAAAATTTTAATCAGACAAGAATCGACATAAAATCTAGAATCCAATCTAAATCAAAATTAAAATTGACATAAATCTAAACTGACATTTCAACCTAGTTTGAACATCCAATAAAATAACAAGACATTTTACCAGAGTAATTTTCTGACAATGTTTTCTTTGCAGGAGGGAGATAAATTTCGTTTTAGATTTTCTTTGCATGTTATACGGTGTGCTTAACTCTATTTTGCAGGACGACATTCCGAAGATAAGACAAAAGACAACAAAACAAAACAAAATTACAGTGACATCAAAACAACGGCATTGAAAAAACAAAACAATCAACATTAAATGACAACCAAAACAAAATGAAAACCTGAAACTTTTAGGATAGACACAAAACCTAAAACTTTTAGGATAGTCGTAAAATAAAAACAAAATGAAGCACAAAAAAATGATAAATTTAACATCTCCAACTAAATAACATCTGAATAACATGACAAAATAAAAGACTACAAAACAAAATTGATAAGACAAAATGACATTTAAGATTGATAGCTGGTACATCTTTTCTTAAAAATTATTCAGAAAACAAGTGACTAACATTAATAAGAAGTTTTCTTAGACAATTATAAATTGCCTAAGATGTAATTAACTATAAGAGATTAAAGAACTCAGAATAGATATTATATCTAAAAATCTCAGGTTACCTAAAACTTCATTATTCTTATAAAGAACTTATAGGATAGGGTATCCTAGAATCTTCTCTTATAAGGATTATCACTGACATTCCTTTTTTCTACTGTTTTCTATTTTATTAGCCCTTATTTTCTTCAATTTTTTTATTATCTAAGTGTTCTTTTATAAGATCCAAAGAAATAAGAATTATTAAAGATTAGGGCAATATTATAGATAAATAGAGTGGCGACTCCAAATCGACATTGACACCCAGAAAAATCTTATTTTATTATTTCTAAATTATATAAAATAAAAAGTTTCATTACGTGGAAATTAACTTTCACATATTATCTACATGAGGTATATGTGGTTATCTAAGGGTCAGCATGCTAGCTCTAGACAAAAGCATCTTGATTAGTACATTGGAATTCCACATACTCTTATCTTTTTCAAGGAAAGTAGAACTCATTTTGCACTATTTACAAAGAATGCTCTTTTAATAAGTGAATTTTGACCATTCTAAATAGAAGAGGTTAATTTAAATGGTTTATTCTTGAAGGGTGATAGAGGATATGTTAAAATTGTTTTCAATGTCAATTGATGAAAAGAAGTTGGACTGATGGTAATGAATGTTAAAGCTGGTCACTAATAAACAATAGCGGACAGTTGATACATTGGTATTAATTGATAGAGAAAGACAAATCAAGCAATATTGGATAACAACATTACAATAGTAGATTAGTCATGTTAGGTGTTGAAGTAATCAGTGTTGGATAACAATGCATGAATAATATTAATAGTTATTAGTATTGAAAGTTGGGTATTATATGGTAGCTGAAGATAGACATATTCCTAATTAATGGAAAGATTTGGTACTAAAAATTTGAGAAAATAAGTCTAAATAGGTGAAGTGAAATGATGATAAGTTAAGTTTAAATATCAATTAATTGTTTATAATTTGTTATGTTTTGAAATTTCCCCATGCAAAGTACTCTTCAAACGTGTAGAAACAAGAATATTTATAAGTTTTTAAAGGATGCATTTTGTTCATTTATGTAAATAATTCATTTTAATTTTTTTTATTATTACTAAAACAATGAACAATTTGGAGAAAATTTTACCCTAAGTATGGCATGGAGAAGTTTTTTAGTTACTTTTTTAGTATTTGATGGAAAAACATTTAAAATTAAATTCATATATTATTAGTATTAGATTTATCTTCTTTAACTGTATTATTTTAATTATAAATTTATTAAAAATTTTGGATGATCTCGCTGTCAATTCCTAATGTCTCTATCACAAAAATTCAACAAAACAATCAAGTTTTTTGAGATGTGAAAGTTGTACTAAAATTATGCTTGATCAAATGAATATTTTTAGAGGTATCAAATAAAATAACAATGTAGATACCTAATAATTGCATTATAAGTAAATGCTTTTTCCTACTTTCTCAGACAAGATTGAGAGTTTCTAATTATTCATGCATCATCTAATGAAAGCCATTCCTTAGGTTTTTAATTTTTTTGTACTTAAGTGTTAATATATGGAAATTTAATTTAAATTAAAACTGAAGAATTAAATAATGAAATTTAAAAAATATTAGTAAAATTTATTTAACTAATATTAAATGTTAAATTCTAATTGTAACTAAGCGTTGAAACATATAAATTTCATTACTTTTCCAAACAAACTTCTAATTTCAAGCTACCAAAAATGGAGCCTTAATCCTATTTTGTTAACTTTATTATATTTGTCCAATATATTAAGCACAAATCATTCATGACTATATTCTATAAGGTTCTCAAAGATTGCACTTAGAACTTAACATAAAGACAAATAATAATAATAATAATAATAATAATAATAATAATAATAATAATAAATCATCAATACAACTATCATTTAAAAAAAAAAGAAAAATCCAAAGACTTGTCTCAACATATGTAAATAAATATTTTGAACTAACATCAACCTAATGCCTAGCGAAGAGGATACCAAAAGTCACATATTCTTTGAACATATTAAATATAAAAAGGTTAGTAAATATAATAAGCATGCGCTTCATGCAAATATGCTAACGTCTTATAGATTAGTAATAAGTACAACTTAGAACATTACCATTAATGCAATCTTAACTATTTTTTCATTTATTCCTATCAATTAGAAAATCTGATGGTGGTTAAGGAAATAGAAAAAAAATATATCAAAAAAATTTCAAAAAAAATAAATAAATCAGGAACTATAACCATAAAAATCTCCCTCTCATTAACATCCTTAGGTACTTAATAGAGTACAAATAAGGTGGAATGTGTTTGAAGGCTTTCAAGATTTGATCTAGCATAAGGATTACCTCTGAAGGGATGATGGTGCATGAGGTGCACTCGAAGTAGATGTTATTATTATGTGTGTAGTAACTAAATCTTTAATCTGATTTATTGGAAATGCAGCACAACTTTTATTTTCTTTTCTTTTCTTTTCTTTTCTTTTCTTTTTTTTTTTTTCAAAACTCTTACACCCTCAAATTGCTTATGCCTAGAATCACTGGTTTTAGTACAATCATTTATCTCATGCAACGATTCATCAAAGAGTTTATTTGAGCTCTCTCTTTGGTCAGAATTGCTAGGACCATGTAGGCTATGAGGCCCTTGACTTGGAGTTCACGCATAAAGTTTAGTAGCAATAACACCACTGAACGTTTTATATTGTTTATCCTCTAGTTCGAGATTTATGTCATAGAAATATAGTATCTACAAATTTAGTATTTGGCATTGCCTATAGTTTTGTGGTAGTATTGAGGCCTCCATTCGCAGTTGTATTGGACTAACAGCATGTGACATCACTAAATTTTTAGTTGTATCGACTCACAAGCAGGGTTATTTAGTTGGTTCATAAGCCAACAACAGTCACTCCTCCGATCTAACCGTGGAGCCATCTCCCCATATAACGACACCGAGCATTAACTGTTTTCTTGAAGATTTTCCCTTTAATATTTTTTGGTTATACTTGTATATTTTTTGAGTACTATTATTGAGCGTGTATTATACTTTGTAAGTGGGTTCATTGCACCCACTCACTCAAAAGCTCAAAAGTCTTGTATCTTCTTTTAACATCAATGACTTTTCTTTTGGGCTTATATATATATATATATATATATATATATATATATATATATATATATATATATATATATATATATATATATATATAATACTTACTGAATAATACAATCAAAGTGTGAAAAAAATATATAGAATAATTATCTGAAATTACCTATAGCTTCTCTCACCACCACTCATTTGGTGCATCAATGGTCTTGTTTTCAGAGTGTCACCCCAACCTAGTTGATTCTTGTTTTGACACCTTCTTTACTTTTTAATCATTCCTTAATTGATCTCATTTAATTTTTAGTTGAGTTATATTGTACTATCTAATTATTCTCTTTAAGATAAATCTCACTAAAATGGCTTTCTAGAGGTAGAGAAGAGAGAAGATGCTTCCCAGTTCAATGGTTTTCCACCTACTGTGACTTTGTTGCGTCATAGCCCTAAACCAAAAAACATTAAATATCTTATTACAAGTTGCATGATAGCCTGACATTCATTACCAAATGATGTTACAATAAGGAATAGCTCCTAGGATCTGTGTGACAGAATCGTAGGCAACAACAACTGATGGTCAATTATAATGTAACTAATCGACATCATGGCCAGCTAAACTTAGGACAAAGGAACCGATCACTGCAGTTTGTTTAATTGGACCGCACGATTCTGATGTAATAAATCTACCCCCTAAACATTCATATTTTATCACATATCTATCAAATCCATAGGTTTATGAAACCAATGCATCATAAATATCAAACTATAGATGTTACGTGTTTTATAACATACCACTTGTGAGGCATGTATGTAATTTTTATATTTTTTTAATATTTTTTTTTCAAACCAGTACGCTCATGAAAAAGGTACTCCAATAGAGAGATCAAACATCAAAACTATCATATTACCAAAAACTTCTGGAATAAATATCAAGCATGCAAATCTCTATATCCTCAAAATATATACATGTACAAACATGAAGTATTAAAATCACAATAACATTGATGCATATAGGATAGCCCGCGGCAGCAGAGAAATAAATTAGCATTTTAGCATTGAACGGAAACCCATCACACATTAAGGTAATTAAAGAAAAGTAAGCACGAGAAGACACATTAATGTGGAAAAGCCTGAAAAGAAAACAAAATATCACGGGGCCTAGCCCAGCTGAAAAATCCACTATGAATAGTCAGTACACAGGTCTACTCTTCTCCTGAACTAAGAAAGATGAAATTACAAGGATGATCAGAGTAAATGTGCAATAGCAGTTCAATAAAAATAGGTGTAGTCTGGTTGTAAGTAATGTTGTTCTTAATGATAATAGTTAGCAAGGGTTGTAGTCAGCTGTTAAGAAGGTAGTAGTCTGCTGTGAATATTGTAGATAGTGGTTGTGGTGTCATCTTGACTTATAGGTCGTAGATGCAAGCCATGGTAATTGCATGGGTCACAAATGGTTGCTTCAAGAGCATCGGTTGGCCACAGAAGACATAGTAGCAAGCTGTAGTAGCTATGAGTCATCTAAGCAATAGTTTGTGACATGGGTCGTAGTGGTGAGATGTGATGATGTTCATAGACCGCGGAGGCAGGAGTTAGGAATTGCACGAGAAGTAAGTCATGTATGTTGTAATTGGTCACATAGGTCATGACGGTGAGCTATGATGATATTTGTAGGACTTATGGGCCGGAGTCGGGAGCTGCATAAGTTGTAGACCATGTAAGCTAGAGTTGGCAACGTAGGTCATAGTGGCGAGCTGTGCAAATATTTGTAGGTTGCTGGTACCAGAGTCGGGAGCTGCACAAGATGTGAGCCATGAAGACTGCAGTTGGTCATGATGGTTTTAGTGGTGAGTTGTGATGAAATTCGTAGGCCACGAGAGATGTAGTCGGGAGTTGTGCAAGCTATGAAGTACGTAGGTCGTAGTTGGTCACACAAACTGATGTGGTTAGTTATAATGGAATCTCTAGGTCACAAAGGTCAGAGTCAAGAGCTGTATGATTGTGTTAACACGTGGGCCATATTCAGCCATATAGGACATTGTCGTGAGCTATGATTACATTCGTAGGCCGCAGAGGCAGGAATTCAGAGTTACACAAGAGGTAAGCCATTTGGGCTATAATTTGTCACGTGGGTCATACTGGTGATCTGTGGGCTAGAGTTAGGAGCTATACAAACTGTGGACCATGTAGGCCATAATTGGACACATAAGCTATAGTGGTGTGCTGACATTTGTAGGCCGCAATGGCCGAAGTCGCAAGCTACATAAATTGTGAACTAGGTAGACCGTAGTTGGTCACATAGATCGTAATGATGAGTTTTGATGACGTCCATGAGCCGCAAAGACCCGAGCACGAGTTGTGGATCACGTAAGTCATAGTTGGTCAAGTAAGTCATAATGGTGAGATGTGATGACATCTGTGGGTCACGAGGATTGAAGTCGGAAGCTGCATGAGTTGTAGACCACATAGGTCGTAGTTGGTCGTGAAGATTGTTGTGATGAGCTGTAATGACATTCGTAAACAATAAGCCGCATCAAACACGCCCTTGACTGAACAAGAATCGCCTTTCTTGAATTTATGATCAATACCAAATATCTATTACGCATTTCACCGTTTCACTAAATTTTTATTATTTATTTTTTTCGGACCTGATGATATCCCAATTGAAGTGTGGAAATGTTTAGATGATTTGGGGGTTTCCTGGCTTACTAAACTTTTTAATATTATTTTAAAAACTAAAAAGATGCCTGAGGAGTGGAGAAAGAGCATTTTGATCCCCATTTTTAAGAATAAAGGAGATGCACAAGAGTGTGCAAATTATAGAGGAATTAAATTGATGTGTCATACTTTAAAATTATGGGAGAGGGTAATTGAACATAGGTTAAGACGTATTACGAAGATTTCTCATAATCAATTTGGATTTATGTCGGGCAGGTCTACCATGGAAGCTATACATTTATTGAGAGGTTTGATGGAGAAGTACAGAGATAATAAGGAGGATCTACATTTGATTTTTATTGATTTAGAAAAAGCTTACGATAAGGTTCCTAGAGATGTTTTTGGAGAGTCCTTGAGAAGAAAGGTGTTGATATGACTTATATTCAAGTCATTAAAGATATGTATGCTAGAGCTGTTACAGGTGTTCGAACTGAAGGAGGATTGACCAAGTATTTTACTATTTCTGTTGGTTTACATCAAGGATCAGCTTTAAGCCCATATCTTTTTGCTTTATTTATGGATGGTCTTACTGGCCATTTACAAGAGGATGTACCTTGGTGTATGCTTTTTGCTGATGATATCCTCCTTGTGGATAAGACAAGAGAAAAGGTCCAAGAAAAACTTGAACTATGGAGGTCTACATTGGAGTCTAAAGGTCTTCGTTTGAGTAGAACTAAAATTGAATACATGGAATGTAATTTTAGTAATAGTAGGTCTAGTGACGTAAGTGTAACTTTGGGTGATCAAATTATTAAAAGGTGTGAACGTTTTAGATATCTCGGGTCCATTGTTCAAAGCGATGGTGATATAGATGGGGATGTTAATAGTAGAATTCAGGTTGGTTTGTTGAAGTGGAGGAATGCGTCCGGCCTTTTGTGTGATAGAAAAGTACCGCTTAGACTGAAAGGAAAATTTTATAAGATGGTGGTGAGACCTTCAATGCTCTATGGTGCTGAATGCTGGCCTTTAAAAGAGAAACATAATGTTAAGTTAAGTGTTGCCGAGATGAGAATGATTAGGTGGATGAGTGGTTTTACACTTAGAGACAAAATGCGAAATGATTATATCCATAATAGGGTTGGAGTTGCACCAGTGAAGGATAAAATTAGAGAGAGTCGCCTTAGATGGTTTGGTCACATTAAACGTCGACCACCTGATGATCCGATTAAGAGAGTAGATGTTTTAAATATAACTTATGTTAAGAAAGGCAGAGGCAGACCTAGGAAAACTTGGGCTTATTGCATAAAAAATGATCTTAATTTATTAGAATTAAACGAAAATTTGACACTAAATAAGACGCAATGGAGAAAAAGGATTCATGTAGCCGACCCCACTTAGTGGGATTAAGGCTTTGTTGTTGTTGTTGTATATTTTAAATAAAATATCAGGATGCTGGTGGAGAGCTCTGAGCTACCTGTTGCTTTCAATAATGGAACCCGAATCCGGATATATGCCTTCGCGGAATATTATCTAAAGCAAAGGGTCAGAATCAATGCTGACCGTCCATTTGGTCGGCCTCCCTTAAATCACCGCCGGTAGGTTTAGTGATCCATCCAATGCTTTGCATCACACATTACATCACATTATAATTCTAACGTGGGCCTGTGGCAAATAAAAATCTTCTAATTTAAACATAAATAAATAAATAAGAGGCTTCTCATTGATTGTATACTTTGAAAATTCCTCCTTAAGAATTCCAGACGTCTAGAGCAGAGACTTGCGTTGAAATAATTATTTATATGAAGGAAAATAAGATACCATGCCTTAATCAATTAAAACGTTATTTACATAGAAAGAACTACTAAATAATATTTTATTAATGATAATGCAATGTCATTATAATTTGTACTTTATATCATTAAATTAGTGAGATGCGTGATTCCAAAATCTTCATTAAGCTAAGAAAACATCTATTTTTAAAAGTATTTTCATATATCATCTATTCATTTTTATATTTTAAATAAGTTTGGGTTAAATTAATATAAAAATAAATAAAATATGTTCCATATATCAATGATTCACATGATATAAATTATAATGAATAGTTGATGTGTCATCAAAAATTTGTTATCAAGCATAAATCATTATGAATTTTGAAAAGGAAACATTCTAAATACAAAATCGTTATCATCTATGCTCCAATATCATTATATTTATAAAAACGTTGAGCATCTAAATAAGACAAACCTAGCGTCTATAAAATTGGTTCAATCTATGCCCAATCTTGCCTGAATCAAGACGTTGAAGCATAATTAGATGTTTTGGGTCATAATTGAATGGGCAAATGAACTTCTAGTCAAATCAAGCGCCTCGATAAGAGAAATACAACGAGTATATGATCACTCAAGTCGAGGTCATTGAGAAACCCAAATTCTAAAAAAAAAAACTATTTGTGATTGAGGGGGATCAGCATATAGGCCGTTCGATGAGGTATTTAGAAAGGCTATGCACCAAAAGACTAAAATGCTACTCCCTAAATAACTATGAATAGTTTGACTTTCTTCATTTGTAGTGAGAGGTGAAAAATAAAAAGAGAAGTGAAATGCGAGAGCCTGTTATGAATAAGATACGAAGAGCAACCATCGGCCTCTGTAACTGTCAAGCATTGTAGATCACCGCCCTTAAACCATCGTCAACCACTGCCCGTTGTCACCACTTAGCGCTGCCGACCACCGGTCATCAATGACCACTACTTGCAAACATTGAGACCTAAATAAGACTTTTGTGGTCAATTACTATTGTTACAATTTTCAACTACCGCCACTGTGGCTAACTACCATTACTGTAGCCACCAACTATAATAATTACAACAAACTACTACTTTTGTAGCAACCGATTACAGTATTTGTGGCCAACTACTGCAGTTAAAGTTTTAAACTATGATTCTATGACCAACTACTACTATTACAGTCTTTGTGATCAATTACTTTTACCAGAGCCATTGTGGTAAATAGGGCTGTCAAAAAAGCTCGTTGTTCACGAACAATTCATGTTTGGTTCGCCAAAATGTTCATGTTCGATTCGTTCGATAAGCAAATGAAACAAACATGAACAATTTTTTTCGTTCGGTTTGTTAAACGAACCAAACACGAACAGTGATGTGTTCGTTCGTGTCTGGTTCGTTATTGTTCGAAATATAAAATAATTTAAAATAATTATATATAAAAAATTTATGATATTTTAAAAATAATTATATATTATAAAAATTTATCATATTTTAAATAATTAAACTTCTATAAATTATAATATATGATAAATTAATAATAATAATAATAATAATATAGTACTAATTATATTAATATAAATATTATAATATTACAATTAATTTAGTATACTACATATTAAAATAAAACCATAATCAAAACCCTAAACGCCTTATTTGGTTTGCTTTATTTTGAGGAAGTATGGGTTACCTGATGTGTACGGAATACCTGATCAATTTGCTTCATTTTGAGGAATTATCCTATCAAAGCTAGTGGCCAAAAAAGCTCGTTGTTCGCGAACAGTTCGTGTTCGGTTCGCCAGGAAGTTCGTGTTCGTTCGATAAACAAATGAACAAAACACGAACAGTAATGTGTTCGAACATTTCGAACACGAACACTAGCTATGTTTGTTCGCGTTCGGTTCGTTTACACCCCTAGTGGTAAACTATTACTATTATAACTAAGAACTATATTTTTTATAGTTCAATTATGACTATCATAACTATAATAATATTGTATATTTGTGATTTCAACTTTATAATTTTATCTTCTTAAATTCAAGACAAGGGTGAATAAATAAATATATATATATATATATATATATATATATATATATATATATATATATATAAATAATAGATTATTTTAATTGGAAAAAACCTGATGGATTTTTTCTTTTCCATAATTTTGTCCATGTTAAACACCTTCTGCCATCTTTTTATCTGTGTTGACTTATTTCAACTTTTTGAAAAAAAAAACCATCATATGTCTGATGTTATTTAAAATAATTAAAATAGATCCCGCACCGCACCGTAAGTCCAAAAGCTCCATGTCACCGTCATTGTAAAACAAATATATTAAAAATAATAAAAATTCTGGATATAGAAGATAATATATAGTAATAGAACTATTGGCTGTAGAGTTGTATGGTATTGAGTAGGAACTGTGTGAATCTGACCTGTATCTTAAATTCTTATGGAAAGGTTAACTAAGAAGAACAAAAGTTAAAGCTAAAATAAGCAAATATTATAAATACATAAATACATACATACATACTGTTGACCTCATTTTTGATGAGCTCTTCTCTTCCTTTTTTAAGATTTGGGATCTCAGCCTTGAGCTTTTCCTTCGACTATCCTGAGGATTAAATCGGGACCCACCACTTGAAATTCAAACCACTTCTTAACTCTCTCGCAAACTCCACAAACTCGATTGTAGACCCCTAATCACCTAGAGAGTTGAAATCAAATGTGGAAGTTTAAAGGATGAGTTCCTATAGGACTCTTCGGCCTTAGGATCGCCCCGGCACTTGGCTCCAGTGAGGCCGACTTACACACACACTACACTTATACACTACACTTTCACACACCTCCTAAAACCACACCCATACCCAACTCGACCTCCCGACTCACGAAGCGTGATTCACATGGATGGTCCTTAACCCCTAAGCCTCGGCTACAAGGTTAGTGAACAATATAGATGAATGCCTCAAATGAGTCCTTCATGGCTCATGTGGGCTTGATATGGCTTCATGGCTCAACCAAAATGATTTCATTCCACTTACATTTACCCAATCTTCAATTTTCCAAATTTTCAATTTTTGACCCCCGGGACCCCAGACCCGCTTAGCCTACCCAAAACCCTTGAAATTACCCAAATTTTTCAAAAATATCCTAATCACCAAAAATTCCTCAAAATCAGCCCTAAACATTCTCCCACCACTCAAGTTGACCATTTTTTACCCAAAATATCCAAAATTCCAAAAATACCCCCAATACCCTCCAAATTACCAAAATGCCCATCTTGACCCAAAAATCCAAAAATTCAGAAAATTCCCAGAAAATTCCAGAAAATCCCAAATATTCTCAATTTAATTTTGTTCAACTACATCATGGGACAATTTTGTCAATTTACTTCACTTTTGTCAAAATCCCCAATTTGACCCATTTTAACCCAAAGTGAACCCAATGTCAAACCAAACCTACCCAATTGACCCAAATTCTGGTCCAATTCAATTCTAAACTTCAATTCAACATCCCCAACACCAATCTAGACCAAATCCAAGCCCAATTTGATTGACATTTGAATCCAATTTCACTTTTGACCTTAAAGCCCAATTTGGACCCATGACCCAAACTTAGCCCAAACTAACCCAATTCAACTCCAATTAACCCCAAATCTTTTCTAAACCTTCCCTAAAATCCCCACAAACAAAAAACTACATAATTTGCCCAAAATTTGGACCCAAACCCCACTCAAATTCAACCCAAAACCAAAAAGCCCAATTTTGACCTAAACCCAAACTTAACCCAAATAGACCCAAACCCCAAAATCCAACCCCAACAAAAGTTGAAACCTCTTTGAAACACTCCCATAAATATTTCCCAACATTAATTTTACATCAATTTCAATCCTAGCCCAACATTGGCCCAAATTAGCCCAATTTAACCTACATTAACCCCTTTACCAAAGAAGCCCAAATCCAACCCAATTCAAACCCAAATCACTCCAAACTTGTTTCAAATCAATCATGACACATCCTTAGACAAAATTCAACATTTATTTGGCATGGCACATTGCAAATTTTTCCATTCAAAAGCCCATTTTCAAACCTAAAGGCCCACTTCCTTAAACCACTTTAAAAGCCCACCCAAGACCATTTCAAAAGCCCAAGTTTTCAATCCAAAGCCCACATGACATTTCTCCACATCATCCATTTAATCAAAATCACCCCTAAGTTTCAAAATCATCATTAAACCATTCCAAATCAAGCTTCATGAAAATTATCCACCAAAATACCAAAATTCCTAAATTCTACTTCCATGAAATCGACCAAGCTTTATCCTAAGCCATAGCAAGCCATGAACAAGCCATTCTCAAGCCACATGAAGCCATGGGGGCTTTGACTTGTCATTAGTCCATTTATGGCAAGAAGAGGGGGTTCTTTCTTAAACCTCCCTTAAACCTTTTTACCTTAAGCATGTCACACACTATACCATGCTTAGCCACCTCACCATGGATGGGGACTTCACTACCCCAATTCAGCTGACCCAAATGATTCTCCCTCAGCCCAAGGTCAAGCCTTGGATGGTGAACATAGCCCAAATGCATGAGTTGAACCAAACCAAGCCAAAATGAGCCTCTCCCTATTCCATTTCAATCCAGCCTCTTTACACATGTCAAAATCCAATTGACTGCACCATTGCCAACCCCTGACCCCACTAGTCAAGATGGTGACCAGTGTCTGGCCGGCTAGCCACCAGGCCACCGGAAAACACCATGGCCGAAAGCTCACATGTGAGCCAACATTGAAATTCCCCCTTGCGGAGCTGCCCCAAGTCCAGTGGCCACCATGGTCGTTCTTCTCTTGCATGGAGCAGTCGATCCCGGTCCCTAACTCCCCGCGGAGGCCCTCCAGCCTCTCCTATTTAAACCCCACCTCCTCTCGGCCATGAGAGGTGCTCGAACCAACCTTAAGGAAACTCGCCAAAATCACTCCGGACTCTCCCCCACACTTAGAGCATTTGATCCCCACCGTTCTCTTGCCCTAATCCCCACTAATCGAGCTCAATTTTGGAGCTCAATTCTCGAGCCGAACGAGACAATCCCAAATCCTCCACCAAAGTCAAATTAAACTCACCCACACCTGCACAAGACCAAGAGAAGGAGTTCCCCAGTGAAAGCCCCCTCTCCAGGCCACCCATCTGTTCCAGACTCCAAAGGTTGAAATCGGGCTTGGTCGAAATCATACCTGGACAATTCACCAGGCCAAGGGACTTCATCTGGAGCTTGCTTGGATCCAATCGAAGGTGACACAACCCTCAGATTGAAGCCACACTTCTCTGAGCTAAGGTATGAGCTAACTCTTTATCCCGAGCCTCTGGAGATTGTCTACTTCAAATGCTTTAATTTCAATGCATGATCACCGTATAGATGTGTTCGTCTCTTCAAGACGAATCCATAGAGCACAAGAACACGAAAATCCGTTGAGAAATGAGTGAGTTCTTAGGGTTTTAGTGTGGACGGCTCTCGGGTGAGAACGGCTGGGGACGATGAGCGGATGCCGTCTATTCAATACACGCGCGGACGGACGGCTCAGATTGGGTCGGATCGGCAGATGATACGTGGAAGGCGGGACTCGGGCTGCTGACTCAAGTGGCGGCGTCGAATGGCAGCGTGACACGCAGCGTTTCGGAGATGCCTAGGATGAGTCAGCGCCGCCGTTTTAAATATAAAATTAGGGTTTTTTTTATTTATTTAATTCTCTAAACTTCAAAAATTCATATCTTTGTATATAAAAATCAGAAAAATAAAATAAAAATACTCTTTTGCTCAGTGAACAGAGTAGAATAATGTGGAAAAGAAATCATTTAATTTCATTGAATATTTGATTTTTAATGATTTATTTACTCTCTGCACATTTTCAATTCTCCATGCATGTATACAATTCACCATGGCATGAGACCATAGGGCTTTTGAACCCTCCGAATTTGGGGACATTCCCCGAATTTTCCAAAGTCGAGGCCATCCCTATGAAGAGTTATTTATTTTTCAATTCTAGGTCACTGTTCTGAGTATTTTAATTCCAATAATTAGCATATTGTGAAATAAATTCTAGAAAAATTTGGTGATGTTTCTTATGACCAGAGGACCCTAGGGAAAATAGGTTTTGAGTTAACTCACTTGTAATAACCCTAATTGGCTTAAACACCCAAAATGGAGCTTTAATTAATTAGAGCTAATCATACATCAAATTGACTTGAAATCAATTCTCCACTGACCTATAGGATTAGAGGAACCCACTATAAAAGTTTGAAGTCAATTGGACTTGGTTAGCCTTATCAAATGGGTTGATTAAGCCATTTAGCCAAAATTAAACTTCAAAAATTCATAACTTTCAAAATACTTTTCAAAAATTCACCAAATTGGTTTTGGAGCCTCTCTGATATCAGGGGAATTTATGAAAATTAAAATTGTAATTTTCTAAAAAAGTTAATTTTTTTGCATTATTTTAATATTTTTAATAATTAAAAAAATAATAAAAATCACAAAAATAATAAAATTCACCAAAATGTCACATTTTGAATTTTAATCACTTAGGAACAAACCCCATATTTTTCTTAAGTCTCTATGATGAGATATCAAATTTTAAAGCCCTAAGGTAATTTTAAAATTAAAAAAATGTATTTTCTAGTATTTCCACTAAAATAATTCTAATAAATCAAAGAAAAATCAGAAAATTATAAAATTAGTTCTCTGATTTCCTTGATATCAGAGAGATTTTTAAAAAATATAAAATTTATTTTTCAACCTTTATTTTATTTTTAAATTAATTAATACTCCAAAACTCAAAATAATTATAATAAAGAAAATATAATTCAAAAAATCACTAAAATTGGTCCAAGTGGTCCTCTGGTCATTAGGAATGTCCCATAATTTTCTTAAGGACAGAAACTTTCCCTTGGCCATGTTATTGAATTTTCCTTGAAAATCCCTATTTTCCACCAAAAATAATTACATAAATAAATTAAATACAGAAAAATCACATTTTCTCCTCTAATGTCTTGATTGATATATGGGTGAAGTCACATAAAAATTTCAAACTCATTTAAGCTCAATTTAGTGAGTTATGGAATTAGTAAGTTTAAAGGGCAAAATGGTAATTAAAATTTTAACCTATAATTAAAAATTTTTAGGTTTAATTAAAAGGGTGGGTAAAATATTTGATACTAAGTTGATTTTGAATGTTTGAAACTTAGGTAGTTAAAGGGTAGAAACTTATCAAACAATTTGAAAATAATTAAAATAAACCTTAATTAAATAATTAATTAAATTTGGAAGAATAATGAAAAATTGGAATTATTAAAATAGGGATACCATTAGGAGGAGATTTGTTTCTTTAATTTAAGAATCCATAAATTAACCACCTCAATAATATTTAATTCCCAATTAAAATGATAATCCAAAATCAAGATTTAAAATGCCAAAAGACTTAATCATTAAATTAAATTAAAGTTAAAACATTTAAATTAAATCCTTCTAAAAATTCAATTAAATTAATACTTTAACAATTAAATTAAATCATCCTTAAAGCATAAAAAATAAAATACTAAATTAAAATTAAAATTAAATTAAATTAAAATTTAAATTAAATTAAAATTAAAATTAAATTAAATTAAATTAAATTAAAATAAATTAAATTAAATTAAATTAAAACATATTAAACTAAACTAAATTAAATTAAATTAAAACATATTAAATTAAATTAAATTAAATAAAAAAATAAAGTCAAGTTAAAATAAAATTAAAATTAAATTAAAAAAAATAAAATTAAATTAAAATTAAAACTAAACCAAAACTAAATTAAATTAAAATTAAATTAAATTGAATTAAATATAACATCACATAAGACATAAAGAATTCAAAATAAATCTAAAACAACTTGAACACTATTCCAAACTTAAACCCATTAAATTGAAATTAAATTAAATCACAAATCACTTGAACATTAATTTGCCCTCAAAAGCTCTTGTTGTCATAACTCCTAAACAGAGTATTAAATGAAGTGTTACTTCACTTATAGGATATTCAAATGTCCTAATTCACTGAGCAAGATGACAAAACTTAAACTCCTGGATGATTAATTCACTTGTATAATTAAATTCTCTTGGACTTAAAACAATCCTAGAGGTATTGAAAAGATGTTTAAGACTCGTCTTAAGTACTTCCTCAATATGATAGGATATTTATAAGAACAATTGAACTTAATTTTTCTTTGATGAAGAAAATCGTCCTTAAACAAAAACACAAGAACCTAGACGTCATAGGTGGTGACTAGCTATAGGATTAGGAACTTGGTAGAAAACCATAACCCTTCCTTAGCTTTACCTAGCTTTACCTAGGAACTTGCTTTAAATGCTTAAATATTCTAAATTGTGTTTTAAGTGCAGCTTCGGATGACGGGAAGACCCTCCAGGTACGCTTTTATTTTATTGCAATTTACTTTATTGCAATTTACTTAATCGCATCGCACTTACTTTTCTTGCATGATAAACAATCGTTGCATGAAAACCCACACCTTTAGGATAATCCCTAAAACCGAAACCAAAACTAAATTAAAAGTCATTACAAGATAAAATTCACCGCCACAACATTTCAAAATATAAAACAACTCAAAATTTAATCACAAACGAAACAACAAAACTACAACTACAACTAAATCAAAACGTCTTGTTGGATGATCGGGAATACCTCGGATGATGTAACCTACGTGTTGCTAACGGGATTTCCCACGGTCTAAATGAAAGTGTGGAACTCATTTAGTTAAGTTTAGCAAATTCATCCGGACTAAGTGAATCCGATAAAAATAATGATGCTGGAAGGATGGAACCATGGGATCTTAACCGGTGTTGTTATAATCAACTTTAAGATTTGTTTTAATTAAAACATAAAAAACACTTGGAAACTAAGATCTTCTCTAAACCAAAACACTTCTCTCATCTCTTGATTTATAATTTCTAAAACTAAACCCTCTGCAACAACAAGGAGCTCGGAGCATAGTGGGCAGCACGACCATCGTCATCAGCAAAACCTGAGTCTACTTCAGCAAAACTTTCTTAGAATTAAATAACCAAGCCATAGGACTTCGAGGTAGTTTGCCTAGTGCAACATAAATCCTCAACTCTTCGTTAGGCATTTACATGATCATATCATGTAAATTAAGCCCTAACCGGTCTTAGGATTCCGAGGTAGTCGTCTGATACGACATAAACCCTCACATCTTCGAGGCTATTTGTGTGATCATATCATACGAATATAAGTCCTAAATTAATTAAAATTGGTAAGATTAAAACATTAAATAAACATTAGGGCCTTCCTAAATTCAAGCCAAACAATAGGATAGTCGGAAAATTACCGAAGTTCGCTTCGAATCTGTGATTTCTCCTACCTTTCTTCTTTTGGATTCCCAAAATAAAATGTTCTAAATTTGATCCATTTTCTATTGAAATTCCAAAATTCAATCCCTTGAAAACTTAAACTTTGAAATTCTTGAGAGCAGAACTACTGATTATTATCGAGAGTTTTCTTAGGTGATTCCCGACACTTAAGATAATTAACTATAGGGGTTTGCCCTTATAGGGAACCTTAAGAACCCAGGTAATATAAACTTTGCTTAATTCATTTATATTAAGCAGGGGAACTTGTCGGCTTATAAAATTGGTTCATAGACCAAACGGATGTCACAAATCTTCTAGTTTATTTAACTGAGCCCCATCATCAAGCAGTAGTGTCTACTCTCCGGATAGATATACGGTTTGTGGTGTGGTGCTCGTTTATATAAACTATTCGGGATGTGAGATCAGTTTGATTTCATATCTTAAAATTTTTAATTTTAAAATTATTTTCAAAATCAAATACTACTTTTCAAATTATTTATTTAAATTAAATTAAAAATTCGCCGACAATTTCTGTAGGCAACCTCTTTTCACAAATACAACACACTCAACCTAAAAATATGCCGACACATACATTTATATACATACCTATATATATATATACATACACGGACACACAGATATATATATATATATATATATATATATATATATATATATATATTGATATATGTTGAGAAATTTAGGGCAAATAAACGCAAGAATCGACGCAATCCAGAAGAACACAAGAGATTTAATGAGGTTCGGCAAAGATGCCTACGTCCTCGGGAGCAGAGCGGCGACTTTCTTTTCACTAATCAGAAAAGAGTACATAATACAAGATTCAACATAGATCCTAGCGTTACAACAGGACCTATTATAATCATAGAGTACAATATGTAATTACCAAATTACCATGTACTAAACCGTGGGGCCTTGCCCCCGCATCCCCAACTCACATAATAAACTCCCCAGATTTGCTCTCTCCGCTTCAACATTAATTCTATATTAGGTATATGAGCCATACCTAACAAATCTCCACCTTGGCGAATATCCAACCCCTTAGGAGATAAATAACTGGGAGTTTCTCATGCACCAATGTGGGTTGGGCCACCATGCTTCTCTAGCAACTGTGAATGCTCAATAAGTCCAAGCAATGCAAGAACTTGTTGATAGTAACTGGCTTGGTCAACATATCAGCTGCATTCTCATCAGTATGAACCTTCTGCAACAATATCTTACCAGAATCAATCAATTCTCTGATTTTGTGATACCTGACATCAATGTGCTTGGTCCTCGCATGGTACACCTGGTTCTTAGCCAAGTAAATAGCACTTTGACTATCACAATGCAACTGAACTCCACCTTGCTCAACACCTAGTTCCTTCACTAGCAATGTTGTAGACCTTTTGCCATCTAAATCTCCTGCATAGTCTGGCACCCATTTGCACCCAATAGCCTTATTTCCCTTAGGAAGCTGAACTAGCTCCCATGTGTGATTCTTCTGCAAAGACTCTATCTTCTCAACAATTGGTATCAGAGCCTGGTTCGAGGGCGGAGGAAATCGACGCAGGAAAGAAGAAAGATTTTTGAGATTTGGTTCGCTACAGAAGAGAAGGGAGTTCATTTCCAGCACGATAGTTTGGCATTGCTGTAAGAGAAATTTCGGATCCGGACAGGAGCAGGATCGGAGTTCGGTGAGGTGCTGCAGAAGGAACATCGCGGGTTCGTGTGACGTAGGTGGAGTTCATCGGTTCTGCAACGAGAAGCGCACGTGACAAACAACGACGTGATATTCGTCGCAGAAGCAGTTCAACGAGAATCTGCGAACAGGAGGGGCCGACATCTGGAGGCGTTCTTCTTCCGACAGGCTTCGCACGAATCGTAGCAGACTTCGGGGATTTCACGAAGCGGGAGAACGATCAAGCGAAGCGGGATTACGGGAAGCAGGTTGTTCGCGAATCAGAAGGCCGGCCGAGGTGTTTGCGCGGGCTTAGGCGGGCGAGGTTCACGACAGATCGGGCAAAACAGATAGTTATTTGAGCAGGGCCAGCAGTGAAGGAGCCTGGTGTTCGCGAGAGGCGCTGCGGAAGAGTCCGACGCTGGAGGCGGAGAAGAGAGGGAATCTTGGATTCCTAGTATGAGGAATATTCCCTCTCAATTAGGAAATTCCCGCTGTAGAGAAAAGAAATTTCTTGAAAGGCCTTAATATGGAAATTAATTAATTTCTAGTGGGATTGACAATTTTTATTCTGAGAGAAGAAAACTCCCTTTATCAGAAAGTTAATTAAGGCAAATTTTTAATTAAGGGTAATACCTTAATTAAGGAACTTTAAATCAAGGAAAATTCTGAAGTGGAAAAAAATGAAAGTTTCTCAATAAAAAAAATTGCTGAGGAAGGCAAGGAAGAAAAACTTGGCAAAGGAAATCTTAATAAGAAAATTCATAATTTCTGATTAGGAAATTATCTACTAGAAGGAAAGATTCCGGGGAAACCTTAATCAAGAAATTAATTTTTGCTTGAAGAAAAAATTTCGGGACAGGAAAGATTTCGAGGCAGAAAAGATTCTGAGCAAAAAAAAAAAAAATTTCTTGCTTCAGCAATTTTGAAAATTGAACTGAGGAATTCAGCAGGCACGGAGAAGTTTGCTGAGGAGTTCGGCAATGGAAACATTCACAAATCGCAATTGGCTCGCAGGAACAGATCGGAGGAACAGTTCGACATTTCGATCGAGAGCGGCGAGCATGAACAGTTCGGCCAATACAGCAGGCTTCCACAGGTTCCGTGTGAGTAAAGGAGGAGGAGCAGGCGCGGCAGTTCGCTGTTTGGCGATGTACAGTTTGTCGCATGAGGATTTGGGACATGTGGAGCCAGTGAAATTTGTTAATTTGTCGCATGAGCATTTGTGACAGGTAGAGTCAGCGAAATTCGTCAGTTTGTCGCATAAGGATTTGCGACAGGTGGAGCAAGCAAATTCGTCAGTTTGTCACATGAGGATTTGTGACAGGTGGAGTTTGGTTCCGCTGAATAGGAACCATGTTTTGCGAACAAAGAAGTTTGGCCAGCTGAGTTCGCAAGTTTGTTGCAGGTGATTTTGCGACAGGTGAAGTTTGGTTCCGGTGAATCGGAATCATGTTTTGCGAACATAGGAGTTCGGCCAACGGAGTTCGCAAGTTTGTTGCAAGTGATTTTGCAACAGGTGAATAGTGACAAGTGAATCGCGACAGAGGCAAAACACAGTTCGCAAGTTCGTCGCAGGAGGAGTTGCGACAGGTGGAGTTTGGCTGAGGCATTGATGCGAACAGGAAAAGGCTTCGGGCAAGCTGTTCGCGGTAGTTCGGCTGACTTTTTGTGCGAACAGGAAGGTGCTTTAGGTGCTAGATGATACGGTTGACCAAGCCAGGTCAGATGGCTTGGTTGCCTAACCTACTATGGTGTAAAAAAACTCCATGAAACATTTCTCATAAGGGGCTGGATATTCGCCAAGGTGGAGATTTGTTAGGTATGACTCATATACCAGGTGATGCATTTCTCCTAAAGGGCTAGATATTCGCCAAGGTGGAGATTTGTTAGGTATGACTCATATACCAAATGATGCATTTCTCCTAAGGGGTTAGATATTCGTCAAGGTGGAGATTTGTTAGGTATGGCTCATATACCGGAAATTTGGAGTCTCTTTGAATAAAGAGATGTGCCACCTGGTGAAAAGGATCATCTCTTGAAATTTAGTGGGTTGGGGGGAGCGAGGGCGTTTTAGTAATTTATTCGTAGGTTTTATTTATAAATAGATGTGTAACCCTATGAGTATGTGAACCGAACTTGTAACTCCTCTGACATAGTGAATTCACCGCTCTGCTCCCGAGGATGTAGGCATCTTTGCCGAACCTCATTAAATCTGTGTTCTTCTGGATTTGTGTTGATTCTTTGCGTTTCATCGCCTCTAAATTTCTCAACAATATATATATATATATATATATATATATATATATATATATACATACATACATATAGATATTCTAATCATGCCCAAAGGGATCGAATCTAATGACTGAGGGAAAGAGATAAAAACAAAAAAGAGAGAAGAAAAGAAGAAGAAGAGGAGGAGAGAAAGACTTATCCCGTCGGGATGAATGAGATGTTTCAAGAACTCTTAGTCTCATTTTATTGCACTTAAAAAGTTGAATTATAAGAGGATGAACTCAAAAGTCTCTTTATATGAAAGAACCCTCATATTTATAAATGATAGGAAGAACAAAAATATATTACAACATTGTCATTGCTCAAAAGGCATTAGTATAGGATTTATTGTTATTATAAGCTTTCATATCTGTCCATTAAATTGTCTTAAGATTCGTTCAGACTATTTTTTAGTGTGTATATATATATATATATATATATATATATATATATATATATATATATATATATATATATCACCGTACGCATCCTCTTAAAATTTCAAAAAAAGCTTTTCCCTGAAAAAGAACTTATGACGTCCCTTTCATAGCAATCATTCAAAATAATCTAGTGACATTAATTGATTCTTGTGCTCAAGTACACTTCCTTTCATTATATTTAATAAGTGTCAATCATCAAATCATTTAGTTAGTGATTTAAGAAAATGGTTCTCACATGCATTTTATATTTTATTTTTTTTTAAGTTTCGGCACTCCCATATTCGTTATAGTTATTTTATTTAAATGGATCATGATTTATCTAAATTATAAAAAATCTGATTTCTAGTTCTAAGTTGAAGGTACGGAGTAACATAAGGCACATGATTTGATAAGCACAAATCAACAATAGAATTTGACTAGCACGGTTCAATCAATGTCAACTCCTATTGACTCAGTCAAGTTATCATGCAAATCACCTAATTAAATTGGGCAAATTGTTCACGGATTAGATTAAGTCCAGTAATTCCATCAACTCGGCTTATAACTTGTGATGTTTTTATCTTATATGATGCACCACACAAACTGCTACATAATATTATTCTACTGCATATCTTTTCCTTAAGAGTGGCCGCTGATATATTAACCCCTCGATACTGCTAACCTAAACCTATATAAATAATGGAGGTCTCATCGCAAGTTTCAAAAGATTACGTGTCATTGGCATTTTCTTTTACCTCTTAATTCCAATCAAATAGAAGAAAATAATCCCCTGAATTCTAATACACTATATTTTAAATAAACTTTTTTATAATTTGATTATGCTTTAAATTTTTACTAATTACTACAAAATAACCAGCTTTAGCTGGCCTTAAGGAGGATGCTCGGACCCAGATAATCTTCTCTTACGATAATGGCAAATGGAATTCTTAATATATCCAAAATATTATTTTGTTATTTTTGTTGGTTGCAATGGATTGAATAATCCACAGCAAAAGTTAACAGGCAAGCCTAAGAATTATGATAAGTAAATTTAATATATTGCAAATATTTTTTTTTCATAAATAAAATTGGATAACAGAACATTAGATAAAAATAATAATAATAATAAAAAAGCTTTACCAAATAAATTATACATATGTTCAACAAGCCCGTTCTTATAAATATTGTTCAAACTTATTTTTTAATCTTTAATTAAATTGTAATTAAAAGTAATTAAAAATATAAGATGATAAGTATGACAATACATGTTGACAAGATCCAAATAACACCGATCAGAACTAGTTCCCTCGATCTGTTCCATTCCAAAATAAAGTTTTTCAAATCAGAAATTTCCAATCCAGAAATTAAAACTCAGCCGAAAATCCAAAATAGAATTCAATATTCAAAATTTTGCTCCGAATTTTAGATTGAATTATTAACCGTGAACTTTTTGTTTTTAAAATTCAAATTATACTCTGATTTTTTTATTAAATTATGAATTATAAATTTTTAGATTGATTTTTTCGCTGAATTTAGTTGTAAAACCAACAAAATAAACCCAAATTCAATCTATATTGAAAGCTAACATGAAATCAAATTCAAATTCTACGAAATAATTGAAACAGACAGATTATATCGATTATAAATATGTTGTAGTTACGCTGAAATCATGCAAACATGAATAATTTTTATTTTATTTTTAATCTTCAATTTGTTGATTATAATAAATCAGCTTCTTGCTAAAAAAATTACTTGTATTTTAGATCTAAATCTTAAGCATTCAAGATTATTTTTTGAAGTGATGAGGCAAAATAAGCTTAATCAATGAAACAAATGATGTAGAAATGAGTATTCTTTATTTCTTGAACAAACAAACAAACAAACAAACTTAGAGATAAATATACATGTATATATTTTAAAGGTAAATATAAAAAATTATTCATCTATGCATTGAACAACATAAAATGTACTTTATTATGAGAAAAGTAAAACAAGCCTAAACCAAGTAAATAATGAGTCATTCATCCTTTATTTTTTAATTATACAAATAAAATATAAAAGTGTATTTTAAAAATATAAGTTGGGAATCTTTTTATTATTTTTTCAAAAATATTTGATTTATGATTGTAACTAATTTTATTTTTTATTTTTAAAATAAATTCACGGCCAATATTTTTGATTAATTAAAATAAATCTATAGAAGTTCTATTTTCCTATACAAGTAAAAGAAAATATGTAATTGAGAAGATAGTAGACAAATAAGAAATTAAGATATCACATAAGAGATGTAATAACATAAAATGAAGCTCAAAAAGACATGCGTTGAGAGACTAGAGAGATCTCAAACTTAAGGTAGCATCAATGATCGGGATCAATCCTTGCTTACCAAGAAGTCAACCTAAAAATATAGAATGCGGTCCGTAGAGTAAGAACAAGGTATACTATCCACAAGAAAAAAAGAAAAGACCAATAACATAAGCAAAGGAAAAAACACCAAATTGACAGAAATAAAATAGTAAAGCCCTATAGATTTACAGTATTGCCTACATAAGCATCATTGCTCTCAAAAATAGCCAAAAGCTCCTCGAATAATGGTAATTAAACTTTGAAAACTCTAGTTCCCATTATATGTCAAAGAAACATGAAGCCATTAAAAATCCCAAAAATAGAATAATCATCCTTCTCATCCAACCAAAACCAATCATAGGTTCATCCAGGAGAGAAAACTTGTCAATTAAAAACTTAAGACCAAAGAAGAACGTGCCTTGTAATGGCCACCAAACTAGACATTCCATGCTTGCCATAGAAATGCCTTCCAACAAGATGTCGACTCTCAAAATCCAAAGTTTTAAGAAAATCAAAACATAAAATATTATGAAAACACCCCTATGTCTCCATCTTGCAAATATTAAAGTATACAAACCAAGTTTAGTAAAAGTAAAGTAAAATAGGTAAGCTCAAAAATACACCCAACATTCATACATAGGTTCCATGTAGAGGAGGCATCAGTGTAGTGTACGTTCCATCAATAAGCTTCCAAACAGATTCCCAAGTAGTTGTTGGTTGAGCCTCAAAAAAGCGTGTTGAATCATCGTAACACAATAAAAAATTCTCTCCAAAGTTTTCCGAAGATACATCCAATTCGGAGTGAGGAGTTCAGTTGATTCTCAGGTGGAGAGAAATAATCACGAAACCATAAATATCAGTAGTCAAACTTATAAAAAGTAATAAGGAAACAAAATGACAAGTACAATAGTCCAACCAAAATATAGTGACCACATAGAAAATAGAAAAGATTGCTGGTTGGATTAACATATAAAGATATACATCTTTCAAGTATAGCAGTGGTTTTCATAAGATTCTTCCTGTAGAATGAGTGATTAATTCTTTTGGGGGACCAAGGATAGCCATACTTATCCCAACGCCAAATAGAAAAGGAATTATGGTAATTGTAGAGTTTCCATATCAGTTTTCATTAGCACGTGAGATTAATGTATTCAATGTTAGGGATACCCAATCCTCCCAAATGTTTAGGCTTGGTGGTATTAGCCCAAGCAAAGGTATGCTTACGATTATAAGAGTTTTTTTAGTGTAGAAAATTTTTCATACGAGAGGTGATTTATTTCAAACAGTTCTCATAAAAAAAGTGAATAAACCAGTAATGGAGATGTAGAAAGAGGTTTTAATAAGCTGCAAACATCCTGCAAATGAAATAATTTATGTTTTCAAACACTAAGGTAATGTTGCTTTCTCTACCTAATTTTATAGCAAGTAGTAGTAGTGAGTCTAGAATGGCTTATGGTGATACCTAAGTGATCCCGTGGAAGAGGTTTGTTGTTAAAGCCAAGAATAGCACAAAAATGTAACTTTTGATTATCAGGGAAAGATTTGGAGAAGGTAATTAATAGTAGATTTTGTGGGTTGGCTTGGAGATAGAAACCTCATAGATGGTTTTTAAGGTTGAAGGCAGGTTATTTATGTCACATGAAGAGGCTCTACTAAGCACAAGTAAGTCATCGACATATTTGAGATGCATAATTATATCCCTATTGTTATCCACGGTATAGGAGTAACAATTCTTCTCCAACAATCTAGAGAATCCATCCATAGCTATTGAGAAAAGTTATAGAGGGGGGGACAACGATGCTGTAATCTTAAGGTAGTGGAAAATAACCATGGAGTTCATTTGTTAATAATAATTGAAAAATGGACTTGTAAGATGCACGCTTTGATCCATTCAATTAATTGAAAAAACCCAACTCTCATAATCTTTCACAGATAAAGTTTATATTCACATAATTGAAAGACTTTTTTATATCATTTTTTTGTGCAGAATGCTTTCGAGTGGCTAGAGAAGTTAAAACCTTGAAGCTTTTCATTTGCAATGACAATATTATCATCAATGTCCCTCTATTTGATAAAAATAGTTTGTGATGGATGGATAATTTGATAATAAATAGTTCAGTAGTCTATCAACAAGGAGCTTAACAATGACTTTATACACATTAGTGCATAATGAAACAGATCTATAATCAGAAAGCTCCTAAGTATTGAGAGTTTTTGGAATTAAGGTTAAAGTAATATGCTTTACCCTATAGTGTAGTTTAGAGGATGTAAAGAATTATTTAATGGCTTTGACATAATCATCTCTAATAATATTTCAAGTGTCTCTGAAGTAAGAGGAGTTGACAGCATCAGGACACGGTGCCTTGTCTGATCCGATAGAACAAAAATGGCATTTTTAATATCCCCATCAGAAAAATCACCAACAATAGAGCTTCCTTCAAGAGTTTTTAGAGTTTTGCCAATTGTTATATCAAAAAGACAGGTAGAAAGAGTTATCTAAATTGTTAAGAAGAGTGGAGAAAAAATAAACCATAGCACATGAAATATCATCTTGAGTAATCATTGAGAGTTATCATGCTTCAACTCTCTGATATGATTTATATTTTCTATGTTTTTTATTCTTTAATAAGGAAACTTTAAAAAAACTTCTCCTTTTGTAAGCCAAGAGCATTTAGCCCATTGTTTGATATAAAATCTTTCCATGTTGGTAGCATCAATGAATTTGCTTTGTATTTGAATCTTTTGAGAAAGAAGGTTAAGGGAAAGAGATTTTTTACTCAAGGACAATAAAGAGGTTTTCTAAGTGGTTATTAAAGTTATGATATTTTCAGGAAAAAAAATGAGATCACCATCCACCAAATATATTCCAAGATTCTGAAATAATGGAAAATAAGCCTTCACAATACTTTCGATGATTTTTTTACATGAATCTACATCGATGAACGAATTTAGTCCCAAAAAAATTGTAACAGGGAAATTTTCAAAGGTGTATGGTTGCAAAACTTTATAAGATGAGAGGAGAGAAATAGATAATAATAGCTCTATCAAAAAGACATCTTATTAGATTCTCCAATTATTGATTAAACAACCTAAATGAGAATCTAGGTTGGAAGGTCAATCAAACCCAATTCAAAAATGCATTTATTGAAATCCTCCAGTTTAGTTGGGGGGTGTTCCATAAAACTTTCCTTTGAGTAGTATTATTGTCAGTATAAACAAAAGTGATTAAAAAGGAAAAAAAACAGTAGAGAAATTAATCATCCCATGGAAGAATTGAGACTGAACTTCCAAGGCAATCCTTGAAACAACTTCTTGCTATTTTTTTTTTTTTCCCCAAAATGAAAACTACCCTTATTACCACCCACCACTGGTCATTTGTCATTACTTATTATTCCTATCATATGCAATATTTAGAAAGAAATATAATAAAACTGAAATTTATTTAGAATATTGCATATAATTTAATTTCAAATTAAAACTTAAATAAGATTAAACAAAAAACTTAAGAGAACTGGAAGTGGCCTTAATGCTATTGTTTTTTTTATTATTTTAAAAATTATGTTTGATTATAGTGTTTTGACCCTTATTTTTTTTGCTTTTTGAATATAAAATCAAATTATTTTTGAAAACGCTTAAAATTAATTTTTAGATATTATTAAGTATTTTAAAAAATTATCACCATCCAACACTATCACCTCTTAATGATCGTCACCACTGACCCCGACCAATGTTAATAAAAATTGACCACCTCCGGCTACCCTAAACAATGACCACCAGCCAACATCACAATAATCAGTTCTAACCTATTTAGCTGATATAATAATGACAACGTATCATTTGAAAAAGTAGAAATAAAACAGAATAAAAGATATAAAAATATTATATTCCATATTAAACATCAATGTAATGAAACTAAAAAAAAAAAATTAGTAAAGAAATTAATCCGAATAGCTCTTAATAATTTTCTTCCAAAGTAGAATTCAAGGCCAATATAACAAGCGACAAATAGCCTACCCTAAGATACAGCCAGCTCCTAAAGTTAATAGATAGGGTGTTTGAATGACTAGGCGCCAGCACAGGAAACAAACGATGGCGAAATTGGCAAATAATTCTTAAAACGGCTCCTCCCCATCACCGAAATAATGGCTAAGTAAGAATTCGGCGCTATCAACGGCACTATTCACGTTCAAAAAATTCCACAAGAAAATTATAAATTTTGATTTTTTTTTTTTAAATTAAGAGTCTTGATTATTATGGTTGAACTTTTCCTGATGTTTTGCCAAATTTATTGCAACCTTGTAATACATCACAAGTATAACAGTTGCCATCTTCTGATAGCTAACCTGAAAAACTACCAAAAATTTATACGAGAAAGTTAAATTCTTGAGATATAATATCAAGATATATGGCTTTATCAATTCAAGCTAGTATTTTATGACTATTTTTTTTTATTGCATACTATTCTCAATAAAAAATAAAATTTATAAATTATTTATTTCGAATTAAGATTTGAGATACACATTATTTATGGATGATTAATGGCTCAAAAAAAAATATTGTGTGCGGATGTTCGCATGTCCACATAATGATTTGGACGCGGCTATGCCACTATGCATTTGCACACGATCCATTTGAACAGTTGCCTGTGTAAGAATTAGAGAAAGAATGCAAAAAATGAAAACGAGCTGAGGGAAATTAGAGAAAGATACAAGACTCCTTTGGAAGAATTTTTTCCTCATGCTGATTATGTACCGGGATAACATATGCATAGGCATGTACAGCTTTTAGTTGAATACAAAGCAGCTGATCCTTTGGCTATGAATTCATTAGTTATCCTTTGATGGATGTGATTGATTTTGTGCCTACAGTGATATCAGACTATTACTTGTCGGTATGTTGTCGGTGCTATCAGTTCGAACAATAGATGTGTGGATGATAACATGGATCATACCATATTGTCGAACACACGATATGGTGTGATTCACGCTGTAGTCGGCACGTCCGGTTACACAGACGTAATATTTTCTCCTTAAGTCAGAAAGCTTGTTTTCTAGATTTAAGAGAAAATAATCCAAATTCTAATCTGATTATGCACGAACATTAAACTACCCTCTCCACAAAAGATTATCAATCTATTATTAGCTTTATAACGTATATATAGTCAATATAAATTTTTAGAATGAATTTCTATCCATTAAAAAAAGCAGTTATTTTGCTCAATTGAAATAAGTGTAATTGAAATAAGTTTGTTTTCAAAATGATTTATGAAATTATTGTTCGTGTTTGGTTTAAATTGTTTGAAATTAATTTGAAATATTTGAAATGTTCAAATTGTTTGAATTATTCAAATTGTTTGAATTTTCGAAATCTTTCAAATTTGTTTGTATTTTTTGAATTGTTTGATTCGTTAAAATGATATTATAATTATTAATATATTATTAGAAATAATTTAATATATATTATAATTTATAGGATTTATTTTATTAAAATATGATAAATTCTTAGAGTATATAATTATTTTTAAATTATGATGAATTTTTTTTATAATATTTTAAATTATTTTTTATTTTGAACAATAACAATTCTAATATGATCGAACAAATGATTATTCATGTTTGGTTTGTTTATAAACCAAACAAAAAAAAGTTTGTTCTTGTTCAACTTGTTTGCTTATCGAACGAATCGAACACGAACTCTCCGATAAGCCGAAGATGAACTGTTCACGAACAAAAAATTTTTGTGACAGAATATTCCTTTGAGTGATTGATGTGGCATAAAGTTACATTTTATTATATAAAATAGTTTATTCTGATATCTCCCTAAATTATTTCAATGAAAACTCGGAAATGAATTTTTTCATCGTTCTAGAATGAAAATTACATTGCGCGTTCTGCCACGTGCCTTTTGAACAAGGGCATTTCTAGAAGTGCATTATGCAGGCGTGCTACAGACAAGGTCAAACCAAAGTTTTCTTATTATTTCCGCACAGTTTTATCCTCGTCTCTTTGGCATCACCAACGACGACAATCCTATATTCATTAAGCAATCTCTTCTTACAGGATGGAAGGAAAGAGCTTGAAGAGATAGAGAGAGTCTGGATGCACTTAGCAATATAGTGGGGCTTTATTAAGTTCTCCAGGTCAGAAAAATGAAGCCAGAGAAGACAAGATCCTCATTCATGGCAAACACTACAAGCTTCCAAGAGGCAGAACAGCCGAAGTGCCGATAATAAAAATCAAACTTTTTTGGAGTTTTATTTCCTATTCAAAAGAAAGGCTGGAAACGGCGCGTAACGAATGGATCAACAGAATGGCTGTAATGCATGAATTGCCCAAACAACAGCTAATCAGCATGCAGTCATATTAAAATATATTTCAGGTCTTTATAAGTAGTCATGGTGGCATGAGAATGGATCAACCTACACTTCATGAACAGTAGCTGCAAGACAATGTCTAAGGATTGATATAGGGATAGAGAGAATAATTTCTACGTAATTAGAGTTTATTCTCTCATGGAATGAAATTCATTAAATTCCATTACGAAATTTTTGTGTTGAAAATGTGGCCAACCTGCCCCTACATAGTCTACAGAATACCATATTGGAATGCGACAAATGCTAACACTTATATTTTTGTGTGCCCAAGGATTCATAGCGATAATTCAATGTGTTGGGCAAAAATTCAACACACATGTAAATAAAAAGTAGCAAAAAGAGACGTCAATATTTTTACGTGAAAAATCCCTGGAAAGGAAAAAAATATTGGGTTTAGCCAAGTCAAAGTAATTCACTATGTAATTGTAAGTACATGTAGCCACTATTTTCTTGAATTACAGAAGATGGAATTGCAAAACTATGAATCACAGATGCATAACCATAATTCGGTTACAATAAACATAATTTGGTTACAACAAATGAGGTTCTTAGTAGTAATAGCAGCAGTTGGACACAAAAATCATAATCGATAGTTGCAAGAGCAACAGTACGCAATAGAGGCCATAATTAGAAACTGTGGAAATAATTGTTGACCACAAAGATCATATATAATCGGTGGCTACAATAGCAGCAGTTGCCACAAAGACTCTAGTTGAAAGTTGTGACAGTAGTAATTAGCCACAAAAGCTATAATCGGTGGCTGCAGTAGTAGCAATTGACTACATATGTCATAGCAAAAAACTGTAACAATAGTAGTTGACCATAAATATCGTAATTGGTAGCTGTAAAAATAGTAGTTGGACACAAAGGTCATTTTCGGTGATTGCAAGAGTAGTAGTCAGTCATAGAGGGCATAGTTGAAAATTGTGATGATAGTAGTTGACCACAAAATTGGTGACTGCAAGACCAGTAGCTGGCCTAAGAGGTTATAGCTGGAAGCTATAACAGTAGTAATTAGTGAAAACATATCGTAGTTGGTGGCTACAACATAGACAATTGGTCATAGAGGGCATAGTTCGAAGCTGTAACAATAGTAGTTGGTCACAAATGTCGTAGTTATTGGCTACAAGAGTGGCATTTTGCTATGAAGGCCATAGTTATCCATAAAGGCCTTAGGCGATGATTGTAATAATGCATGTTAGCCACATAGGTCGTAGTTAGAATATATAACTATAGTAGTTGACTGCATATGTCACAACCTGGCCGAGGCTTAGAAATAACTCAAGAGAGAACAAACGTTCGGATGGAAAAATTAGATTTTCTATTATTCTACTCCTATAACTAATAATTTAATATCCACATTAATTTAAATGGAAGCTAAAGAAAGCATTTTAATTAACAAATAAGAGTTAAATTCTTTACAGTTGTTTATCTCGCCTCATATACATATTTACACTAGTATCCATCTCAATCCAAACCTCAAAACTTAAAAGAAATATTAAACAACTTAATGAGATATTTAAGATTATACGGTGGAGCAATCACACTTCTAAACTAAAATAACTTAATGAAGAAAGCAATATACATACTCTTATTTTATTATTTATTAGAAAAATATATAAAAATTTTATATTTGTATCTATAACATTACTCAAAAAAATTAACTTAAACTTTGATATGCATTAAATTTAATTTTACTTCCAAGTTTTAGTTTTTTAACTTTATTTTTATTATATATTCTTAACTTTCACATCTATTTTAAAAGCACTGTTAAAACATAACCTAACACATCCCTTGTACACATTATCATATCAGCACAACAATTCATGATCTAAATTAAATAATTTTTTAAGGTGAAAATCTGTCGATCGATATTCTCCCGCCATCAAAATAGTTAGTATCACAATTGGCTGAGGTGATTGAAAGGATAACATCTACATGGTGGATTTATTCGTATCTCTTGTCTGTATCACAAGGCGATGAACTCCTCTTTCATGCACATACAATCATCTATGTATATAACATTTTTATTTCATTCTCCAAAGCATACATAACTTTTATATGAGACAACTCCTATTACTAGCAAAAATAATGCAACTCTAATAGAATCTAATGTTATGTGACAATATGATAGATGCACCTTTACTAGAATTCTAAAAATTAAATAATAATCTAACATATGCATCTAGTCATACAATGCTAACATATACATCTCTATTAGAACACAAGGGTCACCCAACAATCTGTTATCTTGCTAAAAAAATATCTTGCGACTATTTAGACAATAATATTTACCATATGTACTTTATGACTAACGATATGAAAAATTATATGTGATTTAATTTCATTGATATAAGCGTAATAGTGAAATCCTGTAAATATTAATATATTTAGAAACAATAAAAATTATCGCAACATAAAAACGTAATTACTCACCTTGATTTTACTCGTCTTTCTCATTTTTCATGAATCTTCATTTTCATTTAGCATTTAACGATCTTGATTCTTTATTCTTTCACTTCTTAAGTTGTTCAACATTTGATTATTGGTATTAAATAATAGAATTAATGTTAATAATAAATAACATTAATTTAAACATTACTATGAAGATAAAGCACTAAACTTCCTTTATAATCGCTAATCTTTTAGTTAATCAGCAACAATTTTCTACTTATTGATATTGAATCCTAATTTAATACTTAAAATATGTAATTAAATAATAAATTTAAAACTTAAAAATAAATCCTTACCTCTTATTTGCCATAATCACTTGCTTCGGTGCTCTGTCAAATATTCCTTTTACCTCTTATTAATGTCTCAACATCTACTTTCAATCCTTTCTCTTTTGCTTCCCGACATTAATTAGCATAATACTTTATTAAATCCTAAGTGTGAATCAATTAATATATATATATATATATATATATATATATATATATATATATATATATATATATATATATATATATATATATATATATATATATAAAAATATCTCAAAGAAATATAAACCCTAAACTTAATTGATAGCTCGGTTCAGTTCTTCCCCCTTGGGCTCCAATGCCCGCAAGGGCCAAAGCTGCTCATATCGCTTCTCTCGCACACTAGAGCTTCCACTCTTCTTGCAAGAAGCACGAGCCGACTGTTTCTTCTTCTTGCAAGCGACACTGCTCCATTTTCCCTTTTTCTTGGCTACTGAAGCTGGTTCTCTCTTACCGTCTCTTCCTTCTTCCTCTCCATTTTCTTCTTCTTTTAGGGCGCTGATTTCTTCTTATGCTCTTTTTCTTAACGACATTGTATTCTTTTTCTTGTTTCTCTCTCACTCGCACTTCTTCTATCTCGCTCTCTGTCTCCTTTCTATTGTTCATGGGCAATGAAGAAATTAAGAGAGATAAGCTTCATTTTAATTTTTCCACGAGCATCACGCTTGTTTCAAATGACACAAATAATTTATTATTATTATTATTATTGAGCTGATTAAAATTTAACCTGTTATTACGAAATAAGTCATAGTTGTTGGCTGAACCACTTCTCTCAAGAGGGTATAATTTTACACCAGAGATAGTATATGTTGCAACATAAGGAAATATACATATGTTAGGAACAACTGTCAAATTCTAGCTAAGACCTTCACAAACAGTGGCCACTGATTGTCGATGGTCGACATCCGACCATGATCAACGGTGGTTGGTAGATATGAAGGCCAAACTTATTGTCAGATCTTTGATTCGAGCATTAATTGCTACAACCTTTTAGGAGATACGATGTTTACAAGCAATGTTTGGCAATAGTAGGAGGTCGGCTGCGAGTTGTCAACGACGATCAACAGGAGGTGTTCAACAGTTATAAAGGCTGAAAGTTTTCATCGAATTCTTAGTCCATAGCGGTTTCTCAATTTTTTCTTATTCATCCCCCACTCCTCAACTGAAGAAATGGACTCTATTTATAGACTCGTCGGATTCCTCTCTTTGACATGCTCAAATTGACTATAAATATGTCAATTTTTTAGTTTATTTTATCATTCAATTGATACTCTAAAGCCTCTAAATGAATTTTAATGGCTTGATTTAGACTTGACTAGATTTCAATTGAACCAATTTTTGTATCAGTGGATTCGACTTGTCATGACGGTCAATTTGACTCTAAATTTATTGAAATTAGGGCCCTGAATGATCTTATATTAGAATATGAAATATTTATTCAATAAAAAATGTATCAAGTTTCATGATAGATGATAAAAATATCTTGGTGACACATCAAGTATTCTGGTTCAAATTTCTATCGATACCTAGGGCGACGATGACCCTCAAGATATCGAAAACTAGGGCGACAATGACCCTCAGGACCTCGATGATCTTACCCATCACCAGCTCCATGATCTGGATTCTTACCTCTTGCATTCCTCTCTGCATGTGTTCCTTGATGTTATATCTAGAGGGGTAAATGTCGGCTATCGTTCTTTGGCTACTGCCTTCTCTCTGGGGTCTCTACTCTCCTCTTCTTGTTGATGGCATAGCTCCACGCTCACTGCATATTTTAGAATGTTGGTTCCAAATTTGTCGGTGAGGCACGCCCAAGTAATTGAGCATTAGAAATCTAAGGAGAGAGAAGAAAGAGTGAGAAAAAGCAATAGCACGACCTTCCACCATCAAAATGTCACCACGCCTAAGGAATAAAACATTAGAAATCGGAGTAGAGAGAGGAAATAGTGAGAAAAACCAATGGCACACTGTCCACCGTCCACCGTCCAAAAAACTGCCTCCATTTGTTAGTAAAATGGGCTCCCTATTTATAAGGGGAGGTTGCTTCATAATTAAATCTTGTACCCCTACATCCCCTAGAGACAGTAGGGGTATCATGGTACATGTATATATATAAACTGGTTTAGCTAACTTGTGGGACCCGCCAATTGAGTCAATAAAAGGTTTTTTGGTGACCAAGGAGTCTGGGCAATCGAGTGACCAAGCGGGTCATTTGCTGAGGAGCCAAATTTTATCGAGAGTCTGTGCCAGCCATCTTGGGAACAGGGATAGGTAGGGAGACGACGGGCCCAAACACGCGACCTGAGTTTTCCAGATTCGCCGAAGGGAGTACCCTTTTGTCTGGGAGAGGTGATTCGTATCTACGGATGGAAGAATTTGACTAGTTGAACCTCCGACATCGGGCCATCCATGATTAGTCGCATGAGTGTGATTCATTTCCTTCACTGTTCACAAGGTGACATCGTGATTCATTCTGGCATATTTTTACGTACATATTCAATTCCTCAATTTTCTTGCTCATTGATTAGGACAATTGCAATATGGATAAGAAAAAATTTTCAAAAAATATGATTAACCCTCTAATCATACACATTTATTGAAGTCATAAATAAACTTCCTCAACTTTCGCGTTCTAGGTAGCCATGTATAAGACAGCTCCAACACTGCAAATTTGTCCCTCTTCTTAATTTCTATTTGTAGTTGTCGGCTTGGTCATGGACAAAGATCTGACTCTCTTCCGATACTTGTTGCCAAGGATAAGATGATGGCTATCCATGACATGTTTCGACTGAAGCTTGCTTCGTGACCCACCAATGGTAACTTTGCCCGATGTTGGTGGAGGTGAAATGGTTCCGACGGTAGATTCATTGACGAGGTCCTCCGAAGAGGCATTTATTCGACCGATTATAACGAATGTGTCTACCCCATCTAACACTCATCAAGCTAGTGGTGTGTCCATTTGTCCGATGCTATACGGTTGGCCGATGGCTTCCCCTCTTGGGATGCATATGGAGCACAGTGATCTGAAGGAAATCGTATGTTGGGTATATAGTTATCTCTTCCCTTCATTTTTCCCCCTTTTATTGGATTTGGCGTTGATGGTCTTCTTTCTTTTTAGATGTGGCCCCTTGCATTAGACAGTCAATAGTTGGGACTGGTGGCCCAGTCTTTTGGACCATTCAGACTTTCGGGGGCATTGTCTTTGGTGAAGAGGATGTTATGAGCCATCCTATGGGGCCCTACTTGACTTGCGGTGAACTCCTTGAGCATTGTTGGCCATCTCCCCAAACTCTAAAATGTTGTGTAGCAAATATGGAGTTTACTTTGGCCCGTCAAGATCGTGATTTTCAGTCCATACTAGAGGGAATGCACAAAGAAGTAGTAGCCCTCCATCGTGACATCACCAACGTTCGAGAGGGTGTGTTTTCTATGAGGGTTCGTTCTGAGGCTGATTAAGTGAACCAATTCACACTCAGAGGCCAAACACTGTTTAGAAGATTAGTTAGGCGAGGTCTAGTACTAGCCGAGGCGGTTGATGATCAGTTGGTGAAATAATTTTATGAGATTGAATCCTCATGTAATCATATTCATTAGGATAAAAAAATGCTTATTTTAACAAATCAGAATATTTGTCAACATAATGTTCTTCCTCGATCTTGTGCAAGGCGTTTGGCCTTCCTGTAGATTTCTATAGATGGGTGTTGCAGTGCTCTGAATCTGCCCTCTATTTTTCCTTCTCTTTTTTGCTTTTAATCTTTAGTCCGCTGCTCACTTGAGTCTCTGACATCCTCATGGCTCTGGAGAGGACCCTTAAGGTGTTTGGTCGGATGTTTCCCTTATAAAAAAATCTATTAATTCGTATTCCTCCATTAAGCTGCGGTACGCCCATCCTGATGAAAGGGAGGCCTAGTAGTGTGGCAATGACTTGTTGATGTATAGAGACCATTTTTGCTGTGGGTTGCAGCTGTTTTTATGTCATGAGCTTCCTTCAGTGTTTAAACCAAACGGGGTCATCTCCGTTCAAATTAAACTGAACTTCATGGAAACTATCATGAATTATATTGTGTTTTTCCATGGACACGTGTCGATCCTAGTATGCTGTTTTTTTATATAATCAATGTCAATACTTGACGCTTGATTTGCTAATAAAATTATTTTTATGATCCAAAATATGTTTCCAATATTAAATATTCACTAGGTGATAAACACAAGTATACGTATCGCTCAAGTAATATAGGTCTCTGTTAATATTGACTCACAATTTGTGTTACACTAAAGGCAAAGGGGCACATTTGTAATATATTGTCATATTCTATTAAGCCTCTTATTTAGGCCTCATCTATTATAAATAGATGAGGGGGTGAGGCTTAGAGAATTGGATGTGAATGTGAGAGGCAAGTGAGGATAAAATCTGTCCAAGATTCAAGAAGAGTGTAGTTAGCTTGTGAAGGCGAGGAGTGTATCTTGGAGGGCCTTGGGATTGCTAAGGGAGGCCATGGAAGATGAGGGCTCATATTGTAAAGCTATGTATTCTCTTGTCTTTGCCTTAGTGAATTTTAAGATCGATTCCCTCTCGTGGATGTAGGTCCAAAAGGACCGAACCACGTAATTGCTTGTGTTCTTGTATTTGCTTGTGTTCTTTGTAATTTCTTCTAGCAAGTTGATTTTTCCACAACAAGTGACGCTGTCTGTGGAAAATTCAGTACTATTTGGCTAGAGGAGGAAGGGTATTCAGAGATCAAGAACTGTACAGGAGGGTCATTCTTGGGCTGCAGGGTTACGGCTTCCAGGTTCTTGGAAGGCTGAAAGAGGTATTCGACAGTCCTAAGTTTGGCATTCCAGATCCTTGGAAGTGCAGGTTGCAGGAATTCAGCGATCCTGCAGGGAGGAGTTCAGCAATTTCTCTACTCAGCAGTCCAGCAAAGTATTTGGCATTCAGTTCTTGCTAGTCCAAGGAGAGGAAGGGAATTCGACAAACAGAAAGCATTCAGCAATTTCACTGTTGTTTTTCATTCAGCTTTCAGGTTCTTGGGAGGTGTTTCGGCACTTCTGATCAGCAGGGATTCTTTAGCCTGCAGTCGCTGAAGGTGTTCGGCTAGAACCAAGTAATCAGCAAGAACGAGGCTACAGTCATTCGTCATCCTCCTCCTCCACAGAAATTTTGTGCGAGGCAAAAGATTCGTGGCAGACGAAGGAAAAAGGTTCGTGCCAGAGACTGGCTTCTGCAGTTCGCGCGAACACAAATTTCCCTCGACCGAATCACGAGTTCGCGGCTTGGATCGCGACGAAGGAGCAGTTCGAATTCGGGACTCAGGACTGCACAAGTAGGAGAGTTCGCAGCGACGAACAGGAGTCCGGAGGAGCATTCGCGGTTCGTCGCAGGAAGCAGATTTCTCACCAGGGAATTGCGGCAACGGGGAGTTCGATCACCTAAGCAAGCTCAGAGAGGATGTGGAAGATCTGGAAGTGAAGCTTCGACGAATCATTGAGAATGTACCTGTCCGTGTTAACAATACCTCTGGAAGCTTCGCTGGTTCGGGCTTCGGCGATTTCCATCAGTATCGTCAAATGCGGAGAAAGGAGCAAGATCGATTGATGAGAATGGATGCCGACTACCAGAGGAGGAAGGAGTTGGCCGAGTTCAATATGAGGTGAGAAGAACCAAGAAGGGAGAACTAGGAAGAAAAGAAGAAGGGGAGAGGCTTGTGGAGAGTGAGGAGAGCATCTTGGAGATCTAGAGTCGAGGTGATTCGAGAGCGAGAACTTGGGCAAGATGATGGCTCATTTCTGAATGTACATGCCTTGTAATTCTTCTCTATTGTCTTAGTGAATTCATTGGTTGATTCCCTCCCGTGGATGTAGATCCAGTTGGATCGAACCACGTAATCGCTTTGTGTTCCTTGTGTTCTTTGTAATTTCTTCTAGCAAGTTGATTTTCCCACAACAGTCTCTGATGGAGACCTAAGCATCAACCCATAAAAATGGGGTGATATGTATGTAGTTTTCCCAACTTTTATATATAATAATTATTTTAAACAATTGAAAAAATGCTCTAAATTCTTTTATAAAATATAAGTACACTATATAAAAATTTAACAATTTTTTTATATATACTCTTTAAAATAAATTTATGATAATTTATATACTCTTTCTTATAATGAGGAACAATAACTTGCATAAAAATCTCAACTAACTATTAGTTTAAAAAATTTCAAACCAATTAATATTTTTTTTGACATGAATTCAATATACAAATTAAATTTTATATTATAAAATCTTAAAAAGTCTGAAGGTTAAATGCTTATTTTTATTAATAAATTTTAACCTTACCTTAAAAAAATGATATAACATGAGTAATACACCTCTACAAATGTTTATTAACTGACATGAATTTTGAGGCAAATATTATGCAAAAGCAGTCAAACTTTGATTAAATTTATCCACAACTTCAATTTTAGAAAAATTAAAGTCAAATTAAAAGGTTTTATAAGACGAACCCAATGATACTAAAATTAGTCTAATCCGAGTTGAATCAAGTCTATATGAAGCCATTAAACTACTTTTGAAATCTATTGAAGGGTCAAAAAATTCTGAATATGACATGCTTACAGTCAAATTGAATGTTCATCGGCAAGAGAAATCCAATGAGCCTAAGATCGCTCAACTTCGACATATTGAAGGTAGTCAAATGTCTATCAAATGTTCTCCGATCTAGGGGATTTCTCCAGGTTATCTGGTCAAGAGCAATTTAGCTTCCTTCATTATTTGCAATTTCAACTCCATAAATAGAGCTCCAAACCCCTCTGAAGGAGGAGCTAGACACTGGTAAGAGCAAGGCTAGAGCTTGCAGAAAATGGAGTCGCAACTCAGCATCTTGTTTCACAATCAAACCAACTCTGGTTGCCATCGTTTCTACAGCCTTTGGCCGTTGCCGCAACCTTCCAGTCACCTCTTCCCACCGTCGACCTTCTACGCTCACAATCGTCAACCACCGTCGGCCTCTCGCTCTTGTAGCCACTGGCTAACGCCGCCCACCTGCTCTAATCCCCCACACCCCCCAAACAACTCTAGTTGTGGCTGCTACCACCTTCTCAGACAGCCGTTCCAGCGCCTCCAACAGCTGCAGCCTTCCTCTCCAACCAACTCCATCCGCCACCACCGCCACCATACTACGGTCGTCGCCCTTCAACTAACTACAATCGTCGTCGTATTTAGCCAATTGCAGCTATTGCTGTTGCCACCACTTCCGACAGCTGTCACTTTTGCCTTAGGCCAACTCCGACCGCCGCCATTGCTTCTTCCAACTAACTATCTCCGCCTCTACCTTTGGTACCTTCGGCCGCCGTCGCCTCTGATAGCCACTGCCACCATCCACTGTCAATAATCATCGACCACCACCTATTCCTTATAGTGAGGTCACTTGTGAAGTCATAACGTGCACTGTGGAAGCCTATTGTACATTGCAAAGTAAAAACACACCCAACTTACGACACAACAATATCTTCCGAAGATGATATAGCAATATACCTCATAGATGGTGACTTTATCCAAACATTTAAAGCTCCTTTAGTGCAACTATTGACTCTGACCCGTATGGCCTACGGACGTCATCAGAGCTCACCACTACAACCTATGTAACAAACTACAACCTATGTGGTTCGCAGCTCGTGCATCTCCCAACTCTGGCCCCTTGGCCTACGGATGTAATTGTAACTCACCACAATGGCCTATGTGACGAACTATGGCCTACATGATTCATAGATCATGAAGCTCTAGAGTCTAATCCCTGCGAGCTACAGATGTTTTCACAACTCAGCACTCTTTCCAATGTGAATAACTACAACGTATGTGGCTCACAGCTCATGCAACTCCCGACTCCGGCCCACACTATTTACGGATGACAACAAAGTTCACCACCACGGCTTACGTGGTTCACAGCTTATGAGCTTCCAACTCAGACCCTTGCAGTCTATAGATGCCATCACAACTTACCATAATGGCCTATATGACCAACTACGACCTATGTGGTTCACCTCTCATGCGCTCCTGTCTCCAATCCCGGCAGCAGACATCATCACAATTCACCACTACGGCTTATGTGACAAACTATGTCCTACTTGGTTTATAGTTCGTGCAGCTCCCAATTTCTATCTCTGTGTCGTGCGGACATCATTACACCTCGCCACTACAACCCATTTGACTAACTGTGGCGTGCAACTCATATACTACAACCTTTATGGTCAAACGACACTCCAAAATGAATTATCTACATCCGACATGACCAACACTACAATAGCATTCAACTACAGTTTATACGTCAAGCTAGCGCTATGACCGCCTTCTACAGCATTTACAGCAGACTATTGCCTCCATAGCAATCAACTATGACATTTGCAGCCTTCTATATCAAGAACTATATTCTTTTTTAGTTTGACTATGACTATTATCAATAAACTATTGTTGTACATTGATAATGATCATTTTTGTTACTTTATTTTTCTTGATACATGAGAATAGTGGACATGTGTACTCATCATTCGTAGTGGATTATTTGAATTGGGTTAGGCCCTAAGGGTTTTTTTCCTTTTCAAGATTTTTCACATAAAATATGAGGTGTTTCCTCCTGCTTATTTCTCCTCAATGAGATTCAACTCTGTTTTGTGTGACATTGACTCCGACAGCCTTCGAGTTGATCAAGTTATGCCCTTATGTATTTTGAGAGCTCCTGACATGCATGTGCTACTCGTTTTGCAGGTTGAGCAATGGTTAGTTAATTTCATTTGATGCGACGATCGTTGTTCGTTGTCTCTGACGCATCTGATCACATTGCCAAAAGGAGCAAATGTGAAGGATAATAAAGACATTATTAGTGATATCAGAGCAATGTACAAAACCTTCTATATGAATCCATTACAAATCATAATTTAGTTTTCCAAAAAGCATTAGATTTAGCTGTTTCTATCTTTAAATCTCTTTGCTTCCTTTGTCTACTCTTCTCATCCTTCACAGTAACGCTTTTATCAATCACTATATCAACCTTCACAATGTGATGATCTGACGTGCCCTTTGATGAAAGAACTTCATAAGAATCAGGCACAAATTTATATATTGAGTTCGGTGATGCCAATATGTAATCCACTCTGGTACCATACTTGCATGTCCCTTGCACATCTGCAAATTTGGTGAAAGTTAAAAAAAATAGAAACAAATAAATATTTACATATATACAATCTAATAATAATAAGATTTACTAATTTTTAACATTGCTAACCCTGTCCTTTAGCCAATACAACAACAGCTTCACATTCTCCAGCAAAATTCTTGGCGTCGACATAATGCTTTGATTTTAGAAACTTCATCACTTCAACCTTTGGCTCTGGTTTACCAATGTCTTTATGGTACTGCAGAAAACAGAAACTCTTATAATTATATAATTCATGCATTTCAAATAGAGCTATGGTTTATACAGAAATTATTGTAAGTAATTAATTACCTTGAGTATATCAGCCCATCTGTCTTCAGAGTAATCTGTTTCATCAAGGGCATTCAGTCCTCCAACCAATATATGGGGGCCGTCGTTGTGCTCAAGTATTGAGTTTATCTGCTTCATTCTCCAGTTCTCATCAAGATGGTCAAGGTGAGTACAGTGGAAGTTTACTTCTCCTACTCTTGGTACTTCAATGGTGGCCTTCACCACATTCCTGTTTGGTTTCACGTTAAGAACTTGGTTAATAATAATCAATAGGTAGCACTTTTATTGAAATGTTAATTTTTATTTATAAATATATTGTGTATTGCTTCTTGTTTATCTTATTTAAGGGATTAGTGTTAAATAGAACAATCTATAGTGATGCTGATTTTTTTCTTTTTTTTTCTTTTGTTTTCCTTTATTTGGGCAGGTTTCTGGATATCAACAGATTTGAAATTTTGAAGGGTATGCTGATGTTATTAAATATAAGTGTTGTGTGCTGGAATATTCACAGAAATGGAGAGAAATTATTTTAATTGTGTACAAAGAACTAGCATACATTGTGACAATATATAACATTTGTTATGATACACAAAGAAGTTTTACATGATGAAAGAAAAACAACAAGTTTTGCTCTAATTGAAATGATTTTATTTGTGTTATGTCATAGATTATATATTATGCCTAGTGATTGGGAAAATCATGTATGCAATATCATGGATAGTAGTTATCTAGAATAAATTTTATGATTGAAGATGTAAAAGTCTTAAGATATTAGAGTTTTCTCCAAGAGATTATCCGCGTTATGTTCAATCATCTTTTTAGAAGAGAATATAAAAATTAAGAAATGTGGTATAATTATTAATTTTGAGATTGACATTCAAAGTTGATGACAGAGTCAAGTCGATCTTATTGGTGATGATGGGCATCCCTGTTGTTGGCTATAGTAGATCACAAAATCAACAGACATAAACATCAATTTAGAGTATGTACATCAATTGTGAAAGATGGTTTGACGACATGCATCGACCTTTTGTGTAATGTTGTGCATCAATACTACGTATCAGCCTAATAACAATGGTAGAGTACTATGAAATAATAATAAAAAAAAAAGAATCAGTAAGCATTACGAATTGTAGTAGAATAATTATGGTCTTAATATTATATTTGGCTAACAATAATTGGGAGACCACATTCAAGGAGGATGGTAGAAGATCATAGTTTGGCAATGACAATCAAAAGATTGTAGTCAGAATATAGTGGTTGGATGGTCATAATCAGAGTGTTTTGAGGATCAGAGCGATAGTGTATTGACGATCGATGATAGTGATGAATAAATAATAATTGAATGTTAGTGCCTGGAAGACCATATTTGAAAGAGAATGATCAAGTGAGAAGAACTTACCTATAATAAGAAAACTTTAATGGTACAATGACAATGGTCAAGCAATGGTCGAGCTAAAGAGGGGTGATGGTAATCAAATAGGCATGATTGGGTGGAGATGTTCTAACAATTAAAATAAGGCAATTATGGGGTGATGAAGGTTCAATGAAGATAGTTTGGTGGTCATAATTTAATTGCAGCGATGGAATGATGATGCACATGTAGCATTTGCAAGATGATGATGATTGGGATGTGCGAAACGAGCGTTGATAGCAGGCTAACAATGGCTACAAACTAATCGTGGTAACAATCTTGTGGTTATAATGAGTTGATCGCAGGTTTCAAGTGGGATGGCTAGACGAGTGAAGGTTTGATGATGGTTGTGCGAGCGATAATGGCAAAGACAGCTCTCGCAATGACCATTGGGTGACATCTTTACAATAGTAGTTTTAAAGTGATTGTTTGATTAGGAAAGTGTGCTGGCAATAGTCAAGCGGTGATAGTTCAATAGCGATGTCAAGTGATGATGAACCATCGATGAAGATCAGGCAACGGTAGTCATGAAAAAATGGATATATGATAATGATGGTTAAGCAATTGTAGAAATCTACTAAGAGATGAAAAAGGTTTGGTTTTCGTTGTTGGGTGCCAATAGTCACAAAAAAATAATGTGAAAACTTTGACTTAACCATTTTAATTGGGTGATAGTAGTTCTACTATGGAGGCTGGGTGTTAGCAGTTTGATGGTAGCAGTCAAGCGGAGGTGATTGGATAACAGTAATAGAATAAAGGTGGTTCAATGATGACAATCATATGAGGGTGAATCGATGCTTTTGGCAATCGAAAGGAATAAAAAACAATTAACTAATGTGTGTAAAATGTGCAACATATTTTCCTATATTTCACTTTATTTTTCACACATTTTATATCACGTTTATGCTTTTCCTTATATTTTTATTTGTAATTGTAGGTTACATGTATTAATGAGTGCTTAATGATGTATTAATCATGCAATGGAGCACTCGACGGGAGTTGGAGAGGTTATGAATTGTGTGGCATGCTCGTGACAAACTAGAGAATTTAAGGAGAAATTTTTTAAAAGTCAGGAAGGCTTTTTACCTCTAAAATTTTTTGATGCTTGTCCCTAGGAGTGACACCAAGAGAAAGAAGATAGAGTCCCAATGGAAAGTATGGGGTGTGCATGAACTTCACAAACCTAAACACGACTTGCTCCAAGGATGGATATCCACTAACAAGGATTGATGCGTTAATGGACTCTATGGTTGGACACTTTGTCAAGAGTTTCCTGAATGTTTTCGCCCGATACCACCAGATCAATATGCATCTCACCGATGTTCAGAAGATAGCTTTTATTACTAGTGAAGGATTATTTTGTTTTACTGTTATGCCCTTTGGGCTAAAAAATACTAGTGCCACTTACCAGCGTCTTATGGATGTAATTTTTTCTATGAAAAAAAGGAAGAAATGTTGAGATCTATGTTCATGACGTGCTAATAAAAAGTAGGTCGGTCAAACAACATATAAGCAATTTAAAAGAAACCATCCAGACTCTTAAGAAGTATAATATGAAATTAAATCCCCAAAATGCACATTTAGAGCTTCAATTGAGAAATTTTTGGGATATCTCTTGACGCCCAAAGACATTAAAGCAAATCCTGAGAAAGTAAAGCACTCTTGGATATGCCTTCTCCTCAAAATACCAAGAAGAGCAGAAATTGGCAGACCGAATTGCAGTGTTGAGCACATTCATTTCCAAATCAGGTGACAAATGTGCGGCTTTCTGTAAAGTACTAAGGAAAGCTAAGAGGTTTGGATGGACGACCGAATGTGAGCAGACCTTTCAAAGTCTGAAGCAGTCGCTAGTCACACCTCCGCTATTGAAAAATCTAAAATGAAAGGAAGAACTATCACTTTATCTGGTAGTCGGTCCAGAAGTCATCATTTGGTTTTAGTTTGAGGGGAGTTGTGGAAGAAATTTCTCATCTATTACACTAGTCCAATTCTTAGAAGAGCAAAAGTATGGAACCCTAATGTGGAAAAATTAATGTTTTCTTTGATTATCTCTGCACACAGGCTCCAGCCACTTTTCTGAACTCACCCGATTAATGTGATTACTATTCATCTGCTCAAGCATGTACTCACTCGTTTGGAACACTCCAATCAGATGCTGGAGTGGGTTTTTGAACTTAGCGAGTACGACATCAGTTACATCACCTAGGCAACGATCAATGCTTACGCTGTAGCTGACTTCGTAGTCGATTTATCTGAACATACTGAATCGAGCGAAGGATTTGAATCAGATAAACAAATACATATCATATATGTTGGTGGAGCTTCCAGCCATGCAAGTGTGGGAATCAGGATGGCACTATGTAGCCCAAATGGGGAGCATCCCAATCATTTGGTCAATTTCAAGATCCCAAACAATCAAGCGGAGTATGAAGTACCGATAAGCACGAATATGGTTAGCTCATGAAATGAGCATCCAACATCTAGCCGTGAAGTTGGATTCCCAAACAATCAAGCAGTATTTTTTTGGACCCTTTCCACCCTCCAAAGGACAAGGAAAGTTCCCTTTGGGGCTACTATAACCACTGCTTAAGTGAATAAATACTTATTGCATCTAAATATATGCTCATTTATTTATTGTTATATACTCTCAGCCGTTGTTCTTCATTTAATTGTTCACTTCCATGTTGAAGTCTCTTCTTCTTTCTAACTTGTCATTAAAGTACGAGAGCAATGATCTATCCTAATAGTCTTCCTACGCTCTCTCTCTCTCTCACACATGCAAATATGAATTTCCAATTTACTAATTCCATTAGAATAATGGACCAAATATTTCACAAAACAAAAACAATCAATAATCTTCCCCTCAAATTTTTTGTGGAGAACATCAAATTTTTAGCCGATACTTTGTTAAACTTAAAAAACTATCCCAGCATGGTGTTCTCAAACTCTCAAGTTGTTCACAATTGACATTTTTTTATAGTGTTTTAGGGTAAACTAAATTATCCAACACATAAAACCCTTAAAATGCATTAAAAAATTTTGAGCTCTATATCTCAAGGGAACCAATACTTATAGTTTGTGCTAATCACAATCTTAGGTGATTTAACCTTATACTCATAATCCAAATTTAATTGGCTTAACTACATATAGAGTTAGTATTTAAAATCATTAAAAATGACTTAACTAGATATAATAATCCTTCATGAAAAGAAGAAAAAAAAAGGAAAATCAAAAGAAAAATTATAAAGGGTTCATGCTTAAAATGAAAATAATTTTTTGAAGCTAAGAGGAGAAGTTTGAAGTTAAGTTCATATAAAAAATTGGTGTTGATAAACCTTTGTAATAATTTAAATGATTAAATGCTTCGATTTAACCTTAAAATTTTTTATTTAACAGGATAATAATAAAATTAGTATTGTTTAAGTGAGCTACTGACTAAATTTCATGTGTGAAGTATTAATTTCATGAAATTTTGACCACCCATAAATAATTTTAGATGAAATGCATATATATAGTATTAATGTGAGTTAGGATATTAGGCTGTTTTATAAGAATTCTACCTAATGGAGGGGTCTGACCACTTTGATCTAAAGGTTTATCGTATTATTAAAAATCATTGAAATTTTTTATCTATGATCATTCCAAAATTCTATTAAACTCTAGTTTTAGATTTTAAAATTACTTCGAGGGAAAGTAATGCTTAATTTTCGGCCGGGTTTGATGTGTAAAATGTGCAACACATTTTCTTATATTTTACCGTATTTTCACACTATTTGTATTGTATTTACATTTTTCAAGTTTTTTTTACATGTAATTGTTATTTTTAGGTATTAATGAGAGTTTAACAATGTATTAATCATTGATAGGAGCTATCATAAGGGAGACACCCCAATTCCATTCCAAATGGGACATTGGTGCTTCATCTCCAGTACAAAACTCGTAGAAATGACACATAGACTACACATTAGTGGCATCAAGGGCGCCACTTTAAGAAGAACTCGGTGTATTTGCATCACTTACAACGTGGATACACTATTATGATGCAGGTGGCCACCTCGAATGGAGTGGGTCCAAGACGTGTGACACACAAAAAACATGAACTCCTACACTTCGGGGAGGAAGTCTAGTGCTGACGAGAGTTGAAGTGGTTATGACTTGTGTAGCATCCCTCTAATAAGCATGAGGCTATAAGGGGAATTTTTCGAAGTCATGACGGCTTTTCTCCTCAATAATTTTTCAATGCTTGACCTTTAGAGTAATACCATGAGGAAGACAATAGAGATCACTGGAAGGAGTCACTGGAGAATTATGTCAGCCTCAATCACACTTTGCCAAGAGAATTCCTGGAAGAGTGTGAGAGTTTATGAGAGTTCTCCTAAGATAGGATAAGTGTGTGCTATAATTATTGTGCTCAAAGTAGGTGGAAATTCAGAGATTGTATTGTAACTTCGTACTATTCAGTGAAGAGCATGAGTGAGATAAAACTTTATTTACTTTGGATTTTGCAATGAAATTTGTGTTATGTTCTACTGTTATGGGTATGACTTAAAATTTATTTCTCCCTTGAATTGGATTATATACAAATTTGTATCATTTTTGTTATGTGATTAAGTGTAATTTGGATTTTAAGTTGATTGTTTAATCTTTCACATGTAATTACTCGAAAAATAATAGTTTATCATGTTAAAATTGGTTGTGATCTAGTACCATTGGAATAGCCTATTCGAACATTTAGTTAACCTACTATACTATAAGAGAATATGAATATTATTGTTAGGATAGTGCAATAATGTAGGGAAATTTACAAATGCTAGAGTTTTTGAATGGTTGAGGAACTAACTATAATATGAAACCTCAATTTTCTTATGAACAGTAGGAGGGGCTATGAAAAACATTTATTATTGATTGTCAAATTCATTAGAGTAACTTAGATGGATCTGGTTTGTAGATGACCAATTATAGGAAAGTTTTCTATCACTTGTTCAAACTCAAATCTAGTTATAGGTTTTACTTTTTGTAAAAATTAAGATAAAAAACTTTAAAATTACTAGATATTGAAGAGGCGGGTGTTGACCTCACTTTTGTGAGGGTTCTTCTACCTACCTGAACATAACCCCAGACTAGGGATATGCTCCCTTGGGCCTCATAAGGACAAGCCCAGATCCTCAACGCTTGGTTGAGTAGGTTTAGGGATTTGACCTGGTAAGAGACCCAAACCACCCACCATGGGTAAGACATGCCCTGTGTCACTTTTAAAACATAAAACCTAGGAATATTTCCATAAACCCTAGAGAACACCATGAAACTAAAATTCACAATGGGAAGGGGGTCTACCCAAATTGATCCTTAGCCTCACTAAAGGCCTCCCCAACCCCAATAATACCTAAAAAACAAACTCGAATTCCAACACACCCTTTAACTCCAAGACTTGTGGCACCATGGGTGGCCAAATCAAATTGAGGCTAGCCCATTTTGTTACTTTATTTTTCTTGATACAGGAGAATAGTGGACATGTGTACTCATCATTCGTAGTGGATTATTTGAATTGGGTTAGGCCCTAAGGGTTTTTTTCCTTTTCAAGATTTTTCACATAAAATATGAGGTGTTTCCTCCTGCTTATTTCTCCTCAATGAGATTCAACTCTGTTTTGTGTGACATTGACTCCGACAGCCTTCGAGTTGATCAAGTTATGCCCTTATGTATTTTGAGAGCTCCTGACATGCATGTGCTACTCGTTTTGCAGGTTGAGCAATGGTTAGTTAATTTCATTTGATGCGACGATCGTTGTTCGTTGTCTCCGACGCATCTGATCACATTGCCAAAAGGAGCAAATGTGAAGGATAATAAAGACATTATTAGTGATATCAGAGCAATGTACAAAACCTTCTATATGAATCCATTACAAATCATAATTTAGTTTTCCAAAAAGCATTAGATTTAGCTGTTTCTATCTTTAAATCTCTTTGCTTCCTTTGTCTACTCTTCTCATCCTTCACAGTAACGCTTTTATCAATCACTATATCAACCTTCACAATGTGATGATCTGACGTGCCCTTTGATGAAAGAACTTCATAAGAATCAGGCACAAATTTATATATTGAGTTCGGTGATGCCAATATGTAATCCACTCTGGTACCATACTTGCATGTCCCTTGCACATCTGCAAATTTGGTGAAAGTTAAAAAAAATAGAAACAAATAAATATTTACATATATACAATCTAATAATAATAAGATTTACTAATTTTTAACATTGCTAACCCTGTCCTTTAGCCAATACAACAACAGCTTCACATTCTCCAGCAAAATTCTTGGCGTCGACATAATGCTTTGATTTTAGAAACTTCATCACTTCAACCTTTGGCTCTGGTTTACCAATGTCTTTATGGTACTGCAGAAAACAGAAACTCTTATAATTATATAATTCATGCATTTCAAATAGAGCTATGGTTTATACAGAAATTATTGTAAGTAATTAATTACCTTGAGTATATCAGCCCATCTGTCTTCAGAGTAATCTGTTTCATCAAGGGCATTCAGTCCTCCAACCAATATATGGGGGCCGTCGTTGTGCTCAAGTATTGAGTTTATCTGCTTCATTCTCCAGTTCTCATCAAGATGGTCAAGGTGAGTACAGTGGAAGTTTACTTCTCCTACTCTTGGTACTTCAATGGTGGCCTTCACCACATTCCTGTTTGGTTTCACGTTAAGAACTTGGTTAATAATAATCAATAGGTAGCACTTTTATTGAAATGTTAATTTTTATTTATAAATATATTGTGTATTGCTTCTTGTTTATCTTATTTAAGGGATTAGTGTTAAATAGAACAATCTATAGTGATGCTGATTTTTTTCTTTTTTTTCTTTTTGTTTTCCTTTATTTGGGCAGGTTTCTGGATATCAACAGATTTGAAATTTTGAAGGGTATGCTGATGTTATTAAATATAAGTGTTGTGTGCTGGAATATTCACAGAAATGGAGAGAAATTATTTTAATTGTGTACAAAGAACTAGCATACATTGTGACAATATATAACATTTGTTATGATACACAAAGAAGTTTTACATGATGAAAGAAAAACAACAAGTTTTGCTCTAATTGAAATGATTTTATTTGTGTTATGTCATAGATTATATATTATGCCTAGTGATTGGGAAAATCATGTATGCAATATCATGGATAGTAGTTATCTAGAATAAATTTTATGATTGAAGATGTAAAAGTCTTAAGATATTAGAGTTTTCTCCAAGAGATTATCCGCGTTATGTTCAATCATCTTTTTAGAAGAGAATATAAAAATTAAGAAATGTGGTATAATTATTAATTTTGAGATTGACATTCAAAGTTGATGACAGAGTCAAGTCGATCTTATTGGTGATGATGGGCATCCCTGTTGTTGGCTATAGTAGATCACAAAATCAACAGACATAAACATCAATTTAGAGTATGTACATCAATTGTGAAAGATGGTTTGACGACATGCATCGACCTTTTGTATAATATTGTGCATCAATACTATGTATCAGCCTGATAACAATGGCAGAGTACTATGAAATAAAAAAAAAGAATCAGTGTAGTCTATTGATAAGCATTACGAAATTGTAGTAGAATAATTATGGTCTTAATATTATATTTGGCTAACAATAATTGGGAGACCACATTCAAGGAGGATGGTAGAAGATCATAGTTTGGCAATGACAATCAAAAGATTGTAGTCAGAATATAGTGGTTGGATGGTCATAATCAGAGTGTTTTGAGGATCAGGCGATAGTGTATTGACGATCGATGATAGTGATGAATAAATAATAATTGAATGTTAGTGCCTGGAAGACCATATTTGAAAGAGAATGATCAAGTGAGAAGAACTTACCTATAATAAGAAAACTTTAATGGTACAATGACAATGGTCAAGCAATGGTCGAGCTAAAGAGGGGTGATGGTAATCAAATAGGCATGATTGGGTGGAGATGTTCTAACAATTAAAATAAGGCAATTATGGGGTGATGAAGGTTCAATGAAGATAGTTTGGTGGTCATAATTTAATTGCAGCGATGGAATGATGATGCACATGTAGCATTTGCAAGATGATGATGATTGGGATGTGCGAAACAGCGTTGATAGCAGGCTAACAATGGCTACAAACTAATCGTGGTAACAATCTTGTGGTTATAATGAGTTGATCGCAGGTTTCAAGTGGGATGGCTAGACAGTGAAGGTTTGATGATGGTTGTGCGAGCGATAATGGCAAAGACAGTCTCGCAATGACCATTGGGTGACATCTTTACAATAGTAGTTTTAAAGTGATTGTTTGATTAGGAAAGTGTGCTGGCAATAGTCAAGCGGTGATAGTTCAATAGCGATGTCAAGTGATGATGAACCATCGATGAAGATCAAGCAACGGTAGTCATGAAAAAATGGATATATGATAATGATGGTTAAGCAATTGTAGAAATCTACTAAGAGATGAAAAAGGTTTGGTTTTCGTTGTTGGGTGCCAATAGTCACAAAAAAATAATGTGAAAACTTTGACTTAACCATTTTAATTGGGTGATAGTAGTTCTACTATGGAGGCTGGGTGTTAGCAGTTTGATGGTAGCAGTCAAGCGGAGGTGATTGGATAACAGTAATAGAATAAAGGTGGTTCAATGATGACAATCATATGAGGGTGAATCGATGCTTTTGGCAATCAAAAGGAATAAACAACAATTAACTAATGTGTGTAAAATGTGCAACATATTTTCCTATATTTCACTTTATTTTTCACACATTTTATATCACGTTTATGCTTTTCCTTATATTTTTATTTGTAATTGTAGGTTATGGCTATTAATGAGTGCTTAATGATGTATTAATCATGCAGTGGAGCACTGACAGGAGTTGGAGAGGTTATGAATTGTGTGGCATGCTCGTGACAAACTAGAGAATTTAAGGAGAAATTTTTTAAAAGTCAGGAAGGCTTTTTACCTCTAAAATTTTTTGATGCTTGTCCCTAGGAGTGACACCAAGAGAAAGAAGAAAGAGTCCCAATGGAAAGTATGGGGTGTGCATGAACTTCACAAACCTAAACACGACTTGCTCCAAGGATGGATATCCACTAACAAGGATTGATGCGTTAATGGACTCTATGGTTGGACACTTTGTCAAGAGTTTCCTGAATGTTTTCGCCCGATACCACCGTATCAATATGCATCTCACCGATGTTCGGAAGATAGCTTTTATTACTAGTGAAGGATTATTTTGTTTTACTCGTTATGCCCTTTGGGCTAAAAAATACTAGTGCCACTTACCAGCGTCTTATGGATGTAATTTTTTCTATGAAAAAAAGGAAGAAATGTTGAGATCTATGTTCATGACGTGCTAATAAAAAGTAGGTCGGTCAAACAACATATAAGCAATTTAAAAGAAACCATCCAGACTCTTAAGAAGTATAATATGAAATTAAATCCCCAAAATGCACATTTAGAGCTTCAATTGAGAAATTTTTGGGATATCTCTTGACGCCCAAAGACATTAAAGCAAATCCTGAGAAAGTAAAGCACTCTTGGATATGCCTTCTCCTCAAAATACCAAGAAGAGCAGAAATTGGCAGACCGAATTGCAGTGTTGAGCACATTCATTTCCAAATCAGGTGACAAATGTGCGGCTTTCTGTAAAGTACTAAGGAAAGCTAAGAGGTTTGGATGGACGACCGAATGTGAGCGAGACCTTTCAAAGTCCGAAGCAGTCGCTAGTCACACCTCCGCTATTGAAAAATCTAAAATGAAAGGAAGAACTATCACTTTATCTGGTAGTCGGTCCAGAAGTCATCATTTGGTTTTAGTTTGAGGGGAGTTGTGGAAGAAATTTCTCATCTATTACACTAGTCCAATTCTTAGAAGAGCAAAAGTATGGAACCCTAATGTGGAAAAATTAATGTTTTCTTTGATTATCTCTGCACACAGGCTCCAGCCACTTTTCTGAACTCACCCGATTAATGTGATTACTATTCATCTGCTCAAGCATGTACTCACTCGTTTGGAACACTCCAATCAGATGCTGGAGTGGGTTTTTGAACTTAGCGAGTACGACATCAGTTACATCACCTAGGCAACGATCAATGCTTACGCTGTAGCTGACTTCGTAGTCGATTTATCTGAACATACTGAATCGAGCGAAGGATTTGAATCAGATAAACAAATACATATCATATATGTTGGTGGAGCTTCCAGCCATGCAAGTGTGGGAATCAGGATGGCACTATGTAGCCCAAATGGGGAGCATCCCAATCATTTGGTCAATTTCAAGATCCCAAACAATCAAGCGGAGTATGAAGTACTGATAGCACGAATATGGTTAGCTCATGAAATGAGCATCCAACATCTAGCCGTGAAGTTGGATTCCCAAACAATCAAGCAGTATTTTTTTGGACCCTTTCCACCCTCCAAAGGACAAGGAAAGTTCCCTTTGGGGCTACTATAACCACTGCTTAAGTGAATAAATACTTATTGCATCTAAATATATGCTCATTTATTTATTGTTATATACTCTCAGCTGTTGTTCTTCATTTAATTGTTCACTTCCATGTTGAAGTCTCTTCTTCTTTCTAACTTGTCATTAAAGTACGAGAGCAATGATCTATCCTAATAGTCTTCCTACGCTCTCTCTCTCTCTCACACATGCAAATATGAATTTCCAATTTACTAATTCCATTAGAATAATGGACCAAATATTTCACAAAACAAAAACAATCAATAATCTTCCCCTCAAATTTTTTGTGGAGAACATCAAATTTTTAGCTGATACTTTGTTAAACTTAAAAAACTATCCCAGATGGTGTTCTCAAACTCTCAAGTTGTTCACAATTGACATTTTTTTATAGTGTTTTAGGGTAAACTAAATTATCCAACACATAAAACCCTTAAAATGCATTAAAAAATTTTGAGCTCTATATCTCAAGGGAACCAATACTTATAGTTTGTGCTAATCACAATCTTAGGTGATTTAACCTTATACTCATAATCCAAATTTAATTGGCTTAACTACATATAGAGTTAGTATTTAAAATCATTAAAAATGACTTAACTAGATATAATAATCCTTCATGAAAAGAAGAAAAAAAAAGGAAAATCAAAAGAAAAATTATAAAGGGTTCATGCTTAAAATGAAAATAATTTTTGAAGCTAAGAGGAGAAGTTTGAAGTTAAGTTCATATAAAAAATTGGTGTTGATAAACCTTTGTAATAATTTAAATGATTAAATGCTTCGATTTAACCTTAAAATTTTTTATTTAACAGGATAATAATAAAATTAGTATTGTTTAAGTGAGCTACTGACTAAATTTCATGTGTGAAGTATTAATTTCATGAAATTTTGACCACCCATAAATAATTTTAGATGAAATGCATATATATAGTATTAATGTGAGTTAGGATATTAGGCTCGTTTTATAAGAATTCTACCTAATGGAGGGGTCTGACCACTTTGATCTAAAGGTTTATCGTATTATTAAAAATCATTGAAATTTTTTATCTATGATCATTCCAAAATTCTATTAAACTCTAGTTTTAGATTTTAAAATTACTTGAGGGAAAGTAATGCTTAATTTTCGGCCGGGTTTGATGTGTAAAATGTGCAACACATTTTCTTATATTTTACTGTATTTTCACACTATTTGTATTGTATTTACATTTTTCAAGTTTTTTTTACATGTAATTGTTATTTTTAGGTATTAATGAGAGTTTAACAATGTATTAATCATTGATAGGAGCTATCATAAGGGAGACACCCCAATTCCATTCCAAATGGGACATTGGTGCTTCATCTCCAGACAAAACTGTAGAAATGACACATAGACTACACATTAGTGGCATCAAGGGCGCCACTTTAAGAAGAACTGGTGTATTTGCATCACTTACAACGTGGATACACTATTATGATGCAGGTGGCCACCTCAGTGGAGTGGGTCCAGTACGTGTGACACACAAAAAAAACATGAACTCCTACACTTCGGGGAGGAAGTCTAGTGCTGACGAGAGTTGAAGTGGTTATGACTTGTGTAGCATCCCTCTAATAAGCATGAGGCTATAAGGGGAATTTTTCGAAGTCATGACGGCTTTTCTCCTCAATAATTTTTCAATGCTTGACCTATAGAGTAATACCATGAGGAAGACAATAGAGATCACTGGAAGGAGTCACTGGAGAATTATGTCAGCCTCAATCACACTTTGCCAAGAGAATTCCTGGAAGAGTGTGAGAGTTTATGAGAGTTCTCCTAAGATAGGATAAGTGTGTGCTATAATTATTGTGCTCAAAGTAGGTGGAAATTCAGAGATTGTATTGTAACTTCGTACTATTCAGTGAAGAGCATGAGTGAGATAAAACTTTATTTACTTTGGATTTTGCAATGAAATTTGTGTTATGTTCTACTGTTATGGGTATGACTTAAATTTATTTCTCCCTTGAATTGGATTATATACAAATTTGTATTATTTTTGTTATGTGATTAAGTGTAATTTGGATTTTAGGTTGATAGTTTAATCTTTTGCATGTAATTTACTCGTAAACTAATAGCATATCATGTTAAAATAGGTTGTGATCTAGTACCATTGGAATATCCTAGTGGAACATTTAGTTAACCTGCTCTACTATAAGAGAATATGAATATTATTGTTAGGATAGTGCAGTCATGCAGGGAAATTTACAAAGGCTGGGGTTTTTGAATGGTTGAGGAACTAACTATAATATGAAACCTCAATTTTCTTATGAACAAGTAGGAGGGGCTATGAAAAACATTTATTATTGATTGTCAAATTCATTAGAGTAACTTAGATGGATCTGGTTTGTAGATGACCAATTATAGGAAAGTTTTCTATCACTTGTTCAAACTCAAATCTAGTTATAGGTTTTACTTTTTGTAAAAATTAAGATAAAAAACTTTAAAATTACTAGATATCGAAGAGGCGGGTGTTGACCTCACTTTTGTGAGGGTTCTTCTACCTACCCGAACATAACCCCGTACTAGGGATATGCTCCCTTGGGCCTCATAAGGACAAGCCCGGATCCTCAACGCTTGGTCGAGTAGGTTTAGGGATTTGACCCGGTAAGAGACCCAAACCACCCACCATGGGTAAGACATGCCCTGTGTCACTTTTAAAACCTAAAACCTAAGAATATTTCCATAAACCCTAGAGAACACCATGAAACTGAAATTCAAAATGGAAAGGGGGTCTACCCAAATTTATCCCTAGCCTCAATAAAGGCCTCACCAACCCCAATAATACCTAAAAAAACAAACTCGAAATTCCAACACACCCTTTGACTCCAAGACTTGTGGCACCATGGGTGGCCAAATCAAATTGAGGCTAGCCCATTTTGATAAATTTGGACCAATTGAACCCCATTTCCATACAATTAAGCCCCATCTAAAGTGGCCAATGCATCAAACCATTTGGAGGCTAAAATTGGCACCATGTGGTCAATCCCCATAATTTACCTAATTACTTAACTAAATGAATTATAAAATGCTATCAGTGCTTAAACTTTTGGGTAAACCCAAGCACATTAGGTTAGCCAAAACCTAAAATCCGAAGCCCATGGCCCATCAAGCCCATGACCGATCCTTCATGAGTTATCCCTGACACAAAACCAAGCCATCATGACACATGGGTGACACATAATTTAAATTAAATTATTTGTAAATAAAACAAAAATAAAAGGACAAAAACCACACACTTAGCCATGCCACTTCACACTTGGCACCTAGGTCATGGCTCCTTTGACCAGCTTTTGGTGAGCCAAGACCAGACCAAGTCTGATCTTGACCACCCACTAAAAGGTCTCCCCAATTAAGCTAAGCACAATCCTATGCCACGTTCATTCCCATTGGCAATTCCATGACTAAGACATGGAGAAATAAAATAGCTTCTCCCCAATGCCAAAAGCCCTAATATTCCTCTACAAATGCTTCCGAGGAGTCGCCTAAGCTTCTCCATGGACAACCAAGCTCAACACCAAGTTCTCATAGCTATAAATAGTCCATACCAAAGAGCTTCCAAGCACAACAAAGCTCCCTAGACATCCTCCCAAACCATTTGTTATAAATAGGGAAAATTTTCCACTAACCAAGGAAATTGATCCCTATAATTTTTAAGCCATTCCCTTCACCATAACACCCTAATTCTACCACTGAAAATCAAGGTCATTTTTAGCCTCAATATCAACCCCCTCGAAACTTGAAATTAACCTTCCCAAAAGCTTCACCAAACCTTAATACATTCTCCCTGATTAAAATTGAGCCTTCTCGCGAACTCTAACCCATCCTAACACCAAACCATGGTACCATTTGGTCTAAGTCCTACTTATACCCATCCACAGTGAAAATTGAAGCAAAGAGGAGGTTCGTGACACCAAGGCGACACTCTATGTCAAAACCTCACCTATTAGAACTAGGTATGGAACCAAATTTTAAATTTTTCTCTCAGTTTGTTATTTTATGAAGAAAACCAACAATGAATGTCCACCTAGCCATATAGATAGCTTCGTCTCGATAAGATGAAAGTGTAAGAATAAACCTTAAGCGATTTGATTGATAATCGAGTGAGATCTTAGGGTGCGATCATAGATGACTCTTGGTTTTGTGTCTTGTGGGGACGATGAATCAATGTCATCCATTTCTATGTATTAGATGAAAGTGTAGGAATAAACCCTAATACACAAAAATGGACGGCGGATATCGGGCCAGGCCACGAAACCTCAGAGAAGGGAAGCATCGAACCGTAGGAAAGCGCAACACCCATGTGGAAGGTGCAACCAACCACGGAGCGCCGCATGGACATTCAACAACTCTGGCATTTGAGTCAGTGCTAGCTCGGATAAGTAGATAATTCTGGTTTTCTGAATTAAATAAATCCAAAAAATTAAATAAAAAATCAAAAATTCATAACTATAGAAATAAATCACAAAAATAAAATAAAAATACCTCTAGACTTAGGGATTAGAAGAGAAATAATAAAACAAAATTGAAAATAGTATACTTATATTTAATTTTTAATTGATTAAATACTCCAGAGAGTATTTTAATTGTTATAAATTAATTATAAGACAAAAAATATGAAATTTTGAGGGAAATTTCTCTCTGCCTTGGGGAACATTCTATAATTTTTCCAGTCAGAGGAGCTCACTAACCTTGAAATGGCAAATGTTCCACAAAATGTAATTATTTTGAAAAATAATTATAAAAATTGAAATAAAAATAAAAAATACAGATTAAAAAAGAAAATTTAGGGCAGTGAAATTAAACCCTAAAATGACAATTTTTACCCTTAAGAACCTAAAAATGAAATTTAGAGACCTATGGGTAAAAGTGTAAAATTTAAAATTTTACATCTTAGCCCAAAATTGTCTCCTAAAATTAACTTAAAACACTTGGTGAGCTTTAGTAGCGTAGCCTAATCAAGCTTTTAAGGAATTGATCTCATGACTATCCCTTTAATCACAAAGTTAACCCTAAGGAATCTTGGCTTAGCCCAATTTGAACTTGGTTCAGTATAGTTTGACTTAGGTCCCAACCTAGGCCCAATTCAACTAGACTCACAATTGGAACTAATCTAATTGAGGTTAGACTTAACCCTAGTCATACCTAACCTAGCTCAAGTCAAGCTAGGGTTCAACCCTACTAGGTCAAACCTAACTTAGACCTAGTCCAATCTAAATGCTACTAGGTCTAACCTAAAATCGAACTAGTTTAATCTAAACCATGCTAGGTCTAGCCCAAATTAGACCTTGTTCCACATAAACTCTACTAGGTCTAAACCTAACTTACACCCGGTTCAACTTAAATCCTACTAGCTCTAACCTAACTTGGATCTAGTTCAAACTAAACCACCCTAGGTCTAACCCAACTTAGACTTAGTTAAAATTAACCCTCAAATTAGACCTAACCACAACTTAAACCCTACTAAGTCTAACCTAACTTTGACCTAGTCCAAACTTGAACCCTCCAAGGTCTTACCTAACTTAGCCTAGTTCAACATCAACCCCATTAGGTCTAACCCAAATTAAACCTAACTAAACAACAAACTCTACTAAGTCTAACCTAACTTAGACCTAGCTATCTTAAACTCTTCTAAGCCTAACCCAACTAAGACCTAGCCCCCTCAAAACCTTCTAGGTCAAACCCAAATTAGACCTAGCCCAACATAAACTATTTCTAGGTCTAACCTAGCGTAGACTTGGTTTAAACCAAACCTCACTAGGTCTAACCAAAGTTAGCCCTCGTTCAACTTAAACCATACTAGATTCAACCTAACTTAGATATAGTTCAGGCCAAAGCACTCTTGGTCTAACCCAACTTAGACCTAGCACAATTTAAATCATTCTAGGTTTAACCTAACTTAGACCTAGCACAAATTAAACAACCTTGGGTCCAACGCAACTTAAATCTAGCTACCCTAAACCCTTCTAGGTCAAACACAAATTAGACCTGGTGAAACACAAATCGTACTAGGTCTAATGATCCATGAAAAAATACCTATTTTTATGCCTTGATTTTTATTAAAATTTTAAGGATATTATGCTTTAATGAAAGATATTTTTTTTACATTTTTGGATGCAGGTGATATAAAAATGTTCAAAAAGAAAAAAAAAGATGAAAAATGATGAAGAAGGAGCAACAAGGAGCAAAAATGGAGCCAAAATGCAAAATTGCCAAAATAATGATTCTGGCGCCCCGGCGCCTAGGCGCCAGAATCCGGCGCCTAAGCGCCAGCTCTATACCAAAACAGTTACGATTTTATAACTACTTTGGGCAGTTATTTTGACGGTTAGAGCGGTTATTGAACCTTCTAGAAGATTGGCAGTTATTCCTGAATTATAGGACATGTGATGCATTGTATCTAGACGCTTGGAAACGGTTTGGATCGTGAAGAGGTGCAATCCAAAGTGAAGATGTGCAAAGAACTGGACGCGGAGTCCGACACCTAGGCGCCAGATGCCGGCACCTAAGAGCCAAACACAGTTTCTAGAAGATTCATTGAACTTGGACACATTTTGAAGAGGTGATTTAGGCAACCCTTGAAGCCTATAAATAGGAGGCCATTTCTACAGAAAAAGAGGCCCCCAATCAGAGAGATAATTTCAAATATAGGGCCACACTTTTAGTTACTTTCCTTCATAAATTAGTGAGTTTATTTTATTTAGAGTTTGTATTGAGAGTTTGAAAGAGTTGGTGCTTTTGAAGTCTATTTCACTTTGGAGTCAGTAGGAATCAGAGGTTCAGTTTGAGAAACACTTGAGATAAGTATTTGTAATTTGATTCAAAGTTTTATTTATATGTTTTGTTATTTAAATTCAATGTGTTCTGAGTAGTTACTTTACTTTCTCCTTTCAAATATGAAAAGATAAATAAGATAATATAAAATTCGTTGGAGAATTAAAAACTAAATATGTTTAAATATAGTGATGATATTAATACCGGATCTTAATTTACTATTTAAATTGGTCATTTAAGTTGTTAAAATCATTGAAGAATTTTGAGACCTAGAAGGAGATGAATTCTTAACTAGTAGATATCACATGAATCCTTGGGTAGTCGAAAGCCTTGTGCGGGTTATTCAAGGTAAAGTGCAAATAAATAGGAAATATTATTCAGTGGGTGTAGAATTATTAAGTTTTTAGAGTGACAGACTAAATTCTTTTAATTTGGTTTATAGAAAGGGAACGGGTCACTAGTAGGGTCGACCTTAGCCACCCTTGGATATCTAGTAGTGTGAGCCTAGATTAACCCATTCTACTAACAATACATCCAGACCTGATCTATAGATTAGCCAATGTTTTTTATACTATCGAGCGAAGGTAAGGAATAGTAATGCTTTTATTTGGCATAATACCATAAATTTATATGCTCCACGAATATTACATTATCTAAAAAGTCTTGGATTAATTGGAAGGAAGAAAGTTGTTTGCTTATTATTATTTACATCACTCATTATTTTAGTATCGCTTTATTTCGCATTTAGTAAATTAAATATTAAATTTATAACTTTAAAAGAAATACATAAAAATAAAATTAAAATATTTAAAAAATCTATAAACCTCCTCGTGGGATCGATACTTGGGGTCTTTACTTAAAACCCTATATTACTTCGAAACGATACGTATACTTGCGTAGTACTTATACAGAGTGTAAAATATTTTCCATAAAATTATATTTATATACACTAGCCGCTATTATTATTTGGGTCAAAGTATTGGCTATAACATATTTTTGGAAGCATAAATTATTGCGTTATTTGCGGTTGGGTCATCTAACCTAACTTAGACCTAGTTCAACATAAATCACCCTAGATCTAACCTAACTTTGACCTAGTTCAACATAAATAACCCTTTGGTCTACCCAACTTAGACCAAATCAGCTTAAATCACCAGGTCAACCCGACCTAACTTAGGTTAACCCAAATCAACTTAAAACACCGAGTTAACCAGACCTAACTCGGGTTAATCCAAATCAACTTAAATCACTAGGTCAACCCCATCTAACTCGAGTTAACCCAAATAAACTTAAATCACTAGGTCAACTCGACCTAACTCAGGTTAATCCAAATCAACTTAAATCATTAGGGTCAACTTGATCTAACTCGGGTTAACCTAAATTAACCTAAATCACTGGTCAACCTAACCTAACTCGAGTCAACCCAAATCAACCTAAATCACCAGGTCAACATGACCTAACTCTGGTTAACCCAAATCAACATGATTCATAGGGTCAACCCGACCTAACTCGGGTCAAACCAAATCAACCTAAATCACTGGGTTTGCCAGACCTATCTCGGGACAACCCAAATCATCCTAAATCTCCTGGTCAAGCTGACTTAACTTGAGTTAACCCAAATCAACTTGATTCATCAGTTCAACTAATTAGGGTTAACCTAAATCAACTTAAATCACTAGGTCACACTGACCCGACTCGGGTCAACTCGATCAGAACTTTATTTCGAATTTAACTTAAGTCCAACTTAAGCTGAGTTTAAAGATCGACTCAAGTTTAACTCAACTAAGACTTAATTTGATAGATCAAATGAAAATTAACTTAAAATTCACCCAATACTAACTTAGATTAGATTTGACTCAACTTAGGAAGCTTAACTTAAGTCAACCCAGCTTAACCCAGGTTAACTCAACTCGATTTTGATTAACTTAGTCTTGTCCTGGGTTAATCCAAATCTATCCAGCTTAGCTCGACCCCAGTCAAACTAAGCCAACCTGGGTCAAACCTATTACACTTTGGTTGACTTAAACTAATTAGAATTTAAACCGAGACGAACCCGGGCTAATTCAGATCAGCTAGAAACTCACTTTGAATTAGTTCATCCTAACATAAGCTAATCCAAACTTAAATCAACTCAGATGACTTGAGGTTAAGGAGTCTTTGACTTCTCATAAAAGAACAACATAACACTTAACCCTAGTCGGATGCAATTTGGCCAAGGTACAAAACCAACCTAAAAGACACAACATATAATCCACCATAAAAGCTACTAAGACTTGGGGTTTGTTTAGGGCAGTTGTGGCTTATTAAAAAGTAGTTGTGAAGTGGCTTAAAAATAATATGATGTTCATAAAGTAGTGGTGGAATTACAATTTTTTTAAAGACAGACCGCAACTAGAAAGCTGCTATCGCACCTAGGAAAGACTAGTGAGGAAATGCAGATTTTAGTGGAAAATTTTTGAAAAAGCTATCAAAATGTAGTTTACCAAAATAGAGAAAACTAAGGTGCGGTGTCGCAGCCTCAAATAGACTCATAAATTTTTAAAAGAAAAAAAACTTGTTGTTAACGAATGGCTCTTGCTCGACTCATTAAGAAGCTTGTGTTCGAATTATTCATTAAGAAAGTTGAAGACAAACAACCTTTTGCTCAATTATGTTTGGCTCATTTAGCTCAAAATAAGAAATATATATATATATATATATATATATATATATATATATATATATATATATATATATAGTTAAAGGAATGGTCAGAGGTTATTACTTGAGCCTCCAGCCACCCCTAATGTGCCTATAATTTGACTACCGCTCTCCTTAAGGTAACGTCGCTAGAGGGAGATTCAAACCCCCGACTTGGGGGCTCTTACACCATGGATGCCAACCAACAAGTCGAGGTACACGACACTATAAATATCAAATCACTGAAGCACGTGTGGTCACGTGGTTCAGAGTTTTTTTAATGCATAAGAATGGTTTATGTTCAAATCCAACACCCTACATCTATTTTTTAAATTAATTTAAATGAACTAATTTTGAGTGAAACACGAACAAGAATTTGTAGATTGAGTTGATTATGAACAAATTGTATTTCAAATGTGCTTTACATGAGCTAAGTTAGAGCTCTCTCTAGCTCGGCTCATTTATAGCTTTATTTGCTATCATGATCGTCATCGTCCAAACTTTATCATTTAACCACTCATACTGACATGTCTGAAATGCTATGAAGCACTGAAGATACACACAATTATATGTGTCGACCAGGTAATATACAAAAAAAGTTTGTGTAGTGATCCCAGGAGGAACGAGTGACGGTGCAAAAGATAGTTTAGGAGGAGTTTTAATTTATGTATATATATATATATATATATATATATATATATATATATATATATATATATATATATATATATATATGGAAAATATCATTTTAATTTTAAAATATGAAATCAAACCGATCTCATATATGTAATAGTTTAAATGATCAAACACTTCACCTCAAGCCATGTATCTATCCTAAAGAATGCATACATTGCTTGGTGGTAAGGCTTGATCGAATAAACTAAAAAATCCATGACATCCGTTTGGTCTGTGAACCATTTATGTTGATCAACACTTTCCCCTATTTAATATGAAATAATTAGATAGAGTTTATATTAATCCGAGGTCTTTAAGTTTCCTATAAGGGCAAACCCCTATAGTTAATTACATCTTAGATAACCGAGGTCACCTAAGAAAACTCTTAATTTAAATCAGGAGATATTGTATTTATGACTTCCAAAAGATAGGATTTTCAAGAAAATGTGGTAATAATAAATCTAAGAGGTGGGTGGCTCAGGTTTCAGAACAATTATTATAGGAGTCCAAAGGAAAAGAAAACTATTGGAAAGACATAGATCTAAGAATATTCTTGGTGTTCTCCCAAACTATCTTATGGTTTGGTTTTAATTTAAGATAGTTATTTAGCGTTTCATCCTACCCATTTTATTTAATTAGGGCTTAAATTCACTTGATACTGATAATGTAAATAACTTGGAAGATAGGAGGATTTATGTCATTCTCGAGGACAACCTCAGAACCTAAGACGAGTTTAGGGCTTATATTGCACTAAGTGCAAAGGCCTAAAATAGATAAAGTGAGGATTTATGATACACTAAGCAAGCTACCTCAAAGTCCTATGGCTTGTTGTTTATTTCTAGGGAGTTTTGCTATTGAAGATGATTGTGCTGCTTACTATGCATGCTCCAAGCTCCTAGTCAGCAGGTCTATTTTAAAGAAATGTCAAATTGAAGAGATTTGGAGAAGTAGCATGTTTCAGAAAGGGTTTAAATTGAGATGTCTTAATGTCTTATTAGGGGAATATTTAAGTTGATTATGACAACTCAGGTTAGGATCTGACACGCCTAAAATATATATGGTTTTTGCTATATTATTTTACACATTTTTGATGATATTAAACTTTAAAAGGAATGCATTTTGTATGTTTTTTGGTTTTAGGTACAAGAAATGACTTTTAGAGAAAAAGAAGAAAAAACGGTGCCATTTGGAGCAAAAATGAGCAAGAAATGAAATTCTTCCCTGACACCTTTCGATAATTCTTTCGATGCTTAATCTATTTTAAACTTCTTGCATATTTTTGAATGAGATTCTACTTTAAAGAAAGGTTATTTTTTATGCTTATTTTTTAGGGCTATCTATTAGGAACGCAACACAACTGAAATGGGGCGAAATAGAGCTAAAACAGAGCCAAACGGAGCAAAATGGTGGAGCTGCGCAACAGTCTGCTCGCCGATGGCGCCCTCAAGCTCACCGATGGTGGGATTTTCCCGAGAATGCCGAAATATGATCGAAAAGCTCGTCGACTGCGCCCTCGAACCCGCCGACAGCGCCCCAAACGACTATAGACACTTTTTGGCGGTTTTAGGCCGAAATTCAACGTATTTGGACACTTTTTGAAAGGGTTCTTGTGGTAACTCTTCAAACTTCGTCCCTACATTTTAAAAGAACGATTATATGTTAGAAAAGAGTAGAGAAAAAGTTAGAAAAAAAAGAGGAATGTTAGGAAAAAAATTGGAGAATGTTTAGGATTCTTAGATTAGAAGTAGAAATGTAGATTTCTACTCTTTTAGAGAGATTGGAGAGGAGATTTTGAGTGAATTTGTAAGGGATTGCGCTAGCATTGCATGGATCGATGGGAGACTTTGTGGGAAAGATCTTCATCTTTCTTTCAAAGGGAAAAGGCTAAGTATTGTTCTTCATTATCTTATGATTTTCTAAACACTTACCTAGTGGATTTGCTTTAGTTAAATGAAGTTTCCGTTGTGTTTTCTTCGTGCTTTGTGACGTATCTCTCTTACTCTTTCTTCTTCTTTGGAAATAGTGGCATGAGAAGATTATGCAATTATTTTTCTTTTACTTTTCTTTTGTAATGAGTAGCATTCATGTGTAAGATGTTGAGATACATGCTAGAAGAAGTTTTATATATAAATGTGATGGTTTTTACTTGCACTTCATTTACATTGCAATTAAGGCCTGTTGTAATGTTAAAATTCGTTGTGAAAACATACGATCAGAGAGGGTTATGCTTTCTGCAACTAAGTACGAACCACATTCAAATTCCATGGATGGTGAAGTTCATGAGGATTGAATGCAAATAAATAGGGAAATATAATTATTAGACGTAGAAGTGGAGATTTTAGAGTGACAGGCTAAAATCCCCAATTCGGTCCTATTATTTGACTACTGAAGTGGAGATGTTAGCCCTCAGGCGAGGGGAACGTGGGAGCTCTGAAGTGAGATCCGGTATCCTCCCAGCCTAGCCACAGATTCAGTAAACAAGCATAGGATTAATCAATGTTCTTTATGCCTGGACTAAAGGTTAAAGAATAGGATTGCTCCTATTTGGCACATACAATATTTAATGCATCTCATTCCTATACATTATCCATTTCATTACATAAGAATAATAGTTTTTAGTATCTCAAAATTCTCCAAACTAATTCATCCAAAAAGGGTTATCTTTAGAATTAATATTTGCATTTAGTTATAGTTACCATCTTTACATTTAACACTTGCATTTAGGAGTAGTTGCTAGATAAAACACAATCCTAATCGACATTCCAAACTAAGGACTATTAGTAGTAGACTAGAATTTGACTAGAGACCTCTTACTTCACTTCCTCGTGGGATCGATACAGGGGTTTTTAAAAGAAAGCTCTATATTACTTGAAACGACACGTATACTTGCGTAGTATCCCTAGTGTGTAAAATATTTTCTAATTTTTATATCATTTAAGATTTTGCACACTATCCACTATTTATAAATCGAGTCAAGTTTTTGGCCATATTTTGGAAGTTAATTTACTGTGTAATTGTGAGTCGGGTCAGGATCCCACGGTTCCCTCATTTCGACACCAACATTTTCTTCATATTCACTTAGTCCATATGAATTTACTAAACTTAACTTAATGAGTTCAGTATTTTCATTTAGACTGTGGGAAAGCTCATTAGCAGCCGTAGGTTGCCTCCTCCGAGGTAGTCTCGATCAACCGATAGAGGTGTTTTAATTTTGTTGCAATTGTGATTTTTCTCATTTTGTTAGTGATTAAATTTTGAGTTGTCTTATATTTTGATTGTTGTGGCGGTGAATTTTATCTGGTTTTGTTTTAATTTTAATTCTGGTTCTGGTTCTGGTTCAGTTTTATGGCTATCCTAAAAGTTCTAGTTTTCATGCAGGGTGACATTGTTGTTTAACATGCTAGCTTGTAAGCAAGAAAAATAAAGTAAAGGAAGTACAGAAAGGAAGGTACTATAAATTTATAAAAGCACACCTGTCGGGTCTTCTCGTTCCCCCACCTAAAACTTTAGTATCCTTTGCAATAAGCATTTATAATTTGCAGGAAAGTAAAGCATATAGATAGGTTCACCATGGGCCTTTTAAGACCTATGTCACAAACTTGGTGGGTTTCATTTAATCATTTGAGAGATGCTTTCATTTAATAAGTATAACAGGTTCAATTGTTCTACAAGATGTCCAAAAGACTTGTGAAAAGATCCAGAGAATGCCTAGATATTTCACAACCCTTTTGAACTTTCTTCAGTTCATTTGAACTTATCATACTCATTATATGATTCATCCATTTCATACCCTTATGCTCAATAAACATTGATGTTTTAACATCCCAAAAAGTAGGGTAACTATCACTTGATATTTTATTTATGAATTATGTGAGTAAAGGCCTCTAGTGGCAAATGATTTATTAATTATTTTTGCCAATTTAATTTTAAAGTTGAGCCTGTAGTGCTTCAAAAAGTGTTTGATATTAGTTAAGCATTCTTTCTTAACCTCATTAGTCAAATTTTAATTAAGCCTAACTCACTACTAAGCGGTCAAGATTTTAGTTGGTATACTGATATTTTAGAAAAAGAAGATAAGTTAACCTTTATGATTATGATTCTTATCAAAATATTGAATTATCATTAAACCACTAATTGAAGGGGTTTAGATCATTAAATATCATCTTCCAAAGATGAAACTTCTAAGCTAGATCATTTAATTTTGATTATCTTCTAAATTAATATAATTTAAATAAATTACAAATTTATCTTTTAATATGACAAAAATGAGATTTGTTTCTACCATTTATCCCTTTATGTTTCAATCATTCAATCATGTTAGTTAAGATCATTCATTGCCCATTTCCCACTTTAATTAAGCCTAAATATTGATGAGGCTAAATTCTTCAAAATTACAACTTTGCCCTTAAGGCCTTAATACTTCATAATTAATCAAATTTAATTCAAATGACTTTGAAATTTTTATGGTCCCTTTGTCATGGGTCAATTAAAATATCAATGAGAAAATGTGATTTTTCTAAATTTTCTTTAATTTATATAATTATTTTAATGCAAAAATAATGATTTTCAAGGATAATTTTATAACTTGATCCAAAAAAATTCTTTACTCTTAAAAAAAATTATTGGAGATTCACATGGACCAGAGGACCACTAGGACAAAATTTCATGATTCTTTTGAATTTTAATTTAATTATTATAATTATTTTAGTTTTTGGAGTATTAATTAAATATAAATATTATTTAATTTGAAAATTAAGTTTTATATTTTTATTAAATCTCTCTGAGGTCAGGGAACCCAGAGAAATAACTTTCATATTTTTTTAATTTATATTTTAATTATTAGAATTATTTTTAGTGAGAAATCAAGAAAAATCCATTTTTAAGCTTAAAAAATGTTTTTGACCCTTTAAAATTTAATATCTTTACTTAGAAAATTAGAAAAATTATTCCAATTGCACATAAGTGATTAGGAGACAATTTAGAAAACTTCCACAAATTTTATTATTTTATGATTTTTAAGAATTTTAAATTATTTAAATATTTAAGAGAGCCTTAAAAATGAAAATTTTATTTTAATTCAAATTTTATTTTTTTTATGTTGCTCTGATCACAAAGAACTCCCCAAACCATTTTCATAATTTTCCAACTTATATTTTATTTATTACAATTATTTTAATACAAAAAATGTCATTTAATTTGGAAAATTCATTTGAGTGGTTAAATTAACTCCAAATGACTTAAAATTTTATGGAGAGTTCCCTTAATCTTAAAATACAGTGGAGAGTGATTTTTTTATGTCATTTGTTTTTATATTTAATCAAAATTAATTTTCTTTGCTTTTAGGGTTTAATGACCATTAGGATTATTCTTAGTGAGTTAAACCAAACTTCCATTTTTCCTAGGGTCCTCTGGTCATAAGTAATCTACCAAAATAAGTTTTGTATTTTTCTGAGCAAGATAATAATTATTTAAATTATTTTGGAAAAACAGTGACCATAAGCTTGAAAATTAAGGGCCTCTTCATAGAGATCCCCCCTGACCTTGGAAAAATCAAGGCAGATCTCATATGACAGAAAGATTGAAAACCCCCAAAATCAAACCATGGTGAAATTTATAAGTGCATGGAAAATCAAAACACTGGAAATGGTATTTAATTAATTAATAATAAACCATGCATCAAATGAACTTAAAAAAATTCTACAATATTCTCCTATATTTCTTGAGTACTAGGTTATTTTTTATTTTTTTTCTAATTTTTCTACACCAAGTTATGAATTTTTAAAGTTCACTGAATTAAATAAATCAAAAGTATATTTAATTTCCTACTTATCCGACTCAGCGCCACGACAACCTACGGCGCATCGAAGTGCTACGCGAACTGCTCTGGTTGGATGATGCCATCTGAGTCAGCGAGCGCTTTATGTATAGATCCTCTGTACGATGCTATCCCAGTCGTCCAATCGTTACACGTGCGATCCAACGGCTCCTGTCTTCGTCCCCAACTGGTTCATCCTGTAAGCCGTCCATCTTCTAACCCTAAGATCTCGAGCTAGACTCAACCAAATCACTTTGGGTTTGTTTCCATGGACTCATCTAGCCTAGACAAACCTATCTATACAGTTAACCTAGCCTGAAATCAAGCCTACATGCATGGAGATTCAAAATGAGCTCAGGAAGAGGGAAGAGTTTAATACCTTTGCCTGAGAGGGGAGGCCTAAATCAGATTGTTGTAGCGGCTTTGATTGGACCCAACGAGCCTCAAGATGAAGCCTCTTGCTGTGGTGAAAAGTCTATACATGAATTTGACCAAGGCCGATTTCAGGTGTTGATCAAAGTATGTGTTAGAGACTCTATGTGATGGGGCTTTGATGGGGGCACTTCTTATTTCATTTTGGGGATGGTGTGGGTGCAGTTAATTTGGATTTGGTGCACTATGGACTGTGGTGACGAATGTCCTGGTTTCGGCTGAGAAAATAGTGGGGAAATTGGCTCTGGATAATGGGAATTAGGGCTGAAGGATGGTAGACTTGCACTCAGGAGGTCTTAAGGAAACTCTGGAAGCAATTTGACAAAGTTTACTTAAGAAATTTTCAGCACCCCTCCTTGGCTGTGAAGAATGGCTTTTATAGCTACAGCTTCCTGGTGGAGCTCAGGGCTTACTGGTGGGCAGAATTGTCTGCTTAGGTGGAAGGCAGATCGCTCCAGTGAGCAACCAGAGCTTGACACATTAGATGGTGATGCACCAAAAATATATACAGTTTGTGCTATATAAATTGACCCATTTTTGGTGATATTGCACTTTAAAGAAAGGTATTTTTGATAATTTATTGCAGGTATGATGATTTTAGGTGATTGGAGCGAAAAGAAGCGAAAAGGAATGAATTCAGAGCAAAAAGGAGCAAAAAGGAGCAAAATGGTGGAAAACATGTTCTAGCGCCGCCGACGCTAGAATGGGCGCCGCCGACGCCATTATTCAGAGACATCAACATTTAATAGCACGATAGAGCGCACTATCGGGCGCCGCCGGCACCTGAAGTTAGTGGAATTCAAATTTGAAGAGTTTTGGTAACTTTTTGAAGGGATGCCTATGGAAACTCTTGGGATTTCGTTTCTAACTTATAAGTAACTATTTTTGGACGAAAATGGTGTGGAGTTCAGTGTGTCTTGTGACTTCTAGAGTAGTTTTAGTGTGTGTTAAGTGTTAGGGTTTAGGAGAAGAGTGTGTAAAAGTGAGGATTTGAGAGGAATTCTTCCCTAAGGAGTGAAGGAGAAGGAGTAAAGTGAGAGATTGCTTTTCCTTTCCATTCTAAAGAGAGAATCAAGTATTGTAAAGAAGAGAGAAAAGAATTCGAAGGAACTTTAAGGGAATAGCATTGGCGAAGAGAAAGAGATAAGTTGTATTTTCTTTTATGGTTTATATGACTTTTCTTTTATATATAAAATCCATGTTTTATTCTATCTTCTTCATGAATTCTGAGTAGTCTCCCTTGTCTTTCTTCTTGCATAGAGATGGGATGATGGATTAATGTGGATTTGATTTGCTTTTAATGTATTGAAGAAATTGTGAAAGTTTATTATTTTGAACTTAATTTACTTTTCGATTTGGCCAATTGAAATGTTAAAATATGTTGTTGAACATTAATTCTGAAAGGATTAATGTCCTACAAAAATAATGAAAGATCCATTCAATTTCCATGGATGAATTGCGTAGTTCATGGACATTGAGTGCGAATAAATAGGAAATGTATTTTGATGAACTTCGATGTGGAGATTTCTGGGTGATAAGTCGAAATCCCCAAGTCGGTTCTAAGATTAGTGACTAAACATCGAAGGTTAGCCTTCAAGTGAAGGGTGAGTGGGAGCTCCGAAGTGAGAGTCGGTATCCTCCCAGCCTAGCCTTAGATTTAGTGACTAAACTTAGGATATGTCAATGTTCTTTTCATGCTTAGAAGATGGGGTACTCTTTTAAGGGTAAAGAATCATCTATGCTCCTATTTAGGACAATAACATAAACAATTGTTCCATATCAATCCACACATCATATTCTCATTGCAAGAGGAAAGATACTTTTCTCATATATCAAAAAAACCTTTCAAATACATAGTTTAGTGTGTCTACTAGTTAATTTTGTTTTCAAAGTTGTTAAAAGTAATTGTAGTTTAATTAATTATTACTGTTTTCTGCATAGTGGTAGTAGTATTAAGTAGTAAACTTTAAGTACAATTTGAGTATCGGATTTCAGTGCTATATTATATATATTGTGAAACACTTTCTTATACTTCGTTCTTCCCTGTGGGATCGATAACCAGGACTTCATTAGAGCCCTGTATTACTTGATGCGATACGTATACTTGCGTTGAGTGTTCAGACTTTACAAAATCATTATAAACATATATAAATTTTAGTTCATACATTCTTGCATATATAAGTCCGTCACATCAATGGATCAAATTGGGTTGAGTTTGTCTTGGGGTGGCTCTTAGTTTTGAGGTTCTTTGGCAATTAGGCCAGCCGGCCACTACAGGCCAGAGGAAGTGGCCAGAAGTCAGGTGAGCCAGAGGTCAGACCATCATGCTGATGAACTTAAGTGGCTAAGTGCTTATTGCAAATCTCTTTAGGTTTTGCCCATTTAATGAAGGGGATCCCTTAATTTGAGAGACCTTTGGTCCATGGCTCCACTAGATTGTGCTAGGTGGATCTAGCTCAGTCCCTAGGGTCAAAAGGCTGGCCATGGTGAGTTTGGTTTAGTCACACTTGGTTTAATTTGGTCACATTGGGTCATAGGTTCAATTTGGGGTTATGTGGGTTCAAGTTGGGCTAGGTCAGGTTTGGGCTTGGATTTGGTCAAATTAATTGAGCAATATTGTGTGTATGATTGTCATAAAGTGTTCCGAAGAGGATTGGAGGGGTTTTGAATTGGTTGGGGGGGTTAATTTGGCTTGATTTGGTCATTTGGCCAATTTAGGGACATTTGGGCTAACTTAGGTTTAGGTTAGGCTAGGGTTGGGTCTAAGGACAATTGAAGGTTCAAACTGGTCTATGGGATGTTATAAAGAGTTCCCAACATTAATTGAGTGAAAATTTTAGGGCTGAGCTACTTAATTTGGTGGTGTTTGGACATGTGGCTAATTTGGGGCAAAATTGGGGATTTTAGGTTTGGTTGGACTTGGGTGAAGTTTGGGCTCAAATTGGGGGAAATTTATGTTTTAATTAGGTGTAGGGGAATGTCATGAAGAGTTTAGAATTCAAAATTGGGGAAAATTGATTGACATTGGGTTTAATTTGAGGAGATTTAGTCATATGGTCAAAATTGGGGCTTTTTGGTTTGGGTTCAAATGTGGGTCAAATTGGACTTTTAATTTGGTTTAGATTAGGATTAGTAATAATGAATTTGAGTTTGGAATTGAAATTGGGAAGGGTTGAGGTCGATTGGGTGGACATTAGGGGTATTTTGGATATTTTGGGCCTTTAAAGGGCAATTTGGGGCTTTTAGTCAAATTGGGATAATTTGTTTAAATTGAGTCAATGTGGCAAATCAAAAATGAAATTGGGAATGTTTGAAGGGTTTTAGAAATTTTTGGGAATTTTTGGAATTTTTGGGCTAGGAGGGGCAATTTAGTAATTTTAGGGATTTTGGGCTATCTAGGGAATTTTGGTAAATTTAAGATGTGACCCGCCTTGCGCCGCTGCTGTTTAGGCTTTGCATGTCGTCTGGTCGTTGTCGTTCGTTGTTGTGGAGTCACCAGTTTTTCGACCGTTGTATAAACATTTCTCTCTGAAGTACTCTCTCTCTGAGCGTATAAGTGATCTAGAAAGAGAAGAGATCGGAGGGCTAAGGCATACAGTGACGGGGAAAAACAAAAAAAACACCTGGGGAAGCTTTCGTGAGGTGGAAATTGCCTAGATAGCTCTGAAGCGTAAGTCTGAGGTCAAGTCTGCTTAGTACACTTCAAGGCATACTTGTGAAGAAGACCTAACGAATGTAAACCCACAACTAGAGATTCAGGTTATTGTACACGTTCTGGGTCCGCTTCTTCCTATAAGAGCAAGCCCATATGGTTAATTACATCTTAAGCAACTGGGGTGCTTAAGAAAACTCTCGATTAAAGTTGTAACTCGTCCTAAAAAATTTTAAATGGCATTGTTTTCAAGGAAGGAGTTTTAAAGTCTTATCCTAAGGGTAAAGAATGCTGGAAGGTTCCAAAGAATCTTGTCATGATCACAAGCTATACAATGGTTTTGTGTTATTGTTAGTGATTTAGTTAAGATTCATCATGTACTTTGAGTTTTAAGTGATTCAAATGATCATCCCTATAAAAGAGAGTTAACACACCCTAATAACATTCAAAGTAAATCTAGGGTAACATCTGTCTTTGTCTTTAGCAGCCTTGCAAAAACAAGTTAGCACAAAATATTTTTAGTTCGTTTGATTTGTTGTTATTTTTTTTGTAAGACAACCCGATCAAGATATCCATGGCTTTCCATCGTCCTAGTGTTATCGAGTTCCCTGATCTACTTAGTCTGACAGGCAGTCAAACCTACTCTAACCAAAAGATTCTTATCAGCACCCATGGGTTACGTCATCCAAAAGATTTTCGTAGACTCGGGTAGTTGGGTTAAAGTGGCGTTCGGTGATATTTGTTCATTAGGATTTCGCTTAATTATTAATGTCTTTTTCATATTTTAGGGGTTGAAAATTTTATATTGCTTAAAACTTATTAGCCGATTAGATATTTTTGTTATTTTGTGTTTATTTTTTATGTTTGAAATGTCCTGGTCAAGATCTCATGGTTTTGTTATCTCAGGATCATTGGGGTTTGCGGTTTGATTAGTTACAAGTGACTAGAAGATACTTTGTTAGCAGTCATGAGTTGCCTCCTCTAAATACCTTCTTAAATCAGGGTGCATTTCATAGTTAAAGTTTAAGGGTTCGCTCGTGGTGGCAGTGCGGTACCGCACCTCAGTTTTGTCTGTTTGGGTAATCTGCGTTTGACAGATTTTTCAAAAGTTCGTCGCTAAAATTCGTGTTTTTCACTCGTCCCTAACTAGTAGGTGCGATGGCGATTTTCTACATAGCTAGGTTCGATTTTTAAAAAAATAATAATAATTGCCACCACAGTTGTTTGACCATCAGATTACTTTTCAGCAGCTTCATAATTGTTTTTTAATAAACTGCAGCTGCCCCAAAAAAATCTTAGTAGTGAAAAGATTATTGTACTTTGACAAGGGAAATGCAGAGGTAACTAGAGGTAATCCAACATTTGATTTTGGGTGACTACATGTTGATGTTAAAGAACATGTTACAGAAAAGGCAGAGTAGTAGCCATCTAACAACGATGATCTATTGACAATGTTATGACAACTATTTTTGAGTGGAGCTTTAAGTTCCTTTAAACATGTAAGCCTCTCCATTATTTCATCTCACAAACCACCATCTCCTCTAAAGTGTGCGGGTCCATCTAAAAAGTTCAAGTGTGACATTTTCCGTAAATACCACTAAAATCAAAGCATTCCAACAGATAATATACATAGAGCAATCCCCGAGATCGTATGAGTTATTTTGAGTTTTTTAGTTTGTTATGATGTCATAACTAAGAGATTTAGAGCTCATTGGACACCTCTATATGTTTGAAATGTGTAAATTTCGAAGGTTATTTGATACTCCAATTAATATCTCTAAAATTTGAACTATACGTTCAGTATTTTATCTTGTATTATATGAACTTAAATCGTACGACTTATAAAAATATCGGTGTGCTCACCTCAAATCTCTCTGTTAGATTATAGATTTGTTAAATCAATTCATCTTTCACTTTATATATTTTTTTATGAGGATCATAATGTCCTCATAAATTTAATTTTTTTAATGAATTTCTTAAATCGACGTCATCTTAGGCAAGACAGAGATATCGAACTGCCACTTAGTTGAATTCAATATCTTTCACACGTCCCAAGCATGACAAGCGATCCGAGAAGTGACAAATAAGAAAATAAACGATAGTTGAATATAGAAGTTAAAATATTAAAAGGATTTTTATATGCATGCCACTTTGTTATGCCTAAAAAAAGTGAAATACATTTTTTAACCCGAGTGCTACTTCCCCAACAACATAATTGTAATAGTTTATTTGTTCCGAAAATACCAAGTGTATCTAAGTATTTTGAGCCACTTAGACTCATGTGCACATCATGATAAATTAACTGGGATCAACATGCTACTTTTATTCATAATAAGTATTTTTTTTTTGGGAAAGGTGAGCCCAAAGAACAATATGAGTGATTCGAACTCCTGAGATAAACCTTCAATCATTATCCAAAAATAAATACACATTCATAATTCATGTTTAAAAATATGATGAGAGTTAGATAAATTAAATACAATATGGCTAAAAATTATAAAAAAAATATAACAATGATGAAAAGTCTTAAAAAATTAATGAAAAAAGAAATTATATCAAGCAGAGATTTATCATCTTATATAAAAAGAACACAAAATAATTAATATGTCGAAGCAGAATCATCACCTGAAATCAGAATCATCAAAAACCTTCTGAACCTTCCACTGCTTAATTGGAAACCTAGAAAGAACAGCATTACCATACTCCGGCGCCCAGCTCTCAGCAAATACAAACTTCATCCCCAACCCAGCTGCCAAATCTGAAAGAGGTCTCATCCCTTTCTCCTCCTCTGCCTTCACATTCTGCAGCCCAATTATATCCGCATCCACCTCTCTCAACACATCCAATACGCTCCTCCTGCTTCCTTCCCCTTCCCTCTTTGTTCTAAAGCTCAAACCTTTACCCATTCTCTCAATCTCGTTGTCAGGCAGGTTTATGGAAACTCTCAGCTTGGGTTTGGTTAGGCTGGGCAGTTGCTTCAAGATGCTTCTCGGCTGATGGTTTGGCGACTTGTATTGAAGAGGGTCGTCGGATGAGTTAGAAGCTGCGGGAGCCATAGAGAACATGGAGGCGTTGAAGGTGGCTATGCGGAGTGGGGTGGGGAGGTCGGAGGAGGTGGAAATTGGGGGATTGATGAGGGACTGTTTGCTGATGGGTTTGGCGTTGGTGGTGGGTTTGGATTTGAAACGGGATGTTAAGCAGGGTATGTTGATTTTGTTATTTTGACGGCTGTGGTGCGGCCAGCGGATGCGGGGGCAGAGGCGGCGGAGTTGACGTCCGGCTGTTTTGAGCATGGAGGAAGGGAAGGAGGGGAGATTAGCGACTTTTATATTGAAGGCATCGCTAATTAATTTTCTTCTCATGACGCTTCTTCTTCTTCTTCTTTCTCTGGGCATTGGGTGAAATGGGATTCGGAAGAACTTTGGGGGTTTAGTTTTAGTTATGGGAATAAGGTTTAAGGATGGTTCCTGTGGATTGATTTGAAAATATGTGGAGGAGAGAGATTGGTGAAGGGAAGGGAGAGAGAGAGAGATACTATTTCAACTGCCCCTGCAAGGAAAGAGGAAGCTTTTGGAAGAAAGACAAGTAGACATATGGAGGACATTAACAACTCCATGATATATGCGTTTGCAAATGAATGCATGGAGCTTGTTTGAGTGGGATCTCTCTCTCTCTCTCTCTCTCTCTCTCTCTCTCTCTCTCTCATTTATTTATTTATTTGTTTAATATTTATTTTTGTATTGATGACTGCGTGTGGTTTGAGATGATGCGAGTTATGGTATCTTGTAATAGGTGAATGATGTGAGCTTAATCTCATTTTGAGTTTTTATGGTAGCATGGAGTGCTAATGGGAAGGGCAATGGGAATACAATTAATATAAATTTTATGGATAATGTTAGTCTTAACAAAATCAATTATTAACAAGAGAAATAATGAGAGAGAAAGAGATCCAAGAGGCTTTAGAATTTTCTCTCTTCTCAAGAAGAATTAAACAAATAATTCAATATCAAAATCTTATGATCCTTTAATTTGAAGAAGAATGTTAAAAAATACTATATTTAAGTAATCCAAATAAATTTGTGCTGTAAAATTTAACAAACACTTATGGAAATGTTAAGTGAATATGAATTAAGTATTAGATTTAACTAGTTTGATTATTACTTTCTTGTTGCATTGCCTTATGTGCAGATAATTTTATTTTTTTCACTTGTGTTGCTTTGGCTTTTCCTTTATCTTGCCTTTGAAGGTCTGACTAGAGATTGAGAGGGAGATTGATGCATATCAAGTTTTGTGGCCTAGCCTTCATCTACCAAGAGATTTAGAGGAAGGTGGAGATTGTTGTAACCTTGCATGCTCGGGCAATGCAAATCAAGGAAGGTTAAGGAGTTTGAAGTCAAGATTACAAAGCTTAGTTTGAGTTCGCATTTCTTCTTCTTTTACAAGTTAAATGATCTCTTTCATTAGACTATTTCTAGTATTTTTACTAAGTATTGTATGAGGATGTCCTTTGTTTTAAAGCCATTTTGATTGATGTTAAATCAATACAAAATGATATAACAAGTTTGTGTTAGAGCTTGGTTTGAGACTACTTATTAGAATTGGTATTCTCAAGGTTAAGATTAAGAGGTTAGTTAGAAATGCTAATTTCTATATTTGGATGAAGCATATGAAAGTCGTTAAATGAAAATTTATAAGTCCTAAGAGAGAGAGAGAGAGAGAGAGAGAGAGAGAGAGAGAGAGAGATTTGTCTTAATTCCTTACATGGAAAGCATAAATTAAAGATTATGGAGTTAGCGTATAATATGCTAGTGATGTATCTGAGCGACAAGGTACTTAGTGAGATTTATAAAAAAAATGATAGTTACTGGGACCTCATAAAATTAGAATAAATGCATATGAAAAAGTTCTTAAATAATAAATATATTATATGGATAATTTTTTGTGTTTGGGATTTCTTAAACTAAAGGTCTTGATGATAATATTAATAATTTTAATGAGATAAACATAAATTACAATAAGTTAAGGTGGATGATGAAGATCCAGACATTATTATCTTAAATTTATTACCAAAATCATATGCATATTTTGTTAAGCTATTAAGTATGCAAAGGAGAGTTTGCCGTTGAAGGAGGTTCAAATAACTTTAAAATCCAAAAAAAAAAAAATGAAACCAAAATTGAATAAGAATTAAAGGGAGCTCTTGGTTTGATGCTAAAGGCAGCTTCAGTGGCAGACCTAGGTAGGGTCTAGTGGGACAATTGCCCCTCTCAAATTCAGATCTTTGCTTATATGAGAAGGCAAATTGGTATTTTTCCCTTGCTGAAATATCAGTCATGCTCCTCCTGAAATATATGTTTTCTTCTTCATTGCCCTAGCATTTAGTGGCGGACCCATGTAGGGTCCAAGGGGACAATTGTCCCCTCTCTCAAATTCAAATTTTTGCTTATATGAGAGGACAAGTTGGTATTTTGCCCGTCTTGAAATATCAGTACTACCCATTCTAAAATATCAGTTTTTCCTCACGATAGATTAGTTGTCTAAATCTAAAAACTAAATTGAATTCTTTTTGTGTCACAAGAAAAGACATTAGAAGAAATATTATTTTGACTGAAAATGAAAAGAGAAAAGTATGAGAATTTTGGAATGTTTTAATTATATATAAAAGATTTATAGATTTATAGGTTTTATATGTTATGATTGATTCTAATAGTAATGATTAGATAATAAATTTAGGTTATTGTTTCATATGACTCCTAATAAGCACTATTTTTTTTCACAATGAAATTTTTAGAGTGTTATTACGAAAATTGATGAAGCTTGTGGAGTCATTGAGATTAAAACTAATGAAATTTAGATGGATGATGGAGTTATTAGAAATCTTATGAAGTAGTGTATATGGATAAAGAGAAATGCAAACTGTAACCAATATATGATTTTTAGAATGTTTAGCGAATATTGATATGAAGATAAAGTTGAAGGCATGATCTCAAAATTATCTATTATTAGGGTTTCTAGATGAAGATAAAGTTTATGAAGGCTGGCTGCAAAGTGTAATCAAGTTTATTGTTAACAGAGATGTTATCTTCAATGAGCAAGACAAGCTTGTTTATTGATCAAACTACTAGAAGAAATAGGGAACCACAATTATAACGAAGGATTTAGTAAAATTGTAGCAAAGTAGTGATATAAAATCAGTTGCATGTCAAATTGATTCTAGCAAAAAATAATAGTTTGGATCATCATAAAAATTTTGTTACTAAGGAAGATCAAATAGATTTGAATATAATCTAGCGAGAATCAAGCTAGAAGAAAGATAAAAGAACATAAATAATTAAATTATATTGATTTTACTATATATATTAGTAATGTGAGAGGATGAGTTGACAACAGATAATGAAGAAATGAATAATGATAAGTAGTTTTTTGAAAACATTTAGTGGACAAAGAATGAAATCATTAGAAAAAAAAACTATATATTAAAACTTGTAAACAAACCACATAATAAAAGAATAGTAGGCTACAAATAAATATACAATAAAAAATGATGGTTTTTTTTTATGTTAACCATATAAGATATAAGGCTCAATTTGTGGAAAAAAGACCCACTCAGAAAAATGAATAGACTTTAGTGAGATTTTCTAACATTTTGTAAAAAACAGTTCAATCTCTGTGATTTTATCTGTAGCAGCTAGATATAACTAAAGCTTGAAGCTTGAATAAGTAAATGTAAAAATAGCTTTTTTGCATTGAAAACTTGAGAAAATTATTCATATGAGATATCTAGAAGGCTACAACAAATTTGATAAGAAAAATAAAGTTTATCTTCTCTATATGGGTCAAAGAAGTCTACGCAATAATGGTCTACAAACTTTAACCTATTTAAGTTTCAAAATTCATACAATAGGATCGATTATGATATGTATGATAACTATAATAGCTTCTCAGAAAATAGTGTTATATATATTTTCTTAAGAGTTGATGATATGCTCCTTGTTAGTGAAAAAATATGGAGTTACCAAAGTTAAAAGCTTTTCTCAATAGCAAATTTGAGATGAAAGATTTAGATTAGGCTAAATTTATTTGACGGATATTTATAATAAGAAAAAAAGAAAAGGGCCAATTGCATTTGTCTTAATAAGAATATGTTTGAAAGTTCTAAATAAATTAAGAATAGATACATTGTCATGTCTATCATAAATTTGCTATTAAGGTTATAAAGGAAGGCATCCGACGAAAATGTTAACTACTTTAGAATCCAAAGTTGAAAATAGTAATACGGTGTAATGGTTAAAGTGCAATTTAAATGATGAAGAATCGATAGTTTATTAAAAAGAGTCAGACACATTGATGTCAAACTGCATTTCATCATAATTGTCTTGCTCAAGCCAATTTAGACGTTAAAAAAAGTCTATAAAGGTGAGAATCTGACAGATATCCTTTCTAAGACAGTATTTAGAGCCAAAGTCCATTACTAGTTAAATCTACGCGGGTAGGTAATTTTTTTCTGTTATGGAGATGTTTTGGAGAGATTGTTAGCTTTTGTTTGTCTAGTACTTAATTCAATATCAATATTATTAATTAATTACAGATTAAGTATTAGACTTAATTATTTTAATTACTTTTTTTTTCCTTTTATGTAGCTAATCTTTCTTTTTTTCTCTTGTAGCTTTCATTTATATTTGGTTCTTTCTATATTTGCCCTGAACAAGTTCAAACTGGGAGGGTGTGGAAATTATGATATGCAGATCAAGAGGGAGGCCAAGAGAACAAGTTTTGTGATCTATCTTTGTCAGACGTGAGAGACCAAGAGTAAGGAGGAGATTGTTGCAAGCTATCTATCAAGCTAAAGGATCTCAATAGACATCATGTGAGTATGATTGATACAGAGAACAAGCAAAGAGGATTCACTATTGCATTGCAAATCAAGGAAGATTAAGAAGTTTGAAGTCAAGATGAAATGCATGGTTTGCGATAATTCTTTTTCTTCTACTTGGTTCATAAGTTTGAAATTCAATTATTTTATTTTCCTTTCATTTACAATCAACAGTGTAATTGACATAAAGAGCAAATTTAATGTTTGTTTTTTAAAATTATGGTCACATTGGTCAATCACCAAAGCAATAATTTTTCAAAATCCTAGCAAATCATATCAACATAACACTATTACAAGTAAATAATTAGAAAACCTCCCATTACTTTTACTATGATGTTCTTTTCTTTTTCAGTATTTGAGTCATAATAACAACTACTATAGAAAGAGTTGTGTGTTCAAACTCATGCCACTTTCGAGGGATGCCGATCGTGGCCGTTCCAATTAGTCCTGACTTCATACATTTTTTTTCCAAGGAAAAACATCCACTACACATGCTAGATAATCCATGTTAACATCATAGCATGACAGTGGCCATTTTTAATACAATCTATGAGGTAATTAACTTTTATAAAAGCATAATTTAAGAAAAAAAATTATATTTATTTTCACATTAAAAATCATTCATTTACATGAATCAACAAAGGAATCACATCCTTCGCTAGTTGTATAGTACAATCAATTCAAAATCGAATCGAAATCTACGGTTGATTATACATTACAATGAAATGCAATGGGCAATTTTAAAGTAATTGAGCTCAATTGGTAAATATTGTGAATCAAAAAGTAAATACATACACAGATACATGTAAATATTTCTCTTGAAAATAAGTTTTACCAAGCAATAAAGCCTTGTCTTGTTAAATATAGGTAAAACAACTCCAAAAGTTACAAAAGATGTGGGACTAATTTAATTTAATTTATCTATTTAAAAAATATAGAATAATAAAAAATAAAGATGCATTTACATACATATCACACAATTCTTAAGTATTTACATATCTAAGCATTTATACTTACATGCATATCACTCAATATGTTTAGCATCACAATAAAAATATTATGATTATTATTATTTTAAATGTGAAATATACATTTTCATGCAAAGATTTATGATATCAAAATGTTACCAATGTAAAGTTAAATTTTTGATGTAAATATAATAGAATTGTGTTTGTGTGGTAGGGCCCAAAATGATGGAACAAAAATATGTTGGTATTCAGCTCATTTTCAGTTTGAGCTCAAATTATTGTTAAATTATTGTATTTCACTCCTTTATTTAACAAATGAGTCCAAAGAAATAGAAACTATTTGCAACTCTAGTATTAGTTCAATCAAGCAGAGTTGAGTTATTCGTCAAATCGATCCTTTAAGTTGTCTCAAAATGTGGAGAAATTTTTTCATACGGAGAACGTACGCAGCGCTGCGTGCGACAACCAATTAAATATTGCCACGTAGAACACATCAGGCCCACCTCATAATAGATATATGGAAGTTATTAGAGAGTTATTGGGGGTTAAACTGCAGATGTTATTGCAGGTTATTGCGGGGTTATTACGGGTTATTGCGGGATTATTGTGGGAGTTATTGGAGGTTATTGCGAGGGTAATTGAAAGGGAACCACATAGGTTATTCAGGGTTAATGTCGGGTTATTGTAGGGTTATTGGAGTTTTTTTTTTAGTTGAAGGAAACTTAGGCTCCCTACACATTTCATTAAAAAAGTAAAATTTACAAAACCGGGAAAGAGGTCCTATCTAACACACCCATATAACTCACGCAAAAAATAAGAATCTAAGGTCATCTTTCTGAAAAAAAGACAAAAAATAACACACACGACACACACAGACAACCCAAACAAACAAAACAAAACTAGACAAAACTATGCAAGATCCAAAGAGGCAAGCTCCAAAAGAGCATCCGGAACCATAGAAGCAATTTGAACACGAGAAAGTGATAAACCAAACTTTGCAGCCCAATGCGCGACTCACATTACCTTCTCTCTTGACATGCGACCATTTGACATGCAAATTTTGAGAAAGTAAAAGAACCTTCTTCAAAGAAAGAGTCAGACTCCAATGATGACCTTCCTGCAAACAAATGCACTTCCAAAGCACAAGACAATCAGTTTCAATTTCAACATAATGCCAACCAAACCTCTTAGCCAATCGTAGATCGAAAATCACAACATCCATTTCTGCAAGAATAGGAGACTCAGAAACAACCCTAGCCGCAAACCAATATAAGATACAACCCAAAGTGTCACGACAAACACCACCCACGCTGGAAGCAGTATCAGTCCAACTCCCATCAGTATTTATCTTTATAAAAGGAACAATGGGCTTAGCCCACCTAACAGTAACACAGTTATGTGAAGAAATGTTAAAAGGAATATTCAAAGCTTCCAGCACTTTAAGCAAGAAAACAGATTGATCCTTTTTAGGAAGAACCAAACTTAAACACTTGTACAAGTAACCCAAAACCAACTTAACAGTAGACACAACACTAGGAACCGTAGCATTGAACTTTATGTCATTCCTAGAAATCCAAATGAACCACAAGATTATCACAAGAATACAAGGAAAAAACCTGCTACCAAACTTACGCCAATCAGAGAATAAATCATCAATAGTAGTAACAGCCAAAGGGGACCAATTGATATTCAAAGCAGCCATACACCTCGTCCAAATCTCAATAGCAAAAGGACAAGTAATAAAGAGATGAGGAATAGATTCCTCAAAAGCTTTACAAAAAATACAGAACGAGGCCAACTTTAAACCTTTAAGCTTCAAAATGTCGTCAGTAGGAAGAATAGAGTGATAGAGTCGCCAAATAAAAAAAGACATAGAAGGTTTAATCCAAGGGTTCCACGCCCATTTAAGATTAAAACCCTGATAAGTAGCAAAGAAATTAACAAAACATTAAGTTAAGGACTCACCCAAATTGCCCTTAACCATATGTTTATCCAGCTTATCAGGAAAAATTGGGATAGCAGAAATATAAGCAGCATCAATAGGATTAACCATACAATTAAGTCTAGGTAAGCACCACCTATTATCATACCAAAGATCTTTCACCTTTAAACGAACATCACTAGGACCCCCGTAAAAAGAAGCAAGAGGCCCTTTCCCCATCCAATCATCATACCAAAAAGAGCATTCACCATGCCCAATATCCCAAAAAATGAGATCATTAGTAGCATGAGACGCGTTAAGCATCATATTTCAAATGAAAGAGTCACTCTTCTTAACAGAAACAGTAAAAGGATGAACATTAGATCAATACTTAGAATGCATAAAATCAACCCAAAGAGAATTTTTAAGACGAAACCTGTACCAAAGCTTCATATGACAGATATTAATGGAATCTGAAAGCCTCCGGAAACCTAAACCACCATAATCAGTTGGCTTACAAAGCTTCTCCCAACACTTCCAATGCAACTTCGTATGATTCTTTCCTTCCCAAAGGAATTTATTGAAAAAAAGCTCAAGCTGCTTACATAAAGTCTTAGGCATGCCCATAACTTGTAAAGAATAAAGAGGCAGTGAAGTGAGAATGCTCTTAAGAAGTGTAACACGACCTCCAAAAGAAAGAAAACTATTTTTCCAAGAAAGAAGTTGTGGTTTGATTTTATTAACAAGCTCATGAAAAAACACCTTACGAGGTTTACCCTTAGAAAGATTAAAACCCAAATAGTGAATAGGCAAACAAGAGTGCACAAAACCAGTTAAAGCAGTAATCCACTGCTTATTAGTATGAGAAACCCGCTTAGCACAATAGAAAGAACACTTAGAAGTATTAAAAACTAAGCCAGAATTAGCTTGAAATTTCAAAACCAACTCCCAAATCCTCTTAATAGACCCTTTCTGAGCATTAGAAAAAATGATTAAATCATCAGCAAAACAAAGATGATTAATCAATAAACCTTTATGAGCATAATGCATGGAGGGATACTTAATAAACAAACCATTTAAGCACCTTGAAAGATAATCAAAAGCAATGATAAAAATATAAGGGGACAAGGGGTCACCCTGCTTAAGCCCTTTAGAAGAAGAAAAGAAACCACACTGATTACCATTAATAAGCAGGGAGTAGAAGTTATCACTGAGAATACTGTAGACAAGCTTACAAAAATTATCACTGAAACCAATAGCCTTAAAGATGGACATAATAAAGTCCATCTTAAAGTATCAAAGGCTTTACAAATATCCATTTTAAAAAGGATATTACCCCCTCTACTTTTCATATCCATATCTAAAAGGAGCTCTTGGACAATCAATGCATTGTAACAAATGTTTCTACCTTTAAGAAAAGCAACCTGAATAGGACTAAGAATATCAGAAAGCATAGGCTGAATTCTACCAACAAGAATTTTAGAAATAAGCTTGGACAAAATAGTATTAATACTGATAGGACGAAAAGCATCTCAGCTCGAAGCATTAGATTTTTTATGTAGCAATACAATGTTAGAGGATTTGAAATAACGGGGTAAATTAATACCTCTAAAGAAATCCTGAATGGTGAGAATAACATCACCTTTAATAGTATTCCAACCATGTTTATAAAATTCCACAGTAAAACCGTCTGGACCGGCGGCTTTCCCATTAGCCATAGAATCAAGAACCCTTTTAATTTCATCTTCACTGGGAACACAAGTAAGCAAATGATTATGAATAATAGGCATATTAGAATAAACAGAGGTATCAATAGGCAATAAAGAATCTTCAGAATTATTAAACATTTGAGAAAAATAAGAAACCCCACTAGCAGCAATATCATCACTATTATGAATAATAGTCCCATCATTGTTAATAATTTTCAAGATCTGATTAGTCTGATGACGATGTTTAATGCAAGCATGAAAAAATTTCGAATTACGATCACCAGACAAAAAATTGCATTTCACGGCTTTCTGCGCAAAAATTGATCCTCCATGCTGTAAGCATCCTCTAATTGACTTTGGTCCTTCAATAAACTAACCATATCAATAGTATCATTAGCAAAAGCCAACTCCAGCTCTTTCATATTAGCCTCTAAATTTTTAATATTCTGAGTAAGATGCAAAAAAACCTGCCAATTCTAACCTTTTAACACCTTAGCAAATTGCTTATGCTTAAGACACAGCTTAAAACCACCTGAAACTGTAAGATTCCAATTATCAAGAAGCAATTGATTAAAGGAAGAATGCATTAACCACATATTGAAAAATCTGAATTGATACTTGGACACATAAACCTCATCTTTGATGGTAAAAATAAGAGGAGCATGATCAGAAGCCACAATAGATAAGTGCTTAACCAAATAAGAAGAAAATTGATTAAGCCAAATAGAATTGGCCATAAAACGATCCAATCTTTCAAAAGTTTGCCCTCTGTGCCAAGTAAAAGGATTACCCGAGCACCCCAAATCAAACAAACCCTCATCCATAATCATATTATTAAAAGCATCAATCAACTTCAAGTTAGGATGACAGCCACCCTTCTTTTCAGAAACAGACGTTATCAAATTAAAATCTCCACCCAAAAGCCAAGCTTCTTGAAGTGGATTAATAACATGAAACAAATCCCACAGCTTAAGACGAGCAGATTTCGAGCAACCAGCATAAACAACTGAGAGAAAGAAAAAATCATAATCACAAGTAACATATAAATGAAGAAGCTGAGAATGATTCAAGATAACCTCAATCTGGATAGAATCTTTCCAAAGAAACCAAATTTTATTATTGACATTAGCAAGAAGATTGTAATTGCCAAGCCTCCTTAAGTACTTAGCATTATTGATCTCAGCCACCATAGGCTCAAGAATACTAAAAAATTGTATTTTGTAAGAACAAATTAGATGCTTTAGACAAATAGTAGCATTTAATTTAGCAATGTCATGTACATTTCAGACTAAAGTATTAACCTTCATGGGGAACAACATTACCCGAATTCAGATCAGAATGAAGAAGAAGAGAAGTATAAATAACTTTGCCTTTAGACAGAGAAATGTTAGCTTCCGGATTAACATAGCTTAATTCACGGTTCCCCCAAAATTTTCTTTTCCGTGCAGACTTCTGAATTAACCATCCTTCCTCTAATTCAGTATGCGTGAGAGAATTCTGACTTTTAGATGAAGAGTTATTATATAACACAAGCTGAGTGTCCAAATTCATAATATCCACAGGGATATTCTTAAGTATTGGAATCTGAGAAGAGCCACAAGTTTGCGGCATTAAATCAAAACAGGGATTAGCAGCAAAAGAAGAATCAAGTTGCATATCATTGACCACATCTTGGCTATTATTAATAACATCAACATTCGCAGGAAAATGATTATTTTCAAGAGCTAAAGAATCCATCTGCATAGAGGTGCTAACAACAGGCAAAGAAGAAGGGCCTCCATCTTTAACAGCATGAACTGGCAAAGAAACATCCTTGTTACCAACATTCGAAACATGAGGAAGATTTATATCTACAGGAACAGGTTTAGGCACAGCACTAGATATATTAACTGATTTATTTTTCTTAAGCTCAGGATGGACATGAAAGCATTGGGAAAGAATATGACTAAAGATTTTACAATGCATACAGTAATGGGGCACGAATTCAGTTTCTAATTTTTGCCAATATCCCTCAAAATCATCTTCAAGCCAAAAGGAATCCAGTAAGGATAAAGTGACATCACGTTCTATCAAGATCCGGGCTAAACCAGGCCTCGAATCGTTGGTAGATGGTGTATCAATTTTTAAAGGATTACCAAAAATGTTCCCCACCGAATAAAGAACATGCTCATTAAAGAACTGAAGCCTTAATCCCGGTAGTCGAATCCAGATAGGAACTATAAGAGATTCCACAGCATGATTAAATTTAGGAGTCTATTTCAAAAGTTTTAGATAGAATTTATCAATAATCAAAATTTTCTTAGCAAATAAGGCCACGTAATCTTCTTCAAGATTCAATTTAATCATAAGATTGCGATGATCAATCAACCCTATCTTCCAACTTCCAACTAAATGCAAATCAGAAAAATTTTTTTGAATCACCTCTATTTTAGGATGGCCAACAGAGAACTTACCAATCAGCGTGAGCCTTAAAGGTTCCAAAAGAAGCGCAGTGTCTGCCTTAGTAAAAACCAGTGCAGGTTTACCGTTCTTACGACTGGCCTTCTTCAAGAGACCATCTAAGCCGTCATCGACCATACGACAACGGAAATTCGCAGGGAAAACAAAATCTGCCTCAATATTAGGTTTACCCGCAACAACATCGCGGTAAGAAAGAGCCATCACTCGAATACGAAAACTAGATTAAGGAAATCTAGTCACAAACTTCGAAGAAAGACGACCTAGGAGGAAGAAAAGTCGAATTGCAGCGAGAGAAACAAGAAAGCTCCAAGAAAACCCATCAGTTTAATTCAATTAACAGTCTTGCATTCGATAGTTGATATTTTAGGAAATACCTTCGCATTTATAAGAATATGAGCTCAAGTGTATGTTTTCGAACATGAAAATTATAATTATAAGAATATAATAATGATTCATATAATAATAGCCAAAATAAATTCAAAGTATATACATTTTTTTGATCCATGGTTGCAATTAGGATTATTAAAAAGCTAATCTCATGTTTGTCTCATTCATTATGTAAGTGAGCCAAACACGAATTAATTTTTTAAGCTTGAATTATAAACAAGCGAACACGATTATCTTTATGTTCATTCGTATTTGGCTTCTTTTAGCTCGAAATAAGGAAAATATATAAGTATAAATCATAATAGCTGGTGTGGCCATATCATTTTGTGACTTTTATTGTATAGAAATAGTGAAGGTTTGAATGCAACGCTTTACATCAATTTTATTTTAATTAATTTAAAAGAATAAATTTTGAGCCAAAAACGAACACACCGTTCACGAGCAATTTTGAACGGGAGACAATTTCAAACATAATTAATAGCAAATGAGTCAAATACGAGCGAAAACTGAGCTTGCTAATGCTTGGCTCATTTGCAACCCTAGCTTTGATAGCCAACTTGTACTGATTAAAATTAACCGGATGTTAAAAGAATGAAGATATGCAGATAATGTTATTATTTGTTAAAAGAATGAAGATATGCAGATAATGTTATTAAAATAACAATAGAGTTCATTATAAGGTATGCACAATAGAGTTAAAAAAACGATTTTAAGTATGTAATTGCAAGAGTTGGACGAACCTCAATCTCGCCGGATTTGATCTTCGAGAAAGTGCCATCATCCACAACGGGACGGGGTAGATTGATTGGAGTGTTAAATTTCAAATAAAGGAAGGGGTCCCTTACTAGGCCGGTGCAAACCATACTTGGACGTGTTCCCCAACCACAAGTAGCATAGGAAATAAAGATGAATCGGCCCAACTAAATGGCAAAACTTTCATAGCGATGAGTGCAATCCACCATATCTCTCTCGTTATCAGATAAAGCTGCATGAATGTTTACGTTTACAATGCCTATATGAATAAATTATTAATCCAATCAATTCTTTGGAAGCCAACCAAATTAAGATCTTCAAAATATATTGAAAGACATCTAATATACCAACTATGGTTCGTGAATCTAGTATAATCCGGCCTTATTATGGGCTCACCATAATTTAGGTTAGAGACTTCTAATAATTGATTTTTACATCACACCTGTACGTGTAGAATCCAGAAAGCCAATTCTAATTGAACTTAATACAAAAATTTCTAAAACTTTAGTAGGTTATTTGACTTTTGGGACATTGACATTTACAGACATACCACACAATTTTTATGTATTTACATACCGCACACCCAAATATTTATATTTACATGCATACCACTCAAATTTTTAACATCATATGAAAAATATCATCATCGCTAACTTTTTAAAAATGAAATACAGACAAAAAAATGCAGTCTATTGTCAAATAATCACCTCATTAGAACGTTATTGACAAAAATAAAAACAATTTTACTGAAACCTATAGAAAAAAAAAATAAAAAAAGGGACAATTCTGCTACAAATTTTTTATAAATTCATTATTACCTCTTTAAAAATATAGGCACACCATAACAAACAATTGAGGCCCCTGTCATGGTAGGAAGTACACAAACTCCCCTCGCCTCACTAATAAATGAAGTAATTCTCAATTTGGCTTCACAAAATTTACAATTTTTCTCAACAATGTCTGCAGATTTTGAAACTTTTCTTCTAGATGGATCGTTGGATTTTCCGGCATTAAAATGCTTTGCCAAATCGATGCATTTGTTGCACTTATGAATAATGGAGTCCTGAGTCCATGAGTATAGTATGGCCTTCGCGAAATTGGCAATTTCTATATCGGCTATTTCCCATAGAGTTGCAATAATTGCAGGGGAGCCTGCAAATAAGTAGTGAAGATGAGCACCTTGAGAGGCATAACACCCTTGTTGTCTAAGAGATCCACTGCAATAGCCCATCAAAAAAGCAGCAGCACAGCTACTGAGTATTTTAAAGGATTCTACATCTATATATTGCATTCCTGTGGCATAAAAAAGAGAAAGGGAGATTTACATACATACCACTCAATTCCTTACATAGTCATATATCTATCAACTATTTTTCAAATGTGACACATTATCTGTCATTGAAAATGTATATTTCACTTTTTAAAAGTTAAAATGATAGTATTTTTTATGAGATGTGAAAGAGCTGAGTGGTATAAAGGTAAAAAAATATAGTTTATGTGTTAAATATGTAATAAATAGGAATTCGGTACTATGTTGGTAAATGTGGTGAAGAAAAAAATTACATAGATAAGACTCAATTCCTGTGTATTTGCACGTTTAACGTCTAAACTTCTAACTTTTACTTATATGTCACTTTACCTATGCAAGAAAATGTGTATTTTACCTTTTAAAAACTAAAATGACTGTAATTTTTATGTGATATGAATGATCTGGATAATATGAATTAGGTGTTCAATATGTAATACACAGAAATTATGTGCATTGTAACTATTAAACAACCGCAGTATCATTATGTAATAATAATCGGATTAAGACAAACTTACCACTGTCATGGCCAAAATACAAAAATAGGTCCTAATTTTGTAAAGCTGATAATAACTCCTCACGTGCTGGAACATTTCCTGCTTTGCCCTGTACATGAATAAAAAGTTGCTTTAGCACCAAATAGAATAAAAAAACAAATAATTTTAGCCTAAATACAAAAAATATTTACATACATACCATTTAATTCTTATGTATCTACATATCTAACTACTATCTAAACATCGACATTTACATATCTGTCACCTTAAAGATGCATCAAAATGTAAGAGTTAAAGAGTAATGGTATTTTTTATATGGTATGAAAGATCTAGCTAGTATAAATATAATAATTTTTGGTGTTAGATATGTAAATACATAAGAATTAGGTGGTATGTAAGTTAATGCCACGAAAAAAAAGAGATTGCTTTGAATGTATTCGAAGAGAGTGTTACCTCCCAATTAAGATTTTGAAACCATTCTTCAAATTCCCGTCATAACAAATTGAAATTCCTATCTGGATCAAACAAATAATATGCACGAAAAGGGTCTATGCATGGAAGATTAACTTCAAATGTGTTCTTTTCACTGACACGATAATTCAATTTTAGCAAAATGCTATCTAAGGAAGGCATGCTATAAACCTCTTGATTTTTCAGTATTGGCATGCTCTCCCATGGGATCATCTGCAGTCATGTAAGCAAGGCTTAGGATAGCTCTAAAAAGCAAAAATTACTTTATTCTAAAGAAAATTTTCCTTGCAATCTAAAATGAAAGTTATTCAAATAGTGGACAAGGTTAGGATGAACAAAAGAAAGTCATCTGGCCTATCACCAGTGCAAATCTAAAACGAACAGGAGCAAAGTGGCAAAATAGACCCCGACCTATATTAGTCATAAAGTTCATATAAATGCTAAATTAGTCCAGAAACTTTTTTAACAGAAGCTAAAATAAGGGTCCGTTTGGTTCCAACTTTTTGCCGCGGCGCGGGGGGGTCGCAGCGGCTTCGTCCGAAGCTCGGACGTTTGGTTCGCAGCTTCGAGGAAAAGCTTCCGATAATTTGGGTGAAAGCGGGCCGCGGGATCGACCCCGCGGCCGGTGTCCTAGATGCGCGTTCGACGGTTCTTTCCTCCCGTGCCCCTGTTGTTCGTCTCCTCCCTTCTCTTGCCCGATCGCAGCACCGATCTCTTCTGCCTGTTCCATCCTCTCCTGCTCTCTCAACCCTCCCGCCGCAATGTCCACAGCCGGTGCGGTCGTCCAATCGTCTTTCGCCGAGCATCTGCGTGCTCTTCGATCCAGAATCAGGAAAGAACTTCGATCATTTCCCTCTGATCAGCGAAGCCGAGAAGGTCTCGTTTTTAAGCTTTTTTTTTTTTTTGCTTGCTACTTCTCTTAATTTTTACCCTCTCTTATTATTGATTGATGGTATCTGGAATCAAGTCGATTGGCTAATGGGTCTTTAGTATTGAATCCATAAATCTGTTTGCTTATTAATTTAATAATTGCAATCTGACGAATGTTTGACATTGGAATGAATTGGAAATATAAAATTCTTTCCCGTATAGGTAAAGTGATTTTTTCCTTTTTGTTGCTTATGATTTTTGAAGTTCTTTAATACCACCAATCAACTAGTTGGGATTAATTAACTATATCAATTTAGAAATAGCATTTCCTGTTACAGAAGACCAAAAAAGTTTGCTTTTGTAATTCAGATATAGAGAAGGTTTGGGATATAGGTTATTTTTTAGAGATTCAAAGGAATTTATGGTTGATTCAAATGGATGTATTTCGATATCACTTTCATTTTATTGTAGCCGTTGTAAAAACCCTCAGGTAAAATGAAGTAGAAGCTCTAAACATCATGTTGATTGATGATTGAAAGAGTTTGGGTTGTGACAGACAGTTTTAACAAACAGTTTTTAACAAATATGGGCAGTTTGGTCATTTTTCCTGAAACAATTGCTTGCATGTTATTCTCGAGCATTCTGTAACTAAACAGTACAATCAGACTTCACATAACTACTTCACGAGCAATGTATTCTGAATATACTGTAAAAGTCTAAGTTACAATAACCAAATGACCCTAATTCTCATTGGGATTATTTCAACTAATATTAAAAGAGTTTGAGGACTAAATTGACATTTTTATTGTAGAGAATTTACATGCATATCAACTATATGTTATGCATTTACATATCAAATAACTAAACTTTATTTTTCACATTTATACCACCCAAATCTCTTATATCATATAAAAAATACAATCATTTTAACTTTTAAAAAGTGAATCATATTTTCGTACATAGGAAAAATGGCATGTATGTTAAAATTGAAGTTTAGGCGTTGATATGTAAATACATAAAAATTGAGTGATATATATAAAAATATTTTTTTTTTATAAACTCTAGAACTAAAATGACCTCTTGAAAAGAATCACGAGATAATTTTGACACTTTTCACCAAATAGAAGTGTGCAATGGGAGGTTCAATACCAAACCAAAATGTTTATTTGTTTTCAAATGAAAGTGATTACCTACACATCAGAATCTAAGACGAGAATAATTGGTTGTCTGTTGACTTTCATGCATTCGTCAACTGCTTTCGAAATCAAACTCGTTGTGAGGACTGACTTAACTTTTTTACTATGGTCAGCAAATGCCCTGAACCTTTGCTCCCCACCACATTCTCCCCAGCCAAAGAATCCTTTATAAAAATGTGACTGAACAATGCAGGCTTTAGCAGCAAGAACAGAATGATCACCACTGAGTATAACTTTGATGAGATTATCATCGAGTATAACATCACATTGGGAACTCAAAGAATTCGACAGTTTCTTAGAAAAAATTTCGAGAGATTCATCATCCAATCTCTCGCCCAAAAACAAACACTACCATGGTCCTATCCATTTATCTTTCATTTCTCTGCATCACAACAAAAGAAAAAGAAGTCAAAAGGCCAATAAATAATAATGTGTGCATCAATTTAGTTTTGAAGAACATAAACCAATAAATTAGGACTTATTTGAGATCATTTTTTTCTTCTATTTTGTTTATAAAAATGTTTATTCAGTGTTTTTTCTACAAATTTTTTGTTTATTTTTTAAATAAATTAACATTTTTTTCTTCAAAACAATCGATCACTTTGAAATATTTGAGTGTTTTTTAGAAACAATTATATTTTATTCAACTAGTCGAATATGTTTTGTTTCAAATCAAAACATTATAAAATGAAAAAAAAATAAAAAATTAAAAAATAGAAGTGATCCAAAACGTCCTCTTACTTTTGAAAGTACGAAGTTGTTTAAGCATACCGCAATAAATTATTTAGTTTGTTGTCAAGCATATATCTACAAGCCCACCACGTCCTTCTATAAGACCACCAGTTCATAAAGTTAGGACGGCCGTCAGCTCCAATAGCGGCAAGATAAGAAAGAGACAAAGAATTTGCTTTTAAAATGAGCCTGTAAGAGGGAGCCACATCGTCAATCACAGCACTACTCCAAGGACAAGACCAGTTGGAGACCAAATTTTCACATATGAACTCCTTGAATGGACTAGAATTGGGTTGAAATCCTGTAAACAGTTAAAACAAAAATTCATAAGCATATTTTTGTAAGGGACAACATTTTGGAAGATTATTATCCATAACACTCAATTCCTATGTAAAACATATCTAACACCTATACTTCAATTTCTACATACATACTATCTTATGCATGAAAATGTGTGTTTCCCTTTTAAAGAATTAAAACGGTAGTATTTTTTTGTGATACGAAAGATTTGGGTGGAATAATGTAAGAAAATAAAGTTTTAAATATTAGATACATGAAAACATATGAATTGGGCGGTATGCATATAAATGGCCAACATTTTTACAATTACATTTATGCTAAGTAAACGCACATACCTTCTGAAATTGAATCAACAGGCAAGAACATGATAATCGGTTGTCAGTTCCCATCAAACCGTGTAACAAGCAACCATGCCGGAAAAAAAGGAGGGAGAAGCAGTACCCCCCAAGCAGGTTTACATAATCACCATCAAGCAAGCTAATGCAAATAATTGAAATTCCAGGAAGGCGAAGGAAGAAGTCCTCAATGAACTCTCTAAGTTGTTCAAATTTTTCTGGTGCATATCTGGAATAAAATAAACATAATTATCGTCGCTAATATTCAATTAGATCCTAAAAACGTGAAATTAAGATTTATAATTTAAACACAACAAACCTTGAGATATAGTTTACATTTTCATTGTATTCCAATACATTCTCGCTTTCTGAGCTCTGCAAAGAATAAAAAACGAGAAGAAAAGTAAAAATAAGAGAGTTCAATTCCTGCCAAAAAAAGACGAACTAGAATGAAAAAGATGAACAAAATCGAACATGTTACATAAGTTTTTTATGCGGACCGAGGAGGTCAGAATTAAAGCATCAGTCAAGTATATTATTCAATACAGTTAAAACTCGTCACACTTCTGTATTGTAATAGATGTTGTGAAGAAAAAGGATGATTACATTTCGAGTAAAAGAAACATTAATATTTACAAATCCAGCATCTAAGTGATTTTTTAAATTATGAAACCAATACATTTACACATGCCCCGTTCAAACCATTGTGAATTTGATAAAAATGAAAAATATGGGTTAGGATTTTATCATAAACTTTGATATTTGAGTGAGAATTTGAAAATGAATGAAAGAGGGTGCTTAATTTGTAAATAGCAATGATTTGGCAGCCCTGTATGTAATCGCCCCAAAAACATTACACAATAAATATAAAATAAATAGAAGAAATGCCAATAAGACACTTGAATTCTTTCAACAAAAAGAAGTCAATCTAAAATAAGAACCATGAAAAACAGGACAATTAGTTGCCCAAAAAAAATTATCCTGCAGAACAAAAGAGGATAACATATAGCATCTGTTACATAATTCCATCAAGATAGTTAGTTAAAACACACCACAATTCCAAATTGGATAGGAGTTGTTCGAAAAAAAAAGATTTACAAAAAAAGTCTACCGCTTATGCAATAGTAATAATAAAAAAATAGAGGATGAGGATGGCTAAAGCCAACAACAAGTAATTAAGAATGAGGCTAAGGATGACGGGAAGAAGAAAAAAATAGCAAAGTAGGATGGCTAGACAACAGTAGCTTGACAATACGATGAAGTTACAAGGTAGTGGCAGTGATGCAGGACAGTTGAAAAGGCTAGAAGAAGGTGATAGGATGGTGATAGGCAGCGATAGACAACTCAGCGAGGGGGTTCACGGGGCCATGGAAGTGAGGTAGGAGGCTAAGAGGAAGAGGGTGCAGGGATGGCTGTGACAGCGATGACAGCAATAAAGGGGTTGGATCGCAGAAAGGCAGAGAGCGGGCTATCCTCATAAGACAGCAACAAGGGACAGCAAATTGGGAGGGGAGGGGAGGGGATGTAGTAGACAACTATATGAAAACAATAAGGTGTTATTTTGTGTATTATATAAAGGAAGAATTGTAAGAAAAAAAGTATATTAATGATATCGATTATATAGTATGATTTCATGTGCATGATTTACCATGGAGTTCACACCCTTATAGTATTAGCTGTGAGACGCTAAGAAACATGAGCACATAAATGAAAAAGCTAACTGATTTTCATTTATCGTCAATAATATAATTTTAGAAAGTGCTCCTGTGTCGGTCGTAAATAAAATGATATAGATATGAAAATGATGTAATATTATAAGAAAGGTTTTGAAATTTCTTGATTGATCTCATTCATTAAAAAAAGCATAAAAAAACTTCTATACTGATTTATAAAAAATTTAACTTTTAACTGACATACATATTATTTTCTTCTTCATTGTGTTACTATAGTTTTGTAGTAGAAGTAGTCACTAGTTTTGTTTAGATTATTTTATTTTACATTAACTTCAGGTTCAAGATTTTGAGAAAAGATAAATAATAGAAAATATAATGTTTATAGAAGGCACGAACAACCAAAAAAAGATAAATCTAATTTCATTAACTATTTTCTTTTATGTAGTGACTATCATTTATATTTGAATAATTAAATATTAAATATAGAAATGAAAATAGAAAAATTTTAATTGACGTCGGCCAGCCGTTTGTTCTAAATTTGAAAATTTGTAAGCCCCAGACCAGGTTGTGATAAAACATATCTCTAGAAATCAATGTAAATGATTTCATTCTATATTTTAGCTTTAACATAGTGGGTAAAATCATACACCCTAAGTTGATTCTCAATTGAGAAAACTTAATGGTAGCAAAATCACGGTTGATGATTTCACGAAGAATTAAAATCATGCAACCTATACCCTCATCTATAATTTGTGTACAAATGGTCTTTGGTCACATAATTGTTTATTTAAGATGAAGGCAATAAATTACAAAATATCAAAAGAACAGTAATCGTCAAATATTGCTTTTTAATCAAAACAAATCAAGTCTGTCTCCTACATGCTGTTTAAACTGTAACAAAATAAATTTGAAGAATTAAAAAATAAAAAATGCAACAAACTATATAAACTTCAGCCTAGCATCTTGTTCTATCTTCTTTCATCTTGTTCTATAAGCGAGCATGACTTGAAAATTTTTCAAAATAAACAAACATTTGATTAAAAGAAGAGTTAGAGATTAATGATTTCTTATGCGCACAAAATTTTTATGGAGTTAATACCTATTAAAACCAAAATAACCCAGTGATAACCCTACAATAACCTCCGAATAACCTCCGCGGTTTCCACTCCAATAGAACTGCGGAAATTAATGAGATGTTATTTCCATGTTATTGATGGGTTATTGGAGTTATTACCCAAATAAAACTAAAATAATCTCCCAATAACCTCGGCAGATCCACTCCAATAACCTTCACGGATCTATCATGAGGTGGGCTCAATATGTTCTACATGACAATATTTAATTAGCTGCCGTACGTAGCGCTTTTCATGTTCTCCGTATGAAAAATTTTCTCCAAAATATGTACTCTGTCTAAAAAGTCTTAGTTGATTATATTATTTCACCTAATATTTTTTTTAATACATAATCAAGAAAAGTGAGATTATTTTGTACTTAATCCTTGATAATGATCAACTTGCTCTTTAATTTTAATCTCTAATCTTCGTCACGGAGGCCTAACCAATGTCATCAAATCTTAGTTTACATAATAAAAAAATTAGATTAGGTAAAATTATTTTCGCGGCATCCTCTGACATGCCACGTTGATTCGATTAGTTCTGCCCGGAAGACCTGATTTTAAACCAATATAGGGTCGTCCGTATAATTTATAAAAATTATGATGGGTGAAGGGACACTTTTGCATGGGTGACAGCATGCCGAAACTAGCTCGAATGTCAACTTGAATAATCAGTCTATTTGAGATTATTTTATTTTATTTTTATTTTGAAATTATATTTATTCGGTACATTTTCTTAGGCATTTTTTATTTGAACTTCTTAAAGCATAATATATTTATTTAAAAAAAAAACTCAAAATAATTTTTTAATATTTTCATTAGATTTTAAAAAATTAGTGTCATGCTCTACCGAACATAGGCCAAGTCACTATTTGCCATCACAATCTCATCAAATATATAATAATATTTAATATTTATGGCTTAGTAAAAACATCCACTAAAACTTTAACCACAAAATGCACCTGGTTTAAGAAGGAATTTTGGAGGAGGCAAACCATGACTGCTAACAAATTACATTTTAGTTACTTGTGATTAATCAAACTGCAAACTTTAATGAACCCCAGAGAATGGAACTATGAGATCTTGACTGGGTCATTTCAAATATAAAAAATAAATTAAAAAAATGAAATCACAAAAAATCTAATAAGCTAAGAAGTCTTAAACAACCTAAAATTTTTCAACCCCTAATATTCGAAAAAGATATTAAGACAAAATGAAATCCTAATAAACAAAGATCATTGGACACAACTTTAACCCTGCTACTTAGGTGTATGAAAATCTCTTGGACAAAATAACCCATGGCTGCTGACAAGAATCTTCTTGTCGGAGTAGGTTTGACCACCTCTCGGACTAAGTAAATCAAGAAACTTGACAATCCCGAGATGACGGAAAGTCATGGGCATCTTGAACCGGTTGTCCTAAAAAAAAATAACAACTAAATCATCAAATAAAAAAATATTTTATTCTAACTCAATCTTGCAGGGCTACTGAAGACAAAAAACCAGATATCATCCTAGATTTACTTTGGATGTTATTAGCTAACTCTCTTTTGCAGGAAAAACGATTCAAACTACCCAAAACCTGGAGCTGATGATGAATCTTAACTAAACCAATAACAACAACACAAAATCATAGGCTAGTTCGAGTCTTGATAGGTTTCTTCCAAGTCGTCGAGCATTCACTACCCATAGATTGGAATTTGAAACTCCTTCCTTGAAAACAATGATATTTACTTTCCGGGGATGAGTTACAACTTTAATCGGCAGTTTTCTTCAACATTCCAATTTCTTAAGATGTAATTAACTATAGAGTCATACTTTTACAAGAGGAAGTGAACCCCATAACATGTACAACAACTAGATTCTCTTGTCGTTAATTTGCTTTCGTCAGATCTTCTTTGTGAATACGCCTCTAAACTATGCTAAGCCGATTTCACCTTGGATATACACTTCAGAGTTATCAACGCAAAGTCCACCTCATGAGAGCTTCCCTGCGTGTTTCTTTTATTTGTCCCGGTCATCGTATTCCTTAGCCCATAGATCTCTTCTCTCTTTAGATCACCTACACAATCACAGAGAGAGAGAGAGAGAGAGAGAGTTCCTAGGAGAGAAAAGACCATATGGCGGTAGACAAACTTTCGACTCCACACAAAAGAAATGACAATGAACGGATGGCATGCGATGCATGAACGGCGGCAGCGAGGGTGTGAGAAGAGGTTTTTTGGTAACCTTACTAGGGACTTCTTCTCTCCCCATCTCTGGTTGTTAAACATGTCCTCATGACAGGGTGGATGTGTCTATGCCCCACACATGCTAGATTACCCCTCCTCGGTTGGCATGTTTTGCCCATTTCATTCTTAGGCAAAGTATGACCAATGTCCCCTCGATCCCATAAATGTTCATGATGAGCGGACTTTAGGATCTTAAATTTCAAAAAATGACAAATAAAAGTGACAAAACAAAAAAGATAAAACAAAATGGCAACAACTTGAAGACAAAATGAAATAAATTCAACTTTCTACAACTAAAACTCGACAAAATAAGAACAAAACAAAACATCCAGTTTACATAACAGGTCAACGAAAAGAAAAAAAGTGTGAAATGAAGTTCTGAAGACAAATCAAACTAACATTATGAATTTCTCTAGAAATTGCAGAAGTGGAATAATGGATTCCTTGAGGCAAGTCTTTTTGATCGTTGGAGGTTCAACTTACCAAATGACAAGGCTGCCCACTACCAAGGGTCATTAATTAAGTTTGGGTTCGGATTTGGTGAAATCAGGTAGTGCTTGGCAATGTGCCGCACACTATAATGAAGACAACTGTTGCATAAATTACGAAGCCCTTAGTTGAATTCAAGCTGAAGTATGACCAGGAATTCCCTTTGTTGAAAAATGACTCTCTCCAAGAAAGTTTTTGTTGTTAAGAGGACTCTTAAGTTCATCATCGTTCAACTTACTATTGAAACCAAGAAGGCTGATCGCAAAGGAAAATCTATCATTATAGAAGAAGAAGAAGAGCATGTCCCATTGTCGTCAGTTTTCAAGGTTGGGTCCACTAAACCACACTCAACGGAGAAAAAGGAGCCGCTCCACCTGAAAGAAGAAGAAAAACAAAACCGACGGTGTGAAAGCTATTGAGCCGAAGGAAATGAGACATCTTGAGGATTGTTCTCTCTTAGGCTGGAGGAGGTTCTACCAGTTGTCCGCCATTCATGGTGAGGAGGATGTTCTTCGGATTGTTGTCAGTTCACCTCGATCCTTCCATCACCAGCAAGAGAAGAAAAATAGCCCGATTATCTCAAGGATTTTTTTCATGTTTGAGAAGCTCACTTAGAAAAAAGAAGAGCTTGATCTCTCAAGTATCACACATGAGTGGTTCGTAGTCTCCCCACAAATGAAAAGAAAAATTCTCAATAAGGAAAGACTAGATCGTAGTTATCATAAGACCGACACACCCTGGGTCCCGTCAGGCTTCAGCTAGGAGACTGACAATTACAGTTATTCTACCCTGGGTACTCGCTAGGCATCAGCTGAGGCCAACACACTAGACACTACTACTATTTTGGAGGAGTATGTTGGTGCAACTTTTTTAAATGCCAAAATTTTATGAACTCAGATATATATATATATATATATTGATTTAGATTTCTAGTGAGTCACACATTCAAAACGCAAGTATACGTATCACTCAAGTAATACATGGCTCTAGTGGAGTTCTGGTTATCGATCCCACGAGGAGGTTTGCAAACTCTATAATAGAGCACAAAAATCAATACTCGAATCACAACACAATTGCAACAATTACTAATACTTTAAGGATGATCAGCCAACAACAATTACTAATTCTACCAAAATACGTTCTACTCGTCTAACACAATTAACAAACACAAGACTAAATTTTATAACAAAAGTTCAAATGCAAGAAAGAATGCTCCTCCCTTCTAATGATAATATGATGATTTAGTGACATAGATCAATGATACAACTGTATTGTGCCAAATAGGAGCATTCCTATTCTTTACTCGCTTCCGAGCAATATAACGAACATTGGCTAATATGAGATTTAGTCCCTAAATCCGTGATTAGGTGCGGGAGGATACCAGTTGTCACAATAGAGCTCCCACTTCCCTTCGCCTGAAGACTAACTCTCGCTTTAATTTCCAAACCATAGGACCAAATTGGGGATTTCAGCTTGTCACTCTAAAATATCCAATTCTACGCCCATCAAATCATATTTCCCTATTTATTTGCACCCAAACCCCATGAACTACGTCACTCATTCATGGACATTAACTGTGACTTTCACTTTTGTTGTAGAACTCATAGTCATTTAGGAACATATGTCTCACAATAAGTTTTAACAATTCAATTAGCCAGATCAAAAAGTAAATGAAGCTCAAAGTGAAAAAGTCATCACAAATTTTTCATATGAAATCGATACATCATTTCCATATCATGACTTCAACAGATCACATGAAAAGGAGGAAGACAAAGAAATCTACTTAAGACTCATGAGGAAGTAAGACAAAAGATGGATTTTATATATAAAAGTAACCTCATACAGACAAAGAAAAGTAATTACAACTTATCTTAATTTCTTCCCCAAGCGAATCTCTTAAAATTCCTTTGACTCCTCTTCTTTCTTCACAACAACACACAATTCTCTCTTAAGTTGAGTAAGGAAGAAGAAATCTCTCACTTTTTTCCTCTCCTCCTACAGTTCTTAGTAGAGAAAACACACTAAACACTAATCCCTAAACGCTCTATAACGAACTCTCCACTCAAGAACAATGAAAAGATTCTGAGAAAAACTGAAGAGACTCTGAATTTTTGGCTCCAAATTCATTTAAATTCGGGTAGAACCGACTTTCCCAAGAGCTCCCTCAAGCACCCCTCCAAAATACGACCAAATACATTGAATCTGGTTGAATTCGCGATAGGGCGAGGTCCGACGCTCAATAGAGCGCCGTTCGACGCTATTTTCCCTCGTTCTATCCAAACCCTCTAGATTTAGACACGGTCCAGCGCTGGATAGGGCACCGTCCGACGCTCTAGGTCAAAATGTTCAATTTGTCTCATTTTGCTCCAAATTCGCTTCTTTTAGCTTCCTTTTTCTCCAAAGGCCCGAAATCATCGTACATGCATGAAATCATGAAAAATAGCCTTCTTTAAAGTGCAATATCATCAAAAATAGGTATGAAATAGGCATTAAAAACTATCAAATTTTCAGTGGATCATATGTCCATCCTCATACTAGACTAAGATACCGTCCAACTTTTCCACCATCTCATGGAGAATTCTTGTTGAAGGCCAGGAAAGCCTCTGCTAGTATGAACTTGATTGTATAGTTGTTACAGGCTGCAGATCATGCTTACCCACAGAGCGACAAGCCCTCAAAGGCAGTTCGCCTCACACTCAAAAAGAATGTATGGAGGTGTAAGTGATCGGAGGAAGTCTCTGATGTTGTGGAGTCACAACATATGTCTTTAGTGGACAATTTCCAAGAAGTGACTCATTGCAAGAGTCACACCAGTTTGATTGAGGAGAAATTGAAGAAGTTAAGAGTTGATGTTAGATAGTTATCGGCAGACAGAGGAAAAGACTCCCCCGATGACATGGAGGAGGAGTTTACAAAAGTCCACATCATTGAGACACGAGACACCTCGTCTTCATGGGAGGTTCCACCACCGATCAATAAAGAATCTTAAGAAGAACTAAAGAGGGTGATACAGCAAAGGGATGAACAACTCACTCGTCTCGAGAAGAAAGTTGAGGAGATGATAAATGCATTCACTACTTTTGATAGCCTACCTCAAGTACCACAAGCACCAGCTATCGAGGCAACCCGACCAGAGGTGGTCCATATTCTTGGTGATAAAAGAATCAGCTGCTACTAAAGAAGATAATCAAAAGAAAAATGATTCCGCTCAGAGCGGGATCCCATAAAAAGATATCACTCAGTTGGTCAAACAGAAAGTTAAGGGAACGATGGCCTAGGTGAGGGTTGGATCATTAGTTCCTAGGGGTAGACCCTACCCGGAGGAATTTCATTCCGTCCAATATTCTAATAGTTTCGTACCACATATCTTCAAGATTTTTGATGGGACAGGAAACCCACGTCAGCATGTTGCACATTTTTGAGCAAGTTGCTGCAATATGGGGGGTAGTGATGCTCTCCTGTTCTGCCATTCATTAGCAGCCTTTCAGTGTCACTTTTGACTGGTACGGTGAACTTCCCAATGGGCCTGTCAAAACCTTCATAAAATTAGAGAATCTCTTCATCCAACGCTTTTTTGGAGCCCAACATCAGGTTGCAGTCAGTGAACTAGTCGTAGAAAAATATAAGCTAGGAGAGACCATTGTAGATTATATCTTCCAATGAAGGAATCTTAGCTTGAAAAGTGAACCACAGCTTTAAGAACAACAAGCAGTCGAGATCCCACTCAAGAGCATTAATGGACTAGTGGCATTCATGCTCAAGCGTTTTACAATAAAGACATTCGTTAAGCTACTCAGGAAGACTACAAGCCTATAGGAAGAGGAAAAACAGTTATGTTTGGCAGAGAAAGCAGAGAAACTGAAGTCGATAATGATATTCGAGAAGAAATCAAAGAGTATCTCTACCATTGAGAAGGGTAAGCAATCGATGCAGGTGCAACCATAATAGAAAGGGCAGTGATTAAATGCCAACGTACCGCAGCCACAATCGTCCTTATAGGAGCTGTTCCAACAATCAATCCAACAGCGAACAATAAAAATCAAAATTGAGTGGATGAATAAAGAGTATCCGTTCAATTTATTTCACAGTTTGTTGAAGATACATCAATTCAAGCTGCGTGAAGCTAGGAGGCTGGAGAAGGTTAGCATGAAAGACCAGCCTAATTGTTGTGCCTACCACAAGATGCTTGGAAAAAAGATTGAAGATTGCTCCATCTTCAAGGACTAGTTGGAATACAACTTCGAGGAAGGGAACATAGTCTTCCCGAAAGAATACTTGAAGAGACTGAAAAGGGTTTGATCAATGTAATCTCAGTTGATGAATTTATCCTTGTAAACCATTACAAAGTTGAAGACGGGTGGAATTTGTTATGGACCAGATCCTCCAAGAAGGTCCTTAACAAGATGTATGTTGGTTTAGCCTCAGTGTCAACCTCAAAACCTCCACTTCTAAGGAAAGAAAGGAAAAAGAAAAAAGAACGTGAAGCCAAGAGGACCAGAGAACCTTATAACATAAAAACTGTCAGTCCTTTTGTACCTTCTATTTCTTCTATCCCTGCTAGTTCTCCTAGATTGATTTTCTTGGATTTGGGGAAGAAATCCCTCATTCATTGGGAAGGTTAATGCAAAGAGTTTTGATTTCAGTTACATTCTGTCTACATCTCCGAAAATAACCAATTCAATTTCAATCCATAGATAATTCTCAAATCGTACACGATCTCAATGAGTCTGACAAAAATCAAAATGACAAGATGACATTGTTATTCTTGAGTTGCAAAGAGCATCGATTTCCATAGAGTTGCAATCATTAGACTCAGAGACAAAATATTTAAAAGCTCTGCATTCAAAAAGAAACAAAAAGAAATAACTAAAGTGAACTTGCAGAACAAGAAAGTTCTACCTCCAAGAATGGCTCCCAAAGAAAAAGAAAAACAAATGGTAGTGCCTGAGGAAGCCATTCAACTGGCACAAGAAATACCAATTCAAGAAAACGCAGACAACTCTCATAGCAAGGTAGACTACAATGTTATAGCCCATTTGAGGAATCTACTAGCAAAATTAAGTATTTATGATGCCTTGATCTTCTCCAAGAAAATGAATGAGTCATTAGTAAAAACTTTTTTGGATCCGGAGATCTACTTGACTCAGCATGCTAGTACTTCCTCATACGAGGCTTATTCATTGGAAGGGTCGACCAAGGTTACACTCCGATGATGATCAATTATTTGGAACAACCAAACATAGCAGCCTACTATACATCACAGTGAATATTGACAATGCCAAACCCTCAAGGGGATTATTGACCTCAACCCTTAAATTAATGTGAATTTGAGAACACTTACTTATTTAGACATTGATGTCCATAGGCTAACGACATATAAGATGATGCTACGTGTCTTCCATCAACAATCAGAAAGAGCCATGGGTTCAATCAAATTACTTCTAAAAATTGATAATTTGGTGACAGCGACAAAGATTCTGAGACGTCCTTCAACACTTAGTCAATCGTGGCTTCATGAACATAAGATGGTTCCCTCATCGCTACATCAGTGCATCAAGTACTCGTACAAGGGACAAGAATATTGCATCAAAGGTGATCTGCATTCGTTCTCGATACATAAGATCAACATACATGAAGTTGCTACGTAATATGCCTCGTTGATGAAGACAATTTTCTCTAAAGACATGGTAGTAAATGCATAAAAAAGGATTAAAATAAGAAAATGAAAGAAGAAGATAAGGAACAAGAAATTAAAATCAAGGAATACCATGTTGCAATGCAATTAAAGGGTAGAGATTCCCATAAAACTTGCATCCAAGGTCGAGGCCAGGGATGAAGATGAGGGAGAGAAAACTCGATCCCTGAGATAGAGAAAGCCCTAAAGATCAACATCAGCTTGGACTCTAGTTTCAATAAGGAAAAGAGAATAAGAGAAAAATGGTGGTGACTCAAAGTAAGCCAAAATTCAAAATATCCCTCGAGGACGAAGAAGAAAAGAAAGAAATGAGTCAATGTATGAAAGGATTAATAACTTTGAACAAGCTATGATCCTAACTCTGATTTCCTCAAATAATTCGAGAGTTTGGTGGTTAAAAAAAAGACATGGTGATGGTATAAAACCCATTATGTTTTAGCTTGGTTCTTCTTCTTCTAGTTCCTAAAAAGACATAAAAGTAGAAGAAGAATTTTTCTTAAAATTAATGGAATTTCCTATTGAACATTATTCCCTATATGTTCAAAATCTTGTTCAACGTGGTTTGATACTGAAACAATGGTCGACTGACTAATCCCACCTCTTTGAAAAACTATGGAATAATCGACAATGAAACCTTAATTCAAAAGAGGGCGTTGGATTTGGTGTAGTAAGACCTCTAAATGATATGGAATTTTGCCTTGTTGTCACCGAAGAACCCGATGTTGAATGTGCAGAACCACTCAACAATTCTGAGGAGCCTCCGATTGAAGATGCATCACCAGAATTTGAAGAAGAAGCAAATCGACATTAGATAGCTAAAAAAAGTTAAGTTACGGAGTGAGGAAGACCCAAGATGAATATTCATCAGCTCATTACTTAATATCATCGAAGCTAAAGAAATGATCCAACCACTAAAAGAATATAAAAATTACTTTGTTTGGAACTACGGTGAAATGTACGGACTTGCTCCATATGTGGTTGTCCACAAACTCGGGATAATCCAATCTACAATCCCCGTAAAATAAGCTTCAAGAAGAATGCACATGGAAATAAAACAACACGTCGTGACCGAGGTCAAGAAATTAATCAATGTTGGCTTCATCCGAGAAGAATATATCCAACTTGGCTGGCCAACATAGTGCCTGTAAAGAAGAATAATGGCCAAATTCAGATCCATGTTAACTTTAGAGACCTGAATAAAGCCTGTCTAAAAGATGAATTCTCTCTACTGATCCACGCGTTGATGGTAGATAATGCGTTAGCACATGCGATATTCTCATTCATGAACGGATCATCAGGCTAATATCAAATAAAAATGCATTTTGAAGATGAACCAAACACAACCTTTCGAACATCCATCAAGATTTACTACTATAAGGTAAAGCCCTTTGTACTTGAGAATATTGGTGCGACATACCAGCGGGCTCTCACAAGGATCTTCAATGAACTCATCCACAACCAGGTCGAGTGTTATGAGGATGACTTAGTTATAAAGTACAGACAAAAGCACGACCATTTATAAGATTTAAGAATCATCTTCAAACGACTGCAACAATTTAATCTAATGATGTATGCCTTAAAGTGCACCTTTAGTGTCACCTCAGGGAAATTCTTAGGATTCGATGTCTGTTATCGTGGGATCGTAATTGACCCTTTTAAGATTGAAGCAATCATAAAAATGCATCCTCCCAAGAATTTAACCCATCTATAGTCTTTCTAAGGAAAGTTAGCATATATATGGCGCTTCATATCTAACTTGTCAGGTAGGTGTTAACCAGTCAGCGCTTTACTAGAAAGGATGTCAAATTTGTGTGAGATGACAAATGCCAAAATGCTTTTGAAAACATCAAACTATACTTAATGACACATCCAATTTTAGCAGCCCCTATCTCAAAAAGGCCTTTGATTCTTTACACTGCAACTTTAGAAGATTTCCTTGGAGCCTTGCCAGCCCAAGTCAATGAAGAGGGTAAAGAAAATGCAGTATACTACCTGAGTTGTCATATAGTTCCAACCGAAACAAGGTATCATGAAAATGAAGTATCCCACACTTGTGCTCTGATCTTTTCTCTTTTTAGATCACCTACATTATTAGGGAGGCAGTTCTTCAGAGAGAATGATCTATACAACGGTAGACAAATTGTTGACTCCACACAAATATGATAATGATCGGATGGCTTGCGAAGACTAAATGACGACAGTGTGGGGAGGGAAGCAATACCCTACTCAGTGGTTTATGTAGGGGTGGAATGGAAGGATGAGAAAGATAGTTTCTGTAGTCTTTGTAAATTGTGATCCCGTTAATGCCCTACCAGCAAGCTCCGATGGCGACTGTATGTGAGAAGGTTATGTGAGTCATGATCGGAAGAGGAGGATTGCGGGTGAGGGTGTTAAGAGGGGTTTAAGGTGAAATCGGGAGAGAGAAGAGGGCGCACGGAGGGCAAGGAAGAAGTAGGGGTTTTCAACGGTAATAAGGATGCTTTCCAATCGTCTATTAACTATATCATGACCATCGGTTTTTATCCAAAGTGTAACCGATAACATACAACGTCGGTAAGTCTAAATAAGCTGTCAGAAAATTTTTCTGTGCAAAAGTGACGGGTGCGAGAGTAGTAAGGCCGTAGGAAATTAATTGTTTAATTATTCATTGCTAAACCGTGGAAAAATCTCACAATATTTGCAATGAACACACGATTATTTCATCAATTATAACAGCTTTTTCCATAATGTGTTCATTATTATTCACCCCTCTTTCTGTCTCTCTCTATCTCTCTTTACTCGAACTCTATTCCTTATATATGATTCACAAACAAATCAGGATTCAACAAAACTAATAATTTATTGTGTTTTAGACAATTCTCAACATAAATAAAAAATTACATCTTAGCTTCATACGAATATCAACACACACATTAATAGATAGAATAAGAGACAATAACATTCTTATTTGAAAAACTTGAGAAAGAAAAAAAAAACCTTGGGGCCTAAGTTCCTAACCTAGTCAAAGTCATCAAACATAATTGCACTACTATTGAAGAAGATATGTTGCTGAAATATGAATACCTGTTTATTATTCTATTACTAAAATAGGGGTTATTTATTGAAAATGCTAATTTAGGTAATAGTGATTAGGCAAATGTTTAGAAGTATTAGTGAGGCAACAATAACATGGAGATAATAACAAGGAAAAAACTAACCCCATGATATGAATTTGTCTATAACAGCTACTGGTCGTGGTCAACGATGATTATTGATGGTTGTTGGTTTATAGCTCTCATCAAGGGTTCAAATTAAACTCTTATCTTACTCTTATCCCTTCATGTGGAGTATTAGATTTTATTTTTAATTTTTAAGAGGAGTTATTTTGTAAATTTAGTTAAAACCCTAAAATAATTTATTAACCGACCCATTTTTATTCTTTTAATTGTAGATTAGTATTGTCAAAGTTTAACCCACTGAGTTGAATCAGACTTAAAAACATTTTTTTCTAGTTGACCCGATTAATTTTTAGGTTAGATTCATGTTGAGTTACAACCCAAAATGTACATAATATTGACACATCAACCCAAAATTAGCCTAATGTTTACTCCTTAACTTATAATTGACCTAAATTTGGCCTAAAGTTAACTCAAATTTGACTTAAATAGTTGTTATATACTTGTTAAATTGGTTAGGGGTCGAGTTTGGGTTACTCATGTTAAAAATGGGTCAAGTTTGGGTAGACTCTACCTTAATAGAGTGAGTAAATTGGAAATTTATATTTGCATGAGAGAGAGACAGTAGGAAGGTTATTAGGATGGATCATTGCTCTCGTATTATAATGACAAGTTCGAGAAGAAGGAGAGACATCAATATGAAAGTGAACATTTAAATGAAGAACAACAGATGAAAGCATAGAACAATAAACAATATTTTTAGAAACAATAAGTACTTATTCACTTAAGCAGTGGCTATATAGCAGTATCTAAAAGCAACAAATTTTCTTAGTTGCCTAAGAAATTCTTTATTTCACTCGGGGTTATTATTTTGGTTTTTTTAGTCAAATATTTAAAACATTCTATCAAACGGCTTGTACATAAACTTTTTATCAGAGATTTACTCTATATTAAGATATTTAATGAACTCAAAATGTAGTTATCATTGGCTCAATGGATTCTCCTCTTCGATGAAGTTTGCAAGCTTTAGATGCCGTTTGACACTTCTACTAAGGTCTTCAAATTTTGATAATACATCTAGTATTTGATTTAAGCTCATTAAGTTTTTTATCATATCATTTTTTCATTTTTATGTTTATCATGTCGAGATTTTCAGTCCAACTATAAATATATTAAAATCAAATGTAAAAATATTTTTAATTTAATTCTAAAAATTTCTAATTAAAAAACTTTATTTCGATCAACATTCGATTAAATAAATTTTCTTTTGAAATACCAAAGAAATAGAACGTAAACTAGAATAATATAATATTGATTAAATTATTAACACTCATAAAATCCGTAGGTCTTTGAAATTCAAGTTCAACATTTATGCCACCAATTTCCTTTGGAATTGTTGGGTTTGTCCTTCTAACATGATGAATTGGATGCATCCACTTGACGGGCTTAGTCCATAAAAGTAGCATAATAAGGGCTGGTTCTACATCATAGCCCAACAAAGAACTAAAAACCGAAGGCAAAAGAAATGTATGAGAATTTGGGTGATTAGTTAAAGGCCGTGTTTGCCCAAATTAGAATATGTTGATATTCTAGCACTCAACTATTTGGTCATGTCAGTAGATTAGTGTGAAACTCATTCAACTATCAAATCCTAATTTTGATGAGTTTTCTTTTTCCATCCATCTTTATCTAATTTGAATCAATATTCTTATGGTAATATATGTATATCATAAGCCAACGAAATTTACTAAAAGATGAATTTCAGCGTGTGATTGACTTTACGTAATCCTCTGACATTCTTCTAGAAAAGCCCCTACAATCTATTTTTTCAATTTGAAATTTACAGGCATATGAAAAACATTTTTTTTTGTAAGTTTACTTGATAAATTTTTACTCTTTGTTGTGTTATTTATGGCATATGAAGTGTGTTTGCTCTTTTGAGTCGCACAAAAAATAGTGAATTTATTTTTTATACCAATTATATTAATAAACCTGATCAATATCTTATAAAGAAATATTTCACACAAACTCAATTATGATTAACATTAATAATAATTTTTTGTGATAATTAGAGGCATCATTATTATGTGGATATTGGTCGCAGATTAAATTTGTAAATTTATCCACTGACTATTTATGTGACCAACTTTGTCTGTGTACTCCTAGAAATTTGACAACTCAAACATGCCAACGTATGAAGTGATTAGTTCATGGGCTAGCTTGTGATCGACTAACCCACAAACCTATAGAGAGAGACAGTGAGTCAATCTAAATCCAATCCACTTAGAAGTTAAATTACTGCTAGCTTAACACAGTCTGGGCCAATCGCTACGACAATTCATCAACTCACCCTAGTTCTATGAGTCCTCGTAATGAAAAAAAAGAGAGAAAAGATTAGCTATTGGCAAGACAAGTATTTATCTATTTTATTGCTAAAACCTTATTTACAACCATCCGTAGTCACCCAGAAATATGCCGCTCAACAATCAGTTTAAGCTCTATTCATGGATGATTTGATATTTAATCAACTTGTCCCGTCAATCAATTATTTTGGTTGTTATAAGATTATTTAAACTGAAGAAGGTATTGTAGCTTTACATGCGCTGCATGACATGCCGCTGTAACTGACTTCATCATATAGCTTTATTATAATATTATTTCATTTTATGTAATAATTATACCCCCTTTAAGTAAAAATGAAAAAAAAATCAAGATTTCATTAAATATAAGCAATACTAGCAATACGAGCAGTGAGATAGGCTTAGGGTCTGTTTGAGACAGCTTATGCTTTTCAGGATATGCAACTTATCCTTAAACGTGGCCCACAGGGATCGACCCGTGACCTGTGTTTAGTGTAAAAAATCAAAAGGGTTAGGCAGTGTTTTCAAAAACGCTATACTTATAAGCTGTCCCAAACGGGACCTTAGCCTCATTCTCTGCGTTTTCACTATTCACTCGCTCTTTCTCTATCCTCAATTTCAAAAGTTATTATCTTATTTGTGTGTCTATCAAAAAAATTGAATATATAAATTGACACAAAATGTTTCGTCCTTTTAAATCATTTTTATATTTGACAATAAACGAAGCGGTAAGCATAGCTTAAAATCACAAAATAATTGAATCTAACAACTATTTATTGCACAAATAAGCCTCAAAATTAAAATTCAATTAAATTCCAGTGAAGAAATACTAGCTCAACTTCACAAATGAGATTTTATCTTAACATTTCAATTACATGTCAAAGTGATCATTTTTATCAATTTAAAGTGCAAGGAATTTCATAACCTTATAGGTTGTTTACAATAGATGATAATATTATTGTTGCAAGCACTCAAAGATCAAAGATTCCTCTATATGGTTCATATAAATGGTCCTTTTCATATTTTTCTTCATTCCAATTAATAAATGAGGTTCACACTGTGACACAAGCAATATTAAAAAATTAATGGGTGAAGAGTATTTAAGTTTAATACTTACATTTAAACAAATAATGCTAATTTATTTCATGATTTATTAAATTAAAAATATAAATAATGTTAAATATTATTAAGTATTTAAGCTCAAAAGAGGCAAAGTAGTTTGTTATGTGATATTAAATAGTTTAATAAAAATTTGTATGTGATGAGTATATTCCCCAACCACCCCCTCAGCATTGAGGGCACCTTCACCATAGTCATGTTGGAACCAAGACAAATGAAGAAACAACCAAACAACATGATCTAGCACACAAATTGGAACTAATCAAAATTAAATTTGAATTGAATCTAATAAAAATTGAACCTAGTAGATATATTTGTTTTTTATTTAATATCCTTTTAGAGTTCCATTTAATTTGATTCTAATGAAAATTGCAACAAGAAAAAGGAGATAGAAATTTATTATAAATTTAACAACTAATTTTAATTTTCTAATATAATAATAATAATAATAATAATAATAATGATGATAATGATAATGATAATAATAATAATAATAATAATAATAATAATAATAATAATAATAATAGTAGTAATAATTGATTTTGTTCGATTTTGTGATCATCAAGACATTAAAAAAGTAAATCAAAAAATTCTATTGTAATCAAATATATGTGTAATTGGGCTTGTATAAATCCTTATATTTATGTTAATTACAAAGAAAATGCATTGAAATTAGCTGAGACAAGTTTACGTTCTTCGTTTTTTTAATTAAAACTTGAAAAGCATGCTTATTGAAATAAGAAATATAGAATTTGATGGATATATATATATATACACATGAACGCATGCAAACACAAAAAATAAAAATAGCAATAAACATAAAAACTAGCCAAACGGTTTCTCTAAAGATAAAAGAAGATTGACATGGGACCTAATATGTCGCATGCATTTTAGAAGAAATTTAATATAATTATTTGGCCATTGACATGCAAAAATTATTAAGAATGGATAGGAAGATCACATCACATATAAATGAATTTGTGATGATGTGGACTACCCATCTATCATTATCCTTACATTCGAACATCTGCACGTAATAATTTTTCCATGACATAATGTCTATGATGGGAAATGGAAAAAGAAATAATAATTTTCCAAAGAAAAATCATCATAAATGATGTAGAAAAACCTTGAATTTGATCAAGTCTAGATGACTTCCCGTGATATTTAAAAGGATCAAATGACAGTGAGCATCAACTTAATCCTTCATTAATCTCTAATAATTATCTTAGGAAGAGTGTCCGCAAAAGTCACTTTTTTTGAGGAAGCACAACTTAAAGTGTATAATTCTCAATAGTGGTGGAATCATGAATAATTTCAGGCATGTCACTGTTAAAATGTACCAAAGGAGACAAAGAATCCACCATCACAAACTGTTGCAGCTAGAGGTTCACCAACACTATCAAACTATTCTAAGAGATGAAGAAGATCACCATGTGTTGAGGATTATGAAGTAGACAATTGAATTGAACAACTTATGAAGTGGCTTCAAAGTGGATAGATAAATCAGTAAAAAAGGGAACACTGGTGTGGCATCAATTTGAAGCGAGCCCAAACTGTTTCGAATGGATTTGTAAAGAATAAACCCTAAGATATGAAAAAATAATTAACAATAGTAAAGTTAGGAGTTCATTTATTAGATAAATTCATCAATGAGAGATTCAGATGTTCGTTCTTGTTGAATGTCCCTAAACTAATTCCAAGTAGCAAAATTCAGCTTGATATTCGGTGTTGTTTAGTTCTCAATTCTCATACGGTAAGAAAAATTACACTAACATTGGTTTAGTAGGCAAAGAAAACAAAACAACGTTTTCTAATCTAGCAAGTCGGTGCATGTAATTGTGCAAATTTTACTATTTCAAATAGATTCGACCTCAACTCTAAATTGAATTGAAAGTTTGATTTGGCTTAGATGAAGAGCCAAATTTATCTTGAATTTTATACTAAATATTTTGCTAACGATCATCTATTGAATGAGTGTAAAATGAGAGAAGAAGACAAAGGTCCTGTTTGGGAAGCAGTTTTATAGCAGCACGGACAAAAAATGTGATGCCTCACATTTGGTTTCAATGGAGTGATGGATTTTATGAAACCAAAAAAACGTGGTCGCAGGTTCGACTCTGCGACCAGCTTTCATTTGTATAGTATTGATGCGGTTACCCCTCCTCTCCTGCGATCATTTCTCTCATGTGTCTTGCCCCTAGAAGCCCCTCCTCTCTCGCGATCCTCTCTCTCGCGCCTTGCCCGAGTGACCTTCTCTCTCTCTCTCTCTCTCTCTCTCTCTCTCTCTCTCTCTCTCTCTCTCTCTCTCTCTCGATTCTTACGGTCGGTGTTGTGTCTCTCTCGTTGAGTTCTCTTCTCTCTCTCTCTCCTATATCTCCTTTGCGGATTTGTTTGGATCTCTTGATCCATGTGAGGTGTTGCTTCTTTGTGTGATGCTCTGTGCGGTGATTTTTCTATGTGTTGGTTCCTATGTATTGTGGTTTCTCTCTGTACTGTGATTCCTCTTCATGTTGGGAAATCCCTAACTTAACTATGCCATTGTCTTTGATTATGGAAAGGTGTATGCAATATTTTCTTGGTTTCTTATGTGTGGTGGTTCTTCTTCATGTTGGGTAATCTATGTGTGGTAGTTTCTTTACCCTAACAGTGGCTTTTAGTTTTCTGGTTTTGTCCTCACCATGGGTTCATTTGTGTGGTGGTTCCTCTTGGCGTTGGTGTGGTTCTTTTTGCTAAAAAATTTTGTGCTTTTTTTATTTGGCTAATGCTTACGACCCATTGGTTCTCAGTTGAAGTTTGATTTTGAGACTTTTTGGGATTCCACAGGCAATGGCTTGGATTTTTTGGTATTTACAATTTGGCAAATGCTTATGCTTCATTAGTTTTTGCTTGAAGATAGAATTTGGGATTTTTGGAGATCCCACATGCAATGGCTTAGATTTTTAGGATTTTTGATTTGGTAAATGCTTATGCTTACTCCTTTATGTTCTTGAATTATGGTGTAATATGTGTTGGTTTTGCATGCATGTGTAATGGTGGATTATGGTTTTCCTTTTGTTCAGTCACTATACATTTGGTTGATGTCGGCTTATGATGTTGATGTGGTGGATGTGGGTGTGGAAGTGTTTGTGTTGAAGGACGAAGAGGTGGTGGTGAAAAGTGGTTAGTGTGTGAACGTGGAGGCGGAGATTGTGGTGTGGGGTGATGGGTGTGTGGATGTGTATGTGTTTGTGTGTGGGTAAGGTGGTGGTGGTGGTGGTTGGTTTGTGGTTGTGAATATATTAATGATGGTGGATATGCTTGTGTGTGGTTAAGGAGATGCTGGTGTGGTTATATTTTTTTTGTTAATGGCTGTGCAGAGGAGGTGATGGTGGAGGTGTTGGTGTGTTTGTGTGTGGTTAAGGAGGTGTTTGTGTGGTTGTGTTTGTGTTAATGGATGTGTTTAGGTGTTTTGAGGTGTTGGTGTGTGGAGGTAGTACTGTTGTAGATGTGTTGTGTGTGTGGAGGCGACCGCATTACTAGTGTGAGTTGAGAGAGTGGACGACCTTTGTCACTGGCTGAGAATGATGTTCTCGAGACCTGCACATAAGATGAGGAAGGTTCAAGCGAGAAAAGAGAGTTGAGGACAAGAATTACAGATGCGATAGTTGGAGGGTGATTGGAGGGAATGATAGTTTTATTTCTGTAAATTGTAATAGTTTGTAAAGATGTTCACTGTTTATTGTATCAGTACTTTATATAGTTCATGTAATTTTCTTTTCCTTATGCATTTGGTATTTACTATATTGGTCTTTATGCAAGTTGTATGTGTTTTTTTTTCCTTTTGCATTTCCTTTTTTTTTTCTTTTGGTAAGTTCTGTAGGCCTAAGATGAGATGTTAAACTTTATGTGTTCTTCTAAATGGCTTACATGTCGCTTCACATGTGAGATCCTAATGAAGGAAAGTAATTCCTCTTGTTTTTTTTTGTTAAAATTTTTAAGATTCTTCTGGATGGCCTTTTTTTGATGGTATGCTTATGTGAGACACACAAGATTGATTTTAAGTGGGTTAAAAACAATCAATAACTCTACTTTTATAAGGTTCGTTATCTTTTTGTTGTAACATATTCATTGGTTTATATACTGAGTAATCTAAGACCACATAAAAACATAAAATTTTAATTAATTGCCTTTGTTATCAATTTTTACTAGTGTTATGTCTAAGGGAATGTTTTCTTACGCCTTTAGGAAAGATGAGCTCGAGGATATCCAGAGGATTGCACTACTACTGTGGAATTCAATATTCCCCGCTCACTTCATATCAGCGACATAGCTATGCGAGACAGTTTTTTAGGTGCCCATGGATAATCACAAAAAATTGTGACTATTTTTCGGCGGGCAGATGGGCTTAAAGATTCCACCGATGGTAGTGATCGGGCATGGAGAGCATCCCTAGAGGACGACATAGCTGGTAACATACGTCGCTTGCTTTTTAAAAATAATATTATCATATTATTAACTGTTGTTTTAATAGTCCTTTACTTAATTTTACTTATTTTGCTACTCACTGTTTAGTGAGATGTCTAACATTATTCTGTAAAATTCTGCACTGGATATTTGCTTTTAAAATATAGAATATACTGATAAGAATAGTTTTGTTGCAAACAACATTACTATACAAGAACAAAATGATCAATTGCCTAGAAATAGTTGCAGCAGATCTGCTTTCAAACTACAAAAAATAAGCAGATATCAAGCTTATTTGCAGTAGCTCCTGCGCAGCAGCTTATTATAAGTTGCAGCTGCCCCAACTAGACTCGTAGTCTCGATACATACGAAAAATCTTTTTTAAAACCAATAGCTCACTTTTTGAGTTGTGAGCCCAAACATTAATCATGGGATGCTAAGGATTTCAGTTCAATTTTTCTCTTTATTTTATTTTATTTTTCTTAACAATATACTTATTTGTTTTGTTTTTTTGTATTTTTATATTATTGTTTCTAAAAATAAAATATCATGTTTCTAAAATATTCAAAATGATTTTTAAGTGTGTTGAATGATTTTTAAAACAATCCAAGCTTAATCATTTATGTTAAACATACTTTGTTTCAAATGTAAACATAAAAGAAGATAAATAGAAAATATAAATAAAATTGGTCCTAAAAAGCCCCTAAGGTATTGCTTGGTTTTAATGATATACAAAGAAAGCAAAATTCGATAAAGACCATCTACAGCCATCCCCTAGTCCGCACATAAACGATAAAACACTCGTATTCATGCAGAAAATATGAAATATTTTAATTTATCATTAGTAGTTTTTATTTGTAAGAAAATAATTAAGTTATTATTATTGATAGTTCAGTTTTAATTTTTTCTTAAAAGATGCTTCCAAGTAATAGACCGTCAAAAATCGCATTTTCTTCTGCCATGTAAAAAGAATTTTGCAGCTTGCAACAACTAAAAATATTCTGTATTTTTATTACATCTTACTGATATGTTGTCATCGCATGTGTATATAAATATATATATATTATACTAAAGCTCTCATTACATGTAAAAAGATTTTGATTACATTAATGAAAATTGGGAAATTTTGGATACAACTGAAACTAATGAATTCAAATCATCAATTAAATAGGCTCTTAAATTGGAATTGAAGGAATTACCCTTCATTTAAAGTACGTCTTTTTAGGGAATTCATTAACTTTACCTGTTATTATATCTTCTGAATTAACTACAGAACAAGACTTGAAATTGCTTGAAGTGTTAAAACTGTATTAAAAAGCTTTAGATGAACAATAGCAGATATTAAAAAAATTAGCCCATCAATTTGTATGCATCGAATAATATTGGAAGATGTCATTAAACGTAGTGTTGAACCTCAAAGGAGATTAAACCCAGTTATGAAAGAAGTTGTTAAGAAAGAAATGTTGAAATGGTTCAATTCTGGAATTATTTATCCAATATCTGATAGTCCTTAGGTTAGTCCTATTCATTGCGTTCCAAAGAAAGGAGGAGTGACTGTTGTTGAAAATGAAAATAATGAATTAATTCCTACATGACAAGTGACTGGTTGGCGAACATGTATTCATTACAGAAAACTAAATGCTGCTACTAGGAAAGATAATTTTATTCTTCCATTCTTAGATCAAATGCTGGATAGAATAGTAAGACATTCATATTTTTGCTTTTTGGATAGATATTCTGGTTATCATCAAATACCTATAACTCCTGAGGATCAAGAAAAGACTACGTTTACAAGTTCTTGTGGAATATTTGCTTTTCAAAGAATGTCTTTTGGGTTATGTAATGCACCTGCTACTTTTCAAAGGAGTATGATGGCTATTTTTGTGACTTAATTGAAAAAGGAATTGAAATTTTTATGGATGATTTCTCTGTATTTGGAACTTCTTTTGATTCTTGCTTATATAATTTAACTAAAGTGTTAAAGCGCTGTCAATAAACAAATTTAGTTCTGAATTGGGAGAAGTGTCAATTTATGGCCACATAAGGAATTGTACTGGGTCATAAAATTTCTAAAAACAGGATGGAAGTTGACCAAGAAAAAATCCAAATTATTGTTGGATTAGAACCCCTAACTAATGTAACAGGTATAAGAAGTTTTCTTGGACATGTTGGATTTTATAGAAGATATATTAAAGATTTTTCTAAGATTACTAAACCTTTATGCCAATTTAGAAAAAGATATAAAATTCGAATCTGATGAAAATTGCTTAAATGCCTTTAACTTATTAAAAGAAAAGTTAATCACAACACCTATCATGTTGCACCTAATTGGAAAAAATCATTTGAGTTAATGTGTGATGCTAGTGATTACGCTATAGGGGCAGCTTTAGGGCACAGATATGATAATATGTTTAAGATTATATATTATGACAGTAAAACTCTTAATGAAACTCAAATTAATGACACTACTACTGAAAAAGAGATATTGGCTATAGTATATGCTTTTGACAAATTTAGATCGTGTTTACTTAAGAATAAATGTATAGTGCATACAGATCATTCTGATATTAAATATCAGATAAATAAAAAAGAAGCTAAACCTAGATTGATTAGATGGATTCTTCTTTTGCTAGAATTTGACTTTCAAATAGTTGATAGAAAAGGGACTGATAATCAAATCGCCGATCATCTATCAAGAATTCAAAATAATGAGGAAATGAATGATAAGGAAGAAATAAATGAATGCTTTCCTGATGAGCAACTTTATACTGTTTCTGATGGATTAATCTCATGGTATGCTGATATAGTTAATTATTTAGCTAGTAACATTATACCATATGGATTAGACCATCATCAGAAAAAGAAGTTCTTACATGATGTGAAATTTTATTTTTGGGATAATCCCTTTCTTTTTAAACATTGTAAGGATTCTATTATACAAAGATTTGTTTCTTATGAAGAAACTTACGAGATTATTTAAAAATTTCACAACTCTGAATTTGGCAGACATTTTGGAATTGATAAAATTGTTTTTAAAATTTTACAATCTTGATTTTATTGGCCTACATTGTTTAGGGATGTTAACAGATTTGTTAAATCCTCTGATTGATGTCAACGTATAGACACTATTTCTAGGAGGGATGAAATGCCTCTAAATTTTAGTTTGAAAGTGAAATTTTTTGATGTCTGGGGTTTAGATTTCATGAGTCCATTTGTACCTTCTTCAAGAAAAAATTATATATTATTAGCTGTTGATTATGTTTCAAAATGGATTGAAGCAAAAGCTTCACCTCATTGTGATTCCAAAAGTGTTGAAAAATTTTTAACTGAAAATATTTTTACTAGATTCGAAATGCCACGAATAATTATCACTGATGGGGGAAGTCACTTCAAGAATTTTATGATTTAGAGACTACTGAGTAAGTTTGGGATTAAACATAAAATTTCAGCAGCTTCTCATCCCTAAACTAGTGGATTAGCTGAAGTTTTAAGTCTGGAGATCAAAAGAATTTTAGAGAAAATAGTTAACCCAAAGCGAACTAATTGGGCTGATAGACTCGATGATGCTTTATGGGCTTATAGGACTGCTTATAAAACTCCTATTAGAATGTCACCATATAGACTCATCTATGGAAAACCTTGTCATTTACCTGTTGAATTGCAGCATCAAGCCTATTGGGCGATTAAATAGTTTAACTACATATTAAGTGGTGCTGGAGATAAACGATTATTGCAATTGAATGAACTTGAAGAAATTTTAAATGATTCTTATAAGAGTACTCAAATCTATAAAGAGAAAATGAAGAAACTACATGATAAAAGAATTTTAAGAAAGACTTTTGAGCTTGGACAAGAAGTTTTACTATATAATTCCAGATTTAAATTGTTTCCAGGAAAATTAAGATCCAAATGGATTGGGCTTTTTGTTGTTAAAAATGTTTATCATTATGGAGCAGTGGATATAATAGATAAAAAAACATATTCGGTAATTAAAGTAAACGGACGAAGATTGAAGCCCTATATTGGAAGAAGTGTGCCATCTTTTAAGGATTTGCTATATTTAACCCATTTGGAGCAAAAAATTGTTTATGTCAGACTGACGACATTAAACCAAGCACTTTGTGGGAGGTAACACATAGTATGATTTGATTTTTTTTGCTATGAGAATGCTTTATATGCGACTTCACTTAGTTACATATCTTTCGATGTACATTTTTAGACCCTAATTTGGTGTGAAACTTACGAAAATTTGACGAAGGACGAACCTACGATTTTCAGGATTCTGGCGCCTTTGCGCCAGAACTGGTGCCTAAGCACTAGACATCTGAAATCCTGGTGCCTAAGTGCCGAAATTGGCGCCACTATTCTGTATTCTGGAAAAACTGTCCCATAGCAGTTTTTACCTACTATAAATCTCCACTTCTTCGTCCCCAAACATCAAGCCATCAGATTTTCGACCTAAAACTATACTTTTGAGAGAGAAGAGAGATTTGATTGCTTCCATGGAGAGACTAAATATAGAGAATGGAGGGAAAGCCAAATTTGTGCACAAGGATTCACAAACTTACTTTAATGGCTACATAGCCATGACGTTGAAGAAGTTATTTGGTCAACTTGAGAAGATTGAAGGAGAATTGCTGCATATTGGAGAAAGGATGCATGAAATGTACCATCAATATGATCACATGGAATGGCAAATGAAGGTCTAATCTGATCATTTGGCAGCCTTTGAAGACAATCAGGTAACCATGTATGCTAAGAGCAATTGGATTGATGAAACGACAGCCTAGGAATTTCCTCGTGTCCCGTCCCTTTCTTCCATTCCTTGTTCGTAGTGAATTACCTTGTGGAACTAATGAGGGTTCTGATGTGAATCCATGAAATTAGGGTGGAGAAATTGATTGTAATAGTAAAGTGTTAAGTGATTCGCTTGATGTTTTGTGTAAGTGATTTGTGTGATTGTTATATGTTGTTGTGAGATGTGAGAAGTTGTTTATTTGTATTTTCTGTATTTGTTTAACCTTATCTTGAAGATCTGAAATGGAATGAAGTAAAATTTGATTTTGGAATGTATCAAGTTGTGTTTGGAATGTATCTTAAAATTGGAATCAATTTTGGACTTAAATATTTTGTGGGAGATGTTTGATGAATTTTATGATGTGATTTTAAGTTTACAGATGTTAGAACACCTAAATTACAAAATGTAAAATTTTGAAAATTTTTCGGAATTCTTGGCGATTCTGGCGCCTAGGCGCCAGAATTAGCGTGGTTCACCTGAACCCGATTTCGGCCTTAAAACCGAGCCTGTCACTATTAACGCGCCTAAGCTTCATCTTCTTCTCCAAAACTCGCGAAATCGATTTTGGGGTTCCATTTTGTGCTTGATTTGTGAAGTTTCGAAGCGTAAAAACTCCAGATTTTAACTTCTAGAGGTTAGATCTATATTTTGGTATAGTTATTTTGAGTTTTCACCATAGATTTCTCTACATATGAATAGTGCCAAAATTTTGAAAGAAAAGTTTGATTTTCAAGTGGAAAATCTATGGATCTAAGCTTAATTTAGTATTTTAAGCTTAAAATTTGTGCAATTTTATGGATTTTATAAATTGTTTGGAATTATTTTCAAAATTACATAATGGCACCAAAATCCAAGCGAGGAAAGAAGCGGAGCGAATTTGATCTATCAAAGTTTGCTAGAGCAAGTGCTCAAGTGTGCTACAATGAATTCGCATTGGCTCACAAATTCATTGCGGAACGAAGTTTTTATCATCTCGGCGCTCGATCGAAAATATTATTGCTGCTCGACAGTGGGAGCAGTTTTGTTTTTTTTCTACTGTGGCCGTTATTTCTGTTGTTCAGAAATTTTATGTATTTTTTTTTGAAACTGTCGATAATGATGTTTATATTAGGGGGATGGGAGTTGAGTTCACTCCTGAAGTAATCAACATGTTTTATAGCCTACCTCCTACTACAGACTGCTTCTACGATGTTTTTACTCCATCTGATAGAGAGCTTGATGAGATTTTAGCTTACCTGACTAATGGAAGAGGATCTTGGAAAATCCAAAACAATAAATGGGTAAATTTTTTCTCTTCTATGCTTAATGCTACTTCTATAGCCTGGAACTACTTTATTTCTGCCTGCATTCTTCTATCAAATCACCTGAGCAAAGTGACGAAAGAACAAGCTATTTAAAATTATTGCATTCAAGAAATGAAGATAATAGATGTGGGAGCCATTATATATGATGTAATCAACACTTCAGCTAGAGGAAGTGTTATTTCTGGTTTAGGCTTCCCGGCTCTCATTTTCTTGATTTGCAAGAATGTCGGTATTACTTACTCTCATTCTGAAGAGATACTTAAGCCACTGAAGCCAATTGGAAAATCTCATGTGGATATTTATGGAAAAATAAAAAGTAAAAGTTCTGGAGCACTTCTTCTATGCCTTCTACTTCTGCACCCAGACCTTCCACTTCTACTTCTGAGCGTACACCAGATGTGTGGAATACTGTTTGTCAGAGGTACATGGAGCATCAAAGTGATATATTCTTGATGCAATGCAGAGTAGTTGATATGGATAGTAAAATCGATCATGTGTTTGATTATATACGGAGGAAGAGTGATTATGATGGGGAATATAATGATGCACTTGTGAAATTTTTGAAGGATGATAAGAATATAGAATTTCCTACTTGTCCAAAATTCATCCCATGGATTAATCCCAGAAGTCCTATTCCTGATGATTACTTCGACGATGATGAATAGACTGAGGATGATTAAACTTTGCTTTGTTTTAGTTATGTACCTGTTGTGTGTGTTTTTATCTTTTCAGTATTATTGCACTGTATGAGTACTCTGTAGTAAATCAGTTAAGTTTCAGTTGTTTAGAATGCTTAGAACTTAATCCTATTTATGCTCCTGTTGTTTTTAATATTTAAAATTGTAAAAGAGTGTTAGTTTTCATATGTTATTTACTTTGTTAATCTTTTAACTGCTGCTTATACCTGTATTACTCTACCGTTTTAAATACCTTAAATGTTGTACCTTTTTCTTCTTGCTTAGTTTGAAATTTCATATTACAAAAATGTTTAAAACTTATTAAAAGAACTAAGTTTGGGGGAGGGAAAAGAACTTAAATTTAAACTTTACTTGTCTTTAGTAAGCAATATTTTCAAATTTAATAACATAACCTATGGAAGAAAAGTTAATTTAAGATAAATATGCTGTTGTTTTCATAAAAAAGTATTATTTATATAACAAGGGATAATTCTAAAAATTATAATTATTTAATGAAAGAGGGTAAGAATTTTGATTCAAATATCTAAATTAAAAAAATATTGTATTTTTGAAAGTATGAAGGAATCTAGATGTTTACTTGAGAAGATAGAATTGAAACTCTATGAAACATATTTTTGCTAAACACATATTCATTAAGTGAAAAATGTGTTAAGTCTTTAAATATAAGTTAAGGATAGTAAAGCTCAAAATCATTAACAGGCTATCCAGATATATTAATCCTCACTTGAAAAAGAAAAAAAGAAAGGATTGAAAACAATCCCTGAAAAAGAAAAAATATATATAAGATTGAAAGCAATCTAAATATGAAAAAGAAAAAAGAAAAAGAACAAGTGAGGAGAAGCTTGAGGAGATGTCTAATCAAAAATTGGCTTCACTTGAAATATCTTAAAGAAAGAGACTTAATTACATATTTTTTACTTAAGTTATGTATAAGCATCCTTACTAGTAAAGTTATCATGAAAATCTTTTTCTTGTAAATTGTCTGCATGTTCTTAATATGACAAATTGCAATTATTTTTTTGAAATATATAAGAGAAGAGATTTCTTAACACTTAATTATTAAATATTTTACATATTTTGGTTTTAGCCTAAGTTATTAAAAAAAAGCTTTTTAAGTTTCATTATTCTATTTATAAAATGAACAGTTATAGAAGTCTTAAAGAAAAATTTTCTCCATAGATTATTATTTTTAGTAGTAAAGAGTTACTTGAGGACAAGCAACGTTTAAGTTTGGGGGAATTGATCTACCTTAAAATTACCTAAAATTTTATTTCATTTTTAACTAATATTTTAAGGAAATTACGCTTTAATGAAAGGTATTTCTTATGTTTTTGGTTGCAGGTACAAGAAAATGATTTTATGAAGAAAATAATAAAAAATGGAGTAAAAGGAGCAAAAATGAGTTACGTGAAGAAAAGAAGAAAAAAGGGCTGATTTTGGTGCTTAGGAGCCAGAGTCTATAGGGGAATTTATTAAATTCTTGGACAGTTTTGCGGCGGTTATTGATGACTCAGAATAAATCTAGAAGTCTCTGGACAAATTCTCATATGTTATAAACAAGATATAATGAATTTAGACACAGGGAATCAATTCTTCAACGAAAAGGTGCGACTCAAAACCTGAAGGGATGCGCCCATTCGCGCAGGAAACTGGTGCCTAAGCGCCACAGTTAATTTCTAGAATATTCATTGAATGTGGACGAATTCTGAAGAGGTGCCTGAAGCAACCCCTGATCATTTTCAAAGCTCTATAAATCGAGGATGATTCTACAACAGAAGTGTGGTTATGGGAAGTGTGTAGGTGTTGTAAGAGTGAAAGAGGTGTGTATTCTCATTTAGTTAAAGAGTGTGGAGTGTTATTTACTTTATTTTAGTGAGAGTTTAAAGTGTTTTAGTATGATTGCTGGAGTTGGAGTCTTGTACAAGTCAGTCGGAGTTAGAGAAACTTCAAAGGATTGTTTGGATATCTTTCCAGATAAGTATTTATAACTTGGTTCATAAGTTTTATTCTTTCAATTCGAATTATATAAATATGGTTTGTGGTGTGAATCCTATGCTTTTTGAGTAGTCGTCTTTTCTTTCTCTCTTTGAATATGAAATGATTTAGTTAAGGATTTAATTTAGTTTTGAGAACTTTTCTTTTCTTCTTCCATAATTTGTGATGATACTTTACCTGATCTTTATTTACACTACAAATTGGCCTCTTGTATTGTTCAAATCTGTGGAGAATTTTTAAGATCTGACCGTGGGCTAAAAGTGCTTAACTTGTATGTATCACATTTCTCTTGGAAATGTAGATGGTAAATCCTTGAAGGGGGAGGTGCGAATAGATAGGGAGATAATCTTTGAAGTGCGTATAATTGAATATGCTCTAAGAGTGACAGACTAAATTCTATCAATTTGGTTTAAGAAGAGGTGACAGGTCACTAGTAGGCCCGACAATAGGCACCCTTGGGGGAATCTAGAAGTGAGAGCCTAGAATTCTTCCTTACTTCTAATAATACATCCTGATCCAATCTTCAAAAACTAGCCAATGTTCTTTATGCCTGGATCAAAGGGTAAAGAATATATATGCTCTTATTTGTCACAATACCTCATTCTCAAAGTTCTTAAGCTAATTTAGATGTTTACTAATCATGAAATATTTCGTATGGGGAAAAAATTTTTTTTTATTGTGTTAAAGCATTTAAATTACGTTCTTAGTTACAATTGCTACTTAAGTAACTTGCATATTTTTACTTTTAGTTCATTAGCTTTTTAATAGATTTTCTTCTTTCTTTCTTAATTTTACTTAGCTTTCCCCGTGGGATTGATATCTGGGTTTTTAAAAAGAAAGCCCTATATTACTTGAAATGATACGTATACTTGCGTAGTACCCCTAGTGTACGATTTATATTTATTTATAAAATTTTTAATCTTTAATTATCATACATTAGCCGCTTAATCTGATTTGGGGTCAAATTTGGCCATAATTTTATAAGCTATTTTACTTGCGAAATTGCGATCGGGTCAGTATGCATATGTGATACACACGAGATTGACTTTACGTTGATTAAAGACAATGAATAACCCTTTGTATCTACTGAGTTCTCTGAGACCACATAACTGCATAAAACTTTAGTTAATTACTTACGTTATCAAATTTTACTATTGTTATGTCTAAGGGTATGTTTTTCATAAGCCTTTAGAAAAGATGAGCTCTACTGTGGACTTCAATATTCCCTGCTCATTTCACATCAGTCACTAAGCTACAGGAGATAGTTTTACAGGTGCCCACGGAGAATCACGGAAAAGTGTGACTATTTTTGGCGGGCAGATGGGCTTAAAAATTCCACCGACAACAGTAATCAAGCATGGAGAGCATCCTTAGAGGATGGCTTAGCTGGTGACATACGCCGCTTGCATTTTAAAAATAATATTATCAAATTATTAATTATAATTTTAATAGTCATTTACTTAATTTTGGTTGTCTTACTGTTCACTATTTAGTGAGATGTCTATCTTTATTCTGTAAAATTCCGCATTGGATATTTACTTTTAAAATATAGAATATACTGATAAGAATAGTTTTGTTGCAAACAATATTACTGTACAAGAATAGAATGATCATTTGTTCAGAAACAGTTGCAGCACATCTATTTTCAAACGGCAAAAAACAAATAGACGATCGAATTATTTGCAGATAACTTCACGCAACGATTTATCATTAAGTCTGCAATGCTCCAAACAGTACTCGTAGTCTCGATACATATGAAAAATCTTTTTTAAGACCAATAGCTCACTTTTTGAGTTGTGATCCCAAATATTAATCATGGTATGCTAAGGATTTCGGTTCAATTTTTCTCTTATTTTTATTTTTATTTTATTTTATTTTTAACAATATGCTTATTTGTTGTATTTTTTATATTTTTATATTATTGTTTCTAAAAATAAAATATAATGTTTCTAAAATATTCAAAATGATTTTTAAGTGTGTTGAATCTTTTTTAAAACAATCCTATCTTAATCATTTATGTCAAATATATTTTATTTCACATGTAAACATAAAAGAAGATAAATAGAAAACATGAATAAAAGTGGCCCTAAAAAGCCCCAAAGGCATTTTCTTCTTCCAAGTAATAGACAGCCATAAATCGCATTTTCTTCTTCCAAGTAAAAAGAATTTTGCAGCTTGCAACGACTAAAAATATTTTGTATTTTTATTACATCTTAATGTTATATTGTCATAGCGTGTGTATATAAATATATATATTATACTAAAGCTCTCGTTATTCTGTTACATTATCCGGGCCTAATCAGAAAAAGCGGTGGGCATGGAATATATTCCCCATAAGTTTCATATTCTACATATAATTGTATAAAAGGATATTAAAGTAAAGCATAATGGATCCCACTTCCATCTTCCAGCATGCACAATTGCCACCCTTCCTGTCTCAACTTTCTATAGATCATATATAAGAAATTACAATCAAAATATTCAGATATATTTTTTACTTCAAATAAAATTAATTCTATTAAATTCATTCAGAAAATCTTATGTTAATTCGCTTTCTCTTGATTTCATATAAAACCTCTAAATGTTACAATGATGGTTATTTTGACAAGATATGAAAGATTTGGATGGTATAAATGTAAAAGATAAGAGTTTGGTTGTTAGATATGTAAATAGATAGGATTGTTTTGGATGGTATATGAGTGTATTAAATGATTTACATATGTAACACTAAAGAAAACCCGTGGCATAACACAAATTTTCTTCGTTATATATATATATATATATATATATATATATATATATATATATATATATATTAACACCCCACCATCATCTCCACAACCTCAACAAGCCATCCCTTCTCCCCATCTCTCAAATGGAGAAGAAGGAATCCAGAAGCGGCCCCTCCATGTGCGAGAAGTTCATCAGCGCTTTCTCTCCTGCCATGAAACCGCTTAGCCGCCTCAGCATGAAGAAGCAAGAGCTTCAGGCCCCTAAGGAAACCATTGCCGACACTTTCACAGAAGATGGCCGGCAAGTTAATATACAAAAGTTGGATCTGGCAGCTCCACCGCCCGCGGCTATGAAGAAACCGAGGAGGAACAAAAGCCTGAATGAAAGAGCGGAGGAGTATATTGCTCGTACTAGGATGAAGCTCAGGAGTGGCTCTGCCCTCGGTAAACATCACGCTTAATATATAGTATGTATTGTTATAGTATGTATATGTTAAGATTAATTGGATTGAGGATTTTGATTTGTTGAGACATGAGGGGACATGTCATGCCATGTTGTTGTTTGTGTGTTTTGAGTAAGGGTGATTGGTTAATCTTTCATCAAGGATAAGATGGGATATGTATTTCATTTGTTATGGAGGCGTTAGAAAAACGTCGTATATTCCTGTTGTTCGATAATCTTTTATATTTGAATAATTTTTTTTTGTATTGGGTTATTATGTTAATGTCTGAAATAAATTTCGTGAACAACATTCAGAAACCTTCTTATTTTTGTCATAATCATGATAAAGTCGTAAGCAATTTAACATAGATTTTGTTTAAGAAAATGTTTTTTTGTTATTTCATTGACTAAAAGAAAAAAAAATAGTGTAAATTATGAATTTGATAACCATTATTTTGAATGTCACTATTAGAATAATATGCTATTGCCTATTAGTTTGATTGTGGGTACTAAAATGTTAGATCCAATTAGTCACTCTAAATGTGTGTTTGTTCTTCGAATAAAAGTGATTGCATTTAAATTCTTAACAACAAAATATTTTATTTTAATAGCCATATTTAGAATGGCAGTAACTACTTAATTAATATTAATAATCACATTCAAAATAACAAGATTGTGGAAACACGATTCACATTCAAAACAACAAATTGTGGAAACACGATTTAATAAATATTTTGATTATTTAATATACTTTTAATTATGCAAGTGATATTTTCAATAATTATAAATTTGAAAATTGATATCATAAGATATAATTGTTATATATATATATATATATATATATATATATATATATATATATATATATATATATATATATATATATATATACATTGTTAAGAAGTTATATTACAAAATAATTATTCCTCCGAGAAATTATAAGAAATTAATTATTTCCTTAGATTTGAAGTTATATCTTTACTTTCATATTATTTGCTTTTTATTGCCTTTCCTATCGTGAGATTCATGTAAGGGTTGTTTATAACCCCTTTCATATAAATGAATACATTTCGCTTAATTTCGTATTATTCTGAATTTCAACATGGTATCGGAACTAGATTCCCTATTCTACTCGCCGATCCTCCTTCAAGAGCTACCAAGCTCCCTTTCTGCCGCTTTTTGTAGGGAGGGATGCTTTCTCTTCCCAATCCTACTTGTTGTCCCAAAACTGTCCACACAACAACTAGTCCCCACGGGCAGCCCTCCTAATCAATCAACGCAAGCTGTCTAATTCCCTTCGGGGTAGCAGAAGGCGTCTTCTTTATGGGTAGTTGGAGGGCCAAATTCTCCCGCCGTCGGCACAGCAATCATCGGGCTAGCCTTGCAGAAAAACGAGACAATTTGAGCATTCCTTCTTGCTGCTGTAGATGACGAGCAACACCACCCTGGTGAGCTCCCAGATCTCGCCTACGATCTGTCTTTTCATAGTTCCATCCTTTATCGATCTCACTTCTCCGTCTGGTCCACTCTTGGTTGCACGAGGCCCTCCATAACCGCCATTTTCTCTGGTTTTGAATTCTTCTTCTCTAGTCCCAAACTCAGGGAGAAGACCGAGGAGTTAAAGGAGAGACTGAGGAAGCTTGCGGATTTGATGGAGAGGAAGGAATAAGATGAACTTAAGAAGGATATCGCTCAAAGGAAGGAAGTAGCGGAGCTCTTTTCTTCCTATAAAGATCAGATAGGATTTGGTCTGTATGTTGTGGTGGTGTTGTTCACTGTCTATTTATTTGTATTTGCTCCTTTTAGAGCCCTGTTGAACCACGACGCTGCGATAAATGCTGTTGGTGGCATCCTAGGAATGGTGCTTTTATCCCTTACTACCTCCCTTAGGTTTTATGGCGCACTAAACGTGGATGTGGCTGAGTTCTACACTAACCTTGTTCTGTACTCACAAATCCACTTCATGATTCATTTTACGTGCCTGTTATCTCAGTTGAGAAAGCTTATCAAGGGCAACTCTCTATTGCTGAAATCACCAATAGTGCCTTTAAGCCATCCTTCATGATGGCCAAGTGTAATCCTCGCCATGGCAAGTACTTGGTTTGTTGTTTCATGCATGTAGGACTTGTGGTGCCAAAGGATATGAATGATGTTGTTGCCACCATCAAGACCAAGTACACCATCAATTTTGTTGACTGGTGCCCGACTGACTTTAAGAGTGAAATTACTTGCTAGCCTCCTACTGTTGTTCCTGATGGCGACCTTGCCAAGGTGCAGAGGGCTGTTAACATGATAGCTAACTCCAATAATGTTTCAGAGGTGTTATCTCATATGGATCATAAGTTTGATCTTATGTATTCGAAGCGTGCCTTTGTGCATTGGTATGTTGGTGAGGGTTATATCGATTCGTCCCTACTGCCCAAAAGTCTTTCCCTGCCACTGAAACTCTCTTTGCAGTTAGAGGTATCTCGTTGCATGCCCACCTCAGTGTAAAGCCTCCTCCTTTAGAGATTTTCGTGCAGTAAGGCCCACCGGCGAAGTTTTTTTTGCATCTAGCCCTCCAGAGCAATTTCCTCAACTTGGTCCACCAGATTTCTTCCCGCACTCTAGATCTTTTTTCTGCATCAGATCCTCCAGAATTTTTCTTGCAACATTATCTATAGGAGTTTTTCATCTACCTACAAATGTTATAGGAACTGCAGTCAAATACAATCTTAGCTATCTACTTCCCTGCAAAATCCCCTCTAACATTTCTTGTAGGAGCTTTTCGTCTACCTACAGACACTGCAGGAGTTGAAACCATTTTTGTTTTCTTCCCTATGAACTCTCCTAAAACATTACCTGTATATGGATTCCATTTATCTATAGATACTGCAGGACAAAGTCTTTTTAACCATGTTCAAACTCATTTATTTTTTCAAATCCAAGTTGAACATGATTTTTAACCATGTTCCAACTTTGGCAGAGGGTATGTTATGAATTAGCTTGATTATTGAGTTTAAATTAATTAGATTTAAAGATATAAATCTATGGTTATATGCTTAACCAAATGTTAAAATTTTATTTAATTTTTACAGAAAAAAATAATGGCATTTTGTAGAGAATTAAAATTTATTTTGAAATGCTATTTGGATCGGCCAACTCAATGTAATTGAAACTGTTCACCAGTGGAACTAGCAATTCACATTGGTTTGATGTGGAAATATTGTTCGAGCTTAATCCGAACTCGCTGCTATGTCCAGTCTGATTTTTAAGACTTACAAAATGGTAATAATTACTTGCTTAGACTTCTTTTTGAGTCGAAAACTTGAATAATTTATTTTAATTTAAAAGTTATGCAAAGTAATTTAAAATCCTAGGATATAGATATTAAATGATCAAAAATATGTAAAAATAATTATGTATATGTGCATAAATATTTTATTATTATGTGTTTTCTATGGTGTTTAAATTTAATGTTGTGCAGGAATTTACAAGGCAACAAGCTCGAAAGAAATGTCAAAGTTGTGTAGAAATGTTACTATAATAGGAAATATAATAATGTCAGGGCACCACTGTCATGGTATCGGGGCGCCACTGTTGTAGTGTCGGAGCCCTTGGCCTTAATTGAACGCATTTTATCGATTTCAACATACATTTTTATTGAAATTGGACAAAAGGGTCTCTTGATAATAAAGATAAACAAATAAAAAAATAAAAGTGATTCCAAAACTCAATTAACTCAATTTGAATAAAAATGTATCTGTCAACATAAGAATTGGGACAGATAAAAAATAAAACATTTTATTTATTTGGTTAAAAAGTTAGTTACATTTAAATTCTAATTAGATAAGATGTATTTTATAAATTGGTGCTTGGCTAGGACCAAACCCTTCATAACCAACCTCCTATACAACATTTGACTGTCGGGCATAAATCGGTTCACTCGGCAAACTTCAAATTCGGGTCTCAACACAAAAAGCACATTCCCGGAGTTCGGAAACTTCTCAACGAAGATTGACTGCCTCCCCTTGCAGTTCCTCTAGCACCACACAAAGATCATTTTCCCATCGAGTTAAGTCAACCTCCACTTCATCTAGTGGGCAAGTTAAGATTCATAAGGACATCCAACATCCCTTAGATAATTTTCCCGGGTCTCTACCAGATCGGCTAGTGCGGCTGACCACACTTGGGGGAAGAGGAGCACCAAAAAAGTTGGATTTCAGCTAGACCAATCATCGACAAGCCCCCGATCTCAGTATTCTAGTCTACAATAAACAATAATTAGCGAGAAAGAATGAAAAATCCAATTACATGGAAAATGAATGAAATTATGTAACCAAGATCATGTCCACCTCGGACTAGGTAGCTCCGCCTACATCTAATGATGAGAAGTCATCACTCGATACCTTCTCGTTGAATAAATGATCACTGCCACTGACTTTTGGTACTTTAGTTGGTACAAAAACGCTCGTAATTGTCGATTGAACCCAAACTCTAGCAGGTGTCTTCTTTGACTGACTGACTACTGAGCCATCCAACTCCTACCACAAAGTTGAACCTTCTTTAGAGTATCCCAGATTGAGTCGGACAACTCCTCTACCTCCACTCGCTTAGAGGGTTTTGACTTATGAGCCAACTTCTTCTTCTTCAGCTCACCTTCAGGTTGGTGTTGTCTTACGTCAAAGGCAGCCAACATCCTAGATGAATAGGATCAACATGTGTTGAGGATTACAAAGTAGGCAATTGAATTGAACAAATTATGAAGTGGCTTCAAAGAGGATAGATAAATCAATAAAAAAGGGACCACAGGTGTAGCATCAATTTGAAGTGAGCCCAAACTCTTTCGAATGGATTTGTAAAAAATAAACTCCAAGATGTGAGAAAATAATCCACAAATACTGAAATAATGGAACATTCATTAACAATATTAAAGTTAAGAATTCATTTATTAGATAAATTCATCAATGATAGATTTAGATGTTCGTTCTCATTGAATGTCCCTAAAATAATTCCAAGAATTTTATTAAATGATGAGCATAAACCAAGAATTGATCGACAAAGGAGACTGAACCCTATTATGAAAGAAGTAGTTAAAAGAGAGATTTTAAAATGGTTAGATGTTAGAATTATATATCCTATTTCGGACAGTACTTGGGTAAGTCCAATTCATTGTGTTCTTAAGAAAGGAGGAGTAACTGTTGAAGAAAATGAAAATAATGATTTATACCTATCAGACAAGTTACTGGATGGCGTATTTGTATTGATTATAGAAAATTAAATGCCGCCATTAGAAACGATCACTTTCCTCTTCCTTTTCTAGATCAAATGTTGTATAGACTTGTTGGACACAAGTACTACTGTTTTCTGGATGGATATACTGGTTACCATCAAATTCCTATTGCTCCTGAGGATCAAAAGAAAACAACATTTACTAGTCCTTATACAACTTTTGCTTTTCGAAGTATGCCTTTCGGATTATGTAATGCACCTGCGACATTCCAGAGATGTATGACGTCTATATTTAGTAAGTTAATTGATAATGGAATAGAAGTATTTATGGATGATTTCTCTGTATTTGAAACATCATTTGACGCATGCTTAAATCACATTGAAAAAATTTTGGAGCTGTGCGAAAGAACTAATTTAGTTCTACATTGGGAGAAATGACAATTTATTGTTGCAATTTATTTCGGAAAATGGCATGGAAGTAGAACCTGCAAAAATTCAATTTATAGCTAAATTACCACCTCCTACTACAGTGAGAGGGGTAAGAACTTTTCTTGGACATTCTGGTTTTTACAGACGTTATATTAAAGATCTTTCAAAAATTACCAAACCTCTATGCCAACTTTTAGAAAAGGAAAAGAAATTTGAATTTAGTGAAGACTGCTTAAATGCCTTTGAGTTATTTAAGGAAAAACTAATCACAACACCTGTAATAGTTTCACCTGACTGAGAGAAACCATTTAAATTAATGTGTGATGCTAGTGATTATACTATTGGAGCTGTTCTTCGTCAAAGTTATGATAAGATTTTTAAAGTTATATACTATGCTAGTAGAACTCTTAATGATGTTCAAATTAACAATACAGTTACTGAAAAAGAGTTACTGGTTATTGTGTATGCTTTTGACAAATTCAGATCTTATTTAATTGGGACTAAATGTTTTGTGCATACTGATCGTTCTGCTATTAAATATCTGATGCAAAAGAAGGATACTAAACCAAGATTAATTAGATGGATACTTTTGATGCAAGAATTTGATTTTGTGGTAATTGATAGAAAGGTAACTGATAATCAAATTGCTGATCATTTGTCGAGATTAGAATATAATGAATTATCTGACACTGACAATTAAATAACAGACAATTTCTCTGATGAACAACTTTATAATATTAATGAGTGGAAAATATCTTGGTATGCTGATATAGTTAACTATATAGTGAGCATTATTTTGCCATCTATGCTAACACTACAGCAACAGAATAAATTCATTCATGATGCAAAAGCATATTTTTGGGATGAACCATATTTATATAAGAAATGTAATAATCTTATTATTAGGAGATGTGTGCCTTATGAAGAAACTGAACTGATTATTCAAAAATGTCATGATTCTGAATTTGAAGGACATTTGGGATTGACAAAACTGTGCAAAAAATTTTGCAAGCTGGATTTTATTGGCCTACTCACTTTAGAGATGTTTACAGATATATCAAAACTTGTGATAGATGCCAACGAGTAGGTAATATATCTAGAAGAAATGAAATGCCTCTGAATTTCATGTTAGAAGTTGAGATTTTTGATGTTTGGGGATTAGATTTCATGAGACCATTTATTCCTTCATTTGAGAACTTGTATATTTTGATTATAGTTGATTATATATCAAAGTGGATTGAAGCAAAAGCTTTACCTCGTTGTGATGCTAAAAGTGTTTCAAGATTCTTAATGAAAAACATTTTCACAAGATACAAAATGTCGAGAATAATTATCACTGACGAAGGATCCCATTTAGGAATAAATATATTCAAAGATTAGCATAAAAGTTTAATATTATTCATAGATTCTCTACTACTTATCATCCTCAAACTAGTGGATTAACTGAAGTTTCTAATCGTGAGATTAAACAAATTTGAGAAAAGACTGTAAACCCTAGTAGATTAGATTGGTCTGCGAGACTGAATACTGTATTATAGGCATACATGATTGCTTATAGAACTCCTGTTGGTATGACTCCTTACAGACTCATTTTGGAAAGACTTGCACGTACTAGTAGAATTGGAGCATAAAGCATATTGGGCGATTAAAGAATTCAATTATAATTTGAAAAATGCTAGTGAGAAGAGATTATTACAATTGAATGAATTAGAAGAATTAAGAAATGAATCTTATGATAACGACATAATTTATAAGGAAAAAACTGTAGCTAAGGCATGATCAGAAGATTAATCAGAATAACTTTGAACTAGGATAAAACGTTTTACTTTATAATACAAGGCTAAAATTATTTCCTGGAAAATTGAAGTCTCATTGGTTAGGACCCTTTCCTGTGACTCAAGTTTATACATATGGAGCTGTTGAAATTGAAGATCCGAAGACTGGGAATAGATTTAAAGTAAATGGGCATAGATTAAAACCTTATTTTAAGGGTAAAAGACCGAACTTTAAAGAGGTTTTAATGCTCTGTCAACCTGAATAACACCTGAATAGGTCGGGCTGACGACGTTAAATCAAGCGCTTTATGGGAGGCAACCCATAGTATCTTTATTTGTTTGAGTGTTTGTTTGAATTTATCATTAGTTTGTAGTAATATTGAACTCTACTACTTGTATTTGCCCTCTGATTATCATGAATTTAGATCCATGGAGAAAATTTGAAACGTATTTGACCACTGCAATTTTGTGCAAAATTTTGCCTAGGGCGCCGACGGCATGCTCGACGCTGCCGACGGTGGGTTTTTCTCAAGGGCTCTGGCATTTAATTGCACAAAGCTCGCCAACGGTGCCATCGAGGCCGCCGAGAGCAAGATCAGAGGGTGGACGGTTTATGGAGTTCAAAATGACGGTTTTTAGCGATTTTAGGCGAATTTATTTCCTATAAACTTCTACGGACGGTTCCTAAACTCTCTATTTCCCAAAAACGAATGGAAACTCCCTTGAATTCTTCTCTAATGGCTTCCAATTCAATAGATCACCCTATATTTTGAGTGTTCAACCGGAGAAAGTTCGTCAGTGCCGAGGCACAATGACTTTTCAACAAGGTGATGTCAAAGAGGAGGCTAATCAAAGAAAGAGGTTTTGTGAATCGAGGATTAAACAATCCTTCAACTGCAACTGAAGAAATGATCGTGCGGCGAAGATGGAAAGTATTTTGCTATACTACTGCCGGAGTAGTCGTTCCTGTGGTAAAGGACTTTTACGCCAATTTGAATGGAATCAACCAAGGAAGTGTCTTTGTGCTAGGTAGGTGGATAACTTTTAATTCTAGACGTATTAATGAATTGTACATGCTTGAGAATGTTCCTATCTGCCATTATTCCAATTTTGTGCCGATGAGAGATAAGATGAATGAAATCTACCAATATTTGACGGACGAAACTGAAGACTGGAAAGTTAGAGAAAAAGGATATGTCAGTTTTTCTGCTACACTTTTAAATCCTGTTTCGAAACATTAGCACTTTTTCATATCTGTAAAGTTATTACCGATGATGAAAATCAATAAAGCTACCAAAGAGAGTGCTATATTGAATTACTTCATTCAAATGAGATGGCCAATTGATTTTGGATCAATTATTGTGATGTCTGTTTTTGACCTGATCGTTCAAGGATCATCTCAAGGGCTTGGACATCCTTCAATAATTTTCTCAATATGCAGTCTGTTTCAAGTATCATACGAGATTTGGGAAAATGTACTACTACCTTGGAAACCTTTAGACCCAACCAGAATGTTCCCAGCCAATGATGAAGAGAATGATATGGGTGTGATTATGGATCAATCATCGCAAAACTCTATTCCAATTTGACCTCTAGTAGCAGAAAAGACACTGATAATCTTACACAGAATCAAGAATCTGGAGAATCAGGTACAAAATTTAATGAATTCAATTAACAATATCTCTGATTTCTTTGATCATATCGATTGGAGGATGAAAGAACATTTTGATCATACTGGGCATTTTGAAGCAAGTTTGATACGCTTAATGAGAATGATGGGATGGATTGAAGAAGATTCAACTGAAGAATTTCCATTCTGACCTTTCTATAATATGTTCGTCTATGTTTAAGCAATGGGTGATATCAGAGGAGAAACTAGCACTGATTCAGAATAGTAGTGGAATTGTTTTACTATATTTCTTTCTTTATGTTGAACTTGATTTGAACTATGTTTGCTTGTTTGCTTTGGATTGTTTGCTTTTTAATCTCAGTATAGTTGAGATTATGTTTGAAATATTTATTTTCAGCATTTAGAGTGTTGTTGCTTGGATTGCGATGCTGATTAGATGAATTTAGGTTTGAAAAAAAACACCTAGCTTGTGTGTTATGTAATGTGTATTGTATCACTTGGATTTAATATATGATTGTGAAGTTTTGTTGTGTGTATGTTTATTTGTATTAATACATCACTTAATCACTTAAAATATATGATTAAAATGATCGAACGGATGACGTCGAGGATTAAAATAGATCAAAATCGCAAAAATAAGAAAAATGATCAAAATTTAAGAATCCCACCGACGGGGCGCTCGAGGCTGCCGACGGTGTGTTTTTTCCGAGGCTATTAAAATTAAATTCATTGGATCCCGCCGACAGTGCGAACGACCCCGCCGACGAAGAGATCCCAAAAATCACCTTTTAACCGCGATTTTGACTAGTCAACCGCCACTATTCATCGTCTTCTTCCCTTATTTACATAAAATTTTGACCTAGGGCTTGGGAGATCTTGGTTTTGGAGCGATTTCAACTCATTTTAACACCGGATTTCATCTTCCCTCGGTAAGAGCTTCCCTCCTATGTAAAACTTTTTTATTTTCACCATGAATTTTGTTCCACATTGAGAAATTTCAAAAAAATTGAAAATGTGGAGAAAATAGTTGGAAGAAATTCATGGAACTTGATTTAGATTACTTTAAGTCACCTTTGGAAGCCATTGTATTATAATTTCGATAAATCAAAATATGGCTCCTCGTCAAAAGAGGCAACTTGAATTCGATAAGGCTTGATTTATAAATGCTAAAGCTCAATCATGATACACTTCAATCTTCCAAGGAAAGAAGTGTATTCAAGATCGAGTTTTTGAAAATCTTGGAGGAGAGGTGGAATGTGTTATTAGAGAAAGAAAATGGGAGAACTTCTGTTACTCTACTAACAAAGCTGCTGTTGAATTTGTGAAATAGTTTTATTCCAATCTGACTCAACTTGAGGACGAGCCTGTAAAAGTAAGAGGATTTTTTATTGGTTTTAATGCTGCCCGCATTAATTCTTTTTACTAGCTTCACATTTTTATTCTAGTGAGTATGAAACATTTGGAGCTATGGATGGTCCGTTAAACGATGTTATTGACTTTCTCACTGATGGGAAAGAGACTTGGAAAATTAAACAGTGTGAACAGATTAACTTTCCTCTTTCTATGATGGATGTCACAGCTAAGGCATGACATTATTTCATTTGTTCTACTCTGCTACCTACTTATCACTATAGTGAAGTATCAAGAGATAGAGCTATTTTGAATTTCTGTATTTAGAACAATAGAAGTATAAATGTGGGTAATATAATTTATAAGAATATTTTGGCCACGACAAAGCGTGAATCAAGTGGATATTTAGGACATCCTAGCCTAATTTATGCACTTTGCCAATTATCTGGAGTGGAAGCTAGAGATGATGAAGAATGGGTGTACCCTATGAAACCCATTAGTAAAGCTAATTTGAAGACTTATGAATCCCACGATGAATGAAGATCTGGAAGTAGGAGTAAAACACCTTCTTCTAGTAGAGACATTCCATCTACTAGTTATGACCCTCCTGCCTCTAGCTCCCATACTCTTTATGATTTGATGAATGAAATGACCCTGCAGCAGAAAAGTTTTGAGAAGTTTGATGAAAAGACTTGAGAGAATAGATCAAAGGATTGAAGGATTAGAGCGGAGACACGATCATGAAAGCGAGTATCTTCAACGACATTCTGGTTTTGAGATTGCTTATTATGATGCTCAGGCTAGATACTACAGAGGTGAGCCTGATGTTATTTTTCCTGAATGCCCCCATTATACTCACTATCAGCCCAATCCACCTGCTGACCAGGAAGATGAAGACTTAGCATGGGATTTTGATGTATGATCTTGAAATATGTGATGTGATGTATGTGTTTGTTTTGTTGTAGTGTTTTTATTTTGTTATTTGTATTCTGTGTACTGTAGTATTTTCTGAGATGTGTATTTGGTTTTGAAGTTTGTATTTTATTTCTGGATAGATTGTGTTGCATAGATTTTAATTGTAATTGTGAACTTTAAGTTAAAATAGTAGATTTTGTGTTCTGTGTTGTAAAATGCAAATGTTATTTTGTATTGTACTATGTAGTTAATTGTTGTTATTAAATGTTTTATTTTATATACTTGTTTTAAAATTTCATTACCCCAACAAATTCTCTAAATTGTTATATGTGTAGAAAATTTTCTAATATTACAGTTCAGTTGAAGTTAAAATTTTTTGAGAAAAACCTGCAAAATTTTAGAGAATAGAAAACGCCTAAAGTACAAAAGCATGATTTATATTTAGAATTTTTCTTTCCACCCGTATTATTTCTATTATTGAAAACCTTAAGTTTGGGGGGGGGACTATTAACTATTATGTGTTCTAAATTAAAATATTTTCAAAATTTATAAATATGATTTTTTTGATAAAATTTAATTCGGTTAATTATATTTAGATTTTAATCTAAATTATATTGTAGAACATTCAAAGAAATATTTTTGTTAATGAAAATTAATTTTGTAGGTTAAGATATTTAGTATAAGAGGATAATAATTTAATTAACTATTTAAAGTAAATAAAACTATATTTTGAAATAATAAGAATTTTAGGAATTTACTTGAGAAAGAAAAGATTGGGACTCAATGATGTAAAAACTATGAATTACATATAAGGTAAAGAATGTTTTAAGTTTCAAATTTAGGAAAAAAAGAGTGAAGTTCAAAATTATTAGCAGGCTATCCAGATATTGTAATCCTCACTTGAAAAAGAAAAAGAAAAAGAAAGGATTGAAAAACAATCGCTAAAAAGAAAAGAAAAATATGTATAGGATTGAAAAACAATCCAAAAGAAAAAAAATAGAAAAAAAAAGTAAGTGAGGAGAAGCTTGAGGAGATGTCTTATCAAAAATTAGCTTCACTTGAATTAACCTAAAGGGAAAACTAAATACATTTCTGAACTTATATTTATGGACTAGCTTCTTTACTAGTAGTGTCCTCATAAATTTTCTATAATCTGAATATTCTAACTGAATTAATATTGCAACATATAGTCATTCAGGAAATGAATAGAAGACTAGAACTCTTAGACTTGATGACTAGATAGTCTTACATCTGCAGAGTTAATCTAATTACTTGAAAATCTTTCTAAGAATTCTTACTATGATATTTATTTAAATCAAAATTATAATGTTTCTGAATTAAAACTTTACCGCAATGAATCATAACTTTTATGTAGTACTAAAGATTACTTGAGGACAAGTAACAGTTAAGTTTGGGGGATTTTGACCCACTGAAAATATGTTAAAACTTTCATGCCTATTTTATATTAATTTTGATGATATTGCACTTTAAAGAAGGATATTTTTGATGATTTATTGCAGATATGATGGTTTATGGACCTTGGAGCAAAAAATGCAAGAAGGAGTGAATTTGGAGCAAAAATGACAAAAAATATGAAAATTTGATATAGGGCGCCGACAACGAGCTCGACGGCACCGACGGTGGAATTTTCCCAAGAGTTTAGAAAATATATTACAATGAAGCCCGGTGAAGACAAGATCGAGGCTGCCGACAACGGGGTTTATGAAAAAGAGTCCAAGGCTAAGTATTCTAGAAGGCCATCGACGAAGAGCTCGAGGCCGCCGACAGTGAGAAAATCGTTTCTCTCACAAGGTACATTGAATGTGGACCATTTTTGAAGGGATGCTTAGGAAACTCTTGGAAACTCATCAACTACTTTAAAAGAAACAATTTGGGGCCGAAATTGGTGTCCACTAGAGAGTCAAGTGTGTGTGTCTAGTGAGTCCAAAGGGTTTCTAGAGTGTTAGTTAGTGTCTTGTTGTCCTTAATGTTTTGGATAGTGAGTTCAGTTAGTGGTATTTGTGAGGGATTCTTCGAAAGATTGTAAGAGTGGAAGGGAAGTGAGAGATTTCTTCCTCCTTGCCATTTCGAAGGAGAATTCTGCGTACTGTAAAGAAAGGAAGAGATCTAGAGGAACTTCAAGGAGTTTTCTTAGGGAGGAATTTAAGATAAGTTTATTTACTTATTTTAGTTTGGAGAACTTTTCTTTTATATATGAAATCCAAGTTTTATTGTATCTTCTCTATGAAATCTGAGTATTTTTTTTGTCTTTCCTTGTTTTGACATTTTTGTGAAATGGTGATTTGAATTAGTGTGCCAAGAAAATTTTAAAAGAAGTTGTGATAATCTTTTCGCTTCAATCTTAATTTACTTTCAATCTGGCCAATTTATTAGTTAAAATATGTTGAGTTAACAACTAAAGTGAAAATTACATCCGAGATTCAGAGAGGTCAAAGTCCTTGAAAGTAGGGTGCAAATAAATAGGAAAATAAAATTATTTGGGCGTAGAATTGGAGATTTTAGAGTGAGAGACTAAAATCCTCAATTCAGTCCTATCGTTTGGGTGCTGAGGTGTAGATGTTAGCCCTCAAGCAAGGGGAACGTGGGAGCTCTGATGTGAGAGCCGGTATCCTCCCACACCTAGCCGCAAATTCAGTAACCAAGCAAAGGATTAGTCAATGTTCTTTATGCCTGGACCAAAGGGTAAAGAATATGTATACTCTTATTTGGAGCAACACAGTTTTAAACTAATTCTAATTATTCATTCACTTAAATTTCTTAATAAAGGAGAAGGATTCTTGCTTATATATTTGAACTTCACTTTATTAGTAGAATTAGTTAACTGTTAGTAGAACTAGTTTATTAAAATTTAATCTTATTTTACATTGCATATTAGTGAAGATAGGCAATTTTGATTTTCAAGTTGTGATTCTGAATTAGTTTCTATAATCCTAGTTCATAGCCTCTAAAATATTCCCTATGAGATCGATATACAGGACTCCACTAGAGCCCTGTATTACATGAGAGATACGTATACTTGCGTTGATAAGAGTAACTATGCAATTATTGAATATTTTTATATACTTCTATATATCTTCTTGCAATATTAAAATTACGCTAAGTACGCGGAGCGGTTCACAAGTTTAACTGTTTCAAAAATATTCGACCTCAACTCTAAATTGAATTGAAAGTTTGATTTGGCTTAAATGAAGAGCCAAATTGATCTTGAATTTTATACTAAATATTTTACTAACGATCATCTATTGAATGAGTGTAAAATGAGAGAAGAAGATTAAGGTCCTGTTTGAGGCAGCAGTTTTATAGAAGCGCGTACACAAAATGTGATGCCTCACCTTTGGTTTCAACGGAGTGATGGATTTTATGAAGCCAAAAGAACGTGGTCGCAGGTTCGACTCTGTGACATGCTTTCATTTGTATTGTGTTGACGCGGTTACCCCTCCTCTCCTGTGATCATTTCTCTCATGTGTCTTGCCCCTAGAAGTCCCTCCTCTCTCGCGATCCTCTCTCTCGCGTCTTGCCCGAGTGACCCTCTCCTCTCCTCTCTTTCTCTCTCTCTCTCTCTCTCTTGCAATTCTCAAGGCCAGTATTGTGACTCTCTCGTTGAGTTATTCTCTCTCTTTTATATCTCCTCTGCCAATCTGTTTGGATCTCTTGATCAGTGTGAGGTGTTGCACCTTCGTGTGATGCTCTATGCGGTGATTCCTCTCTGTGTTGGTTCCTATGTATTGTGGTTTCCTTGTGCAGTGATTCCTCTTCGTGTTGGGAAATCCCTACCTTAGCTATTCCATTGTCTTTGATTTTGGAAATGTGTATGTATTTGATGCTTTCTTGGTTTCTTTTGTGTGGTGCTTCCACTTGGTGTTGGTGTGGTTCTTTAAGCTCGAAAATTTTGTGTTTTTTTTATTTGTCTAATGCTTATGACCCCATTGCTTCTCAGTTGAAGTTTGATTTTGAGATTTTTTGGGATCCCTCATGCAATGGCTTTGGATTTTTTTGTATTTTCGATGTGGCAAAGCTTATGACTCATTGTTTTTTGCTTGATGATAAAATTTGGGATTTTTGGGGATCCCACATGCAATGGCTTGGCTTTTTTATTATTTTGATTTGGTAAATGCTTTTGCTTACTCCTTTATGTTCTTGAATTATGGTATACTACGTGCTAGTTTTGAATGCATGTGTAATGGTGGATTATGGTTTTATTTTTGTTCAGTCACTGTATAATTGGTTGATGTTGGATTATGTTGTTGATGTGGTGGTTGTGGGTGTGGAAGTGTTTGTGTTGAAGGACCAGGAGGTGGTGGTGAACGTGGAGGCGGAGGTTGTGGTGTGGGGTGATGGGTGTGCGAATGTGTATGTGTTCATGTGTGGTTAAGGTGGTGGTGGTGGTGGTTGGTTTGTGGTTGTGAATATATTGGTGATGGTGGATGTGTTTGCGAGTGGTTAAGGAGATGCTGGTGTGGTTATGTTTTTTGTTAATGGATGTGTAGAGGAGGTGATGGTGGAGGTGTTGGTGTGTTTGTGTGTGGTTAAGGAGGTGTTGGTGTGGTTGTGTAGAGGAGGTGATTGTGTGGTTGTGTTTGTGTTAGTGGATGTGTTTAGGTGTTTTTAGGTGTTGGTGTGTGGAGGTAGTACTGTTGTGGATGTGTTATGTGTGTGGAGGCGATCGCATTGCTAGTGAGAGTGGAGAGGGTGGACGACCTTTTTCACAAGTGGAGAATGATGTTACCAAGACCTGCACATAAGATGAGGAAGGTTCAAGCGAGATTGCAGAGTTGAGAGAAAGAATTGCATATCCGATATTTGGAGGGTAATTGGAGGGAATGTTAGTTTTATTTCTATTTATTGTAATAGTTTTTAAAGATGTCCACTATTTATTGTATCAGTACTTTATACAGTTCATGTATTTTTCTTTTTTTTTATGCACTTGATATTTACAATATTAGTTTTTTATGCTAGTTGTATGTGTTTTATTTCCTTTTACATTTTTTTTCTTTTGGTGAGTTTTGTAGGCCTATGATGAGACGTTACACCTTATGTGTTCTTCTAGATGGGTTATATGTCGCTTCACATGTGAGATCCTAATGAAAGAAACTAATTCCGCTTTTTTTTGTGCTAAAATTTTTAAGATTCTTCTGGATTTTCTTTTTGATGGTATGTGATCCACCTTAAAATTACCTAAAATTTTATATCATTTTTAACTAATATTTTAAGGTTATTACGCTTTAATGAAAGGTATTTCTTATATTTTTGGTTGCAGGTACAAGAAAATGATTTTATAAGAAAAATAATCAAAAGAGGAGTAAAAGGAGCAAAGATGATTCAAGTGAAGAAAAGAAGAAAAAAGGGTTGATTCTGGTGCCTAGGCGCCAGATCTGGTGCCCAGGCGCCAGACTCAGCAGGGTAATCTAGAGAATTCATGGACAGTTTTGTTACGGTTATTGATGACTCAGAAGTAATCTAGAAGTCTCTGGACAAATTTTTATATGTTATAAACAATATACAATGAATATAGACACATGGAATCAGTTATTCAACGAAGAGGTGCGACTCAAAACCTGAAGGGACATATCCATTCGCGCAGGAAACTATCACCTAGGCGCCACAGTTAATTTCTAGAATATTCATTGAATATGGACGAATTTTGAAGAGGTGCATTAAGCAACCCCTGGTCATTTTCGAAGCTCTATAAATAGAGGATGATTCTACAGCAAAAGTGTGGTTGTGGGGAGTGTGTCGGTGTTGTAAGAGTGAAAGAGGTTTGTATTCTCATTTAGTTAAAGAGTGTGGAGTGTTATTTACTTTACTTTACTGAGAGTTTAGAGTGTTTTAGTGTGATTGCTGGAGTTGGCGTCTTGTAAAAGTAAGTCGGAGTTAGTGAAACTTTAAAGGATTTCTTGGATATCATTCTAGATAAGTATTTATAACTTAGTTCTTAAGTTTTGTACTTTGAATTTGAATTATATAAATATAGTTTGTTGTGTGAATTCTATGCTTTCTGAGTAATATTATTCTCTTTCTCCCTATGAATATGAATGATTTAGTTAAGGATTTAATTTTATTTTGAGATATTGCTTTTCTTCTTCCATAATTTGTGATTACACTTTACATGATCTTCATTTACACTAAAAATTGAATATGCTTTTTGAGTGACAGACTAAATTCTATCAATTTGGTTTAAGAAGAGGTGACGGGTCACTAGTAGGCCCGACCATAGACACCCTTGGGGGAATTCAAAAGTGAGAGCCTAGAATTCATCCTTACTACAAATAATACATCATGATCTAATCTTCAAAAACAGCCAATGGTCTTTATGCTTGGATCAAATGGTAAATAATATGTATGCTCCTATTTGTCACGATACCTCATCTGTACGATTTATATTTATAAAAACTTTAATCTTTAATTATCGTACATTAGCCGCTTAATCTGATTTGGGGTCAAGTTTGGTCATAACTTTATAAGCTATTTTACTTGCGTAATTGCGGTCGAGTCAGTATGCATATGTGAGACACACAAAATTTTCTTTATGTTGATTAAATACAATCAATAACCCTACTTTTATAAGGTTCGTTGTCTTTTTGTTCTAACATATTCGTTGGTTTATATACTGAGTTCTCTGAGACCACATAAAAGCATAAAACTTTAATTAATTACTTATGTTATCAATTTTACTAGTGTTATGTCTAAGGATATGTTTTCTTAAGTCTTTAGGAAAGATGAGCTCGAGGATATCCAGAGGATTGCACTACTACTGTGGAATTCAATATTCCCTGATCACTTCACATCAGTCACAAAGCTACGGGAGACTGTTTTACAGGTGCCCACGGAGAAACACAGAAAACTGTGACTATTTTTGGCAGGCAGATGGGCTTAAAGATTCCACCGGCGATAGTGATCGGGCATGGAGAGCATCCCTAGAGAATGGCTTAGCTGGTCATATGTCGCTTGCATTTTAAAAATAATATTATCATTTTATTAATTGTTGTTTTAATAGTCATTTACTTAATTTTGGTTGTCCTACTACTCACTATTTAGTGAGATGTCTATCTTTATTCGGTAAAATTCTCAGACTGGATATTTGCTTTTAAAATATAGAATATACTGATTTGAACAATTATGTTGCAAACGACATTATTATACAAGAACAACATGATGATTTGTTTAGAAACAGTTGCAGCACATCTATTTTCAAACGAAAAAAAACAAATAGAAAGTTAGCTTATTCACATTAGCTTCTACGCAGCAGTTTATTATTAAGCTTAATAAGATGAATAGAAAATATAAATAAAATTGGTCCTAAAAAGCCCCTAAGGCATTGCTTGGTTTTAATGATATACAAAGAAAGTAAATGAAATTAAAATTATCATAATAAAAATGGAAAAAGAAAAATTCTAATGATCTTATTTTCACACAAAGAAAGCAAAACGAAGTAATTATATTTTTTTTAAATGTATTTTATTTCTGTTAAACAACCAAAGAACTATTTATAACTTTTAGTTTGTGTCTAACAAAATTCGACGAAGACCATCTACAGCATTATTGTATAAGAACAGAATATCAGTATCAGTAGTTTTTATTTGTAACAAAATAATTAAGTTATTCTGTATTTTTATTACATCTTAATGATATATTGTCATAGCGTAAGCGTGTGCATATAAATATATATATTATTCTAAAGCTCTCGTTATTCTGTTACTTTATCCGGGCCTAATCAGAAAAAGCGGTGGGCATCGAATATATTCCCCATAAGTTTCATATTCTACATATAATTGTATAAAAAGAGATTAAAGTAAAGCATAATGGATCCCACTTCCATCTTCCAGCATTCACACTTGCCACCCTTCCTTTCTCAACTTTCTATAGATCATATATAAGAGATTACAATCAAAATATTTTTTTGATATATTTTTTACTTCAAATAAAATTAATTCTATTAGATTCATTCATAAAATCTTATTTTTATTCGCTTTCTCATGATATCATATAAAACCTCTAAATGTTAAAATGGTGGTTATTTTGATGAGATATGAAAGATGTGGATGGCATAAATGTAAAAGACAAAAGTTTGGTTGTTAGATATGTAAATAGATAGGATTGTTTTGAATGGTATATAAGCGTGTTAAATGATTTACATATGTAACAACTAAAGAAAACACGTGACATATAAAATTAAAAGAAATTAACGCATATAACTAAGAGTAGCATAACACAAATTTTCTTCATTATATATATGTATAATAACACCCTACCATCATCTCCACAACCTCAACAAGCCATCCCTTCTCCCCATCTCTCAAATGGGGAAGAAGGAATTCAAAAGAGGGCCCCCCATGTGCTAGAAGTTCATCAGCGCTTTCTCTCCTGCCATGAAACCGCTTAGCTGTCTCAGCATGAAGACGCGAGAGCTTCAGCCCCCTAACAACATCGATAAAAGGCAAAGGTTGAATATGGTAGCTCCACCGCCCGCGGCCGTGGAGAAACCGGGGAGGAACAAAAGCCTGAATGAAAGAGCTGAGGAGTTTATTGCCCGTACTAGGATGAAGATCAGAAGTTGCTGTGCGCTTGGTAAACCTCACACTTAATATATAGTATGTATTTTTATAGTATGTATATGCTAAGATTAAACGGATTGAGGGTTTTGATTTGTTCAGACATGAGGGGGCATGTCATGCCATGTTGTTGTTTGTGTGATTTAAGTAAGAGTGATTGGCTAATCTTTCATCAAGGATGAGATGAGATATGTATTTCGTTTGTTATGGAGGCGTTGGAAAATGCCATACGTTCATGTTGTTCGATAATCTTTTATTTTTGGATAATTTTCATTTTTTGTATTTGGTTTGTATGTTAATGTTTGAAATAAATTTCGTGAACAATATTCAGTAACCTTCTTACTTTTGTTATTAAGTAATTTTATTGGCACTTTTCTAATAATTTCATGTGTTAGGAACAAGCAAAAGTGCTAAATCTTGATAAAGTCATAAGCAATTTAACATAGATCTTGTTTAAGAAAATGTTTTTTTTCTTATTTCATTGGCTCAAAATAAAATTAGTGTAAATTATAAATCTGATAACCATTATTTTGAATGCCATTATTAGAATAATATACTTTTGCATATTAGTTTGATTGTGGGTACTAAAATGTTAGATCCAATTAGTCAATCTAAATGTTTGTTTGTTCTTCGAATCAAAATGATTGCATTTAAATTCTTAACAACAAAATATTTTATTTTAGTAGCCATATTTAGAATGGCAGTAACTACTTATTTAATATTAATAATCACATTCAAAACAACAAGATTGTGGAAACACGATTCACTATTGAACTGAAGAAGAGAAGGTTGATTTAATAAATATTTTGATTATTTAATAATATTTAAATTGTGCAAGTGATATTTTCAATAATTATAAATTTGAAATTTTATATTATAAGATGTAATTGTTATATATATATATATATATATATATATATATATATATATATATATATATATTGTTAAGAAGTTATATTACCAAATAATTATTCCTCTGATAAATTATGAGGAATTAATTATTTTCTTAGATATGAAGTTATATCTTTACTTTCATATTATTTACTTTTTATTGTATTTTCTATTGTGGGATTCATGTAATGGTTATTTATAACCTCTTTCATATAAATGAATACATTTCGCTTAATTTTGTATTATTTTGAATTTCAACATGGTATCAGAACTAGATTCCCTATTCTACTCGCCGGTCCTCCTTCCAGAGCCACCAGGCTCCCTTTCTGTCGCTCTTTGTAGGGAGAGATGCTTTCTCTTCCCAACCCTACTTGCTGTCCCAAAACTGTCCACACAATAACTAGTCCCCACGAGCAGCACCCCTCTGATCAATCAATGCAAGCTATATAGTTCCCTTCAGGGCAGCAGAAGACGTCTTCTTTATGGATGGTTGGAGCACTAAATTCTCCTGTCATCGGTACAACAATCATCGGGCTAGCCTTGCATAAAAATGAGATAATTCGAGCATTCCTTCTTGCTGCTGTTGATGACGAGCAACACCACCCTTATGAGCTTCGAGATCTCACCACTGATCTGTCTTCTCATAGTTCCATCCTTTATTGATCCCACTGCTCCGTCTGGTCCACTCTTGGTGGCATGAGGCCCTCCAGAACCGCCATGTTCTCCGGTTCTGAATTCCTCTTCTCTAGTCCCAAACTTAGGGAGAAGAGCGACGAGTTAAAGAAGAGACTGAGGAAGCTTGCGAATTTGATGGAAAGGAAGGAATACGATGAACTTGAGAAGGATATCGCTCAAAGTGAGGAAGTAGCGGAGCTCTTTTTTTCCTATTAAGATCATATAGGATTTGGCTTGTACGTTCTGGTGGTTTTGTTCACTGTCTATTTATTTGGATTTTCTCTTTTTAGAGCTCTATTCAACCACAGAACTGTGATGAATGTGGTTTGTGGCATCCTAGCAATGGTGCTTTTATCCCTTACTGCCTCCCTTAAGTTTGATGGCGCATTGAACGTGGATGTGACTGAGTTCTACACTAACCTTGTTCCGTACTCACGAATCCACTTCATGATTCATTTTACGTTCCTGTTATCTCAGTTGGGAAAGCCTATCAAGAGCAACTCTCTGATGCTGAAATCACCAACAGTGCCATTAAGCCATCATCCACGATGGCCAAGTGTGATCCTCGCCATGGCAAGTACTTGGTTTGCTGTTTCATGTGTCGAGGAGTTGTGGTGCCCAAGGATATGAATGATGTTGTTGCCACCATCAAGATCAAATACTCCATCAATTTTGTTGATTGGTGCCCGACTGACTTAAAGCGTGAAATTACTTGCCAGCCACCTCCTGTTGTTCCTGGTGGTGACCTTGCTAAGGTGCAGAGGGCTGTTTACATGATAGCTAACTCCAATAATGTTTCAGAGGTGTTCTCTCGTATGGATCATAAGGTTGATCTTATGTATTAGAAGCGTGCCTTTGTGCGTTGGTATGTTGGTGTGAGTTCTATCGATTCTTCCCTACTGCCCAAAAATCCTTCCTTGCCACCGAAACTCTCTTTGCAGTTGGAGGTATCCCGTTGCATGCCCTCCTCAGTGTAAAGACTCCTCCTTCAGAGCTTTTCATGCAGCAAGGCCCACCGACGAAGTTTTTTATACATCTGGCCCTTCAGAGCTTTTTCCTCAAGCTAGTCCTCCACCAGAATTCTTCCTGCACTCCGGATCTTTTTTCTGCATCAGGTCCTCTAGAAATTTTCTTGCAGCATTATCTATAGGAGTTTTTCGTCTATCTACAAATGTTGCAGGAACTGCAGTAAAAGACAATCTCAGCTATCTACTTCCCTGTAAAATCCCCTGCAGTATTACCTGTAGGATTCTTCCATCTACTTACAAACACTACAGAAATTGCAGTCAAAGACAATCACATTTGTCTACTTCCCTGTAAACTACCCTGCAGCATTAATTGTAAGAGCTTTTCGTCTACTTATATACACTACAGAAGTTGCAACCGTTGTTGTTTTCTTCCCTACAAACTCCCCTACAACATTACCTGTATGTGCATTCCATCTATCTACAGATACTGCAGGACAAAGTCTTCAAGTTCAAGCTCATTTATTTTTTGAAATCCAAGTTGAACACGATTTTCAACCATGTTTCAACTTCGGTGGTGGGCATGTTATGAATTAGCTTAATTATTGAGTTTAAATTAATTAGATTTAAAGATATAAATCTATGGTTATATGGTTAACCAAATGTTAAAATTTAATTTAATTTTTATAGAAAAAATTATGCCATTTTATAGAGAATTAAAATTTATTTTGAAATGCTATTTGGATCGGCCAACTCAATGTAATTGAAACGGTTCACCAGTGGAACTAGCAATTCACATTGGTTTGATGTGAAAATATTGTTCGAGCTTAACCCGAACTCGCTGTTATGTCCAGTCTGATTTTTAAGACTTACAAAATGGTAATAATTACTTGCTTGGACTTCTTTTTGACTCGAAACCTTGAATAATTTATTTTAATTTAAAAGTTAAGTAAAGTAATTTAAGATCCTATGATATAGATATTAAACGATCAAAAATATGTAAAAATAATTACGTATATGTGCATATATATTTTATTATTATGTGTTTTCTATGGTGTTTTTATTTAATGTTGTGCAGGAATTTACAAGGCAATAAGCTTGAAAGAAATGTCAAAGTTGTGTAGCAATGTTACCATAATAGGAACTATAATAATGTCGGGGCATCACCGTCATATTATCGGGGTGCCACTGTTGTAGTGTCGGAGCCCTTGGCCTTAATTTAATGCATTTTATCGATTTCAACGTACATTTTTATTGAAATTGGATAAAAGGGGCTCTTGATAATAAAGATAAATAAATGAAAAAATAGAAGTAATTCCAAAACTCAATTCACTGAATTTGAATAAAAATGTATTTGTCAACATAAGAATTGGGACAGATAAAAAATAAAATATTTTATTTATTTCGTTAAAAACTTAGTTACATTCAAATTCTAATTAGATAAGAGGTATTTTATAAATTTTTCCTTGGCTAGGACCAAACCCTTCCAAACCAGCCTCTTATACAACATTTGATTGTCGAGCTTAAATTGGTTAGCTCGGCAAACTTCAAAATTGGGTCTCAACACAAAAAACACATTCTCGGTGTTTTGAAACTTCTCGACGAAGATTGACTGCCCCCCCTTGCATTTCCTCTAGCACCATACAAAGATCCTTTTCCCACTGAGTTAAGTCAACCTCCACTTCATCCAGTGGGAAAGTTAAGATTCATAAGGACATCCAACATCCCGTAGATAATTTTCTCGGGTCTCTACCAGATCGGCTAGTGCGGTTGACCACACTTGGCGGAAGAGGAGCACCAAAAAAGTTGGATTTTAACTACACCAATCATCGACAAGCCCCCGATCTGAGTGTCCTACTCAACAATAAACAATAATTAGTGAGAAAGAATGAAAAATCCAATTACATGGAAAATGAATGAAATTATGTACCCAAGATCATGTCCACCTCGGACTAGGTAGCTCCGCCTAGATCTAATGATGAGAAGTCATCAGTCGATACCTTCTCGCTGACTAAATGATCACTCCCACCGACTTTTGGTACATTAGTTGGTACAAAAACGCTCACAGTTGAACCCAAACTCTAGCAGGAGTCTTATTTGACCGATTGACTATTGAGCCATCCAACTCCTACCACAGAGTTGAACCTTCTTTGGAGTATCCCAGATTGAGTCGGATAACTCCTCTACCTCCACTCGCTTAGAGGGTTTTGAATTATGAGCCAAGTTCTTCTTCTTAAGCTCACCTTCAGGTTGGTGTTGTCTTACTCCAAGGGCAGCCAACATCTTAGATGAATAGGATCAACATGTGTTGAGGATTACAAAGTAGGCAGTTGTGCGACTTATTTTTAGGTTGTGTGGTATTTTGAAAAGGGGTCGCCAAACAGAAATTGTCTGCGAATTTTAAATTTAATTTAAATTTAAATATATATATATATATATATATAGTTTTAGAAAGAAGCATTTGATTTTGAAAATAATTTTAAGTTTGAAAATTAAAGATATGAAATCAAACCGATCTCACATCCCAAATAGTTTATATAAACGAGCACCGCATCACAAACCGTGTATCTATTCCGAAGAATAGACACACTGCTTGATGATAGGGCTCGATTAAATAAACTAGAAGATTTGTGACATCCGTTTGGTCTACGAACCAATTTTATAAGCCGACAAGTTCCCCTGCTTAATATAAATGTATTAAACAGGGTTTATATTACATGGGTTCTTAAAGTTCCCTATAAGGGCAAGTCCCTATAGTTAATTACATCTTAAATGTCCGAAGACACTTAAGAAAACTCTCGATAATAATCAGTGGTTTTGCTCTCAAGAATTTCAAAGTTTAAGGTTTTCAAAGGATTGGATTTTGGAAATTTCAAAAGGGATTAGCTCAAATTTGGAACAATTAATTTTAAGAGTCCAATGGAAGAGAAGTAGGAGAAGCTGAGGATCCAAGAGGAATCTTGGCAACTTTCCAAACTATCCTATTGTTTGGCTTCAATTTGGGAATTTATTTAATGTTTCAATCTTGCCAATTTTAATTAATTTAGGACTTATATTAGTATGACATAATCATACGGATAGCCTGGAAGATGTGAGGGTTTGTGCCGTATCGAACGACTACCTCGGAGTCCTAAGACCGGTTAGGGCTTAATTTACATAATATGATTATGCAAATGCCTAACAAAAGTTTGAGGATTTATGTCGCACTAGGTAAACTACATCGAAATCTTATGGCTTTGTTATTTAATTCTAAGAAAGGTTCTGTTGAAGAAGGCACAAGTTTTGCTGATGACGATGGTCGTGCTGCCCACATGCTCCAAGCTCCTTGTTGTTGTAGAGGTTTAGTTTTACAAGGTGAAAATCAGGAGATGAGAGTAGTGTTTTGGTTTAGAGATCTTAAAATCCAAATGTCTTTAATGTTTTATTAGGAGAATCTTGAAGTTTATTATAACAACACCGGTTAAGATCCCACGGTTCCATCATTCCGGCACCGTTATTTTTATCTGATTCACTTGATTCAGATGAATTTGCTAAACTCAACTGAATGAGTTCCACACTTTCATTTAGACCGTTGGAAATCTCGTTAGCAACACGTAGGTTACATCATCCGAGGTATTCCTTATCATCCAACAAGATGTTTTAATTTAGTTGTAGTTGTAGTTTTGTGTTCTGTTTGTGATTAGATTTTGAGCTATTTTATATTTTGAAATGTTGTGGCGGTGAATTTTATCTTGTTGTGACTTTTAATTTAATTTTGGGTTTTAGTTTTATGTCTATCCTAAAGGTTTTAGTTTTCATGCAACAATTTTGTTTAACATGCAAGAAGAGTAAAGTGCAGCTCATATAAATAAATTGCAATAAAGTAAATTGCAATAAAATAAAAGCGTATCTTGGAGGGTCTTCTCGTCATTCCAAGTCGCACTTAAAACACATATTAAGACATTTAAATATTTATAACAAGTACCTAGGTAAAGCTAAGGGAAAGGTTCTGGTTGTCTACCAAATTCCTAATCCTATTGCTAGTCATCTCCTATAACATCTAGGTTCTTGTATTTTGTTTAAGGATGATTTTCTTCATCAAAGAACAATTAAATTCAATTGTTCTTCTAGAACATCCCATCATATTGAGGAAGTGTTTAGGACGAGCCTAAACATCTTTTCAATATTTTTGGGATTATTTTAAGTCCAAATGAGTTTTATTGCACATGTGAATTAATCATCCCAAAATTTAGTTTAGTTTCTTGCTCAGTGAATTAGGATGTTTAATTATCCTATAAGTGAAGTGACATTTCACTTGATGCTTTACTTAAGGGTTATGATAATGAAATGTCAGCTAATTTTTATTTATGAAAATAAAATATTTTAAAATTTAAATTTAATGTAATAGGTAAAGTATTTTTTTATTTTTAAAATGATGATATATTTTTATTTTTGAAAATAACGAGGCCAGATAGATCTCATATGTCAAATAGTTTAAATAGTTGAGCACGATACTAGAAGTGACACATCATCCCGAAAGATAAGTGTACTACTTGTTAGTAGGCTTAATTATCTAAACTTAAAAGCTTATGACTCTATTTTGGTCTGCGTATTTTATAGCTGACAAATTCCCCTGTCTAATACACAGATAAGACAGGGTTTAGATTAATTTGAGTTCTTAATTCCCTATAGGGGCAAGCCCCTATAGTTAATTACATCTTAAGCAACCGAAGTCACCTAAGAAAACTCTCGATAAAGATCATGGGGTTCGTCTTTAAGAATATCAACGTTCAAGTTTGCATGATTGGTTGTAGAAAAATCAAAGGGAATGGTTCAATATGGAACATTTATTTTCATAATCCAACGGAATGAAGAGTAGGAGATGTCGATGATACTGAAGGAACTTCAGTGACATCTCAAACTATTCTATAGTTAGACTTTATATCTTTGAAAGGGAAATTGTGTTTATGTTTCAATCTTGCAAATTATTTAGATAATTTAGGATTTATATTTACATGTCATATGTAAATGACCCAAAAATATGAGAGGATTTATGTCGTGCCAAACGACAACCTCGGAATCCTAAACAGTTTAGGACTTATATAGTACGATATGCAATCGTACTAAGTCCTAAAAGAAAAGTGTGAGGATTTATGTCGTATCAAACGACGACCTCGGCGTCTTATGGGTGTTATTTAAATCTACGACAGTCTGATTGAATATCATTCATTCGTCCTCTGTCGTTCGATCCACTGCATGAAGTTGAATCGTCACTTGACTATGTCGTCGTCTCGTATCGAGGAAAGAAATAAAGAGGAAAGACAGGAAAAGAGAAAATTATGCCTCGAACGGCCTATCCTAGGGGTATGTATAAATATGCAAAAGAAGAAGTGACTAAAGTAGACATGTGTAATACAGAAAAAATCATGCCCTAAATGGCCTATCTTAGGGTCATATGTAAGTATGCAAGAGACATAAGAATTAAAAGCATGAATATGGGTAAGTATGTGCAATAATGAAAAGTAAAGGACTGCACTACAATATATAGTAAATAAAGTAAACGAGTTATGCAGTAAAAAAAAAAGTGTACCTGGCCAACTTTGTTGGTGCCCCGAAGGCAAACTAATAACTACAAGTGTCTGTATAGTTAAGTTTAGTTAAAAACATATGAAAAATCAAAGTGGGGAATAAGAATTCTATTTGAGGATAGGCTCAGTCTATAGACTTCCTTTTATCACGATCCCACAGGCAACCCGAAGTATTGAAGTCTCTGTATCAATCTCAAATAAAGTCATCGGCAAATTACCCTAGAGTAGGCAATCCTAATCCCTACCATTTAATCGACGAGTGAACCAATGGGTAGTATCTGAACCTTAAAAGTGTAGCATCTGTGATTGTAGTATCTGAATTCTTATGAGTGTAATATCTGATGTGTAGTATCTGGATTCTTATGAGTGTAATATCTGATGTGTAGTATCTGGTGTGTGATGTGTGATGTGTAATGTGTAGTGTATTATATGATATTTAATATATGGTGTGTGTGTGTGTGTGTGTGATATTTAATATGTGGCGTGTGTATGTGATATTTAATATGATATTTTTGGTATAATGAGTTTGACAATTATATGTGTTATGTTTGATGTGATGTGTTTGATGTGTTGTATATGTTGAATTTGATTTGGTGTGCTAGTATAGTATCTGATGTCGTGCAAGTGCAGTGTTTGTTGCTGTGCAAGTGTAATATTTGTTGTCGTAGTATTCGTCATCGTATCGAGATAATACCGAGTGTTGTAAGATATCGTTGTTGGTTCACTAATTTCTTAAAGGTAGGAATTAGAACTACCCAAACCATAGGATAAAATGGGCATCTATAATTGGGTATTGATTTTATTTCATTTTGTTTCAGCTATAAAAGCATGATTATTAAAGTCTTATGCATCATTGCCTTAACCTCACTATTCCAACCTATATGCCCACTTTGATATTTCATAAATTACTCCAAGTGAAGAAGATCTTATTAATCAAACCAAAGAAGCAAAGTGTAAAAATTCCCATGATAAAGTTACATGCTAACTTTTTCTTCTATTTTAGCATCCATGTAATTTAATAGTTTTGTCACTTTTCATGATATTAAGACTTATACATATCATAAAATGACAAATTATCAAGCTACGACATTCAGAAGGAAATGATTCACAACATAAAGTGTTACTGCTGCAACTCTTCAATTCCTAACCACGGGACAATATAAAGTTGGCTGCAACTTTCGAAATAGTTCAGAGCAATAATAAAAAAAAATGCAGTCTCTTAAATATCCAATTCCACGATTTGGCTTCAACAATAGTCCCTTATGCAAACTTATGATTTTATCATTTCTCAGGAAATGAACAAACCCAAAATTGAGACTCGCATAAGATCCACACCTCCTCCATGAGGTCTACGTTATACATCTGCTTAGACAAGGTTCATTTTTTTTCTTAAGTTTTAGATGATAATATACATCAATGACTTAGATCCGAGGAACAAATATAGCATTACTCAGCCAGGATAAATAAAATCTCAATAACATTTTTGTAACAGATGATAGCAGTGAAGGCTATTACAATCAAGTACTCTTATGTTCATTAATGCATAATTAGTGACACATTATTGGGTTGAAGATAAATAATCTTGATTTAGGAACTCTAAAAAAAATAATCCATAAAACTGAACTCAATATTTAATATTTGAGAGAAGACAAAGAACTTTTAAGCCATAATCCGCAAGTAGGGGTGTAAACGAACCGAACACGAACGAACAGAGCTAGTGTTCATGTTTGAAATGTTCGAACACATCACTGTTCGTGTTTAGTTCGTTTGCTTATGGAACAAACACGAGCTTCCTGGCGAACCGAACACGAACTGTTCGCGAATAATGAGCTTTTTGATGCAGCCCTAGCTTTGATAGGATACTTCCTCTAAATGAAGTAAATTGATCGGTATTCCGTACACATCGGTAACCCATACTTCCTCAAAATGAAGCAAACCGAATAAGGCGTTGAGGGTTTTGATTAGGGTTTTATTTTAATATATAAGTATAAGTATATTAATTATAATATTATAATATTTGTATTAATATAATTAATACTATATTATTATTATTGTTATTAATAATTTATCATATATTATAATTTATAGAAGTTTAATTATTTAAAATATGATAAATTTTTATAATATATAATTATTTTTAAAATAACATAAATTTTTTTATATATAATTATTTTAAATTATTTTATATTTCGAACAATAACGAACCGAACACGAACGAATACATCACTGTTCGTGTTTGGTTCGTTTAAAAAACCGAACAAAAAAATTTGTTCGTGTTCGTCTCGATTGCTTATCGAACGAATCGAACACGAACTTTTTGGCGAACCGAACAAGAACTTTTCTCGAACAATGAGCTTTTTTCACAGCCCTATCTGTAGGTCCCTTTTTTCTTTTAATTCAAATTTAATTGAAACTTCAATTTATTCCAGGCATGCTATCAGGGAAAACATCCAGAAATTCTATTTTTTTTTTTAGAAGAACTAAAACATCTCAAATATGAGAGCAAATAATTGATAGAATAAAGGAAGGCTAAAATACCACAAAATAATAAACATAAAAAAAAACTTTTAATCACCACCACTCAATTTCTACATATACAAGATTTATGAGTGATAACTGATTAATACCATATATACATGTCTTTCCAATCAAGTAAAATAATTGTTTATCACCAAGTTCAGCAATACTAGAATTTAAATGGTTTAGAATTTAAATGTGATAACTGATTAATGACACATTCTATCAGAAGACAAAACTTATACATCTGCGAGTTTCAGCATTTTAAAAAAAATCTCACAACATAAGCTTATTCCAGCTAGACTTCACAAGGAGATTCATAATTCTATAAAAAAATTAAAAGCAGAATTCTTATGGTATGAAACTTGCCATAGCTAAACTGCAAAAGAGATGAGAATTGTAATATTCTTAACCCAATTAATCACTAAATCAGAAGTGAGAGAAATTGGATACCACGAGACAAAGTTCTAGAATGAAGCAAAATTTCACAAAAATTTTACGCACCCAAAACTTTCTCCAAGATGAGGTAATATCAGATAAAACACCATATATATATATATATATATATATATATATATATATATATATATATATATATATATATATATATATATATATATTCCAACCAAAAGTTTCCATAAACTTAAGTTTGGGAAGGATTTAACAAATTCGAGTATTCCATATTAAAGAAAATATCTCCACAATCTTCAAGAAATGGAACTTATTCCATATTAAAGAAAATATCTCCACAATCTTCAAGAAATGGAACTTATACCTCCATTGATCTTGAATCAAACTAAAAAAAATGAATATCTCCAGAAAAAGAAACTATAAATCCATCAATTCATAACTTAAACTTCCATCTTTAATTCTCAATTAACAAAATAAGATTATAAAGAACTTTCAAAATGAAAGTAAACTTCATATTAGACGGCTAAAGAATGGAGAAAGGGGAGAAAGACTTACTTCCAGAAGCTATAATAACAAAATTTCTCAGATCGTAAGAAAGAAGCACCAACCCCAAATTCTTCTTCCAAGAAGTGAAAGAAAATAAAGAGCAGCTACGCAAATCCCCAAGTCGCACGAAAAAAAAACAGCCTCCGAAACAATTCCCCGAAGGGGTATTTATAGTCGAACGAAGGGGAAAGGCTTACCGGCGGTGAGAGACAAAACGGTGAGGAGAACACCACGATGAGCAAGAAAACCGGCCAAGATCAGCAAGAAGGAAGGTTACCAGACTCGTTTAGGTAGGAAAAACAGTTACAAGAACATTACCGGAAGTGATGACCGGCAGTGTGAGCCCGACAAGGAAGAAGGTAACCGGCTCGGAGAGGGGCGATTGGCTAGGGCTTCGTGTGAGTATCCCCCGTGAGGAAGAGGGGAGGCACGAATGGGGTGAGGCTAGGTTACGGGAGAAGGAGAGGCGTGCGGGGCATGTGTGCGTGAGTTTTTTTTTTATAAAGGAATTTTTTAATTTAATTTAATTTAATATCATTTAATCACTTAAATTCTTTAATTTGCGCACAATCCAATCCAGTTCAGAACCATATCAAATTATTTGTCCTTCCCGGCTAAAATCGACGTTCCGGATGCATCTGCGTGGTTCGTTTCGTCATCCGGGGTTTTACGGACAAGTTCGCCAACGGTCGCATCAATTTAAATCAAATTTGCGTTATGTGGCAAAATGGAATTATTTTGAGCCGACCGGAGCCATTTAACGAGCAAATCGATGATCGGTCTTCGCCTAAGCAAGAACCATAGTCAAACATATTGCTCATGGCAAAATGTCAAACGTCGCACGTAGTGGGGTCCGCCTATGGCTTTCAAATCCCTATAGGAACTCAACAAGAGTTTCAATACGTTGGCTTTTAATCGACTCAACTAGGTGTCGAGAATTTAGAGTCATCCATATGAGACTTCAAGGAGCGAGGAGATGGCTTGAATTTCTAAATATGGTGGGTCCCAGTCTAGTTCTCTAAGAGAGTCCAAAATAGGAAAATCCTAAGGCTATAAAGAGAGGGAAAAGAAAGACCTCAAAAATGAGGTCAACAAATGGACCCCCAATAGGTGTGGTGTGATGTACAAGCACGCCACGCCTATTGGCGTTGACCGAAATGATCAACCCAATCGCAAATGTATGTCCAAGTAACCATACTTGAAACAAATCAAAGATCGAATTATAGTTGAAGTGAAGCTCGTGCTGGGGATTAGCAGGTGTACCTTCAATTTATCGCTGTGAATTTGAATTTTTAAAATTTAAATATTGATTTCCAAAGTATGTGCAGAGAAAGGATTCAGAAGTATGGCTCTGATCCAGAGGATGTGCTGAGGAAAGATTAGGACAAAACCTATCCCAAAGCAATATAAATGTATGCTGAGAAGGAATAGGACTAAGCCTATCCAAACAAATATGTATAAACAATATGTATAAATAAAATGTATAAACAATATGTATAAATCATATGTATGCTCGATGGGAATCAAAATATATGTATTGACCCTGAGATGAGAACTGGAATATGAGTACCAGCCTTGGAATGAGAATCGAAATATGAGTACCGATCTCGAAAGATGGAAATCAGAATATATGTACTGACCCCGAGATGAGAACTGGAATATGGGTACCAACCTAATAATGAGAATCGAAATTTAGGTATCGATCTCGGAAGGATGAGAGTCAGAATTTAGGTACTGACCTCAGAAGGAGAGAACTGGAATAAAGATACCAGCCTCGGAATGAGAATCAGAATTTAGGTATCGATCTCGGAAAGATGAGAGTCAGAATTTAGGTACTGACCTCAGAAGGAGAGAACTGGAATATGGGTACTAGCTTCGGAATGAGAATCGGAATATGGGTACCGATCTCAAAAGATGGGAATCAGAATATAGGTACTGACCCCGAGATGAAATGTGATGTATTGTGTAAGTTATGTAGGAATGTGATGATTCGTGTGTAAATGTGTGGGAATTATGTAGAGATGTAGTGTTGAATATTGTGAGAATTATGAAATTTGTGGAATATATATATATATATATATATATATATATATATATATATATATATATATATGAATTAGTAAGAGTATGAAACAAAAATCATATTATTTTACTATTATTATTTTATTTAGGATTTTGTTATCTCAAAAATACTTTATTAGATATTTATTCATTTTTTTCAAGAATTATTATATTTCTTATTTTACACATCGTTCTTGCCTCTTAGCCTTTTCAAAATTGCGATAAACCAAATTTATTGGTTTTCGACAAACAATCACCCAAATTTGCTTTTAAACTGTCAAAAGAAATCTGATCATATTTGTTTGAAACTGAATATCATTTAATAGTGAATGAAATGCTGTCACATCAAATACAAAGCATGAAGAATATCTCTATCATCACACGGCAACAATCTGTACATATCTATATATTTCTTTTGCAATATCTTTGAATATCAAATCAAATCTGTGTATCAATCTGAACGTCCATCGTTGTCTATCACGTACTTGAACAGTAAGCTGTATAGAGACTAGTCTCACCTTCAGCATACATTGGAGAATCTAGAAAGATCCTTCCCATATATAAAGAGGTATGCTGACTTTAAACAACTTATAGTTCATACGGTCAAAGATTCTCTATTTCCGGATCAGATTTATAACGAAACGACATCTTGTCCTCATTCATCCTCCTGAGGGTGATTGAAATCCTCTGGTACGACACGTCAGGAATACAATGTTTTGCCACGTCGGCACCATTTCCTTTTAGGATTAATATCGAGCCCACTGGTAAAGGAATTTCAACTGGTCCCTGAAATTCTCCGTCTCCAACAATCTGAATTTCTGTACCAAACATAATATTGCATTCATTGACAAACGAGACAGTGCAGAAAGGTCTCCTGAAGTCATGGTGGTCAACATGTGGAGGAATACAATCACCCTCCTTATATATATTTATAATACAACTATTTGGAATGCAATCGGCATGCAGCACCCGCTAGACCACTATTCATCTGATCATCTGCTTTATGAATAACGGTAAAGGATTGACTTCAACATGGTGAATTATGCCAGGAGGATTACCTTCTCTATCTTTAGCGAAGTTGTAACAACACCCATACTGTATGGTGACTCGTCCCTTTCCACGTTTCTATTTTCTGGGCTCGGAGTAAGTTCTTCTTCTTAGGCATCCAGCTTGTCCCATTTCTTGCTCGAGGATAACACAATCCACAATTTCTTTTTGTTCTCGCTCAGAAAATACATCAGTGTATAATTCTAAGCCTTCCAGTATATTAGTGTATTTTCCTTGGAATCTTTGAAAATGTTTGAAATTCTGCTTTCTTACTCTTTGATACTTTTATAATTCATGTTCCGGAATAATTTGCAATCTGCGTGGCCTATCCACAAACTGCGGCACGTATGGCACAACTTCCATATTCTTTTTCTCGATCCCCTTCTTCTGAAGAGTAGGTTTCGGTACAGTTTTCTCTGGCTTTGGTAGGATTACCTCAACGGGTCGACTTGGAATTTTTTCTTTCAGTGCGGCCGCCATCCTTTCGACAACAGCTTCATCTTCTCCTTGTTCTTTCATCTGTTCCAACATCTTGTGAATGCCTCGGTTCCGGTTCCTTTTCTGAGTGTGAGTAAGTGTTGCCTTACCTTCCAACTGATCGTTGATAGGGATAGCACCAACAAGCTCGCCTTCAGAGGTCTTCACCATTGAACTAATCTTGTTAGTTGTAGTATAATCTGCCTCAACCTCATTTATTTTCCTCTTTTTCCCAAAAGAACGTTGATCTTTGCTTTTGAATGTTATCATGGGTTTCTGACCACGGAATGCCTCCTGATTCACAATCGTCAAAGCTGAGCTTTCATACTCCAAATTCACTTGTTTGAAATCCAGATCGAACTCTATAATTGCTCCTTCTTCAATCTTCTCTTTGTTCAGGGCGAAACCAAGTCCATTCTTAAAGACAAAAATCAGCCTTCCTTCTGACATTTTCCTGCACAAACACAGGAAAACGGTCAGCATGTCAGGCCGGGCTAAGCAAGAACAATATGTATCAATCTGGAATATATCTATTTTAATTTATATATATATGTGTATATATACATATTTTATTTATTTATTTATAAATATAAGGCTTTTTAAGAAGATTGAAATTCATATGAAAGGAACGGGAATGATGATCAGATTACGTTTTAGAATATATGAATTCTATTATAGATTGAAAAGGAAAATTTTTATTCAACAATCTTATTTCAAATTTAAGTTCGGACCCAATTACAATTGAGGTGTCAGTGCTTCTAAGAATAAGACTTTATTTCTAAAGTTTACTCTTTTGAAACATCACGACGCATAATATTTCTTTTAGTAATGCCTATTAATAGGGAGCATAGGACTTTCCCCTTGACAGTTCACTAACTGGTATGATCCTCCAGAGTAAACTTTCTCCACTACAAATGAACCTTCCCAAATTGGTTCGAATTTTCCACCTATCTTGCGATGTGCAAGGATAGGTCTCTTGAGAACAAGTACAAGGTCACCAACTTTGAAAGTCCCGGGCGGATCGGCTTTATCATGTGCTTGAATCATTTTAACTTGATACAATTCCAAATTTTGTTGTGCTAATAGTCGTCTCCCTTCCAAATTTTCCAGCTCTTCCAGACGGAGTTTAGCATTTTCTTTAATAGTAATTTTGTTGGCAACAACAATTCTGAGAGACGGAAGTTGCACTTCTAAAGGAAGAACGGCTTCGGACCCGTACACGAGGGCATAAGAAGTAGACTGTGTTGGAGTTCTGAATGTTGTTCGGTAGGCCCATAAGGCTTCTAATAACTGCTCGTGCCAATTTCTCTTATTTTCATTTAGAGTTTTCTTTAGAATTTGGATGAGAGTCTTATTAAAAGCCTCGGCCAGGCCGTTTGCTCGAGGATAATATATTGTAGAGTAGCGCCAATCTATTCCATGCCTTCTGACAAAATTATTAATTTTTGTACTTTTGAATGCGGACCCATTATCCGAAATTATTCTGCGTGGTACGCCAAAACGATAGACGACTTGATTTTTGAAGAATTGCAACACATGATACGCTTTCACTTCTCTGAGCGGTACAACCTTTGCCCATTTTGAAAAGTAATCGGTAGCCACTAAGATAAATCGGTGTCCTTTTGAGGATGGAGGATCTATAGGACCCACCACATCTGTGCCCCAACACTCAAACAGCCACGACGCGACCGTCGGGTGGAGCACATTAGGGGGTTGGTGTAAGACCACTCCATGTATCGGACATTGATGGCAACTTTTGGCGATTTTTATACAGTCGGTCATCATCGCAGGCCAATAGTTCCTAACCTTTTGATTTTCATTTTCATTTTAGGACCTGACTGGTGAGCGCCACGAAGTCATGAATGTACCTCCTTCACGATTTCTTGAGCTTCCGCGCTGTTTAAGAATCTAAGCCACATTTGATCGAAGGATCTCCGATAAAGAACATTATCAATTAAAGCATATGACAGTGCTCTTTTCTTTATCTGATGAGCTCGCTGACTTATCATCCGGTAGTTTTCCAGCTCGTAAATATTCTATGAAGGGTTGACGCCAATCTTTTGTAATTTCAGTAACTGCCGCTATTATTTCTTCTTTATTTAATTTGTTTAACGTATCTGTATCGATTTGAGACAAAACTTGAAGTCCTTGCATGGTTATCTCAATAGAATCTTCCTGTAGACATGCAAATTCCTTAGCAAGTTTAGCTAGAGCATCTGCAAGAGCGTTTTCTCCTCTCGGAATTCTGTACAGTGTCACATTAGGAATTCGTTCTAACAACTTCATTATATAACAATGATACTGTTCCAACCTGGGCTTTAAAATTTTATACTGGCCAGCGACTTATTGAATTATTAATTGTGAATTTCCATAGATGTTGATGTCAGTTATATCTAAGAGTATTGCTAATTGTAATCCTGTTATCAGAGCTTCATATTCTGCCTCATTATTCGTACATGGCTCTGTTAAATGATAAGCATATTTCAACATTCCTCGTTCTGGTGTAATGAATATCAATCCAATCCCTGCCTTACCGGGTATTATCGTTTTTAGTTCTTTATTCTTTTGTGCTGAAGAGGCTCCATCAAAATACAATTCCCAACGTTGAGTATTGGAATCTTCCAAATTCATTATCTGTTCATCCGGTAGATCGTCATTAAGAAGAGAGTCAGCTGGTAATGGATGTGCCGCAAGAAAATTTGCTAAAATCTGTCCCTTTATAGCTCGAAGCGGAACAAAGGTAATGTCAAAATTGCAATAATATCATGGCCCATCTTGCTAACCTACCGGAAAGTGTCGGTCGAGCTATCAAATATTGCAACGGATTAAATTTTGAAATCAAATTGATCTTGTGAGAGAGCATGTAATGTCGGAGTTTCTGAACTGCGAAAATTAAAGCCAAACAATGCTTCTCAATTGGCGGATACTTTACCTCCACTGGTATTAGACTACGACTTAAGTAATATACAACATTTTCTTTACCCTCATCATTGACCTGAGCTAGCAGAGCTCCGAGGGAGTCGTCTAAAGCCGCGGTATAAAGTATTAAAGGCTTACCTGGGATCGGGGCTGCTAGTACAAGAGGTGTCATTAGATATTGTTTAATGCTTTCAAATGCATATTAACATTTATCATCCCAAGTAAACTTGGCATCCTTTTTGGTCAATGCAGAGAAAGGTTGACACATTCCTGACAAATTAGAAATAAAGCGTCTTAGATATGCCAACTTCCCTTGTAAAGATCGTAATTGCTTTAAGTTCTTAGGGGGTGGCATTTCCAAAATTGCTTTAATTTTCCTCGGATCATTTTCAATCCCACGGTGACGAACAACAAACCCTAAAAATTTCCCATAATTCACACCAAATGCGCACTTCAAAAGGTTCATTTTAAGGTTAAATTGTCGTAACCGTTCAAAAACAATTCTCAAATCGTACAGATGATCTTCCTTCTGGTTACTTTTGATAACCAAATCATCCACATAACATTCCACTTGATTGTGAATGAGGTCATCAAAATTTCTGGTCATTTCTCACTGATATGTTACTTCTGCGTTATTTAACCCAAAAGGCATTGCCGTATAGCAGTAAACTCCAATTGGAGTTCTAAAAGTTGTAAATTTTTCATCTTCTGGAGCCATCTTGATCTGATTATAACCGGACGACCCATCCATAAAAGAGAAAATGGCATGAGATGTTGCGATATCAACCATCAATTCTGGAATAGGAAGCGGAAATTCGTCTTTTGGATATGCCTTATTTAAATCCCTAAAGTCTACACAAATTCGGATTTGACCATTCATTTTCTTAACAGGTACTATGCTGGCAAGCCATGTAGGATATTGCTCTTCTCGTACGCATTTGACATCTATCAGCTTTTTTACTTCCGTTATGATTTTTTGTTCAATATCCAAGCGCATCCTTCTTGGAGCTTGCTTAACTGGAACTGCAGCAGGATCTAAACCCAATTTATGTACTGCCACATCTGAGGCTAATCCTGGCATTTCATTATAACTCCAAGCAAAAAAATCTTTAAATTCAATCAATAACTTAATCATGCCAGTAGCTTCTTCTTCATTAAGTAGTGAGCTAATGAAGGTTGGCCTTGGTTCCTTTTCAGTCCCTAAGTTAACCTCTTTCAGCTCATCTACTGTTGATTTAATCTTCTTCAAACTCTGGTGGGGCATCATCAATTAAAAAATCTTCATAATTATCCAAAGTTTCCCAACATTCTTCATTTTGTTCATTGGTAACAGCTAGGCAAAATTCCACATCATCAATCGGTCCTACCGTGCCAAACCCAAGACCTTGTTTAGAATTGAATGTACGATTGTTATTATTCCAAAGTTTTTCAAAATAATACGATTGATCTTTTGACCATTGCTTAGGTACCATACCACGCTGTGCAAGATTTTGAACACAATGAGAATACCATTCAACGGGCAATTCCATTAATTCCGAAGAAAGATAATTTTCTAGTTTTACATTAGTTTCAGAACTAGAAGATGCAGAGCCACGATGAAAATTTATTGGTTTTCCACCAGCACTATGTACTTCTTTGACCGTCAAACCCTCAACTTTATGAGTATAAATTGGGGTAAGGGCCATAGTTTCTACATAGCGATTGATTCGATCGTACATTGAACTATGTTCACACTTTTCTTCATCCTCTAAGCTAATTTGGAACTGGGGTCTCCTTTGGTTAATTGTCATTGCATCTTTCTTAATTTTTTCATCTTCAGAACTGTCATCCAAACCAATGTTGATAACCGGATTCTTCGATTCAACAATCCTATCGTTCCTTCCTTGACCTCGTCCCCGGCCTCGACCTCGGATGCGAGTTCTGGAGGAACTCCCACCCTCTTGTTGTAAAGGGGTGATGCAAGATTGTTGAATTGGCGCTGAATAATCTTGTCTTCGTATACTTTCTGAATTTTCTGTTCTATTTGCAACAACATCTCGAGATAAAACAGTCTTTTTCGGAGGAGTGTAGTAAGCAACATCTTCATGAATACCTATTTCATGAATAGAAAACGGCTGCAAATCCCCTTTTATACAGTATTCTTGTCCTTCTTTATACATTGATGTAGTGATGAGGGAACCAATCCGTTTTCGTGAATCCAAGGTCGGCCCGGAAGAGCATTAAATGATGTTTCGAGTCAATGATATGGAATTTTGCAGCTTGTTGCCAATTCACCGATTCTCAACAAGAGAGTTATCGATCCCAAAGCTCTTTCTCCTTTCCGGTTAAAACTCCTTAACATCATTACGTCGCTGGTCACCGTCTTGCATCAATATTTAAATAAGCTAGCGTTCGCAAATTCATTATATTAATGGATGCTCCCGCATCCACTAATACTCTGAGATAGCATGGAATTACCAATATCGACATAAATATACAGCGGACGATTATGATCAGCAGTGCCAAGCAATAAATCATCATCTGTAAAAGTTATCTTTGTCTGTCCCCTCAATGAAAAAACCTCATCCAAGGAACTGCCAGCGAGTTGAGCTAAACAGATGTCTAGATCAAGCAAAACTTTCACCAGAGCTTCTCTCATCTCCATCGATAAGATCAGAGCATCGTATATACTCAACTTAGCTGGTAACTTCCTAAGATGGGCTAGTACATTATAATCCACTTTATTGTTTGGCATTTCGTCTTCTTTTTTAGCAAGCACTTCATCAATTGGTGGAGCTGGATTATCCATTTGTTTTCCTTTATCATTCGGACCCACACTCGGAGGTAATATTTTCCGCTTCTCAAATTTATTTCCGTTATCTCTTCTGAGTCCAGAATTAATTCAGAAATTGTAACCTCAGGAATTGAAGTAGCTGATTCTTTCAAGACTTCTTCTGAATTAGAAAATCTAGCTCTATTGCAATTGGCGATCCTTGAAACTCTAGTATAAGTGTTTCATCCTCCATACTAGCAATTGTCATTATCCGTATCCTTTTCTTAATCATTATCGCACATGTCAATGTTCCGTACGATTTGAGAATTATTATTATGATTGAAATTAGTATCGAGTTATATTGGTTATTGTCAATCACATCATCAACAGAAACAACCAAAACATAGCCGAAATCAAATTCCATAGTATTACGTGCTCTTGGTGGAGCGAAGAAGAAATCATACAAAGTCAACGGTTTGATAAATTTTTCTCCCAAATCTGTAACAACTAATCTCTGACCAACGACCCTCATCTTTTAACTCGACTTTTCAATCCTTTCTTTTATAACTTGTTCATTCTTCTCTTGAGATTTATTTTCTACTCCAATCAATAACACCGACTTAGCGAAGCTTTGGATCTTGAATTGCAGCTTGTGTTGAAGCATTCTGGAACTGACTCAATATCTTCTTTGAAGATTTAGTCCATACTGTACTCCATCCATCATTGGTTGTATATGGATCAATTGGAACAATAGGATTGATCGAGATTGTATTGATTGATCCTTTTTCAGGTTCTCTCATATACTCTTTCGGGATTGTTATGTTCCCTCTCATGAGATTATTTTCCAACCAATTCTTAAAAACAAAGCAATTTTCTATAGTATGTCCGATCATTCTATGATATGGGCAGTATAGCGGATGATCTTTCTTGTCAACTTCTTCAGGTTTCTTAGGTTCAGGTAATTTGAACTCAACTTTCTTGACCAGATTCCAAAACATCTTGCCAACTGCTTCATCTTTGAAAGAATATAACTTAGTCGTTACGCTAGAGACAGAGCTGGTTTCTCATTCGTCGGGGGAGGTCTCTGTTGTGAAGATTGTGGATTATACTGCTGAAGTAGTTGATGAGTCTACCGAGGTTGTTCTGTCTTTATCTGTATTGATTGTTTGCCTTTATCAATGGTTGCAACAGTCCCAGATCTTTTCTCAAAAGCTTTTACTGGTTTCTGTTTCTTAATCTTTTCAATAAAACCAAGTTGTTTCGCTTCTTCTTGTAGACTTGCAGCCTTACTGAGCAATTTTTCAAACGTCTTGATCGTAAATCCTTTAAGGAGGATTGCTGCCGGTCCATGAATACTCTTTAATAAAATTTCAATTGCATGTTGTTCTTGGATCTGAGGCTCACACTTCATGCTTAGATTCCTCCATCGCAGAATATATTCCACCAATGTTTCGTCCGGTTTTTGTTTCTCAACCACAAGATCACCAACGGTGATATGGTGTTGAGCTCCAGCAAACCGTTTATCAAAAAGATTTTGTAATTCTGTGAAAGTCTTGACCGATCCATTTGGTAATTCTGCATACCAATCAAAAGCAACACCTGAGAGGCTACTCACAAATTATCGGAACAATAGTGCATCGTTTCCTCCTGCATTACAGCAACTGGCCCGAAAATGCGTGACATGTTGTCGTGGATTTCCTGTTCCGTCAAAAGTTTTAAACAAAGGTGGTATGAAGCCTTTGGGGTATTGAATGGCATCGAATTCTTCAGGATAAGGTCTACCCTTCAAAATTGATGCTCCTCCTTTAGATTGTGCCAATGCTTCTCTCACCTGTTATTCTATTAAACTCTTGATATCCTTTTCTGGTATGGTGGTTGGAACAGAATCTTTCCTGGGCTGTTCTTCATTATTATTGGAAGTTGATTCTTTATTATTATCGGCAATCTGAATTATTTCTGGTTGATTTACCTCAGCAGGAGCCACCATTGGAGTCTGAGGTTGACTTTGTAAATTTATAATTGCAGCCATCATTTCTTCCTTTTTTATTTCCATCCGTTCAATTAATTCATCTTTCTGTCGAATATTTCCTCGCAATGTTTCAGTAATGTTTTCTTCAGCTGGTACCGGAGCTTCTCGTATATTTGAGGACGCTCTAGTTTCGACAACATTTATCTCAATAAAATCTTCATCCATATAATCTGTCAAATCTTCTTCATCATTTGATTCTTCTTTCTTTTCCTTAGACAACTGCCGAATATCTTCTCTTAACCTTTCCAATTTAACTTCAATTGAGTTCACCTTATTCATTGAATCAATATGGGATGTTTGACAACTAACCCCTTCTGCAGCAGCTTCCGGAGTGCTAATTATTTTCTCGGGACTAGAACCATTCTTCTTATCATTCACTTTGAGCTTCTCTATAGGTATTGGTTCAATAGCCTTAGGTTGCCACACCATTTTCTTTAGCGTTGGTGCTTTAAAACCAAATGGCTTACTAAAAGCACTAACACGTCTAGAAGTGGTGTGCTCCCTAGTATGAGAACCAGATACTGTAGTAGACAACCCTTTACCGTTTATCGGAGTCTCCTTTTGGAACAGAACTTCCTGTGATCTAATTGGAGAAACTATCCTTGGTCCAAGATGAGATTTTGCAGGTTGACGTTCCATGACTTTCTGATGGGTGGTGATGATATGATCTGTATAAGTAACTATACGTTTCCCTATACGTAACTTAGCAGAAACACAGGGTTGTAATGTCTCTTTCCTTCGATCAAACTTATGATGTCGATGACTTGGTTTATCTCCTTTTAAGATCTCAGCTTGTATATGCAGCGGAACAGCACACCCAATTTTCTTCAGTATCTTAGCAACTGAACAACGCTCTCTCTGAGCCAATCTTTCAAACACATGATGAATTTCAGAGAAAGGAGCAAGCTTCCTTTTTCTCTCATTCTGACGACGAGATGATATCGGTAATGCAGCAGCAATTTTTGAAACGTCTTCTTCAGCGGGGGCAACGGACAAAGGATGAAACCTGCTACCTCTAAGAAGAGGTGAGGTTTCAAGGAGTCCAGTTTTCTCGTCTAGGACTTCCATAGGAACTGTAACCTTAGCGGCCTCAAATCTTTTGATTTTAGCTATTTTCCTGTTTCTGTTTCTCCTTTGTGTTCTAGTCAAAGACGTGTCGGCATATTTTTAGGTTATGTGTTTTATTTTGAAAAAAGGGGTCGCCTAACAAAAATTGTCGGCGAATTTTTAATTTAATTTAAATAAATAATTTGAAAAGTAGTATTTGATTTTGAAAAATAATTTTTTAAATTTGAAGATTTTAAGATATGAAATCAAACTGATCTCACATCCCGAATAGTCTATATAAACGAGCACCGCACCACAAACCGTGTATCTATCCCGAAGAATAGACACACTGCTTGATGATGGGGCTCGATTAAATAAACTAGGACATTTGTGACATCCGTTTGGTCTGCGAACCAATTTTATAAGCCGACAAATTCCCCTGTTTAATATGAAAACATTAAACAGGGTTTATATTACCTGGGTTCTTAAAATTCCCTATAAGGGCAAGCCTCTATAGTTAATTACATCTTAAGTGACAGGAATCACCTAAGAAAACTCTCGATAATAATCAGTATTTCTGCTCTCAAGAATTTCAAAGTTTAAGTTTTCAAGGGATTGAATTTTAGAATTTCAATAGGGAATGGATCAAATTTGGAACATTTTATTTTGGGAATTCAAAGGAAGAAAGGTAGGAGAAATCACAGATTCGAAGCGAACTTCGGTAATTTCCCGACTATCTTATTGTTTGGCTTGAATTTAGGAAAGTCCTAATGTTTATTTAATGTTTTGATCTTGCCAATTTTAATTAATTAGGACTTATGTTTATATGATAAAATCATACAAATAGCTTTCGAAGATGTGAGGGTTTATGTCGTACCAAACGACTACCTCGGAGTCCTAAGACCAGTTAGGGCTTAATTTACATGATATGATCATGCAAATGCCTAACGAAGAGTTGAGGATTTATGTTGCACTAGGCAAACTACCTCGAAGTCCTACGGCTTGGTTATTTAATTCTAAGGAAAGTTTTGCTGAAGTAGACTCAGGTTTTACTGATGACGATGGCCGTGCTGCCCACCATGCTCCGAACTCCTTGTTTTTGCAGAGGTTTAGTTTTAGAAATCATAAATCAGGAGATGAGAGAAGTGTTCTGGTTTAGAGAAAGTCTTAATTTCCAAGTGTTTTTTATGTTTTAATTAAAACAAATCTTAAAGTTGATTAAACAGAACCGATTAAGATCCCACGGTTCCGTCATCCCGACACCGTTATTTTCATCGAATTCACTTAGTCCAGATGAATTTGCTAAACTCAACTAAATGAGTTCCGCACTTTCATTCAGACCGTGGAAATCCCGTTAGCAACACGTGGGTTACATCATCCGAGGTATTCCCGATCATTCAATGAGACGTTTTAATTTAGTTGTAGTTGTAGTTTTGTTGTTCTGTTTGTGATTAAATTTTGAGTTGTCTTATATTTTGAAATGTTGTGGAGGTGAATTTTATCTTGTAGTGTCTTTTAATTTAATTATGGGTTTCAGTTTTGGTTTCTGTCCTAAAGGTGTAGGTTTTCATGCAACTGTTGTTTATCATGCAAGAAAGGTAAAGTGCAACGCGATTAAATAAATTGCAGTAAAGAAAATTGTAATAAAATAAAAGCGTACCTGGAGGGTCTTCCCTTCATCCCAAGCTGCACTTAAAACACAGTTAGAATATTTAAGCATTTAAAGTAAGTTCCTAGGTAAAGCTAAGGGAAAGGTTATGGTTTTCTACCAAGTTCCTAATCCTATAGCTAGTCATTCCCTATGACGTCTAGGTTCTTGTGTTTTGGTTTGAGGACGATTTTCTTCATCAAAGAACAACTAAGCTCAATTGTTCTTATAGATATCCTATCATATTGAGGAAGTGCTTAAGACGAATCTTAAACATCTTTTCAATATTTCTAGGATTGTTTTAAGTCCAAATGAATTTAATTATACAAATGAATTAATCGTCCAAGAGTTTAAGTTTTGTTATCTTGCTCAGTGAACTAGGACATTTGAATATCCTATAAGTGAAGTGTCATTTCACTTGATACTCCATTTAGGAGTCATAATAGTAAGAGCTCCTAAGGGCGAAATGATATTTAATGATTTGTGATTCGAATTTAAGTTCAAATTAATGATTTAAGTTTGGAATAGTGTTCAAGTTATTTTAGATTTATTTTGAATTCTTCATGTCTTAAGTAATGTTATATTTAATTCAATTTAATTTAATTTAACTTAATTTAATTTAATGTGGTTTAATTTAATTTAATTTAATTTAAGTTAATTTAATATAACATGCTTTAGCTTAATTTAATTCAATTTGATTTAATTTAATTTGATTTAGTTTTAATTTAATTTAATTTTATTTTAATTTGATTTAATTTAATTTAATTTAATTTAATTTAATTTAATTTAATATGTTATTTTAAAAAGGTTTGCTTTAAATAATTTAACTTTAATTTAATTTAGTGATTAAGTCTCTTAGCATTTTAAATCTTAAACTTGGATTATCATTTTAATTATGAATTAAATATTATTGAGATGATTAATTTAGGGATCTTTAGATTAAAGAACAAATCTCTTCCTAATAATATCCCTATTTTAATAATTCCAATTTTATTATTCTTCCAAACTTAATTAATTATTTTAATTAAAATTCATTTCAATGATTGTTGAATTGTTTTAATAGGTTTCTACCCTTTAATTATTTAAATTTCAATCATCCAAATCAAGTTAAGATCTAATATTTTACTCTTTCATTTTATTAAGCCTAAAGTTTTAATTAAGGGTTAAAATTTTAATTACCATTTTGCCCTTCAAGCTTAATAATTTCATAACTCACTAAATTGAGCTCAAATGAATTTGAAATTTTTATGTGGCTTCACTCATAGGTCAATAAAGACATTAGAGGAGAAAATGTGATTTTTCTGTATTTAATTTATTTATGTAATTATTTTTGGTGGAAAATAAGGATTTCCAAGGAAAATTTAATAATATGACCAAGGGAAAGTTTCTATCCTTAAGAAAATTATGGGACATTTCTAATGACCAGAGAACCACTTGGACCAATTTTTGTGATTTTTTGAATTATATTTTATTTATTAAAATTATTTTAATTTCTGGAGTATTAATTAATTTAAAAATAGAATATAAGTTGGAAAATGAATTTTATAATTTTTAAAATTCTCTCTGATATCAAGGATTCCAGAGAACCAAAATTTACAATTTTCTGATTTTTCTTTGATTTATTATAATTATTTTAGTGAAAATGCTAGAAAATACATTTTTTTTAATTTTAAAATTACCCTAGGGCTTTAAAATTTAATATCTCATTAAATAGACCTGAGAAAAATATGGGGTTTGTTCCTAAGTGATTAAATTTCAAAATATGACATTTTGGTGAATTTTATTATTTTTGTGATTTTTATTATTTTTCAATTATTAAAATATTAAAATAATACTAAAAAATTAACTTTTTTAGAAAAATAAAATTTTAATTTTTTTAAATTCCCTTGATATCAGAGAGGCTCCAAAACCAATTTGGTAAATTTTTGAAAGGTATTTTGAAAGTTATGAATTTTTAAAGCTTAAAATGACTAAATGACTTAATCAACCCATTTAGTAGGGTTAACCCAACCCAATTGACTTCAAACTTTTATGGTGGGTTCCTCTAATCCTAAAGGTTAGTGGAGAATTGATTTCAAGTCATTTGATCTATGGTTAACTCTAATTAATTAGGGGTCTATTTTGGGTATTTAAGCCAATTAGGGTTATTTTGAGTGAACTAACTCAAGTCCTATTTTTCCTAGGGTTCTCTGGTCATAAGGAACATCACCAAATTTTCCTAGAATTTATTTCACAACATGCTAATTATTGGAATTAAAATACTCAAAACAGCCACATGCATTTGAAAAATAAATAACTTTTCACAGAGATGGCCTCTGACCTTGGAAAATTCAGGGAATGTTCCCAAGTTCAGGGGCTTCAAAAGCCCTATGGTCTCATGCCATGGTGAATTGTATGAATGCATGGAGAATTAAAACAATGCAGGGAGTAAATAATTAATTAAAAATAAATTACTGGACAAAATTAATTAATTTCTTTTCCACATTATTCTCCTCTGTTCACTGAGCAAGAGGGTATTTTTATTTTATTTTTGTGATTTTTCTACACAAAGATATGGATTTTTGAAGTTTAGGGAATTAAATAAATCAGAAAACCCCTAATTTTCTATTTATCCGAGTCGGCGCCGCGTCAACCTTAGCATCTCCGAAGTGCCGCGTGGCGCGCTCCCATTCGACGCCGCCGCTTGAGTCAGCAGCTCGGGTCCCGCCTTCCGTGTATCATCTCGCCGATCCGACCTAATCCGAGCCGTCCGTCCGCGCGTGTATTAAATGGACGGCATCCATTCATCGTCCCCAAGCGTCCTCACTCGTGAGCCGTCCACACTAAATCCCTAATATCTCACTCGATACTCAATGGATTTTTGTGTTCTTATGCTTCTATGGATTCGTCTTGAAGAGACGAATACATCTATACGGTGATCATGCATTGAAATTAAAGCATTTGAAATGGAGAATCTCCGGAAGCTCGGGATGAAGAATTAGCTCATACCTTTGCTCGGAGAAGTGTGGCTTCAATCCGAGGGTTGTGTCACCTTCGATTGCGTCCCGACGAAGCTCCGGATGAAGTCTCCTGGTCTGGTGAATTGCCTAGGTAGGATTTCGACCACAGCCGACCACAAAGCTTGGAGGCTGGAGCAACTGGGTGGCCTGGAGATGGGGCTTTTGCTGGTGGACACCTTCTCTTGGTCTGGTGAAGGTGTAGGACCAATCAATTTGAGGATTGATCCACTGTGGAGAAGTGTCCTGGTTTTGGGTGGAATTTCGGTTGAGAAATTGGATTTTGTCGATGGGGATTAGGGCAAATTGACACCTGGGATCAATCGCTCTAAGGGTGGAGAAGGGTTTGGAACAATTTTGGCGAGTTTCGGCAAGGTTTGTGCAACTCTCTTCTCATGGCCGTGAGGGGGTGGTGTTTAAATAGGAGAGGGTGGAGGGCCTCCCGGGGAGAGTTAGGGCTTTGGATCACTCGCTGCGGGCATGGGAAGAACGGCCATGGTGGCCATTGGGCACGGGCGGCTCGACGAGGGAGAATTCCAAAGTTGACTCACATGTGAGCTCTCGGCCATGGTGTTTTCCGGTGACACGGTGGCTGGCCGGCCGGCATTGGTCACCATCTTGTTCTGGTGGGTCAGGGCTGGGGTTTAGTGTAGGCAATTGGCAAATGCCATGTGTAAAAGGCTTGGATTAGAATGGAATGGGAGAGGGCTCATTTTGGCTCAAATTGGTCAACCCCTCCATTTGGGCTAGGTGCACCACCCAAGGCTTTGTTTAGGCTGAATAGAAAGTGATTTAGGTCAGCTTAATCAGTGGGGAATGGTCACCATCCAAGTACAATTAAGCTTAAGCAAGATTTAGTGGAATCATGGGAGTGGTTAATCACCTTTAGGAATTAAGGAAAGAGTCTCCTCCTTTTGCCCAAAATGGCATGGTGACATGTAAAGAGGCTCTCATGGCTTCCATGTGGCTCATGCATGGCTTCATGGCTCACCTTTGGCTTGGGAAAAGTCAAGTCAATTTCATGGAAATGGATTTAAGAAAAATTTTGGTATTTAGGGGTGATTTGGCATGAGGCTTGATTTGGAATTATTTAATGATGGGATTATAACTTAGGGAATGGCTTTGATTAAATGGATGGCAAATGGAAATGTCATGTGGGCTTTAGGGCCAATTTTGGGCTTTTGTATTTGGTGGAAATGGGCTTTTAGGAAGGTTTAGGGAAGTGGGCTTTTTGGATTTTAAAATGGATTTTAGGATGGAATTTTAGTAAAGGCTTGGGCCAAATAATTGTTGGGTTTAGCTCATGGATGTGTCATGAGTGACTTGGAGCAAATTGGGAGTGATTTGGGTTTGAATTGGGTTGAATTTGGGCTTCTTTGGTGAATGAGCCAATATAGGTCAAATTGGGCTAACTTGGGCCAATGTTGGGCTAGGGTTGAAATTGATGTAAAATTAATGTTGGGAAATGTTTATGGGAGTGTTTCAAAGAGGTTTTGACTTTGGTTGGGCTTTGATTTTGGGGTTTGGGCTTATTTGGGTTAGGTTTGGGTTTAGGTCAAAATTGGGCTTTTTGGTTTTGGGTTGAATTTAAGTGGGGTTTGGGTCTAAATTTTGGGCAAATCATGTTAGTGTTTTGTTTATGGGGATGTTAAGGAAGGTTTAGAAAAGATTTGGGGTTAATTGGAGTTGAATTGGGTGAGTTTGGGCTAAGTTTGGGTCATGGGTCCAAATTGGGCTTTAAGGCCAAAAGTGAAATTGGATCCCAATGCCAATCAAATTGGGCTTGGATTTGGTCTAGATTGGTGTTGGGGATGTTGAATTGAAGTTTAGAATTGAATTGGACCAGAATTTGTGTTAATTGGGTAGGTTTGGTTTGACATTGGGTTCACTTTGGGTTAAAATGGGTCAAATTGGGGGTTTTGATAAAAGTGGGGTAAATTGACAAAATTGGCCCATGGTGTAGTTGAACAAAATGAAATTGGGAATATTTGGGATTTTCTGGAATTTTCTGGGAATTTCTGAATTTTGGATTTTTTGGCTAAGAGGGGCATTTTGGATATTTGGAGGGTATTGGGAGGTATTTTTGGAAATTTTGGTATTTTTGGCTATGGATGATCAATTTGAGTAATGTGGGAATGTTTAGAATTAATTTTGAGGAATTTTGGGTAATTTAGGTGGTTTTGCAAATTTTGGGTGGTTTCGAGGGTTTTGGGTAGAGTTAGCGGGTGTAGGGTTCGGGGGTCGAAAATTGAAAATTTGGAAAATTGAAGATCGGGTGAATGTCAGTGGAATGAAATCATTTTTGTTGAGCCATGAAGCCACATTAAGCCCACATGAGCCATGAAGGGACTCATTTGAGGCATACAACTATGTTGTTCCTAACCCTCTTGCGCGAGGGCTTAGGGGTTAAGGACCATCCATGTGAATCACCTTCATGAGTCGGGAGGTCAAGTTGGGTAGGGGTGTGGTTTTAAGAGGTGTGTGAAAGTGTAGTGCACAGGTGTAGTGTGTGTGCAAGTCAACCCTTCACCGGACCGAGGCCACCGGGGCGATCCTAAGGCCAAAGAGTCCCATAGGAACTCATCCTTTAAACTTCCACATTTGATCTCAACCCCCTAGGTGATTAGGGGTCTACAATCAAGTTTGTGGAGTTTGCAGGGAGTTAAGAAGTGGTTTGAATTTCTAAGTGGTGGGTCCCAATTCTAAACCTCTAAGATAGTCAAAGGAAAAGCCTAAAGCTAGATCCTAAGTACTAAAGAGAAGAAGAGAAGACCTCATCAAAAATGAGGTCAACAAATGGACCCCCAATAGGTGTGGTGAGTGACGGAGCACACCGCGCGTATTGGCGTTGACCGAAAAGATCAACAAAACCAATCATAGATGTCCAAGTGACAAACTTAGGACGAAGTAGAAGAGTTTCCGCTGGGGAGTGTCAAGTATATCTTTAAGACTGGAGATTCCTGAACTCTCGCTGGGGAAGGGAGAAGGAGGTGAGTCCCAAATCACATGATCTGGGGAAATTTCGATTTAAATTTCAGTTGTTTCAGTTTAAGTTTTGATGTGTAAGTTCAGATTTTAACTTGAGTTTCAATTTAGATTGGAGTTTTGTTAAGATTAGATTCGAAGGGATTTGATTTGAAATGAGAATTGAAATTTTGTGGTTTTAGATGTAACATCCTCAACCTCAAAGGAAAAATGAACTGATTGGATTGAATCATTACAATGAGGAGAGATCTCAGAGCAATGCGGTATTGGATGTAAAATTCTTAACCTCAAGGGTTTGATTTGGTGTGCTTCATTGCGATAGGAGAGAATCTAAAGCAATGCGGTATTGGATGTAAAATCCTCGACCTCGAAAAGTTTGATTTTGATGTATTTCGGTGCAATAGGGAAATAATCCTAAAGCGGTGCGGTATCGGATGTAAAATCCTCAACCTCGAGAATTTGATTTTGATGTATTTCGGTGCGATAGGGAAAGAATCCTAGCGATGCGGTATCGGATGTAAAATCCTCAACCTCGAGAATTTGATTTTGATGTATTTCGAGTGCGATAGGAAAGAATCCTAAAGCGAGTGCGGTATCGGATGTAAAATCCTCAACCTCAAGAATTTGATTTTGATGTATTTCGGTGCAATAGGGAAAGAATCCTAAAGCGAGTGCGGTATCGGATGTAAAATCCTCGACCTCGAGAATTTGATTTTGATGTATTTCGAGTGCGATAGGAAAGAATCCTAAAGCGGTGCGGTATCGGATGTAAAATCCTCAACCTCAAGAATTTGATTTTGATGTATTTCGGTGCAATAGGGAAAGAATCCTAAAGCAGTGCGGTATCGGATGTAAAATCCTCAACCTCAAGAATTTGATTTTGATGTATTTCAGTGCAATAGGGAAAGAATCCTAAAGCAGTGCGGTATCGGATGTAAAATCCTCAACCTCAAGAATTTGATTTTGATGTATTTTGATTTTGCAAGGATTTGTAGTGGCGATTTGAAGAGTGTGGAATTTTGGTGTTTCGGGAATTTCATGAAAGTTGTAAAAGACTTTCATGGAAGGAAATAGATTAGGAGGGAATATGTAGATGTTGCATATCCCATTCAGAAGAGTTGATTGAAGGTTGCTGGTTTAGATTGGATGTGATTCCTTGCCATCAGATTCGATCCGTGTCAATGGAATCAACCGCTTCCATCCCAGACAAGGGAGAGAGCAGATCAGATTGGATTTCAGATTTGGAAGGATAAGTTCGAATTTGATTAAGGTTTAATGTGAGATCCGGAAAGATCGAATTTGAAATTTGATTGAGATTTGATTTGAAATTTGGAAAGATTGAATTTGAAATTTGATTGAGATTTTGTGGTCATTTTGTTTGTCTTTTAACGATTCAAATTTTATTTTATCGTGAATTTGGAGTTTATCATTTTTTAGATTTTTAAGGAAAGTTTTCTTTTATTCTTTTTGTTTCTTTTCTGTTCTTTGTTCGAAGTTCATTTAACTTTTAATGGCGTTTCCCAGTTAATTTGCACAAAAGAGGTGAAGGCCAAAATTGTGACATGGTCACTTTCATTCCAATCATGCTCGAAGATACATCGTACAACTCGATCCGGAATACATCTCATACAATCCATATAGACTCGAAACGGACTATGTATGATCTCTCGTCGATCCATCCAAAAGGGTATCTCGTCGAAAATCCATGTACGAATAGTGACGTACATGGTCGATAACATCACCTTCCAAGCCATCCTCGGCAAGGATGCCGTATGGATGTACGTTGGAGGTGTGATATTTTCCATGCAACTCACGGCTCGTAAGGTCGGAGGCTCTCTAGCTCCGGTCCGGTCGGAAGTGGTAAGGTGCTTTCACGTCGTCCATCCTTCGAAAGTAACCGAGATCCGCTTCACTGGTACTCCCGGTATGCAATGTTTAGCGACGTCCGCTCCATTGCCCTTCGGTATCATGACGGAACCTACCGGTAATGGTATCTTTCTCGGCCCTCGGAACTCACTCGGGCTCGCTATCCGGAGGTCGGATCCGAACATGATATTACACTCGTTCGAAAAGAAAGCGTGCGGAATGGTCCGACAAAGTCGTGGTGATCTATGTGCGGGGGAATGCGGTCACCCTTCTTGTAAATGTTGATAATGCAACTGTTGGGTATGCAATCTGCTGGTAATACCCCCCATGTTACCATTCTTTTTACCATCCTTTTAATGACTAATGGCATTGGATCCACCTGGCCATGACGGAGTATCCCCGGTGGGTTTCCCTTCCTGTCTTCTGCGAAGTTATAGCAGCATCCACATTGTATTGTAATTCTCCCCTTCCACGGCATCCATCTGCGGGGTTACGAGTAAGTGTTTTCTCTTAAGCGACCCGCTCGGCCCATCTTTTTCAAATCCTGGATGTAGTCCACGATTTGTTGTTGTTCATATTCTGAGAACACGTCTGTATGTAGCTGTCGGCATATTTTTAGGTTGTGTGTTTTATTTTGAAAAGGGAGTCGCCTACAGAAATTGTCGGCGAATTTTAATTTAATTTAAATAAATAATTTGAAAAGTAGTATTTGATTTTGAAAATAATTTTAAATTTGAAAATTTTAAGATATGAAATCAAGCTGATCTCACATCCCGAATAGTTTATATAAACGAGCGCCGCACCACAAACCGTGTATCTATCCCGAAGAATAGACACACTGCTTGATAATAGGGCTCGGTTAAATAAACTAGAAAGGTTTGTGACATCCGTTTGGTCTGCGAACCAATTTTATAAGCCGACAAATTCCTCGCTTAATATGAAACTATTAAACGGGGTTTATATTACTCAGGTTCTTAAAGTTCCCTATAAGAGCGAGCCCACTATAGTTAATTACATCTTAAGTGACGGGAATCACCTAAGAAAACTCTCGATAATAATCGATAATTACGCTCTCAAGAATTTCAAAGTTTAAGTTTTTCGAAGGGGTTGAATTTTGGAATTTCGATAGGGAATGGATCAAATTTGGAACATTTTTATTTTGGGAATTCAAAGGAAGAAAAGTAGGAGAGATCACGGATTCGAAGCGGACTTCGGTAATCTCCCGATTATCCTATTGTTTGGCTTGGATTTAGGAAAGTCCTAATGTTTATTTAATGTTTTAATCTTGCCAATTTTAGTTAATTAGGGCTTATATTTATATGATAGAATCATACAAATTGCATAGAAGATATGAGGGTTTATGTCGTATCGGACGACTACCTCGGAATCTAAGACCAGGTTAGGGCTTAATTTGCAATGCAAATGCCTAACGAATAATTGAGGATTTATGTTGCACTAGTGCAAACTACCTCGAAGTCCTATGGCTTTGTTTATTTAACTCTAAGAAAGTTTTGTTGATGTAGGTTCGAGTTTCTGTGACGACGATGGCCGTCTTCGCCCACCATGCTCACGAGCTCCTTGTTGTTGCGAGAGGTTTAGTTTTAGAAATCATAAATCGGGAGGTGAGAGAAGTGTTCGGTTTAGAGAAGTCTTAATTTCCAAGTGTTTTTTGTGTTTTAATTAAAACGGATCTTAAAGTTGATTAAACGGAACCGATTAAGATCCCACGGTTCCGTCATCCCGGCACCGTTATTTTCATCGAATTCACTTAGTCCGGATGAATTTGCTAAACTCAACTAAATGAGTTCCGCACTTTCATTTAGACCGTGGGAAATCCCGTTAGCAACACGTGGGTTACATCATCCGAGGTATTCCGATCATTCGATGAGACGTTTTAATTTAGTTGTAGTTGTAGTTTTGTGTTCTGTTTTGTGATTAAATTTTGAGTTGTCTTATATTTTGAAATGTTGTGGAGGTGAATTTTATCTTGTAGTGTCTTTTATTTTAATTTTGGGTTTCGGTTTTGGTTTACGTCCTAAAGGTGTCGGTTTTCATGCAATCGTTGTTTATCATGCAAGAAAAATAAGTGCGATGCGATTAAATAAATTGCAATAAAATAAATTGCAATAAAATAAAAGCGTACCGGAGGGTCTTCCCGTCATTCCGAGCTGCACTTAAAACATAGTTAGAATATTTAAGCAAGTTCCTAGGTAAAGCTAAGGGAAAAGGTTTATGGTTTTCTACCGAGTTCCTAATCCTATAGCTAGTCATTTCTATGACGTCTAGGTTCTTTGTGTTTTTAGTTTGAAGATGATTTTCTTCATCGAAGAACAATTAAGTTCGATTGTTCTTGTAAATATCCTATCATATTGAGGAAGTGCTTAAGAAGAATCTTAAACATCTTTTCAATATTCCTAGGATTGTTTTAAGTCCAAGAGAATTTAATTATATAAATGAATCGATCGTCCGAGGTTTTGAAGTTTTGTTAACTTGCTCGGTGAATTAGGATGTTTGAATATCCTTATAAGTGAAGTGTCACTTCATTTGATATTCCATTTAGGAGTTATGATAATAAAAGCTCCTAAGGGCAAAATAATATTTAATAATTTGTGAATCAAATTTAAGTTCAAATTAATGATTTAAGTTTGGAATAGTGTTCAAATTATTTTAGCTTTATGTCTTAAGTGATGTTATTTAATTTAACTTAATTTATTTTAATTTAATTTATTTTAATTTAATTTATTTAATTTAATTTGATTTGATTTAATTTAATTCAATTTAATTTATTTGATTTAATTTCTTAATTTAATTTAATTTAATTTTAATTTAATTTTAATTTAATTTAATTTAATTTAATTTAATTTAATTTAATTTAATTTAATTTAATTTAATTTAATTTAATTTAATTTAATTTAATTTATTTAATTTTATTTATTTATTTAATTTAATGTATTTAATTCATTTAATTTAATTTAATTTGTTTATTTAATTTAATTTAATTTTATTTTAATTTAATTCAACTTTTAATCTTAATTTAATTTAATTTAATTGAAAATTTTTGAAAGAGTTTAATGATTTAATTTTTATTTAATGGTTAAGTCTTTTAATATTTTAAATTTGAGTTATCATTTTAATTAAGAGTTGAGTATTAATGAGATGATTAATTTAGGGATTTTTAAATTAAAGAATAAATCTCTTCCTAATAATATCCCTATTTTAATAATTCCAAATTTATTATTCTTCCAAATTCAATTAATTATTTACTTAAAGTTTAATCATTTTAAATTACTTAATGGGTTTCTACCCTTCAATTATTTAAATTTCAATCATCCAAATCAGATTAGGATCAAAACATTTTACTTGTTAATTTTTATTAAACCTAAAGTTTTAATTAAGGGTTAAAATTTTAATTACCATTTTGCCCTTTAAGCTCTAATAATTTCATAACTCACTAAATTGAACTCAAATGAACTTGAAATTTTTATGAGACTTCACTCATATGTCAATAAAGACATGAGAGGAGAAAATGTGATTTTTCTGCATTTAATTTATTTATATGATTATTTTTAGTAGAAAAGAGAAATTTCCAAGGAAAATTCAATGATATGACCAAGGGAAAGTTTCTGTCCTTAAGAAAATTAGAGGACATTCCTAATGACCAGAGGACCACTTGGACCAAATTTTGTAATTTTTTGAATTATATTTTATTTATTAGAATTATTTTAAGTTTTGGAGTATTAATTAATTTAAAAATAAAATAAATGTTGAAAAATAAATTTTATAATTTTTAAAATTCTCTCTGATGTCAAGGATTCCAGAGAACCAAACTTTACAATTTTCTGATTTTTCTTTGATTTATTATAATTATTTTGGTGAAAATGCTAGAAAATATATTTTTTTATTATTTTAAAATTACCCTAGAGCTTTAAAAATTAATATTTCACTAAATAGACCTAGGAAAAATATGGGACTTGTTCCTAAGTGATTAAAATTTAAAATATAACATTTTAGTGAATTTTATTATTTTTGTGATTTTTATTATTTTTTAATTATTAAAAATATTAAAATAATATTAAAAATCAACTTTTTTAGAAAATTGAAATTTTAATTTTCTTAAACTCCCTGATATCAGAGAGACTCCAAAACCAATTTGGTGAAATTTTGAAAGATATTTTGAAAGTTATGAATTTTTAAAGTTTAAAATGGCTAAGTGGCTTAATCAACCCAATTAGTGGGGCTAACCAAGTCCAATTGACCTCAAATTTTTATGGTGGGTTCCTCTGATCCTAAAGGTCAGTGGAGAATTGATTTCAAGTCAATTTGATCTATAGTTAACTCTAATTAATTAGAGATCTATTTTGGGTGTTTAAGCCAATTAGGGTTAATCTCAGTGAATTAACTCAAATCCTATTTTTCCTAGGGTTCTCTGGTCATAAGGAACATCACCAAATTTTCCTAGAATGTATTTCACAACATGCTAATTTTTGGAATTAAAATACTTAAAATAGCAACATGCATTTGAAAAATCAATAACTTTTCACAGAGATGGCCTCGACCTTGGAAAATTCGGGGAATGTCCCTAAGTTCGAGGCTTCAAAGCCCTATAGTCTCATGCCATGGTGAATTGTATACATGCATGGAGAATTAAAACAATGCAGGGAGTAAATAATTAATTAAAAATAAAATACTTGGACAAAATTAATTAATTTCTTTTCCACATTATTCTCCTCTGTTCACCGAGCAAGGGGGTTTTTTATTTTATTTTTGTGATTTTTCTACACAAAGATATGGATTTTTAAAGTTACGGGAATTAAATAAATAGAAAATATTCCTATTTATCTACTTAAGTGACGCGGCGCCGGCGCATCCTCGGCATCTCCGAACTCGCACGCGTCGCGCTCCCATTCGACGCCGCCATCCGAGTCGGCGGCCGGGCCCGCGGTTCTCGTACGCGTCTCCTGAGTCCGACGCCATCCGAGCCGTCCGTCCGCGCGTGTATTAAATGGACGGCATCCGTTCATCGTCCATGACTCGGTGTGATCCCGTGACCGTCCACATTCTAACCCTAAGAACTCACTCGATTCTCGATGGATTTTCGTGTTCTTATGCTCATGGATTCGTCTTGAAGAGACGAACACATCCATACGGTAAACATGCATTGAAATTAAGGCATTTGAAATGGAGAATCTCCGGAAGCTCGGGATGAAGAATTAGCTCATACCTTTGCTCGGAGAAGTGAAGCTTCGATCCGAGAGTTGTTGCACCTTCGATTGGATCCTGCGAGCTCCGGATGAAGTCTCCCGGTGCAGTGAATTGTGCTAGGTTGAACTTCGACCACGGTCGATCACAAAGCTTGGAGTCCGGAGCAACTCGGGTGGCCCGGAGATGGGGCTTTTGCTTGGTGGACACCTTCCCTTGGTGCGGTGAAGGTGTAGGACCAATCGATTTGGGGATTGGTTCACGCGTGGGGAAGTGTCCTGGTTTTGGGCTTGGATTTCGACTGCGAAATTGAGCTCGCGAGAGAAGAAATGGCAGGGGGATCTCACTTGGGGATCAAGTGCTCTGTGTATGAGGAGAGGTCCGGAACAATTTTGGCGAGTTTTGGCAAGGTTTGTGCAACTCTCTTCTCATGGCCGTGAGGGGTGGTGTTTAAATAGGCATGGGCTGGAGGGCCTCCCGGGGGAGTTAGGGCTTGGGATCGGCTTGCTGCGGTGAGGAGAGGAACGGCCATGGTGACCACTAGACATGGGGCGGCTCGGCGAGGAGAATTCCAAAGTTTGGCTCCTCCCGAGGTTTCGGCCTTGGTGTTTTCCGGCGGCACAGTGGTGGCCGGCCGGGCACTGGTCACCATCTTGTTCGGGTGGGTCGGGGCGGGGGTTTGGTGTATTCGATTGAGGTTTGACATGTGTAAAGTGGTTGAATCGAAGTAGAAAGGGGAAGGGGCTATTTTAGCTTCAATTTGGTCAACCCATTGGTTTGGGTTGGGTGCACCTCCCTATGGCCTGATTTTGGGTTGAGAGGATCAGTTGGGTCAGCTGCCATGGAGTGGTGAAGTCTCCATCCATGGATTAGGTGGCAAAGCATGGTTTAGAGTGTGACATGCTTAAGGTAAAAAGGCTTAAGAAGGATTAAGAAAGGGGTCCTCCTTTTTCCATTAATGGCTTGATCACATGTCAAACTCTCCATGGCTTCATGTGGCTTGTCCATGGCTTGCATGGCTTGTCTTTGGCTTAGGGAAAAGTTTAGTCAATTTCATAAAAATGGGTTTTAAGAATTTTTGGTAATTTGGTGTAAAATTTGGATGGTTTGTCATATGGCTTTGTTTAGAAAGATTTGATTGCTGATTTAGGACTTAGGAATGATTTTAACTAAGTGAGGATGAGATGAGATTGTAATGTGGGCTTTAGGATGGGCTTGGGCTTTTGAGTTTGGTTTGGAATGGGCCTTTGAATGTCTTTTAGAAGTGGGCTTTTAGATGAAAATTTTGCAAAGGGCCATGCCAAATAAATGTTGGGTTTAGTTTAAGGATGTGTCATGAGTGATTTGAGACAAGTTTGAAGTGATTTGGGTTTGAATTGGTTTGAATTTGGGTTTAATTGGTAAGTGGGCTAAAGTGGGCCAAAATGGGCTACCATGGGCCAAAGTTGGGCTAGAGTTGAAGTTGATGTGAAATTAATGTTGGGAAATGTTTATGGGAGTGTTTCAAAGAGGTTTTGGCTTTGGTTGGGTTTTGATTTTGGGGTTTGGGCTCATTTGGGCTAGGTTTGGGTTTAGGTCGAAATGGGCCTTTTAGCTTCGGGTTGAATTTGAGTGGGGTTTGGATCAAAGTTTTGGGCAAATCATGTTAGTGTTTTGTTCATGGGGATGTTAAGGAAGGTTTAGAAAAGATTTGGGGTTAATTGGAGTTGAATTGGGTGAGTTTGGGTTAGGTTTGGGTCATAGGTCCAAATTGGGCTTTAAGGCCAAAAGTGAAATTGGATCCCAATGCCAATCAAATTAAGCTTGGCTTTGGTCTAGATTGGTGTTTGGGATGTTGAATTGCAGTTTAGAATCGAATTGGACCAAAATTTGGATCAATTGGGTAGGCTTGGTTTGACATTGGGTTTACTTTGGGTTAAAATGGGTCGAATTGGGGGTTTTGACAAAAGTGGGGTAAACTGACAAAATTGGCCCATGGTGTAGTTGAACAAAATGAAATTGGGAATATTTGGGATTTTCTGGAATTTTCTGGGAATTTTCTGAATTTTTGGATTTTTGGGTTAAAAGGGGTATTTTGGGTATTTGGAAGGTATTGGGAGGGTATTCTTGGAATTTTTGGTATTTTTGGCTAGGAATGGTCAATTTGAGTGATGTGGAAATGTTTAGGAATGGTTTTGAGGAATTTTGGGTAATTTGGAAATTTTTGAGAAATTTGGGTAGTTTCAAGGGCATTTGGTAGGGTTGGTGGGTGTAGGGTCCGGGGGTCAAAAATTGAAAATTTGGAAAATTGAAGATTAGGTGGATGTAAGTGAAATGAAAACATCTTTTGTTGAGCCATGAAGCCATATCAAGCCCACATGAGCCATGAAGGGACTCATTTGAGGCATTCACGCATGTTGTTCCTAACCTCTTGCGCAAGGGCTTAGGGGTTAAGGACCATCCATGTGAATCACCTACATGAGTCGGGAAGTCAAGTCAGGTATGGGTGTGTTTTAGGAGGTGTGTGAAAGTGTAGTGCATAGGTGTAGTGTATGTGTGAGTCGGCCCTTCACCGAGACCGAGGCCACTGCAGGGCGATCTAAGGCCGAAGAGTCCTATAGGAACTCATCCTTTAAACTTCCACATTTGATTTCAACCCTCTAGGTGATTAGGGGTCTACGGTCGATTTTGTGGAGTTTGCGGGGAGTTTAGAAGTGGTTTGAATTTCTAAAAGGTGGGTCCCGATTCTAATCCTCTAAGATAGTCGAAAGGAAAAGCCTAAGGCTAGATCCGAAAGTACTAAAGAGAAGAAGAGAAGACCTCATCGAAAATGAGGTCAACAAATGGACCCCAATAGGTGTGGTGAGTGACGGAGCACACCGCACGTATTGGTGTTGACCGAAGCGATCAACAGAACCAACACGGATGTCCAAGTAACAAACTTAGGACGAAGTAGAAGAATTTCACGTGGGAGTGTCGAGTATATCTCCGGAACCGGAGATTCTTGAACTCTCGCTGGGAAAAGGAAAAGGAGGTAAATCCCAAATCACATGATCTGGGAGAATTTCGATTTAGATTTTATTTTGTTTCATGTTCAAGTCACGATGCGTGAGTTTAGATTTCAATTTGGAGTTTTAATTTAGATTGAAGTTTAGTTAGGATTAATTTGAAGGAATTTGATTTGAAATGAAAATTGGAATTTTGAAGTTTTAGATGTAACATCTTCAACCCCAAAAGAAGATCGAATCGATTGGATTGGATCATTACAATGAGGAAAGATCTCGGAGTAATGCGGTATTGGATGTAAAATCCTTAACCTCAAGAGTTTGATTTGATGTATTTCGGTGCGATAGGAAAAGAATCCTAAAGCGATGCGATCTTGGATGTAAAATCCTCGACCTCGGGAGTTTGAATTTGATGTATTTCGGTGCGGTAGGAAAAGAATCCTAAAGCGATGCGGTCTTGGATGTAAAATCCTCGACCCAAGAGTTTGAATTTGATGTATTTCGGTGCGATAGGAAGAGAATCCTAAAGCGGTGCGGTCTTGGATGTAAAATCCTCGACCCAAAGGTTCGAATTTGATGTATTTCGGTGCGATAGGAAGAGAATCCTAAAGCGATGCGATCTTGGATGTAAAATCCTCGACCCAAGAGTTTGAATTTGATGTATTTCGGTGCGGTAGGAAGAGAATCCTAAAGCGGTGCGGTCTTGGATGTAAAATCCTCGACCCAAGAGTTTGAATTTGATGTATTTCGGTGCGATAGGAAGAGAATCCTAAAGCGAGTGCGATCTTGGATGTAAAATCCTCGACCCAAAGGTTTGAATTTGATGTATTTCGAGTGCAATAGGAAGAGAATCCTAAAGCGGTGCGGTCTTGGATGTAAAATCCTCGACCCAAGAGTTTGAATTTGATGTATTTCGGTGCGATAGGAAGAGAATCCTAAAGCGGTGCGGTCTTGGATGTAAAATCCTCGACCCAAGAGTTTGAATTTGATGTATTTCGGTGCTAATAGGAAGAGAATCCTAAAGCGAGTGCGGTCTTGGATGTAAAATCCTCGACCCAAAGGTTTGAATTTGATGTATTTCGGTGCAATAGGAAGAGAATCCTAAAGCGAGTGCGGTCTTGGATGTAAAATCCTCGACCCAAGAGTTTGAATTTGATGTATTTCGGTGCGATAGGAAGAGAATCCTAAAACGGTGCGGTCTTGGATGTAAAATCCTCGACCCAAAGGTTTGAATTTGATGTATTTCGGTGCGATAGGAAGAGAATCCTAAAGCGGTGCGATCTTGGATGTAAAATCCTCGACCCAAAAGTTTGAATTGATGTATTTCGGTGCAATAGGAAGAGAATCCTAAAGCGGTGCGGTCTTGGATGTAAAATCCTCGACCCAAAAGTTTGAATTGATGTATTTCGGTGCGATAGGAAGAGAATCCTAAAGCGGTGCGAGTCTTGGATGTAAAATCCTCGACCCAAAAGTTTGAATTGATGTATTTCGATGCGATAGGAAGAGAATCTTAAAGCGATGCGATCTCGGATGTAAAATCCTCGACCCAAAAGTTTGAATTTGATGTATTTCGAGTGCGATAGGAAGAGAATCCTAAAGCGATGCGAGTCTTGGATGTAAAATCCTCGACCCAAAGGTTTGAATTTGATGTATTTCAGTGCAATAGGAAGAGAATCCTAAAGCAGTGCAGTCTTGGATGTAAAATCCTCGACCCAAAAGTTTGAATTTGATTTGAGGTTTGATGTGAGATCTGGAAAGATCGAATTTGAGATTTGAAATTTGACTGAGATTTGAAATTTGGAAAGATTGAATTTGAGATTTGAAATTTAGTCGAGATTTGAAATTTGGAAAGATTGAATTTGAATTTGATATTTGAAATGATGAGTTTGAACTCGGTTGAAATTTGATTTAAGATTTGATTTGAAATTTGGAAGATGAAATTTGAAGTTTGATCGAGATTGGATTCGAAATTTGATTGAGAATTTGATTTAACATTCTTGTTGATTTTGTTTATCCTTTAATGATTCGAATTTTATTTTGTTGTTTATTTAATGTTCATGTGAATTTGGTGTTTGTAATTTTTAGATTTTTTTTTTTTTAAAAAAAAAAGTTTTCTTTTATCTTTTTTTTTTCTTTTCTGTTCTTTGTTCGAAGTTCATTTAACTTTAACGGCGTTTCCCAATCAATTTGCACAAAAGAGGTGAAGGCCAAAGATGTGACATGGTCACTTTTATTCCAATCATACTTGAAGATACATCGTACAACTTGATACGGAATATATTTCATACAATCCATGTAGACTCAAAACGGATCGTGTATGATCTTTGTCGATCCATCTAAAGAAGCATCTATCAAAAGTCCATGTACGAATAGTGAGGTACATGGTCGATAACATCACCTTCCAAGCCATCCTTGGCGAGGATGCCGTATGGATGTACATTGGAGGTGTGATATTTTCCATGTAACTCACGGCTACGTAAGGTCGGAGGCTTTCTAGCTCCGGTCCAGGCTGGAAATGGTAAGGTATCTTCTACGTCGTCCATCCTCCCGAGCATAGCCGAGATCCGCTTCACTGGTACTCACGGTATGCAATGCTTGGCGATATCCGCTCCGTTACCCTTCGGTATCATGACGGAACCTACCGGTAGTGGTATCTTTGCTTGGCCCTCGGAACTCACACTGGGCCTGCTATCCGGAGGTCGGATCCGAACATGATGTTACACTCGCTTAGAAAAGAGGCTTGTGCGAAAGGTCGACAAAGTCATGGTGATCGATGTGTGGGGGTATACGATCACCTCGTTTGTAGATATTGATGATGCAGCTGACTGGGTATGCGGTCTGCTGGCGGTACCCTCCATGTTATCAATCTCTTTACCATTCTCTTGATGACTAATGGCATCGGGTCCACTTGCCCATGACGGAGTATTCCGGCGGGTTTCCCTTCTGTCCTCGGCGAAGTTGTAACGACATCCACATTGTATTGTGATTCTTCCTTTCCACGGCATCCATCTCGGGGCTACGAGTACGTGTTTTCCCTCAGGCGGCTCGCTCGGCCCGGTCTTTTCAAATCCGGAAGCAATCCACGATTCTTGCCTTGCTCATACTACGAGAATACGTACGTATGTAATTCGAGGCCCTCGAGTATATTGATTCTTCGCCTCTAATCCTTTCAAAGTATTCAAAGGTTTTCTTTTCAACATTTTGCATTCTCTCCAGCTCGTATTCGGAATGATCGCGGATGGCGAGGCCCGGTGACGTATTGTGGGATGTGTGGTTCGATCCCTTCACGTTCTCCCGCATACCTCGGCTCCTCGGGGATGATGCACGTCGGGACATCCCCGGGGTTGCTTCCGCGACAAGGTCATGCATCATCTGGTGGTTCTATCCGGTTGCGTGGTAGCCTTCTTTCTTCGGTCTTCGTGAGATTTCTCACGGTTCTTCTACGTCATCCTAGGAGCTGGCCTCCTTTCTTCCGGTTCTGGTGAACCGGTGTCCTTGAAGTGTATGCACCGACATTAGCAGCTGCCTCGTCGTCGTCGATCCGCGGCTAGTTTTGTCAACATCTTACGGATACGGCGATTCTTATTTCTTCGTTGCGTTCGTCGTGAGAGTAGCTCTCCGAACTTCTTGAATCTCCGTGGGCGCGGCGCCGACAAGCTCGCCCTCTGCTGTAGCGACTACGGACTTCATTTTCTTATCTTCTTCAATATTTGTCTTTCTTCTCTTCTTCTTTGGATTGGTGACTTGGGCCACCCACTTTCATTCTTGTATGTCCGGGCAATTCTTCTCGGTTAACGGGACCCGGTCACTTTCCTCGTACTCGTAGGCTCGCTGGTGCGAAATGCGAGTCGATCTCGATTATCGCTCCATCTTTCACCCTCTTTTCATCAAGTGCAAGGCTTACGCCATTCTTAAAGTTCAAGACCAACCGCCCGCTCGACATTTCCCTGCGAAGAGACAAGGAAAAGGATCAGGGGCTGTACTAAGAACAAGAACATCAAGAAAAAGTTTATTAAAGACATCTTGTTTTATTATTATTTTTATATTTTCAATTTTAACAGGAATGAAGTGGGATAAGATCAGGTAAGAGATTTTGATTTGGAAAAGAAAACAAGGAAAATTTTATTGTCAGGATTTTATTTATTTTAGCACATTTTATTATTTTTGGGTTCGGACCCAGTCATAAGTAATCACTTTGCCCGTGCTTCTAGGGATGGAAAGTTCATTCCTTCGAAACATCAGGTAGCGTAATACTTTTTCAAGTATCGTCCATTGATCGGAAGCATATGTCGTTCTCCCTGGCAATTCACTAGCTGGTAGGAACCTCCCGAGTATACTCGCTTCGACTATAAATGGTCCTTCCCGAGTGGGTTCGAATTTTCCTCCTATCTTGCGGTGTGCGAGAATAGGTCTTTTGAGAACGAGAACTAAATCACCAACTTTGAAGGTTCTTGGGCGGACCGGTTTATCATGAGCTCGAATCATCTTAGCTTGGTATAATTCTAAATTCCGTTGCGGCTGCAAGTCTTTTCCCTTCCGGGCTTTCTAATTCTTCGAGTCGTAATTTGGCGTTCTCTTCGTTGTGATTTTATTTGCAATCGCGATTACGAGTGAAGGAGGCCGAACCTCTAAAGGTAACACTCGCCTCGGACCCATACACCGGAGCGTAAGGTGTAGCTTGCGTAGGAGTTCGAAGGTTGTCCGGTAGGCCCATAAGGCTTCTAACAACTTCTCGTGCCAATTTCTCTTATTGTCGTCTAAAGTCTTCTTTAAAATTTGAACGAGAGTTTTATTAAAAGCCTCGACTGAGGCCATTTGCTCTTGGGTAGTAAATTGTTGAATATCGCCGGTCGATTCCGTGTCTCACGACAAAATTGTTGATTTGTGTGCTTCGAATGCGACCCATTATACGAGATTATCTGCGCGGCACTCCGAAAAGGTAGACAACTTGGTTCTTGAAAAATTGTAGTACGTGATGTGCTTTCACTTCTCCGAGTGGAGCTGCCTCTGCCCACTTGGAAAAGTAATCTGTAGCCGCAAGAATGAAGCGATGTCCTTTTGACGACGGCGGTTCTATTGGACCCACTATATCTGTGCCCCAACATTCAAATGGCCACGATGCAATTGTCGGATGTAGCACATTTGGAGGTTGGTGTAGAACCGCTCCGTGCACTTGGCACTGATGACAGCTCTTGGCGATTTTCATGCAGCCGGTCATCATCGAGGGCCAGTAGTACCCTAGTCTTTTAATTTTCATTTTCATCTTTGGACCCGACTGGTGAGCGCCACAGAGTCCTGAATGCACTTCCTTAACAATTTCACGGGCTTCGGACCCGCTTAGGCACCTTAGCCACATTTGATCAAAAGACCTTCGTATAATGTGTTGTTTATTAGTGCGTAGGACGAGTTCTTTTCTTGATCCGATGGGCTAACGACCTATCGTCCAGTAGTTTTCTGTTTGTAGGTAATCCATCAATGGTCGTCGCCTGATCTTCCGTGTTTTCTCATCATTATTGCTGACTGATTCTTCTTCCTTTTCGATTTGTGTATCGTGTCGATGTCAAGTCGTGATAGGACTCGGCGTCCAGTGAGTCGACACTTCCATCGATTCATCTTGCAAACGAGGCAAATTCTTTTGCAAGACGGGCTAGTGCATCCGCTAAAGCGTTTTCTTTTACGAGAATTTTGTAGATTGTCACATTTGGAATCGTTCACAATGTTGTATGGCATACTTGGAAGTATTGCTCGAGTCTTGGTTTTAAAATTCCGTATTGTCCGGCGATCTGTTGAATGATTAACTGTGAATCTCCGTAGATGTTGATGTCTGTTATCCCCATTTGAATGGTTAATTCCAGTCCCGTTATGAGGGCTTCGTATTCTGCTTCGTTGTTTGTACACGGCTCTGTCAAGTGGTAGGAGTATCTTAACATCCCCCGCTCCGGTGTTATAAAGATTAGCCCGATTCACCGCCTTACGGGCACCTATCACTTGCGATTCTTCGTCTTTATGTCGTTGAAGATGCTCCGTCGAAATATAATTCCCAACGTCGATCATCGAGGTCTTCTAGGTTCATTATTTGTTCATCCGGCGGATCGTCGTTGAGAGGCGATTCGCCGGCAAAGGGTGTCTTTGCGAGGAAATCTGCTAAGATTTGTCCCTTTACGGCACGGAGAGGCACGAAAGTTATATCGAATTGCAATAATATCATTGACCATCCGGCAAGTCCGCCGGAAAGCGTTGGACGAGTCATCGAGTATTGCAATGGATTAAACTTCGAGATCGAGTTGACCTTATGAGAAAGCATGTAATGCTCGAGCTTTTGAGCGGCGAAGATCGGGGCCAAACAATGCTTTTCAATTGCGGGATGCCTTATTTCCGTCGGCGATAAACGACGACTTAAGTAATAAAGAGCATTTTCTTTACCCTCATCATTGACACAGGCTAACGGGGCTCCGAGAAAGTCGTCTAAAGCCGCGGTATAAAGTATTAGCGGTCTACACGAGACTCGGGGCTGCTAAGACGGGAGGTGTCATTAAATATTGTTTAATGTCCTCGAAGGCCTTCGGCATTTCTCTTCCCAAATAAATTTGGCGTCCTTTTTAACTAGTGCCGAGAAAGGTCGACACCTACTCGACGGGTTCGAGATAAAGCGTCGAAGATATGCCGGCTTCCCTTGAAAAGATCGTAGTTGTTTTAAGGTTTTGGGAGGCGGCATTTCTAAGATGGCTTTTATCTTTTCCGGATCGATTTCAATTCCACGATGTCGGACAACGAATCCTAAGAATTTCCGGAGGCGACGCCGAAGGCGCATTTAAGGGATTCATCTTAAGGTTAAATTGTCTTAATCGTTCGAAAACAATTCTCAAATCATACAAATGGTTGTCCTTTACTTTGCTTTTGATGACCACATCGTCCACGTAGCATTCGACTTGATTGTGGATGAGATCATCAAAAATTCTTGTCATTGCTCTTTGGTAGGTTGCTCCTGCGTTCTTCGATCCGAATGGCATCATCGTGTGTAGCAATATACTCCGATCGGCGTTCGAATGTCGTAAGCTTTTCATCTTACGGAGCCATTTTTATTTGGTTGTATCCACGAAGATCCATCCATGAAAGAGAATATTTCATGTGTTGAAGCGATGTCGATCATTAATTCCGGGATCGGTAGAGGGAATTCATCTTTTGGACATGCCTTGTTTAAATCTGCGAAATCCACACAAATTCGATCGACCATTCTTCTTCCCGATCGGTACCACGTTGGCTAACCAAGTCGGGTATTGTTCTTCACGGACAAATTTAGCGTCTATTAGCTTTTTAATTTCGGTTATGACTTGTTGTTCGATTTCTAGACGCATTCTTCCGGGACCTTGTCGTGGAACGAAGTAGGGTCCACTCCTAGTTTATGGATTGCGACCTGCGGAGCTAAACACGGCATCTCATCGTAGCTCCAAGCAAAACGGTCTTTGAATTCCATTAATAACTTGATTATTTCTTTGGAGTCTTCTTTATTGAGTAAAGAAGTTAACAAAGGTAGGTCTAGGCTCTTCGCTAGTACCTAAGTTAACTTCTATTAACTCATCTATTGTAGATTTGATTTCTTCTTCGAATTCGGTGGAGCATCTCCAATTTGCAAATCTTCGAGTTCGTCCGTAGTTTCCATGCGGTTTTCATTAGATTCGCAGGTGATAACCAAGCAAAATTCGGTATCATCAGTCGATCCTACGTGCCGAATCCGAGACCATGTTTTGAGTTGGGTGGACGACCGGAGTTATTCCATAAATTTTCAAAACGTTGTGATTGACCTTTTGTCCACTTGTCGAGGTAAGAAACCACGCTGAATTAAATTTTGAACACGGGGAGAGTACCACTCGAAAGGCAATTCCATTAATTCGATGAAGTAGCATCTTCAGATTGTACATTATTTTCGGTTTTGGAAGAAGAAGCACCACGGTAGAATTTGATTGGTTTTGCACCACCGCTACGTACCTCTTTGACCTCCATACCCTCGATCTTATTAGAATGGATCGGGGTCAGGGTCATAGTATGTACATAGTGGTTAATCTTCTCGTACATCGATTTATATTCTTCGTCTCTTTCATCTTCGATAGGGATTTTGAATTGCGGCTTCTTTCGACTTATTGTCGCTGCTTCTTGTTTGATTTCTCTTTCTTCTTCGAACTATCTTCCCGATCGACATCGATGGTTGGTTTCCTCCGTCCGATCGTCCTAACGTCTCTACCACGACCTCGTCCCCGGCCTCGACCTCGGATGCGAGTTGTGGAGAAACCTTCACCATCTCGCCGTAAGGGAGTGGTGAGTGACTCGTTGGACTAGAACTTCGAGGTTCTTCGTTGTCCCGAACTTTCTTTGCTTCATTTGTTATGGTATCTCTGGAGAAGATCGTTTTCTTCGGTGGTGCATAATAAGTCGCATCCTCGTGGATTCCAATTTCATGTACGGAGAATGGTTGTAAGTCACCTTTGATGCACTTGTTCCCCTCCATCGTAGTACTTGATGCACTCGATGTAGAGATGATGGTACCATCCCGTTTTCATGTATCCATGGTCGGCCCGGTAGAGCGTTGAACGACGTTTCGAATTAATTATGTGAAATTTCGCGGTTGTCTTTGCTAAGTCACCCGTCTTCATCGATAGCGTTATTGATCGAGGGCTCTTTCTCCTTTTTGGTTGAATCCTCTCAATAACATTTTGTCGGCCTCGAGTTCGCGGGCATCGATTTCCAAGTATGCTAGCGTTCGAAGATTCATTATATTGATTGATGCTCCTGGATCCACCAATACTGCGGAGAGTGTAAATTTTCCGATTGTAACCGAAATGTACAACGGTCGGTTGTGATCCGGCATCCCAAGTAGTAGGTCATCGTCCGTGAAGGTAACACCTCGTCGTTCCTTTAACGAGCAAACCTCATCTAAGGACTCTCCGGCCATTTGAGCTAAGCAAATTTCCGGATCAAGTAAGGCCTTGATCGAGCTTCTCTCATCTCCTTTGATAAGATGAGAGCGTCGTAGATGCTCGGTTTGGTCGGTAGTTTCCTAAGATGGGCTAGCACGTTGTAGTCCACTTTGTTTTCATGTGTCTCCGCTTCTTCTCGAATGGGTATTTCTTCTGCAGGGGTTGGTTCTTCTCGAACAACCACACGCTTCCTTTGTCTTTTGGACCCATTCTCGGAGGTAGAACTTTTCCACTTCTTAAGTTGACTTCGTAATTTCCTGCGAATCTATCGTTGAGCTTGCGGTGTCTTTTCTTGAATCGGAATGACGGGCTCTTCCGGATTAGCTTCGAGTACGAAGGCTCTAACTCTATCGTGATTCGGAGCTCCTCGAAACTCACAGATAGATTCGTTGCTTGTTGAACTCTCGTAGCCTCCTTGATGGATGTCTTCTTCATTATTTTGCTTGTCGAGATCGTGTATGATTTGAGAATTGTCGTTGGTATCGAAATCGATATCCGGATCATCGTTAGTTACGTAATCGTTAGAAACAGTCAAAACGTAGCCAACGCCATCACCCTTATCATTATATGATCCCACCGAAGTGAGTAGATAATCATACAGAGTCGAGGGTTCGAGGGATTTCTCCCCGAATCGGAAACAACTATCCTAGGATAAGCGGCCCCTAGTCTAGCCTTAGGTGCCTCGGTCTTCTCTTCTTCGTCAATTTTCTTCTTTTCTTCGATCGTCTCCTGTTGAGGTGGTTCTTCTATCGCAAGTGATAGTACCGGCTTAACGGGTTTCGAACTACGAATTGAAGCTCGCACCGAAGCGGTCCGGATGCTTGTCTAAAATCTTTTCGAAGACCTCGTCCGAGCGGTAGTCCATCCATCGTTAGTTGTATAGGGATCTATCGGAATGATGGGATCGATCGAGATAACATTGACGGAACCTCCTTTACGGGGTTCCTTCATGTACTCCTTCGGGATCGTTATATTCCCTTTCCGAAGGTTGTCATTGAGCCAACTTTTGAAGGTAATGCAATCTTCATTTTGTGCCCAAGCATTCGGTGGTAAGGGCGAAAGTTGGGATCACCCTTCTTGTTGACCTCTTCGGTCTTTTAGGCTACGGCAGTGGAAATCCGGAGTCTTCATCGAGCTGCGGAACATTTTCGGCATCTGCTTCATTCTTGAACGGATATTCTCTCGCTTCAAAAGCTCTCTTAATGTACGTTGCGGACGAGACGGTTGTTCATATTGCGGAGATGAGTGATAGTTGGGCCGGGGTTCTTGCGTAGTCTGTTGTGGTTGTTGCGGCCGTTACAGTGGTATTTGCATCGGTTGCTTGCCTTTGTCAGCTGCTCGCGACGATCCGGATTTCTTTTCAAAAGTCTTTACGGGCTTTTGTTTATCCGTCTTGTCGGTGAAACTTAATTGCTTCGCCTCTTCTTGCAAGCTTCGGCCTTGCTTAACAACTTCTCGAAAGTCTTAATAGTAAATCCCTTGAGGAGAAGTGCTTATCGGGCCGTGGATGCTTTTAGCAAAATGCCGATCGCATCGTTGTTCTTGCGGTTGTGGTTCACACTTCATACTTAAGTTCCTCCATCGAAGTATGTAATCCACCAAAGTCTCATTCGGCACGCTTCTCTACCACTAAATCACCTATAGTGATGTGGTGTCGAGCTCCGGCGAATCGCTTGATGAAGAGGTTCTCTAGCTGCGAGAATGTCTTAGCAGAACCGTTTGGTGATTACGCATACCGGTCGAAGGCGATTCACGACGGACTGGCGACGAGCCGTCGGAAGAGTAATGCATCGCTCCCGCCGGCATTGCAACAAGCGGCACGAAAGTGTGCCACATGCTTTGTCGGGGTTCCGGTTCCGTCGAAGGTCTTGAACGGAGGTGGTACGAAGCCTTTCGGGTATTGGACGGCGTCGAATTCTTCGGGTAAGGTCTACCGTCCGAATGGATGTCCCGCTCTTCGATTGTGCTAAGGCTTCTCGCACTTCGCTGTTCTACCAAGTTCTTGATATCCTTTTCGGGAATCATACTTTGTGTTGTATCCTTTTCGGTGATCGTCCCCATTGACGGACGTAATCTCCTTTCCTCCGTCTACGATGTGAATGACCTCCGGGGTGTTTCCCTTTGTGGTTGTACTCGACTACGGGAGAGTGGCCGAGCTACGGCCATCTCTTCCATCCTTTTCGCCATTTGAGCGATCGTGTCGTCTTTTTCTTGAAGGCTGCCTTCTCATCGGTTCGGCTCCTCTCTCTGCGAGCTGCGGGAGCACCTTGCGAAGGCGATGAAGCTCGTGTCTCAGCCATGTTGATTTACGCGTATTCGTCGTCCATGAATTCCGATGAATCAATCTCGTCTCCGAACTTTTCTTCTCTTTCTTTTGCCAATCGTCGGATATCGGTTCTCGACTTTTCCATGGCATCTTCTAGCGGGGCTTTCGTGTGTCTTCGTGGTTGTCGTGCGATAGTTGCCGGGTCCCTTTCTCACGAGTCCCCTTCATCGCGGTAGCACTTTCTTCGGATTCGAGTCTCTCGGCAAGACTTTCTTTCTCGGCAGTTCTGTTTCGATCTCAGTCGCCCAGAGTGAGTGAGACGCCATACCATCCTTCCGGCGGCGGAAGGTCCAGGACCGGATGGTCCGTCGGCCAAATGCTGGAAGGTGGTATCCTCCCTAATCTGCAATCACGAGACGACAACGGGCGGACTAGCCTTCATCCTTTTACTTGGCTTTTCCGTCATGATGGCGGGTTCTACTCGGGGCCCGAGACGGGATTTGAGCCGGCACCGCCCTATCCTCCGTAGAATTTCGATACGGGGCGGTTTTCCTTCTTTGCTAACTTTTCTACCAAAGTTTGCGGTCGAGCAAACGGCGTAGTTCTAGTTCTTTTCTTACGGCTTTCGTTATAATATGCGGGACGTGGTAATTTGGCGACAATCTTGCGAATATTTTCTTCATCTTCGCGGCGGAGAGGGGATGAAATCTGCTTCCTCCCAACGGTGGTATGTATTCGGGCGGTGGTGTATATTCGGCGATTCCGGAATTTCCTCCAGGAAAGCAATTTCAGCGACTACGGCTTCTTTAGCGATCCTTCTATTTTCGTTTCTTCTGCGGGTCTTTGTTAGTGACGGAATTCTTGAGCTCGGACCCGATCTCGAAAACGAAGGTCTTACAGGAAGATCTCGTACCCTCCATGGTAACGGGTCCATCATAATCTTGGATTTCTTTCCCCTTTGATTTGGCAAAAGTCGGGGCAGGTGCGAAACAACTAGACCAGGTGGGGGTAGAAAGAACGGTCCTCCCGTGGACGTCGGTACTCCTCTTAGTCGGGATCCTTTGCGGAGGAGGGAATTCTTGGGTTGACCTAAGGTTGAACTCGAGCGGCGGCTCTTCGGCTTCGGGTACCTTGTTCATCGGTGCGAAGAGGGAGACGTTGGTGACCTTGACGTTCGTGTTTTCAAATCCTTGTCCAAATCGGATGATTCCATTGTCGGGCGACTCATCCTTATAGACGGCGAGGTCCGATCCATTGGTGAAGGAGAAAATCGGCTTTGGGGCTTCCATTTGCGGGGTAGATTCCGGTTGTCGGTCCCGAGTTATGCTTCTTTTCTTTAGGACGAAAAGAAAGGAGTTGAAAAGAGTCCGAACTCATTCATGTTCATGTATTTATAGGAAGGAATCACTTATTAAAAGAATCACTTATTAGAGAGTTTGTTTATTTAGAACGGAGTATTCAAAGGTGTAGAGAAGGTAAGGAACCCGAATCGGAGTTGGAAAGGAAAAAGAGTCTTAAGCAAGACTTCTCGACTCGAAGGATCACTCCTAAACTAACACCTGATCGGGGGTCCACCCCACCTCGGAAATGAGGTAAAAGGATCTCGGAACCTCTCTCGTTTATGGGTGTCTAAACAGTGGCTCGTAAATCCGAGAGAATGTTGGTTATACTTGTTCAAGGTAGAAATGAACACAGTATTCCAACGGAAAGAAGGGTAGTTTGATCCATTAGGGACATGGATACACTACCGATTTTTGAAAGCAGAACTATTTGATTAAGATGGAGAGAGGAACTTGTCCCCAGCGGAGTCGCCAGAAGTATGTCGGCATATTTTTAGGTTGTGTGTTTTATTTTGAAAAGGGAGTCGCCTACAGAAATTGTCGGCGAATTTTAATTTAATTTAAATAAATAATTTGAAAAGTAGTATTTGATTTTGAAAATAATTTTAAATTTGAAAATTTTAAGATATGAAATCAAGCCGATCTCACATCCCGAATAGTTTATATAAACGAGCGCCGCACCACAAGCCAGTGTATCTATCCCGAAGAATAGACACACTTGCTTGATAATAGGGCTCGATTAAATAAACTAGAAAGGTTTGTGACATCCGTTTGGTCCGCGAACCAATTTTATAAGCCGACAAATTCCTAGCTTAATATGAAACTATTAAACGGGGTTTATATTACCCAGGTTCTTAAAGTTCCCTATAAGGGCAAGCCCCTATAGTTAATTACATCTTAAGTGACGGGAATCACCTAAGAAAACTCTCGATAATAATCAATAATTCTGCTCTCAAGAATTTCAAAGTTTAAGTTTTTCAAAGGGGTTGAATTTTGGAATTTCAATAGGGAATGGATCAAATTTGGAACATTTTTATTTTGGGAATTCAAAGGAAGAAAAGTAGGAGAGATCACGGATTCGAAGCGGACTTCGGTAATCTCCCGATTATCCTATTGTTTGGCTTGGATTTAGGAAAGTCCTAATGTTTATTTAATGTTTTAATCTTGCCAATTTTAGTTAATTAGGGCTTATATTTATATGATAGAATCATACAAATTGCTTAGAAGATATGAGGGTTTATGTCGTATCGGACGACTACCTCGGAATCCTAAGACCGGTTAGGGCTTAATTTGCGATGCAAATGCCTAACGAAGAATTGAGGATTTATGTTGCACTAGAGCAAACTACCTCGAAGTCCTATGGCTTTGTTTATTTAATTCTAAGAAAGTTTTGTTGATGTAGGTTCGAGTTTTGCTGACGACGATGGCCGTCTTTGCCCACCATGCTCGAGCTCCTTGTTGTTGCGGAGGTTTAGTTTTAGAAATCATAAATCGGGAGGTGAGAGAAGTGTTCGGTTTAGAGAAGTCTTAATTTCCAAGTGTTTTTTGTGTTTTAATTAAAACGGATCTTAAAGTTGATTAAACGAGCCGATTAAGATCCCGCGGTTCCGTCATCCAGGCACCGTTATTTTCATCGAATTCACTTAGTCCGAGATGAATTTGCTAAACTCAACTAAATGAGTTCCGCACTTTCATTTAGACCAGTGGGAAATCCCGTTAGCAACACGTGGGTTACATCATCAGAAGTATTCCAGATCATTCGATGAGACGTTTTAATTTAGTTGTAGTTGTAGTTTTGTGTTACTGTTTGTGATTAAATTTTGAGTTGTCTTATATTTTGAAATGTTGTGGAGGTGAATTTTATCTTGTAGTGTCTTTTATTTTAATTTTGGGTTTCGGTTTTGGTTTACGTCCTAAAGGTGTCGGTTTTCATGCAACTTGTTGTTTATCATGCAAGAAAAATAAGTGCGATGCGATTAAATAAATTGCAATAAAATAAATTGCAATAAAATAAAAGCGTGCACGGAGGGTCTTCCCGTCATTCCGAGCTGCACTTAAAACATAGTTAGAATATTTAAGCAAGTTCCTAGGTAAAGCTAAGGGAAAAGGTTTATGGTTTTCTACCAAGTTCCTAATCCTATAGCTAGTCATTTCCTATGACGTCTAGGTTCTTTGTGTTTTTAGTTTGAAGATGATTTTCTTCATCAAAGAACAATTAAGTTCAATTGTTCTTGTAAATATCCTATCATATTGAGGAAGTGCTTAAGAAGAATCTTAAACATCTTTTCAATATTCCTAGGATTGTTTTAAGTCCAAGAGAATTTAATTATATAAATGAATCGATCGTCCGAGGTTTTCAAGTTTTGTTAACTTGCTCAGTGAACTAGGATGTTTGAATATCCTTATAAGTGAAGTGTCACTTCATTTGATATTCCATTTAGGAGTTATGATAATAAAAGCTCCTAAGGGCAAAATAATATTTAATAATTTGTGAATCAAATTTAAGTTCAAATTAATGATTTAAGTTTGGAATAGTGTTCAAATTATTTTAGGTTTATGTCTTAAGTGATGTTATTTAATTTAACTTAATTTATTTTAATTTAATTTATTTTAATTTAATTTATTTAATTTAATTTGATTTGATTTAATTTAATTCAATTTAATTTATTTGATTTAATTTCTTAATTTAATTTAATTTAATTTTAATTTAATTTTAATTTAATTTAATTTAATTTAATTTAATTTAATTTAATTTAATTTAATTTATTTAATTTTATTTATTTATTTAATTTAATGTATTTAATTCATTTAATTTAATTTAATTTGTTTATTTAATTTAATTTAATTTTAATTTAATTTAATTCAACTTTTAATCTTAATTTAATTTAATTTAATTGAAAATTTTTGAAAGAGTTTAATGATTTAATTTTTATTTAATGGTTAAGTCTTTTAATATTTTAAATTTGAGTTATCATTTTAATTAAGAGTTGAGTATTAATGAGATGATTAATTTAGGGATTTTTAAATTAAAGAATAAATCTCTTCCTAATAATATCCCTATTTTAATAATTCCAAATTTATTATTCTTCCAAATTCAATTAATTATTTACTTAAAGTTTAATCATTTTAAATTGCTTAATGGGTTTCTACCCTTCAATTATTTAAATTTCAATCATCCAAATCAGATTAGGATCAAAACATTTTACTTGTTAATTTTTATTAAACCTAAAGTTTTAATTAAGGGTTAAAATTTTAATTACCATTTTGCCCTTTAAGCCTAATAATTTCATAACTCACTAAATTGAACTCAAATGAACTTGAAATTTTTATGAGACTTCACTCATATGTCAATAAAGACATGAGAGGAGAAAATGTGATTTTTCTGCATTTAATTTATTTATATGATTATTTTTAGTAGAAAAGAGAAATTTCCAAGGAAAATTCAATGATATGACCAAGGGAAAGTTTCTGTCCTTAATAAAATTAGGGGACATTCCTAATGACCAGGGGACCACTTGGACCAAATTTTGTAATTTTTTGAATTATATTTTATTTATTAGAATTATTTTAAGTTTTGGAGTATTAATTAATTTAAAAATAAAATAAATGTTGAAAAATAAATTTTATAATTTTTAAAATTCTCTCTGATGTCAAGGATTCCAGAGAACCAAACTTTGCAATTTTCTGATTTTTCTTTGATTTATTATAATTATTTTGGTGAAAATGCTAGAAAATATATTTTTTTATTATTTTAAAATTACCCTAGAGCTTTAAAAATTAATATTTCACTAAATAGACCTAGAAAAAATATGGGACTTGTTCCTAAGTGATTAAAATTTAAAATATAACATTTTAGTGAATTTTATTATTTTTGTGATTTTTATTATTTTTTAATTATTAAAAATATTAAAATAATATTAAAAATCAACTTTTTTAGAAAATTGAAATTTTAATTTTCTTAAACTCCCCTGATATCAGAGAGACTCCAAAACCAATTTGGTGAAATTTTGAAAGATATTTTGAAAGTTATGAATTTTTAAAGTTTAAAATGGCTAAGTGGCTTAATCAACCCAATTAGTGGGGCTAACCAAGTCCAATTGACCTCAAATTTTTATGGTGGGTTCCTCTGATCCTAAAGGTCAGTGGAGAATTGATTTCAAGTCAATTTGATCTATAGTTAACTCTAATTAATTAGAGATCTATTTTGGGTGTTTAAGCCGATTAGGGTTAATCTCAGTGAATTAACTCAAATCCTATTTTTCCTAGGGTTCTCCGGTCATAAGGAACATCACCAAATTTTCCTAGAATGTATTTCACAACATGCTAATTTTTGGAATTAAAATACTTAAAATAGCAACATGCATTTGAAAAATCAATAACTTTTCACAGAGATGGCCTCGACCTTGGAAAATTCGGGGAATGTCCCTAAGTTCGGAGGCTTCAAAAGCTCCATAGTCTCATGCCATGGTGAATTGTATACATGCATGGAGAATTAAAACAATGCAGGGAGTAAATAATTAATTAAAAATAAAATACTGGACAAAATTAATTAATTTCTTTTCCACATTATTCTCCTCTGTTCATCTGAGCGAGGGGTATTTTTATTTTATTTTTGTGATTTTTCTACACAAAGATATGGATTTTTAAAGTTACGGGAATTAAATAAATAGAAAATATTCCTATTTATCTACTTAAGTGACGCGGCGCCGGCGCATCCTCGGCATCTCCGAACTCACACGCGTCGCGCTCCCATTCGACGCCGCCATCCGAGTCGGCAGCCGGGCCCCGCGGTTCTCGTACCGTCTCCCTGGTCCGACGCCATCCGAGCCGTCCGTCCGCGCGTGTATTAAATGGACGGCATCCGTTCATCGTCCATGACGCGGTGTGATCCCGTGACCGTCCACATTCTAACCACAAGAACTCACTCGATTCTCGATGGATTTTCGTGTTCTTATGCTCTATGGATTCGTCTTGAAGAGACGAACACATCCATACGGTAAACATGCATTGAAATTAAGGCATTTGAAATGGAGAATCTCCGGAAGCTCGGGATGAAGAATTAGCTCATACCTTTGCTCGGAGAAGTGAAGCTTCGATCCGAGAGTTGTTGCACCTTCGATTGGATCCCGGCGAGCTCCGGATGAAGTCTCTCGGTGCAGTGAATTGTGCAGGTTGAACTTCGACCACGGTCGATCACAAAGCTTGGAGTCCGGAGCAACCGGGTGGCTCGGAGATGGGGCTTTTGTTTGGTGGACACCTTCCCTTGGTCCGGTGAAGGTGTAGGACCAATCAATTTGGGGATTGGTTCACCGTGGGGAAGTGTCCTGGTTTTGGGCTTGGATTTCGACTCCGAAATTGAGCTCGCGGAGAAGAAATGGCAGGGGGATCTCACTTGGGGATCAAGTGCTCGTGTATGAGGAGAGGTACGGAACAATTTTGGCGAGTTTTGGCAAGGTTTGTGCAACTCTCTTCTCATGGCCGTGAGGGGGTGGTGTTTAAATAGGCATGGCTGGAGGGCCTCCCGGGGGAGTTAGGGCTTGGGATCGAGCTTGCTCGGTGAGGAGAAGAACGGCCATGGTGACCACTAGACATGGGGCGGCTCGGCGAGGAGAATTCCAAAGTTTGGCTCCTCCCAAGGTTTCGGCCATGGTGTTTTCCGGCGGCTCGGTGGCTGGCCGGCCGAGGCATCGGTCACCATCTTGTTCGAGTGGGTCGGGGCGGGGGTTTGGTGTATTCGATTGAGGTTTGACATGTGTAAAGTGGTTGAATCAAAGTAGAAAGGGGAAGGGGCTATTTTAGCTTCAATTTGGTCAACCCATTGGTTTGGGTTGGGTGCACCTCCCTATGGCTTCGATTTTGGGTTGAGAGGATCGGTTGGGTCGACTGCCATGGAGTGGTGAAGTCTCCATCCATGGATTAGGTGGCAAAGCATGGTTTAGAGTGTGACATGCTTAAGGTAAAAAAGGCTTAAGAAGGATTAGGAAAGGGGGTCCTCCTTTTTCCATTAATGGCTTGATCACATGTCAAACTCTCCATGGCTTCATGTGGCTTGTCCATGGCTTGCATGGCTTGTCTTTGGCTTAGGGAAAAGTTTAGTCAATTTCATAAAAATGGGTTTTAAGAATTTTTGGTAATTTGGTGTAAAATTTGGATGGTTTGTCATATGGCTTTGTTTAGAAAGATTTGATTGCTGATTTAGGACTTAGGAATGATTTTAACTAAGTGAGGATGAGATGAGATTGTAATGTGGGCTTTAGGATGGGCTTGGGCTTTTGAGTTTGGTTTGGAATGGGCCTTTGAATGTCTTTTAGAAGTGGGCTTTTAGATGAAAATTTTGCAAAGGGCCATGCCAAATAAATGTTGGGTTTAGTTTAAGGATGTGTCATGAGTGATTTGAGACAAGTTTGAAGTGATTTGGGTTTGAATTGGTTTGAATTTGGGTTTAATTGGTAAGTGGGCTAAAGTGGGCCAAAATGGGCTACCATGGGCCAAAGTTGGGCTAGAGTTGAAGTTGATGTGAAATTAATGTTGGGAAATGTTTATGGGAGTGTTTCAAAGAGGTTTTGGCTTTGGTTGGGTTTTGATTTTGGGGTTTGGGCTCATTTGGGCTAGGTTTGGGTTTAGGTCAAAATGGGCCTTTTAGCTTTGGGTTGAATTTGAGTGGGGTTTGGATCAAAGTTTTGGGCAAATCATGTTAGTGTTTTGTTCATGGGGATGTTAAGGAAGGTTTAGAAAAGATTTGGGGTTAATTGGAGTTGAATTGGGTGAGTTTGGGTTAGGTTTGGGTCATAGGTCCAAATTGGGCTTTAAGGCCAAAAGTGAAATTGGATCCCAATGCCAATCAAATTAAGCTTGGCTTTGGTCTAGATTGGTGTTTGGGATGTTGAATTGCAGTTTAGAATCGAATTAGACCAAAATTTGGATCAATTGGGTAGGCTTGGTTTGACATTGGGTTTACTTTGGGTTAAAATGGGTCAAATTGGGGGTTTTGACAAAAGTGGAGTAAACTGACAAAATTGGCCCATAGTGTAGTTGAACAAAATGAAATTGGGAATATTTGGGATTTTCTGGAATTTTCTGGGAATTTTCTGAATTTTTGGATTTTTGGGTTAAAAGGGGTATTTTGGGTATTTGGAAGGTATTGGGAGGGTATTCTTGGAATTTTTGGTATTTTTGGCTAGGAATGGTCAATTTGAGTGATGTGGAAATGTTTAGGAATGGTTTTGAGGAATTTTGGGTAATTTGGAAATTTTTGAGAAATTTGGGTAGTTTCGAGGGCATTTGGTAGGGTTGGTGGGTGTAGGGTCCCGGGGTCAAAAATTGAAAATTTGGAAAATTGAAGATTAGGTGGATGTAAGTGAAATGAAAACATCTTTTGTTGAGCCATGAAGCCATATCAAGCCCACATGAGCCATGAAGGGACTCATTTGAGGCATTCACTATGTTGTTCCTAACCCTCTTGCGCGAGGGCTTAGGGGTTAAGGACCATCCATGTGAATCACCTACATGAGTCGGGAAGTCAAGTCGGGTATGGGTGTGTTTTTAGGAGGTGTGTGAAAGTGTAGTGCATAGGTGTAGTGTATGTGTGAGTCGGCCCTTCACCGGACCGAGCCACCTGGGCGGTCCTAAGGCCAAAGAGTCCTATAGGAACTCATCCTTTAAACTTCCACATTTGATTTCAACCCTCTAGGTGATTAGGGGTCTACAGTCGAGTTTGTGGAGTTTGCAGGGAGTTTAGAAGTGGTTTGAATTTCTAAAAGGTGGGTCCCAATTCTAATCCTCTAAGATAGTCGAAAGGAAAAGCCTAAGGCTAGATCCTGAAGTACTAAAGAGAAGAAGAGAAGACCTCATCAAAAATGAGGTCAACGGTAGCTCGAGGCCTTCAAGTATATTGATCCTCCCGCCTCGATTCTCTCGAAGTATTCAAAAGTTTTCTTCCGGACATTCCGTATCCTTTCTAGCTCGTATTCCGGAATAATTTGCAAATGACGAGGCCCGGTGACGTATCGTGGGATATATGGCTCAATCCCTTCACGTTCTCCCCGCATACCTCGGCTCCTCGGGAATGATGTCCGTCGGGACATCCTCCGGGGTTGCTTCGTAACGAGGTCATGCATTACCGGTGGCTTCATCCGGTGGCGTAGTAGCCTTCTTTCTTCCGTTCTTCTTGAGATTTCTCCGGTCTCTTCGTCGTCCCGGAGCTGGTCTCCTTTCTTCGGTGTTCCGGCGAACCGGCATCCTCGAAGTATATGTACGCGCAGTAGCAACTTCCTCGTCGCGCCGGTCCGCTGCTAATTTAGTTAGGATCTTGCGGATACGGCGATTTTTGTTTCTTCGTTGAGTTCGTCGTGAGAGTAGCTCTTCGTACTTCCCGAGTTTCGTGGGTGCGGCGCCGACAAGCCTCGCCCTCTGCCGTAGCGACTACGGATTTGATTCTCTTGTCTTCTTCGGTGTTTGTTTTTCTTTTCATACTGCCTGGATTGGTGGCTCGGGCCACCCACTTTCATTATCGTCCGACCGGGCGGTTCCTCTCGTCAATCGGGACCCGGCCACTTCCCTCGTATTGCGAGCCCGCTGGTGCGAAGTCCGAGTCGATCTCTATTATCGCTCCATCTTTCACCCTCTTTTCGTCGAGTGCAAGGCTTACGCCATTTCTAAAGTTCAGGACCAACCGCCCGTTCGACATTTCCCTGCGAAAAGACAAGGAAAAGGATCAGGGGCTGTACTAAGAACAAGAACATTAAGAAAATGTTTATTAAAAACAAATTTTTTTATCATTTTTATATTTTTTAAATTCAACAGGAGTGAAGTAGGAAAAGATCAGGAAAGAGATTTTGATTTGGAAGAGAGAAAACAAGGAAAACTTTATTATCATGATTTTATTTATTTTAGCACATTTTTTGTTATTTTTGGGTTCGGACCCAGTCATAAGTAATTACTTCACCCGTGCTTCTAGGGATGGAAAATTCATTCCTTCGAAACATCAGGTAGCGTAATACTTTTTCAAGTATCGTCCATTGATCGGAAGCATATGTCGTTCTCCTTGGCAATTCACTAGTTGGTAGGAGCCTCCGAGTAGATCGCCTCAACCACAAACGGTCCTTCCCAAGTGGGTTCAAATTTTCCTCCTATCTTGCGGTGTGCAAGAATAGGTCTTTTGAGAACGAGAACTAAGTCACCAACTTTGAAGGTTCTTGGGCGGACCAATCCGTCATGGGCTTGAACCATCTTAGCTTGGTATAGTTCTAAATTTTGCTGCGCTGCAAGTCTTTTCCCTTCCGAGGCTTTCCAATTCTTCTAGTCGCAATTTGGCATTCTCTTCCGTCGTGATCTTGTTTGCAATCGCAATTACGAGTGAAGGAAGCTGGACTTCTAAAGGTAACACTGCCTCGGACCCATACACTAGAGCATAAGGTGTAGCTTGAGTAGGAGTTCTGAAGGTTGTCCGGTAGGCCCATAACGCTTCTAACAACTTCTCGTGCCAATTTCTCTTATTGTCATCTAAAGTCTTCTTTAAAATTTGAACGAGAGTTTTATTAAAAGCCTCGACAAGGCCGTTTGCTCTTGGGTAGTAAATTGTTGAATATCGCCAGTCGATTCCATGTCTCCTGACAAAATTGTTGATTTGCGTGCTTCGAATGCCGACCCATTATCCGAGATGATCTCGCGCGGCACTCCGAAACGGTAGACAACTTGGTTCTTGAAAAATTGTAGCACGTGATGTGCTTTCACTTCTCCAAGTGGAACTCGCCTCTGCCCATTTAGAAAAGTAATCCGTAGCCGCGAGAATGAAGCGATGTCCTTTTGAAGATGGTGGTTCTATTGGACCCACTATATCCGTGCCCCAACATTCAAATGGCCACGATGCGATTGTCTGGATGTAGCACATTTGGAGGTTGGTGTAGAACCACTCCGTGCACTTGGCATTGGTGACGGCTCTTGGCGATTTTCATGCGATCGGTCATCATCGAGGGCCGGTAGTACCCTAGTCTTTTAATTTTCATTTTCATCTTCGGACCCGATCGGTGAGCGCCACGAGTCCCGAATGCACCTCTTTAACGATTTCACGGGCCTCGGACCCGCTTAGGCACCTTAGCCACATTTGATCAAAAGACCTTCCGTATAATCGTGTTGTTTATTAATGCATAGGACGAGTTCTTTTCTTGATCCGATGGGCTAACGACCTATCGTCCGGTAGTTTTCCCGTTTGCAGGTAGTCTATTAATGGTTGTCGCCAATCTTCCGTATTTTCCGTCGTTCGTTGCAACCGATTCTTCTTCTTTTTCCGATTTGTGTATTGTGTCTATATCGAGCCGTGATAGGACCCGACGTCCGTGAACTGACACTTCCACTGATTCATCTTGCAAACAGGCAAATTCTTTTGCGAGGCGGGCTAACGCATCTGCTAAAGCGTTTTCCTTTCTGGGAATTTTGTAGATTGTCACATTTGGAATCTGTTCCAACAGCTGTATGGCATACTGGAAGTATTGCTCGAGTCTTGATTTTAAAATTCCGTATTGTCCGACGATCCGTTGAATGATTAATTGTGAATCCCCGTAGATGTTGATGTCCGTTATACCCATTTGAATAGTTAATTCCAGATCCCGTTATGAGGGCTTCGTATTCGCTTCGTTGTTTGTACACCGCTCCGTCAAGTGGTAGGAATATCTTAACATCCCTCGCTCCGTGTTATAAAGATTAGTCCGATCCCTCGCCTTACCGGGCACTATCACTTGCGATTCTTCGTCTTTATGTGCTTGAAGATGCTCCGTCGAAATATAATTCCCAACGTCGATCATCAAGGTCTTCTAGGTTCATTATTTGTTCATCTGGCAAGTCGTCATTGAGAGGCGATTCTGCTGGCAAAGGGTGTGCTGCAAGGAAGTCTGCTAGGACTTGTCCCTTTACGGCACGAAGAGGCACGAAAGTTATATCGAATTGCAATAATAACATCCACCATCTGGCAAGTCTGCCGGAAAGCGTTGGACGGGTCATCAAGTATTGCAATGGATTAAATTTCGAAATCAGGTTGACCTTATGAGAAAGCATGTAATGCCTGAGCTTTTGAGCGGCGAAGATCAGGGCTAAACAGTGCAAAAAGTGCGGGATACCTTATTTCCGTTGGCAGTAAACGACGGCTTAGGTAGTAAAGAGCATTTTCTTTACCCTCATCATTGACCTGGGCTAACAGGGCTCCGAGAGAGTCGTCTAAAGCCGCGGTATAAAGTATCAATGGTCTACCTGAGACTGGGGCTGCTAAGACAGGAGGTGTCATTAAATATTGCTTAATGTCCTCGAAGGCCCTCTGGCATTTCTCTTCCCAAATAAATTTGGCGTCCTTTTTAACTAGTGCCGAGAAAGGCTGACACCTACTCGACAAGTTTGAGATAAAGCGTCGAAGATATGCCAGCTTCCTTGAAAAGATCATAGTTGTTTTAAGGTTCCGGGAGGCGGCATTTCTAAGATGGCTTTAATCTTTTCCGAGTCGATTTCAATTCCGCGATGTCGGACAACGAATCCTATGAATTTCCGGAGGTGACGCCGAAGGCGCATTTTAAGGGATTCATCTTAAGGTTAAATTGTCTTAATCGTTTGAAAACAATTCTCAAATCATACAGGTGGTTTTCCTTTACTTTGCTCTTGATGACCACATCGTCCACGTACCATTCGACTTGATTGTGGATGAGATCATAAAAAATTCTTGTCATCGCTCTCTGGTAGGTTACTCCTGCATTCTTTAGTCCGAATGGCATCACTGTGTAGCAATATACTCCGATCGGCGTTCTGAATGATGTAAGTTTTTCATCTTCCGGAGCCATTTTTATCCGGTTGTATCCCGAAGATCCATCCATGAACGAGAATATTTCATGTGTCGAAGCAATGTCGATCATTAATTCCGGGATCGGTAGAGGGAATTCATCTTTTGGACATGCCTTGTTTAAATCTCCGAAATCCACACAAATTCCGATCCGACCATTCTTCTTCCCGACCGGTACCACATTGGCTAACCAAGTCGGGTATTGTTCTTCACGGACAAATTTAGCGTCTATTAGCTTCTTAACTTCAGCCTATGACTTGTTGTTCGATTTCTAGACGCATTCTTCAGGACCTTGTCCGACCGGAACGAAGCGAGGATCCACCCCTAGCTTATGGATCGCGACCTCCGGAGCTAAACCCGGCATCTCATCGTAGCTCCAAGCAAAACAGTCTTTAAATTCCATTAATAACTTAATTATTTCTTCGGAGTCTTCTTTATTGAGTAAGGAGCTAACAAAGGTAGGTCTAGGTTCTTCGCTAGTACCTAAGTTAACTTCCGTTAACTCATCTATTGTAGATTTGATCTCTTCTTCGAACTGCGGTGGAGCATCTCCAATTTGTAAATCTTCGAGTTCTTCCGTAGTTTCCATGCGGTTTTCATTAGACTCGCAGTGACAACCAAGCAAAATTCGATATCGTCAACCGATCTCTACCGTGCCGAATCCGAGACCATGTTTTGAATTGGGTGGACGACCGGAGTTATTCCATAATTTTTCAAAATGTTGTGATCGACCTTTTGTCCATTGTCGAGGTAAGAAGCCACGCCGAATTAAATTTTGAACACGGGAGAGTACCACTCAAAAGGCAATTCCATTAATTCCGATGAAGTAGCATCTTTAAATTGTACATTATTTTCAGTTTTGGAGGAAGGAGCACCACGGTAGAATTTGATGGGCTTTGCACCACCGCTACGTACCTCTTTGACCTCCATACCCTCGATCTTATTAGAATGGATCGGGGTCAGGGTCATAGTATGTACATAGTGGTTAATCTTCTCGTACATCGATTTATATTCTTCGTTTCTTTCATCTTCGAGAGGGATTATGAATTGCGGCTTCTTCCGACTTATCGTCGCTGCTTCTTGTTTGATTTCTTTTTCTTCTTCAGAACTATCTTCCCAATCAACATTGATGGCTGGTTTCCTCTGTCCAATCGTCCTAATGCCTCTGCCACGACCTCGTCCCCGGCCTCGACCTCGGATGCGAGTTGTGGAGAAACCTTCACCATCTCTCCGTAAGGGAGTGGTGAGTAGCTCGTTGGACTAGAACTTCGGGTTCTTCGTCGTCCCAAATTTCCTTTGCTTCATTTGTTATGGTATCTCCGGAGAAGATTGTTTTCTTCGGAGGTGCATAATAAGTCGCATCTTCATGGATTCCAATTTCATGTACGGAGAACGGTTGTAAGTCACCTTTGATGCACTTGTTCCCCTCCATCGTAGTATTTGATGCACTCGATGTAGAGATGATGGTACCTTCCGGTTTTCATGTATCCATGGTCGGCCCAGTAGAGCGTTGAATGACGTTTCGAATCGATTATGTGAAATTTCACGGTTGTCTTTGTTAAGTCACCGGTCTTCATTAGCAGTGTTATTGAGCCGAGGGCTCTTTCTCCTTTCGGTTGAATCCTCTTAATAACATTTTGTCCGCTTCGAGCTCACGAGCATCAATTTCCAAGTATGCTTAGTGTTCGAAGATTCATTATATTGATTGATGCTCCCGGATCCACCAATACTCTGGAGAGTGTAAACTTCCCAATTGTAACTGAAATGTACAACGGTCGGTTGTGGTCTGCTGTCCCAAGTAGTAGGTCGTTGTCCGTGAAGGTAACACCTCGCTATTCCTTTAACGAGCAAACCTCATCTAAGGAATCTCCGGCCATTTGAGCTAAGCAAATTTCCGGATCGAAGTAAGGCCTTGATCGAGCTTCTCTCATCTCTTTTGATAAGATGAGAGCGTCGTAGATGCTCGATTTGGTCGGTAGTTTCCTAAGATGGGCTAGCACGTTGTAGTCCACTTTGTTTTCATGTGCCTCGTTTTCTTCTCGAATGGGTATTTCTTCCGCCGGGGTTGATCCTTCTCGAACAACCACCCGCTTTCCTTTGTCCTTTGGACCCATTCTCGGGGGTAGAACTCTTCCACTTCTTAAGTTGACTTCGTGATTTCTTCTAAGTTTAGCATTGAGTTCTGCTGGTGTCTCCTTCCGAATTGGAATGACGGATTCTTCGGGATTAGCTTCGGGTCCGAAGGCTCTAACTCTATTGTGACTGGAGCTCCTCGAAACTCGCAAATAGATTCGTTGCTTGTTGAACTCTCGTAGCCTTCATGGTGGATGTCTTCTCCATCATTGTGATCGTCGAGATTGTGTATGATTTGAGAATTGTCATTTGTATCGGAATCGACGTCCGGATTAGGTTGATTGTCTCTAGTTACGTAATCATTAGAAACGATCGAAAACGTAGCCAACGCCATAACCCTCATCATTATAAGATCCCACCGGAGTGAGCAAATAATCATACAGAGTCGGAGGTTCGAGGGATTTCTCCCCGAATCGGAAACAACTATCCTAGGATAAGCAGCCCACTAGTCTAGCCTTAGGTGCCTCGGTCTTCTCTTCTTCGTCAATTTTCTTCTTTTCTTCAATTGTCTCTTGTTGAGGTGGTTCTTCTATCGCACGTGATAGCGCCGACTTGACGGTTTTCGAACTTCGAATTGAGGCTTCGCACCGAAGCGGTTTGGATGTGATCCAAAATCTTCTTCGAAGACTTTGTCCAAGCGGTAGTCCATCCATCATCAGTCGCATAGGGATCTATCGGAACAATGAAATCCGTTGAGATAACATTGACGGAACCTCCTTTCTGGGGTTCCTTCATGTATTCTTTCGGGATCGTTATATTCCCTTTCCGAAGATTGTCGTTGAGCCAACTCTTGAAAGTAATACAATCTTCTATTTTGTGCCCAAGCATCCGGTGGTAAGGGCAAAAGTTAGGATCACCTCTCTTGTCGACTTCTTCTGGTCTTTTAGGCTCTAGCAGTTGGAAATCTGGGGTCTTCATCGACTCGCGGAACATTTTCGGCATCTGCCTCATTCTTGAACGGATACTCCTCGCTCGGAAGCTCCCTTAGCGTACGTTGTGGACGAGGCGGTTGTTCATACCTGTTGAGATGACCGATAACCTGGGTCGAGGTTGCTTGGTAATTCGTTGAGGTTGCTTGCGGTCGTTCGACGATATTTGTATCGGTTGCTTGCCTTTATCGACTCGCTGCGACGATCCGGACTTCTTTTCAAAAGTTTTCACGGGTTTCGTTTGTCCGTTTTATCGGTGAAACTTAATTGCTTCGCCTCCTCTTGCAAGCTTCCGGCCTTGCTTAACAACTTCTCGAAAGTCTTAATAGTAAATCCTTGAGGAGAAGTCGTTATCGAGCCGTGGATGCTTTTTAGTAAAATGCCGATCGCATGCTTGTTCTTGTAGCTCGTGGCTCACACTTCATACTTAGGTTCCTCCATCGAAGTATGTAGTCCACCAAGGTTTCATTCGGTTTCTGCTTCTCTACCACTAAATCACCTATAGTGATGTGGTGCTGAGCTCCGGCGAATCGCTTGATGAAGAGGTTCTCTAACTCTGAAAATGTCTTCACCGAACCGTTCGGTAATTCCGCATACCAATCAAAGGCGATCCCTGACAGTCGTCGACAAATTGTCGGAAGAGTAAAGCATCACTTCCGCCGGCATTGCAACAACCGGCACGAAAATGTGCAACATGCCTGCCGAGGGTTTCCGGTTCCATCAAAGGTCTTGAACGGAGGTGGTACAAAGCCTTTCGGATATTGGACGGCGTCGAATTCTTCGGGGTAAGGTCTACCCGTCCGAATGGATGTTCCGCTCTTTGATTGTGCCAAGGCTTCTCGCACCTGCTGTTCTACCAAGCTCTTAATATCCTTCTCCGGGATCATGCTTTGTGTTGCATCCTTCTTTAATTGATCATCCCCGTTGACGGACGTAATCTCCTTTCCTCCGTCTACAATGTGAATGACTTCCGGGGTGTTTCCCTTTGGGGTTGAACCCGACTACGGAGTGTGGCTAGGGCTAAAGCCATCTCTTCCATCCTTTTTGCCATTTGGGCGATCATATCATCTTTCTCTTGAAGCCGCCTTCTCATTACTTCGGCTCCTCTCTTCGCTGTCCGCAGGAGCACCTTGTGAAGCTGACGAAGCTCGTGTTTCTACCATGTTAATTTCTGCATACTCATCGTCCATGAACTCTGACGAGTCAACTTCATCTTCGAACTTCTCTTTTCTTTCCCTTGCTAATCGCCGAATATCAGTCCTTAGCTTTTCCATAGCGTCTTCTAATGGCCTTTTCTGCACATCCTTGCAGTTGTCATGTGATAACTGTCGAGTTTCTTTCTCATGAGTTCCCTTTACTGCGGTAGCACTTTCTTCGGACTCAAGTCTCCTGACGAGACTTTCCTTTTCTGGTCGTTGTTTCGGTCTTAACTGGCCGGTAGTGGGACGCCATACCATCCTTCTAGCGGCAGAGGGCCTAGGACCGGATGGTCCGTCACTCGAATGCTCGGAAGGTGGTATCCTCCCCGATCCGTAAACCCGAAACAACAACGAGGTGGGCTAGCCTTCATTTTCTTATTTGGTTCTTCCGCGGCAATAGCGATTCTACTCGCGACCCAAGACGAGATTTGGTCGGCACCCGCCCTATCCTTCTTAAAATTTCCGATACGTGGCATCTCTCTTTCTTTGCTAACTTCTCAATCACGAGTCCGTAGTCGGGCAAGTGGTGTAACCCTAGCCCTTTTCGTCCGTTGTCGTTATAAGTATGTGGGCCGAGGTAATGTAGAGGCAATCCTGCGGACATTTTCCTCGTCGACCGCGGCGGAAAGGGGATGGAATCTACTTCCTTCCAAAAGGGGTGTATACTCGGACAATGGTATGTATTCGGTGTAGTGGTGTGTACTCGGGAATTTCTTCTAGGAAAGCGACTTCGGCAGCTCTGGCCTTTCTGGCAATCTTCCTGCCTCTGTTTCTCCTCTGAGTCCGTGTTAGGGGTGGAACCCTTGAGCTGGACCCAATTTCAAAAACAGAAGGTCTTGCACGGAAATCTGTACGAAAAGAAAGGAATCTAAAAGAGTCCGAACACATTCTTGTTCATGTATATTTATTAGAAAAGTCATTCTTTAGAGGGTTTGTTTATTTAGAACGGAATGTTCAAAGGTGTAGAGAAGATAATGAATCTGATTCAGAGTTGGAAAGGAAAGAAAGTCTTATGCAAGACTTCTCAACTTGAAGGATTACTCCTAAACTAACACCTATTGGGGGTCCACCCCGCCTCAGAAATGAGGCAAAAGGATTTCGGAACCTCTCTGTTTAGGGATGTCTAAACAGTGGCTCCTAAATCCGAGGGAATGTTGGCCATACTTGTTCAAGGTAGAAATGAACATAATATTCCAACGAAAAGAAGGGTGATCCATTAGGGACATGGATACACTACCGATTTTTGAAAGCAGAACTATTTGATCAAAATGGAGAGAGGAACTATTCCCCAGCGGAGTCGCCAGAAATTTGTCGGCATATTTTTAGGTTATGTGTTTTATTTTGAAAAAAGGGGTCGCCTAACAAAAATTGTCGGCGAATTTTTAATTTAATTTAAATAAATAATTTGAAAGTAGTATTTGATTTTGAAAAATAATTTTTTAAATTTGAAGATTTTAAGATATGAAATCAAACTGATCTCACATCCCGAATAGTCTATATAAACGAGCACCGCACCACAAACCGTGTATCTATCCCGAAGAATAGACACACTCGCTCGATGATGGGGCTCGATTAAATAAACTAGGACATTTGTGACATCCGTTTGGTCCGCGAACCAATTTTATAAGCCGACAAATTCTCCTCGTTTAATATGAAAATATTAAACGAGGTTTATATTACCTGGGTTCTTAAAATTCCCTATAAGGGCAAGCCCCTATAGTTAATTACATCTTAAGTGACAGGAATCACCTAAGAAAACTCTCGATAATAATCAGTATTTCTGGTCTCAAGAATTTTAAAGTTTAAGTTTTCAAGGGATTGAATTTTAGAATTTCAATAGGGAATGGATCAAATTTGGAACATTTTATTTTGGGAATTCAAAGGAAGAAAGGTAGGAGAAATCACAGATTCGAAGCGAACTTCGGTAATTTCCCGACTATCTTATTGTTTGGCTTGAATTTAGGAAAGTCCTAATGTTTATTTAATGTTTTGATCTTGCCAATTTTAATTAATTAGGACTTATGTTTATATGATAAAATCATACAAATAGCCTTGAAGATGTGAGGGTTTATGTCGTACCAAACGACTACCTCGGAGTCCTAAGACCGGTTAGGGCTTAATTTACATGATATGATCATGCAAATGCCTAACGAAGAGTTGAGGATTTATGTTGCACTAGGCAAACTATCTCGAAGTCCTACGGCTTGGTTATTTAATTCTAAGGAAAGTTTTGCTGAAGTAGACTCAGGTTTTGCTGATGACGATGGCCGTGCTGCCCACCATGCTCCGAGCTCCTTGTTGTTGCAGAGGTTTAGTTTTAGAAATCATAAATCAGGAGATGAGAGAAGTGTTCTGGTTTAGAGAAAGTCTTAATTTCCAAGTGTTTTTTTATGTTTTAATTAAAACAAATCTTAAAGTTGATTAAACAGAACCGATTAAGATCCCACGGTTCCGTCATCCCGGCACCGTTATTTTCATCGAATTCACTTAGTCCGTATGAATTTGCTAAACTCAACTAAATGAGTTCCGCACTTTCATTCGGACCGTGGGAAATCCCGTTAGCAACACGTGGGTTACATCATCCGAGGTATTCCCGATCATTCAATGAGACGTTTTAATTTAGTTGTAGTTGTAGTTTTGTTGTTCGTTTGTGATTAAATTTTGAGTTGTCTTATATTTTGAAATGTTGTGGAGGTGAATTTTATCTTGTAGTGTCTTTTAATTTAATTATGGGTTTCGGTTTTGGTTTACGTCCTAAAGGTGTAGGTTTTCATGCAACTGTTGTTTATCATGCAAGAAAGGTAAAGTGCAACGCGATTAAATAAATTGCGATAAAGTAAATTGTAATAAAATAAAAGCGTACCCTGGAGGGTCTTCCCGTCATCCCAAGTCGCACTTAAAACACGGTTAGAATATTTAAGCATTTAAAGTAAGTTCCTAGGTAAAGCTAAGGGAAGGGTTATGGTTTTCTACCAAGTTCCTAATCCTATAGCTACTCATTCCCTATGACGTCTAGGTTCTTGTGTTTTGATTTGAGGACGATTTTCTTCATCAAAGAACAACTAAGCTCAATTGTTCTTATAGATATCCTATCATATTGAGGAAGTGCTTAAGACGAATCTTAAACATCTTTTCAATATTTCTAGGATTGTTTTAAGTCCAAATGAATTTAATTATACAAATGAATTAATCGTCCAAGAGTTTAAGCTTTGTTGTCTTGCTCAGTGAACTAGGACATTTGAATATCCTATAAGTGAAGTGTCATTTCACTTGATACTCCATTTAGGAGTCATAATAGTAAGAGCTCCTAAGGGCAAAATGATATTTAATGATTTGTGATTCGAATTTAAGTTCAAATTAATGATTTAAGTTTGGAATAGTGTTCAAGTTATTTTAGATTTATTTTGAATTCTTCATGTCTTAAGTAATGTTATATTTAATTCAATTTAATTTAATTTAACTTAATTTAATTTAATGTGGTTTAATTTAATTTAATTTAATTTAAGTTAATTTAATATAACATGCTTTAGCTTAATTTAATTCAATTTGATTTAATTTAATTTGATTTAGTTTTAATTTAATTTATTTTTATTTTAATTTGATTTAATTTAATTTAATTTAATTTAATTTAATTTAATTTAATATGTTATTTTAAAAAGGTTTGCTTTAAATAATTTAACTTTAATTTAATTTAGTGATTAAGTCTCTTAGCATTTTAAATCTTAAACTTGGATTATCATTTTAATTATGAATTAAATATTATTGAGATGATTAATTTAGGGATCTTTAGATTAAAGAACAAATCTCTTCCTAATAATATCCCTATTTTAATAATTCCAATTTTATTATTCTTCCAAACTTAATTAATTATTTTAATTAAAATTCATTTCAATGATTGTTGAATTGTTTTAATAGGTTTCTACCCTTTAATTATTTAAATTTCAATCATCCAAATCAAGTTAAGATCAAATATTTTACTCTTTCATTTTATTAAGCCTAAAGTTTTAATTAAGGGTTAAAATTTTAATTACCATTTTGCCCTTCAAGCTTAATAATTTCATAACTCACTAAATTGAGCTCAAATGAATTTAAAATTTTTATGTGGCTTCACTCATATGTCAATAAAGACATTAGAGGAGAAAATGTGATTTTTCTGTATTTAATTTATTTATGTAATTATTTTTGGTGGAAAATAAGGATTTCCAAGGAAAATTTAATAATATGACCAAGGGAAAGTCTCTATCCTTAAGAAAATTATGGAACATTCCTAATGACCAGAGAACCACTTGGACCAATTTTTGTGATTTTTTGAATTATATTTTATTTATTAAAATTATTTTAATTCTGGAGTATTAATTAATTTAAAAATAGAATATAAGTTGGAAAATGAATTTTATAATTTTTAAAATTCTCTCTAATATCAAGGATTCCAGAGAACTAAATTTTACAATTTTCTGATTTTTCTTTGATTTATTATAATTATTTTAGTGAAAATGCTAGAAAATACATTTTTTTTAATTTTAAAATTACCCTAGGGCTTTAAAATTTAATATCTCATTAAATAGACCTGAGAAAAATATGGGGTTTGTTCCTAAGTGATTAAATTTCAAAATATGACATTTTGGTGAATTTTATTATTTTTGTGATTTTTATTATTTTTCAATTATTAAAATATTAAAATAATACTAAAAAATTAACTTTTTTATAAAATTGAAATTTTAATTTTCTTAAATTCCCCTGATATCAGAGAGGCTCCAAAACCAATTTGGTGAATTTTTGAAAGGTATTTTGAAAGTTATGAACTTTTAAAGCTTAAAATGACTAAATGACTTAATCAACCCATTTAGTAGGGTTAACCCTATCCAATTGACTTCAAAATTTTATGGTGGGTTCCTCTCATCCTAAAGGTCAGTGGAGAATTGATTTCAAGTCAATTTGATCTATGGTTAACTCTAATTAATTAGGGGTCTATTTTGGGTATTTAAGCCAATTAGGGTTATTTTGAGTGAACTAACTCAAGTCCTATTTTTCCTAGGGTTCTCTCGGTCATAAGGAACATCATCAAATTTTACTAGAATTTATTTCACAACATGCTAATTATTGGAATTAAAATACTCAAAACAGCCACATGCATTTGAAAAATAAATAACTTTTCACAGAGATGGCCTCTGACCTTGGAAAATTCAGGGAATGTTCCCAAGTTCAGGGGCTTCAAAAGCCCTATGGTCTCATGCCATGGTGAATTGTATGAATGCATGGAGAATTAAAACAATGCAGGGAGTAAATAATTAATTAAAAATAAATTACTAGACAAAATTAATTAATTTCTTTTCCACATTATTCTCCTCTGTTCACTGAGCAAGAGGGTATTTTTATTTTATTTTTGTGATTTTTCTACACAAAGATATGGATTTTTGAAGTTTAGGGAATTAAATAAATCAGAAAACCCCTAATTTTCTATTTATCCGAGTCGGCGCCGCGTCAACCTTAGCATCTCCGAAGTGCCGCGTGGCGCGCTCCCATTCGACGCCGCCGCTCGAGTCGGCGGCCGGGTCCCGCCTTCCGCGTATCATCCGCCGATCCGACCTAATCCGAGCCGTCCGTCCGCGCGTGTATTAAATGGACGGCATCCATTCATCGTCCCCGAGCGTCCTCACTCGTGAGCCGTCCACACTAAATCCCTAATATCTCACTCGATACTCAATGGATTTTTGTGTTCTTATGCTCTATGGATTCATCTTGAAGAGACGAATACATCTATACGGTGATCATGCATTGAAATTAAAGCATTTGAAATGGAGAATCTCCAGAAGCTCGGGATGAAGAATTAGCTCATACCTTTGCTCAGAGAAGTGTGGCTTCAATCTGAGGGTTGTGTCACCTTCGATTGCGTCCCAGCAAGCTCCAGATGAAGTCTCCTGGTCCGGTGAATTTCCTAGGTAGGATTTCGACCACAGCTCGACCACAAAGCTTGGAGGCTGGAGCAACCGGGTGGCTCCGGAGATGGGGCTTTTGTCGGTGGACACCTTCTCTTGGTCCGGTGAAGGTGTAGGACCAATCAATTTGAGGATTGATCCACTCGTGGAGAAGTGTCCTGGTTTTGGGTGGAATTTCGGTCGAGAAATTGGATTTTGTCGATGGGGATTAGGGCAAATTGACACCTGGGATCAACCGCTCTAAGGGTGGAGAAGGGTTTGGAACAATTTTGGCGCAGTTTCGGCGAGGTTTGTGCAACTCTCTCCTCATGGCCGTGAGGGGGTGGTGTTTAAATAGGAGAGGGTGGAGGGCCTCCCGTGGAGAGTTAGGGCTTTGGATCACCTGCTCCTGGGCATGGGAAGAACAGCCATGGTGGCCATTGGGCATGGGGCGGCTCAAGCAAGGGAGAATTCCAAAGTTGGCTCACATGTGAGCTCTCGGCCATGGTGTTTTCCGGTGACTCAGTGGTCGGCCGGCCGGGCATTGGTCACCATCTTGTTCAGGTGGGTCGTGGTCGGGGTTTAGTGTAGGCAATTGGCAAATGCCATGTGTAAAAGGCTTGGATTAGAATGGAATGGGAGAGGGCTCATTTTGGCTCAAATTGGTCAACCCCTCCATTTGGGCTAGGTGCACCACCCAAGGCTTTGTTTAGGCTGAATAGAAAGTGATTTAGGTCGGCTTAATCGGTGGGGAATGGTCACCATCCAAGTACAATTAAGCTTAAGCAAGATTTAGTGGAATCATGGGAGTGGTTAATCACCTTTAGGAATTAAGGAAAGAGTCTCCTCCTTTTGCCCAAAATGGCATGGTGACATGTAAAGAGGCTCTCATGGCTTCCATGTGGCTCAATCATGGCTTCATGGCTCACCTTTGGCTTGGGAAAAGTCGAGTCGATTTCATGGAAATGGATTTAAGAAAAATTTTGGTATTTAGGGGTGATTTGGCATGAGGCTTGATTTGGAATTATTTGATGATGGGATTATAACTTAGGGAATGGCTTTGATTAAATGGATGGCAAATGGAAATGTCATGTGGGCTTTAGGGCCAATTTTGGGCTTTTGTATTTGGTGGAAATGGGCTTTTAGGAAGGTTTAGGGAAGTGGGCTTTTTGGATTTTAAAATGGATTTTAGGATGGAATTTTAGTAAAGGCTTGGGCCAAATAATTGTTGGGTTTAGCTCATGGATGTGTCATGAGTGACTTGGAGCAAATTGGGAGTGATTTGAGTTTGAATTGGGTTGAATTTGGGCTTCTTTGGTGAATGAGCCAATATAGGTCAAATTGGGCTAACTTGGGCCAATGTTGGGCTAGGGTTGAAATTGATGTAAAATTAATGTTGGGAAATGTTTATGGGAGTGTTTCAAAGAGGTTTTGACTTTGGTTGGGCTTTGATTTTGGGGTTTGGGCTTATTTGGGTTAGGTTTGGGTTTAGGTCAAAATTGGGCTTTTTGGTTTTGGGTTGAATTTAAGTGGGGTTTGGGTCTAAATTTTGGGCAAATCATGTTAGTGTTTTGTTTATGGGGATGTTAAGGAAGGTTTAGAAAAGATTTGGGGTTAATTGGAGTTGAATTGGGTGAGTTTGGGCTAAGTTTGGGTCATGGGTCCAAATTGGGCTTTAAGGCCAAAAGTGAAATTGGATCCCAATGCCAATCAAATTGGGCTTGGATTTGGTCTAGATTGGTGTTGGGGATGTTGAATTGAAGTTTAGAATTGAATTGGACCAGAATTTGGGTCAATTGGGTAGGTTTGGTTTGACATTGGGTTCACTTTGGGTTAAAATGGGTCAAATTGGGGGTTTTGATAAAAGTGGGGTAAATTGACAAAATTGACCCATGGTGTAGTTGAACAAAATGAAATTGGGAATATTTGGGATTTTCTGGAATTTTCTGGGAATTTCCTGAATTTTGGATTTTTTTGGCTAAGAGGGGCATTTTGGATATTTGGAGGGTATTGGGAGGTATTTTTGGAATTTTTGGTATTTTTGGCTATGGATGATCAATTTGAGTAATGTGGGAATGTTTAGGATTAATTTTGAGGAATTTTGGGTAATTTAGGTGGTTTTGCAAATTTTGGGTGGTTTCAAGGGTTTTGGGTAGGCTAAGCGGGTGTAGGGTTCCGGGGGTCAAAAATTGAAAATTTGGAAAATTGAAGATTGGGTGAATGTGAGTGGAATGAAATCATTTTTGTTGAGCCATGAAGCCACATTAAGCCCACATGAGCCATGAAGGGACTCATTTGAGGCATACACTATGTTGTTCCTAACCCTCTTAGCCAAGATCTTAGGGGTTAAGGACCATCCATGTGAATCACCTTCATGAGTCAGGAGGTCAAGTTGGGTAGGGGTGTGGTTTTAAGAGGTGTGTGAAAGTGTAGTGCACAGGTGTAGTGTGTGTGCAAGTCAACCCTTCACCGGACCGGGCCACCTGTAGGCGATCCTAAGGCCAAAGAGTCCTATAGGAACTCATCCTTTAAACTTCCACATTTGATCTCAACCCCCTAGGTGATTAGGGGTCTACAATCAAGTTTGTGGAGTTTGCAGGGAGTTAAGAAGTGGTTTGAATTTCTAAGTGGTGGGTCCCAATTCTAAACCTCTAAGATAGTCAAAGGAAAAGCCTAAGGCTAGATCCTAAGTACTAAAGAGAAGAAGAGAAGACCTCATCAAAAATGAGGTCAACAAGACACAGACTTAGAACTGGACCCAATTTCAAAAACAGAAGGTAGCGAAGTGAAAGCCAAATTTTCTCTAATTATTGGTTCATCGGCCATCAGTACACTTTTCCCTTTTGCTAACGCCGAAGTAACAATAGACGTAGCAACAACCAAATCAACAGGAGCAGCAGAAACATTTTTGGGACTGACCTCAATGGTTTTAGTAACAGATTTCACAGCAACAACAGGATTATTTTCAACCAATACTCGCTTCAGAGGAGGAAATTCATCAACAGACCTCAGGTTGAATTCTACAACAGGCTCCACTGACTTATTTGCCTCAGATTTCACTACTGCGACTGGAATACTTGCAAACTTGATCTCAGCGTCGTCAAACCCTTGACCAAACTTGATCATCGTCTTGTCAGGTAATTGATTCTTATTAACAACGATATCTTTTCCAGTAGCGAAGGAGAAGATCAATTTCGGGGAAGACATTTATGTCATTGAGAATAAACATCAAGATTAACTGGGCGCCCTTTTCAGGTCTTATCCGAACAAATTATAGAAAGTTTTAATTAGTTAACTTATTTAAAATTAAGGTAAAACAAATACAAAAAGTATAGGATCCAATCTGAGATTGAAGGACTCATATAAAAGATTAATTTCGCATTGAACTCACTTCGATAAATCACTACTAACCTACTACACCTATTGGAGGTCCACCCAACCTTTAGGATTTCAGGATTCTGGAACCTCTTTGTTTAAAGATGATTAAACAGTGGCTCCAGAATCCAAAAAGAGTTGACAATACTTGCTCAAGGAAGAAATGAGCGAAGCATATCAACGGAAGAATGATAGTCTGGCCCACTAAGGATATGGGCACACTATCAATGTATGAAGACAAATCCTCATGATCCAAAATAGAGAGAAGAATTAGTCCCCAGCGGAGTCGCCAGAAATTGTCGGCTAATTTTTATTTATGAAAATAAAATTTTTTAAAATTTAAATTTAATGTAATAGGTAAAGTATTTTTTTTATTTTTAAAATGATGATATATTTTTATTTTTGAAAATAACGAGACCAGATAGATCTCATATGTCAAATAGTTTAAATAGTTGAACACGATACTACAAGTGACACATCATCCCGAAAGATGAGCGTACTACTTGTTAGTAGGCTTAACTATCTAAACTTAAAAGCTTATGACTCCATTTTGGTCTGCGTATTTTAATTGGTTTGATTTTTTTTAATCAAGAATTTATTTTTGTGAAATAGATTTTTTTAATGCTTCAAATTTGTTTTAAGTTTGCTTTCAAGTGATTTTTTGAAATTAATAATTTTTTTTGTTTTAAATTTATTTCAATTTAATTATCAAATTATTTAATGTTTTATGTTTTAATTTAATTAAGGTTCACTTTCCTTTTAATTATTTAATTATTAATTTCACATATCACTTTAAATTTAATTAAAAGTTAAATTTTATTAGAGTGATTCATTTAGGGATTTTAGTTAAAGTTATTATAGTCTCTCTAAATTATATCCCCATTTTAATAATCTAAATTTTAAGTTATTCTTCCAAAATTCAAATTGTTTAATTAATTAAGGTTTACTTTAAATATTTTCAAGATGATTAATGGGTTTCTACACCTTAATTCTCTAGGTTTCAATCTTCTAATGAAAATTTTAAAATCTGATATTTCACCATCCCCATTGATTAAACCTAAATGTTAATTAGGGTTAAAATCTTTTAATTACCTTTATGCCCCTTTAAGCTTATTAATTTCATAACTCACTAAGTTGAGTTCAAATGAACTTGAAATTTTTTATGTTACTTTACTCATATGTCAATTAAGACATTAGTGGAGAATATGTGATTTTTCTGAATTTAATTTAATTTATATAATTATTTTAATGGAAAATAAGGATTTTCAATGGAAATTCAACAACTTGACCAAGTAAAGTTTTCTGTCCCTAAAAAGATTATGACATGTTCCTAATGACCAGAGGACCACTTGAACCAATTTTGGTGAATTATTGAATTATATTTATTTATTATATTCATTTTGATTTTTAGAGTGTTAATTAATTATAAAATAAAATAAAGGTTAAAAATTAAGTTTTATATTTTTCTTAAATCTCTCTAACCTCAAGGAGTTCATAGAAACAAATTTTATAATTTTATGATTTTTCTTTGATTTATTAGAATTAATTTAGTGAAAAGGTTGGAAAATTCATTTTTTAATTAAAAAAAATGTTTTAAGCATTTAAAATTCAATATCATTACTTTGAGACTTGGAAAAAATATTTGGTTTGTTCCTAAGTGATTAAGAGGTGCAATATGATATTTTTATGATTTTTAATATTTTTATGATTTTTATTATTTTTTAATTAATTAAAATATTAAAATATGGTGAAAAATAAAAATTTTTAGAAAATTTTAATTTTAATTTTCTAAGACTCCTCTGATATCAGAGAGGCCCCAAAACCAATTTGGTGAATTTTTAAAGTGTATTTTTGGAGTTATGAATTTTTAAAGTTTAATTTTGGTTATGTGACTTAATTAATCCATTTGGTGGGGTTAAACATTTCCAATTGATTCCAAATTTTTATGTAAGGTCCCTCTGATCCAAAAGATCAGTAGAAAATTATTTTCAAGTTCTTTTGATGTGTGGTTAACCCTAATTAATTAAAGTTTAGTTTTGAGTAATTAGGTCAATTAGAGTTATTCTTAATGAATTAACTCAAAATATAATCATCCTAGGGTCCTCTGGTCCTAAGAAACCTCCCCAAAATTTCCTAGAATTTTCTAAGCAATATGCAAATAATGGAATTAAAATACCAAAAATAGTGTCATAAAATTGAAAAATACATAACTTTCCATAGAGATGGCCTCTAACCTTAAAAAATTCAAAGAATGTTCCCAAGATCAGAGGCTTCAAAAGCCCTATGGTCTCATGCCATGGTGAATTGTCTATACAAATGGAGAATCAAAATACTGAAATGAGTAAATAATTAATTAAAAATAAAATACTCCTCAAATTGACTCAATTCTTTTTCCACATTATTCTCCTCTGTTCACTGAGCAAGAGGGTATTTTTAGTTTATTTTTATAATTTTTCTACACAAAGATATGGATTTTCTAAGTTCTGGGTATTTAAATAAATAAAAAAATCCATATTTTTCTACTTATCCACATGGCGCCGACTCATACTCGGCAGCTCCGAAAGCCCACGCGTCGCGCTCCCATTCGACGCTGCCTCTGACTTAGCGCTCCAGGGGCCCGCGGTTCATGTACTGTTCTCTGGTCCGGCGCAATCTGGACCTTCAACTCGATACACGCTCGATCGGACTGCGCCTGGTCATCGTCTACGATTGGTGTGCACCCATGACCGTCCACACTAAAACCCTAAGAACACTCTCATTTCTCAACAGATTTCGTGTTCTTATGCTCTATGGATTCGTCTTGAAGAGACGAACACATCTAAACGATTTACATGTTATGAAATCAAGCCAATCAAAATGGAGAATCACTGGAAGCTCGGGAGAAAGGAGAGGTCTATACCTTGGCTCTGAGAAGTGATGCTTCAATCAGAGAGTTGTGGCACCTTCGATTGCACCTAAGGAGGCTCGAGATGAAGTCTCTGGCTCTGGGTAATTGCCTAGGTACAACTTCCACCAAGCTCGATTTCAAAGCTTGGCCGATAGAGAGAATGGCTGGCCTGGTGAGGGGGCTTCCACTGGGGAACTCCTTCTCTTGGTCTTGTGCAGGGTGTGGGTGAGTTTAATATGATTTCGGTGGAGGTTTCGGAGTTGTCCTGGTATTTGGGTGGATTTTTACCGAGAAATTGAGCTCGGTTAATGGGGATTAGGGCAACGGGACACTGGGGATCAATTGCTCTAGGTTAGGAGAGGTCCTGGAGCAATTTTGGCAGAGTTTTGTTAAGCTCTGGTTCATCAACTTGTTTGGCCGAGAAGGTGGTGGTTTTAAATAGACATGGCTGGAGGGCTTCTCAGGAGGAGTTAGGGATTGGGATCAGCTGCCTTGGTCAAGGGAAGAATAACCATGAAGTCCAATTGAGTTGGGACAGCTCAGCTAGTGAGTTTGAATTTTTTGAATCAAATGGGTGCTCTCGGCCTGGTGTTTTCAGGCGGCTGTGGTGGTGGTCCGGCCAGGGTCAGGTCACCCTCAGGGTCAGGAAGGTCAGGGCTTGAATTTGGTGCAAGCAATGGAGGTTGGCCATGTGTAAAGAGCTTGGCTTTAAGTGGTATGGTGAGGGGGTCATTTTAGGTCCAATTGGATCAAGTCATGGGTTTGGGTTGAGTGCACCACCCAAGGCTGGTTTGGGCTGAAGAGAAAGTCACTTGGGTCATCTTGATTAGTGGGGTCAAGTCACAATCCAAGTACAATTAAGTTTAAGAATAGGTTAAGGGAAGCATGGGAAAGTTTAATCAACTTTAAGGGAATCATTAAAGGGCTCCCCTCTCTTGCCATAAATGGATTGATGACAGGCCAAGCTATCATGGCTTCATATGGCTTGTGAATGACTCCATTGTGGCTTCATTTGGTTTTGGAAAAGTCAAGTCATTTGCATGAAGAAGGATATTGGCATTTTTGATGATTTTAAGGGAGATTGTCACCAGGCCAAGATTGGAATAATTTGATGATCAATTAGAACTTTAGGGATTGATTTAAATCAAAGTGGTGATGAGGAGAAATTTCATGTGGGCTTTGGAATGGGTTTTAAGCTTTAAGGATTTGGTGGAAGTGGGCTTTTAAATGCTTTAAGGGAGTGGGCTTTTAGATTTTGAAATGAACTTTTGGTTGAAATTTTGGTAAGGGGTTGGGCCAAGTAAATGTTGGGTTTAGTTTAGGGATGTGTCATGAACATTTTAGAAAAAATTTGGTATCATTTGGGGTTTAATTGGGTTTAATTTGGGCTTCTTTTGGTAAAGGGGCCAAAGTGGGTCAAAGTGGGCTAACTTGGGCTAAGGTTGGGCTAAGGTTAAATAAATGTTGAGAAATGTTTATGGGAGTATTACAAACAGTTTTCAACTTTGGTTGGGCTTTGATTTTGGGATTTGGGCCCATTTGGGTTCATGGTGGGTTTAGGCCAAAATTGGGGATGTTTTGTTTGGGATAGGTTTGGGTGGAGTTTATGTTCAAATTTGGGGCAAATCTTGTTAGTTTTTGTTTTTGGGGATATTAGGAAGGTTTATGAAAAGATTTGGGGCCAATTGGGGTTGAATTGGGTTGGTTTGGGCTAGGTTTAGGTCAAGGGCCAAAATTGGGACTTAGGTTTCAAATTGAAATTGGATCCAAATGTCAATATAATTGGACTTGGATTTGGTCTAAATTGATATTGTGGATATTGAATTGAAGTTTAGAATTGGATTGGATCAACATTGAGGTCAATTGGGTTGATTTAGTGGGACATTGGGTTTACTTGGGTTAAGAATGGGTCAAATTGGGGGTTTTGGTAAAAGTGGGTTAAATTGACAAAATTGGCCTATGGTGTAGGTAAACAAAATGAAATTAGGAATATTTGAGATTTTCTGGAATTTTCTGGGAATTTTTGGAATTTATGGATTTTTTGGTTAAAAAGGGCATTTTGGGTATTTGGAAGGTATTGTGGGTATTTTTGGAAATTTTGGCATATTTGGCCATGGGTGATCAATTTGAATGGTGGGAAATGTTTAGGATTGGTTTTGAGGAATTTTGGGTAATTTAGGCAATTTTGTAAATTTTGGATAGCTTCGAGGACATTTGGTAGGTTTAGTGGGTGTAGGGCCCCGGGGATCAAAAATTGAAATTTTGAAAAAAAGAAGATTGATTAAGTTTGAGTAGAATGGAATCACTTTGGTTGAGCTATGAAGCAATATCAAGCCCATAAGAGCCATGAGAGGACTCATTTGAGACATTCACTATGTTGTTCCTAACCATCTTAGCCAAGGGCCTAGGGGTTAAGGTCCATCCATATGAATTACCTACATGAGTCAGGAAGCCAAGTTAGCCACATCTGATCAAAAGACCTTCTGTATAACGTGTTGTTTGTTAATGTGTAAGATAGAGTTCTTTTCTTGATTTGATGGGCTAACGACTTATAGTCCGGTAGGTTTCCTGTTTGCAAGTAGTCTATTAATGGTTGTCGCCAATCTTCTATAACTTCTGTTACTGCTGCAACCGATTCTTTTTCTTTTCCTTCTGATTTGTGTATTGTATCCATGTCAAGCTGTGATAGAACCTGCCGTCCCTGAACTGACACTTCAACTGATTCATCCTGCAAGCAGGAAAATTCCTTCGTAAGGCAGGCTAACACATCTACGAGAGCATTTTCTCTTCTGGGAATCTTATAGACGTTACATTTGGAATCTGCTCTAACAATTTCATTGCGTACTGGAAGTACTGCTCAAGTCTTAGTTTTAGAATTCTGTACTGTCCCGCAACTTGCTGAATGATCAACTGGGAATCTCCGTAGATGTTGATGTCTGTTATCCCCATCTGAATGGTTAATTCTAGTCCAGTTATAAGGGCTTCATATTCTGCCTCGTTGTTTGTACACGGTTCTGTTAGATGGTAGGAATACATTAACATCCCCCGCTCCGGTGTTATAAAGATTAGTCCGATTCCTGCCTTACCGGGTACTATCGTTTGCGATTCTTTATCTTTCTGTGATGAAGATGCTCTGTCGAAGTACAGTTCCCAATGCTGATCATCAAAGTCTTCTAGGCTCATTATCTGCTCGTCTGGCAAATCGTCGTTGAGAGGCGATTCTGCCGGTAACGGGTGTGCTGCGAGGAAGTCTGCTAGGACTTGTCCCTTTACGGCACGAAGAGGTACAAAAGTTATATCGAATTTCAATAGTATCATTGACCACTTGGCAAGTCTACCGGAAAGTTTCGGACGGGTCATCAAATATTGCAACGGATTAAACTTCGAAATAAGGTTGACATTATGAGAAAGCATGTAGTGCCTGAGCTTCTGTGCGGCGAAGATCAAGGCCAAACAGTGCTTCTCAATAGGAGGATACATTACTTCTGTCGGAATTAGACGACGGCTTAAGTAGTAGAGAGCATTTTCTTTTCCCTCGTCATTGGCCTGGGCTAGCAGGGCTCCGAGAGAGTCGTCTAATGCTGCGGTATAAAGTATCAACGGTCTACCCGAGACTGGGGCTGCTAAAACAGGAGGTGTCATTAAATACTGTTTAATGTCATCGAAGGCATGTTGACATTCGGAGTCCCAAGTAAACCTGACATCCTTCTTGACCAAAGCAGAAAAAGGCTGACACCTTCCTGACAAATTCGAGATAAAGCGTCGAAGATATGCCAATTTTCCTTGAAAGGATCGTAGTTGTTTCAAGGTTTTGGGAGGCGGCATTTCTAAGATAGTTTTAATCTTCTCCGGATCAATTTCAATTCCACGATGTCGAACAACAAATCCTAAGAATTTCCCAGAGGTGACGTAGAAGGCGCATTTCAAGGGATTCATCTTAAGGTTATATTGTCTTAATCGCTCGAAAACAATTCTCAAATCATACAAATGATCTTCTTTTAGTTTGTTTTTGATGACCATATCATCCACATAATACTCGACTTGGTTGTGAATGAGATCATCAAAAATCCTTGTCATTGCTCTTTGATAGGTTGCTCCTGCGTTCTTTAATCCAAACGGCATCACTGTGTAACAGTATACCCCTATCGGCGTTCTGAAGGCCGTAAGCTTTTCATCTTCTGGTGCCATCTTTATCTGGTTGTATCCTGATGATCCATCCATGAATGAGAAGACTTCATGTGTTGAAGCAATGTCGATCGGACAGTGCCTGGTCATCGTCTACGACTAGTGTGCACCCGTAACCGTCCACACTAAAACCCTAAGAACTCTCTCATTTCTCAACGGATTTCGTGTTCTTATGCTCTATGGATTCGTCTTGAAGAGACGAACACATCCATACGGTTTACATGTGATGAAATCAAGCCAATCAAAATGGAGAATCACTGGAAGCTCGGGATAAAGGAGAGGTCTATACCGTGGCTCTGAGAAGTGACGCTTCAATCAGAGAGTTGTGGCACCTTCGATTGCACCCAAGGAGGCTCCAGATGAAGTCTCTGGCTATGGGGAATTGCCTAGGTACAACTTCCACCAAGCCAGATTTCAAAGCTTGGCCGATAGAGAGAATGTCTGGTCTGGTGAGGCGGCTTCCACTGGGGAACTCCTTCTCTTGGTCTTGTGCAGGTGTGGGTGAGTTTAATTTGATTTTGGTGGAGGTTTCAGAGTTGTCCTTATTTTTGGGTGGATTTTTGACTGAGAAATTGAGCTATGTTAATGGGGATTAGGGCAACGGGACACTGGGGATCAATTGCTCTAAGATAGGAGAAGGTCCTGGAGCAATTTTGGCAGAGTTTTGTTAAGCTCTGGCTCATTTTCTTGTTTGGCTGAGATGGTGGTGGGTTTAAATAGTCATGGCTGGAGGGCTTCTCAGGGGGAGTTAGGGCTTAAGATCAGCTGCCTTGGTCAAGGGAAGAACTGCCATGGAGTCAAATTGAGTTGGGACAGCTCAGCTAGTGAGTTTGAATTTTTTGAATCAAATGGGTGCTCTCGGCCTTGTTTTTTCAGGCGGCTGTGGTGGTGGTCCGGCCAGGGTCAGGTCACCCTCAGGGCCAGGTAGGTCAGGGCTTGAATTTGGTGCAAGCAATGGAGGTTGGCCATGTGTAAAGAGCTTGGCTTTAAGTGGTATGGTGAGGGGGGTCATTTTAGGTCCAATTGGATCAAGTCATGGGTTTGGGTTGAGTGCACCACCCAAGGCTAGTTTGGGCTGAAGAGAAAGTCACTTGGGTCAGCTTGATTAGTGGGGTCAAGTCACAATCCAAGTACAATTAAGTTTAAGCATAGGTTAAGGGAAGCATGGGAAAGTTTAATCAACTTTAAGGAAATCATTAAAGGGCTCCCCTCTCTTGCCATAAATGGATTGATGACAAGACCAAGCTATCATGACTTCATATGGCTTGTGAATGACTCCATTGTGGCTTTATTTGGCTTTGGAAAAGTCAAGTCATTTGCATGAAGAAGGATATTGGCATTTTTGATGATTTTAAGGGAGATTGTCATGATTCCAAGATTGGAATAATTTGATGACCAATTAGAACTTTAGGGATTGATTTAAATCAAAGGTGAGATGAGGAGAAATTTCATGTGGGCTTTGCAATGGGTTTTGTGCTTTAAGGATTTGGTGTAAGTGGGCTTTTAAATGCTTTAAGGGAGTGGGCTTTTAGATTTTGAAATGAACTTTTGGTTGAAAATTTGGTATGGGGTTGGTCCAAATAAATGTTGGGTTTAGTTTAGGGATTTTTCATGAACATTTTATAAAAGATTTGGTATCATTTGGGGTTTAATTGGGTTTAATTTAGGCTTCTTTTGGTAAAGGGTCCAAAGTGGGTCAAATTGGGCTAACTTGGGCTATGGTTGGGCTAAAGTTAGATTTGATGTAAAATTAATGTTGATAAATGTTTATGAGAGTGTTACAAAGAGTTTTCAACTTTGGTTGGGCTTTGATTTTGGGATTTGGGCCCATTTGGGTTCATGGTGGGTTTAGGCCAAAATTGGGGATTTTTGGTTTGGGTTAGGTTTGGGTGGAGTTTAGGTTCAAATTTTGGGCAAATCTTATTAGTGTTTTGTTTTTGGGGATATTAGGAAGGTTTATGAAAAGATTTGGGGCCAATTGGGGTTGAAATGGGTTGGTTTGGGCTAGGTTTAGGTCATGGGCCAAAATTAGGCCTTAGGCTTCAAATTGAAATTGGATCCAAATGTCAATCAAATTGGACTTGGATTTGGTCTAAATTGATATTGTGGATATTGAATTAAAGTTTAGAATTGGATTGGATCAACATTGAAGTCAATTGGGTTGATTTAGTGGGACATTGGGTTTACTTGGGTTAAAAATGGGTCAAATTGGGGGGGTTTTGGTAAAAGTGGGTTAAATTGGCAAAATCGGCCTATAGTGTAGTTGGAAAAAATGAAATTGGGAATATTTGAGATTTTTTAGAATTTTCTGGGAATTTTTGGAATTTATGGATTTTTTGGTTAAAAAGGCATTTTGGGTATTTGGAGGGTATTGGGGGTATTTTTGGAAATTTTGGTATATTTGGTCATGGGTGATCAATTTGAATGGTGGGAAATGTTTAGGATTGGTTTTGAGGAATTTTGGGTAATTTAGGCAATTTTGCAAATTTTGGGTAGCTTCAAGGACTTTTGGTAGGTTCAGTGGGTGTAGGGCCCCGGAGGTCAAAAATTGAAATTTTGAGAAAAAGAAGATTGATCAAGTTTGAGTAGAATGAAATCACTTCGGTTGAGCCATGAAGGCATATCAAGCCCATAAGAGCCATGAGAGGACTCATTTGAGACATTCACTATGTTGTTCCTAACCATCTTAGCCAAGGGCCTAGGGGTTAAGGTCCATCCATATGAATTACCTACATGAGTCAGGAAGCCAAGTTAGGTATGAATGGTTTTAGGATTTGGAATGTGTGTGAAAGTGTAATGTGTGCAGGTAAACCCTCACCAGACCAGGCCACCCAGGGTAGACCTAAGGTCGAAGAGTCCTATAGGGAATTCATCCTTTAAACCTTCACATTTGATCTTAACCCTCCAAGTGACTTAGGGGTTTACAATCAAACTTATGGGGTTTGTAGGGAGTTAAGAGGTGTTTAAATTTCTAAGTGGTGGGTTCCATTTCTAGTCCTCTAAGATAGTCAAAGGGAAAGCCTAAGGCTAGATCTTAAGTACTAAAGAGAGAGAAGAGAAAAGACCTCATCAAAAATGAGGTCAACAGCAATTGAATTGAACAACTTATGAAGTGGCTTCAAAGTGGATAGATAAATCAATAAAAAAGTGACCACTGGTGTGGCATCAATTTGACATGAGCCCAAACTGTTTCGAATGGATTTGTAAAAAATAAACTCCAAGACGTGAGAAAATAATCCACAAATACTGAAATAATGGAACATTCATTAACAATATTAAAGTTAGGAGTTCATTTATTAGATAAATTCATCAATGATAGATTTAGATGTTCGTTCTCATTGAATGTCCCTAAAATAATTCCAATAATTTTACTAAATGATGAACATAAACCAAGAATTGATCGACAAAGGAGGAGTAACTATTATGAAAGAAATAGTTAAAAGAGAGATTTTAAAATGGTTAGATGTTGGAATTATATATCCTATTTCGGACAGTACTTGGGTAAGTCCAATTCATTGTGTTCCTAAGAAAGGAGGAGTAACTATTGAAGCAAACAAAAATAATGAATTAATACCTATCAGACAAGTTACTGAATGGCATATTTGTATTGATTATAAAAAATTAAATGCTGCCACTAGAAAAAATCACTTTCCTCTTCCCTTTATAGATCAAATGTTGGATAAACTTGCTGGCAAAAGTACTACTGCTTTCTGGATGGATATATTGGTTACCATCAAATTCCTATTGTTCCCGAGGATCAAGAGAAAATAACATTTACTAGTCCTTATGGAACTTTTGCTTTTCGAAGAATGCCTTTCGGATTATGTAATGCACCTGCAACATTCCAGACATGTATGATGTCTATATTTAGTAAGTTAATTAATAATGGAATAGAAGTATTTATGGATGATTTCTCTGTATTTGGAACATCACTTGACGCATGCTTAAATCACCTTGAAAAAGTTTTGGAGCTGTGCGAAAGAACTAATTTAGTTCAAAATTGGGAGAAATGTCAATTTATAGTTGCACGAGGAATTGTATTAGGGCATAAAATTTCAGAAAATGGCATGAAAATAGACCCTGCAAAAATTCAATTTATAGCTAAATTACCACCTCCTACTACAGTGAGAGGGGTAAGAAGTTTTCTTGGACATGTTGGTTTTCACAGGCGTTATATAAAAGATTTTTCAAAAATTCCAAACTTCTACGCCAACTTTTAGAAATGGACAAGAGATTTGAATTTAGTGAAGTCTGCTTAAATGCCTTTGAGTTATTAAAGGAAAAACTAATCACAACACCTGTAATAGTTTCACTCGATCGGGAGAAACCATTTGAATTAATGTGTGATTCTAGTGATTATGCTATTGGAGCTGTTCTTGGTCAAATATATAATAAGATTTTTAAAGTTATATACTATGCTAGTAGAACACTTAATGATGTTCAAATTAACTATACATTTATTGAAAATTAGTTACTGGATATTGTGTATGCTTTTGACAAATGCAGATCTTATTTAATTGGGACTAAATGTATTGTGCATACTGATCATTCTGGTATTAAATATCTGATGCAAAAGAAGGATACTAAACCAAGATTAATTAAATGGATACTTTTGATGCAAGAATTCAATTATGTGGTAATTGATAGAAAGGAAAATGATAATCAAATTGTTGATCATTTGTCGAGATTAGAATATCATGAATTATCTGACACTAACAATAAAATAACGGACAGTTTCTGTGATGAACAACTTTATAATATTAATGAGTGGAAAATACCTTGGTATGCTGATATAGTTAACTATATAGTAAGCAATATTTTGCCATCTATGCTAACACAGCAGTAACAAAAAAAATTCATTGATGATGCAAAAGCATATTTTTGGGATGAACCATATTTATATAAGCAATGTAACGATTTTATTATTAGGAGATGTGTGCCTTATGAAGAAACTGAATTGATTATTCAAAAATGTCATGATTCTGAGTTTGAAGGACATTTTGGGATTGACAAAACTGTGCACAAAATTTTGCAAGCTGGATTTTATTGGTCTACTCTCTTTAGAGATAGATTTAAATTAAATGGATATAGATTAAAACCTTATTTTGAGGGTAAAAGACCGAACTTTAAAGAGGTTTTAATGCTCTATCAACCTGAATAACACCTGAATAGGTCAAGCTGACGACGTTAAGTCAAGCTCTTTATAGGAGGCAACCCATAGTTATCTTTATTTGTTTGAGTGTTTGTTTGAATTTATCATTAGTTTGTAGTAATATTGAATTCTACACTTGTATTTGCCCTCTGATTATCATGAATTTAGATCCATGGAGAAAATTTGGAATGTATTATTGCATTTTTGTGCAAAATTTTGGCTAGGGCACCGACAGCTCGCTCAATGCCGCCGCCTAAGGGGTTTTTCCTGAGAGCCCTGACATTTAATTGCACAAAGCTTGCCGACGGCATCATCGAGGCCACCGAGAGCGAGATCGATGAGTGGACGGTTTATGGAGTTCAAAATGACGGTTTCTAGCAGTTTTAGGGGGATTTTGACCCACTGAAAATATGTTAAAATTTTCATGCATATTTTATATTGATTTTGATGATATTGCACTTTAAAGAATGATATTTTTGATGATTTATTACAGATATGATGATTTATGGATTTTGGAGCAAAAAATGCAAAAAGGAACAAATTTAGAGCAAAAATGACCAAAAATATGAAAATTTGATTTAGGGCACCGACAGCGAGCTCAACGGCACCGACGCTGGAATTTTCTCGAGTTTAGAAAATATATTACGAGGAAGCCCGCCGACGGCGAGATCGAGGCAGTCGACAGCGGGCCTTATGAAAAAGATTCCAAGGCTAAGTATTCTAGAAGGCCGCCGACGACGAGCTCGAGGTCGCCGACAGCGAGAAAGTCGGTTCTTTCACAAGGTACATTGAATGTGGACGATTTTTGAAGGGATGCTTGGGAAACTCTTGGAAACTCTTCAACTACTTTAAAAGAAACAATTTGGGGCTGAAATTGGTGTCCACTGGAGAGTCAAGTGTGCGTGTCTAGTGTGTCCAAAGGGTTTCTATAGTGTTAGTTAGTGTCTTGTTATCCTTAAAGTTTTAGATTGTGAGTTCAGTTTGTGATATTTGTGAGGGATTCTTCGAAAGATTGTATGAATGGAAGGGAAGTGAGTGATTTATTCCTCCTTGCCGTTTCGAAGGAGAATTCTGCGTACTGTAAAGAAAGGAAGAGATTCAGAGGAACTTCAAGGAGTTTGCTTGGGGAGAAATTTAAGATAAGTGTATTTGCTTATTTTAGTTTGTAGAACTTTGCTTTTATATATGAAATCCAAATTTTATTGTATCTTCTCCATGAAATCTAAATATTTTTCTATCTTTCTCCTTGTTTTGACATTTTTGTGAAATGGTGATTTGAATTAGTGTGCCAAGAAAATTTTAAAAGAAGTTGTGATAATCTTTTCGCTTCAATATAAATTTACTTTCAATCTGGCCAATTGATTAGTTAAAATATATTGAGTTTAACAACTAAAGTGAAAATTACATCTGAGATTCAGGGAGGTCAAATTCCTTGAAAGTAGGGTGCAAATAAATAGGGAAATAAAATTAATTAGGCGTAGAATTGGAGATTTTAGAGTGACGGACTAAAATTCTTAATTTGGTCCAATCGTTTGGGTGCTGAAGTGTAGATGTTAGCCCTCAGACGAGGGGAACATGGAAGCTCCGATGTGAGAGCTAGTATCCTCCCAGCCTAGCCGCAAATTCAGTAACCAAGCATAAGATTAGTCAATGTTCTTTATGCCTGGACTAAAGGGTAAAGAATATGTATACTCCTATTCGGCACAACATAGTTTTAAACTAATTCTAATTATTCATTCACTTAAATTTCTTAACAAAGGAGAAGGATTCTTACTTATATATTTGAACTTCACTTTATTAGTAGAATTAGTTACCTGTTAGTAGAACTAGTTTATTAAGTTTTAATCTTATTTTAGATTGCATATTAGTGACACATAGGCAATTTCAATCTTCAAGTTGTGATTCTGAATTGGTTTCTATAATCCTAGTTCATAGCCTCTAAAATATTCCCTATGAGATCGATATACAGGACTCCACTAGAGCCCTGTATTACTTGAGCGATACATATACTTGCGTTGATAAGATTAACTCTGCAATTATTGAATATTTTTATATACTTCTATATATCTTCTAGCAATATTAAAATTACGCTTAGTGCGCGGAGTTGTTCACAAATTTAACTATTTAAAAAAGATTCAACCTCAACTCTAAATTGAATTGAAAGTTTGATTTGGCATAAATGAAGAGCCAAGTTGATCTTGAATTTTATACTAACTATTTTACTAATGATCATCTATTGAATGAGTGTAAAATGAGAGAAGAAGATAAAGGTCATGTTTAGGGCAACAATTTTATAGAAGCATGTACACAAAATGTGATGCCTCACATTTGGTTTCAACAGTGTGATGGATTTTATGAAGCCAAAAAAACATGGTCGCAGGTTCGACTCTATGACCTGCTTTCATTTGTATTGTGTTGACGCGGTTACTCCTCCTCTCCCGTGATCATTTATCTCATGTGTCTTGCCCCTAGAAGCCCCTCCTCTCTCGTGATCCTCTCTCTCGCGCCTTGCCCAAGCGACCCTCTCCTCTCCTCTCTCTCTCTCTCTCTTGCGATTCTCATGGCCAGTGTTGTGACTGTCTCATTGAGTTCTTCTCTCTCTCCTATATCTCCTCTGCTAATCTGTTTGGATCTCTTGATCTGTGTGAGGTGTTGCTTCTTCGTGTGATGCTCTTTGCGGTGATTCCTCTCTGTGTTGGTTCCTATGTATTGTGGTTTCTCTGTGTGGTGAATCCTCTTCGTGTTGGGAAATCCCTACCTTAACTATGCCATTGTCTTTGATTTTAGAAATGTGTATGTATTTGATGCTTTCTTGGTTTCTTTTGTGTGGTGCTTCCTCTTGGTGTTGGTGTGGTTCTTTATGCTCGAAAATTTTGTGTTTTTTTATTTGGCTAATGCTTATGACCCATTGCTTCTCAGTTGAAGTTTGATTTTGAGATTTTTTTAGATCCCTCATGCAATGGCTTAGATTTTTTGGTATTTTTGATTTGGCAAATGCTTATGATTCATTGGTTTTTGCTTGAAGATAGAATTTGATATTTTTTGGGATCCCACATGCAATGGCTTGGTTTTTTTTTAATTTTGATTTGGTAAATGCTTATGCTTACTCCTTTATGTTCTTGAATTATGGTGTAATACGTGCTAGTTCTGAATGCATGTGTAATGGTGGATTATGGTTTTCTTTTTGTTTAGTCATTGTACATTTGGTTGATGTTGGCTTTTATTGTTGATGTAGTGGTTGTGGGTGTGGAAGTGTTTGTGTTGAAGCATAAGGAGGTGTTGGTGAAGTGTGGTTGGTGTGTGGACGTGGAGGCGGAGGTTGTGGTGTGGGGTGATGGGTGTGTGAATGTGTATGTGCTCATGTGTGGTTAAGGTTGTGGTGGTGGTGGTTGGTTTGTGGTTGTGAATATAATGGTGATGGTGGATGTGTTTGTGAGTGGCTAAGAAGATGCTGCTGTGGTTATGTTTTTTGTTAATGGATCTGTAGAGCAGGTGATGGTGGAGGTGTTAGTGTGTTTGTGTGTGGTTAAGGAGGTGTTGGTGTGGTTGTGTAGAGGAGGTGATTGTGTGGTTGTGTTTGTGTTAGTGGATGTGTTTAGGTGTTTTGAGGTGTTGGTGTGTGGAGGTAGTACTGTTGTGGATGTATTATGTGTGTGGAGGCGATCGCATTGCTAGTGTGAGTGGAGAGGGTGGACAACCTTTGTCACAAGTTGAGAATGATGTTACCAAGACCTGCACATAAGATGGGGAAGGTTCAAACGAGATGGCAGAGTTGAGAGAAAGAATTACATATGCGATAGTTGGAGGGTGATTGGAGGGAATGTTAGTTTTATTTCTGTTAATTATAATAGTTTGTAAAGATGTCAACTGTTTATTGTATCAGTACTTTATACAGTTCATGTATTTTTCTTTTTTTTATGCACTTGATATTTATTGTATTGGTTTTTTATGCAAGTTGTATGTGTTTTATTTCCTTTTGCATTTTTTTTTCTTTTGGTGAGTTTGGTAGGCCTAAGATGAGACGTTACACCATATGTGTTCTTCTAGATGGCTTATATGTCACTTCACATGTGAGATCCTAATGAAAGAAACTAATTCCTCTTTTTTTGTGCTAAAATTTTTAAGATTCTTCCGGATGGCTTTTTTTAATGGTATGTGATCCACCATAAAATCACCTAAAATTTTATATCATTTTTAACTAATATTTTAAGGATATTACGCTTTAATGAAAGGTATTTCTTATGTTTTTGATTGTAGGTACAAAAAAATGATTTTATGAAGAAAAATAATCAAAAAAGGAGTAAAAGGACCAAAGATGAGTCAAGTGAAGAAATCAGAAAAAAGGGCTGATTCTGGTGCCTAGGCGCCAGATCTGGTGCCCAGTCGCCAGACTCAGTAGGGTAATGTAGAGAATTCATGGACGGTTTTGTGACAGTTATTGATGACTCAGAAGCAATCTAGAAGTCTCTGAACAAATTCCTATATGTTCTAAACAAGATACAATGATTATAGACACAGGGAATTAGTTATTCAACGAAGAGGTGCGACTCAAAACCTGAAGGGACGCGTCCATTCGCGCAGGAAACTAGCACCTAGGCGCCGCAGTTAATTGATAGAATATTCATTGAATATGGACGAATTTTGAAGAGGTGCCTAAAGCAACCCCTGGTCATTTTCGAAGCTCTATAAATAGAGGATGATTCTACAGCAAAAGTGTGGTTGTGGGGAGTGTGTTAGTGTTGTAAGACTGAAAGAGGTTTGTATTCTAATTTAGTTAAAGAGTGTGGAGTGTTATTTACTTTACTTTAGTGAGAGTTTAGAGTGTTTTAGTGTGATTGCTGGAGTTGGAGTCTTGTAAAAGTCAGACGGAGTCAGTGAAACTTCAATGGATTACTTGGATATCATTCCAGATAAGTATTTATAACTTGGTTTTTAAGTTTTGTACTTTGAATTTGAATTATATAAATATAGTTTGTTGTGTGAATCATATGCTTTCTGAGTAGTATTCTTCTCTTTCTCCCTATGAATATGAAATGATTTAGTTAAGGATTTAATTTTGTTTTAAGAAATTGCTTTTATTTTCCATAATTTGTGATGATACTTTACATGATCTTCATTTACACTAAAAATTGAATATGCTTTTAGAGTGACAGGTTAAATTCTATCAATTTGGTTTAAGAAGAGGTGACGGGTCACTAGTAGATCCGACCATAGGCACCCTTGGGGGAATCCAGAAGTGAGAGCCTAGAATTCATTTTTACTACTAATAATACATCATGATCCAATCTTCAAAAACAGCCAATGTTCTTTATGCTTCGATCAAAAGGTAAAGAATATGTATGCTTCTAGATGTCACAATACCTCATCTGTACGATTTATATTTATAAAAACTTTAATCTTTAATTATCGTACTTTAGCCGCTTAATCTGATTTGAGGTCAAGTTTGGTCATAATTTTATAAGCTATTTTACTTGCGTAATTGCAGTCGGGTCAGTATGCATATGTGAGACACACAAGATTGACTTTACGTTGATTAAAGACAATCAATAACCCAACTTTTATAAGGTTAGTTGTCTTTTTGTTATAACATATTCGTTGGCATAAAACTTTAATTAATTACTTATGTTATCAATTTTACTAGTGTTATGTCTAAGGGTATGTTTTCTTAAGCCTTTAAGAAAGATGAGCTGGAGGATATCCAGAGGATTGCACTACTACTGTGGAATTCAATATTCGGTGCTCACTTCACATCGACTCACATAACTACGGAGACGAGTTTACTGAGTGCCACGGAGAAACACAGAAAACTGTGACTATTTTTGGGGGGCAGATGGGCTTAAAGATTCCACCGGCGATAGTGATCGGGAATGGAGAGCATCCCTAGAGAACGGCTTAGCTGGTCATATGTCGCTTGCATTTTAAAAATAATATTATTATTTTTTTAATTGTTGTTTTAATAGTCATTTACTTAATTTTGGTCGTCCTACTACTCACTATTTAGTGAGATGTCTATCTTTATTCTGCAAATTTCCGCACTAGATATTTGCTTTTAAAATATAGAATATATTTATATGAACAATTATGTTGCAAACAACATTATTATACAAGAACATTATGATGATTTGTTTAGAAACAGTTGCAACACATCTATTTTCAAACGACAAAAAACAAAAAGAAAGTCAGCTTATTCATCGTAGCTTCTGCGTAGCTGATACGCAGCAGCTTATTATTAAGTTGCTGCTACCCCAACCAGACCCGTTGTCTCGATGCATGTGAAAAATCTTTTTTAAAACCAATAGCTCACTTTTGAGTTGTGATCCCAAATATTAATCATAGGATGCTAAGGATTTCAGTTCAATTTTTCTCTTATTTTTATTTTTATTTTATTTTTTTAACAATATGCTTATTTGTTGTTTTTTTTATATTTTTATATTATTGTTTCTAAAAATAAAATATCATGTTTCTAAAATATTCAAAAAGATTTTTTTAGTGTGTTGAATGTTTTTTAAAACAATCCTATCTTAATCATTTATGTCAAACATATTTTGATTCAAATGTAAAGATAAAAGAAGATAAATTGAAAATATAAATAAAAGTTGTCCTAAAAAGCCCCAAAGGCATTGCTTGGTTTTAATGATATACAAAGAAAGTAAATGAATTTAAAATTATCATAATAAAAATGGAAAAAGAAAGATTCTAATGATCTTATTTTCACACAAAGAAAGCAAAACGAAGTAATTATATTTTTTTAAATGTATTTTAATTCTATTAAACAACCAAATGAACTATTTATAAGTTTTAGTTTGTGTCTAACAAAATTCGACAAAGACCATCTACAGCCATCCCCTAGTCCGCACATAAACGATAAAACACTCATATTCATGCAGAAAATGTAAAATATTTTAATTTATCATTAGTAGTTTTTATTTGTAAGAAAATAATTAAGTTATTCTTATTGATATTTCAGTTTTAATTTTTTCTTAAAAGATGCTTCCAAGTAATAGACCGCCATAAATCGCATTTTCTTCTTCCAAGAATTTTGCAGCTTGCAACGACTAAAAATATTCTGTATTTTATATTAAAGCTCTCGTTATTCTGTTACATTATCCGGGCCTAATCAGAAAAAGCGGTGGGCATCGAATATATTCCCCATAAGTTTCATATTCTACATATAATTGTATAAAAGGATATTAAAGTAAAGCATAATGGATCCCACTTCCATCTTCCAGCATGCACACTTGCCACCCTTCCTTTCTCAACTTTCTATAGATCATATATAAGAAATTACAATCAAAATAAAATTAATTCTATTAAATTCATTCAGAAAATCTTATGTTAATTCGCTTTCTCTTGATTTCATATAAAACCTCTAAATGTTACAATGATGGTTATTTTGACGAGATATGAAAGATTTGGATGGTATAAATGTAAAAGATAAGAGTTTGGTTGTTAGATATGTAAATAGATAGGATTGTTTTGGATGGTATATGAGTGTATTAAATGATTTACATATGTAACAACTAAAGAAAACCCGTGACATATAAAATTAAAATAAATTGAACGCATATAACTGAGAGTAGCATAACACAAATTTTCTTTGTTATATATATATATATATATATATATATATATATATATATATATATATATATATATATATATATTAACACCCCACCATCATCTCCACAACCTCAACAAGCCATCCCTTCTCCCCATCTCTCAAATGGAGAAGAAGGAATCCAGAAGCGGCCCCTCCATGTGCGAGAAGTTCATCAGCGCTTTCTCTCCTGCCATGAAACCGCTTAGCCGTCTCAGCATGAAGACGCGAGAGCTTCAGCGCCCTAACTACATCGATAAAAGGCGAAGGTTGAATATGGTAGCTCCACCGCCCGCGGCCGTGGAGAAACCGGGGAGGAACAAAAGCCTGAATGAAAGAGCTGAGGAGTTTATTGCCCGTACTAGGATGAAGATCAGAAGTTGCTGTGCGCTTGGTAAACCTCACACTTAATATATAGTATGTATTTTTATAGTATGTATGTGCTAAGATTAAACGGATTGAGGGTTTTGATTTGTTCAGACATGAGGGGGCATGTCATGCCATGTTGTTGTTTGTGTGATTTGAGTAAGAGTGATTGGCTAATCTTTCATCAAGGATGAGATGAGATATGTATTTCGTTTGTTATGGAGGCGTTGGAAAATGCCACACGTTCATGTTGTTCGATAATCTTTTATTTTTGGATAATTTTCATTTTTTGTATTTGATTTGTATGTTAATGTTTGAAATAAATTTCGTGAACAATATTCAGTAACCTTCTTACTTTTGTTATTAAGTAATTTTATTGGCACTTTTCTAATAATTTCATGTGTTAGGAACAAGCAAAAGTGCTAAATCTTGATAAAGTCATAAGCAATTTAACATAGATCTTGTTTAAAAAAATGTTTTTTTCTTATTTCATTGGCTCAAAATAAAATTAGTGTAAATTATAAATCTGATAACCATTATTTTGAATGCCATTATTAGAATAATATACTTTTGCATATTAGTTTGATTGTGGGTACTAAAATGTTAGATCCAATTAGTCAATCTAAATGTTTGTTTGTTCTTCGAATCAAAATGATTGCATTTAAATTCTTAACAACAAAATATTTTATTTTAGTAGCCATATTTAGAATGGCAGTAACTACTTATTTAATATTAATAATCACATTCAAAACAACAAGATTGTGGAAACACGATTCACTATTGAACTGAAGAAGAGAAGGTTGATTTAATAAATATTTTGATTATTTAATATAATTTAAATTGTGCAAGTGATATATTCAATAATTATAAATTTGAAATTTTATATTATAAGATGTAATTGTTATATAAATATATATATATATATATATATATATATATATATATATATATATATATATATATATATATATATATATATATTGTTAAGAAGTTATATTACCAAATAATTATTCCTCTGATAAATTATGAGGAATTAATTATTTTCTTAGATTTGAAGTTATATCTTTACTTTCATATTATTTATTTTTTATTGTATTTTCTATTGTGGGATTCATGTAAGGGTTATTTATAACCCCTTTCATATAAATGAATACATTTCGCTTAATTTCGTATTATTTTGAATTTCAACATGGTATCAGAACTAGATTCCCTATTCTACTCGCCGGTCCTCCTTCCAGAGCCACCAGGCTCCCTTTCTGTCGCTCTTTGTAGGGAGGGATGCTTTCTCTTCCCAACCCTACTTGCTGTCCCAAAACTGTCCACACAATAACTAGTCCCCACGAGCAGCACCCCTCTGATCAATCAATGCAAGCTATCTAGTTCCCTTCAGGGCAGCAGAAGACGTCTTCTTTATGGATGGTTGGAGCACAAAATTCTCCTGTCGTCGGCACAACAATCATCGGGCTAGCCTTGCATAAAAATGAGATTATTCGAGCATTCCTTCTTGTTGCTGTTGATGACGAGCAACACCACCCTTGTGAGCTTCGAGATCTCACCACTGATCTGTCTTCTCATAGTTCCATCCTTTATTGATCCCACTGCTCCGTCTGGTCCACTCTTGGTGGCATGAGGCCCTCAAGAACCGCCATGTTCTCCGATTCTGAATTCCTCTTCTCTAATCCCAAACTTAGGGAGAGGAGCGACGAGTTAAAGAAGAGACTGAGGAAGCTTGCGAATTTGATGGAAAGGAAGGAATACGATGAACTTGAGAAGGATATCGCTCAAAGTAAGGAAGTAGCGGAGCTCTTTTTTTCCTATTAAGATCATATAGGATTTGGCCTGTACGTTGTGGTGGTGTTGTTCACTGTCTATTTATTTGGATTTTCTTTTTTTAGAGCTCTATTCAACCACAGAACTGTGATGAATGTGGTTTGTGGCATCCTAGCAATGGTGCTTTTATCCCTTACTGCCTCCCTTAGGTTTGATGGCGCATTGAACGTGGATGTGACTGAGTTCTACACTAACCTTGTTCCGTACTCACAAATCCACTTCATGATTCATTTTACGTTCCTGTTATCTTAATTGGGAAAGCCTATCAAGAGCAACTCTCTGATGCTGAAATCACCAACAGTGCCATTAAGCCATCCTCCACGACGGCCAAGTGTGATCCTCGCCATGGCAAGTACTTGGTTTGTTGTTTCATGTGTCGAGGAGTTGTGGTGCCCAAGGATATGAATGATGTTGTTGCCACCATCAAGATCAAGTACTCCATCAATTTTGTTGATTGGTGCCCGACTGACTTAAAGCGTGAAATTACTTGCCAGCCACCTCCTGTTGTTCCTGGTGGTGACCTTGCTAAGGTGCAGAGGGCTGTTTACATGATAGCTAACTCCAATAATGTTTTAGAGGTGTTCTCTTGTATGGATCATAAGGTTGATCTTATGTATTAGAAGCGTGCCTTTGTGCCTTGGTATGTTTGTGTGAGTTCTATCGATTCTTCCCTACTGCCCAAAAATCCTTCCTTGCCACTGAAACTCTCTTTGTAGTTGGAGGTATCCCGTTGCATGCCCTCCTCAGTGTAAAGACTCCTCCTTCAGAGCTTTTAATGCAGCAAGGCCATCCGACGAAGTTTTTTATACATCTGGCCCTTCAGAGCTTTTTCCTCAAGCTAGTCCTCCACCATAATTCTTCCTGCACTCCGGATCTTTTTTCTGCATCAGGTCCTCTAGAATTTTTCTTGCAGCATTATCTATAGGAGTTTTTCATCTACTTACAAATGTTGCAGGAACTGCAGTAAAAGACAATCTCAGCTGTCTACTTCCCTGTAAAATCCCCTTCAGTATTACCTGTAGGATTCTTCCATCTACTTACAAACACTGCAGAAATTGCAGTCAAAGACAATCACATTTGTCTACTTCCCTGTAAACTACCCTGCAACATTAATTGTAGGAGCTTTTCGTCTACTTACATACACTACAGGAGTTGCAACCGTTGTTGTTTTCTTCCCTACAAACTCCCCTACAACATTACCTGTATATGCATTCCATCTATCTACAGATGCTGCAGGACAAAGTCTTCAAGTTCAAGCTCATTTATTTTTTGAAATTCAAGTTGAACATGATTTTCAACCATGTTTCAACTTCGGCGGTGAGCATGTTATGAATTAGCTTAATTATTGAGTTTAAATTAATTAGATTTAAAGATATAAATCCATGGTTATATGGTTAACCAAATGTTAAAATTTTATTTAATTTTATAGAAAAAATTATGCCATTTTATAGAGAATTAAAATTTATTTTGAAATGGTATTTGGATCGGCCAACTCAATGTAATTGAAACGGTTCACCAGTGGAACTAGCAATTCACATTGGTTTGATGTGAAAATATTGTTCGAGCTTAACCCGAACTCGCTGTTATGTCCAGTCTGATTTTTAAGACTTGCAAAATGGTAATAATTACTTGCTTGGACTTCTTTTTGAGTCGAAACCTTGAATAATTTATTTTAATTTAAAAGTTAAGTAAAGTAATTTAAGATCCTATGATATAGATATTAAACGATCAAAAATATGTAAAAATAATTACGTATATGTGCATAAATATTTTATTATTATGTGTTTTCTATGGTGTTTTTATTTAATGTTGTGCAGGAATTTACAAGGCAACAAGCTCGAAAGAAATGTCAAAGTTGTGTAGCAATGTTACTATAATAGGAACTATAATAATGTTGGGGCACCACTGTCATGGTATCGGGGCGCCACTGTTGTAGTGTCGGAGCCCTTGGCCTTAATTTAACTCATTTTATCGATTTCAACGTACATTTTTACTGAAATTGGATAAAAGGGGCTCTTGATAATAAAGATAAATAAATGAAAAAATAAAAGTAATTCCAAAACTCAATTCCCTGAATTTGAATAAAAATGTATTTGTCAACATAAGAATTGGGACAGATAAAAAATAAAATATTTTATTTATTTCGTTAAAAAGTTAGTTACATTCAAATTCTAATTAGATAAGAGGTATTTTACAAATTTGTCCTAAGCTAGGACCAAACCCTTCCAAACCAGCCTCTTATACAACATTTGATTGTCGAGCTTAAATCGGTTCGCTCGGCAAACTTCAAAATTGGGTCTCAACACAAAAAACACATTCTCGGTGTTCTAAAACTTCTCGGAAGATTGACTGCCCCCCCTTGCATTTCCTCTAGCACCACACAAAGATCCTTTTCCCATCGAGTTAAGTCAACCTCCACTTCATCCAATGGGCAAGTTAAGATTCATAAGGACATCCAACATCCCTTAGATAAATTTCTCGGGTCTCTACCAGATCGGCTAGTGCGGTTGACCACACTTGGCGGAAGAGGAGCACCAAAAAAGTTGAATTTTAACTACACCAATCATCGACAAGCCCCCGATCTGAGTGTCCTACTCAACAATAAACAATAATTAGTGAGAAAGAATGAAGAATCCAATTACATGGAAAATGAATGAAATTATGTATCCAAGATCATGTCCACGTCGGGCTAGGTAGCTCCACCTACATCTAATGATGAGAAGTCATCAGTCGATACCTTCTCGCTGACTAAATGATCACTCCCACCGACTTTTGGTACATTAGTTGGTACAAAAACGCTCACAATTGAACCCAAACTCTAGCAGGCGTCTTATTTGACCGACTGACTATTGAGCCATCCAACTCCTACCACAGAGTTGAACCTTCTTTGGAGTATCCCAGATTGAGTCGGACAACTCCTCTACCTCCACTCGCTTAGAGGGTTTTGACTTATGAGCCAACTTCTTCTTCTTAAGCTCACCTTCAGGTTGGTGTTGTCTTACTCCAAGTGCAGCCAACATCTTAGATGAATAGGATCAACATGTGTTGAGGATTACAAAGTAGGCAGTTGTGCGGCTTATTTTTAGGTTGTGTGGTATTTTGAAAAGGGGTCGCCAAACAGAAATTGTCGGCGAATTTTAAATTTAATTTAAATTTAAATATATATATATAGTTTTAGAATAAAGCATTTGATTTTGAAAATAACTTTAAGTTTGAAAATTTAAGATATGAAATCAAACTGATCTTACATCCCAAATAGTTTATATAAACAAGTACCGCATCACAAACCGGGTATCTATTCCGAAGAATAGACACACTGCTTGATGATGGGGCTCCATTAAATAAACTAGAAGATTTGTGACATCCGTTTGGTCTGCAAACCAATTTTATAAGCCGACAAGTTCCCCTGCTTAATATAAATGTATTAAACAGGGTTTATATTACCTAGGCTCTTAAAGTTCCCTATAAGGCCAAGCCCCTATAGTTAATTACATCTTAAATGTCCGAAGACACTTAAGAAAACTCTCGATAATGATCAGTGGTTTTGCTCTCAAGAATTTCAAAGTTTAAGGTTTTCAAAGGATTGGATTTTGGAAATTTCAGAAGGGATTAGCTCAAATTTGGAACAATTAATTTTAAGAGTCCAATGGAAGAGAAGTAGGAGAAGCTGAGGATCCCAGAGGAATCTTGGCAACTTTCCAAACTATCCTATTGTTTGGCTTCAATTTGGGAATTTATTTAATATTTCAATCTTGTCAATTTTAATTAATTTTGGACTTATATTAGTATGACATAATCATACGGATAGCCTGGAAGATGTGAGGGTTTGTGCCGTATCGAACGACTACCTCGGAGTCCTAAGACCGGTTAGGGCTTAATTTACATAATATGATTATGCAAATGCCTAACAAAAGGTTGAGGATTTATGTCGCACTAGGCAAACTACCTCGAAATCTTATGGCTTGGTTATTTAATTCTAAGAAAGGTTCTGTTGAAGAAGACACAGGTTTTGCTGATGACGATGGCCGTGCTGCCCACCATGCTCCAAGCTCCTTGTTGTTGTAGAGGTTTAGTCTTAGAAGGTGAAAATCAGGAGATGAGAGTAGTGTTTTTGTTTAGAGATCTTAAAATCCAAATGTCTTTAATGTTTTATTAGGGGAATCTTAAAGTTTATTATAACAACACCGGTTAAGATCCCACGGTTCCATCATTCCGGCACCGTTATTTTTATCGGATTCACTTAGTCCAGATGAATTTGCTAAACTCAATTGAATGAGTTCCACACTTTCATTTAGACCAGTGGAAATCCAGTTAGCAACACGTATGTTACATCATCCGAGGTATTCCCGATCATCCAACAAGACGTTTTAATTTAGTTGTAGTTGTAGTTTTGTGTTCTGTTTGTGATTAGATTTTGAGTTATTTTATATTTTGAAATGTTGTGGCGGTGAATTTTATCTTGTTGTGACTTTTAATTTAATTTTGGGTTTCAATTTTGTGTCTATCCTAAAGGTTTTAGTTTTCATGCAACAATCTTGTTTAACATGCAAGAAGAGTAAAGTGCAGCTCATATAAATAAATTGCAATAAAGTAAATTGCAATAAAATAAAAGCGTACTCGGAGGGTCTTACTTGTCATTCCAAGTTGCACTTAAAACACATATTAAGGCATTTAAATATTTATAACAAGTACTAGAGTAAAGTCTATAGGAAAGGTTACAGTTTGTCTACCAAATTCCTAATCCTATTGCTAGTCATCTCCTATGACGTCTAGGTTCTTGTATTTTGTTTAAGGATGATTTTCTTCATCAAAGAACAATTAAATTCAATTGTTCTTCTAGAACATCCCATCATATTGAGGAAGTGTTTAGGACGAGTCCTAAACATCTTTTCAATATTTTTGGGATTATTTTAAGTTCAAATGAGTTTTATTGCACATGTGAATTAATCATCCCAAAATTTAGTTTAGTTTCTTGCTCAGTGAATTAGGATGTTTAATTATCCTATAAGTAAAGTGACATTTCACTTGATGCTTTACTTAAGGGTTATGATAATGAAATGTCGGCTAATTTTTATTTATGAAAATAAAATTTTTTAAAATTTAAATTTAATGTAATAGGTAAAGTATTTTTTTATTTTAAAATGATGATATATTTTTATTTTTGAAAATAACGAGACCAGATAGATCTCATATGTCAAATAGTTTAATAGTTGAGCACGATACTATAAGTGACACATCATCCCGAAAGATGAGCGTACTACTTGTTAGTAGGCTTAAGTATCTAAACTTAAAAGCTTATGACTCTATTTTGGTCTGCATATTTTATAGCCGACAAATTCCTCTGTCTAATACACAGATTAGACAGGGTTTAGATTAATCTGGGTTCTTAATTCTTTATAGGGGCAAGCCCCTATAGTTAATTACATCTTATGCAACCAAAGTCACCTAAAAAAACTCTCGATAAAGATCATGGGTTTCGTCTTTAAGAATATCAACGTTCAATTTTACACGATTGGTTGTAGAAAAATCAAAGGGAATGGTTCAATATGGAATAATTATTTTCATAATCCAACGGAATGAAGAGTAGGAGATGTCGAAGATACTGAAGGAACTTCAGTGACATCTCAAACTATCCTATAGTTGGACTTTATATCTTTGAAAGGGAAATTGTGTTTATGTTTCAATCTTGCAAATTATTTAGATGATTTGGAATTTATATTTACATGTCATATGTAAATGACCCAAAAATATGAGAGAATTTATGTCGTGCCAAACGACAACCTCGGAATCCTAAACAGTTTAGGACTTATATCGTACGATATGCAATCGTACTAAGTCCTAAAAGAAAAGTGTGAGGATTTATGTCGTATCAAACGACGACCTCAGCGTCATATGGGTGTTATTTAAATCTACGACAGTCTGATTGAATATCATTCATTCGTCCTCTGTCGTCCGATCCACTGCATGAAGTTGAATCGTCACTTGACTATGTCGTCGTCTCGTATCGTGGAAAGAAAGAAAGAGGAAAGAAAGGAAAAGAGAAAACCATGCCTCGAACGGCCTATCCTAGGGGTATGTATAAATATGCAAAAGAAGAAGTGACTAAAGTAGACATGTGTAATACAGAAAAAATCATGCCCTAAATGGCCTATCTTAGGGTCATATGTAAGTATGCAAGAGAAATAAGAATTAAAAGCATGAATATGGGTAAGTATGTGCAATAATGAAAAGTAAAGGACTGCACTACAATATTTAGTAAATAAAGTAAACGAGTTATGCAGTAAAAAAAAAGTGTACCTGGCCAACTCTGTTGATGCCCCAAAGGCAAACTAATGACTACAAGTGTCTGTATAGTTAAGTTTAGTTATAAACATATGAAAAATCAAAGTGGGGAATAAGAATTCTATTTGAGGATAGGCTCAGTCTATAGACTTCCTTTTATCACGATCTCACAGGCAACCCGAAGTATTGAAGTCTCTGTATCAATCTCAAATAATGTCACCGACAAATTACCCTGGAGTAGGCAATCCTAATCCCTACCATTTAATCGACGAGTGAACCAATGTGTAGTATCTGAACCTTAAAAGTGTAGCATCTGTGATTGTAGTATCTAAATTCTTATGAGTGTAATATCTGATGTGTAGTATCTGGATTCTTATGAGTGTAATATCTGATGTGTAGTATGTGGTGTGTGATGTGTGATGTGCAATGTGTAGTGTATTATATGATATTTAATATATGGTGTGTGTGTGTGTGTGATATTTAATATGTGGCGTGTGTATGTGATATTTAATATGATATTTTTGGTATGATGAGTTTGACAATTATATGTGTTATGTTTGATGTGATGTGTTTGATGTGTTGTATATGTTGAATTTGATTTGGTGTGCTAGTATAGTATCTGATGTCGTGCAAGTGCAGTGTTTGTTCGTTGTGCGAGTGTAATATTTGTTGTCGTAGTATACGTTATCTGTATCGGTATAATGTCGAGTGTTGTAATGAATCGTTGTTGGTTCACTAATTTCTTAAAGGTAGGAATTAGAACTACCCAAACCATAGGGTAAAATGGGCATCTATAATTGAGTATTGATTTTATTTCATTTTGTTTCAGCTATAAAAGCATGATTATTAAAGTCTTATGCATCATTGCCTTAACCTCGCATTTCCAACCTATATGCCCACTTTGATATTTCATAAATTACTCCAAGTGAAGAAGATCTTATTAATCAAACCAAAGAAGCAAAGTGTATAAATTCCCATGATAAAGTTACATGCTAACTTTTTCTTCTATTTTAGCATCCATGTAATTTAATAGTTTTGTCACTTTTCATGATATTAAGACTTATACATATCATAAAATGGCAAATTATCAAGCTGCGACATTCAGAAGGAAATGATTCACAACATAAAGTGTAACTGCTACAACTCTTCAATTCCTAACCACGGGATAATATAAAGTTGGCTGCAACTTTCGAAATAGTTCAGAGCAATAATAAAAAAAAATGCAGTCTCTTAAATATCCAATTCCAAGATTTGGCTTCAACAATAGTCCCTTATGCAAACTTATGATTTTATCATTTCTCAGGAAATGAACAAACACAAAATTGAGACTCGCATAAGATCCACACCTCCTCCATGAGGTCTACGTTATACATCTGCTTAGACAAGTTTTTTTTTTTTTTTAAGTTTTAGATGATAATATACATCAATGACTTAGATCCGAGGAATAAATATAGCATTACTCAGCCAGGATAAATAAAATCTCAATAACATTTTTGTAACAGATGATAGCAGTGAAGGCTATTACAATCAAGTACTCTTATGTTCATTAATGCATAATTAGTGACACATTATTGGGTTGAAGATAAATAATCTTGATTCAGGAACTCTAAAAAAAATAATCCATAAAACTGAACTCAATATTTAATATTTGAGAGAAGACAAAGAACTTTTAAGCCATAATACGCAGGACCGCAGGTCCCTTTTTTCTTTTAATTCAAATTTAATTGAAAGTTCAATTTATTCCAGACATACTATCAAGGAAAACATCCAGAGATTCTATTTTTTTTTTTTAGAAGAACTAAAACATCTCAAATATGAGAGCAAATAATTGATAGAATAAAGGAAGGCTAAAATACCACAAAATAATAAACATAAAAAAAACTTTTAATCACCACCACTCAATATCTACATATACAATATTTCTATGTGATAACTGATTAATACCATATATACATGTCTTTCCAATCAAGTAAAATAATTGTTTATCACCAAGTTCAGCAATACTAGAATTTAAATGGTTTAGAATTTAAATGTGATAACTGATTAATGACACATTCTATCAGAAGACAAAACTTATACATCTGCGAGTTTCAGCATTTTAAAAAAAAATCTCACAACATAAGCTTATTCCAGCTAGACTTCACAAGGAGATTCATAATTCTATAAAAAAATTAAAAGCAGAATTCTTATGGTATGAAACTTGCCATAGCTAAACTGCAAAAGAGAGGAGAATTGTAATATTCTTACCCCAATTAATCACTAAATCAGAAGTGAGAGAAATTGGATACCACGAGACAAAGTTCTAGAATGAAGCAAAATTTCACAAAAATTTTACGCACCTAAAACTTTCTCCATGATGAGGTAATATCAGATAAAACACTATATATATATATATATATATATATATATATATATATATATATATATATATATATATATATATATATATATATATATTCGAACCAAAAGTTTCCATAAACTTAAGTTTGGGAAGGATTTAACAAATTCGAGTATTCCATATTAAAGAAAATATCTCCACAATCTTCAAGAAATGGAACTTATACCTCCATTGATCTTGAATCAAACCAAAAAAAATGAATATCTCCAGAAAAAGAAACTATAAATCCATCAATTCATAACTTAAACTTCCATCTTTAATTCTCAATTAACAAAATAAGATTATAAAGAACTTTCAAAATGAAAGTAAACTTCATATTAGACGGCTAAAGAAGGGAGAAAAGACAAGAAAGACTTACTTCCAGAAGCTATAATAACAAAATTTCTCAGATTGTAAGAAAGAAGCACCAACCCAAAATTCTTCTTCCAAGAAGTGTAAGAAAATAAAGTGCAGCTACGAAAATCCCTAAGTCGCACGAAAAAAAAAACAGCCCCCAAAACAATTCCCCGAAGGGGTATTTATAGCCGAACGAAGGGGAAAGGCTTACCGGCGGTGAGAGACAAAAGGGTGAGGAGAACACCGCGATGAGCAAGAAAACCGGCCAAGATTAGCAAGAAGGAAGGTTACCTGACTCGTTTGGGCAGGAAAATCAGTTACAAGAACATTACCGGAAGTGATGACCGACGGTGTGAGCCCGAGAAGGAAGAAGGTAACCGGCTCGAAGAGGGGCGACCGGCTAGGGCTTCGTGTGAGTATCGCCCGTGCGGAAGAGGGGAGGCACGAATGGGGTGAGGCTAGGTTACGGGAGAAGGAGAGGCGTGCGGGGCATGTGTGCGTGAGTTTTTTTTATAAAGGAATTTTTTTAATTTAATTTAATTTAATATCATTTAATCACTTAAATTCTTTAATTTACGCACAATCCAATCTAGTTCAGAACCCTATCAAATTATATGTCATTCCCGGCTAAAATCGACGTTCCGGACGCATCTGTGTGGTCCGTTTCGTCATCCGGGGCCTTCCGGACAAGTTCGCTGATGGTCTCATCAATTTAAATCATATTTGCGTTATGTGGCAAAATGAAATTATTTTGACCCGACCGTAGCCATTTAACGAGCAAATCGATGATCGGTCTTCGCCTAAGCAAAAACCATAGTCAAACTATTGCTCATGGCAAAAAGTCAAATGTCGCACGCAGTGGGGTCCGCCTATGGCTTTCAAATCCCTATAGGAACTCAAAAAGAGTTTCAATACGTCGGCTTTTAATCGACTCAACTATGTGTCGAGGATTTAGAGCCATCCATATGAGACTTCAAGGAGCGAGGAGATGGCTTGAATTTCTAAATATGGTGGGTCCCAGTCTAGTCCTCTAAGAGAGTCCAAAATAGGAAAATCCTAAGGCTAGATCCTAGGCTATAAAGAGAGGGAAAAGAAAGACCTCAAAAATGAGGTCAACAACTGGACCCCCAATAGGTGTGGTGTGATGTACAAACACGCCACGCCTATTGGCGTTGACCGAAATGATCAACCCAATTGCGAATGTATGTCCAAGTAACCATACTTGAAACAAATCAAAGATCGAATTAGAGTTGAAGTGAAGCTCCTGCTGGGGATTAGCAGGTGTACCTTCAATTTATCGCTATGAATTTGAATTTTCAAAATTTAAATATTGATTTCCAAAGTATGTGCAGAGAAAGGATTCAGAAGTATGGCTCTGATCCAGAGGATGTGCTGAGGAAAGATTAGGATAAAACCTATCCCAAAGCAATATGAATGTATGCTGAGAAGGAATAAGACTAAGCCTATCCAAACAAATATGTATAAACAATATGTATAAATAAAATGTATAAACAATATGTATAAATCATATGTATGCTGGATAGGAATCAAAATATAGGTATTGACCGCGAGATGAGAACTGGAATATGGGTACCAGCCTCGGAATGAGAATCGAAATATGAGTACCGATCTCGAAAGATGGAAATCAGAATATAGGTACTGACCCCAAGATGAGAACTGGAATATGGGTACCAACCTCAGAATGAGAATCGAAATTTAGGTATCGATCTCGGAAGGCTGAGAGTCAGAATTTAGGTACTGACCTCAGAAGAAGAGAACTAGAATATGGATACCTGCCTCGGAATGAGAATCAGAATTTAGGTATCGATCTCAGAAAGATGAGAGTCAGAATTTAGGTACTAACCTCAGAAGGAGAGAACTGGAATATGGGTACCAGCTTCGGAATGAGAATCGGAATATGGGTACCGATCTCAAAAGATGGGAATCAGAATATAGGTACTGACCCCGAGATGAAATGTGATGTATTGTGTAAATTATATAGGAATGTGATGATTCATGTGTAAATGTGTGGGAATTATGTAGAGATGTAGTGTTGAATATTGTGAGAATTATGAAATTTGTGGAATATACATATATATATATAGAAATTAGTAAGAGTATGAAACAAAAATCATATTATTTTACTATTACTATTTTATTTAGGATTTTGTTATCTCAAAAATACTTTATTAGATATTTATTCATTTTTTTTTCAAGAATTATTATATTTCTTATTTTACACATCGTTCTTGCCTCTTAGCCTTTTCAAAATTGCGATAAACCAAATTTATTGGTTTTCGACAAACAATCACCCAAATTTGCTTTTAAACTGTCAAAAGAAATCTGATCATATTTGTTTGAAACTGAATATCATTTAATAGTGAATGAAATACTGTCACATCAAATACAAAGCATGAAGAATATCTCTATCATCACACGACAACAGTCTGTACATATCAATATATTTCTTTTGCAATATCTTTGAATATCAAATTAAATTTGTGTATCAATCTGAATGTCCATCGTTGTCTATCACGTACTTTAACAGTAAGCTGTATAGAGACTAGCCTCACCTTCAGCATACATCGGAGAATCTAGAAAGATCCTTCCCATATATAAAGACGTGTGCTTACTTTAAACAACTTATAGTTCATACGGTCGAAGATTCTCTATTTCTGGATCAGATTTATAACGAAATGACGACACGCCAGGAATACAATATTTTGCCACGTCGGCACCATTTCCTTTTAGGATTAATACCGAGCCCACTGGTAAAGGAATTTCAACTGGTCCCTGAAATTCTCCGTCTCCAACAATCTGAATTTCTGTACCAAACATAATATTGCATTCATTGACGAACAAGACAGTACAGAAAGGTCTCCTGAAGTCATGGTGGTCAACATGTGGAGGAATACAGTCACCCACCTTATATATATTTATAATACAACTGTTTGGAATGCAATCGGCAGACAGCACCCGCCAGGCCACTATTTGTCTGATCATCTGCTTTATGAATGACGGTAAAGGATCGACTTCATCATGGCGAATTATGCCAGGAGGATTACCTTCTCTATCTTTAGCGAAGTTGTAACAACACCCATACTGTATGGTGACTCGTCCCTTTCCACGTTTCCATTTTCTGGGCTCGGAGTAAGTTCTTCTTCTTAGGCATCCAGCTTGTCCCATTTCTTGCTCGAGGATAACACAATCCATAATTTCTTTTTTTTCTCGCTCAGAAAATACATCAGTGTATAATTCTAAGCCTTCCAGTATATTAATGTATTTTCCCTGGAATCTTTGAAAATGTTCGAAATTCTGCTTTCTTACTCTTTGATACTTTTATAGTTCATGTTCCGGAATAATTTGCAATCTGCGTGGCCTATCCACATACTGCGGCACGTATGCCACAACTTCCATATTCTTTATCTCGATCCCCTTCTTCTGAAGAGTAGGTTTCGGTACAGTTTTCTCTGGCTTTGGTAGGATTACCTCAACGGGTCGACTTGGAATTTTTTCTTTCAACGCGGCCGCCATCCTTTCGACAACAGCTTCATCTTCTACTTGTTCTTTCATCTGTTCCAACATCTTGTGAATGCGTCGGTTCCAGTTCCTTTTCTGAGTGCAAGTAAGTGTTGCCTTACCTTCCAACTGATCGTTGATAGGGATAGCACCAACAAGCTCGCCTTCAAAGGTCATCACCATTGAACTAATCTTGTTAGTTGTAGTATAATCTGCCTCAACCTCATTTATTTTCCTCTTTTTCCCAAAAGAACGTTGATCTTTGCTTTTGAATGTTAATATGGGTTTCTGACCACGGAATGCCTCCTGATTCACAATCGTCAAAGCTGAGCTTTCATACTCCAAATTCACTTGTTCGAAATCCAGATCGAACTCTATAATTGCTCCTTCTTCAATCTTCTCTTTGTTCAGGGCGAAACCAAGTCCATTCTTAAAGACAAAAATCAGCCTTCCTTCTGACATTTTCCTACACAAACACAGGAAAACGGTCGGCATGTCGGCCAGGGCTAAGCAAGAACAATATGTATCAATCTGGAATATATCTGTTTTAATTTATATATATGTGTGTATATATACAAATTTTATTTATTTATTTATAAATATAAGGCTTATTAAGAAGATTGAAATTCATATGAAAGGAACGGGAATGATGATCAGATTACGTTTTAGAATATATGAATTCTATTATATATTGAAAAGGAAAATTTTTATTCAACAATCTTATTTCAAATTTAAGTTTGAACTCAGTTACAATTGAGGTGTCAGTGCTTCTAAGAACAAGACTTTATTTTTAAAGTTTGCTCTTTTGAAACATCACGACACATAATATTTCTTTAAGTAACGCCCATTAATAGGGAGCATAGGTCTTTCCCCTTGACAGTTCACTAACTGGTATGATCCTCCAGAGTAAACTTTCTCCACCACAAATGGACCTTCCCAAATTGGTTCAAATTTTTCACCTATCTTGCGATGTGCAAGGATAGGTCTCTTGAGAACAAGTACAAGGTCACCAACTTTGAAAGTCCTGGGGCGGATAAGTTTATCATGTGCTTGAATCATTTTAACTTGATACAATTCCAAATTTTGTTGTGCTAATAGTCGTCTCCCTTCCAAATTTTCCAGCTCTTCCAGACGGATTTTAGCATTTTCTTCAGTAGTAATTTTGTTGGCAACAACAATTCTGAGAGACGGAAGTTGCACTTCTAAAGGAAGAACGGCTTCGGACCCGTACACGAGGGCATAAGAAGTAGACTGTGTTGGAGTTCTAAATGTTGTTCGGTAGGCCCATAAGGCTTCTAATAACTGCTCGTGCCAATTTCTCTTATTTTCATTTAGAGTTTTCTTTAGAATTTGGATGAGAGTCTTATTAAAAGCCTCGGCCAGGCCATTTGCTCGAGGATAATATATTGTAGGGTAGCGCCAATCTATTTCATGCCTTCTGACAAAATTATTAATTTTTGTACTTTTGAATGCAGACCTTATCCGAAATTATTCTGCATGGTACGCCAAAACGATAGACGATTTGATTTTTAAAGAATTGTAACACGTGATACGCTTTCACTTCTCTGAGCGGTACAACCTCTGTCCATTTTCAAAAGTAATCGGTAGCCACTAAGATAAATCGGTGTCCTTTTGAGGATGGAGGATCTATAGGACCCACCACATCTGTGCCCCAACACTCAAACGGCCACGACGCGACCGTCGGTGGAGCACATTAGGGGGTTGGTGTAAGACCACTCCATGTATCTGACATTGATGGCAACTTTTGGCGATTTTCATACAGTCGGTCATCATCGCAGGCCAATAGTTCCTAGTCTTTTGATTTTCATTTTCATTTTAGAATCTGACTGATGAGCATCACAAAGTCCTGAATGTACCTCCTTCACAATTTCTTGAGCTTCTGCGCTGTTTAAGCATCTCAGCCACATTTGATCGAAGGATCTTCGATGAAGAACATTATCAATTAAAGCATATGACAGTGCTCTTTTCTTTATTTGATCAGCTGCTGACTTATCATCTGGTAGTTTTCTAGCCTGTAAATATTCTATGAAGGGTTGACGCCAATCTTTTGTAATTTCAGTAACTGCCGCAACTATTTCTTCTTTATTTAATTTGTTTAACGTATCTGTATCGATTTGAGACAAAACTTGAAGTCCTTGCACGGTTATCTCAATAGAATCTTCTTGTAGACATGCAAATTCCTTAGCAAGTTTAGCTAGAGCATCTGCAAGAGCGTTTTCTCCTCTCGGAATTCTGTACAGTGTCACATTAGGAATTCGTTCTAACAACTTCATTGTATAACGATGATACTGTTCCAACCTGGGCTTTAAAATTTTATACTGGCCAGCGACTTGTTGAATTTTTAATTGTGAATCTCCATAGATGTTGATGTTAGTTATATCTAAGAGTATTGCTAATTGTAATTCTGTTATCAGAGCTTCATATTCCACCTCATTATTCGTACATGGCTCTGTTAAATGATAAGCATATTTCAACATTCCTCGTTCTGGTGTAATGAATATCAATCCAATCCCTGCTTTACCGGGTATTATCGTTTGTAGTTCTTTATTCTTTTGTGCTGAAGAGGCTCCATCAAATACAATTCCCAACGTCGAGTATTGGAATCTTCCAAATTCATTATCTGTTCATCCAGTAGATCGTCATTAAGAAGAGAGTCAGCTGGTAACGGATGTGCCGCAAGAAAATATGCTAGAATCTGTCCCTTTATAGCTCGAAGCGGAACAAAGGTAATGTCAAATTGTAATAATATCATGGCCCATCTTGCTAACCTACTGGAAAGCGTCGGCCGAGCCATCAAATATTGCAACGGATTAAATTTTGAAATCAAATTGATCTTGTGAGAGAGCATGTAATGTCAGAGTTTCTGAACTGCAAAAATTAAAGCCAAACAATGATTCTCAATTGGCGGATACTTTACCTCCACTGGTATTAGACGACGACTTAAGTAATATACAGCATTTTCTTTACCCTCATCATTGACCTGAGCTAGCAGAGCTCTGAGGGAGTCGTCTAAAGCCGCGGTATAAAGTATTAAAGGCTTACCTGGGATCGGGGCTGCTAGTACAAGAGGTGTCATTAGATATTGTTTAATGCTTTTAAATGCATATTGACATTTATCATCCCAAGTAAACTTGGCATCCTTTTTGGTCAATGCAGAGAAAGGTTAACACCTTCCTAACAAATTAGAAATAAAGCGTCTTAGATATGCCAACTTCCCTTGTAAAGATCGTAATTGTTTTAATTCTTTGGGGGTGGCATTTCCAAAATCGCTTTAATTTTCCCCGGATCAATTTCAATCCCACGGTGACGAACAACAAACCCTAAAAATTTCCCAGAAGTCACACCAAATGCGCACTTCAAAGGGTTCATTTTAAGGTTAAATTGTCATAACCGTTCAAAAACAATTCTCAAATCGTACAGATGATCTTCCTTCTGTTTACTTTTGATAACAAAATCATCCACATAACATTCCACTTGATTGTGAATGAGGTCATCAAAAATTCTGGTCATTGCTCGCTGATATGTTGCTCCTGCGTTCTTTAACCCAAAAGGCATTACCGTATAGCAGTAAACTCCAATTGGAGTTCTGAAAGCTGTAAATTTTTCATCTTCTGGAGCCATTTTGATCTGATTATAACCGGACGACCCATCCATAAAAGAGAAAATGGCATGAGATGATGCGATATCAACCATCAATTCTGGAATAGGAAGCAGAAATTCGTCTTTTGGACACACCTTATTTAAATCCCTGAAGTCTACACAAATTCGGATTTGACCATTCTTTTTCTTAACAGGTACTATGCTGACAAGCCATGTAGGATATTGCTCTTCTCGTACGAATTTGGCATCTATCAGCTTTTTTACTTCCGTTATGATTTTTTGTTCAATATCCAAGCGCATCCTTCTTGGAGCTTTCTTAACTAGAACTGCAGCAGGATCTAAAACCAATTTATGTACTGCCACATCTGAGGCTAATCCTGACATTTGATTATAACTCCAAGCAAAACAATCTTTAAATTCAGTCAACAACTTAATCATGCCTGTAGCTTCTTCTTCATTAAGTAGGGAGCTAATGAAGGTTGGCCTTGGTTCCTTTTCAGTCCCTAAGTTAACCTCTTTCAGCTCATCTACTGTTGATTTAATCTCTTCTTCAAACTCTGGTGGGGAATCATCAATTAAAGAATCTTCATAATTATCCAAAGTTTCCCAACATTCTTCATTTTGTTCATTGGTAACAGCTAGGCAAAATTCCACAACATCAACCGGTCCTACCGTGCCAAACCCAAGACCTTGTTTAGAATTAAATGTACGATTGTTATTATTCCAAAGTTTTTCAAAATAATGCGATTGATCTTTTGACCATTGCTTAGGTACCATACCACGTTGTGCAAGATTTTGAACACAATGAGAATACCATTCAACGGGCAATTCCATTAATTCTGAAGAAAGATAATTTTCTAGTTTTACATTAGTTTCAGAACTAGAAGATGCAGAGCCACGATGAAACTTTATTGGTTTTCCACCAGCACTATGTATTTCTTTGACCGTCAAACCCTCAACTTTATGAGTATAAATTGGGGTAAGGGCCATAGTTTCTACATAGCGATTGATTCGATCGTACATTGAACTATGTTCACACTTTTCTTCATCCTCTAAGCTGATTTGGAACTGGGGTCTCCTTTGGTTAATTGTCATTGCATCTTTCTTAATTTTTTTCATCTTCAGAACTGTCTTCCAAACCAATGTTGATAACCAGATTCTTCGATTCAACAATCCTATCGTTCCTATCTGACCTCGTCCCTGGCCTCGACCTCTGATGCGAGTTATGGAGGAACTCCCACCCTCTTGTTGTAAAGGGGTGATGCAAGATTGTTGAATTGGCGCTGAATAATCTTGTCTTCGTATACTTTCTGAATTTTTTGTTCTATTTGCAACAACATCTCCAGATAAAACAATCTTTTTTGGAGGAGTGTAGTAAGCAGCATCTTCATGAATACCTATTTCATGAATAGAAAACGGCTGCAAATCCCCTTTTATACAGTATTCTTGTCCTTCCTGGCAGTACTTTATACATTGATGTAGTGATGAGGGAACCAATCTGTTTTCGTGAATTCAAGGTCGGCCCAGAAGAGCATTAAATGATGTTTCAGAGTCAATGATATGAAATTTTGCAGTTGTTGCCAATTCACCTATTCTCAACAGTAGAGTTATCGATCCCAAAGCTCTTTCTTTTTGTCAGTGGTCAGATGTCTTGCATCAATATTCAAATAGGCTAGCGTTCGCAAATTCATTATATTAATGGATGCTCCCGGATCCACTAATACTCTAGATAGCATGGAATTACCAATATTGACATAAATATACAGCGGACGATTATGATCAGCAGTGCCAAGCAATAAATCATCATCTGTAAAAGTTATCTTTGTCTGTCCCCTCAATGAAAAAACCTCATCCAAGGAACTGCCAGCGAGTTGAGCTAAACAAATGTCTAGATCAAGCAAAGCTTTCACCAGAGCTTCTCTCATCTCCTTCGATAAGATCAGAGCATCGTATATACTCAACTTAGTCGGTAACTTCCTAAGATGGGCTAGTACATTATAATCCACTTTATTGTTTGGCATTTCGTCTTCTTTTTGAGCAAGCACTTCATCAATTGGTGGAGCTGGATTATCCATTTGCTTTCCTTTATCTTTCGGACCCACTCTCGGAGGTAATATTTTCTGCTTCTCAAATTTATTTCCGTTATCTTTTATGAGTCCGGAATTAATTCAGAAATTGTAACCTCAGGAATTGAAGTAGCTGATTCTTTCAAGACTTCTTCTGAATCAGAAAATTCTAGCTCTATTGCAATTGGCGATCCTTGAAACTCTAGAATAAGTGTTTCATCCTCCATACGGTAGCTGTCATTATCTGTATCCTTTTCTGAATCATTATTGCACATGTCAATGTTCAGCACGATTTGAGAATTATTATTATGATTGAAATTAGTATCAGAGTTATATTGGTTATTGTCAATCACATCATCAACAGAAACAACCAAAACATAGCCGAAATCAAATTCCATAGTATTACGTGCTCTTGGTGGAGCGAAGAAGAAATAATACAAAGTCAACGGTTTGATAAATTTTTCTCCTAAATCTGTAACAACTAATCTCTGACCAACGACCCTCATCTTCTGACTCGACTTTTCAATCCTTTCTTCTATAACTTGTTCAATCTTCTCTTGAGATTTATTTTCTACTCCAATTAATAACACCGGCTCAGCAAGCTCTGGATCTTGAATTACAGCTTGTGTTGAAGCATTCTGGAACTGACTCAATATCTTCTTTGAAGATTTAGTCCATACTATACTCCATCCATCATTGGTTGTATATGGATCAATTGGAACAATAGGATCGATCGAGATTGTATTGATTGATCCTTTTTCAGGTTCTCTCATATACTCTTTCGGGATTGTTATGTTCCCTCTCATGAGATTATTTTCCAACCAATTCTTGAAAACAAAGCAATTTTCTATAGTATGTCCGATCATTCCGTGATATGGGCGATATAGCGGATGATCTTTCTTGTCAACTTCTTCGGAGTTTCTTAGGTTCGAGTAATTTGAAGTCGGCTTTCTTGACTGGATTCGAAACATCTTGCCAACTGCTTCATCTTTGAAAGAATATACCTTACTTAGTCGTTCCACTAGAGACGAGCTGGTTTCTCATTCGTCTGGGGAGGTCTCTGTTGTGAAGACTCGTGGATTATACTTCGTTGAAATAGTTGATGAGTCTGCCGAGGTTGTTCTGTCTTTATCTATATTGGTTTTTTGCCTTTATCAATGGTTGCAACAGTCCCAGATTTTTTCTCAAAAGCTTTTACTGGTTTATGTTTCTCAATCTTTTCAATAAAACCAAGTTGTTTCGCTTCTTCTTGTAGACTTGCAGCTTTACTGAGTAATTTTTCAAACGTCTTGATCGTAAATCCTTTAAGGAGGAATGCTACCGGTCCATGAATACTCTTTAATAAAATTTCAATTGCATGTTATTCTTGGAACTGAGGCTCACACTTCATGCTCAGATTCCTCCATCGCAGAATATATTCCACCAATGTTTCGTCCGGTTTTTGTTTCTCAACCACAAGATCACCAACGGTGATATGGTGTTGAGCTCCAGCAAACCGTTTATCGAAAAGATTTTCTAATTCTGCAAAATTCTTAACCGATCCATTTGGTAATTCTGCATACTAATCAAAAGTAACACCTGAGAGGCTACTCACAAATTGTCGGAACAATAGTGCATCGTTTCCTCCTGCATTACAGCAACTGGCTCGAAAATGCGCAACATGTTGTCGTGGATTTCCTGTTTTGTCAAAAGTTTTAAATAAAGGTGGTACGAAGCCTCTGGGGTATTGAATGGCATCGAATTCTTCAGGATAAGGTCTACCCTTCAAAATTGACGCTCCTCCTTTAGATTGTGCCAATGCTTCTCTCACCTGTTGTTCTATTAAACTCTTGATATCCTTTCTGGTATGGTGGTTGGAACGGAATCTTTCCTGGGTCTGTTCTTCATTATTATTGGAAGTTGATTCTTTATTATTATCGGCGATCCGAATTATTTACGGTTGATTTACCTCGACGAAGAGCCACCATCGGAGTCCGAGGTTGACTTTGTAAAGTCATAATTGCAGACATCATTTCTTCCATTTTTCTTTCCATCCGTTCAATTAATTCATCTTTCTGCCGAATAATTCCTCGCAATGTTTCAGTAATGTTTTCTTCAGCTAGTACCGGAGCTTCTTGTATATTTGAGGATGCTCTAGTTTCAACAAAATTTATCTCAGCAAAATCTTCATCCATATAATCTGTCAAATCTTCTTCATCATTTGATTCTTCTTTCTTTTCCTTAGACAACTGCCGAATATCTTCTCTTAACCTTTCCAATTTAACTTCAATTGAGTTCACCTTATTCATTGAATCAATATGGGATGTTTGATAACTGACCCCTTCTGCAGCAGCTTCCTGAGTGCTAATTATTTTCTCGGGACTAGAATCATTATTCTTATCATTTACTTTGGTCTTCTATATAGGTATTGGTTCAATAGCCTTAGGTTGCCACACCATTTTCTTTAGCGTTGGTGCTTTAAAACCAAATGGCTTACTAAAAGCACTAACACGTCTAGAAGTGGTGTGCTCCCTAGTCTGAGAACCAGATACTGTAGTAGACAACCCTTTACCGTTTATCGGAGTCTCCTTTTGGAACAGAACTTCCTGTGATCTAATTGGAGAAACTATCCTTGGTCCAAGATGAGATTTTGCAGGTTGACGTTCCATGACTTTCTGATGGGTGGTGATGATATGATCTGTAGAAGTAACTATACGTTTCCCCAGACGTAACTTAGCAGAAACACGGGGCTGAAATGTCTCTTTCCTTCGATCAAACTTATGATGTTGATGACTTGGTTTATCTCCTTTTAAGATCTCAGCTTGTATATGCAGTGGAACAGTACACCCAATTTTCTTCGCATCTCAACGAATCGAACAACGCTCTCTCCGAGCCAATCTTTCAAACACACGACGAATTTCGGAGAAAGGAGCAGGCTTCCTTTTCTCTCATTCTGACGACGAGATGTTACCGGTAATGCAGCAGCAATTTTTGAAACGTCTTCTTCAGCGTGGACAACGGACAAAGGATGAAACCTGCTACCTCTAAGAAGAGGTGAGGTTTCAAGGAGTCCAGTTTCCTCGTCTAGGACTTCCATAGGAACTGTAACCTTAGCGGCCCCCAATCTTTTGATTTTAGCTATTTTCCTATTTCTGTTTCTCCTTTGTGTTCTAGACAAAGGCACAAACTTAGAACTGGACCCAATTTCAAAAATAGACGGTAGCGAAGTGAAAGCCAAATTTCCTCCAATTATTGGTTCATCGGCCATCAGTACACTTTTCCCTTTTGCTAATGCCGAAGTAACAACAGACGTAGCAATAACCAAATCAACAGGAGCAGCAGAAACATTCTTGGGACTGACCTTAATGGTTTTAGTAACAGATTTCACAACGAACGACAGGATTATTTTCAACCAATACTCGTTTCAAAGGAGGAAATTCATCAACAGACCTCAGGTTGAATTCTACAACAAGCTCCATTGACTTATTTGCCTCAGATTTCACTACTGTGACTGGAATATTTGCAAATTTGATCTCAGCGTCGTCAAACCCTTGACCAAACTTGATCATCGTCTTGTCAGGTAATTGATTCTTATTAACAACGATATCTTTTCCAGTAGCGAAGGAGAAGATCAATTTCGGGGAAGACATTTCTGTCATTGAGAATAAACATCAAGATTAACTGGGCGCCCTTTTCAGGTCTTATCCGAACAAATTATAGAAAGTTTTAATTAGTTAACTTATTTAAAATTAAGGTAAAGCAAATACAAAAAGTATAGGATCCAATCTGAGATTGAAGGACTCATATAAAAGATTAAATTCGCATTGAACTCACTTCGATAAATCACTACTAACCTACCACACCTATTGGAGGTCCACCCCACCTTTAGGATTTCAGGATTCTGGAACCTCTCTGTTTAAGGATGATTAAACAGTGGCTCCAGAATCCAAAAAGAGTTGACAATACTTGCTCAAGGAAGAAATGAGCGAAGCATATCAACGGAAGAATGATAGTCTGGCCCACTAAGGATATGGGCACACTATCGATGTATGAAGATAAATCCTCATGATCCAAAATAGAGAGAAGAATTAGTCCCCAGCGGAGTCGCCAAAAATTGTTGGCTAATTTTTATTTATGAAAATAAAATTTTTTTAAATTAAAATTTAATGTAATAGGTAATGTATTTTTTTTATTTTTAAAATGATGATATATTTTTATTTTTGAAAATAACGAGACCAGATACATCTCATATGTCAAATAATTTAAATAGTTGAACACGATACTACAAGTGACACATCATCCCGAAAGATGAGCGTACTACTTGTTAGTAGGCTTAACTATCTAAACTTAAAAGCTTATGATTCCATTTTGGTCTGCATATTTTAATTGGTTTGATTTTTTTTAATCAAGAATTTATTTTTGTGAAATTTATTTTTTTAATGCTTCAAATTTGTTTTAAGTTTGCTTTCAAGTGATTTTTTGAAATTAATAATTTTTTTTGTTTTAAATTTATTTCAATTTAATTATCAAATTATTTAATGTTTTAAGTTTTAATTTAATTAAGGTTCACTTTCCTTTTAATTATTTAATTATTAATTTCAATTATCACTTTAAATTTAATTAAAAGTTAAATTTTATTAGAGTGATTCATTTAGGGATTTTAGTTTAAGTTATTATAGTCTCTCTAAATTATATCCCCATTTTAATAATCTAAATTTTAAGTTATTCTTCAAAAATTCAAATTGTTTAATTAATTAAGGTTTACTTTAAATATTTTCAAGATGATTAATGGGTTTCTACCCCTTAATTCTCTAGGTTTCAATCTTCTAATGAAAATTTTAAAATCCGATATTTCACCCTCCCCATTGATTAAACCTAAATGTTAATTAGGGTTAAAATCTTTTAATTACCTTTATACCCCTTTAAGCTTATTTATTTCATAACTCACTAAGTTGAGTTCAAATGAACTTGAAATTTTTATGTCACTTTACTCATATGTCAATTAAGACATTAGAGGAGAATATGTGATTTTTCTGAATTTAATTTAATTTATATAATTATTTTGATGAAAAATAAGGATTTTCAATGGAAATTCAACAACATGACCAAGTAAAGGTTTCTGTCCCTAAAAAAATTATGAGATGTTCCTAATGACCATAGAACCACTTGAACCAATTTTAGTGAATTTTTGAATTATATTTTATTTATTATAATCATTTTGAGTTTTAGAGTGTTAATTAATTATAAAATAAAATAAAGGTTGAAAATTAAGTTTTATATTTTTCTTAAATCTCTTTGACCTCAAGGAGTTCATAGAAAGAAATTTTATAATTTTATGATTTTTCTTTCATTTATTAGAATTAATTTAGTGAAAAGGTTGGAAAATTCATTTTTTAATTAAAAAAATGTTTTAAGCATTTAAAATTCAATATCTTTACTTTGAGACTTGGGAAAAATATTTGGTTTGTTCCTAAGTGATTAGGAGGTGCAATATGATATTTTTATGATTTTTAATATCTTTATGATTTTTATTATTTTTTAATTATTTAAAATATTAAAAAATGGTGAAAAATGAAAATTTTTAGAAAATTTTAATTTTAATTTTCTAAGACTTATCTGATATCAGAGAGGCCCAAAACCAATTTGGTGAATTTTTAAAGTGTATTTTTGGAGTTATGCATTTTTAAAGTTTAATTTTGGTTATGTGACTTAATTAATCCATTTGGTGGGGTTAAACATTTCCAATTGATTCCAAATTTTTATGTGAGGTCCCTCTGATCCTAAAGATTAGTGGAAAATTATTTTCAAGTTCTTTTGATGTGTGGTTAACCCTAATTAATTAAAGTTTAGTTTTGAGTAATTAGGCCAATTAGGGTTATTCTTAATGAATTAACTCAAAATATAATCATCCTAGGGTCCTCTGGTCCTATGAAACCTCCCCAAAATTTCCTAGAATTTTCTAAGCAATATGCTAATTAATGGAATTAAAATACCAAAAATAGTGTCATAAAATTAAAAAATACATAACTTTCCATAGAGATGGCCTCTGACCTTAAAAAATTCAACGAATGTTCCCAAGATCAGAGGCTTCAAAACCCATATGGTCTCATGACATGGTGAATTGTCTATACAAATGGAGAATCAAAATACTGAAATGAGTAAATAATTAATTAAAAATAAAATACTCCTCAAATTGACTCAATTCTTTTTCCACATTATTCTCCTCTGTTCACTGAGCAAGAGTGTATTTTTAGTTTATTTTTATAATTTTTCTACACAAAGATATGGATTTTCTAAGTTCTGGGTATTTAAATAAATAAAAAAATCCATATTTTTCTACTTATCCACGCGGCGCCGACTCATCCTCGACAGCTCCGAAAGCCCACGCGTCGCGCTCCCATTCGACGCTGCCTCTGACTCAGCGCTCCAGGGGCCCGCGGTTCATGTACCGTTCACTGGTCCGGCGCAATCTGGACCGTCAACTCGATACACGCTCGATCGGACGGCGCCTGGTCATCGTTTACGACTGGTGTGCACCCGTGACCGTCCACACTAAAACCCTAAGAACTCTCTCATTTCTCAACGGATTTCGTGTTCTTATGCTCTATGGATTCGTCTTGAAGAGACGAACACATCTATACGTTTACATGTTATGAAATCAAGCCAATATAAATGGAGAATCACTGGAAGCTCGGGAGAAAGGAGAGGTCTATACCTTGGCTCTGAAAAGTAAGGCTTCAATCAGAGAGTTGTGGCACCTTCAATTGCACCCAAGGAGGCTCCAGATGAAGTCTTTGGCTCTGGGGAATTGCCTAGGTACAACTTCCACCAAGCCCGATTTCAAAGCTTGGCCGATAGAGAGAATGGCCGGCCCAGTGAGGGGCTTCCACTGGAAACTCCTTCTCTTGGTCTTGTGCAGGTGTGGGTGAGTTTAATTTGATTTTGGTGGAGGTTTCAGAGTTGTCCTAGTTTTTGGGTGGATTTTTTACTGAGAAATTGAGCTATGTTAATGGGGATTAGGGCGAAGGGACACTGGGAATCAATTGCTCTAGGTTAGGAGAAGGTCCTGGAGCAATTTTGGCAGAGTTTTGTTAAGCTCTGGTTCATCAACTTGTTTGGCCGAGAAGGTGGTGGGTTTAAATAGACATGGCTGGAGGGCTTCTCAGGGGGAGTTAGGGCTTGAGATCAGCTGCCCTGGTCAAGGAAAGAATAGCCATGGAGTCAAAATGAGTTGGGACAGCTCAGCTAGTGAGTTTGAATTTTTTGAATCAAATGGGTGCTCTCGGCCTGGTATTTTCAGGCGGCTGTCGTGGTGGTCCAGCCAGGGTCAGGTCACCCTCAGGGTCAGGGAGGTCAGGGCTTGAATTTGGTGCAAGCAATGGAGGTTGGCCATGTGTAAAGAGCTTGGCTTTAAGTGGTATGGTGAGGGGGCATTTTAGGTCCAATTGGATCAAGTCATGGGTTTGGGTTGAGTGCAACACCCAAGGCTGGTTTGGGCTGAAGAGAAAGTCACTTGGGTCAGCTTGATTAGTGGGGTCAAGTCACAATCCAAGTACAATTAAGTTTAAGCATAGGTTAAGGGAAGCATGGGAAAGTTTAATCAACTTTAAGGGAATCATTAAAGGGCTCCCCTCTCTTGTCATAAATGGATTGATGACAGGACAAGCTATCATGGCTTCATATGGCTTGTGAATGACTCCATTGTGGCTTCATTTGGTTTTGGAAAAGTCAAGTCATTTGCATGAAGAAGGATATTGACATTTTTGATGATTTTAAGGGAGATTGTCAAAAGGCCAAGATTGGAATAATTTGATGATCAATTAGAACTTTAGGGATTGATTTAAATCAAAGGGGTGATGAGGAGAAATTTCATGTGGGCTTTGGAATGGGTTTTGTGCTTTAAGGATTTAGTGGAAGTGGGCTTTTAAATGCTTTAAGGGAGTGGGCTTTTAGATTTTGAAATGAACTTTTGGTTGAAAATTTGGTAAGGGGTTGGGCCAAATTAAAGTTGGGTTTAGTTTAGGGATGTGTCATGAACATTTTAGAAAAGATTTGGTATCATTTGGGGTTTAATTGAGTTTAATTTGGGCTTCTTTTGGTAAAGGGGCCAAAGTGGGTCAAATTGGGCTAACTTGGGCTAAGGTTGGGCTAAGGTTAAATTAATGTTGAGAAATGTTTATGAGAGTGTTTCAAAGAGTTTTCAACTTTGGTTGGGCTTTGATTTTGGGATTTGGGCCCATTTGGGTTCATGGTGAGTTTAGGCCAAAATTGGGGATTTTTGGTTTGGGTTAGGTTTGGGTGGAGTTTAGGTTCAAATTTGGAGCAAATCTTGTTATTTTTTGTTTTTGGGGATATTATGAAGGTTTAGGAAAAGATTTGGGGCCAATTGGGGTTGAATTGGGTTGGTTTGGGCTAGGTTTAGGTCATGGGCCAAAATTGGGCCTTAGGCTTCAAATTGAAATTGGACCCAAATGTCAATCAAATTGGACTTGAATTTGGTCTAAATTGATATTGGGGATATTAAATTGAAGTTTAGAATTGGATTGGATCAACATTGAGGTCAATTGGGTTGATTTAGTGGGACATTGGGTTTACTTGGGTTAAAAATGGGTCAAATTGGGGGTTTTAGTAAAAGTGGGTTAAATTGACAAAATTGGCCTATGGTGTAGGTAAACAAAATGAAATTGAGAATATTTGGGATTTTCTAGAATTTTTTGGAAATTTTTTGAATTTATGGATTTTTTGGTTAAAAAGGGCATTTTGGGTATTTGGAGGGTATTGTGGGTATTTTTGGAAATTTTGGCATATTTGGCCATGGGTGATCAATTTGAATGGTGGGAAATGTTTAGGATTGGTTTTGAGGAATTTTGGGTAATTTAGGCAATTTTGCAAATTTTGGGTAGCTTCACGGACATTTGGTAGGTTTAGTTGGTGTAGGACCCCGGGGGTCAAAAATTGAAATTTTGAAAAAAAGAAGATTGATTAAGTTTGAGTAGAATGGAATCACTTTGGTTGAGCTATGAAGCAATATCAAGCCCATAAGAGCAATGAGACGACTCATTTGAGACATTCACTATGTTGTTCCTAACCCTCTTAGCCAAGGGCCTAGGGCTTAAGGTCCATCCATATGAATTACCTACATGAGTCAGGAAGCCAAGTTAGGTATGAATGATTTTAGGATTTGGAATGTGTGTGAAAGTGTAATGTGTGCAGGTAAACACTCACCAGACCAGGCCACCCAAGGTAGTCCTAAGGCTAAAGAGTCCTATAGGGAACTCATCCTTTAAACCTTCACATTTGATCTTAACCCTCCAAGTGACTTAGGGGTTTACAATCAAACTTATGGGGTTTGCAGGGAGTTAAGAGGTGTTTAAATTTCTAAGTGGTGGGTTCCATTTCTAGTCCTCTAAGATAGTCAAAGGGAAAGCCTAAGGCTAGATCCAAAGTACTAAAGAGAGAGAAGAGAAAAGATCTCATAAAAAATCAGGTCAACAAATGGACCCCCAATAGGTGTGGTATGCTAACCAGGCACACTGCATGTATTGGAATTGACTAAAGAGATCAACAAAAACAACACAGACGTCTAAGTGACACACTTAGAATAGAGTAGAAACAAATTTCTGCTGGGGAGTATCGAGCATATCTCCAAGACTGGAGACCCCTGAACTCTCGCTGGGGAAAAGAAAAGGAGGTGAATTCCAGATCATAAGATCTGGGGAAATTTGATTTAGATTTCATTTCATTTTCTGTTTTAAGTTTTAATGTGTGGGTTTAGACTTCGATTTGTTCTTAGTTTCAATTTCGATTAAGGTTTAATTTAAAATCAATTTAAGGAAATCTGGATTTGAAATGAGAATTGGAACCTAGGTTTCAACCTCGGGATTGCGAAGAGAACTGGAATTTTGGTACCAGCCTCGGAGTGAGAATCAGAGTTTAAGTATCGATTGAAAGGATGAGAATCAAAATTTAGGTACTGATCTCGAAATAAGATCTGGAATTTGGTACCAGTCTCAGAAGGAGAGAGTTGAAATTTGGTATCAATCTCGGGAAGAGAGTCAAAATTTAGTACCGACCTCGAAAGGAGAGAACTGAAATCTGATTCCAGTCTCAAAGGTTTAAAGAGAACTGGAATCTAGTTCCAGTCTCGAAGGTTTAAAGAGTACTGGAATTTGGTTCCAGTCTCCAAGGTTTAAAGAGAACTGGACTCTGGTTCGAGTTGAAGGTTTAAAAAGAACTGGAATCTGGTTCTAGTCTCGAAGGTTTAAAGAGAACTGGAATCTGGTTCCAGTCTCGAAGGTTTAAAGTGAACTGGAATCTGGTTCCAGTCTCAAAGGTTTAAAGAGTTGAAATTTGCTGTGGAGATTTGAGTTTAGCGGAAGATTTGGAATGAGACGTGAAAGTATTTCACGTCCCAAAAGGATCGATCAAAGTCTGATTATTTGGCTAAGGAAATGAATCCATGCCATCAGAGCCAAATCGAAAATTTTCGTGGCTCTGTGTCAGTAGATTCAGTTGACCTTCTCAAAAGAGGGAAGGAAACATGAAGAGTCAAAAAGAGATTTGAGAGTAACCGAAGGTTGGGGATTTCAAATTCAGGAATTTGTCTTAGTCGCTTGTTGTGATTTGATTTTTAGCTTGATTTTCAATTTAGAGTTCATTTTTATTTAGAGTTCGTGTTTATTTGTTGTTTGTTTTGACATTCAGATTTTTTTTAAAGAGTTTTCATTTATTTTTATTTTTCCTTTGTTCTTTGTTCGAAGTTCTTTTAATTTAATGGCGTTTCCCAGTCAATTTGCACAAAAAGAGGTGAAAGCAAAACATGACATGGTTACTTTCATTCCAATATTGTTGAAAATACATCATAAAACTTGATCCAAAACATGATGATATTTTCTTTGAGAATTTAATATCTCATACAATCCATATAAATCCAAAACGGATTGTGTAAGATTCTTGCAAATTATTTCTAAAAGCGTCTGCAAAAATCCATGTCTGAATAGTGAGATACATGGACAATAACATCACCTTCCAAGCCATCCTTGGCAGGAATGTCGTACGGATGTGCATTGGAGGTGTGCTATCACCCATGTAACTCACAGTTCGTAAGGCCAGAAGCTCTCTAACTCTGGATCTGGCTGGAAGTGAAAAGGAATCTTCTCGTCATCCATTCTCCTGAAAGTAACAGAGATCCGCTCAACAGGCACTCCTGGGATGCAATGCTTTGCGATGTCCGCTCCATTCCCTTTTAACACCATGACGGAACCTACCGGTAGTGGTATCTCCACTGGCCCTCGGAATTTTCCGGGGCCTGCTATCCGGAGGTCATATCCGAACATGATATTGCACTGGTTGACAAAAGACACTGTGCAGAAAGGTCTAACGAAATCATGATGGTCTATGTGTGGAGGTATGCAGTCGCCCTCCTTATAGATGTTAATGATGCAGCTATTGGGTATGCAATCTGCAGACAATACCCTCCATGTTATCATCCTCTTTACCATTCTTTTAATAACATTCAACATCGGATCCACCTCACTGCGACGGAGTATTCCTGGTTGATTTCCTTTTCTGTCTACCGCGAAGTTGTAGCAACATCCGCAATGGATCGTAACTCTTCCTTTCCCTGGTATCCACCTTTGGGGTTCTGAATAAGTTTTCTCCCTCAGACGACCAGCTCGGCCCATTTTTTGAAGTTCAATAATGCAGTCTACAATTTACTGTTGTTCGTAATCTAAGAATACATCTGTATGCAGCTCGAGGACTTCTAAGATGTTAACCCTCTTGCCACGGATTCTTTCGAAGTATTCAAAAGTTTTCTTTTCAACATTCTGCATTCTTTCCAACTCATACTCTGGAATTATTTGCAATCGGCGAGGTCTAGTAATGTACTGGGGAATGTATAGTTCAACCCCGACACGCTCTCCTGCATGTCTTGGCTCCTCGGCGGTAGTCTCTGCCGGGACATCCTCCAGGGTTGCTTTCACAACAAGACTCTTTAAAACTAGTGCATTTATCTAGCGTCATGGCACAGATTCTGTTTCTGCTTTCCTTGGGATTTCTTTTATCTGTTCTGCTTTCCTTGGAGTTGATCTCCTCCTTTCCGGTTCCTGACGAACCAATTTCTTCGGAGTATTTGTATTATCGGTAGCAACTGTCTCTTCATGTTGATCTGTTGCTAACTTGGTTAACATCTTACGAATGCGGCGATTCTTGTTTCTTCGTTGAGTAGGGGTGAGAGTAACTCTCATTACCTCTTGAATTTCTGTATGTATTGCGCTGACGAGCCTGCCTTTTGTTGTAGCAACCACGGACTTAACTTTCTTGTCCTCTCCCGTTGCATTAGCGATATTTACTTTTCTCTTCTTGCTGGCGGATGGTTGACTTGAGCCACCCAATTTCATCACTGTATGGTTGTGGAGCTCTTCCCGATCAATCGGGATCCAATAATTTTCTTCGTACTGTAGCCCGGCTGGTGTGAAGCCAGAGTCAATCTCAATCACGGCTCCATCATTCATCCTCTTTTTATCGAGTGCTAGACTCACGCCATTCTTAAAGTTTAGAACCAACCGCCCGTTCGACATTTCTTTGCGAAAAATAAGGAAAGAATCAGGGGCTGTACCAAGAACAAGAACAATAGAAAAAAAAATTTGTTTATTAATGAAGAGCTTTTATTCGTTTATTTCAAATTTAAATAGGAGTAGGAAAAGATGAAGAAAGATCAAGAGTGAGACTCGATTTGAAAGGAAAGATAAAAACTTTATTATCATGATTTCACATGTTTTCTTTTTAACATTTTTTTTAAACGCTTTTCTTTATCATCCACTTTTTTTTTTTATATTTTTGGGTTCGGACCCAGTCATAAGTAATTGCTGTGCCAGTGCTTCTAGGAATGTGGATTCATCCTTCGAAACATCAGGTTGCGTAATACTTCTTTAGATATCGTCCATTAATTGGAATCATAGGTCATTCTCCACGGCAATTTACAAGCTGGTAGGAACCTCCTGAGTAAACTGTCTCAACCACGAATGGCCCTTCCCAAGTCGGTTCAATTTTACCACCTATCTTGCGATGTGCAAGAATAGGTCTTTTGAGAACCAAAACCAAGTCACCGACTTTGAATGTCCTAGGATGGACTAATTTATCATGGGTCTGGATCATCTTGGCTTGATACAATTCCAAATTCTGCTGTGCTGAAAGTCTTTTCCCTTCCAAGCTTTCCTACTCTTCTAGTCGTAGTCTGACATTTTCTTCTGTAGTGACCTTATTTGCAACTGCAATTCTGAGAGACGGAAGCTGAACCTCTAAGGGTAGAACGGCCTCGGACCCGCACACTAAGGCGTAAGGCGTAGACTGGGTGGGAGTTCTGAAAGTCGTCCTGTAGGCCCATAAGGCTTCTAACAACTTCTCATGCCAATTTCTCTTGTTGTCGTCCAAAGTTTTCTTTAAAATTTGGACGAGTGTTTTATTAAAAGCCTCGGCCAAGCCGTTTGCTCTTGGGTAGTAGATTATCGAATAACGCCAATCGATCCCGTGTCTTCTGACAAAATTGTTGATCTTCGTGCTTCTGAATGCGGACCCGTTATCTGAGATAATTCTGCGTGGTACCCCAAAACGGTAGACGAATTGATTCTTGAAGAACTGTAGCACGTGATGTGCTTTCACTTCTCTGAGCGGTACTGCTTCTGCCTACTTAGAAAATTAATATGTAGCTGCAAGAATGAAGCGATGTCCTCTTGAAGAAGGTCGTTCTATCAGACCTACAATATCTGTGCCCCAACATTCAAATGGCCACGACGCGATTGTCGTATGTAGGACATTTGGAGGTTGATGTAGAACCACTCCATGCACTTGGCACTGGTGACAACGTTTGCCAATCTTCATGCAATCGGTCATCATCGAGGGCCAGTAGTACCCTAGCCTCTTAATCTTCATTTTCATTTTCGGACCCGACTGATGAGCGCCACAAAGTCCTGAGTGTACTTCTTTAACAATTTCACGAGCCTCGGACCCGCTCAGGTATCTTAGCCACATCTGATCAAAAGACCTTCTGTATAACGTGTTGTTTATTAATGTGTAAGACAGAGTTCTTTTCTTGATTTGATGAGCTAACGACTTATCGTCTGGTAGGTTTCCCGTTTGCAAGTAGTCTATTAATGGCTGCCGCCAATCTTCTATAACTTCTGTTACTGCTGCAACCGATTCTTTTTCTTTTCCTTCTGATTTGTGTATTGTATCCATGTCGAGCTGTGATAGAACCTGTCGTCCCTAAACTGACACTTCAACTGATTCATCCTGCAAGGGCAAATTCCTTCGCAAGGCAGGCTAATGCATCTGCGAGAGCATTTTCTCTTCTGGGAATCTTATAGATGTTACATTCGGAATCTACTCTAACAATTTCATTGCGTACTGGAAGTACTGCTCAAGTCTTAGTTTTAGAATTCTGTACTGTCCCGCAACTTGCTAAATGATCAACTGGGAATCTCCGTAGATGTTGATGTCTGTTATCCCCATCTGAATGGTTAATTCCAGTCCAGTTATAAGGGCTTCATATTCTGCCTCGTTGTTTGTACACGGTTTTGTTAGATGGTAGGAATACATTAACATACCCCGCTCCAGTGTTATAAAGATTAGTCCGATTCCTGCCTTACCGGGCACTATCGTTTGCGATTCTTTATCTTTCTATGCTGAAGATGCTCCGTCGAAGTACAGTTCCCAATGCTGATCATCAGGGTCTTCTAGGCTCATTATCTGCTCGTCTGGCAAATCGTCGTTGAGAGGCGATTCTGCCGGTAAAGGGTGTGCTGCGAGGAAGTCTGCTAGGACTTGTCCCTTTACGGCACGAAGAGGTACGAAAGTTATATTGAATTGCAATAGTATCATTGACCACCTGGCAAGTCTACCGGAAAGTGTCGGACGGGTCATCAAATATTGCAACGGATTAAACTTCGAAATAAGGTTGACCTTATGAGAAAGCATGTAGTGCCTGAGCTTCTGTGCAGCGAAGATCGGGGCCAAACAGTGCTTCTCAATAGGAGGATACTTTACTTCTGTCGGAATTAGACGACGGCTTAAGTAGTAGAGAGCATTTTCTGTTCCCTCGTCATTGGCCTGGGCTAGCAGGGCTCCGAGAGAGTCGTCTAATGCTGCGGTATAAAGTATCAACGGTCTACCCGAGACTGGGGCTGCTAAAACAGGAGGTGTCATTAAATACTGTTTAATGTCATCGAAGGCATGTTGACATTCAGAGTCCCAAGTAACCTGACATCCTTCTTGACCAAAGCAGAAAAAGGCTGACACCTTCCTGACAAATTCGAGATAAAGCGTCGAAGATATGCCAATTTTCCTTGAAAGGATCGTAGTTGTTTCAAGGTTTTGGGAGGCGGCATTTCTAAGATAGCTTTAATCTTCTCCGAATCGATTTCAATTCCACGATGTCGAACAACAAATCCTAAGAATTTCCCAGAGGTGACGTAGAAGGCGCATTTCAAGGGATTCATCTTAAGGTTATATTGTCTTAATCGCTCGAAAACAATTCTCAAATCATACAAATGATCTTCTTTTAGTTTGTTTTTTATGACCATATCATCCACATAATACTCGACTTGGTTGTGAATGAGATCATCAAAAATCCTTGTCATTGCTCTTTGATAGGTTGCTCTGCGTTCTTTAATCCAAACGGTATCACTGTGTAGCAGTATACCCCGATCAGCGTTCTGAAGGCCGTAAGCTTTTCATCTTCTGGTGCCATCTTTATCTGGTTGTATCCTGATGATCCATCCATGAATGAGAAGACTTCATGTGTTGAAGCAATGTCAATCATCAATTCTGGAATTGGTAGCGGGAATTCGTCATTTGGACATGCTTTGTTCAAATCTCTGAAATCCACGCAGATTCTGATCTGACCATTCTTCTTTCTGACTGGTACCACATTGGCTAGCCAAGTTGGATATTGTTCCTCACGGACAAATTTAGCATCTATTATCTTCTTAACTTCAGCTATAACTTGTTGTTCAAGCTCTAGACGCATTCTTCTAGGAGCTTGTCTGACTGGAACGACAGTGGGATCTACTCCTAGCCTGTGAACTGCAACCTCTGGAGCTAATCCTGGAATTTCGTAGTAACTCCAAGCAAAATAGTCTTTGAGCTTGATTATCTCTTCGGATTCTTCTTTATTGAGTAAGGAGCTAACAAAGGTCGGCCTAGGCTCTTCGCTAGTACCTAAGTTAACTTCCATTAACTCGTCTATTGTAGATTTAATTTCTTCTTCGAATTCTAGCGAAGCATCTCCGATTGGTAGATCTTCGAGATCTTCTGAAGCTTCCAAGCAGTCTTCATTAGGCTCGCAAGTGACAACCAAGCAAAATCCCGAATCATCAACAGACCGTACTGTGCCGAATCCGAGACCATGTATTGAATTGGGAGGCCGACTGGCGTTGTTCCATAATTTTTCGAAGTGTTGTGATCGACCTTTTGTCCATCATCGAGGTAAGACACCACGTTGAATTAAATTTTGTACACAGGGAGAATACCACTCAAAAGGCAATTCCATTAATTCAGAAGAAGTAACATCTTCAAATTGTACATCATTTTCAGTTTTGGAAGATGAAGCACCACGATAGAATTTGATTGGTTTAGTACCACCACCATGCACTTCCTTGACCACCATACCCTCGATCTTATTAGAATGGATCGGGGTCAGGGTCATAGTATGTACATAATGGTTAATCTTCTAGTACATTGATTTGTATTCTTCATTCTTTTCATCTTCAGAGAGATCTTCGAACCGGGGTTTCTTTTGATTTCATCGTTGCTCGCTTCTTTCTTGATTTCTTCTTCTTCGGAACTGGTCTCCCAATCAACGTTGATGACTGGTTTCTTCTGTCCAACTGTTCTAATGTCTCTTCCTCGACCTTGTCCCCGGCCTCGACCTCGGGTGCGAGTTCTGAAGAAACCTTCACCATCTCGCCGTAAGGGAGTGGTGAGTAACTGTTGGACTAGAATTTCCAGCTCTTTATCGTCTTGCACTTCTTTTGCTTCATTTGGTATGACATTTCTGAAGAAGATTGTTTTCTTCGGAGGTGCGTAATAGGCTGCATCTTCGTGAATTCCGATTTCATGTACTGAGAGCGACTGCAAGTCACCTTTGATACATTGTTCTCCTCCTTCGTAATACTTTATGCACTGGTGCAGAGACGACGGTACCATCCAGTTTTCATGGATCCATGGCCGACCCAGTAGAGCGTTGAATGATGTCTCAGAATCAATTATATGGAATTTTGCGGTTGTCTTTACTAAATCACCGGTCTTCATTAACAGTGTTATTGATCCAAGAGCTCTTTTTCCTTTCTGATTGAACCCTCTTAATAACATCTTGTCTGCTTCAAGTTCGCGAGAATCAATTTCCAAATATGCTAACGTTCAAAGGCTCATTATGTTGATTGATGCTCCCGGATCAACCAACACTCTTGAGAGCGTAAACTTTCTAATAGTGACTGAAATGTACAACGGTAGGTTGTGATCAGCCATTCCGAGTAGTAAATCGTTGTCCGTGAAGGTAACACCTCACTGTTCTTTTAACGAGCAAACCTCGTCTAAGGAATTACTGGCCATTTGAGCTAAACAAATTTCTGGTTCAAGTAAATCCTTGATCAGAGTTTCTCTCATATCCTTTGACAGGATCAGAGTGTCGTATATGCTTAGTTTGGCTAGTAGCTTCCTAAGATGGGCTAGCACGTTGTAGTCTACTTTATTACCATGTTCCTCGGTTTCTTCCTGAATGGACAATTCCTCTACTGGGGTTGGCTCCTCCTGAGCAACCACCTGCTTTTCTTTATCCTTTGGACCCATTCTCGGGGGTAGAACTTTTCCACTTCTTAAATTGACTTCTGTTATTTCTTCTGAATCTGGTGTTGAAACTGCCGGTGTATCCTCTTGAATTGGAATGACTGGCTCTTCTGCAGTTGCTTCAGAATCTGATGACTCTAATTCTGTTGCAATCGGAGCTCCTCGAAATTCACAAATGGACTCGTTGCTTGTTGAGCTTTCATAGCCATCCTTGTGAACGTCTTCTCCTTTGTCGTGGTCATTGAGGTTTAGTATGATTTGAGAATCGTTATTTGTATAGGAATCGAGATCCGGATTAGCTTGGTTTTCATTAGTTACGTAATTGTTAGAAACAGTCAAAATGTAGCCAATACCAAAACTCTTATCATTATAAGATCCCGCGGGGGCGAGCAAATAATCATATAGAGTCAGAGGTTCGAGGGATTTCTCCCCTGAATCAGAAACAACTATCCTAGGATAAGCAGCCCCTAGTCTACCCTTCGGAGCCTCGATTTTCTTCTCTTCTACGATCTCCTCCTCCTTCTGAGGCAGTTCTTTGATCGCAAGAGATAGCACCGGCTCGGCAGGTTTCAAACTCTGAGTTGAAGCGCGTACCGAAGCGGTCTGGATATGATCTAAGATTTTCTTTGAAGTCTTTGTCCAGACGGTACTCCATCCATCATGGGTCGTGTAAGGGTCCATCAGAACAATATGATCCGTTGAAATAACATTGACGGAACCTCCCTTTTGGGGTTCCTTCATGTATTCCTTCAGGATCGTTATGTTCCCTTTCCGGAGATTGTCGTCAAGCCAAATCTTGAAAGTGATGCAATCCTCTATCTTATGCCCGAGCATCCGATGGTAAGGGCAATAGTTTGGATGATCTTTCTTATTGACTTCTTCCGGCCTCTTAGGCTCTGGTAGCTGAAAATTGGGTGTCTTCATTAAACTGCGGAACATCTTCTCTACTGCTTCAGTTTTGAATGGATATTCCTTATTCAGAAAATCTTTTAGGGTACGCTGTGGACGAGGCAGTTGTTCATAATGCTGAGGCGACTGATAGCTCGGTCGAGGCTGTTGATAACCCTGCTGAGGTTGTTGGTAAGTACGTTGCGGTAGTTGATAGCTAGGCTGTAGCCGCTCTGGCTGTATCTGCACTGGCTGCTTGCCCTTATCTACTGCTACGACGATTCCATACTTCTTTTCGAATGTTTTCACTGGTTTCTGTTTATCGATCTTGTCCACGAAACTTAGCTGCTTTGCTTCCTCCTGTAAGCTCCCGGCCTTGCTAAGCAGCTTCTCGAATGTCTTGATTGTAAATCCTTTAAGGAGAAGTTCTATCGGTCCGTAGATGCTCTTCAGCAAAATACCGATCGCATGCTATTCCTGAAGCTGTGGTTCACTCTTCATGCTTAAATTTCTCCATCGAAGTATGTAATCCACTAGAGTTTCGTTCGGTTTCTGGTGCTCCACCACTTGATCACCGATAGTGATGTGGTGCCGAGCCCCGACAAACCGCTTAACAAAGAGGTTTTCCAATTCTGCAAAGGTCTTAACTGAACCATTTGGCAATTTTGCGTACCAGTCGAAGGCAATCCCTAACAAACTGCTGATGAACTGATGGAAGAGTAAAGCGTCACTCCCACCGGCATTGCAGCAACTAGTACAAAAATGTACGACATGCAGCCGGGGGTTTCCCATTCCATCAAAAGTCTTGAACAGAGGTGGTACGAAGCCTTTTGGGTATTGGACGACATCAAATTCTTCAGGGTAAGGCCTACCCGTTTGAATAGATGCTCCACTCTTAGATTGTGCTAAAGCTTCTCACACCTACTGTTCTACCATGTTTTTAATGTCCTTTTCGGGAATCATGCTCTGTGCAGAATCCTTCTTTGGTGGCTCGTCTCCATTGACGGATGTGATCTCTTTTCCTCCATCCGCAATATGGATGATTTACGGGGGTGTTTCTTTACGAGGTTGCACCTGACTTTGGAGAGTGGCTAAAGCAGCAGCCATCTCTTCCATCCTCCTTGCCATCTAGGAAATTGTGTCATCTCTTTCCCGAAGCTGTTCTCTCATCGCTTCCGGTTCATCTCTTTCCGCAGCTGCCAGAGCACCTTGCGAGGTTGATGATGGTCGTGTCTCAACCATGTTGATTTCAGCATACTCCTCATCCTTGAATTCAGATGAATCAACTTCATTTTCCAACTTCTCCCCTCTTTCTTTCGCCAACCGTCGGATATCCGTCCTTAGCTTTTCTATAGCATCCTCGAGGGGTCTCTTCCACACGGTCTCGCGGTTGTCGTGTGACGACTGTTGAACTTCTTTTTCGGGATTTTCTTTTATTGTAGTAGCACTTCCTTCAGATTCAAGCTCTTTGACGAGGCTTTTCTACTCAGGCCGTTATGTTGGTCTCGGCTCGGTAATAATAGGTCGCCACACCATCCTTCTTGCGACGGCAGGCCTAGGATCGGACGGTCCGTCGGCTATATCTTGGTAGATGGTGTCCTCCCTAATATGATGGCCCGATACAACAACAGGTGAACTAACTCTCATTTTCTTCCTTGGTTTCTCTACGGCAGTGACAGGCTCTACTCATGGTCCGAGGCGGGATCTAGCTATCATTCGTCCCATTCTTCTTAGGATTTCTAACACGGGATATCTTTCTTTCTTTGCCAATTTTTCTATCACAGCTTGTAGTCGAGCAAATGGCGTAGTCTTAACCCTTTTTCTTTTGCAGTTATAATAGTTTGCAGATCGGGGTAGTGTAGCGGCGATCCTTCGGACATCTTCTTCATCCGATGCAGCAGAGAGGGGGTGAAACCTACTTCCCTCTAACAGAGGTATATACTCAGGCAGTTCAGGGATCTCTTCCAGGAAATCAACTTTAGCGGCCTTGTCCTTCTTAATCCTGGCTATCTTTCTGCTTCTATTTCTCCTTTGAGTCCGAGTTAGGGGTGCAACTCTTGAACTGGACCCAATCTCAAAAACAGATGGTATTGTAGCAAAATCTGTACCCTCTATGGTGACAGGCTCATCACAGACTTGTATTTCCTTCCCCTTCAGTTTGGCAGAAGCCGGGGTAGATGCAGAGATGACTAGACCGGTGGGGGTAGAGACAACCGTCCTCCTACAAATAGCAGTACTTCTTTCAGCTGGAACCCTTTGCAGGGGAGGCAATTCTTGAGTCGACTTCAGGTTGAACTCAATCAGGGGTTTCTCAATTTCTGGCACTTTGTCCATTAGTGCGAAGAGAGTGACGTCAGCGAATTTGATTTCTGTATTGTTAAATCCTTGTCCAAAACAGATGATCCCATTGTCGGGCAGCTCATCCTTGTAAACGGCTAAGTCTATTCCGTTGGTGAAGGAGAAGATTAACTTTGGGACAGACATTTTCTGCAGGGTAGACTCTGAGTATTAGTCCCGAATTTTCTTCCTTTTGTCACAAAATTTAGGAAGAAAAAAAGAAAGAGTCCGAACACATTTTCGTTTATCTTAATGTATTTATGATTTAAAAGAATTTGTTTATTAAAGGGCTGTTTATTAGAAGATTTGTTTATTAGGAATAAAATAATTAAAGGACAGAGGTTTATAGAAAAAGGAAGGGACCCATTTTGGAATTGGAAAGGAAGAGAAAGTCTCGTAAAACTTCTCAACCCGAAGGACTACTCCTAAGCTAATACCTATTGGGGGTCCACACCACCTCTTAAGAGGTAAAAGGATTTCGGAACCTCTCTGTTTAGGGGTGTTTAAACAGTGGCTCCTAAATCCGAGAGAAGTTGGCTATATTCGTTCAAGATAGAAATGAACGTGGTATGCCAACGGAAGAATGATAGTTTTGGTCAACTAGAGATATGGACTCACTATCGATTTATGAAAGCAAAACCTTCTGATCAAAATGGAGAGAGGAACTAGTCCCCAGCGGAGTCGCCAGAAGTTGTACGTCTTATTTTTAGGTTCTGTGTCATTTTGAAAAGGGGTCTCCAAACAGAAATTGTCGGCGAATTTTAAATTTAATTTAAATTTATATATATATATATATATATATATATATATATATATATATATATATAGTTTTAGAAAGAAGCATTTGATTTTGAAAATAACTTTAAGTTTGAAAATTTTAAGATATGAAATCAAACCGATCTCACAACCCAAATACTTTATATAAATGAGCACCGCATCACAAACCGTATATCTATCCCAAAGAATAGACACACTGGTTGATGATGGGGCTCGATTAAATAAACTAGAAGATTTGTGACATCCGTTTGGTCTGCGAACCATTTTTATAAGCCGAAAAGTTCCCCGGCTTAATATAAAGGAATTAAACAGGGTTTATATTACCTGGGTTCATAAAGTTCCCTATAAGGGCAAGCCCCTATAGTTAATTACATCTTAAGTGTCCGAAGACACTTAAGAAAACTCTCGATAATGATCAGTGGTTTTGCTCTCAAGAATTTCAAAGTTTAAAGTTTTCAATGGATTGGATTTTGAAAATTTCAAAAGGGATTAGCTCAAATTTGGAACAATTAATTTCAAGAGTCCAATGGAAGAGAAGTAGGAGAAGCTGAGGATACAAGAGGAATCTTGGCAACATTCCAAACTCTCCTATTGTTTGGCTTCAATTTGGAAATTTATTTAATGTTTCAATCTTGCCAATTTTAATTAATTTTGGACTTATATTAGTTTGACATAATCATACGGATAGCCTAGAAGATGTGAGGGTTTGTGCAGTATCGAACGACTACCTCGGAGTCCTCAGACCGGTTAGGGCTTAATTTACATAATATGATTATGCAAATGCCTAACAAAAGGTTGAGGATTTATGTCGCACTAGGCAAACTACCTCGAAATCCTATGGTATGGTTATTTAATTCTAAGAAAGGTTCTATTGAAGAAGACACAGGTTTTGCTGATGACGATGGTTGTGGTGCCCACCATGCTCCAAGCTCCTTGTTGTTGCAGAGGTTTAGTTTTAGAAGGTGAAAATCATGAGATGAGAGAATTGTTTTGGTTTAGAGATCTTAAAATTCAAATGTCTTTAATGTTTTATTAGGGGAATCTTAAAGTTTATTATAACAACACTGGTTAAGATCCCACGGTTCCATCATTCCAAAGACCGTTATTTTTATCGGATTCACTTAAGTCCGGATGAATTTACTAAACCGAACCGAATGAGTTCCACACTTTCATTTAGACCGTGGGAAATCCCGTTAGTAACACGTAGGTTACATCATCCGAGGTATTCCCGATCATCCAACAAGAAGTTTTAATTTAATTGTAGTTGTAGTTTTGTGTTCTGTTTGTGATTAGATTTTGAGTTGTTTTATATTTTGAGATGTTGTGGCGGTGAATTTTATCTTGTTGTGACTTTTGATTTAATTTTGGGTTTCAGTTTTGTGTCTATCCTAAAGGTTTTAGTTTTCATGCAATAATCTTGTTTAACATGCAAGAAGAGTAAAGTGCAGCTCATATAAAGAAATTACAATAAAGTAAATTGCAATAAAATAAAAGCGTACCTGGAGGGTCTTGTCGTCATTCCAAGATGCACTTAAAACACATGTTAAGGCATTTAAATATTTATAACAAGTACCTAGGTAAAGCTAAGGGAAAGGTTCTCGTTGTCTACCAAATTCCTAATCCTATTGCTAGTCATCTCCTATGACGTCTAGGTTCTTGTATTTTATTTAAGGATGATTTTCTTCATCAAAGAACAATTAAATTCAATTGTTCTTCTAGAACATCCCATCATATTGAGGAAGTGTTTAGGACGAGTCCTAAACATCTTTTCAATATTTTTGGGATTATTTTGAGTCCAAATGAGTTTAATTGCACAGGTGAATTAATCATCCCAAATTTTAGTTTAGTTTCTTGCTCAGTGAATTAGGATGTTTAATTATCCTATAAGTAAAGTGACATTTCACTTGATGCTTTACTTAAGGGTTATGATAATGAAAACCTTTAAGGGCAAATCAGTTTGTTAAGGAATTTAATGATTTAAAATTGGAATTGATGATTAAAGTGATTTAATTTAGTTATAAAATTTTAATAATTTTAGTTTGGAATAGTGTTCAAGTTGCTTTATTCTTAAGTGTTTTAAACCATTTGAATTGAAAGAGGACTTTAAATTATTTAATTTAGACTTTAATGATTTAATTTTAATTTAATTGCAATATTCAAGATTAACTTTTAATTGGTTTGATTTTTTTTAATTAAGAATTTATTTTTGTGAAATTAATTTTTTTATGCTTCAAATTTGTTTTAAGTTTGCTTTCAAGTGATTTTTTGAAATTAATGATTTTTTTTTATTTTAAATTTATTTCAATTTAATTATCAAATTATTTAATATTTTAAGTTTTAATTTAATTAAGGTTCACTATCCTTTTAATTATTTAATTATTAATTTCAATTATCACTTTAAATTTAATTAAAAGTTAACTATTATTAGAGTGATTCATTTAGGGATTTTAGTTTAAGTTATTATAGTCTCTCTAAATTATATCCCCATTTTAATAATCCAAATTTTAAGTTATTCTTCCAAAATTCAAATTGTTTAATTAATTAAGGTTTACTTTAAATATTTTCAAGACGATTAATGGAATTCTACCCCTTAATTCTCTAGGTTTCAATCTTCTAATGAAAATTTTAAAATTCGATATTTCACCTTCCCCATTGATTAAACTTAAATGTTAATTAGGGTTAAAATCTTTTAATTACCTTTATGCCCCTTTAAGCTTATTTATTTCATAACTCACTAAGTTGAGCTCAAATGAACTTGAAATTTTTATATCACTTTACTCATATGTCAATTAAGACATTAGAGGAGAATATGTGATTTTTCTGAATTTAATTTAATTTATATAATTATTTTAATGAAAAATAGGGATTTTCAATGCAAATTCAACAACATGACCAAGGAAAGGTTTCTATCCTTAAGAAAATTATGAGATGTTCCTAATAACTAGAGGACCACTTAGAATAATCTTGGTGATTTTTTGAATTATATTTTATTTATTATAATTATTTTGAGTTTTAGAGTGTTAATTAATTATAAAATAAAATAAAGGTTGAAAATTAAGTTTTATGTTTTTCTTAAATCTCTATAACCTCAAGGAGTTCATAGAAATAAATTTTATAATTTTCTGATTTTTTTTTATTTATTAGAATTAATTTAGTGAAAAGGTTGGAAAATTCATTTTTTAATTTAAAAAAATGTTTTAAGCATTTAAAAGTCAATATCTTTACTTTGAGACTTGTGAAAAATATTTCGTTTGTTCCTACGTGATTAGGAGGTGCAATATGACATTTTTATAATTTTTAATATTTTTATGATTTTTAATATTTTTTAATTATTTAAAATATTAAAATATAGTGAAAAATGAAGATTTTTAGAAAATTTTAATTTTAATTTTCTAAGACTCCTCTAATATCAGAGAGGCCCTAAAACCAATTTGGTGAATTTTTAAAGTGTATTTTTGGAGTTATGAATTTTTAAATTTTAATTTTGGTTATGTGACTTAATTAATCCATTTAGTTTGGTTAAACATTTCCAATTAATTCCAAATTTTTATGTGAGATCCCTCTAATCCTAAAGATCAGTGGAGAATTATTTTCATGTTCTTTTAATGTGTGGTTAACCCTAATTAATTAAAGTTTAGTTTTGAGTAATTTGGCCAATTAGGGTTATTCTTAATGAATTAACTCAAAACATAATCATCCTAGGGTCCTCTAGTTCTAAGAAACCTCCCCAAATTTTACTAGAATTTTCTAAGCAATATGCTAATTAATGGAATTAAAATACTAAAAACAGTGACATAAACTTGAAAAATACATAACTTTCTGTAGAGATGGCCACTGACCTTGAAAAATTCAGGGAATGTTCCTAAGATCAGAGGCTTCAAAAGCCCTATGGTCTCATGCCATGGTGAATTGTCTATGCAAATGGAGAATCAAAATACTGAAATGAGTAAATAATTAATTAAAAATAAAATACTCCTTAAATTAACTCAATTCTTTTTCCACATTATTCTCCTCTGTTCACTGAGCAAGAGGGTATTTTTAGTTTATTTTTATGATTTTTATACATAAAGATATGGATTTTCTAAGTTCTGGGTATTTAAATAAATAAAAAAATCCATATTTTTCTACTTATCCACGCGGCGCCGACTCATCCTCGGCAGCTCCGAAAGCCCAGCTCCCATTCGACGCCGCCATTTGACTCAGCGCTCCAGGGGCCCGTGGTTCATGTACCGTTCTCTGGTCCGGCGCAATGTGGACCGTCTACTCGATCGGACGGTGCCTGGTCATCGTCTACGACTAGTGTGCACCCGTAACCGTCCACACTAAAACCTTAAGAACTCTCTCTTTTCTCAACAGATTTCGTGTTCTTATGCTCTATGGATTCATCTTGAAGAGACGAACACATCCATACGGTTTACATGTTATGAAATCAAGCCAATCAAAATGGAGAATCACTGGAAGCTCGGGAGAAAGGAGAGGTATATACCTTGGCTCTGAGAAGTGAAGCTTCAATCAGAGAGTTGTGGCACCTTCGATTGCACCCAAGGAGGCTCCAGATGAAGTCTCTGGCTATGGGGAATTGCCTAGGTACAACTTCCACCAAGCCCGATTTCAAAGCTTGGCCGATAGAGAGAATGGCTGGCCTGGTAAGGGGGCTTCCACTGGGGAACTCCTTCTCTTGGTCTTGTGCAGGTGTGGGTGAGTTTAATTTGATTTTGGTGGAGGTTTCAGAGTTGTCCTGATTTTTGGGTGGATTTTTTACTGAGAAATTGAGCTCTGTTAATGGGGATTAGGGTAACGGGACACTGGGGATCAATTGCTCTAAGATAGGAGAAGGTCCTGGAGCAATTTTGGCAGTGTTTTGTTAAGCTCTGGCTCATCATCTTGTTTGGCCAAGAAGGTGGTGGGTTTAAATAGACATGGCTGGAGGGCTTCTCAAGGGGAGTTAGGGCTTGGGATCAGCTGCCTTGGTCAAGGGAAGAACAGCCATGGAGTCAAATTGAGTTGGGACAACTCAGCTAGTGAGTTTGAATTTTTTTAATCAAATGGGTGCTCTCGACCTTATTTTTTCAGGCGGCTGTGGTGGTGGTCCGGCCAGGGTCAGGTCACCCTCAGGGTCAGGTAGGTCAGGGCTTGAATTTGGTGCAAGCAATGGAGGTTGGCCATGTGTAAAGAGCTTGGCTTTAAGTGGTATGGTGAGGGGGTCATTTTAGGTCCAATTGGATCAAGTCATGGGTTTGGGTTGAGTGCACCACCCAAGGTCTGGTTTGAGTCGAAGAGAAAGTCACTTGGGTCGACTTGATTAGTGGGGTCAAGTCACAATCCAAGTACAATTAAGTTTAAGCATAGGTTAAGGGAAGCATGGGAAAGTTTAATCAACTTTAAGGGAATCATTAAAGGGCTCCCCTCTCTTGCCATAAATGGATTGATGACAAGACCAAGCTATCATTACTTCATATGGCTTGTGAATGACTCCATTCTGGCTTCATTTGGCTTTGGAAAAGTCAAGTCATTTGCATGAAGAAGGATATTGGCATTTTTGATGATTTTAAGGGAGATTGCATGAGGCCAAGATTGGAATAATTTGATGATCAATTAGAACTTTAGGGATTGATTTAAATCAAAGGGGTGATGAGGAGAAATTTCATGTGGGCTTTGGAATGGGTTTTGCGCTTTAAGGATTTGGTGTAAGTGGGCTTTTAAATGCTTCAAGGGAGTGGGCTTTTAGATTTTGAAATGAACTTTTGGTTGAAAATTTGGTAAGGGGTTGGGCCAAATAAATGTTGGGTTTAGTTTAGGGATGTGTCATGAACATTTTATAAAAGATTTGGTATCATTTGGGGTTTAATTGGGTTTAATTTGGGCTTCTTTTGGTAAAGGGGCCAAAGTGGGTCAAATTTGGCTAACTTGGGCTATGGTTGGGCTAAGGTTAGATTTGATGTAAAATTAATGTTGAGAAATGTTTATGAGAGTGTTACAAAGAGTTTTCAACTTTGGTTGGGCTTTGATTTTGGGATTTCGGCACATTTGGGTTCATGGTGGGTTTAGGCTAAAATTGGGGATTTTTTGTTTGGGTTAGGTTTGGGTGGAGTTTAGGTTCAAATTTGGGGCAAATCTTATTAGTGTTTTGTTTGTGGGGATATTAGGAAGGTTTATGAAAAGATTTGGGGCCAATTGGGGTTGAATTGGGTTGGTTTGGGCTAGGTTTAGGTCATGGGCCAAAATTGGGCCTTAGGCTTCAAATTGAAATTGGATCCAAATGTCAATCAAATTGGACTTGGATTTGGTCTAAATTGATATTGTGGATATTGAATTGAAGTTTAGAATTGGATTGGATCAATATTAAAGTCAATTGGGTTGATTTAGTGGGACATTGGGTTTACTTGGGTTAAAAATGGGTCAAATTGAGAGTTTTAGTAAAAGTGAATTAAATTGACAAAATCGGCCTATAGTGTAGTTGAATAAAATGAAATTGGGAATATTTGAGATTTCTGGAATTTTCTGGGAATTTTTGGAATTTATGAATTTTTTGGTTAAAAATGACATTTTGGGTATTTGGAGGGTATTGGGGGTATTTTTGGAAATTTTGGTATATTTGGCCATGGGTGATCAATTTGAATGGTGGGAAATGTTTAGGATTGGTTTTGAAGAATTTTGGGTAATTTAGGCAATTTTGCAAATTTTGGGTAGCTTCAAGGACATTTGGTAGGTTTAGTGGGTGTAGGGCCCGGGTGTCAAAAATTGAAATTTTGAAAAAAAAGAAGATTGATCAAGTTTGAGTAGAATGAAATCACTTTGGTTGAGCCATGAAGCCATATCAAGCCCATAAGAGCCATGAGAGGACTCATTTGAGGCATTCACTATATTGTTCCTAACCCTCTTAGCCAAGGGCCTAGGGGTTAAGGTCCATCCATATGAATTACCTACATGAGTCAGGAAGCCAAGTTAGGTATGAATGGTTTTAAGATTTGGAATGTGTGTGAAAGTGTAATGTGTGCAGGTAAACCCTCACCAGACTAGGCCACCTAGGGTAATCCTAAGGCCGAAGAGTCCTATAAGGAACTCATCCTTTAAACCTTCACATTTGATCTTAACCCTCCAAGTGACTTAGGGGTTTACAGTCAAACTTATGGGGTGGGAGTTAAGAGGTGTTTAAATTTCTAAGTGGTGGGTTCCATTTCTAGTCCTCTAAGATAGTCAAAGGGAAAGCCTAAGACTAGATCCTAAGTACTAAAGAGAGAGAAGAGAAAAGACCTCATAAAAAATGAGGTCAACAACAATTGAATTGAACAACTTATGAAGTGGCTTCAAAGTGGATAGATAAATAAATAAAAAAGTGACCACTGGTGTGGCATCAATTTGACGTGAGCCCAAACTTTTTCGAATGGATTTGTAAAAAATAAACTCCAAGACGTGAGAAAATAATCCATAAATACTGAAATAATAGAACATTCATTAACAATATTAAAGTTAGGAGTTCATTTATTAGATAAATTCATTAATGATAGATTTAGATGTTCGTTCTCATTGAATGTCCCTAAAATAATTCCAATAATTTTATTAAATGATGAACATAAACCAAGAATTGATCGACAAAGGAGACTGAACCCTATTATGAAAGAAATAGTTAAAAGAGAGATTTTAAAATGGTTAGATGTTGGAATTATATATCCTATTTCGGACAGTACTTGGGTAATTCCAATTCATTGTGTTCCTAAGAAAGGAGGAGTAACTATTGAAGCAAATAAAAATAATGAATTAATACCTATCAGGCAAGCTACTGAATGGCATATTTGTATTGATTATAAAAAATTAAATGCTGCCACTAGAAAAAATCACTTTCCTCTTCCTTTTCTAGATCAAATGTTGGATAAACTTGCTGGACACAAGTACTACTGCTTTCTGGATGGATATATTGGTTACCATCAAATTCCTATTGCTCCCGATGATCAAGAGAAAATAACATTTACTAGTCCTTATGGAACTTTTGCTTTTCGAAGAATACCTTTCGGATTATGTAATGCACTTGCGACATTCCAGACATGTATGATGTCTATATTTAGTAAGTTAATTGATAATGGAATAGAAGTATTTATGGATGATTTCTCTGTATTTGGAACATCATTTGACGCATGCTTAAATCACCTTGAAAAATTTTTGGAGCTGTGCGAAAGAACTAATTTAGTTCTAAATTGGGAGAAATGTCAATTTATAGTTGCACGAGGAATTGTATTAGGGCATAAAATTTCAGAAAATGGCATGGAAATAGACCCTGCAAAAATTCAATTTATAGCTAAATTACCACCTCCTACTACAGTGAGAGGGGTAAGAAGTTTTCTTGGACATGTTGGTTTTCACAGGCGTTATATAAAAGATTTTTCAAAAATTCCAAACTTCTACGCCAACTTTTAGAAAATGACAAGAAATTTGAATTTAGTGAAGACTGCTTAAATGCCCTTGAGTTATTAAAGGAAAAACTAATCACAACACCTGTAATAGTTTCACCTGACTGGGAGAAACCATTTGAATTAATGTACGATTCTAGTGATTATGCTATTGGAGCTGTTCTTGGTCAAAGATATAATAAGATTTTTAAAGTTATATACTATGCTAGTAGAACTCTTAATGATGTTCAAATTAACTATACAGTTATTGAAAATTAGTTACTGGCTATTGTGTATGCTTTTGACAAATGCAAATCTTATTTAATTGGGACTAAATGTATTGTGCATACTGATCATTCTGGTATTAAATATCCGATGCAAAAGAAGGATACTAAACCAAGATTAATTAAATGGATACTTTTGATGCAAGAATTCAATTATGTGGTAATTGATAGAAAGGAAAATGATAATCAAATTGTTGATCATTTGTCGAGATTAGAATATCATGAATTATCTGACACTAACAATAAAATAACAGACAGTTTCTGTGATGAACAACTTTATAATATTAATGAGTGGAAAATACCTTGGTATGCTGATATAGTTAACTATATAGTAAGCAATATTTTGCCATCTATGCTAACACAGCAGTAACAAAAAAAATTCATTGATGATGCAAAAGCATATTTTTGGGATGAACCATATTTATATAAGCAATGTAACGATTTTATTATTAGGAGATGTGTGCCTTATGAAGAAACTGAATTGATTATTCAAAAATGTCATGATTCTGAGTTTAAAGGACATTTTGGGATTGACAAAACTGTGCACAAAATTTTGCAAGCTGGATTTTATTGGCCTACTCTCTTTAGAGATAGATTTAAAGTAAATGGACATAGATTAAAACCTTATTTTGAGGGTAAAAGACCGAACTTTAAAGAGGTTTTAATGCTCTGTCAACCTGAATAACATCTGAATAGGTCGAGCTGATGACGTTAAGTCAAGCTCTTTATAAGAGGCAACCCATAGCTATCTTTATTTGTTTGAGTGTTTGTTTGAATTTATCATTAGTTTGTAGTAATATTGAATTATACACTTGTATTTGCCCTCTGATTATCATGAATTTGGATCCATGGAGAAAATTTGGAATGTATTTGACCACTGCATTTTTATGCAAAATTTTGGCTAGGGCGCCGACCGCTCGCTCAATGCCATCGCCGACGGGTTTTTCCCGAGAGCCCTGACAATTAATTGCACAAAGCTCCCCGACGGCATCATCGAGGCCACCGAGAGCGAGATCGACGAGTGGACGGTTTATGGAGTTCAAAATGACGGTTTTTAGCGGTTTTAGGGGGATTTTGACCCACTGAAAATATGTTAAAATTTTCATGCCTATTTTATATTGATTTTGATGATATTGCACTTTAAAGAATGATATTTTTGATGATTTATTACAGATATGATGATTTATGGACCTTGGAGCAAAAAATGCAAAAAGGAACGAATTTAGATCAAAGATGACCAAAAATATGAAAATTTGATTTAGGGCACCGACAGTGAGCTCGACGGCACCGACGGCGGAATTTTCCCGAGTTCAGAAAATATATTACAAGAAAGCCCGCCGACGGCGAGATCAAGGCCGTCGACAGTGGGCCTTATGAAAAAGAGTCCAAGGCTAAGTATTCTAGAAGGCCGCCGACGACGAGCTCGAGGTCGCCGACGGCGAGAAAGTCGGTTCTTTCACAAGGTACATTGAATGTGGACGATTTTTGAAGGGATGCTTGGGAAACTCTTGGAAACTCTTCAACTACTTTAAAAGAAACAATTTGGGGCTGAAATTGGTGTCCACTAGAGAGTCAAGTGTGTGTGTCTAGTGAGTCCAAAGGGTTTCTATAGTGTTAGTTAGTGTCTTGTTATCCTTAAAGTTTTAGATTGTGAGTTCAGTTTGTGATATTTGTGAGGGATTCTTCGAAAGATTGTAAGAGTGGAAGGAAAGTGAGAGATTTATTCCTCCTTGCCGTTTCGAAGGAGAATTCTGCGTACTGTAAAGAAAGGAAGAAATTCAGATGAACTTCAAGGAGTTTGCTTGGGGAGAAATTTAAGATAAGTGTATTTACTTATTTTAGTTTGTAGAACTTTGCTTTTATATATGAAATCCAAGTTTTATCGTATCTTCTCCATGAAATCTAAATAATTTTTCTATCTTTCTCCTTGTTTTGACATTTTTGTGAAATGGTGATTTGAATTAGTGTGCTAAGAAAATTTTAAAAGAAGTTGTGATAATCTTTTTGCTTCAATCTTAATTTACTTTCAATCTGGCCAATTGTTTACTTAAAATATGTTGAGTTTAACAACTAAAGTGAAAATTACATCTGAGATTCAGGGAGGTCAAAATCCTTGAAAGTAGGGTGCAAATAAATAGGGAAATAAAATTAATCGGGCGTAGAATTGGAGATTTTAGAGTGACAGACTAAAATTCTTAATTTGGTCCAATCGTTTGGGTGCTGAAGTGTAGATGTTAGCCCTCAGACGAGGGGAACGTGGGAGCTCCGATGTGAGAGCCGGTATCCTCCCAGCCTAGCCGCAAATTTAGTAACCAAGCATAACATTAGTCAATGTTCTTTATGCCTGGACTAAAGGGTAAAGAATATGTACACTCCTATTTGGCACAACATAGTTTTAAACTAATTCTAATTATTCATTCACTTAAATTTCTTAACAAAGGAGAAGGATTCTTACTTATATATTTGAACTTCACTTTATTAGTAGAATTAGTTACCTGTTAGTAGAACTAGTTTATTAAATTTTAATCTTGTTTTAGATTGCATATTAGTGACATATAGGCAATTTCCATCTTCAAGTTGTGATTCTGAATTGGTTTCTATAATCCTAGTTCGTAGCCTCTAAAATATTCCCTATGAGATCGATATACAAGACTCCACTAGAGCCCTGTATTACTTGAGCGATACGTATACTTACGTTGATAAGAGTAACTCTGCAATTATTGAATATTTTTATATACTTCTATATATCTTCTAGCAATATTTAAATTACGCTAAGTGCGCGGAGTTGTTCACAAATTTAACTATTTCAAAAAGATTCGACCTCAACTCTAAATTGAATTGAAAGTTTGATTTGGCTTAAATGAAGAGCCAAATTGATCTTGAATTTTATACTAAATATTTTACTAATGATCATCTATTGAATGAGTGTAAAATGAGAGAAGAAGATAAAGGTCTTGTTTAGGGCAATAATTTTATAGAAGCGCATACACAAAATGTGATGCCTCGCATTTGGTTTCAACAGAGTGATGGATTTTATGAAGCCAAAAAAATGTGGTCGCAGGTTCGACTCTATGACCTGCTTTCATTTGTATTGTGTTGACGCGGTTACTCCTCCTATCCTGTGATCATTTATCTCATGTGTCTTGCCCCTAGAAGCCCCTCCTCTCTCGTGATCCTCTCTCTCGCGCCTTGCCCAAGCGACCCTCTCCTCTCCTCTCTCTCCCTCTCTCTCTCTTGCGATTCTCATGGCCAGTGTTGTGACTTTCTTGTTGAGTTCTTCTCTCTCTCCTATATCTCCTCTGCTAATCTGTTTGGATCTCTTGATCAGTGTGAGGTGTTGCTTCTTCGTGTGATGCTCTTTGCGGTGATTCCTCTCTGTGTTGGTTCCTATGTATTGTGGTTTCTCTGTGCGGTGAATCCTCTTCGTGTTGGGAAATCCCTACCTTAACTATGCCATTGTCTTTGATTTTGGAAATGTGTATGTATTTGATGCTTTCTTGGTTTCTTTTGTGTGGTGCTTCCTCTTGGTGTTGGTGTGGTTCTTTATGCTCGAAAATTTTGTGTTTTTTTATTTGGCTAATGCTTATGACCCATTGCTTCTCAGTTGAAGTTTGATTTTGAGATTTTTTTAGATCCCTCATGCAATGGCTTAGATTTTTTGGTATTTTCGATTTGGCAAATGCTTATGATTCATTGGTTTTTGCTTGAAGATAGAATTTGGGATTTTTTGGGATCCCACATGCAATGGCTTGGTTTTTTTAAAAATTTTGATTTGGTAAATGCTTATGCTTACTCCTTTATGTTCTTGAATTATGGTGTAATACGTGCTAGTTCTGAATGCACGTGTAATGGTGGATTATGGTTTTCTTTTTGTTCAGTCACTGTACATTTGGTTGATGTTGGCTTTTGTTGTTGATGTAGTGGTTGTGGGTGTGGAAGTGTTTGTGTTGAAGGATAAGGAGGTGGTGGTGAAGTGTGGTTGGTGTGTGAACGTGGAGGCGGAGGTTGTGGTGTGGGGTGATGGGTGTGCGAATGTGTATGTGCTCATGTGTGGTTAAGGTGGTGGTGGTGGTGGTTGGTTTGTGGTTGTGAATATAATGGTGATGGTGGATGTGTTTGCGAGTGGCTAAGGAGATGCTGGTTTGGTTATGTTTTTTATTAATGGATGTGTAGAGCAGGTGATGGTGGAGATGTGGGTGTGTTTGTGTGTGGTTAAGGAGGTGTTGGTGTGGTTGTGTAGAGGAGGGGATTGTGTGGTTGTGTTTATGTTAGTGGATGTGTTTAGGTGTTTTGAGGTGTTGGTGTGTGGAGGTAGTACTGTTGTGGATGTATTATGTGTATGGAGGCGATCGCATTGCTAGTGTGAGTGGAGAGGGTGGACGACCTTTGTCACAAGTTGAGAATGATGTTACCAAGACCTGCACATAAGATGGGGAAGGTTCAAACGAGATGGCAGAGTTGAGAGAAAGAATTACATATGCGATAGTTGGAGGGTGATTGGAGGGAATGTTAGTTTTATTTCTGTTAATTGTAATAGTTTGTAAAGATGTCAACTGTTTATTGTATCAGTACTTTATACAGTTCATGTATTTTTCTTTTTTTTTATGCACTTGATATTTACTGTATTGGTTTTTTATGCAAGTTGTATGTGTTTTATTTCCTTTTGCATTTTTTTTTCTTTTGGTGAGTTTTGTAGGCCTAAGATGAGACGTTAGACCATATGTGCTCTTCTAGATGGCTTATATGTCACTTCACATGTGAGATCCTAATGAAAGAAACTAATTCCTCTTTTTTTGTGCTAAAATTTTTAAGATTCTTCCGGATGGCTTTTTTTAATGGTATGTGATCCACCATAAAATTACCTAAAATTTTATATCATTTTTAACTAATATTTTAAGGATATTACGCTTTAATAAAAGGTATTTCTTATGTTTTTGATTGTAGGTACAAAAAAATGATTTTATGAAGAAAAATAATCAAAAAAGGAGTAAAAGGACCAAAGATGAGTCAAGTGAAGAAAATAAGAAAAAAGGGCTGATTCTGGTGCCTAGGCGCCAGATCTGGTGCCCAGGCGCCAGACTCAGTAGGGTAATGTAGAGAATTCATGGATGGTTTTGTGACGGTTTTTGATGACTCAGAAGCAATCTAGAAGTCTCTGGACAAACTCCTATATGTTCTAAAAAAGATACAATGATTATAGACACAGGGAATCAGTTATTCAACGAAGAGGTGCGACTCAAAACCTGAAGGGACGCGTCCATTCGCGTAGGAAACTAGCACCTAGGCGCCACAGTTAATTGATAGAATATTCATTGAATATGGAAGAATTTTGAAGAGGTGCCTAAAGCAACCCCTGGTCATTTTCGAAGCTCTATAAATAGAGGATGATTCTACAGCAAAAGTGTGGTTGTGGGGAGTGTGTTAGTGTTGTAAGACTGAAAGAGGTTTGTATTCTAATTTAGTTAAAGAGTGTGGAGTGTTATTTACTTTACTTTAGTGAGAGTTTAGAGTGTTTTAGTGTGATTGCTGGAGTTGGAGTCTTGTAAAAGTCAGTCGGAGTCAGTGAAACTTCAATGGATTACTTGGATATCATTCCAGATAAGTATTTATAACTTGGTTTTTAAGTTTTGTACTTTGAATTTGAATTATATAAATATAGTTTGTTGTGTGAATCCTATGCTTTCTGAGTAGTATTCTTCTCTTTCTCCCTATGAATATGAAATGATCTAGTTAAGGATTTAATTTTGTTTTAAGAAATTGCTTTTATTTTCCATAGTTTGTGATGATACTTTACATGATCTTCATTTACACTAAAAATTGAATATGCTTTTAGAGTGACAGGTTAAATTCTATCAATTTGGTTTAAGAAGAGGTGACGGGTCACTAGTAGACCCGACCATAGGCACCCTTGGGGGAATCCAGAAGTGAGAGCCTAGAATTCATTTTTTCTACTAATAATACATCCTCATCCAATCTTCAAAAACAGCCAATGTTCTTTATGCTTTGATCAAAAGGTAAAGAATATGTATGCTCCTATTTGTCATAATACCTCATTTGTACGATTTATATTTATAAAAACTTTAATCTTTAATTATCGTACATTAGCCGCTTAATCTGATTTGAGGTCAAGTTTGGTCATAATTTTATAAGCTATTTTACTTGCGTAATTGCAGTCGGGTCAGTATGCATATGTGAGACACGCAAGATTGACTTTACGTTGATTAAAGACAATCAATAACCCTACTTTTATAAGGTTCGTTATCTTTTTCTTATAACATATTCGTTGGCATAAAACTTTAATTAATTAATTATGTTATCAATTTTACTTGTGTTATGTCTAAGGGTATGTTTTCTTAAGCCTTTAAGAAAGATGAGCTCGAGGATATCCAGAGGATTGCACTACTACTGTGGAATTCAATATTCAGTGCTCACTTCACATCAGTCACATAGCTACGGGAGACAGTTTTACAGGTGCCCACGGAGAAACACAGAAAACTGTGACTATTTTTGGGGGCAGATGGGCTTAAAGATTCCACCGGCGATAGTGATAGGGCATGGAGAGCATCCCTAGAGAACGGCTTAGCTGGTCATATGTCGCTTGCATTTTAAAAATAATATTATTGTTTTTTTAGTTGTTGTTTTAATAGTCATTTACTTAATTTTGGTCGTCCTACTACTCACTATTTAGTGAGATGTCTATCTTTATTCTGTAAATTTCCGCACTAGATATTTGCTTTTAAAATATAGAATATATTTATATGAACAATTATGTTGCAAACAACATTATTATACAAGAACATTATGATGATTTGTTTAGAAACAGTTGCAGCACATCTATTTTCAAACGACAAAAAACAAAAAGAAAGTCAGCTTATTCACAGTAGCTTCTGCGTAGCTGCTGCGCAGCAGCTTATTATTAAGTTGCTGCTACCCCAACCAGACCCGCTGTCTCGATGCATACGAAAAATCTTTTTTAAAACCAATAGCTCACTTTTGAGTTGTGAGCCCAAATATTAATCATAGGATGCTAAGGATTTTAGTTCAATTTTTCTCTTATTTTTATTTTTATTTTATTTTTTTAACAATATGCTTATTTGTTGTGTTTTTTATATTTTTATATTATTGTTTCTAAAAATAAAATATCATGTTTCTATAATATTCAAAAAGATTTTTTAAGTGTGTTGAATGTTTTTTAAAACAATCCTATCTTAATCATTTATATCAAACATATTTTGATTCAAATGTAAAGATAAAAGAAGATAAATTGAAAATATAAATAAAAGTTGTCCTAAAAAGCCCCAAAGGCATTGCTTGGTTTTAATGATATACAAAGAAAGTAAATGAAATTAAAATTATCATAATAAAAATGGAAAAAGAAAGATTCTAATGATCTTATTTTCACACAAAGAAAGCAAAACGAAGTAATTATATTTTTTTTAAATGTATTTTAATTCTATTAAACAACCAAATGAACTATTTATAAGTTTTAGTTTGTGTCTAACAAAATTCGACAAAGATCATCTACAGCCATCCCCTAGTCCGCACATAAACGATAAAACACTTATATTCATGCAGAAAATATAAAATATTTTAATTTATCATTAGTAGTTTTTATTTGTAAGAAAATAATCAAGTTATTCTTATTGATATTTCAGTTTTAATTTTTTCTTAAAAGATGCTTCCAAGTAATAGGGCGAATTATTCCATCCGGAGCACGTACGCAGCGCTGGGTGCGGATTTTAAGTGTATCGGGTGGGTATTGGATGGGTATTGGATGGGTATTGAGATTTTAAGGGTACTGGGTGGGTATTGGATGGGTATTGGGTATTGGTTATTGGCTATTAGGTGGGTATTGGATGGGTATTGGGAGGGTATTGGGGAGCTGCGTGCGGACTGCGTACATTCTCCGTATGGAATAATGGCTCCAAATAGACCGCCATAAATCGCATTTTCTTCTTCCAAGTAAAAAGAATTTTGCAGCTTGCAACGACAAAAAATATTCTGTATTTTTATTACATCTTAATGATATATTGTCATAGCGTAAGCGTGTGTATATAAATCTATATATTATACTAAAGCTCTCGTTTTTCTGTTACTTTATATATATTAACACCCCACCATCGTCTCCACAACCTCAACAAGCCATCCCTACTCCCCATCTCTCAAATGGAGAAGAAGGAATCCAGAAGCGGCCCCTCCATGTGCGAGAAGATCATCAGCGCTTTTTCTCCTGTCATGAAACCGCTTAGCCGCCTCAGCATGAAGAAGCAAAAGCTTCAGCCCCTTGAAGAAACCATCGCCGTCACTTACGCAGAAGATGGCCGGCAGGTAAATATACAAAAGTTGGATCTGGCAGCTCCACCGCCCGCGGCCGTGAAGAAACCGAGGAGGAACAAAAGCCTGAATGAAAGAGCGGAGGAGTATATTGCTCGTACTAGGATGAAGCTCAGGAGTGGCTCTACGCTTGGTAAACATCACGCTTAATATATAATATGTATTTTTATAGTATGTATATGTTAAGATTAAATGGATTGAGGATTTTGATTTGTTGAGACATGAGGGGACATGTGATTTGAGTAAGAGTGATTGGTTATTCTTTCATCAAGGATGAGATGGGATATGTCTTTCATTTGTTATGGAGGCGTTGGAAAAATGTCATACATTCATGTTGTTCGATAATCTTTTATTTTTGAATCTTTTTTTTTTGTATTTGGTTTGTCAGTTAATGTTTGAAATAAATTTCGTGAACAATATTCAGAAATCTTCTTATTTTTTTTATTAAGTAATTTTATTGGCACTTTTTTAATTATTTCATATGTTAGGAACAAGCAAAGGTGCATAATAATGTTAAAGTCGTAAGCAATTTAACATAGATTTTGTTTAAGAAAATGTTTTTTTGTTATTTCATTGACTAAAAGAAAAAAAAATAGTGTAAATTATGAATTTGATAACCATTATTTTGAATGTCACTATTAGAATAATATGCTATTGCCTATTAGTTTGATTGTGGGTACTAAAATGTTAGATCCAATTAGTCACTCTAAATGTGTGTTTGTTCTTCGAATAAAAGTGATTGCATTTAAATTCTTAACAACAAAATATTTTATTTTAATAGCCATATTTAGAATGGCAGTAACTACTTAATTAATATTAATAATCACATTCAAAATAACAAGATTGTGGAAACACGATTCACATTCAAAACAACAAATTGTGGAAACACGATTTAATAAATATTTTGATTATTTAATATACTTTTAATTATGCAAGTGATATTTTCAATAATTATAAATTTGAAAATTGATATCATAAGATATAATTGTTATATATATATATATATATATATATATATATATATATATATATATATATATATATATATATATATATATACATACATTGTTAAGAAGTTATATTACGAAATAATTATTCCTCTGAGAATTTATGAGGAATTAATTATTTCCTTAGATTTGAAGTTATATCTTTACATTCATATTATTTGATTTTTATTGTCTTTCCTATTGTGGGATTCATGTAAGGGTTATTTATAACCCCTTTCATATAAATGAATAAATTTCGCTTAATTTCGTATTATTCTGAATTTCAACATTTCTTCGGAACTAGATTCTCTATTCTACTCTCCGGTCCTCCTTCAAGAGCCACCAGGCTCCCTTTCTACTGCTCTTTGTAGGGAGGGATGCTTTCTCTTCCCAATCCTACTTGCTGTCCCAAAACTGTCCACACAATAACTAGTCCCCACTGGCAGCCCTCCTGATCAATCAACACAAACTGTCTAGTTCCCTTCGGGGAAGTAGAAGGCGTCTTCTTTATGGATGGTTGGAGGGCCAAATTTTCCCGTCGTCGACACAGCAATCATTGGGCTAGCCTTGCAGAAAAACGAGACAATTCGAGCATTCCTTCTTGCTTCTATGGATGACGAGCAACACCACCCTGGTGAGCTCCGAGATCTCGCCTCCGATCTGTCTTCTCATAGTTCCATCCTTTATCGATCCCACTTCTCCTTCTGGTCCACTCTGGTGGAATGAGGCCCTCCATAACCGCCATTTTCTCTGGTTCTGAATTCTTCCTCTCTAGTCCCAAAACAGGGAGAAGAGCAAGGAGTTAAAGGAGAGACTGAGGAAGCTTGCGGATTTGATGGAGAGGAAGGAATACGATCAACTTGAGAAGGATATCGCTCAAAGGAAGGAAGTAGCGATGCTCTTTTCTTCCTATAAAGATCAGATAGGATTTGGCCTGTATGTTGTGGTGGTGTTGTTCACTGTCTATTTATTTGTATTTGCTCCTTTTAGAGCCTTGTTCAACCACAACGCTGCATGAATACGGTTGGTGGCATCCTAGGAATGGTGCTTTTATCTCTTACTGCCTCCCTTAGGTTTTATGGCGCACTAAACGTGGATGTGACTGAGCTCTACACTGACCTTGTTCTGTACTCACAAATCCCCTTCATGATTCATTTTACGTTCATGTTATCTCAGTTGAGAAAGCTTATCAAGGGCAACTCTTTGTTGCTGAAATCACCAATAGTGCCTTTAAGCCATCCTCCCTGATGGCCAGGTGTAATCCTCACCATGGCAAGTACTTGGATTGTTGTTTCATGCATCGAGGACTTGTGGTGCCCAAGGATATGAATGATGTTGTTGCCACCATCAAGACCAAGCACACCATCAATTTTGTTGACTGGTGCCCTATTGACTTTAAGAGTGAAATTACTTGCTAGCCACCTACTGTTCTTCCTGGTGGCGACCTTGCCAAGGTGCAGAGGGCTGTTTACATAATAGCTAACTCCAATAATGTTTCAGAGGTGTTCTCTCGTATGGATCATAAGTTTGATCTTATGTATTCGAAGCGTGCCTTTGTGCATTGGTATGTTGATGATGGTTCTATCGATTCTTCCCTACTGTCCAAAAGTCCTTCCCTGCCACCAAAGCTCTCTTTGCAGTTGGAGGTATCCCGTTGCATGCGCACCTCAGTGTAAAGCCTCCTCCTTTAGAGCTTTTCATGCAGCAAGGCCCACCGGCGAAGTTTTTTTTTGCATCTGGCCCTCCAGAGCTTTTTCCTCAAGTTGGTCTGCTAGAATTCTTCATGCGCTCCGGATCTTTTTTCTGCATCAGCTCCACCAGAATTTTTCTTGCAGCATTATCTATAGGATTTTTTCATCTACCTACAAACGTTGCAAGAACTGCAGTCAAAGACAATCTCAGCTGTCTACTTCCCTGCAAAATCCCCTCCAACATTTCTTGTAGGAGCTTTTCGTCTACCTACAGACACTGCAAGAGTTGATACCATTGTTGTTTTCTTCTATACGAACTCCCCTACAGCATTACCTGTATATGCATTCCATCTATCTATAGATACTGCATGAGAAAGTCTTCAAGTTCAAGAACATTTATTTTTTCAAATCCAAATTCAACATGATTTTTAACCATGTTTCAACTTCGGCGGTGGGCATGTTATGAATTAGCTTGATTATTGAGTTTAAATTAATTAGATTTAAAGATATAAATCTATGGTTATATGCTTAACCAAATGTTAAATTTTTATTTAATTTTTATAGAAAAAATTATGGCATTTTATAGAGAATTAAAAATTATTTTGAAATGCTATTTGGATCGGCCAACTCAATGTAATTGAAACGGTTCACAGTGAAACAAGCAATTCACATTGGTTTGATGTGAGAATATTGTTCGAGCTTAACCCGAACCTGCTGTTATGTCCAATCTGACTTTTAAGACTTGCAAAATGGTAATAATTACTTGCTTGGACTTCTTTTTGAGTCAAAACCTTGAATAATTTATTTTAATTTAAAAGTTAAGTAAACTAATTTAAGATCCTAGGATATAGATATTAGACGTATAAAAATATGTAAAAATAATTATGTATATGTGCATAAATATTTTATTATTATGTGTTTTCTACAGTGTTTATATTTAATGTTATGCAGGAATTTACAAGGTAACAAGCTCGAAAGAAATGTCAAAGTTGTGTAGCAATGTTACTATAATAGGAACTATAATAATGTCGGGGCACCACTGCCATGGTATCGGAGCCCTTGGCCTTAATTTAACACATTTTATCGGTTTCAACATACATTTTACTGAAATTGGATAAAAGGGGCTCTTGATAATAAAGATAAAAAAATAAAAAATAAAAGTGATTCCAAAACTCAATTTACTCAATTGAATAAAAATGTATCTGTCAACACAAGAATTGGGATAGATAAAAAATAAAATATTTTATTTATTTCCTTAAAAAGTTAGTTACATTCAAATTCTAATTAGATAAGAGGTATTTTACAAATTGGTCCTTGGCTTGGACCAAACCCTTCCTAACCAGCCTCCTATACAACATTTGACTGTCGGGCTTAAATCGATTCGCTCGGCAAACTTCAAAATTGGGTCTCAACACAAAAGCACATTCCCGGAGTTCGAAAACTTCTCGACGAAGATTGACTGCCTCCCCTTGCATTTCCTCTAGCACCACACAAAGATCCTTTTCCCACCGAGTTAAGTCAACCTCCACCTCATCCAGTGGGCAAGTTAAGATTCATAAAGACATCCAACATCCCTTAGATAAATTTCTCGGGTCTCTACTAGATCGGCTAGTGGGGCAGACCACACTTGGCGGAAGAGGAGCACCAACAAAGTTGGATTTCAACTACACCAATCATCGACAAGCCCCCAATCTGAGTGTCCTACTCTACAATAAACAATAATTGGCGAGAAAGAATGAAAAATCCAATTACATGGAAAATGAATGAAATTGTGTACCCAAGATCATGTCCACCTCGGACTAGGTAGCTCCGCCTACATCTAACGATGAGAAGTCATCAGTCAATACCTTCTCGCTGACTAAATGATCACTCCCACCGACTTTTGGTACATTAGTATGTACGAAAACTCTCGCAATTGTTGATTGAACCCAAACTCTAGCAGGCGTCTTCTTTGGCCGACTGACTACTGAGCCATCCAACTCCTACTGCAGAGTTGAACCTTCTTTGGAGAATCCCAGATTGACTCGGACAACTCCTCTACCTCCACTCGCTTAGAGGGTTTTGACTTATGAGCCAACTTCTTCTTCTTCTTCAGCTCACCTTCAGGTTGTTGTTGTCTTACTCCGAGGGCAGCCAGCAACTTAGATGAATAGGATCAGCATGTGTTGAGGATTACAAAGTAGGCAATTGAATTGAACAACTTATGAAGTGGCTTCAAAGTAGATAGATAAATCAATAAAAAATGGACCACTGGTGTGGCATCAATTTGAAGCGAGCCCAAACTGTTTCGAATGGATTTGTAAAAAATAAACTCCAAGATGTGAGAAAATAATCCACAAATACTGAAATAATGGAACATTGATTAACATTAAAAGTTAGGAGTTCATTTATTAGATAAATTCATCAATGATAGATTTAGATGTCCGTTCTCATTGAATGTCCCTAAATTAATTCCAAGCAGCAAAGTTTTGCTTGATATTCGGGGCTGTTTGGTTCTTAATTCTCATACAGTAAGAAAGATTACACTAACATTGGTTTAGTAGGCAAAGAAAGCAAAATAACATTTTCTAATCTAGCAAGTTGGTGCATTTAATTGTGCAAATTTTACTATTTCAAATAGATTCGACCTCAACTCTAAATTGAATTGAAAGTTTGATCTGGCTTAAATGAAGAGCGAAATTGATCTTGAATTTTATACTAAATATTTTACTAATGATCATCTTTTGAATGAGTGTAAAATGAGAGAAGAAGATAAAGGCCCTGTTTGGCGTAGCAGTTTTATAGCAGCGCGTACACAAAATGTGATGCCTCACATTTGGTTTCAACGAAGTGATGGATTTTATGAAGCCAAAAAACCGTGGTCTCAGGTTCGACTCTGTGACCTACTTTCATTTGTATTGTGTTGACGCAGTTACCCCTCCTCTCCTGCGATCATTTCTCTCATGTGTCTTGCCCCTAGAAGCCCCTCCTCTCTCGCGATCCTCTCTCTCGCGCCTTGCCCGAGCGACCCTCTCCTCTCCTCTCTCTCTCTCTCTCTCTCTCTCTCTCTCTCTCTCTCTCTCTCTCTCTCTCTCTCTCTCTCTCTCTCTCTCGCGATTCTCACTGCCGGTGTTGTGACTCTCTCGTTGAGTTCTTCTCTCTCTCCTATATCTCCTCTGCCGATCGGTTTGGTTCTCTTGATCCATGTGAGGTGTTGCTTCTTCGTGTGATGCTCTGTGCAGTGATTCCTCTCTGTGTTGGTTCTTCGTGTGATGCTCTGTGCAGTGATTCCTCTCTGTGTTGGTTCCTATGTATTGAGGTTTCTCTATGCGGTGATTCCTCTTCGTGTTGGGAAATCCCTACCTTAACTATACCATTGTCTTTGATTTTGGAAATGTGTATGTATTTGATGCTTTCTTGGTTTCTTTTGTGTGGTGCTTCCTCTTGGTGTTGGAGTGGTTTTTTATGCTCGAAATTTTTGTGTTTTTTTTTTATTTGGCTAATGCTTATGACCCATTGCTTCTCAGTTAAAGTTTGATTTTGAGATTTTTTTGGATCCCTCATGCAATGGCTTGGATTTTTTGGTCTTTTCGATTTGGCAAATGCTTATGCTTCAATGGTTTTTTCTTGAAGATAGAATTTGGGATTTTTAGGGATCCCACATGCAATGGCTTGGATTTTTAAGATTTTTGAAATGGTAAATGCTTTTGCTTACCCCTTTATGTTCTCGAATTATGGTGTAATACATGCTAGTTTTGCATGCATGTGCAATGGTGGATTATGGTTTTCTTTTTGTTCAGTCACTGTACAATTGGTTGATGTTTGCTTATGATGTTGATGTGGTGGATGTGGGTGTGGAAGTGTTTGTGTTGAAGGACAAGGAGGTGGTGGTGAAGAGTGGTTGGTGTGTGAACATGGAGGCGGAGGTTGTGGTGTGGGGTGATGGGTGTGCGAATGTGTTTGTGTTCATGTGTGGTTAAGGTGGTGGTGGTGGTGGTTGGTTTGTGGTTGTGAATATATTGGTGATGGTGGATGTGTTTGCGTGTGGTTAGGAGATGCTGGTGTGATTATGTTGTTTGTTAATGGATGTGTATAGGAGGTGATGGTGGAGGTGTTGGTGTGTTTGTGTGTGGTTAAGGAGGTGATGGTATGGTTGTGTAGAGGATGTGATTGTGTGGTTGTGTTTGTGTTAGTGGATGTGTTTACGTGTTTTGAGGTGTTGGTGTGTGGAGGTAATACTGTTGTGGATGTGTTGTGTCTGTGGAGGCGATCACATTGCTAGTGTGAGTGGAGAGGGTGGACGACCTTTGTCACAGGCTTACAATGATGTTACCAAGACCTGCACATAAGATGGGGAGGTTCAAGTGAGATGGCAGTGTTGAGAGAAAAAATTACATAAGCGATAGTTGGAGGGTGATTGGAGGGAATATTAGTTTTATTTCTATTAATTGTAATTGTTTGTAAAGTTGTCCACTGTTTATTGTATCAGTACTTTATACAGTTCATGTATTTTTCTTTTTCTCATGCATTTGATATTTAATGTATTGGTTTTTTATGCGAGTTGTATGTGTTTTTTTTCCTTTTGCAATTTTTTTTTCTTTTAGTGAGTTTTGTAGGCCTAAGATGAGGTGTTAGACCTTATGTGTTCTTCTAGATGGCTTATATGTCGCTTCACATGTGCGATCCTAATGAAAGAAACTAATTCCTCTTTTTTTGTGCTAAAATTTTTAAGATTCTTCTGGATGGCCTTTTTTGATGGTATGTGATCCACCTTAAAATTACCTAAAATTTGATATCATTTTTAACTAATATTTTAAGGATATTACGCTTTAATGAAAGGTATTTCTTATGTTTTTGATTGTAGGTACAAGAAAATGATTTTATGAAGAAAAATAATCAAAAAAGGAGTAAAAGGAGCAAAGATGAGTCAAGTGAAGAAAAGAAGAAAAAAGGGCTGATTCTGATGCATAAGCGCCAGATCTGGTGCCCAGGCGCCAGACTCAGCAGGGTAATCTAGAGAATTCAGAGACGGTTTTGTGACAGTTATTGATGACTCAGAAGTAATCTAGAAGTATCTGGACAAATTTCTATATGTTATAAACAAGATACAATGATTATAGACACAGGAAATCAGTTATTCAACGAAGAGTTACGACTCAAAACTTGAAGGGACGCGTCCATTCGCGCAGGAAACTAGCGCCTAGGCGCCACAATTAATTTCTAGAATATTCATTGAATATGAACGAATTTTGAAGAGGTGCCTAAAGCAACCCTTGGTCATTTTCGAAGCTCTATAAATAGTGGACGATTCTACAACAAAAGTGTGGTTATGGGGAGTGTGTTGATGTTGTAAGAGTGAAAGAAGTGTGTATTCTCATTTAGTTAAAGTGTGTGGAGTGTTATTTACTTTACTTTAGTGAGAGTTTAAAGTGTTTTAATGTGATTGCTGGAGTTGGAGTCTTGTAAAATTCAGGCGGAGTCAGTGAAACTTCAAAGGATTGCTTGGATATCATTCCAGATAAGTCTTTATAACTTGGTTCTCAGTTTTGTACTTTGAATTTGAATTATATAAATATGATTTGTGGTGTGAAACCTATTCTTTCTGAGTAGTCTTCTTCTCTTTCTCCCTACAAATATGAAATGATTTAGTTAAGGATTTAATTTAGTTTTAAGAAGTTGCTTTTTTCTTTCATAATTTGTAATGATACTTTACCTGATCTTCATATTATACTACAAATTGGTCTCTTGTATTGTTAAAATGTGTGGAGAATTCTTAAGATCTGACCGTGGGCTAAGAGTTCTTAACTTCTATGTATCACATTTCTCTTAGAAAGATAGTTGGTAAATCCTTGAAGGGGAGGTGCGAATATATAGGGTGATAATCTTTGAAGGGCGTAGAATTGAATATGATTTTAGAGTGACAGACCAAACTCTATCAATTTGGTTTAAGAAGAGGCGACGGGTCACTAGTAGGCCCGACCATAGGCACCCTTGGGGGAATCTAGAAGTGGGAGCCTAGAATTCTTCCTTACTACTAATAATACATCTTGATCCAATCTTCAAAAACTAGCTAATTTTCTTTATGCTTGGACCAAAGGGTAAAGAATATATAGGCTCCTATTTGTCACAATACCTCGTTCTCAAAGTTCTCAAGCTAATTTAGATGTTTACTAATCATGAAATATTTCATATGGGAAAAGAATCTTTGTTTGTTGTATTAAAACATTTAAATTACGTTCTTACTTACAATTGCTAATTAAGTAACTTGCATATTTTTACTTTTAGTTGATTATTTTTAATAGATTTTCTTCTTTCTTACTTAATTTTACTTAGCTTTCCCCGTGGGATCGATATCTGGAGTTTTTAAAAAGAAAGCCCTATATTACTTGAAACGATACGTATACTTGCGTAGTACCCCTAGTGTACGATTTATATTTATTTATAAAAACTTTAATCTTTAATTATCGTACATTAACTAATTAATCTGATTTTGGGTCAAGTTTGGCCATAACTTTATAAGTTATTTTACTTGCGTAATTGCGGTCGGTTAAGTTTTTGGTGCCGTTGCCGGGGAAAAACTATAAATAAAAAAGAAATATAAAATTTTTTAATACATATTTTTAAAGTATATTTTTGTGTTATTATTAATTAAAAATATTTTACAATATTCTTTATGCGAAGTTCAGGATATGAAGGATTAATACCTTATAATTCTGAATTAGAACGCACTGTGAGAAAAAATTGAAGAGAAAAATGATTGCATAATTTGCAAGAAATGGCTAATATACCTCGAAATAATATGGAACAAAATTTTGTAGAAAATGATCATTAAAATTTACAAAGAATCTTAAGAGAATATGCTAACCCTACAGCTGATGAAATTCATTTAAGCATTCAAATACCTGCTGTAGCATCAAATTCATTTGAACTTAAATCTGCAATTATGCAAATGGTCCAAAATAATCAGTTTGGAGAATCTCCGACTGAAGAACCTAATTTACACATTGTCAGTTTTATAGAACTTTGTGCTACTTTCAAGTATGATAATGTTTCTGATGATGCTATTCGGCTTAGACTTTTTCTTTTTTCTTTAAGGGATAAGGCTAAGATGTGGCTAAATTTATTTGGCAACAGGATCTATTAAAACTTGGGGAGAAATGACTCAAAATTTTCAAGCTAAGTATTTTCCGCCATCTAAAATAGCAAAACTCAGAAATGATATAACCTCATTTACTCAATTTGAAGGAGAAACGATTTATGAACCATGGGAACAATTTAAAACACTTCTTAGAAAGTGCCCACATCATGCTTTACCAGACTGGTTAATTATACAAAAATTTTATAATGGATTAATAGGTTCTCTTAGATCTATAGTAGATGCTACTGCTGGTGGCTCCTTAATGGCTATGTCTTTTGATGAAGCTTATGTTTTAATAGAAGAAATGATAACTAATAATTTTCAATGGCCTTCTGATAGAGTAAATACTAAAAAAATGGCTGGTATTCAAGAAAATGAAGCCTTTTATTATTTTAGTTTCTCAAGTGGCCGCAATATCTAAGAAATTGGATAATTTGTCTCAATTATCACATTTAAGTAATGATAATTCAGGAAGTACTGATGAATCTCAAACTTTAGAAACATTGTAAGCTATCGCTAGCAAAACTAATAACCCATATTCCAATTACTATAACTCAGGTTGGAAAAATCACCCTAACGTAAATTGGAATAATGTAAATCCACAATGGGGTAATAACCAACCTAATCTAATTTGAAATTGGAATAATCAAGGTAATTCTCACTATCGACCTTCTTATCCTTCTGGTTTTAATAATCAGCAATTTAAGGAAAAGAAATTGTCTATAGAAGAATTAATTTTACAAATAGGTAGTCAGTTGCAAAGTCAAAATGCATCGATAAGAAATATCGAGAAATAAATGGGGCAAATTGCAAATGCAATTAACAACATACCACAAGGAACACTTCCAAGCACTGTTCAAGTAAATCCAAGAGAAAATGGAAAAGACCAAGAGCAAATTAAAGTTGTATTACTTAGAAGTGGAAAAGAACTAAGGGATGGAAAAGAAAAAAAAAATCCAAAAAGAGACTGAAGTGATAGAAGTTGAGAAACCTAAGAAAATAACCCATAAAGAAGAAAAGTAATTTCTATATCAAGATGAATTTGAAAAACCACCACCCCCATTTCCACAACGACTGAAACAACAAAAATTGAATAAAAAATTTTCAAAATTTTTTAAGGTATTTAAAAAGCTTACCATTAATATCCCATTTGCTGAAGCTTTGGAACAAATGCCTAAGTATGCTAAATTTAAGAAAGACATTCTTAACAAGAAAAGAAAATTTGAAGCTTATCAAACTGTTGCACTAAGTAAAGAATGTAGTGCAATTATTCAGAAAAGGCTACCTGAAAAGCTTAAAGATCCTGAAAGTTTTACAATACCTTGTGCTATAGGAGACATATTTCATGGAAAAGTCTTATGTGATTTAGGAGCGAGTATTAACCTCATGCTTTTATCCATCTTTAAGAGGTTAGATTTAGGAGAAATAACTCCTACAACTGTAGCCTTACAATTAACAGATCGATCTACTACTCATCCAAGAGGAATAATAGAAGATATATTGGTAAAGGTGGATAAATTTATTTTTCCTGTAGATTTTATAATTCTGGATATGGAAGAAGATGAAGAGATTCCTATTATTTTAGGAAGACCTTTTCTTGCTACTGGACGTGCTATGATAGATGTATAAAAATGAGAGTTAACCATGAGAGTTAATGATCAAGAAGAAACATTTAATGTTCTTAAATCAATAAGGTATCCTAACAAGGAAAAGTGTTACAGAATGGATACCTTCGACTACATGATAGCACAACATTATCAAGAAAAATGTCTGATCATTTCTAAAGAAGAAGAGTTTTTAGACCCGGAAGATTTAAATGATGAAAGTGATTCTGAAGAAGATGTAAAAGATTTTGATTACATTAATGAAAATTGGGAAATTTTGGATACAACTGAAACTAATGAATTCAAATCATCAATTAAATAGACTCTTAAATTGGAATTGAAGGAATTACCCTTCATTTAAAGTACGTCTTTTTAGGGAATTCATTAACTTTACCTGTTATTATATCTTCTGAATTAACTACAGAACAAGACTTGAAATTTCTTGAAGTGTTAAAACTGTATTAAAAAGCTTTGGATGGACAATAGCAGATATTAAAAAAATTAGCCCATCAATTTGTATGCATCGAATATTATTGGAAGATGTCAGTAAACACAGTATTGAACCTCAAAGGAGATTAAACCCAGTTATGAAAGAAGTTGTTAAGAAAGAAATGTTGAAATGGTTCAATTCTGGAATTATTTATCCAATATCTGATAGTCCTTAGGTTAGTCCTATTCATTGCGTTCCAAAGAAAGGAGGAGTGACTGTTGTTGAAAATGAAAATAATGAATTAATTCCTACATGACAAGTGACTGGTTGGCAAACCTGTATTGATTACAGAAAACTAAATGCTGCTACCAGAAAAGATCATTTTCTTCTTCCATTCTTAAATCAAATGATGGATAGATTAGTAGGACATTCATATTTTTACTTTTTGGATGGATATTCTGGTTATCATCAAATACCTATAACTCCTGAGGATCAAGAAAAGACTACATTTACAAGTCCTTGTGGAACATTTGCTTTTCAAAGAATGCCTTTTGGGTTATGTAATGCACCTGCTACTTTTCAAAGGTGTATGATGGCTATTTTTGTGACTTAATTGAAAAAGGAATTGAAATTTTTATGGATGATTTCTCTGTATTTGGAACTTCTTTTGATTCTTGCTTATATAATTTAACTAAAGTGTTAAAGCGCTGTCAATAAACAAATTTAGTTCTGAATTGGGAGAAGTGTCAATTTATGGCCACATAAGGAATTGTACTGGGTCATAAAATTTCTAAAAACGGGATGGAAGTTGATCAAGCAAAAATCCAAATTATTGTTGGATTACAACCCCTAACTAATGTAACAGGTATAAGAAGTTTTCTTGGACATGCTGGATTTTATAGAAGATATATTAAAGATTTTTCTAAGATTACTAAACCTTTATGCCAATTTAGAAAAAGATATAAAATTTGAATCTGATGAAAATTGCCTAAATGCCTTTAACTTATTAAAAGAAAAGTTAATCACAGCATCTATCATGTTGCACCTAATTGGGAAAAATCATTTGAGTTAATGTGCGATGCTAGTGATTACGCTATAGGGGCAGCTTTAGGGCACAGATATGATAAGATGTTTAAGATTATATATTATGACAGTAAAACTCTTAATGAAACTCAAATTAATGACACTACTACTGAAAAAGAGATATTGGCTATAGTATACGCTTTTGACAAATTTAGATCGTATTTACTTAGGAATAAATGTATAGTGCATACAGATCATTCTGCTATTAAATATCTGATAAATAAAAAAGAAGCTAAACCTTGATTGATTAGATGGATTCTTCTTTTGCTAGAATTTGACTTTCAAATAGTTGATAAAAAAGGGACTGATAATCAAATCGCCGATCATCTATCAAGAATTAAAAATAATGAGGAAATGAATGATAAGGAAGAAATAAATGAATGCTTTCCTGATGAACAACTTTATACTGTTTCTGATGGATTAATCCCATGGTATGCTGATATAGTTAATTATTTAGCTAGTAACATTATACCATATGGATTAGATCATCATCAGAAAAAGAAGTTCTTACATGATGTGAAATTTTATTTTTGGGATAATCCCTTTCTGTTTAAACATTGTAAGGATTCTATTATACGAAGATGTGTTTCTTATGAAGAAACTTACGAGATTATTTAAAAATTTCACAACTCTGAATTTGGCAGGCATTTCGGAATTGATAAAACTGTTTTTAAAATTTTACAATCTTGATTTTATTGGCCTACATTATTTAGGGATGTTAACAGATTTGTTAAATCCTCTGATTGATGTCAACATATAGGCAATATTTCTAGGAGGGATGAAATGCCTCTAAATTTTAGTTTGAAAGTGAAATTTTTTGATGTCTGGGTTTAGATTTCATGGGTCCATTTGTACCTTCTTCAAGAAAAAATTATATATTATTAGCTGTTGATTATGTTTCAAAATGGATTGAAGCAAAAGCTTTACCTCATTGTGATTCCAAAAGTGTTGAAAAATTTTTAACTGAAAATATTTTTACTAGATTCAAAATGCCACGAATAATTATCCCTAAACTACTGATTTAGAGACTACTGAGTAAGTTTGGGATTAAACATAAAATTTCAGCAGCTTCTCATCCCTAAACTAGTGGATTAGCTGAAGTTTCAAATCTGGAGATCAAAAGAATTTTAGAGAAAATAGTTAACCCAAAGCGAACTAATTGGGCTGATAGACTCGATGATGCTTTATGGGCTTATAGGACCGCTTATAAAACTCCTATTAGAATGTCACCATATAGACTCATCTATGGAAAACCCTGTCATTTACCTGTTGAATTGGAGCATCAAGCCTATTGGGCGATTAAATAGTTTAACTACATATTAAGTGGTGCTAGAGATAAACGATTATTGCAATTGAATGAACTTGAAGAAATTAGAAATGATTCTTATAAGACTGCTCAAATCTATAAAGCGAAAATGAAGAAACTACATGATAAAAGAATTTTAAGAAAGACTTTTGAGCTTGGACAAGAAGTTTTACTATACAGTTTCAGATTTAAATTGTTTCCAGGAAAATTAAGATCCAAATGGATTGGGCCTTTTGTTGTTAAAAAAGTTTATCCTTATGGAGCAGTGGATATAATAGATTAGAAAACTGATTCGGTAATTAAAGTAAACGGACGAAGATTGAAGCCCTATATTGGAAGAAGTGTGCCATCTTTTAAGGATTTGCTATATTTAACCCATTTGGAGCAAAAAATTGTTTATGTCAGACTGACGACATTAAACCAAGCACTTTGTGAGAGGTAAGACATAGTATGATTTGATTTGTTTTGATATGAGAATGCTTTATATGCGACTTCACTTAGTTATATATCTTTTGATCTACATTTTTAGACCCTAATTTGGTGTGAAACTTATGAAAATTTGACGAAGGACGAACCTACGATTTTCAGGATTCTGGCGCCTATGCGCCAGAACTGGTGCCTAAGCACCAGACATCTGAAATCCTGGTGCCTAAGCGCCAAAATTGGCGCCACTATTCTGTATTGTGGAAAAACCGTCCCATAGCAGTTTTTACCTACTATAAATCTCCACTTCTTCGTCCCCAAACATCAAGCCATCAGATTTTCAACCTAAAACTATACTTTTGAGAGAGAAGAGAGATTTGATTGCTTCCATGGAGAGACTAAATATAGAGAATGGAGGGAAAACTAAATTTGTGCACAAGGACTCACAAACTTACTTTAATGGCTACATAGCCATGACGTTGAAGAAGTTATTTGGTCAACTTGAGAAGATTGAAGGAGAATTGCTGCATATTGGAGAAAGGATGCATGAAATGTACCATCAATATGATCATATGGAATGGCAAATGAAGGTTCAATCTGATCATTTGGCAGCCTTTGAAGACTATCAGGTAACCATGTATGCTAAGAACAATTGGATTGATGAAACGACAGCCTAGGAATTTCCTCGTGTCCCTTTCTTCCATTCCTTGTTCGTAGTGAATTACCTTGTGGAACTAATGAAGGTTCTGATGTAAATCCATGAAATTAGGGTGGAGAAATTGATTGTAATAGTTAAGTGTTAAGTGATTCGCTTGATGTTTTGTGTAAGTGATTTGTGTGTTTGTTATATGTTGTTGTGAGATGTGAGAAGTTGTTTATTTGTATTTTCTGTATTTGTTTAACCTTATCTTGAAGATCTGAAATGGAATGAAGTAAAATTTGATTTTGGAATGTATCAAGTTGTGTTTGGAATGTATCTTAAATTTGGAATCTATTTTGGACTTAAATATTTTCTAGGAGATGTTTGATGAATTTTATGATGTGATTTTAAGTTTACAGATGTTAGAACACCTAAATTACAAAATGTAAAATTTTGAGAATTTTTCGGAATTTTTGGCGATTCTGGCGCCTAGGCGCCAGAATTGGCGTGGTTCACCTGAACCCGATTTCGGCCTTAAAACCGAGCCTGTCACCATTAACGCGCCTAAGCTTCATCTTCTTCTCCAAAACTCGCGAAATCGATTATGGGGTTCCATTTTGTGCTTGATTCGTGAAGTTTCGAAGCGTAAAAACTCCAGATTTCAACTTCTCGAGGTTAGATCTATATTTTGGTATAGTTATTTTGAGTTGTCACCATAGATTTCTCTACATATGAATAGTGCCAAAATTTTGGAAGAAAATTTTGATTTTTAAGTGGAAAATCTATGGATCTAAGCTTAATTTAGTATTTTAAGCTTAAAATTTGTGCAATGTTATGGATTTTATAAATTGTTTGGAATTATTTTCAAAATTACAGAATGGCACCAAAATCCAAGCGAGGAAAGAAGCGGAGCGAATTTGATCAGTCAAAGTTTGCTAGAGCAAGTGCTCAAGTGCGCTACAATGAATTCGCATCGGCTCACAAATTCATAGAGAAACGAAGTTTTTATCATCCCGGCGCTTGATCGAAAATATTATTGCTGCTCGACAGTGGGAGCAATTTTGTTTTTTTTCTACTGTGGCCGTTATTTCTGTTGTTCAGAAATTTTATGTAATTTTTTTTGAAACAGTCGATAATGAAGTTTATATTAGGGGGATGGGAGTTGAGTTCACTCCTGAAGTAATCAACATGTTTTATAGCCTACCTCCTACTACAGACTGCTTCTACGATGTTTTTACTCCATCTGATAGAGAGCTTGATGAGATTTTAGCTTACCTGACTAATGGAAGAGAATCTTGGAAAATCCAAAACAATAAATGGGTAAATTTTTCCTCTTCTATGCTTACTATAGCCTGGAACTACTTTATTTCTGCCTGCATTCTTCTATCAAATCACCTGAGCAAAGTGACGAAAGAACAAGCTATTTAAAATTATTGCATTCAAGAAATGAAGCCAATAGATGTGGGAGCCATTATATATGATGTAATCAACACTTCAGCTAGAGGAAGTGTTATTTCTGGTTTAGGCTTCCCGGCTCTCATTTTCTTGATTTGCAAGAATGTCGGTATTACTTACTCTCATTCTGAAGAGATACTTAAGCCACTAAAGCCAATTGGAAAATCTCATGTGGATATTTATGGAAAAATAAAAGGTAAAAGTTCTGGAGCACTTCTTCTATGCCTTCTACTTCTGCACCCAGACCCTCCACTTCTACTTCTGAGCCTACACCAAATGTGTGGAATACTGTTTGTCAGAGGTACTTGGAGCATCAAAGTGATATATTCTTGATGCAATGCAGAGTAGTTGATATAGATAGTAAAATCAATCATGTGTTTGATTATATACAGAGGAAGAGTGACTATGATGGAGAATATAATGATGCTCTTGTGAAATTCTTGAAGGGTGAAAAGAATATAGAATTTCCTACTTGTCCTAAATGCACCCCATGGATTAATCCCAGAAGTCCTATTCCTGATGATTCCTTCGACGATGATGAATAGACTGAGGATGATTAGACTTTGCTTTGTTTTAGTTATGTACCTGTTGTGTGTGTTTTTATCTTTTCAGTATTATTGCACTGTATGAGTACTCATAAACATAATTTGTTTCAAATGTAAACATAAAAGAAGATAAATAGAAAATATAAATAAAATTGGTCCTAAAAGCCCCTAAGGTATTGCTTGGTTTTAATGATATACAAAGAAAGCAAAATTCGAAAAAGACCATCTACAGCCGTCCCCTAGTCCGCACATAAACGATAAAACACTCATATTCATGCAGAAAGTATAAAATATTTTAATTTATCATCACTAGTTTTTATTTGTAAGAAAATAATTAAGTTATTCTTATTGATATTTCAGTTTTAATTTTTTCTTAAAAGATGCTTCCAAGTAATAGACTGCCATAAATCGCATTTTCTTCTTCCAAGTAAAAAAGAAATTTGCAGCTTGCAACGACTAAAAATATTCTGTATTTTTATTACATCTTAATGATATATTGTCATAGCGTAAGCGTGTGTACATAAATCTATATATTATACTAAAGCTCTCGTTATTCTGTTACATTATCCGGGCCTAATCAGAAAAAGCGGTGGGCATCGAATATTTTCCCATAAGTTTCATATTCTACATATAATTGTATAAAAGGAGATTAAAGTAAAGCATAATGGATCCCACTTCCATCTTCCAGCATGCACACTTGCCACCCTTCCTTTCTCAACTTTCTATAGATCATATATAAGAAATTACAATCAAAATATTCAGATATATTTTTTACTTCAAATAAAATTAATTCTATTAAATTCATTCAGAAAATCTTATGTTAATTCGCTTTCTCTTGATTTCATATAAAATTATTTTGATAAGATATGAAAGATTTGGATGGTATAAATGTAAAAGATTAGAGTTTGGTTGTTAGATATGTAAATAGATAGGATTGTTTTGGATGATATATAAGTGTGTCGAATAATTTACATATGTAACGACTAAAGAAAACACGTGACATAAAAAAAATAAATTAACGCATATAACTAAGAATAGCATAACACAAATTTTCTTCATTATATATATATATATATATATATATATATATATATATATATATATATATATATAGATATATATATTAACACCCCACCATCATCTCCACAACCTCAACAAGCCATCCCTTCTCCCCATCTCTCAAATGGAGAAGAAGGAATCCAGAAGCGGCCCCTCCATGTGCGAGAAGTTCATCAGGGCTTTCTCTCCGGCCATGAAACCGCTTAGCCGCCTCAGCATGAAAAAGCAAGAGCTGCAGCCCCCTAAGGAAACCATCGCCGTCACTTTCGCAAAAGATGACCAGCAGGCTAATATAGAAATGGTGGATTCGAAATCTCCGAAGTATATAGAGAGGAGACACAGCCTGATAGAAAGAGCCGAGGGGTTTATTCCCCATACTAGGATCAAGATCAGGAGGGGCTCTGCGCTTGGTAAACCTCACGCTTAATATATAGTATGTATTTTTATAGTATGTATATGTTAAGATTAAATGGATTGAGGATTTTGATTTGTTGTGACATGAGGGGACATGTCATGCCATGTTGTTTGTGTGATTTGAGTAAGGGTGATTGTCTAATCTTTCATCAAGGATGAGATGAGATATGTATTTCGTTTGTTATGGAGGCGTTGGAAAAACGCCATACGTTCATGTTGTTCGATAATCTTTTATTTTGAATAGTTTTCTTTGTATTTGATTTGTATGTTAGTGTTTCAAATAAATTTCGTGAACAATATTCAGTAACTTTCTTATTTTTGTTATTAAGTAATTTTATTGGCACTTTTTAAATTATTTCATATGTTAGGAACAAGCAAAAGTGCATAATCATGATAAAGTCGTAAGCAATTTAACATAGATTTTGTTTAAAAAATATTTTTTCTTATTTCATTGGCTCAAAATAAAATTAGTGTTAATTATGAGTCTGATAACCATTATTTTGAATGCCTATTAGTTTGATTGTGGGTACTAAAATGTTAGATCCAATCAGTCAGTCTAAATGTGTGTTTACTCTTCGAATCAAAGTGATTGCATTTAAATTCTTAACAACAAAATATTTTATTTTAGTAGCCATATTTAGAATGGCAGTAACTACTTATTTAATGTTAATAATCACATTCAAAACAACAAGATTGTGGAAACACGATTCACTATTGAAATTGAAGAAGAGAAGGTTGATTTAATAAATATTTTGATTATTTAATATAATTTAAATTGTGCAAGTGAAATTTTCAATACTTATAAATTTGAAATTTGACATTATAAGATATAATTCTTATATATATATATATATATATATATATATATATATATATATATATATATATATATATATATATATATATATATTGCTATGAAGTTATATTACAAAATAATTATTTCACTGAGAAATTATGAGGAATTAATTATTTTCTTAGATTTAAAGTTTTATTTTTACTTTCATATTATTTCTTTTTTATTGTCTTTCCTTTTGTGGGATTCATGTAAGGGTTATTTATAACTCCTTTCATATAAATGAATGCATTCCGCTTAATTCCGCATTATTCTGAATTTCAACTTGGTATCAAAACTAGATTCCCTATTCTCCTCGTCGGTCCTCCTTCCAGAGCCGCCAGGCTCCATTTCTGTCGCGCTTTGTAGGGAGGGATGCTTTCTCTTCCCAATTCTCCTTGATGTCCCAAAACTGTCCGCACAATAACTAGTCCCCAAGGGCAGCCCTCCTGATCAATCAATGCAAGTTGTCTAGTTCCCTTCGGGGTAGCAGAAGGCGTCTTCTTTATGGATGGTTGGAGGGCCAAATTCTCCCGTCGTCGGCTCAGCAATCATCGGGCTAGCCTTGCAGAAAAACGAGTCAATTCGAGCATTCCTTCTTGTTGTTGTGGATGATGTGCAACACCACCCTGGTGAGCTCCGAGATCTCTCCTCCGATCGGTCTTCTCAGAGTTCCATCCTTTATCAATCTCATTGCTCCGTCTGGTCCACTCTTGGTGGCATAAGGCCCTCCATAACCGCCATTTTCTCTGATTCTGAATTCCTCTTCTCTAGTCCCAAACTCAGGGAGAATGTGAGGAGTTAAAAGAGAGACTGAGGAAGCTTGCGGATTTGATGGAGAGGAAGGAATACAATGAACTTGCGAAGGATATAGCTCAAAGAAAGGAAGTAGCGGAGCACTTTTCTTCCTATAAAGATCAGATAGGATTTGGCCTGTACATTGTGGTGGTGTTGTTCACTTTCTATTTATCTAGATTTTCTCTTTTTAGAGCCCTAATCAGCCACAACACTGTGATTAATGTGGTTTGTGGCATCCTAGGAATGGTGCTTTTATCCCTTACTGCCTCCCTTAGGTTTGATGAGGCACTGAACGTGGATGTGATTGAGTTCTACACTAACCTTGTTCCGTTCTCACAAATCCACTTCATGATTCATTTTACGTTACTGTTATCTCAGCTGAGAAAGCCTATCAAGAGCAACTCTCTGATGTTGAAATCACCAATAGTGGCATTAAGCCATCCTCCATGATGGCCAAGTGTGATCCTCGCCATGGAAAGTACTTGGTTTGTTATTTCATGTGTCGAGGAGTTGTGGTGCCCAAGGATATGAATGATGTTGTTGACACCATCAAGATCAAGTACATCAATTTTGTTGATTGGTGCTCGACTGACTTAAAGTGTGAAATAACTTGCCAGCCACCTACTGTTGTTCCTGGTGGCGACCTTGCCAAGGTGCAAAGGGCGGTTTACATGATAGTTAACTCCAATAATATTTCAGAGGTGTTCTCTCGTATGGATCATAAGTTTGATCTTAAGTATTAGAAGCGTGCCTTTGTGCATTAGTATGTTGGTGAGGGTTCTATCAATTCTTCCCTACTGCCCAAAAATCCTTCCTTGCCACTGAAACTCTCTTTACAGTTGGAGGTATCCTATCGCATGCCCTCCTCAGTCTAAAGCCTCCTCCTTCAAAGCTTTTCATGCAGCAAGGCCCACCGGCGAAGTTTTTTCGACATTTGGCCCTTCAGAGCTTTTTCCTCAAGCTGGTCCTCCACTAGTTCTTCCTGCCCTCCGGATCTTTTTTCTGCATCAGGTCCTCTAGAATTTTTCTCGCAGCATTATCTATAGGAGTTCTGTCTACCTACAAACGTTGCAGGAACTGCAGTCAAAGACAATCATAGTTGTCGACTTCCCTGCAAATTCCCCTGCAGTATTACCTGTAGGATTCTTCCATCTACTTACAAACACTGCAAAAATTGCAGTCAAAGACAATCACAGTTGTCTACTTCCCTGCAAACTACCCTGTAACATTACTTGTAGGAGCTTTTTGTCTACCAACATACACTGCAGGAGTTGCAACCGTTGTTGTTTTCTTCCCTACAAACTCCCCTACAGCATTACCTGTATATGCATTCCATCTATCTACAGATACTGCAAGACAAAGTCTTCAAGTTCAAGCTTATTTATTTTTTCAAATCCAAGTTGAACATGTTTTCAACCATGTTTCAACTTCGCGGTGGGCATGTTATGAATTAGCTTGATTATTGAGTTTAAATTAATTAGATTTAAAGATATAAATCTATGGTTATATGGTTAACCAAATGTTAAATTTTTATTTAATTTTTATTGAAAAAATTATGGTGTCATCATATAGATAATTAAAATTTATTTTAAAATGCTATTTGGATCGGCAAACTCAATGTAATTGAAACGGTTCACCAGTGGAACTAGAAATTCAAATTGATTTGATGTGAAAATATTGTTCGAGATTAAATGAACTCGCTGTTATGTCCAGTCTGATTTTTAAGACTTGCAAAATGGTAATAATTACTTGCTTAGACTTCTTTTTGAGTTGAAACCTTGAATAATTTATTTTAAATTAAAAGTTAAATAAAGTAATTTAAGATCCTAGGATATAGATATTAAACGTACCAAAATATGTAAAAGTAATTATGTATATGTGCATAAATATTTTATTATTATGTGTTTTCTATGGTGTTTATATTTAATGTTGTGCAGGAATTTACAAGGCAACAAGCTCGAAAGAAATGTCAAAATTGTGTCGCAGTGTTACTGTAATAGGAACTATAATAATGTCGGGGCAGCACTGTCATGGTATCGGGGCGCCACTTTTGTAGTGTCGGAGCCCTTGGCCCAGAAAAAAGTCCAGAAACTGGAGAGCTTCATATTACGGCATCTGAAATGCAACACCTCAGCGCCCATTAGCAGAGCCACAAACCAACATTATTCAATTTAACGCATTTTAATGGTTTCAACATACATTTTTACTGAAATTGGATAAAAGGGGCTCTTGATAATAGGGATAAATAAATAAATAAAAAGTGATTCCAAAAATCAATTTACTCAATTTGAATAAAAATGTATCTATCAACACAAGAATCGGGACAAATGAAAAATAAAATATTTTATTTATTTCATTAAAAAGTTAGTTATATTCAGATTCTAATTAGATAAGAGGTATTTTACAAATTGGTCCTTGGTTAGGACCAAACCCTTCCTAATTAGCCTCCTATACAATATTTGACTGTCGGGCTTAAATTGGTTCGCTCGACCAACTTCAAAATTGGGTCTTAACACAAAAGCATATTCCCGGAGTTCGGAAACTTCTTGACGAAGATTGACTGCCTCCCCTTGCATTTCCTCTAGCACCACACAAAGATCCTTTTCACACCGAGTTAAGTCAACCTCCGCCTCATCTAGGGGGCAAGTTAAGAATCTTAAGGACATCCAACATCCCTTAGATATCTTCAAAATTGGTACTTGTTGGATACAATTATTATTGCGTTTTGGATGGATATACCGGTTATCACCAAATACCTATTGCTCCTGAGAATAAAAAGAAGACTACATTCGCTAGCCCTTATGGAACTTTTGCTTTTAGAAGAATGTCATTTGAATTATGTAATGTGCCTGCAATATTTCAAAGATGTATGATGTCCATATTTAGCAAATTAATAGATGATGGAATAGAAGTGTTTAAGGATGATTTCTCAGTATTTGGAGATTCATTTGATGCATGCTTATGCAACTCAGAAAAAGTTTTAGAGGTATGCGAAAGAACAAATTTATTCCTAAACTGAGAAAAATGTCAATTTATGGTTGCAGGAGGAATTGTGCTTGAGCATAAAATATCTGAATATGGCATGGAACTAGATCCTGCGAAGATTCAAATTATAGAAAAATTAGCACCTCAAACTATCGGCATATTTTTAGGTTATGTGTTGTATTATAGAAAAAGGGATCGCCTATAGAAGTTGTCGGTGAATTTTTAGGTTTTAAATTTAAATTAAATATATATACAATTTGAAAAGTAGCATTTGATTTTTGAAAATAATTTTAAGTTTAAAAATTTTAAGATATCAAATCAACCGATCTCACATCCCAAATAGTTTATATAAATGAGCACCACACCACAAACCGTGTATCTATCCCGAAGAATAGACACACTGCTTGATGATGGGGCTCAATTAAATAAACTAGAAGATTTGTGACATCCGTTTGGTCTGCGAACCAATTTTATAAGCCGACAAGTTCCCCTGCTCAATATGAAGGAATTAAGCAGAGTTTATATTACATGGGTTCTTAAAGTTTCCTATAAGGGCAAGCCCCTATAGTTAATTACATCCTAAGAGACAGAAATCACTTAGGAAAACTCTCGATGATGATCAATGGTTTTGCTCTGAAGAATTTCAAATTTTAAGATTTTCAAACAATTGGACTTTGGAAATTTCAATAGGGAATAACTCAAATTTGTAACAGTTTATTTCAGGAGTCCAAAGGGAAAGAAGTAGGAGATGTCACAGACCCGAAGTGAACTTCGGTGACTTCCCAAACTATCCTAATATTGGGCTTTGAATTTTGAAAATGAATTTATTTAAGTTTCAATCCTGTCAATTAATTATAGGAATTACATTTACATAATCACCTGATTATGCAAATAACCTGAAAGATAAGAGGATTTACGCTGTATCGGACGACGACCTCGGAATCATAAGCGAGTTAGGGCTTATATTGCACAACAAGGCTGTGCAAAGGCCTAAAAGAACAATTGAGGATTTATGTCGCACTAGGCGGACTACCTCGAAGTCTTATGACTTGTTATTTAAACCAAAGAATGGCTTTGCTAATGTAGTCGCAATTTTTTCTGTTGACGATGGTCGTGCTGCCCTCGAAGTCGTGCTCCGTGCTACACGTCGTAGCAAGAATGCAGTTTGAGTTTTAAAGTTTAACTTATTAAAAGTGGACATGCAAATTGTTATGTCAGTGTTTTATTTTATTATGATTATTTTCTTTTTTATTATTGTTTTATTGCAAACGTGAGTGTGTGCTACAGTGACAGGAACAGTAGTAAAAGGAAGCAGGAAAACAAGTGAGCAGGAACATGCTATAGTAAATAACAGGAAGAAAGTATTAAGAAAAGTAAAACATGCTACGCTAGGCAGTAAACATGCTACCCTAAACAGGAGTATATGCTACAGAAAGTAAAACATGTTATACTAACAGAAGCAGGTACTAAGGAAAGTAAAACATGCTACGCTAGCAGGTATATATGCTGAAAAAGTAGAGCATGTAACGCAGTAAATAAAAGAAGTAACAGTGCTACAAGTGTACCGTAGGTGCCGATTACCCGCAATGTATTGTTACATGTTTATTATTATCATTTTATTGTTTCCTATAAAAAATGCGTCAGTACGAAAACAAAACAAGGGTGAACGTAGTAAGGAAAACATCAGTAAGTGCGCTACCGTATGTGCAGGGAAAGTTAAGTGTGAAATCCGGGAATAAATCCAAAGGAAAGGCAAGAGGGCGAAAAAGAAAACTCAAAAGAAAGACGAAAGGAAAACAAAGAAAATCGAGAAAGAAAAGTAAAGAGCTTCCGTGGAAAACTTCGAAGAAAATCACGAACAAGCGCAAAAAAGTCGTAGTGAAAACCACAAAAACACAAAAAGAAGAAACTCACAGATGTCCCGCTAAACTCACGGGGAACTGTAAGAAAGCCATGGGGCATCTGAAAAGGACCATAAGCATGGTGGCGGGAAGGACTCAGAGCTGGACTGTGTGCGTCTCAATCTTAGGTAAGAGCTACCGGACCGACACCCTACAGAGGGTAGTCCTAATCTCGACTCGAATAATTAGTCGTGGACCTTCACTAATTTTCATTCATTTTAGTTTGCATGCATATAAATTTATAGGTGAAAAGTAATTTTGGTGTAGATGGGAATTTTGTTTCAAAATATTTATTTTTATAAAGTAGTACAGTCCACAGGCTAACCACCATAATCGAACTAGGATTACTAAAAACTTAAGGGTATTGGTGGCAACAGTCTCACCAAGAATTGATGAATAGCATCGTCGGTCCCAGGCCTCGACTCCAATGGAGATTTTACGCGTTGGCAAGGTGATACTATTCGAAACCCTCTTTTTTAAGCACACATAAGCATTATCGTCGCCGTCCTAACCCCAACCACCCTACTTACAGTCTTGCTTGATGGCCCCACATATAGCCTAAAGGGGCTATATGTACACACCTACACGTCCCCTGTAGGTGCGGACATTGAACCAAAAAGCAAGGAGAAAATCAAGGGACGGAGGAACAAAGCAAGGAAAGAGGAGAAAACAATTCACCTAACACAGAATCGTAAAATGAGGTGAATTGGTTCTCAAAATCAATCAACTCAAGTCAATCACCCCGGACTCCCGACAATCCTCACTCGTCCTAAAGGGAAAGACCTAAAAGTGTCGCTGCTCTCATGGAGTGACCTAGACCCCTATGGTGGTGTCGAACCCATTCCCATGACACTCAAGTAAGGGCAAAAAGAGAAACATAAAATAAAGCTGCGGGGAAGGAAAGTAAAGTGAAGTGAAGTAGAAATGAAGTAGAAAAGAAAAAGAACGAACCCAACCAAGAAAAATCGGGCAGCATAACGGCGTAAAAATGAATTTTCCACACCTGCAATTTGTATAAAAAGAAATGCCGCAAGCATATATATGTAACAACCAATGTTTCCATCCATCCCAAGCATGTACATATTGTAGATGAAGTAGGAGTAAAGATATTTTTATAAAGCATGCATGTTTAAGTTCAGGGGCTAGCTAAAAGAGCCCAAATCCTCAAAACAACGTTCAAGCCATGCTAGCAAGAGAATCTCGAAGTACTCCTATACATGCTTAACATATTCAGAGTTGTAGCAATGATAGAAAAAAAAAGTAACTAGAAATCTTTGAACTCTTATCATGCTTAAAGTGAAGCTAACATAAAACTTTCATCCCCACCTTCTCTCTTGCTAGGCTACCATTGTAAGCATGAAGTGCTAAATGAGTAATCATCAACACTAAGCAATTAATTTGAATGAGGGCCAAGCAACAAGCCCAAGAAACCTCTCCACATTTTCAAAGATCACATCCCAAAATTTTTCACATTTTCAAAAGGGAGCTATGTCAAGTTTTAGATTTTTCAAGTAAGCCACTCGGAATCTCTAAATTTTCACAAAAAGTCATGCAAAACTTTTCAAGTTTTCACATATAAGCCATTCAAACTTCTCAAATTTTTACGAAAAGAAACACCCATGCCTTCCAGGTTTTCAAAAGGTCAAACACCAAGGTTCTCGAATAATTGCAAAATACAAATAAAACCTTTCAAATTTTCAAAATGCAAAGCCTCGAGGTAGATTCTTGCAAATAAGCAAGCCAAACTTTTCAGGTTTTAACAAATAAAACACCCAATCTTGCATTTATGCATACATGTCATCCAAATCCTGAATCGAACAAACATTTAAAGCATTTTAATAGTTACACTTGAATACATGAAAGATAAAGCCGGCAAAGAGGTATTCAAATCTGAACCAAACAATCTTTTAAAATCCTCTTAATATTTGCACTTAGATGCACAAAAGACAAAATCGGCAAAGAGCCATTTGAATAAGAGAAGGGAATCCTCCTTACCATTTGAATGAATTAGGATAAAAAATGCTTCTCTCTTCAGGCAAAGTAAAAGTTTAGATGCTTCAAATATAAGTGCATATACGAATCGAGCGGCAGGAATGTAAAAGGCACAATTTTTGGTGTTATATATGTAAATATACAATAATTTGAAGTTTGGGTGTTATATATGTAAATATATAAGAGTTGAAAGACATATATGCAAACATCCTCACTAAATAGAATGTGAATGAACACTAGATTTGTAACTAATAAGTTTCAACTAATATGTATGCAAGTATATACATGAGAATTCGGTATCTTAAAATCTGCATATATGCACATGTTTTGAAAGCATTGCTGATAGGATTATACATGAAACCACTATGCTTGAATAATTATTATTTTTTTAGGTACAAATTTGTTCCAAAGCAAAGTTTTCTCAGCCCTAAATTCACAAATTGGCATCATAATTCCAACAAGAGCTAAAATAACATCACCGACAAGAGATGATAGAAAATGCAAGGCTAATAATTTCGTATTCAGCCTGCTTAGCTGAATTTTTCATCGAAAATAAAGTTTGAACTTAGTTATGCTGATGTAAAGGCAGCAAAAGGTCTTCCACCGCTTCTTAGCATACAACGATTCAACAAATAAATGAAATATATGAAGTGTATTTTTTTTAAATATATTGAAGAAGTAGGGAAACAAAAGAGAACTTCATTTGCCAAAAAACGTTTCATCATTTACTGCCAGCAATACTATCCTAGCAACTGAACAACCTCTTCAACTTGCATCCAAATAAATATTGAAATCAAGCACATTTACTATCTTAACAAAAAATATGTTTTCAGTTTAGAAGCAACCACACAAAACTCTAGAAGAACTTATACTAGCTTTTTGCAATGCAATCTTTATAGTAAACTGAAAGTAACATAGCAAATCAGCCAGCCCATTTCTCCCATTGATTTTAATTATAAGAGCCTCCACACACATTTGAGAAGAAGACATAAAAGAGTGGAAAAGCCTTTAGCAAACTATACAGATGAATCATGAATGACAGGAAATCAAACCAGGCAGCCCAAAAAAAAAAAAATTATTTCGCAGGTCAATAAAAATAAGGAGAAACTAAAAAAAAATGTCAAGCAACCAAGCAGGAATATCGAGCGGCCAAGCAAAGAAACCGAGCAGATTAGCAAGAAGCTCGAGCCACCACAAAATTTGGCAGAACCTCCTCTTCTCCAAAGATTTCGGCCAACCTTTCATCCCTCTCCCAAGTGGGGTTTTTATAGCCAAGGAGGAGGAGAACGAGTTACCTTCACCTACCGGGCGGTGAGCCGAAGCCGTCGGCGACAAGGAGAAGAAGCGACAAATGTCGCAGCAGAGATCGTGGATGCATGGAGAAGCTTTTGCCAGGGGAGCGAAGCTTTTCCAGAGTAAGGGAGAGGGGACCTCGAGCGATCCTTCGCGAGGAAGAAGACGGGCTCGGTCGGCTAGGGCGAAGCCCTGGGTCGCGAACAGGAGGGAGAAGGTAGACGGTGCGTGAGGGTGAGTTAGGGATTTTAGGGACTTATGTGTGTGTTTTTTCTTATTATTTTAAATTAATATTTTATTTTAATTTCACCGATTCAAACAAAAATCAACCCCGCGCGAAATCATATCAAAATTAGTGTCCTTCCTAGGTAATTTCGACGTTCCTGACGCAACAGCGATGTCCATTTCGTCATCCGGGGTCGTTCGGACAACCTCGTCGACGGTTGCGTTAAAAAACGTGTCGAATTCAATTTCGTCAAGTTTTCGATTCGCGATCGATTGTTTCAAAATTTAATTTTGAATTAAATAAAAGTTCGAGTGACATGAATTGCAGTGTTTGAAAGTGTCGAGGGTCCGAATTGTGAAATTCGTGCGTGCGGAGGTGCGAAAAGTGTACAAGGCATCCCTAAGGCTTAATGATTCTATGGGGACTCATTTTGAGCTCCGTCGTGTTAATTTCGACATTCTAAACGTTAGAGGTCGGCAACTATACATGCAGAACTTCAAAACGAGTAAAGAGCCGGTTCGAGTTTCTAAAACCGGGCTGGTCCCATCTCTAGTCCTCTAGGATAGTCAAGGAGAAGTTCTATGGCTAGATCCTAAGCACTAAGAGGAAAGAAAAGATCTCGCCAAAAATGAGGTGAACACCAACAACTGTGAGAGGGGTAAGAAGCTTTTTGGGACATATAGAATTCTACAGGCGATATATTAAAGACTTTTCCAAAATTACTAAGCCTCTATGCCAACTTTTGGAAAAAGATAGGAAGTTTGATTTTAGCGATGAATGCTTAAAAGCTTTCGATCTATTAAAGAAAAAATTAATCGATGCCCCTATAATAATTTCACCTGACTGGGAGAAACCATTTGAATTAATGTGTGATGCTAGCGATTATGCTATTTAAGTGGTTTTAGGGAAAAGACACGAAAAAATATTTAAAGTTATATACTACGCTAGTAAGACTCTTGTTGATGCTCAAATAAATTACACCACTACAGAAACAGAGTTATTAGTTATCGTTTATGCCTTTGAAAAATTTAGATCTTACTTAATTGGAGCTAAATGTATAGTGCATACTGATCATTCTGCTATTAAACATTTAATGCAAAAGAAGGATGTTAAATCAAGACTGATTCGATGGATACTTTTAATGCAAGAATTCGATTTTGATATCATTAATAGAAAAGGGGTATATAATCAAATAGCTGATCATTTATCAAGACTTGAACAACCTAATTTGGATGAATTTGAAAGGGAAATAATAGAAACTTTTCCTGATGAGCAATTATATAATATTGCTGAAGGAAATTTACCGTGGTATGCTGATATTGTAAACTACATCGTTAGTAATATTTTACCACCTGAATTAATAATGCAAAAGCGGAAAAAATTTAAAGATGATGCTAAATTTTATTTTTGGGATGATCCTTATCTGTATAAGCAATGTAAAGATCTTTTTATTAGGAGATGTGTGCCTTATGAAGAAACTGAAAGAATTATTTGAGAATGTCATGATTCTGAATTTGGATTACATTTTAGAATTGATAGAACTGCACATAAGATTTTGAAATATGAATTTTATTGGCCTACTATTTTCAGAGATGTTTATATATTTATCAAAACTTGTGATCGATGTCAGAGAATAGACAATATATCTAGAAGAAATGAAATGTCTCTTCATTTTACTTTGGAAGTTGAAATTTTTTATGCTTGGGGATTAGATTTTATGGGACCATTTATACCTTTATTTGGAAATATATATATATGTACTGATTGTTATTGATTATGTATCAAAATGGATTGAGGCAATAGCTTTATCTAGGTGTAATGCTAGAAGTGTTTCGAGGTTTTTAATGAAAAATATTTTCACAAGATATGGAATGCTTAGAGTAATCATCACTGATGGAGGATCCCATTTTTGGAATAATCTGATTCAGAGATTGGTAGAAAAATATAATATTATGAATAAAATCTCTACAGCTTATCATCCCCAAACTAATGGCATAGGAAAGATATCTAATCGTGAAATTAAACGAATTTTGAAAAAAGTCATTAATCCTAAGAAATTAGATTGGTCGCTATATTAGACACTGGTTTATAAGAATATAGAACTGCTTATAAAACTCCTATAGGAATGCCCCCTTACAGATTAATCTTTAGAAAGACTTATCACTTGTCAGTTGAATTAGAATATAAAGCATATTGGGCGATAAAGAAATTGAACTTTAATTTGAAAGACGTTGGTGATAAAAGACTGTTGCTATTGATTGAATTGGACGAAATCAGAAATGAATCATATGATAATGATAGAATATATAAGGAGAGAAGAAAAATATGGCATGATCAGAAGATTATTAAAAAGGAATTTGAACCAGGACAAAAAGTTTTACTATACAATACAAGATTAAAATTATTTTCTGAGAAACTAAAATCTAGATGGACAGGACCTTTCACTGTCGTAAAAATCTATCAATTTAAAGCTGTGATTATCGAAGACCCTAAATCTGGCAGAATATTCAAAGTTAATAGACAAATATTAAAACCATATTTTGAAGGCAATAAGCCTAATTTTAAAGGTTTTAATGTTGGATCAACCTAAATAACTTGAAGTTGTGTCGAGCTGATGACGTTAAACAAAGCGCTTTGTGGGAGGCAACATAGTTATTAAGTGTTTCCTTGTTTGATGCGTTATTTGTGTTTGTTTGTTACTTAATTAAGTCCTACCCTTCCTTAAAAATCATTAACAACATTTAAGAAATTAATCGAATCGAAGTTTGGAAAGAATTTGGATAAAGCAAAGTTTGGTAAATTTTGACCCAGCTACGAACGACACTGTTATCAGCGCTGGACTGCGCCGCTGTTCAGAAAACAGTTTTTCATCTTCAAATTTGAGTTTTAGAGGTTATAGGCGGCAATTCTTCCACTTGAACTCCGAAAAACCACCCCTAAACGCAGAAACTACCAGAAGAACGAAAAGGAAGATCTCAAATCTCGTCCAAATGGATTCCGACTCGATAGGAACTTCAAGATTTCAAGTTTTCAACCGTGGAAAGTTTGTCAGTTTCGAAGCGCAACGTCTATTCAACAAGAATATCTCCAAGATGAGGTTGATTAAAGAGTGAGGCTTTGTGAATCGAGGTATGAATTCTCCTACTACTCGAATTGAAGAAATCATTATTCATAGACGTTGGGCAGTGTTATGTTATACTACTACCACCGTGGTTGTTCCGTTGTGAAGGAGTTTTATGCAAATCTTCATGAATCAACCAAGGATCAGTCTATGTGCGAGGTAGGTTTGTCACATTTACTCCTGCAAAGATTAATGATTTATACATGATTGAGAATGTGTCGATCTGCCACTATTCCAACTTTGCCCCAACAAAAGACAACATGAATAATATATACAGATATTTGACGGATGAAAGTGATGAATGGGAGATAAGAGATAACATGTTTGTAAGTTTTTCGACCACACTGTTAAATCTTACGTCGAAGCACTTACATTATTTTATATGTGAAAAATTGCTCCCAACTATGAAAATCAGTAAAAGAACTAAGGAGTGTGTTATTTTAAACTATTCTATTCAAATGTGGATGCCTATTGATATTAGTTCTATAATTGTTAAATCTGTTTTGGGATTGATCGTTCATGGATCAAAGTATGGGCTTGGACATCCTTCCACCATATTTCTCTTCTGCAGTCAATCACAAATGCCATATGAGAATTGGGAAAGAGTACTTCTACCTTGGAAGCCTATAGATCCAACAGATGAACATAGTAACCAGGTAGTTAATAATATGAATGACATGAGTATCATTGAAGATCAACCATCTCAAAGTTCCACACCTATTGCTTCTTACTTTCCTGAAAGTTCACAGATCATCTTGAAGAAAATTAAGAAATTGGAGAAGGAATTTCAACACCTGATGAATGCAATCAACAATCTATCTGACTTCTTTGATCACCTGGATTGGAGAATGAAAGAACACTTTGATCATTCTGGGTATCTCGAAGGAAGTTTGATACATATGATGAAAAGGAAAGGTTGGATTGAGGAGGATTCTACTGAAGAATTACCGTTTCGTCCATTCTACAATTTGTTCGTTAACGTCCAATCAATTGGAGATTTAAGAGTTGATGATAGTTATGAGGAAGAATGAAGACTTAGTTATTGTATTTTTGTGTTTATGTATTTGAACTGATTGCTTTGCTTTTCTAGGATGTTATTTTTGGACTTGCTTTCTTGTTTAGTTTTCAGCACTATATTATTATGGTTGTGAGCGACGCTGAATTTTAAAATTTTATGGCTTGACAATGTGTAGCATTTAGTGTTATTTGTATGTGTTTGTATTTTAAATTTTATATATCAAAGTGAAGTTTTGTGTTGTCTTTATTTAAAAATATCATTTATCATGGCTTTAATATGTTATTCAATGCTTAATTGGACTAATTAGATGACGGAGCGCACTTGAAAAGATCGAAATTGCAAAAGAAAGTTGGAAGCCCAGTTTTTGAACTGGCACCGAACGGAGCTGTCACCAGCACTGGACTGCGCCAAAAGACAGAGAGTTTGGCCTTTAGAGCAGAAAATAGCGTGGAACGGCGCTGGACCGCGCTCCACCAGAAAAAGACCTTAAACCACCAAATTTTAGCAAATTAACTCTGGGACCCGCCATTTTTTACCCAAACCATTGTCTTCTACCTCCAGCTAAGGCCTATTTTCACACCTAGGGCTTACTTGCATTTGGATTTGAAGCGATTTTGTGGCCGGAAAAGTTCGGATTTCATCTTCTCTTGGTAAGAGCTACACTTTAAACTAAATTTTTTTTATTTTGATCATGAAAATATCCTACATTAGGAAGATTTGAATTTTGAGGTTTTTAGAGAAAATTTGGTGATTTTCCATGGTATTAGAGTTCTTATATATATAAATTTACTTTAGAGTCGATTACATTGCAATTTTGAAATTGATTTGGATAAATTTGATATTTTTAGACAAATGGAACCAAGAATGGCTATGGCGAAGAGAAAATTTGATTATGATGAGAGTAAATTTGTTAATTTCAAGGCTTGTTCCTACTTTAGTGCATTTCTTAGCAATAAGAAGTATATTTAAAAAAAAGCCTTTGAAAATCCTGGAGGTGTGATTGAATAACTAATTGCAAATCGTCAATGGGAAATTTTTTATTATTTTACTACTGAAGCGATGCTGGGAATTGTTCGAGAATTTGATGTAAATTTATATTATTCTGAGAGCGAATATATCATTGTTAGAGGACAAATGGTTGAATTTACCCCCGCTCGCATCAATGCATTTTATCAGTTGAGAGAACCCTTCTTATGTGAATACGAAAATTTTCCTATTACTAATGAAGCATTAGATATGATTATGAACTATTTGACTAACGGAAAAGGGGAATGGAAGATTAAACAGAAACAAAAAGTTAATTTCCCCATTTCTACATTGAATCCTATATCGAAAGTCTGACATTATTTCATTTCTACAAGACTTCTGCCTACCAGCCATCATAGCGATGTTACTGTAGACAAAGCTGCTTTTAATTACTATTATCAGAACATGAAGAATATTAATATTAGGGCTATTATTCATAAGAGTATTTTGACAAGTTCAAAAGGAGAGACTACAGGTGGACTACGACACCCCAACCTGATTCATGCCTTGTGTGTTCAGTCAGGTGTAGCAACTGAAGATAATGATGAGGTAGTCCATTTCCTGAAGCCCATAAGTAAACTAAATCTGAAAACTTATGAAGCCCATGTAGGATGGAAATGGAGTAAGAAAGCTGATGAACCTTCTTCAAGTTATGAGAGATCGTCTACATCTAGGGAACCTACTCTGCATAATGTTATGGATCTGTTAGAAAGGTTGAACACCATAGTAGAAGGACTAGAAACAAGAAATAAGATAAATGATGATTATCAAGTGCGGTAGAGAGAATATGAGATAGCTTATCATGACACATAGATGAGATTTTTCACGGGAGACACTAGTGTTGTATTTCCTACATATCCTGAGTACACTCCATACCAGCCTGATGAACCTGATGATGGTGGAGCTCCTGCAGATGATGATTGGTAGTTTATGTATTTTTATTTTCATTTTATTTTGTATTTGTTGATGTATTTGTGATGTACCTGAGACTCTCTCTGATTTGTATTTGTGATGTAATTTGTATTTGGTTGTGTTTGTAGCAAACTTTATGTTGAATTGTGATGAATGTGATGTGATAGTGGAGTTTGCATATGGTTTAGTCTGTTAGTTTAATCTGTGATAGTAACAGTTGGATGTTAATGTTATGTGCTTAGTTTATGTTTTATGTTTTAAGATTTTAAACTTCTTCTCTTGCAAAATTTTAACCCATATTTTGTGTATAGAAATGTTCTTAATTATTTCAGGCCTACTGTCTAATTTATGAAGAAAACAAGCCTAAACTCAAAGGTATGAAAAGCCCAACATTTTGAGGTATGAGTTATGTTTATATCTTTTCTTTCTTCCCATGTTAATTATATGATATTCAAAAATTTAAGTTCGGGGGAGGGAAAGAATTAACTGTTAATTGCTCTCATTCAAAAGTATTTTCAAAATTATTAACATGATTTTCTGTGATAAAACTCAATTTCAGATAACTGTATTTTTTTTTATTTAAGTATTTTATGAAATTGAATGAAAGTATTTGGTAATAGAAAGTAATTTTGTAGGCCAAGATATTTGATATAAGATAATAGGAATATAGTTAACTATTCAAACTAAGAAAAACTGTATGTTTGGAGTATTAAGAATCCTAAAACTTTATGTGAAAGGAAAGGATTGAGACTCTATGATGAATCAATAATAAGCTAAAGAAATGCCTATAAGGTAAAGGATTGTGGTAAGTTTCAAATTTAGGGTGAGAAGGGTGAAGTTCAAAATTATTAAAGGCTATCCAGATATAGTAATCCTCACTTGAAAAAAGCAAAAAGCAAAAGAAAAAGAAAAAAAAGAAAGAAGAAAATAAGAAAAAGAAAAGAAAAAAAAAGTGAGGAGAAGCTTGAGGAGATGTCTAATCAAAAATTGACTTCACTTGAACCTACCTAAAAGGAGAACTTAATTATTCTCATGAACTTATATGTATGGATTAACATTTTACTAGTAGTGTTCTCATAAACTTCTTTTCATCTAATACTTTTAAGTGCCTTAATAGGACAATTTACAGTCATTTTTGAAATGAATAGAAGGCTAGAACTCTTAGACTTGATTACTAGATAGTCTTACACCTGCAGAATTTACTTAAATTATTCAAAGATCTTTCTGAAAATCTTACTATTGTACTTATCTAAGTCAAAATTATGGTATTCTAGAAAGAAAGTTCATTGCAGTGGATCATTATTTTATGTATTAACTAAAATTACGTGAGGACAAGTAATAGTTAAGTTTGGGAGATCTTGATCCACTAAAAATTTGATAGCTTTTTAATGTCCATTTCATACCTATTTTTGATGATATTGCACTTTAAAGAAAGGTATTTTTCATGATTTCATGCAGGTACAATGATTTTAGGCCTTTGGAGCAAAAGGAAGCGAAAAGGAGCAAATTTGGAGCAAAATGGGGCAAAAGTACATTTTATTGAACTAGCACTAAACAACGCTGTCACCAGCGCCGGACCGTGTCAATTTATAGAGGCTTTGGACCAAAAGATGGAAAATAGCACCGGACGACGCCCTATCCTGCGCCGGACCGCGCCATATCCTGAATTCAAACTAGATTCAATCTATTTGACCAGATTTTGGAGGGATGCTTGAAGAAACTCTCGGGAAATCAGTTATGGCCAAATTTAAACTACTTTAGAGCAAAATTTAGAGAGTGGGAGAGAGCTTTAGAGTGTGAGAGTGAAGAGTAAGTGTGTCTTTTCATTTTTGTTTAGGAAATGTAGGGTTTGTGTGTTCTCTTCTAAGGAGTGTAGGAGGAGAGGGAAAGTGAGAGATTTCTTCTTCCTTACTTATCTAAAGAGAAAATTGTGTGCTATTGTGAAGAAAGAAGAGGAGTCATAGGAATTCCTTGATATTCGCTTGTGGAAGAGTTTGAGATAAGTCATCTTTTCTTTACTATGTTTGTATGACGTTGCTTTTATATATAAAATCCATGTTTTATCATCTTTTGCTCATGAGTCTTGAGTATATTTCTTTGTCTTCCTTCTTTTCATGTGATGTGTTGATGTTTTGATATGAAAATGATGTGCCAATTTATTATGGAGAATTGGTGATGACCTTTTCACTTCGTTCTTCATTTACTTTTTAATCTGGCTAATTAAGTTGTTAAAACTTGTTGGGAAATATGCTCCAAAAGGATTATGAGGTCCACAACAAAAGTGAAGGTCACATTCAATGTCCATGAATAAGTGACGTAGTTCATGGGGGTTGAGTGCAAATAAATAGGGAAATATATTTTGATAGACTTAGAATTAGAGATTTCAGAGTGACATGCTGAAATCCTCAATTTGGTTTAGGGTTTGGAAACCAAAGAGAGAGTTAGCCTTCAGGGGAAGGGAAGTGGGAGCTCTGAAGTGAGAGCTAATATTCTCCCAGCCTAACCACAGATTTAGTGACTGAACTTAGGATGAGCCAATGTTCTTTATGCGCTTGGAAAAGGGTAAAAAATATGAATGCTCCTATTTGGAACAATACATTTACATCACTGATCTATTTCACAAAAATCATCATATTATTATTGGAGAGGAGGAAGATTCTTTCTTACAACTGAACTTTGTTATAAATTTAGTTTTGTGTTAGTTTAACTTGCTAGAAGGTTAGAACGTACTTTAGTAGAATTAGTAACTACAACTGTTTGTCTCTATTTTAAGAATTGTAATTACTTGCAATTGTGCTGTGATTCGAGAAGTGATTTCTGTGCTACACCATAAAATTAATTGCCTCCCTGTGGGTTTGATATCCAAGACTCCACTAGAGCCCTGTATTACTTGAGTGATACATATACTTGTGTTTAATTGTGTGACTCAATAGAAAACTAAATCAATATATAGAAATCTTAGTTCATAAATTTTGGTAAATTAAAAAAATCGCACAACAACCCTGGGATAAAAACCTACAATTACTCATAAAGTTGGTCGATTGAAGAATCATCCATCGACGGTACAGACAAAGGTGTTATAATCGACAACATTACTGACGAACTAATTTGTATCGCAAATATTGGTTTAATTTCCTACGACTTGGCGATGGATATTTAATTTCTAATTTTTCGATGACATTACTACTACCACATACATTTCTTTTTAAGAAAACAAAATTCCAATTGTTGATCAAGTATTTTCGACGTTGTTAACCATCGGTTACCATGTAAATTAAAACCGACAGGTACCTTCCGTAACTAAGAAGTCAGAATTTATACTTTATACCGGCAAAATGCTCATTTCTTTCTATCCCCGGCATCTCTCTTCCTGGTTTCGTTTTAAATCCCCCCCCCCTCTTCGGTGATGCTCTTCCTCCTCTCCTGGGGATGACCCATTTCTACGAAGACACTCCTCTCCTGCTGACTCTCCCAATTTGTGGCTCGCGACTCCGGCGATAGGGCATCACAACTTATATAGACCACCAAAACCTTCATACGAAAGGTGGCATACATACCGCTCATAGGTAAGGTAGCATACATGTAAAAAGAGAAGTATATTTGTTAGATCTATAAATGCATAAGAATTGACTGGTATGTATGCAAATATTTGTTTTTTTTTCCATTTATTTTGGTAGAGTAAATTTTTTCAACACACGAGACCCATATAATGAGAAGTATAACAACACAACAACACACTATTCCTAACTTTATTTTGATAAATTATATAAGGAAAGCCTCAAAGAGTATTTTTAACGAGCATCATCAATAGCATGTAGACATCATCTTCATTACCTCTAGAGGAATGTTGTAAATAAGTTCTTAGACATCCCCATAATAACAAGATGCAACAGGATAGTAAAATAATTTTGTTAGTTTAATTTGAAAGAATTTTTTGCTAACTTTAAGCAACCAAAAGATCTTACAAAAAATTCTCCTAAGAAATAAGCTTGAATAGCTTGATGATTAACATTATGACCAAAGAAATAAACTTGAATAGTTTGATGATTAACATTATCACCGTAAAAATGAAAATGAAACCAAAATAGTAAAATGGGTTATTGTTTTTTTTTTCTATTCTCTGGAAATTCTTTATAGCTTGGAACAAACTGAAATAGTAATATGATTTGGAATTGGATTTGTTACTATTTTTGCATTAATTCTTATTTTACATTAAGACTTATTTTACAAGAGGAGGTTGGTAATACTTATTTTTTGCATTAAATCTAGTTTTACATTAAATGTATGCTAACTCTTTAATTACACTGACAGACACTGGACAAAGCAATGGAGACAAACTGCTGCAGAGTTATACAAGTGCACGCATAGGCGACATTTGAATCAATCCTTGGTGGACGTTGGATCTTAGGCAACTTAAGTAATTCAAAAGATTAATGAATATAAATTCAAATAACTATTGAAATGCATTTATTCTCTAACTTTCATTAATCATATGTTCTGTATGAGGCCTTCTAGATGCTTAAAGAGAGTTGATCTCAGTAGTCGGGTTGTAGTTTAGGCACATTCAATGATCCTTCTGAGTGCGACCTCTGAAGGAGGTTGTAGGCTGGAAGAAGAATGGAATGGTTTAAGGGTTGGGATTCCAGGCGCTTGCCTTTGATGCCTACCCTGCTCCAGCACATCTGGTGCATCTACTTCCACTGCACAGGAGGTGGAGATGTGTTGCCAGGTTGTTGCTTAGGTTGTTGCCTAAGTAGCCTTATTGAGATCGAAGATGAGGGCAGAGAAAAAAATGGTGCTGTGTGTTGAACTATGGAAAGGGAAGAAGCTAGTTCAGGATGAGGAAGAGGAGGATGATGATGAAGAGGGGACAGAGGAGGATAATAAGGATGAGTAGGAGGTTATTTTTTTGTTTGTTTGTATGTTAAACATTTTATTCTTAGCGAACAATGTTTTTATTGTACAGTTGTACATATTGTATGGTTTAAGGCAATTGTTTTTCTCTTTTTTTTTCTGTTTATGATTTATATGTTAATTATTTTTGTTACTATGTTGCGTTGTGTTTTGATTGTACTATTACGATTGCAGATGTGTATATTTTTGTGTTGCAAGAGAACTTAATTTTTTTTTTCTGATGATATAGGTTTTTGATGGCTTACCAATGGTTTTACGACCCATTGATTATGTGCTGACAGTTTCTAGCTGTATATATAGAACAATCGACGTCTAAACAAAATGTTGTACCTTTGCTATGGACCATTGATAATTTCGTACAGTTAACGATGGCTGTGCGAAATTTTACCGACAAAACCACGATAATTTTTCGACTGAACTACAACACTTTTGCTATGGTAAAATGCATCAGTTATTTAATCGACAGTCAAGCTACGGTTATAAATCACATGTTTTTAATCATTAGCGACGGTTATGTTACGTCGGATACTCATTGGCTAATGTAAACTGTCACTAAATCTGTCAGCAATTTTATTACCGACAAGCACTTTACTATGTTAATTTGTCCATAGATAAACCATTAGTAAAAATATTGTATACATTTTTTTATATGATTACAGACAGTTTTTGACCATCGGTAATAAACTAAATTCTTTTAGTGCGACCAACAACCAGTCAATTGAAGTCTGGAGATCAATCAACAAGTGACAGACATTCATGCCAATGACAACAAAAGTGTGGTACCCGAGTAAATCACAACCACCAACGTGAAACTCTTAACAACTTCCCAAAAATTCTCAAAGAACTCTAGAAATAATTGAGGAACGAGAAGGCCAATCAACACCCTTAGGCATACCAGCTACTACTCTTAATATCGATTGATTTCCAAGAGTGAAGGTCGATCGACATCCAAGTAAGATAATCGACTGACAATAGCTTGGTCGGCCGACTCGAGGACCTACCGACCAGAATGTTCAAAAGCATAAAAGGATGTCAAAATCAGTTACAGATACGAAAACACACGATAAAAGACAATATTGTTTTGTAACACCTCAATTAATGCAGTTACAAATGTGTAATTTTTCACCTTTTAACTCTTTTTCTTATATAAATCGGGGATTCTTAACATGTATAATGGGCTTTTTGCCTCTCTAGGTCGGGATCTATTTAGGCTCCTCTCTATACCCACCCTTGTAGGGAGATCTCTCTCTTCTCTCTCTTTTATAACCCCACAATTACATAATATAAAATGGATCATAGAGCCGAAGATTACCTCAGGTTTGTGTGTGCTCTTTTGTTTATTTCTCTTTTCACTTTGCCTTCAAAGTACCTACCGCTCCAATCCTTGGACATGCCTTACATGACAAATCTAGATTCAACTATTCTTTAGTAAATCAAATATATTTTATTTTAAATTAATATATAAATAAAAATACAAAAGTGATCCTGCCCTAAACATTTCTTGATTCTGAAATTGAGTATGGTTAGTAGTTAGTCAATGACTTGTAAAGTAATTAGTTCAACAGATTAACTCAAAGTTAATCTAAAATAGATTTGATTTTATTTTTATAATAAGTTGAGATTTAACATTAATTCGATTAGAAATTATTTATAAAAGTGCACTTTAAACATGAGTCTCCTCAAAAAAAAAAGTCTTAAAAATTAACTACTCCAGAAAACTTGCACGTAAATTTTCTTTGGTTAGGTAGGCCCTATATGGATAGTAGTATCAACGTACATGTGGTAATGACAGTAATACCTTGATTATAAAGTTTCTGGTGGATAATTTCAATAGTTATCGTTTGTCTGAGTGGAGTGATTAAAGTCTGTCTAGTTCATCACTGATTCAATGCTTATAATCTAAATTCATTTTAACTAACGACTAAAATGCCAAAGTTTTCCCCCATGAATCTGCTTTAGTCTCAGAGTTGATGGATAAATAAAAAAAGTTTCTGATTATTTTAAATTTGAGTTCTAATAGTCTTCAATGAGGACTATTTCTTACTTAATTTGAAGAGTGTGTATTATTTTAAAATTTTTAGAAACTCTGGGATTAAAATGGTCCCATATTACAAATGTGGAACCATTTTAGCACTTTAATTTGTGGATATCAATATGCCACTTATGATTCTCATTTTCGGTATAGATAATAGTATTGTTGGATGGCTCCAACATATGACCTATTAAATTGTCCCTTTATTCTTGTATTTGTTATTGTACTCACTCCCGGGTGAACTCCATGTTCGTTGTCACTTTGATAGGGCTCTTCTCAGTGTTGTGCTCCTATACTTTCGCGATCAGGCGGACTAGGCGTTGATTTCGCGGATGGTTTTGCGGAGGTATTTTGCAAACAAGCGTGAAGAGTTTCGACGAGGCGATTTGCGATCGGCGAAGGATTAGGAGTTCGCGGGCAGCAGTTCTGCTGAGGCGTTGGCATGAATAGTCGTGCGAATATTTTGATTAGTGGATCACAGGAAAATCGCGGAAAAGTACTATAATTGGCACGGTTGACCAACCCACTTTGGTGTAAGAAACTCCATGATATATTTCTTTTAAGGGGTGGGATATTCGCCAAGGTCGAGATTTGTTAGGTATGGCTCATACACGGTAGTTGAAGTTTTCTTGGAATAAAGAGGTATATTTCTTGGTAAAGAGGTGTGTCTCCTGGTGAATAAGAGTGTTTCTTTGAATTAAGTGGGTTGGGGGAGAGAGGGAGAGTTATTAATTTATCCGTGAGTTTTATCTATAAATAGATGTGTAACCCTATGAGTTTGTGAACCAAACCTGTAACTCCTCTGGAATAGTGAAATTCGCCACTTTGCTCTCGAGGACGTAGGCATCTTTGCCGAACCTCGTTAAATCTTTGTTTTCTTCTGGTATTGTGTCGATTTTTTGCTTATAATTCGCCCTAAATTTCACAACATGATCTACACTCAACCTCACCATTTAGGATATTGAATTTGAATGTCAAGTGAATCACACCTAACGAATAAAGCGTAAAAAATGAGGTGAGTGGGGGGGAGATAGAGACCACAGCATGGAACAGTGAAATGAGGGGAATTGTGTAACATTTATTTATAAAATGATCAACAATGGGGGTACAACATATGAAGTTATATTTATGCTCCTCCTTAAGCAGTGTCTGCGCATTTTATTCTAGATATTTTATCCGATGAGTCTAGAGCCTTGCTACTCTCTAGCTCGACCGGATAAACTTGGTAGGTCTTAGGCAAGCTTTGTCGGTCGGGTGGAGCTAACCGTGTTGCCTGTCAGAAGATCCATAATTGCTACTGGTCAGTTTGTGGATTAGTGAGACTGGCCTGATCGGCCAAATTTTGTATGTGCATAATCCAATCATCAACCCTCAACTAGGGGTGTAAACGAACAAAATATGAACGAACAGAGCTTGTGTTTATATTCAGTTAGTTTGAAATTATGTGTGTTTGAAATAGACTCGTGTTTGATCGACCGACTGTTGAACCACCCAACTCCTTCCGCAAAGTCGAATCTTTTTTTGGAGTCTCCTGGATTGAGTCAGACAACTCCTCTACCTCCACTCGCTCAAAGGCTTTGACTTATGAGCTGACTTCTTCTTCTTCAACTCAGCTTCAGGCCGGCGTTGTCTTTCTCCAATAGCAACCAACATCATAGCACAGTCGACGGGTTTTTGCGCTGAATTAGATCCTTTCTCCATAAGGAAATTGTAGAAACCGAGCAAATGCAAGGAGGGATAGACTCAAGATGATGAGAATCATCCCCTACGACAAAAATATATAACGGTCATGGCACAAAAATCCAGGGAGTCTAGGCATTGTATTGAATTATGGCTATTAAGATTTGATTTATTGCATTAAAAGATGACTATTAAGATTTAATGCATTCTGTTAAAAAGTTTTTTCTTCTTATTGCAGCTATCACTAATAAGGAGTAAGTAATTGGAGAATTAAATATGGACACTCAAAAATAGCTTGCCTGAATCTCAAGACAATCTGACGATCTTGATTAAAAGAGACAAATCAATTAGCATCCCTCGACGAAAATCTACAAGTACTCATAAAGCTGACTGGTTAAATCATCCATCAAACCTACATAAAAAGGAACTATAAGCGACGACATTACCGATGGCCTAATTTGCATCGTACATATTGGTTTAATTTTCTATTGCTTGGCGATAAATACTTAATTTTTAAAATTTTCGATGGCATTACTAATGCCACATCCATCGCTTTTTAAGAAAAAAAGTTTTGACAATTTATTTATGCTTTCAGATTTTGTTAACACATCAATTACTATGTAAATTAAAACCGATGGGTACCTACTATAACAAAGAAGTTGGAACTTGTCCTTTATACTGCCAAAATCCCCATATCTTCCTATCCCCTGTGTCACTCTTTCTGGTTTCACCATATATCCCTCCCCCCATCCTGTGATGCTCTTCCTCCTCTTCCGGGGATGACCCACCACTCCAGCAACACTCTTCCAATCTCATTGACTTTCTCGATTCGCAACTCACGGCTCCGGTGCCAGGGCATCACAACTTATAGAGGCCACCAAAACCCTCATAGGAAAGGTGGCTGATGTCATTCCCTCGAGTCAATATCGCATCGACCTTAAGAGATGGCGGGTATAGACTCGCTCTACGGTGTAGAATCTCTCTGAGGTGTTGGATAAACTCACCAACGATAATCACACACAAAGGTGGAATTGACAACCAAGAAAAAATCCCCTTCTTCCTTTTCATTACTCAATTAAATAGCCTATTACAATACTAAATTCTCATCCTAGTTGGGAAAGCAATAATTAGAACAATAAATTACGAAAGCAACAACATTAATTCCCCATCCTAATTGGGAAAGCGTTAACTAGGAATTAAAAAAAAACAATAAATATTATTTTCCTGTTAAACTAGGAAAGTAATTCAAATTTCAAAAAGCTGTAAAAATAGAATAATTATTTTCCAAACGCAAACTTTTAAAACTTCATCCGTGAATGCCTGAATTATGGAGTTAATTTATTCTTCCGGATCTGTACTAATTCCTCTTGGATCTAGATTAAGACTTTCTAGATTTGCATCAAATTCCAGATTTGCATTAATTCCTCCCGGATCTAGATCAAATCCTTTTTTATTTGCATCCGCTTATAGATATGGCGGCATACATGCAAAAAATGAAATTTTGGTGTTAGATTTGTAAATACATATGAATTGAGTGGTATGTATGCAAATATTCATTTTTGAAAAGATTAAATTTTTTCAACACACGACACCCATATAATGTGAAATATAACAATAGAAAATTCGTATAAGATCACGTTGTGCGTTGATAGCCCCTAATTTTAATAAATTATTTACGGAAAGCCTCAAAGGGTACCTTCTAGTGATCATCATTAATAGCATGTAGACATCAACTTCATTACCTCTAGGGGAATGTTGTAAATAAGTTCTCACACATCCTCACAATAACAAGATGCAACAAGATAGTAAAATAATTTTGTTAGTGTAAATCTAAAGCATATTTTGCTAACTTTAAGCAGCCAAATTAGCTCACGAGTCTCTTAAGAAATAAGCTTGAATAGCTTAATGTTTGATTCATTATAATCATAAAAATGGAAATGAAACTGAAATAGTAATGTAGGTTATTGCTTTTTTTTTTCTATTCTCTAGAAATTCTTTATAGCTCGAAAAAAATTGAAATAATAATGTGGTTTGGAATTGGATTTGTTACTATTTTTTTGCATGAGTTCTTATTTTACTATAAGACTTATTTTATAGGAGAATGACGGTAAGAGTTATTTTTTTGCATTAAATCTTATTTTACATTAAATGTATGCTAACTATTAAATTATACTGAGAGACACTGAAGAAAGCACAGGAGCCAACTGCTGTAAAGTTATATAAGTGCACCCATAGGCGACAGTCGAATCTATACTGAGTAGACAGCAAATCTCAGGCGATACAAGTCAAATAATTAATGAGTATAAGCTAAAATAACTATCGAGATGTGTTTATTCTCTAACTCTCATTAATCATATGTTTTGTAAGAGGCTATCTAGAGATCAAGGAGAGTCGATCTTAGCAGTCGGGTTGCGGTTCACGCACACTTCACAATCTTTCCAAGTATGATCTTTGAAGGGAGGCTATCGTCGGGAAGAAGAAGGGCAGGGTCTACGAGTTGGGGTCCCAGGCGCTGGCCTATGATGCATATCCGGCCTCCAGCACATTTGTTGCATCTACTTCCACTGCACCGGAGGAGGAGATGCGTCGCCACATTGCTATTGAGGTTGCTGCCTAAGTAGCCTCTCTGAGATCAGAGATAAGAGTAGAGATCGAAGTGGTGCTACGTTCTGAACTGTCGAAAGGGAAGGAGCCATTTCAGGATGAGGAGGATGAGGAGATGTCAAAGGAGGATGATGAGGATGAGTAGGGGGTTATTTTTTTGTTTGTTTGCATGTTAAACAGTTTTTCCTTAGTAAACATTATTTTTATTGTACAGTTGTACATTTTTAATGTTTCAAGGCAATTTTTTTCTTTTATTTATGCATATAATTTATACGTTAATTAGTTTTGTTATGATGTTGTGTTATATTTTGATTGCATTGCTATAATTGTAGATGTGTAGATTGTACTGTTGAAAGAGAGTTTTTTTTTCTGATCATATAGATTTTAGATGGCTTAGCGATGATTTTACGACTTATTGATTATATGCTGATAGTTTTTTGACGGTGTATCAAATAAGAGACATCTAGACAAAGTGTCCACTTTTATTATGAATAAAACTACCGATAAATTTTTACGATTAACGATGACTGTGCAATATTTTACCTACAGAACCGTGATAATTTTCTGACGGAACAGCAGTACTTCTGCTACAGTCATGATATATTTTGTAATCTTTAGCCATGATTGAATTTGTCGGTTGAATGGCTCCAAAGGTCTTCTATATATCCATAAGATTCACGGCGAGCGCCCGTCTAAACTTTTGTAGGAAGACTGATCTGGAAACAGGCGGTCTATTCCTTTTGCACCATCTTCCATCTTATGATGTCAACTGTTAGATATAAAACTCCAAACAGCTAGAAGAATTCTTCATGATTGCTCAGAGACCTCTGAATGTCACGAAAGTTTCAAGTTTTGAGAAGGCTTCATGCGCTGTATATCACCCAAGGAGCAAATTTTTCCGCAGGATGGGCCGAAGTCATTAGAAGCTACCTCTCCCATGGCTTTCCTATGGAAGCACTTATTGTTTACACCCAAAATCTAACATTTAGAACTCAACAGCCCTTTCTTCCTCTCATTCTGAAAATATGTGGCTCCCAGTCTCTCCTTCTTCTTGGTGAATCTCTGCATTCAGAGTCCATCAAAGCTGGAACTGTTCATGAACTTCTCACGGGTACTACATTTGTTTCGATGTACAGTAAATGCAAGAAGACTGCTCTTGCTCGCAAGTTCTTTGATGAAATGCCTGTGAAAAATGTGGTCACATATAATTCCATGATTGGGGGTTACTCCATGAATGGTGATATGGTATCTGCTTCTGCACTTTTCCATCTGACTCCTGGAAGGACACCAGTGACATGGGCTGTGATGATTGAAGGCTATGCAGGCATTGAAAATCTTGCTGCTGCTAGAGAGATTTTTAATTCAACCCCACCATGGATGAAGACTGTAGTTACATGGACAGTGATGATCCACGGATATGCCTCCAATGGTGAAATGGATGCTGCGAGGGTGCTGTTTGAGGAAATGCCGGTGAAGAATGCCTATGTGTGGTCATCCATGATCACTGGATACTTCAAAAAGGGCAATGCTTGTGAGGCAATGGCTCTGTTTGATCAAATTCAAACCCCTAATTTGATTAATTGGAATGCATTGATTGCGGGATATGCAAAGATTGGATTTTGTGAGGAGGCTTTGGGAGCTTTTAGACAAATGCAGGAGTCTGGAATTGAACCAGATGAATTCACAGTTTCCTGTATTTTGTCAGCTTGTGCCCAGTTGGGTTCCTTAGATTCTGCCATGGAAGTACATGAGTTTATCTGGAGGAGGAAGATAAAGATGAACTGGTTTGTCCTGAATGGTCTGGTTGATATGTATGCAAAGTGTGGGGATCTTGACAAAGCTCGAAGCATCTTCAATACAATGATTATAAGAAATGATTCATGCTGGAATTCAATGATATCTGGCCTTGCTTCCCACGGACGGAGTGAGGAAGCTCTGGAGCTCTTTTCTCTGATGGAAGCATCTGAAGTGAAGCCTAATTCAATCACATTCCTTGCGGTTCTTTCTGCTTGCACCCATGGAGGATTTGTGGAGCAAGGTCTGCAGATTTTTAGGAGTATGCACAAGTATGGGTTGAAGGCAGGAGTGGAGCATTATGGCTGCTTGGTTGATCTGTTTAGTAGAGCAGGCAGGCTAGCTGAAGCTTATAATGTAATCAAAATAATGCCAATGAAGCCTAATGAGGTGGTGTGGGGTACTTTGCTTGGTGCCTGTAGAGTTTACTCAGATATGGAAATGGCAGATCAGGTGGTACTGGAAGCAAATAACACAAATATCAGTATTTCTTCAGTTAATGATGCAGATTATGTCTTGCTGTCAAATATTTTTGCGGCAGCGGAAAACTGGGAGAAAGCTGAGAAGATGAGGAGGATGATGGTGGAAAATAAACTAACAAAGACGCCAGGTTGTAGTTCAATTGGATTAGGGGAGACTAAACAACATTGTGATATTTATTGGAATGGACAAATGGTTACTAAACCTCTTCTCAGCTATTAAATTATACGGTATTTTTTATTATTCTATTACAATCACCATTCCTAAAGCCCCCAATCTAGTTTTGATTCATGCCATTTTCCTAGCCAAGCTGATAATGACAAGGGCTTCGAAGAACTTCGAAACTGTCATTGAAATGCAACCTGCGCTTCCTTGAAAATGAACTAGCTAACCTATCCTCATATTTTGCTTAATTTTTCAAGTTCAACTTGGGCATCGATGGATTGCAGGGGTGGAACCAAGTTATGTTCACCCTATAATTTGTAGTATTTTCTATATAAAAAATAAAATTTAATATTTTTTCTCTTGTGTAGTTTAGGCAATTTTGTAATTTGCTCCTGTATATATACTTCAAAAAAATTATACATTTGGTGATTTTGCCCACCCTCAAAATTAATGATGATTAGACACTTAAAAAATGTGGTAGTCTTTCTACTTATGTGTATACTAACTTTAAATAATAAATTAACAATGAATCATTTACAAATGTGACTACAATGAAGACTCAAAACCGCATGTCTCTTGATCCTAGGAGGATTTTTGATGCAATTCAGCCCTGGAAAAATTGCGACTTATTATTCAGTGTCCATTTAAGCAATATATCTCTCTGGATTTTGATCAATAAAATCATTAGGAAAGATTTACTTACATGCCACTCAATTTCTATGTTTTTAACTATCTCCATCTACACTTCAATTTTTACATACATACCAACTTATGCATCACATTGTAGAAGTTATAATGCTGGTATTTTTTATGTGATATGAAAGATTTAGGTGTTATAAATATGTTAGGTATGACTCATATACTAAATAAGGGACAGATGCTGGAGCGGAATGAAGTGAGCCAGCGTAGTGGAGCAAAAGCAGCTATCTAATTGGGAGAATTTTGTTAAGTGGGTTGGGGATGTGGGGGAAACGCCCTCATGATACGGTACAAAGGTAATTTTATAATTACATATTGTACACTAGGTTTATATATACATATTGTATTTGTAACCCTATGTTGATGTACTATTTTCCAAGAAATCAAAAAGACGCTGCAGCTCATTGCTCCCGATGACGTTGACATATTGTTGAACCTTGTTAAAACCTTGTGTTCTTTCTTGATTGTTCGGTTGATTCTTGCATTTTTCTTTACCCTAATTTCTCAACAATATATATGGATAAAATAAAGTTTAGGTGTTAGATATGTAAATACATTGGAATTGGGTTTCATGTATGTAAATGCCCCAATCAATAATGTACTTGGCTTCCATTACTTTCCTCATATGAACCAAATTTTCTTTCCAGCTCTTTGGCTTTAGACTTGTGTTAGGAATGGTTCATATACCAGAAATTTGGAGTCTCTTGGAATAAAGAAGTGTGTCTCCAAGAATGAATAGAAGTGTCTCTTGAAATTTAATGGGTTGGGGGGAGCGAGGGCGTTTTTGTAATTTATCTGTGGGTTTTATTTATAAATAGATGTGTAATTCTATGTGTATGAAACTGAAGTTGTAACTCATTTGAGAAAGTGAAATTCGCCGCTCTGCTCCCGAGGACGTAGGCTTCTTTGTCGAACCTCGTTAAATCTCTGTATGTTCTTCTGGATTTGCGTTTTGTTCGCCCTAATTGCACAACAATTGGTATCAGAGCGAGGTTCTAAAGAGGAGGAGATCGGCACAGAAAGATTGAAGAAGATTTAGCTTGTAAGGGTTCGGAGTTCGAAGAACTGCGGTGTTCGTCGGTTGAGAGCAAGTTCGGCGAATTCAAGGAAAGGGATTCGTGAAAGGGATTTCTGTTTCGCGAAAGGCTTCGATTTCACAACGTTCGTGAACAGTTCAGCGGTTTGCGACAGCCCCGGGCTTGACGGAACAGTCGTAGTTTGGTTTCGGCGGGCTGTCAGCAAGGCCTGCGCGAAGCAGTTCTGCTAGCGGATTAGGTTCTTCGGCGATGTAGTTCGGCGGCGCAGGAACAGTTGCGCGAACAGGAGGCCCAGTTCGGCGAGTGCGCAAAGCTGTTCACACAGCAGGTTGCAGATCAGGCTCCTGCGTGACAGGCAAGCAGACCCGCTTCGGGTTGTCGGCAGTTCGGGGAAGGGGTTCTCGCGAAGCAGCGGAGTTCAGTTTGCGGTGAAGAACGGGTACAGTGCGCAAGCAGTGAGAAGTTTGGTTCCGGCAATCAGTTCATCCCGGACATGGCAAATCGCGATAGTGTGGTAGGGCGACAGTTCGGCGCAGGAGGAGTTACGCGAAGGTTTCCTTCTGCGGAGGAGGTGCTGCGGTTCGGCTGAAGAGGTTCGCATGCAGTTGTTCGCCAATAGAAGTATCGGTTTGAGCAAAAAGGTGGTTTGCCTGTAGTCATTCACGAACATGTCTCAGACAGAGGAATAATGAATATCCCTCTCACGGATATTCTTCATCCCTGTTGGAGGACAGAATTCCAAGCGGAGGAAAGCTTGGCTCACTAGTTTCACAGTGCAGTTCGGTGAGGTGGAGCTCGCATGCAGTTACTGTGAACAACAACACCATTTTGCAAACAGAGGAGTTCTGATAACAGAGTTCTTAGGTTTGTCACAGGAGGAGTTGTGACAGGTGGAGTTCGGCTAAGGTGTTCTCTCGAAAAAGAAAGGGCTTCAAGCAAGGTGTTTGCAGTAGTTGGCCGAATTTTTGTGCGAACAGGAAAGGTTTCGTGTGAAAAATTTGAATCACGAATCACAAGAGAATTTGAGAGAAAAACTTTCAGGATTAAATGACAATGTCTGGAGAAAAATTCGAGATAGTGAAGTTCGATGAAACTGAGAAGTTAGGATTGTGGTAAACAAGGGTGAAAGATTTGTTGGCACAACAGGGAATTTTGAAGGCTTTGCGAGATACAAAAACTGATAATATGGAAGATGAAGATTAGGAAGAGTTGCAACTTCGGGCGGCAGGTACCATACGTTTATGTTTGACAAATGAAATTATGTATCATGTTATGAATCTGAAATTCTAGGAGAAGTATGAAAGAAAATGGAATCTCAGTTTATGTCCAAATCTTTAACAAACAAACTGTATTTGAAGCAAAGACTGTATGGGCTGAAAATGCAGACAGACAATGATCCGGCGCAACACTTAAATGTCTTCAATCAAATAATTACAGATCTGGTACGGGTTGATGTCAGTATTGAGGATGAAGATCTAGCAATGATTCTGTTATGTTCATTGCCTTCCTCCTATGAATATCTGGTGACTACTCTTACATATGGAAAGAAACAATTAAAGTTGATGAGATTACTGCAGCATTATTGGCTCACCACCAGCAGAAGTAGAATGCAGGGGAAAACTCTCATGGTAATTGTTTATATGCAAAGGGTAATCAGGATCGTGGAAGGAAGGAGGAGAAGGAGGGTTCGGAAAGGCAAAATTTCAGGACAAAGCCTAAAGACAGCTGGACATATGATGAGAGATTGTCCAAAGTTCAAGAAGCAGACTGTGAATATGATGCAGAGTGACATTACAGATTACGTGATGGTGATGTACTTTCAGTTACAACAACTTAGTTGAAGGATGCATAGATTCTTGATTCATGATGCTCTTATCACATAACACCTAACATGGAGTAGTATACTTCATATAAGTTATCTTATTCTGGTTCAGTCTATCTGGGTGATGATAGATGTTACAATATTGTAGGTATTGGTAAAGTCAAAATTAAGATGTATGATGACACTATTAAAACATTATGTAATGTCAGACATATTCCAGATTTGAAGAAGAATTTGATTTCTTTGGCACTCTACATAGGAATGGTTTTATTCCTAAAGCAGATGGAGATAGAGAAACCATCAGAATTGTTAAAGGTGCATCAACTGTGATGAAAGAAAATATCACTGCATGTATATTTATAAACTGTTGGGGAGTAAAGTTGTAGGTGGAGTTCACACTGTTTGATCATATGATGGAAATGCAGCAGGTACGATGACCAAGCCAGGTATTATCAACAAATTCTTCCATTGCTTGAACTTGTTGAATGTTTGCAATTGTTAGATGACATTGTTGTCTAACCCACTTTGGTGTAAGAAACTCCATGACGTATTTCTCCTAAGGGACTAGATATTCTCCAATGTGAAGATTTGTTAGGTATGACTCATATACCAGAAATTTGGAGTCTGTTGGAGTGAAGAGGTGCGTCTCCTGGAATGAGGAGTGTCTCTTGGAATTTAGTGGGTTGGGGGGAGCGAGGGCATTTTTGTAATTTATATGTGGGTTTTATCTATAAATAGATGTGTAATCTTATGGGTATGAAACTAAATTTGTAACACCTCTGAAATAGTGAAATTCATCGCTCTACTCCCGAGGACATAGGCATCTTTACTGAACCTCGTTAAATCTCTATGCGTTCTTCTGAATTTGAGTTTTGTTCGCCCTAATTGCACAACAACTTGAAATTATTTTTCCATGATTGAGTGATTTCAATCTTTATGCCATTGACATCTTTTGTCCCATCTTCTTTCTCTGATTGTATGATTGGAATTGCACTTCCTTGGATTGCTTAATGTTTCGTAAGATTTTATCTCAAAAGGCTACCATCCTCCAGGAATACAAAACATTATTAATATTTGATGCTCTCGTTTAGACAAGAAGAGGAGAATGAGAATTCGGGATAATAACAACATTCATTTTGTTGAAGATCCACAATAGGTGGATGGAGCAACAATTTCTGATTTGGAGGAAGTGACTAGTTGTTGTTAAGCAACTGTTTTGCTGCCACGTACGATAAATCATAGCCATGAATATTTTGTTCTTTAGCTAGTAGAGGGCAGGTGATCTACCTAAAAATACCCATTTTTATGCCTTATTTATGATTCAATTCTTAAGGATATTATGCTTTAATGAAAGGTATTTTCATGTTTTTGGATGTAGATAATTAAAAAGAGTCCAAGAAGGAAAAAAGGAGCAAAAATGAGCAAAAATGGAGCTTATGGAACAATTTTTCGAATTATTGGCCTGGCGCCTAAGCGCCGGTTCGATACAAACGCTGTTAAGTTTTTTTTAATGACTTTGGGCAGTTATTTTGACGGTGTTAAGAGGTTATTGGAGCTTACAGAAGACTAGAAGTTACTCATAATATATAAGACATGTGATACAATGTATTTGGACACAAGAAAACGGTCTGGATCGCGAAGAGGTGCGACCCAAAGTGAAGAGGTGCGAACGACCTGGTCATGAAGTCCAGCGCCTAGGCGCGACAGTTACCTTCTAGAAGATCATTGAATTTGGAAGAATTTTGAAGAGGTGCCTTAAGCAACCCACGAGTCGAATTCAGAGCTCTATAAATAGGAGCCCATTCTACAGAGAAAATCGCACCAAAACCCCCCCTCTTAGTACACATACCCATTTTAGCCTATTTTAGTCTCTTCCATACTTAGGGAGCCACTTTATTTTGTATCTAGTGAGTTTATTTGGAGTGTTTATTGTGTTTAATTGTTGTTGGAGTATTTCATCATTGTGTTGGAGTCAGTAGAAGTTAGCGGAGCTCTTGAAGGAACACTTCAGATAAGTATGTGTACTTTGGTTCAAAGTTTTATAATTATGTTTTGTTGTGTTATTTTAATGAGTTCTGAGTAGTTAGTTATCTTTCTCCTTTCAACTATGAAAAGATTATAAATTAATTAAATTTTTTTGGAGAATTAAATATAAAATATTTTAAAATATTGTGATGATATTAATACACGATCTTAGTTTACTTTTTAAATTGGTAATTTAATTTGTTAAAACATGTTGAAGAATTTTGAGACCTATCCGGAGATAAATTCTTAACTAGTAGATATCACATAAATCCTTAAGTAATCGCAGGCTATACGCGGATTGTTTAAGGTGAAGTGCAAATAAATAGAAAGATATTATTTATTGGGCGTAGAATTAATTAGTTTTTAGAGTGACGACTAAATTCTAATAATTTGGTTTATAGAAAGGTAACAGGTCACTAGTAGGGCCGACCATAACCACCCTTGGACATCTAGTAGTGTGAGCCTAGATTAACCCATTCTACTAAAAACACATCCTGAGCCTAACTATAGACTACTCAATGTTCTTTGCACCTGGACCAAAGGATAAAGAATAGGAATGCTTCTATTTGGCACAATACTATAATCTTTATTCCCTACAAAAGATAATTAATCTATAATTTTTGGATTAGTTAAAAAAGGAGAAAGTCGTTTTTATAATTGCATTGAATTTTAATTACTGCTTACTTTACTTTCCTGCTTATTGCTTACTTTCTTTTAGTAAAAGTTATTAATTAATTAAATTTGAATATATATATATATATATATATATATATATATATATATATATATATATATAAATTTTGCATAAGAAGATTTTAAAATATTACTTATATATTTTTACTCTTTATTTTTATTATCCCTGTGGGATTGATAACCAGGAATCCACTAGAGCCCTGTATTACTTGAACGATACGTATACTTGCGTTTAAAATTGCAACTTTTACAATAATTAAATCTAATAAAATTATAAAAGTAAACCTCGCACATCAAGTTTTTGAAGTCATTTGCCAGGAATTAAATCTTCTAAAAAGTGGTATCAAATTCTTGTATTTTAAAGCATATTTAAAGTCGCATCGCATCAAGTTTTTGGCCGCCTTTGCTGGGGATAAGATAAATCAAAAAGTAAAAGCAAAAAAAATAAAAAAGTAAAAAGTAAAAAAACAAAACAAATATATAAAAACAAAACATAAAAATAAAAAAAATATTATCTTTAAATTTTTATGTGTAGTTATGGATCTGAAGGATTACTACCTTTTTATTCTGAATTAGAAAGAACAATTAAAAGAATTAAAAAAGGAAAATAAATTTCAAAACATAAAAAATGGCTAACTTACATAACAATAATTAAAATCCAATCGAAATTAATGAACAAAATATTTATAAACCATTAAGGGAATAAGCAAACCCTACAGCTGATGAACTTCATGTTAGTATTCAAATTCCAGCTATAGATGCTAATTCTTTTGAGCTTAAACCTTCTATTATTCAAATGGTTCAAAATAATCAATTTGGAGGAACACCTAATGAGGATCCAAATTTACTCCTTGCTATTTTTGTAGAAATTTGTGCTACCTTTAAATATAATAATGTTTCTGATGATGTATTTAGACTTAGACTCTTTCCTTTTCCTTAAGAGATAAAGCAAAAATGTGGTTTAATTCATTAGCAACTTGTTCTATTAAAACATGGGCAGATATGGCACAAAAATTCCTTGCTAAATATTTTCCTCCTTCTACAACTGCTAAATTGAGAAATGATATTACTTTATTTACGCAATTTGATGGAGAAATAATTTATGAAGCTTGGGAAAGATTTAAAGAACTATTAAGAAAATGTCCTCATCAAGATTTACCAGATTGGTTAATTATTCAAACATTTTATAATGGACTTATTGGATCACTTAGATCAATTATTGATCTTCTTGTTGGTGGTTCTTTAATGGCTAAGACATTTGAAGAAGCTCTACACCTTAATTGAAGAAATGGCTAACAACGATTTTCAATGGCCTTCGAAAGGGTTAATCCTAAAAGAATGGCCGAGTATTCATGATAATGAAGTCTTTTCATTTTAACTTCATGAAGTGGTTGTGATATCTAAGAAATTAGATAATTTTCTTATTAATATATCGCATGTGAATAATGAAAATTCTGCAAATTCTGATGATTCTCAAACAATGGAAACTTTGCAGGTTATTGCTAGTAAAACTAATAATCTTTATTCTAATTATTATAATCCTGGTTGGAAAAATCATCCTAATTTTAATTGGAGTAATGGAAATCAAACCAATCCAAATTGGAACAATTAAGAAAATTCAAACTATAGACCAACTTATTTTCCTGGTTATAACAATCAACATAAAAAGTTGTCTGTAGAAGAATTGATCTTGCAACTTAGCAATCATTTACAAAGTTAAAACACTGCTATTCGTAATATTGAGAATCAGATGGGTCAAATTGCTAATTTCATTAATTACAGACCTTAAGGAACACTGCCTAGCAATGTCGAAACTAATCCTAAAGGATCTGGAAAAGAACATGAACAAGCAAAAGCTGTACAACTTAGAAGTGGAAAGGAATTAAAAGAGAAAACACGGAATGAGTTTGAAAAAGAGAAAGAAGTTGAAGTGATTGAAAAACCTAAAGATACATTTTCTCCAAGTAAAGATCATACTGTTGTACCTATTGAAGTGGAAGTTGAAAGACCACCACCACCTTTTCCTCAAAGACTTAAAAAACAAAAGCTTGACCATCAATTTTCTATGTTCTTTAAAATTTTTAAGAAACTTACCATCAACATTCCTTTTACTGAAGCTTTGGAGCAAATGCCAAGCTATGCAAATTTTATGAAGGATATTTTAGATAAGAAGAGAAAATTTGAAGCTTATGAAATTGTTGCATTAAGTGAAGAATGTAGTGCAATAATTTAGAAGAAATTACCTCGAAAACTTAAAGATCCTGGAAGTTTCACTATACCATGTGCTATTGGAGAAAAATTCTGTGGAAAAGCCTTATGTGATTTAGGAGCTAGTATTAATCTCATGTCATTTTCAATCTTTCGAAGGTTATATTTAGGAGAGATCTCTCCTACCACTCTAACTCTTTAGTTAGCTGATCAATCACTTATCTTAAAGGAGTTATAGAGGATGTTCTTGTTAAGGTAGATAAATTTATCTTCCATGTAGATTTCATTGTTCTAGATATGGAAGAAGATAAAGAAATACCTATCATTTTAGGAAGACCTTTTCTAGCTACCGGTCGAGCTATGATTGATGTGCAAAAAGGAGAATTAACGATGAGAGTTAATGATCAAGAGATAACATTCAATGTTTCTGAAATCAATGAGGTATCCTGAAAAAAAAATGTTATCGGATGGATATTTTTGATTATATGATTGAAAAGCATTACCAAAAATGATGTAAGGTCATTTTTGATGATAAAGATAATGAATCTATGTTATATGATGAGCCATTAAATGAAGAAAATTCATTTGAAGAAGCTCATTATATTCATGAAAATTGAGAAATTTTAGACACAACTACAAATGAGATATTATTACCCTCAATTGAAAAAGCCCCTGAACTGGAATTAAAAATGTTACATGCACATTTAAAGTATGCATTTCTTAGAGATTTATTAACTTTACCTGTAATTATATCTTCAGAATTAAGCAAAGATCAAGAAGAAAAATTAATTAAAGTTCTGAAGAATTATAAGAAAGCCTTTGGTTGGACTATTGCAGATATAAAAGGAATAAGCCCTTCAATCTCTATGCATAGGATTTTAATGGAAGAAAATTTTAAACCCATTATTGAACCTTAAAGAAGATTAAATCCAATTATGAAAGAAGTTGTTAAGAAAGAGATTTTGAAATGGTTAGATGCTGGAATTATTTATCCTATTTTGGATAGCCAATGGGTAAGTCCTATTCATTGTGTTCCGAAGAAAGGAGGAGTAACTCTCATTGTTAATGAAAAAAATGAATTAATCCCAACAAGACAAGTTATTGGATGACAAATTTGCATTGATTATCGAAAATTAAACAACGCCACTAGAAAGGATCATTTTCCTTTACCTTTCTTGGATCAAATGTTGGATAAACTTGCTGGACACTCATATTTCTGTTTTCTGGATGGATATTCTGGTTATCATCAATTACCTGTTGCTCCTGAGGATCAAGAAAAGACAACAATTACCAGTCCTTATGGAACAATTACCTTTAGAAGAATGTCTTTCGGTTTATGCAATGCACCTGCAACTTTTCAAAGATGTATGATGTCAATATTTTGTGATTTGATTAATAAAGGAATTGAAGTATTCATGGATGATTTTTCAGTATTTGGAACTTCTTTTAAATCTTGCTTGGAAAATATAACGAAAATTTTGAAGAGATGTGAAGAAACAAATTTAGTTCTAAACTGGGAAAAATGTCAATTTATGGTCACAGAAGGCATTGTAGTTGGACATAAAGTTTCACAAATAGGGATGGAAGTTGATCAAGCAAAAGTGAAAATATTTGCTAAACTGCAACCACCTACTACTGTTACTGATGTAAGAAGTTTTTTGGGTCATGCTGGATTTTATAAGAGATATTTAAAGGATTTTTCTAGAATTGCTAAACCTCTTTGCCATTTATTGGAAAAATAAGCTAAATTTGAATTTAATGAAGATTGTCTGAATGCATTCAATATTCTGAAAGAAAAGTTAATCACTGAACCTGTCATTGTTGCACCTGATTGGAATAAACCTTTTGAATTAATATGTGATGCAAGTGATTATGCAATCGAGTCATGATTAGGACAAAAATATGAGAAGATTTTCAAAGTTATATACTTATGCTTAGCAAAACTCTTAATAAAACTTAAGTAAATTACACTACTACTGAAAAAGAGCTGTTAGCAATAGTATATGCCTTTGATAAATTTATACCATATCTTCTTGGAACAAAATGTATCGTATATACTGATCATTCTGCTATTAAGTATTTAATATCTAAAAAAGATGCTAAACCAAGATTGATCAGATCGGTTTTACTTTTACAAGAATTTGATTTTGAAATTGTGAACAGAAGAGGGTCTGACAACCAAATTGCTAATCATTTATCAAGAATAAAAAATAATAATGAGAAGATTTATGAAGAAAATATAAATGAGAAATTCCCGGATGAGCAATTATATGTCATTTAAGGATTACAAATGCCGTGGTTTGCAGATATAGTTAACTACTTTGTTAGCAATGTTTTATCATATGGGATGAATAGTAAATATATTAAGAAATTCAAGAATGATTGTAAATCATATATTTTGGAAGATCCTCATTTATTTAAAATAGGAAGAGATTATGTGATTCGAAGATGTGTACCTTATGAAGAAACTTTATTTATTATTCAAAAATGTCACGATTCTGAATTTGGATGACACTTTAGAGTAGATAAAACTGCATTTAAAATTTTAAATTCTGGATTTTATTGGCCTACTTTATTTAAAGATGTTGGACATTATGTGAAAACTTGTGATCGATATCAAAGAATGAGAAATATATCCATAAAAGATGAAATGTCTCTAAACTTTATACTAGAAATTGAATTTTGCGATGTATGGGGTTTAGACTTTATGGGACCTTTCGTACCATCATCTGGAAATATTTATATTTTATTAGCAGTTGATTATGTTTCAAAGTGGATCGAAGTCGTAGCTTTACCGAGCTGTGATTCCAAAAGTGTTACGAAATTTTTAAAGAAAATGATTTTTACAAGATTTGGAATACCAGGATAATTATCGCGATGGGGAAAGTCATTTCGAAATATAAGAATTCATTCATTCTTTGGAAAAATTCGGAATTAAGCATAGAATTGCAACTGCTTATCATCCTCAAACAAGTGGAATGAGTGAAGTATCGAACGGAGAAATTAAAAGAATATTGGAAAAGATCTGTTAATCCTAAAAAGAACGATCAGGTTGATAGACTTTATTCTGCATTATGGGCTTATAGAACAGCTTATAAGACACCCAACATAATGTCACCTTATCGATTAATTTATGGTAAACATTGTCACTTACCTGTTGAACTAGAGCACAAAGCTTATTGGGCGATAAATGAGTTAAATTATAATTTGAATACTGCAGGAGAAAAATGATTATTACAACCGAATGAAATGGAAGAGATAAGAAATGAGTCTTATGAAAATGCAAGAATTTATAAGGAAAGAAAGAAGAAATTACATGAAAAAATGATTTCAAGGAAAATATTCGAGCCTGGACAAGAATTATTATTATTTAATGCTCGTTTAAAACTTTTCCCTGGAAAATTAAAATCTAAATGGATGGGACCGTTTATAATTGAGAAAGTATACCCTTATGGAGCTGTGGATATTAAAGATCCCAAAATTGGAAAAGTATTTAAAGTTAACGGATTAAGACTGAAGCCTTATGTGGGAAAAATGAAATTAAATTACAAAGAGGCTTATGAGCTGAGTCTACCCGATTAATTTAATTAATTAGGTCGGGCTGACGACGTTAAACCAAGCGCTTTGTGGGAGGCAACCCATATTTATTAGTTTGAGTTTAATTATCGTTGTAAGGTTATGCCTTGGTCTTGACTAAATTTGTATATATCTTCTAGGAATAGAAGGCTAACAAGTCTGTATTGTCTTAAGCTAAATATTTTCTTGAAGTATATAGAAGTTGGACTTGGACCACTCCATGTCAAATGTGAGTAAAAAGGAGATCAAGTCAACCTTCATTTGAGATTGTTTGTGATTTGAATTTTTCGTAATTGTGTTTGTGTGTTGATCATATTCGTTTATTAGACCTATTTTTACGACCAAAACTTTGCAAAATTTGACGATAAGCGAATTGGAGTCGATCGAGGTTGAGGCACCTAGGCGCCAAAATTTGGCACCTAAGCGCCAGAATAACTGGTATATCGATGTTCCGGCGCCTAGGCGCCAAATTCCGGCGCCTAAGCGCAGAGGTTACAGATCGTGGAAAAACCGAATTTCTTCAGTTTTTCACACGAAATCTCTTTAATTCCGATGCCTAAGCGCGGCGGTTACAGATCGTGGAAAAATCGAATTTCTTCAGTTTTTCACACGAAATCTCTTAATTTATAGCCTATTTTCGTCCCCAATCCCATAGACACACTAATTTCGACCAGAGAAATTCATTTTGGAGGAGTTAGGAAGGATTTGGAGGCCATGGATAGAGGAATCATGGAAATGGGGTAAGCGACAAATCTCCTAAAGATCCTCAGCCTTATTTTAATGATTTTATTGTTGTTAGTTTGGAGAAGATGTTTAGTCGAATGGATAAGATTGAAGCGGAAGTTCAAGGTATTGGTAATCGTCTCCATGAGATGTATCACCAATACGAACACTTGGAATGACAAACCAAACTTCAATCTGATCACATGGCTGCCTATCAAGACGATCAAGTAGAAATGTACGCGAAGAACAAGCGGATTGATGAAAAGACGGATTTGGAATTTCCAAGGGCGTTGGTGTTCTGTCCCTTTGGTCCTAGCGAACTTCATTGCGAAAGAGATGAAAATTGAAGATCGGTATTAAATAGATTTTATATGTGTTTTAGGTGTGATTGAGTCTTATTTTAGTATTTTGAATATCTAATGTGTGTATTTGCTTAATTTGTTCAATGTGTGTTGTTGGATTTGAATGTTTTTTTTGTTGATTGTTCGTGTTATTTATAAAACAATGAACCTTGATACAATTCTTGTACTGAAGATTGTTAATTTTGGAATGGATATTAGGATTTTGAATTGAAGAATTTGGATACATTTATGTGGATCTATGCTATCATTTTAAATTGATTGTGAAAATATTTGGAGCATATAAAATAAATAAATATTCTAATAAGAGTAATTAGGAGTCAAATTTGATAAGATTTGGTGGTAAATCGAATTTTTGAAAAGGCGAGTCTGGCGCCTAGGGGCCAGAATTCAGCGCCTAGGCGCCGGTTCGGCCTGAACCCGAAAACGCATCTTCTTAAACCCCACCCCTACGCCATTTTTGACGCCTAAGCTTCCTTCTCCACAGTATTTTCTTGAAAATACCACCTAGAGATCCCATTTAGAGTCGGATTTTCAAGTTTTTGGGCTTGAAATCACCCGATTTCTTCATCTCGAGGTCAGATCTACATTCTAAACTCATTATTTTTTATTTTTACCATGGATTTTGCTCTCATCTATAAATCCAAAATTATGAGGAAATTTTTGTTTTTTTTATGATCAAATCCATGGGTGTTTAAACTATTTCAAGATTGAAAAGCTTAAATTAGTTTATTTTCCTAGATCCGTTGAATTTATTTCACATTTTTCTTTCACGTTTAGATGACACCCAAATCTAAGCGAGAAAAGGAACGAGAAAAATTTGATCGTAGCAAGTTCGTCACTGCTGCTGCACACTTCCAATATAATGATTTTTCTATGACTCGGAAGTTTATCTCGGAGCAAAGTTTCTATAATCCTGGAGAAAGAATTGAGAAGACAATCGTTGCACTTAACTGACAACGATTTTGTTATTTCACTGCTGTTGTCGTTATCCCGGTGGTTAGAGAATTTTATGCTAATTTCGTGGATGCGAAGGAATACGAGATTTCCGTTCAAGGAGTTGGGGTAGGATTCACTTCTGAAAGCATCAACATTTTCTATAGCCTGCCGCCAAACATTGAGTGTTATTACTCAGGTTTATCTCCATCTGAGGAAGATTTGGATATGATCATTTCCTACCTGACTGATAGTACTTGAGCCTGGAAGACTCAGAATGGAAAAAGGGTACATTTTTCATCTTCTAAGCTTAATGGTGTTTCCAATGCATGGCTTTACTTTATTTCTGCTCGTCTCCTTCCATCCAATTATCTGAGTGAAGTTACCAGAGATAGAGCTATTCTAAACTACTGCATTCAAGAGAGGAAGTTTATTGATGTAGGGAGCATTATTTATGATTCTGTGGAGGCTACTACTCGTTCTAGCACATCTATTTGACTTAGTTTTCCATCTCTGATTTATTCTCTATGTCAAAGTGCTGGAGTAGTTGCTGAGCATTCTGCGGAAAAGCTCAAGTCGATGAAGCCTATAGGAAGAGAGAGCGTTGGTATTTATGATCGACTGCGAGGTAAGAGTTCTACTGCACCTGCTGGTTCATTACCTACTTCAGGTAGAGCTTCTACTTCTAGACCATCTACTTCTGCTGAGCCAACATCTACATTTTGGAAAACCATGCATGATTAGTTCATAAAGCAGCAGCATGAGTTATTCTTAACTCACTGTAGAGTAGATACCATAGACAAGAAGATTAATCACCTTTCTGAGTATACACAAAGAAAGAGTGATTATGATGCTGAGTATTCAGAGTCTTTAGTGAGATTTTTGAAGGGAGAGCTTGATGTTTAGTTCCTTACTTGTCCCAGATTTTCACCCTATGTTGATCCTAAGGATATGGAGTTCTCTTTTGGTGATGATGATGATAAAGCTACAGACAGTGATTAGTAGCTTGATTTTTCTCCAGAGTTTTTTTTATTCTGTTTTTAGAGTGTTTTCTTATTTCTTGTATTGTTTATTGTGATGTTATTTGTTAGTGTTGTTGTGAAATTTTTATGTTAAAACTGTTTTTTAGCTTATCTGATGTGTGTTTAAGATTGAGATGTGAATGAATTTCTATAAGAGTTTATTTCTATTTCAGCCTACTGTTTAGTGTTCATGAATAGTTAGTAATTTGCATGATCTAAAAAAAAAAGAAGAAAGAAAAATTTTTAATCATTTCTGTTATATTCATATTGAAGCATGTGAAGAAGTAGAGGTTAGTTTTTCCTTACTACATAATTGTTATAATTAGATTAATTCCTGTTTATTTCTTTCTCTCATGCTTTAGAAAATTTCATAATTCATATTTATACTAAAGCTGATGTTTGAGGGAGGGAAAATATTTATCAAATTTAAATATTATTTATCCTTAAAAGAACTAATATTTTCTTTAAAAATATATTAACATAACATAAGGAATGAAAAATCTATTTAAGATTACCTAAATTTTTGAATTTATAAATAATTTAGTAAACTTAACTAAAATTTCAAAAATTTTGGTTGATTTTAAGAATAGAATGATTTAGCTTAAAGAATAAAAAGATGAAAATTTTTCTATTTATAGTAAAGAAAATTGTAATTTTGAAATACTAAGGAATCAAAATTATTGCTTGAAAAAAAAAGATTGAAATAAGTTTTGAAAAATAAAAAATTATTAATCTCATATTCATTAAGTAAAAATGTATAAGTTTTTGAAAATAAGTTAAGGATAGTGAAGTTCAAAATCATTAACAGGCTATCCAAAAATAGTAATCCTCACTTAAAAACAATTGGGGGGGGATTGAAAAACAATCCAAAAAAAAAAAAAAGTGAGGAGAAACTTAAGGAAATACCTAATCAAAAATTAGCTTCACTTGAATTATCTTATAGTAAGAAAACTGATTACATTTTTAACTTAATTTCTATGTACATATATTTTTACTAGAAAAATGTTTCATGAAAATCTTTTTCTTGTAAATATTCTATGTGACCTTGATATGATAAACTACAATTATTCTTGAAATAAATGAAAAATTAGAAGTCTTATGATTTGGTAGTTAAATGTTCTTTAATTCATAAAATTAAACTTAATTAGTGAAATTTGGTTAATGATTTGCTAAAGTATTTATAAAACCAAAAATTATAAGGAATCTCCAAATGTTATTTATTTTATGTAATTAAAAGGGTTACTTGAGGACAAGTAACGTTTAAGTTTGGGGGAATTTGATCTACCTAAAAAATACCCATTTGTATGTCTTATTTATGATTCAATATATTGTGCTTTAATGAAAGTTATTTTCATGTTTTTGAATGTAGGTGATTAAAAAGAGTCCAAGAAGGACAAAAGGAGCAAAAAGGAGCAAAATTGGAGCTTATGGAGCAATTTTTGGAATTATTGGCCTGGCGCCTAAGCGCCGGTTCGATACAGACGCTGTTAAATTTTTTTGATGACTTTAGGCAGTTATTTTGATGGTGTTAAGCGGTTATTGGAGCTTCTAGAAGACTGGAAGTTACTCCTAATATATAGGACATGTGATACAATGTATTTGGACACAAGGAAACGGTCTGGATTGCGAAGAGGTGCGAACGACCTAGTCACGGAGTCCGGCGCCTTGGCGCGACGATTACCTTCTAGAAGATACATTGAATTTGGACGAATTTTAAAGAGGTGCCTTAAGCAACCCCTGGTCAAATTCAGAGCTCTATAAATAGGAGCCCATTCTATAGAGAAAATCGCACCAAAACCCCCCTCTTAGAACACATACCCATTTTAGCCTATTTTAGTCTCTTCCATACTTAGGGTGTCACTTTATTTTGTATCTAGTGAGTTTATTTTGAGTGCTTATTGTGTGTAATTGTTGTTGGAGTCTTTCTTCATTGTGTTGGAGTCAGTAGAAGTCAGCGGAGCTCTTGAAGGAACACTTCAGATAAGTATTTGTACTTTGGTTCAAAGTTTTATAAATATGTTTTGTTGTGTTATTTTAATGAGTTCTGAGTAGTTAGTTATTTTTCTCCTTTCAACTATGAAATGATTATAAATTAATTAAATTTCGTAGGAGAATTAAATATAAAATATTTTAAAATATTGTGATGATATTAATACCTGATCTTAGTTTACTTTTTAAATTGGCCATTTAATTTGTTAAAACCTGTTGAAGAATTTTGAGACCTATTCGGAGATAAATTCTTAACTAATAGATATCACATGAATCCTTAGGTAATCGCAGGATATACGCGGATTGTTTAAGGTGAAGTGCTTATAAATAGGAATATATTATTTATTGGGCGTAGAATTAATTAATTTTTAGAGTGACAGACTAAATTCTAATAATTTGGTTTATAGAAAGGTAATGGGTCACTAGTAGGGTCGACCATAGCCACCCTTGGACATCTAGTAGTGTGAGCCTAGATTAACCCATTCTACTAATAACACATCCTGAGCCTAACTATAGACTACTCAATGTTCTTTGCACCTGGACCAAAGGGTAAAGAATAGGAATGCTTCTATTTGACACAATACTATAATCTTAATTCCCTACAAAAGATAATTAATCCATAATTTTTGGATTAGTTAAAAAAGGAGAAAGTCATTTTTATAATTGCATTGAATTTTAATTACTGCTTACTTTACTTTCCTGCTTATTGCTTACTTTCTTTTAGTAAAAGTTATTAATTAATTAGATTTGAAAATATATATATATATATATATATATATTGCATAAGAAAATTTCAAAATATTACTTATATATTTTTACTCTTTATTTTTATTATCATCGTGGGATCGATAACCGGGACTCCACTAGAGCCCCGTATTACTTGAATAATACCTATACTTGCGTTTAAAATAATAACTTTTACAATAATTAAATCTAATAAAATTATAAAAGTAAACCTCGCAAATCAAGTTTTTGAAGCCATTTGCCAGGAATTAAATCTTCTAAAAAGTAGTATCAAATTCTTGTATTTTAAAGCATATTTAAAGTCGCATCGCATCAGCAGGGTTCAAATGATCTTAGTGTTTTACAAATTAATCTTTGCTCAGTTTCTTTAGCTAGGTCATGATCGTTTGATTAACTAATTCAATATGTTTGAACCTTTTTATAAAAACTCAGTTGTTAAATCAACATGCTTCAATAATTTATTCCTCATTTTTTTATAATCATAACAAATTTTATTTAAAGTTTATGAACAAACACTTTAAGATGCCAGATTTGAGGTCAATCGTGAAATATATTTGAATGAGGTCAATCGTAAAAGCCATATTTATTTTGCTAAATAATCTCCTCATTAATTACCCAATAATCTTAATATTAATAAAACTAGAGAAGAGATCAAACAATCATGATCTTAAATAAGCTGAGCTTAAATATAATCATGAAACATCAAATTGAAGGGATGCTCCTATGAAATTTTCAGAGATAGAATGTGCATGATGCTAGGTGATCACAGAAAAATACATTAAAAAATTCATATCTATTTTTGATGAAATTGCACTTTAAAGAAAGGTATTTTCTTTATTTTATTGCAGGAATGAAGATTTATAAGTGATGGAAGCAAAAAGCATGAAATGAAGCTAATTTGGATCAAAAAGGAGGAAATTCATGCAAATTGAACTAAGTCACCGACGGCGAGATCGAGGCCGCAGACGGCGAGATCGAGGCCGCCGACGGCGAGATCGTGAGGAGAATTTCTGAAGGAATTATAACTACCTCGCCGACAGCGAGTCCGAGCCCGCCGACAGCGAGTCCGAGCCCGCCGACAACGAGATCGCGCGGTTTGAAGACCTTCTAGAAGCCCCGCTGACGGCGAGGTTGTTTCCCGCCGACGGCGAGACAGTTCAAAATATAAATACTTTGAACCTGGACACTTTTTGAAGAGATGTTTAAGCACCCCTTTGACCTTTGCTTACATCTATAAATAGAGCTCGAATTCTAGTGCCTAGGTGTGTCTATTTTAGAGAGTCTGAGTCTAATTTGAGTCTGTTGTTAGACATTAGTGAGTTTCTTTAGTTTATTTGAGTTATATTTAAAAGTTTGCTGTACTAGAAGGAAAAGTCAAAGGAACTTCAAGGAGTCTGCTTGGGGAGGAAATTAAGATAAGTATCTTTGTCTATTGTTGTTAACTTTAAATGAAATCCATGCTTTGTTTTATTCCCATGCATTCTGAGTAGTTTTTTAGTCTTTCTCCTTGTTTATGAAAATTATGCGGATTGATGAAATTAAATAGAAGTACCTAATATATTAAAATAAATTGTGATAATTTTTACTTAAAACTTAATTTACTTTCAATCTGGCCAATTGAGTTGTTAAAATATGTTGAATTATCAACTATAGTAAAAATTACATTCAATATTTAGGGAAGTCAAAAGCCTTGGAAGGCGGGTGCAAATAAATAGGAAATATTAATTATCGGACGTAGAATCGGACATTTTAGTGTGACGAGACTAAAATATTCAATTCGCTCCTATTGTTCGAGAGCCGAAGTGTAGATGTTAGCCCTCGAGTGAGGGGAACGTGGAGCTCCGAAGTGGCGACCAGTATCCTCCCAGCTCAGCCGCAGATTCGGTAATCAAACATAGGATTAGTCAATGTTCTTTGCACTCGGACCAAAGGGTAAAGAATAGGAATGCTCCTATTTGTCACAATACAATTTAAGAATTCTATTTAAATTCATCATTCACTTAATTTTCTAAAAAACAAGGAGAATGATACTTTTTCTGAATTATTTAAATCAACTTATTTCAAGCATTAGTTTACTTTAGTTTGCTATAGTTACTTTTAAAATCCGTTTACTATATTAGTAAGTAATTCCTTTAAATTTAGCTGATAACAAATCTGTTAAAAACTTCCCTGTGGGATCGATAACCAGGACTCCACTAGAGCCCTGTATTACTTGATACGATACGTATACTTGCGTAGAATCAACATTATACATTAAATCATATATCTAAATTGAAAGAGGGATCAAGTTTTTGGTGTCGTTGCTATAAACATAAATTGCAAACATATTAAAAGTGGGTCAGGTTTTTGGCGCCATTGCCGGGGAAGTAAAGAAATTATTTACTAGAGTAACGGACTATTTTATTTTATAAAATTGTATGCAAAAATTTGGAAACGAAAATTTAATACCTTACGATTCAAAATTAGAGCGTACAATTAAAAGAATTAGAAAACAAAAAAGAGAAATTATAAATTTAACACAAATGACAAATATTCCTGAAAATGAAAATATCAATCAACCAAGACCATTACGAGATTATGCCAACCCAACATTAGATGAAATTCATTTAACTATTCAAAACCCTGATGTAGTCGCTAATTCATTCGAACTTAAACCCGCAATTATCCAAATGGTACAAAATAATCAATTTAGTAGTTCACTCATCGAAGATCCTAATTTACATCTTGCTAGTTTTTTAGAACTATGTGCTACTTTCAAATATGAAGGAGTATCTAACGATGCTTATTAGACTTATACTTTTTCCTTTTTCTTTAAGGGATAAGGTCTGAAATGTGGTTAAATTCGTTAAGACTCTGGATCTATTAAAACTTGGGGAGAATTATCACAAAAATTTCTATCCAAATATTTTCCACCATCTAAAACTGCTAAGCTTAGAAATGATATAACTTCTTTTAGTCAGCTTGATGGAGAATCAATATATGAATCTTGGGAGAGATTTAAAGAACTTCTTAGGAAATGCACACATCATGCGTTACCAGATCGGTTAATTATCCAAACTTTCTATAATGGATTAGTAGGATCTTTAAGATCAATCATCAATGCTGCTGCTGGAGAATCATTAATGTCAAAATCATTTGATGAAGCCTGTGCACTAATCGAAGAAATGGCAACCAATAATTTTCAATGGCCTGCTGATAGAATGAATCCAAAAAAAATAGCTAGTATTTATGAAAATGATGCAATATCTATGTTAGCTTCACAAATTCGTTGTTGTATCTAAAAAATTAGATCATTTTGGAATGAATTACTCTCTAACTATATCGAAGAAAATTCATCCGGACAACTTATAGAATCCCAATCTCAATATGAAACGATTAATGCAATTAACAACAGACCCAATAATCCTTATGCAAATTATTATAATCTTGGATGAAAAAATCATCCTAATTTTAATTGGAATAATAACACAACTAATCAACCATAGATGAATAATATGACACAGCAATTAGGAAATTCATCTAATCAAGGAAATCCTAATTATAAATCTAATTATCCACCTAGATTTAATAACCCACAATTTAAAGATAAGAAATTATCTATAGAAGAATTAATATTAAATATGGGTCAACATTTATAAAATCAAGGAAATCAATTACAAATACAAGAAAACTAATTACAAAATCAAGGAACAGCTATCAAATATATTGAAACTCAACTTGGACATATCGCTACTGCACTTAATAATAGAATACCTGGAACATTTCCTAGTAATGTGGAAATAAATCCCAAAGACAAGAGAAATGACCAAATTAAAGTGATACAATTAGGAAGTGGAAAAGAATTAGAACCTCGAATTCAAAAAGAACTTAAAAGTCAAAAAGAGGAAGTGGAAATTGAAAAGGAAAAGAATCAACAAGATCCAAATTTAGAAAATCCTTTAATACCTATGAAATTTTCTGTTGAAAAACCTCCACCACCATTTCCTCAACGACTAATTCAACATAAAAAAGACAAACAATTTGCTAAATTACTTGAAATTTTGAAGAAATTAACGATAAATATTCCTTTCGTAGAAGCTTTAGAACGGTATGCCAAACTATGTAAAATTCATGAAAGATATTCTAAATAAAAAAAGAAAATTTACCGATAATGAAATGGTCGCACTTAAGTGAAGAGTGTAGTGCTATTATTCAGAAAAAACTTCCCGAAAAATTAAAAGATCCTGGTAGTTTCACTATACCCTACGCTATTGGAGAAAAATTCTATGGAAAAGCTTTGTGTGACTTAGGAGCAAGCATCAATCTAATACCTCTATCAATTTTTAAGAGATTAGGATTAGGAGAAATTTCACCTACTTCAATAACTCTTCAGTAACTCTTCAGTTAGCTGATCGTTCTGTTACATATCCTAAGGGAGTTATTGAAGATGTATTAGTAAAAGTGGACAAATTTATCTTCCCTGTAGATTTTATTGTTCTAGATATGGAAGAAGATAAAGAAATTCCTATCATTTTACGAAGACCATTTTTAGCCACCTGGAAAAGCTTATGATTGATGTTCGTAAAGGAGAATTAACTATGAGAGTAAATGACCAAAAAGTAACTTTTAATATTGCTAAATCAATGAAATATTCTGCGTTAGAAAAAGATGATGAGTGTTTTCGAATGGAAGTACTCGATCATTTACAAAAAGAACATTTTAAAGAATGTTATGAAGAAAAATTAGAAAAAAAAATATTGAATTAATTGAAAAATCTGAGATAAATGAAGAATTAGATTATATTCAAGAGAAATTTGAATTTTTGGATAACACAGAAAATACTGAAAAAAATATAGTTCCATCAATTATTAAACCTCCTCAACTTGAGTTAAAAATATTACCTAATCATTTAAAGTATGTTTGCTTAGGTAATTCTTCAACTCTACCAGTTATTATTTCATCTGAATTAAATGAATCTCAAGAACAAAAACTTTTAGATACATTAAAAAAATATAAGAAAATTTTTGGTTGACTCTAGCAAATATTAAAGGAATTAGTCCTTCAATTTGTATGCACGGAATTATTTTAGATAATGAACATAAACCTAAAGCAGATCCATAAAGGAGATTAAATCCAATAATGAAAGAAGTAGTCAAGAAAGAAATTTTAAAATGGTTAAATAATGGTATTATATATCATATTTCGACGATGCTTGGGTAAGCCCAATTCATCGTGTACCTAAAAAAGGAGGGGTGACTCGTCAAAGCTAATGAAAATACCGATCTTATCCCTATAAGACAAGTTACCTGGATGGCGAATATGTATCGATTATAGAAAATTAAACACGACCTACCGTAAAAGATCACTTCCCTTTAGCATTTCTAGACCAGATGTTAGATTAGCCGGACATAAATATTTTTGTTTCTTAGATGGATATATCGGTTATCATCAAATACAAATTGCTCCCGAGGATCAAGATAAAACTACATTTACTAGTCCTTATGGAACTTTCGCTTTTCGAAGAATGTCTTTTGGATTATGTAATGCACCTGCAACATTCCAAAGATGTATGATGTCTATATTTAGTAAATTAATCGATAATGGAATAGAAGTATTTATGGATGATTTCTCCGTATTTGGAACAACATTTGACACATGCTTAAATCATCTTGAAAAAGTATTTGAAGTATGTGAGAAAACTAATTTAGTTCTTAATTGGGAGAAATGTCAATTTGTGGTTACGAGCGGCATTGTATTAGGGCATAAAATTTCGGAAAAAGGCATGGAAGTAGACCTCGCAAAAATTCAAGTTATAGCTAAATTACCACCTCCAACTACGGTGAAAGGGGTAAGAAGTTTTCTTGGACATGCTGGATTCTACAGACGTTATATTAAAGATTTTTTCAAAAATTACTAAACCTCTATGCCAACTTATTGAAAAGAACAAGAAATTTGAATTTACAACTGAATGCCTGAATGCTTTCGAATTATTAAAAGATAAATTAATTACAAGACTCTATAATAGTTTCACCTAATTGGGAGAAACCATTTGAGCTTATGTGTGATGCTAGTGATTATGCTATAGGAGCAGCTTCTTGGCAAAGATATGATAAGATTTTCAAAGTTATATATTATGCTAGTAAAACTCTAAATGATGCTGAAATAAATTATACAGATTATCGAAAGAGAATTATTAGCAATTGTATATGCTTTTAATAAATTTCGGCATTATCTAATAGGAACTAAATGTATTGTACATACTCGATCACTCTGCTATAAAATATTTAATGCAAAAGAAAGATTCTAAACCAAGATTAATCGGATGGATATTATTAATGCAAGAAATTGATTTTGAGATCATTAACAAAAAGGGAACCGATAATCAAATTGCGTATCATTTATCAAGATTAGAAAATCATGAATTATCCGATACCGATAATGAAATTTTAGACAGCTTTTCCCGATGAACAACTTTATAATATTAATGAGTTGAAAATACCTTGGTATGCTGAAATAGTAAATTATATTGTAAGTGACATTTTACCACCTATGTTAACTTTGCAAGAACAGAAAAAATTCATTCACGATACTAAAACATACTTTTGGGATGATCCATACTTATATAAGCAATGTAAGGATCTAATCATTAGAAGATGTGTGCCTTATGAAGAAACTGAACCAATTATTCAAAAATGACATGATTCTGATTTTGGAGGACATTTTGGGACAGATAAAACCGCATATAAAATTCTACAACTGGATTCTACCGGCCTACTCTATTTAGAGATGTATATAGATATATAAAAACCTGCGATAAATGCCAAAGAGTAGGAAACATATCAAGGAAAAATGAAATGCCTCTGAATTTTATATTAGAAGTTGAAATTTTTGATGTTTGGGGATTAGATTTTATTGGACCTTTATTCCTTCATTTGGAAACTCATATATATTAGTAGTTGTTGATAATGTTTCCAAATGGATTGAAGCACAAGCTTTACCTAGGTGTGATGCTAAAAGTGTTTCAAAATTTTTAATGAAAAATATTTTAACTAGATTTGGAATGCCGAGAGTGATTATCAATGACGGAGGAACTCATTTTAGAAACAAATATATTCACAAACTAGTAGAAAAATATAATATTATGCATAAGATATCAATCGCTTATCATCCACAAACTAGTGGATTAGTCGAAGTTTTTAATCGAGAGATTAAGCGTATATTAGAAAAATCTGTAAACCCTAATAGATTAGACTGGTCTATAAGACAAGATACTGCATTATGGGCATACAGGACTGCTTATAAAACTCCGATTGGAATGACTCCCTACAAGCTTATATATGAAAAAACTTGCCACTTACCAGTTGAATTGGAACATAAAGCATATTGGGCGATTAAAGAATTTAATTATAATATGAAAGAAGCTGGTGAAAAGAGATTGTTGCAATTAAATGAATTGGAAGAATTAAGAAATGAATCATATGATAATGATAGGATTTATAAAGAAAGGATGAAATTATGGCATGATCGGAAGATTAATCAAAGAAATTTTGAACCAGGACAAGAAGTTTTGCTTTATAATACTAGATTGAAATTATTTCTGGGAAATTGAAATCTCGATGGTTAGGACCTTTCACCATAACTCAAATATTTTCATATGGAACTATAGAAATTGAAGGTCCAAAAACAGGACATAGATTTAAAGTAAACGGACATAGATTAAAACCATATTTCGAAGATAGAAGACCAAATTTTAAAGATGTTTTAATGCTTAGTCAACCTGAACACTAACTAAATTAGGTCGGGCTCACGATGTTAAATCAAGCGCTTTATGGGAGGCAACCCATAGTAGCCTTTTATTTTAAATATCTACAAATTAGTTAGTCTATATTATTAAAACAAATATTACTACTCAAAACGTTTTATTAGAATCATCACAAAGTTGAACCTATATGATGAGATCAGAAAATATTCGGACCAGAACGAAATTGGGTGATTTTTATGAATCTCGCCGACAGCGAGCCGAGCCCGCTGACAGCGAGATTGTGCGCCATGACTTGAATCATTTTTATAACTAAGTCGCCGACGGTGAGGAACTTCCCGCCGACGGCGAGACAGTTGAAAATTTGGTTTCTTAAAGATTTTTCGTGCGATTTTGGACGGATCTAAGCCATTCCTTCTTAAGAAATTATCCCAAATCCAATTTTACACTATTTTCTTCCTTAGGAACGACTAGAGACCAATCCTTTCCATCCAAAATGGCCACCAAATTCTTAGAAACCACAAAAACTGAAGTTTTCAACCGAAGAAAATTCGTCAGTTCGGAGGCGCAGCGAATCTTCAACAAAGGCTTGATGAAGAAAAGACTTATTAAAGAAAGAGGATTTGTCAATAGAGGAGTAGAGAATTCTACTACAAAAATCGAAGAAATGATCGCACAGCGGCATTGGGAGGTATTTTGTTATACGACATCCGCTGTAGTTATACTAGTAGTTAAAGAGTTTTACTCTAATTTACATGCGATCAACAATGGAAATGTGTACGTCGTAGGAAGATGGGTAACATTTACTCCTTCAAGGGTAAATGAATTATTTTCTATAGAAAATACCTCCGTTTGTCATTATTCCAACTTTGTGCCTTCAAGATACAATATGAACGAAATCTATAGATACCCGACCGACGAACCGGATGATTGGGAGTTACGAGAAGACGGGTATGTCGGCTTTTTCGTATCACTTCTTAACCCTGTCTCGAAGCACTGGCATTTCTTTATATCATCAAAATTATTACCTATCATGAAAGTAAATAAAGTTTCAAAGGAATGCGCTATTTTAAACTACTGTATTCAAATTGGATTACCTATCGATGTTGGATCAATAATAGTAAAGTCTGCTTTGTGATTAATTATGCATGGGTCAGTGCATGGACTTGGACACCCATATACTATATTTACTTTATGCAGTCAGTATCATGTTTCTTATGAGGCTTGGGAAAAAGTACTTTTACCATGGAAACCACTGGATCCTACTGATATGTTTCCCACTTTGGATAACAATGATGAGATTACCATTATTTCTGATAGAGCATCACAGAACAATCCTTTAGCAAGGCCCTTTACCGATAAGACTAATTTCATTCCGAAGAAGATTAAAGGATTGGAGAAATAATTGCAAAATGTGATGAATTCCATTGACAATATCTCCGATATGTTTGATCATATTGATTGGAGAATGAAGGAGCACTTTGATCATACTCGGACATTCGGAGGCTAGTTTTATTCATCTACTAAGACGTAAAGAATGGATTAATGAAGAATCTATCGCAAAATTCCCTTTCGTGCCTTTCTACAATTTATTTGTGCACTGCGTCGCATCGGAAATATCGTAGAAGATGTTAGTTCGGTACATCGAAGAGTAGGAAAGATTTCTATGTTTATGTTGTATTTGTATATATATATCTGTGTTGATTTGGAGTTAGATTTTATTATGAGTCGAAATTTGATATGATCATCTCAGATTTCATGAGATTTTATGTAAATTGTTATGTCTCAGCATTTAGACTGTTGTGGTGTGGATTGCGATGCTGAGTATTATGGATTTGAACATTTAAGTTAAGTATGTGTTAAGTTGTTAGTATGAAATTTGTAAGTCTCATGGATTTCATATATAAAGTTATATTGTTTGTGTTGTGTAACTTTTTGTGAGTATAAGTATCTAATCTTCGTATTATTATTAAATTAAGTGATCGGAAGATTGATTAAGGGCAATTCGAGGTTGAAAATGATTGACGAATTTCAAAAATTTAAAATTTTTGGGATCTCGCCGACAGCGAGAAAACCCGCTGACAGTGAGACCGAGCTTGCCGATGGCGGATTTTTACCGAAACTTTTTCCTTTTGAAATTAATTAGCTCACCGACGGCGAGAAAAATCTCACTGACAGCGAGATCACGAAAAGACCTATATTTGACCGGTCAACCGACACTAGTCATCATCCCTTTCCTCAAATTTTCGAAAAAACCGACCTAGGGCTTGAGAAATCTTGGATTTGAGGCGATTTCAACACTTTTTGACACCGGATTTCTTCTTCCCTTGGTAAGAGCTTCACTCCTATGCAAAAATTTTTTATTTTCACCATGGATTTCTTCTACATTTGGAGAATTTTGAAAAATTTTGAAATGTGGAGAAAATACTTGGAAGAATTTCATAAAAATTGATTTAAATGGATTTTAGATGTTGTAGGAAGCCTTCTTAGTAATATTTTGGAGTTTAGTTAAAATTTTTGCAAATTTCACGTATCGAGAAATGGCTCCACGACAAAAGCGACGAATAGATTATGACGAAACCCGATTCATTAATGCAAGAGCACAAACTCGATAATTTCAAAACATACAAGCAAGAAAATGCATTCAAGATCGAGTTTTCAAGAATCCAGGAGGAGAAGTTGAGCGAATCATTAAGGAGCGAGGATGGGAAAATTTCTGTTTCGTGACCAACAGAGCAACTGTAGAAGTAGTAAAGGAATTTTATGCAAATTTAACACAGGCTGAAGATGCACCGGTTAAGGTTAGAGGATTTTTTTGTAGATTTCAACACTGCTAGAATAAAAGCATATTATGAAGTACGAGACACCTACACCAGCGAGTATGAAACTTTTGGAACTATGGAAGGACCACTGGAAGAGGTGATCGACTTTCTCACTGATGGGAAAGGAGTCTGAAAGATAAAGCAGCGGGAACGGGTAAACTTCCCTCTTTCTATGCTAAATGCAACATCTAAAGCCTGACATTATTTTATTTGTTCTACTTTGTTACCTACCTACCACCATAGTGAGGTAACAAGAGATAGAAAGCGCTTCCGAATTTTTGTATTCGGAACTGTAAGAGTATTAATGTGGGAAATGTTATTTATAAAAACATATTAGCCATCGCTAGAAATGAAAGTGGAGGACGACTAGGACATCCCGGTCTTATCTATGCACTTTGCCAATTATCTGGGGTAGAGGCAAGAGATGATGAGGAATGGATTGAACTTATGAAACCCCTTACTCAGGCTAATATAAAGAAATATGAATCCCATGAAGGATGGAGATCTGGGACAAGGGATTATGTACCTTTTTCAATTAGAGATATACCCTCTACTAGTTATGATCCACCCCCTCAGCACACCACTCCTACCCTTCAAGATCTGATGAATGAATTAACCCTGAGTAGAAAGAGTTTTGAGTTATTTGGAGAAAATATGGAAAGAAGATTTGAGCATATAGACCAAAGGATCGGAGGCTTGGAAAGAAGACACGATTATGATAGCGAATATCTCCAGCGACATTCAGAGTACGAAATTGCATACTATGAAGCTGAACGTCGATATAGGAGTGGTGATTTAGATGTTGTCTTTCCTGAGTGCCTCCGTTATTTACAGTACCAGCCTTCTCAGCCTGGAGATCAGGGAGATGACATAGCTTGGGATTTTGATGCAGAAGATTAGAGTCTTTTTTTAGTTTGTTTGGTTTGTTTAGATTTGTTGTTATTTTGGGAAACTTTATTATTTTGGATGTGATTATTCTGTACTTTCTAAAGACTATAGATGTTGGTATGTTTGCTTATGTTATGATGTTAGATTTTTTGTGTGTTAAATTAGTTTGCAAATTTTTATATATAGGATGTTAGTTTAAGTTTTTATAAGTTATGAATTTTAACATTATTTAGATTATTTTAATATGTTTTAAAATATATTAGTTAAATGTATGTGTAGTAATAGATTAAGTTTTCAATTATTATGTTTGATACTTATTTTAAAATTTCATCCCTGCACTTTCTTTTAAATATTATACGTGGAAGAATACTAACAGTACAGGTTCTGTAAGTAATGAAAAAGCCTGCAAAAAAATTTCAAAGAAAAGAAATACTTAAAGCCCAAAGGTATGATGAATTTTATTATATACTTTCCCGTTTTCACTATGTAGTATAGAAAGAAAAATTTAAGTTTGGGGGAAGGTAAAAATACAAATTTAATTATTAAAATTGTTCTCAATTTCTATTTTCAAAAATTATTATTAAATGATTTTCTATAGTAGTTTTTCAATTCAATAAACATGAGTTACTTTATTTAATTATTATATAAAGTTAAAGAAAATATTTCTAGTAATTCAATTAATTAATGGAATAAGATATTCGGTTAAAAGAAATAAGAATATAGTAAACTATTTAAAGTAAGGAAAACTATATTCTAAAAATTGAAAATTCTTAAGTATTTAAGTGAAAAAGAAAGGATAGAAACTCAATGAAGTAAAGGCTATGAAATATATATAAGCAAGGACATATTTTAAGTTTCAAATTTAGGAAGAGAAATTGAAGTTCAAAATTATTAATAGAATTATCCAGGATATAGTAATCCTCACTTAAAAAAAGAAAAAGAAAAAGAAGGATTGAAAATCAATCCGAAAAGAAAAGAAAAGAAAAGAAAAATATAAGTGAGGAGAAGCTTGAGGAGATGCCTTATCAAAAATTGGCTTCAATGGATTCAACCTAAAGGGTAAAACTTAATATATTTCTAAACTTATATTTATGGATTAGTATTTTACTAAATAGTGTTTTCTTGAACTTCCTATCTAAATATCTTAAGTAATTTACTATTTTAAATATAGTCATTCCTGAAATAAATAGAAAGTCTAGAAATCTTAGACTCGATAACTAAATAATCTTATATCAATAAAATTAATTTAATTACTCAGAAATATTTATATTTAACTTTATTATAATGTTATTTAAATTTAATTCATATTATCTAAGTTGAAAAATTCTATTATAGAAATCATTATTTTTATTTAGTATTAAAATTACTCGAGACAAGTAATAATTAAGTTTGGGGGATTTTGATCACAGAAAAATACATTAAAAAATTCATATCTATTTTTTGATGAAATTGCACTTTAAAGAAAGGTATTTTCTTTATTTTATTGCAGGAATGAAGATTTATAAGTGATGGAAGCAAAAAACATGAAATGGAGCTAATTTGGATCAAAAAGGAGGAAATTCATGCAAATTGAACTAAGTCGCCGACGGCGAGATCGAGGCCGCCGACGGCGAGATCGTGAGGAGAATTTTTGAAGGAATTATAACTACCTCGCCGACAGAAAGCCCGAGCCCGCCGACAGCGAGATCGCGCGGTTTGAAGACCTTCTAGAAGCCCCGCTGACGGCGAGACAGTTCAAAATACAAATACTTTGAACCTGGACACTTTTTGAAGAGGTGTTTAAGCACCCCTTGGACCTTTGCTTACATCTATAAATAGAGGCCGAATTCTAGTGTCTAGGTGTGTCTATTTTAGAGAGTCTGAGTATATTTTGAGCTTGTTGTTAGACATTAGTGAGTTTCATTAGTTTATTTGAGTGTTATTTAGAAGTTTGCTATACTAGAAGGAAAAGTCAAAGGAACTTCAAGGAGTCTGCTTGGGGAGGAAATTAAGATTAGTATATTTGTTTATTGTTGTTAACTTTAAATGAAATCCATGCTTTGTTTTATTCCCATGCATTCTGAGTAGTTTTCTTAGTCTTTCTCCTTGTTAATGAAAATTATGCGGATTGATGAAATTAAATAGAAGTACCTAATATATTAAAATAAATTGTGATAATTTTTACTTAAAACTTAATTTACTTTCAATTTGGCCAATTGAGTTGTTAAAATATGTTGAATTATCTACTATAGTAAAAATTACATCCAATATTTAGGGAAGTCAAAAGCCTTGGAAGGCGGGTGCAAATAAATAGGGAAATATTAATTATCGGACGTAGAATTGGACATTTTAGTGTGACAGACTAAAATATTCAATTCGCTCCTATTGTTTGAGAGCTGAAGTGTAGATGTTAGCCCTCGGTGAGGGGAACGTGGGAGCTCGAGTGGCGACCGGTATCCTCCCGACTTAGCAGTAGATTCGGTAATCAAACATAGGATTAGTCAATGTTCTTTGCACCTGGACCAAAGGGTAAAGAATAGGAATGCTCCTATTTGTCACAATACAATTTATGAATTCTATTTAAATTCATCATTCACTTAATTTTCTAAAAAACAAGGAGAATGATACTTTTTCTGAATTATTTAAATCAACTTATTTCAAGCATTAGTTTACTTTAGTTTTCTATAGTTACTTTTAATTTCCGTTTACTATATTAGTAAGTAATTCCTTGAAATTTAGCTGATAACAAATCTGTTAAAAACCTCCCTGTAGGATCGATAACCAGGACTCCACTAGAGCCCTGTATTACTTGATATGATATGTATACTTGCGTAGAATCCACATTATACATTAAATCATATATCTATATTTAAAGCGGGATCAAGTTTTTGGTGTCGTTGCTATAAACATAAATTGCAAACATATTAAAAGTGGGTCACTAGGCATTCTCAGAACCATGGGGAGTTTATTTTAGTTGTGTGGTATTTTTAAGAGAAAAACTATTGTTGAATTAGCAACGTGATAACATCACAATATAAGGAAGTTCCAAAGGCTTAATATATGGGTAATGTAATTCTTGTAGAGCCGCTTTAACCAAAGTTGAGATGAACTTAGAAATTTGAGAATTCCAGTGACTGGAACCAAGAAATGCAGAAAGACTAAGAAGAATGAAAAGAAGTAGGTAAGCAGAGAAGAGAAAAAATAGTTTTGGATAATTCTATTCAACAGTCACACAAAGACAAGACCCGTACGCCTATTTATAACAGCTAAACCGGTGGGGAAAGTAAACCAAGCGAGCTAGGACAACTAGCAATACAAATTATTTATATTTAAATAACTATCCACATAATATATATTGGTTCGTAGTGCCCCGCAAGTTTACAGTTCACATGGGAAGTATCAACTTGTTGTAGAGAGAGTTAAATCAGATGAAGGCGAGAGCTTAGTGTAAATATCAGCCAGTTGATCGGTAGTGGAGATATGGTGGACTGTAATATGTTTGCTAAGATTGCAGTCCCGAATGAAATGAGCATCTATTTCAATATCTTTGGTTCTGGCATGGAAGACGAAGTTATTAGCAAGAGATAGAGCTAAAATGTTGTCACAGTAGAGTGGGGTCGGCCTTGTATGAGAGATTTCAAAATTTTGAAGTAATCTTTGTAACCAAATAATATCAGCGATCATGGTGGAGAGAGCTCGATGTTCAACTTCGGTCGAACTTCTTGTCATGGTTGTTTATTTCTTGGTGCACCAAGAGATGAGTGTGGTCCTAAGAAATACGTAGTATTCGGTAAAAGATTTGCAATCATTTGGGTCGGAGATCCAATCAGATTCTGAGAATGTGTGGAGAGTAAAGTCACCTCGGTGTATTGGAAGACCGTTGTTGATACTGCCTTTGATGTATCGTTACAGTCGTTTAAGTTGGACAAAGTGTTTATTGAGAGGTTGATGAAGACATTGACACATCTTGTTGACAGTGAATGTGAGATTTAGTCTTGTTAATGTGACACATTAGACAGAGGCAACTAAGTGCTTGTAGAGGTGAGGACAATCATATGCATAGTCAATAGTGGGGAAGATATTACCTTGGTAGACATAAGGGTTTTGATGGATTTACAATTCATCATGCTAACTTTTGTGAGGATTTCTTCAGCATATTTGGATTAAGTAGGGTGGAGGCCATTAGAGAAAGACACAATCTAGATGCTGAGAAAGGTACTTGGCTTGCCAGAGTACTTGACTTGAAAGTATTGATGTAATTGATTGATAATATGAGTGTGTAAAGTTGAATCTTCTTCTATAATTAGGATATCATCAACATATATCAAAATGTATGTTTCAGTATTGCATGTCATGGACACCATAAGAGAATGATCGACATTGCTAATTTTGAAGTCCAACGATTTCAAGCTGGACGTGAGAGTAGAGTGTCATTGTCTCTAAGATTATTTAAGACCGTGTATGGCTTTCTTGAAGAGGCATACATAGTTTAGTTTAGTAGAGTCTTCAAATCCCTTAGGTTGAGACATATACACTGACTCATGGAGTGGGCCAAGTAGGAAGGCGTTGGAGATGTGAAGTTAGATTATTTTGCACTGATTAGATGTAGCAACTGTGAGAAGAGTGGGTAGTGGGAAGTTTGGTGACGGGACTAAAGGGTTTCAAAGTTAATTCCATGTTTTTGTTTATAGCCTTACGCCACTAGTCTTGCCATGTGGTGGAGAACAGTACCATCGGGATTCCACTTTATTTTATACGCTTATTATTAGCCAAGAGCATTTTGAGATGGTGAAGGAGGAACAAGAATCCATGTGTCTTGGGAGAGAAGAGCTTGAAATTCCTCCAACATGGCCTTAAGCCAGTGACTTTGTTTGCTATCATACTGTAGGAGGTTGGATCGTTGTATTTGTCAGTTAGAGTTTGGTGAAGATATAAGATGACTTTGGGTTTGAGATTATCAGTTTTGTAGCTAGTAATTATGGTATGATTTTGGGCTTAGAATTGATTTTTAGAGAGGTATTGGGTGATGCAGGATGTGACCCACAAATTTTTTTTTTATTATGATATTTTTAATTTAATTGCAACGACGCCAAAAACTTGACCCCACTATTTATATGTATAGAATTGTAATTATTTATGTTGTGGATGCTACGCAAGTATACGTATCGTATCAAGTAATACAGGGCTCTAGTGGAGTCCTGGTTATCGATCCCACAGGGAAAGAGAAAATTAAATAACAACTAATTTAAAATAATAATAATAATTTTTAAAATAGTATACGAAAATTTGGAATTCTAAATTTGAGCGCAATAAAGTAAACTAAGTATTTAAATTAGGTAACTTAACTAAGTAGAAAATTAATACGTATTGAAAGTGCAGGAAATTAAACTAATTGCTAAATAAGTCTTAATTATTCAGAAAAAGTATCTTTCCCCTTGTTTAGAAATTTAAGTGATTAATGAATTTAAATAGATAATTTTAAGGTATTGTGACAAATAGGAGCATTCCTATTCTTTACCTTTTGGTCCAGGTGTAAAGAATATCGATTAATCCTATGTTTGATTACCGAATCCGCGGCTAGGTTGGGAGGATACCGACCGCCACTTCGAGCTCCCACGTTCCCTCGCCCGAGGGCTAACATCTACACTTCGGCTCTCAAACAATGGGACCGAATTGAATATTTTAGTCCGTCACACTAAAATGCTCAATTCTACGCCCAGATGATATTATTTCCCTATTTATTTGTACCCTCCTTCCAAGGCTTTTGAATTCCCCGAATATCAGATGTAATTTTTACTATAGTTGATAACCAACATATTTTAACAAATCAAATGGCCAGTTTGAAAGTAAATTAAGTTTTAAGTAAAAATTATCACAATTTATTAATATATATAAAAGTATCTCTATTTTAATTTCATCAAGTCACTTAATTTCATAAACGAGGAGAAAGACTAATAAACTACTCGTAATGCATGGGAACTAAACTAAGCATGGATTTCATTTAAAGTTAAAAACAATAAATACAAATACTTATCTCGATTTATCCCCAAACGTACTCCTCGTAGTTCCTTTGACTCTTCCTTCCAAGACAAAGACGACTCACTAATTACTCACTAAACTTACTAAAGACTCACTAAAGACACACTACCGCACAAAAATTAACACAAGACTAAAAGATCGCACTTAGAACACAAAAGATCGCACATAAAAGATCGATTTTCGGCCTCTATATATAGAGGTGAGCAAAGGTCCAAGAGGTGTGTAAGCATCTCTTCAAAAGTGTCCGGGTTCAACGTATCCGTGCCATTTGAACTACTTCGCCGTCGGCGACGAACTACTCGTCGTGTCTGGCGAGGCTTCTAGAAGATCTTCAAACCGCTCTAGCTCGTTGTCGGCGGGTCTCGGCTCGCCGTTAGCGAGACAGCTTATAAATTCTTCGAATTTTCTTCTTGTAACCTCGCCGTCGGCGGGCTCGATCTCGCCGTCGGCGACTCAAGACAAATTGCATGATTTTGCTCCAAATTCGCTCCTTTTTATGATTTTTGCTTTTATCACCTAAATTATTCATTCCTGCAACAAAATAAATAAAATACCCTTCTTTAAAGTGCAATTTCATCAAAAATAGGTATGAATTTCTTAATAAATTTTCAGCGATCAAAATCCCCCAAACTTACTTATTACTTGTCCTCAAGTAATTTTAATACTACATAAAAATAATGATTTCTATAGTAAAATTTTTCAATTCAATTAAACTATGAATTAGATTAATTAATATCATAATAAAGTTAAATAAAAATAATTCATGTAATTTAATTAATTTTATAGAAATAAATTATTTAGTTATCGTGTCTAAGATTTCTAACTTACTATTCATTTCAGTGAATGACTATATTTAAAAGAATAACTACTTAAGATATTCATATGATAAGAAATTCAAGAAAACACTATTAGGTAAAATTCTAATCCATAAACATAAGTTTGGAAATATCTAAGTTTTTCCTTTTAGGTTAATTCAAATGAAGCCAATTTTTGATAAGACATCTCCTCAAGCTTCTCCTCATTTTTTTTTTTTTTTTTTTTTAATTGAGGATTACTGTATCTGGAGAGCCTGTTAATAATTTTGAACTTCATTTTCATCTTCCTAAATTTGAAACTTAGGAATATTTCTTCGCTTATATATACTACATAGTTTTTACTTTATCGATTTTCAATCTTTTCTTTTTCACTTGAATACTTAAGAATTTTAATTTTAGAATATAGTTTTCCTTACTAAAAATAGTTTACTATATTCTTATTCCCTTTAACCAAATATTTTATTCTATTTAATTAATTAAAGCACTAGAAATAATTCATTTAACCTTTTATAATAATTCAATAAAATAATTCATATTAATTAAATTGAAAAATTTGTTATAAAAATCATTTTATAATAAATTGAAAATAAAAATTGAGAACAAGTTAATAACTAAATTTGTATTTTACTCCCCCCCCCAACTTAAATTTTTATATCTATTCTAAATAATGAAAAAGGGAAAGTAAATAAATCATACCTTTGAAGTTTAGGTATTTCTTTTCTTTGAAATTTTTGCGAGCTTTTTCATTTTTCATCGAACTCGTATCGTTAGTATTCTCCATATATATATAACAATTTAAAGAAAATGCAGGGATAAAATCTAAGATAAGTATTAACTATAACAATTAAAATTAACTCTACACTATACATATGAATTACTAACATATTAAAAACATTTTAACTAACAGATTAACAATTTTGCAATTTAAAACAATACAGAATAAAATAAAAATATACTAAAGAAAACTAACATCCTATTTAACATAAAAATAAATGTAATTAACTAATACAAAAAAAAACAAAAACTAAACTACTACAACAATTCAAGCAAATAATCCAACAAACATCCAATGTCTCAAAACATAAAGTACTGAATATTACAAATATATAAAGTCTTTAAAATAACTTAACATCAAACAAATAAAAAAAATAAAGTCCTATTCTTCAGCATCAAAATCTCAGGCTATATCATCTCCTCCCTGATCTGTAGGCTGAGAAGACTGAGCAGGCTGGTACTGTGAATATCGGGGGCACTCAGGAAAGACAACATCTAAATCACCACTCCTATAACGACGTTAAGCTTCATAGTATGCAATCTCGTATTCCGAATGTCGCTGGAGATATTCGCTATCATAATCATGTCTTCTCTCCAGATTATCAATTCTTTGATCAAAATGATCAAATCTTCTCCCCATTGTATCTCCAAACTGCTCAAAACTTCTTCTATGCAGTGTCAATTCATTCATCAGATCTTATAGGGTAGGGGTGGTAGGCTCAGGAGGTTCATGGCTAGTAGAGGGTATATCTCTACTTGAATGAGTGAAATAACTTCTTACTCCTGCTCTCCACCCTTCATGAGATTCATACTTCTTAATATTAGCAACTGTGAGTGGTTTCATTGGTTCTACCCATTCTTCATTATCTCTAGCCTCAACTCTAGAGAGTTGGCAGAGTGAAAAAATTAATCCAGGGTGTCCCAATCCAGCTCCACTCTCATTTTGAGGGGTGGCCAGGATGTTTCGATAAATAATTCTCCCGATGTTGATGCTTATATTATTCCGAATACGAAATTCGGAATTGCTTCATCTCGTGTTACCTCACCGTGGTGATAGGTGGGTAACGTAGTAGAACAAATAAAGTAATGCCGAGCTTTGGAGATCGCATTTAATTTAGAAAGAGGAAAATTCACTCTTTCCCGTCGCTTAATTTTCCAAACTCCGGTCCCATCAGTGAGAAAGTTAATGACTTCCTCCAGTGGTCCTTCCATCGTTCCAAAAGTTTCATACTCGCTAAAGGGCGAGTCATGAACTTCATAGAACGCGTTTATTCTTGCAGCATTGAATTCTACAAAAAACCCTCGTACCTTTACTTGTGCATCTTCACTGGCGCTTAAATTGGCATAAAATTCTTTAACCACTTCCACAGTACCGCTCTATATCGAACGTAACGAAATTCTCCCAACCTCGTTCCTTAATAATCCGCTCTACTTCTCCTCCCGGATTTTTGAAAACCCGATCCGCAATGCACTTTCTTCCTTGAATATTTTCAAAATATTTAGTCTGTGCTCGTGCATTGATGAATCGGTCTTCGTCGAATTCTACTCGACGTTGTTGTCGTGGAGCCATACGATCGATCTGTGAAAATCATGAAAATTTTCACTAAACTTAAAAATAATTCTAAGAAGGCTTCCTACAACATTTATAAGCAATTTAAATTAAATTCCATTGATTTCCACCGAATATTTCTTCCATATTTTGATTTTTCCCAAAATTTGCAATGTGATGAAAATACATGGTGAAAATCAAAAATTTTTGCATAGGAGTGAAGCACTTACCAAGAGAAGATGAAATCCGGTGTTTTTGAGTGATGGAATCGCCTCTAAATCTAAGATCTCTCAAGCCCTAGGTCGGTTTTTGCGAAAATGAGAAGTTGGGGATGATGAATAGTGTTTTTGACCCAGTCAAATATGGTCTTTTGCGTTCTCGCTGTCGGCGAGATTTTTCTCGCCGTCGGCGAGCTAATTAATTCCATAAGGCAAAAGTTTCGGAAAAATCCGCCGTCGGCGAGAAATTCTTCGTCTGTCGCCGAGATCGATCTCGCTCGTCGGCGGGATTTTCTCGCCGTCGGCGAGGTCCTAAAAATTTCAATTTTTGAATTTCGTCAATCATTTTCAACCTCGATTTGCCTTATATTATATTTCCGATCATATCATTTATTAATTTAATATGAAGATTAGCTACTTATACACAAACAAATTCACACAACACAACAAATTAACTTTAATATTGAAATCCATGAGACATACAAACTAACATAATTTAAAACTCTATAATCAAACTTCAAACTTCAATCCTTACTACTAATCAGCATGACAAACCAATCCACGACACACTAAATGCTGATACAAAACTATGACGCATATCTCAATTAAGTTTGAGATATTCAAATCATCACTCCACACATAATAAAATCTAAATCAAATCAAATAACATAAATACAAACATACTATGAAAATATTTACTACTACTCTTCAAGGTCAGAATCTTCATCTTCTCTGATATTTCCTATATGACGATGATGCAATTTCGCTCTAAATCGAATAATTTCTTTTCTCATCATAATGGTTCGAATATGTGATGATTCTTAATAATAATTGAGTAGTAAAGTTTTAATAATATAGACTAACTATTAAGATACAATAAAAATAGATAACTAATATGGGTTGCCTCCTATAAAACGCTTGGTTTAACGTCGTCGACCCGACCTAATTTCAATTATTAATCGTGTCGACTAAGCATAAAAACCTCTTTATAGTTAGGTCTTATACCTTCGAAATATGGTTTTAATCTATGTCCATTAACTTTAAATTTATGTCCAGCTTTTGGATCTTCGATTTCTATAGTTCCGTATGAAAATATTTGAGTTATGGTGAAAGGTCCTAACCATCGAGACTTCAATTTTCCAGGAAATAATTTCAATCTAGTATTATATAGCAAAACTTCCCGTCCCTGGTTCAAAATTTCTCCGATTAATCTTCCGATCATGCCATAATTTCATCTTTTCTTTATAAATCCGATCATTATCATACGATTCATTTCTTAATTCTTCCAATTCATTTAATTGCAACAATCTTTTCTCACCAAGCTTTCCTTCATATTATAATTAAATTCTTTAATCGCCCAATATGCTTTATGTTCTAATTCAACTCGGTAAGTGGCACGTTTTTCCATATATAAGTCTCGTAAGGAGTCATTCCAATTGGAGTTTTATAAGCAATCCTATAAGCCCATAATGCGATTGTCTAATCTAATAGACCAATCTAACATATTTGGGTTTACGTGATTTTTCTAAAATACTTTTAATCTCACGATTAGATACTTCAGCTAATCCGCTAGTCTGTGGATGATAAGCAGTGGATATTTTATGAGTAATATTGTATTTTTCTACTAGTTTGTGAATGTATTTATTTCTAAAATGAGTTCCTCCGTCGGTGATAATCACTCTCGCATTCCAAATCTAGTAAAAATATTTTTCATCGAAATTTTGAAACACTCTTAAGCATCACACCTAGGTAAAGCTTGTGCCTCAATCCATTTGGAAACATAATCAACAAGCTACTAATATATATGAGTTTCCAAACGAAGGAATAAAAGGTCCCATAAAATCTAATCCCCAAACATCAAAAATTTCAACTTCTAATATAAAGTTTAGAGGCATTTCGTTTCTTCTAGATATATTTCCTACTCTTTCGCATTTATCGCAAGTTTTAATATATCTATATACATCTCTAAATAGAGTAGGCCAAGAAAATCCAGTATCGTAGAATCTTATAAGCAGTTTTATCGATCCCAAAATGTCCTCCAAAATTAGAATCATGACATTTTTGAATAATTGGTTCAGTTTCTTCATAAGGTACACATCTTCTAATAATTAAATCCTTACATCGCTTATATAAATATGGTTCATCCCAAAAATAAGTTTTCGTATCATGGATGAATTTTTTCCGTTGTTGCAAAGTTAGCATAGGTGGTAAAATATTACTAACTATATAGTTTACTATATCGACATACCATGGTATTTTCCACTCATTGATATTATATAGTTGTTCATCGGAGAAACCGTCTATAATTTCATTTTCAATATCGGATAATTCATGATTTTCTAATCTCGATAAATGATCCGCAATTTGATTATCAGTTCCTTTCTTATTAACGATCTCAAAATCGAATTCTTGCATTAATAACATCCATCTAATTAATCTTGGTTCGAAATCTTTCTTTTGCATTAAATATTTGATAGCAGAATGATCGATATGCACGATACATTTTGTTCCAATCGGATAAGGTCTAAATTTATTAAAACCATATACTACCGCTAATAGTTCTCTTTCAGTAATCGTATAATTTATTTCAAAGCATCATTTAGAGTTTTACTAAGCATAAGTATATAACTTTAAAAATCTTTTCATATATTTGCCCAAGAATCTGCTCCTACAAGCATAATCACTAGCATCACACATAAGCTCAAATGGTTTCTCCCAGTTAGGTGAAACTATTATAGAGTCTGTAATTAATTTTTCTTTTAAGAGTTCAAAAGCATTCAGGCATTCGATTGTAAATTCAAATTTCTTGTCCTTTTCGAGAAGTTGGCATAGAGGTTTAGTAATTTTTGAAAAATCTTTTATATAGCGTCCGTAGAATCCAAGCATGTCCAAGAAAACTTCTTACCCCTTTTACCGTAGTTGGAGGTGGTAATTTAGCTATAACTTGAATTTTTGCGAGTCCACTTCCATGCCTTTTTCCGAAATTTTATGCCCTAATACAATGCCGCCCGCAACCATAAATTGATATTTCTCCCAATTTAGAACTAAATTTGTTTTCTCACATACTTCTAATACTTTTTCAAGATGAGTTAAGCATGTGTCAAATGATGTTCCAAATACAGAGAAATCATCCATAAATACTTCTATTCCATTGTCAATTAACTTACTAAATATAGACATCATACATCTCTCGGAATGTTGCTTGGTGCATTACATAATCCAAAAGGCATTCTTCGAAAAGCGAAAGTTCCATAAGGACTAGTAAATGTAGTTTTCTCTTGATCCTCAGGAGCAATTTGTATTTGATGATAACCGTTGTATCCATCTAGAAAACAAAAATACTTATGTCCGGCTAATCTATCTAACATCTGGTCTAGAAATGGTAAAGGGAAGTGATCTTTCCTGGTGGCGGTATTTAATTTCCTATAATCAATACATATACGCCAACCAAGTAACTTGTCTTATAGGAATAAGATCGTTATTTTCATTGGCGAGTGACGGTCACTCCTCCATTCTTAGGAACACGGTGAATTGGGCTTACCTAAGCACTCGTCGTAAATAGGATATATAATACCATTATCTAACCATTTTAAAATTTCTTTCTTAACTACTTCTTTCATTATCGGGTTTAATCTCCTTTGGGGATCCGCTTTAGGTTTATGTTCATCATCTAAAATAATTCTATGCATACGGATTGAAGGACTAATTCCTTTAATATCCGCTAAAGTCCAACCAAAAGTTTTTTTATATTTTTTTAAAGTTTCTAAAAGTTTTTGTTCTTGAGATTCGTTTAATGCGGATGAAATAATAACTGGTAAAGTTGAAGAATTACCTAAATAAGCATATTTCAAATGATCGAGTAATATTTTTAGCTTAAGTTCGGGAGGTTTAATAATTGATGGAACTATATTCTTGTCGGCATTTTCAGTATTATCCAAAAATTCAAATCTTTCCCGAATAAAATCTAGTTCTTCATGATTATCTTCAATTAATTCGAGTGTTTTCTTTTTCTAATTTATCCTCGTAATATTCCTTAAAATGTTCTTGTTGTAAATATTCAAGTATTTCCATCCGAAAACATTCATCATCTTTTTCTAGCGCAGGATATTTCATTGATTTTGCAATATTAAATGTAACTTTTTGGTCATTTACTCTCATAGTTAATTCTCCTTTCGAACATCAATCATAGCTTTTCCAAGTAGCTAAAAATGGTCTTCCTAAAATGATAGGAATTTCTTTATCTTCCTCCATATCTAAAACAATAAAATCTACTTGGAAGATAAATTTATCCACCTTTACTAACACATCTTCAATAACTCCCTTAGGATAGGTAACCGAACGATCAGCTAATTGAAGGGTTACTGAAGTAGGTGTAATTTTTCCTAATCCTAATCTCTTAAAAATCGATAGAGGCATTAGATTGATGCTTGCTCTCGAGTCACACAAAGCTTTTCCATAAAATTTTTCTCCTATAGCGCAGGGTATAGTGAAACTACCGAGATCTTTCAATTTTTCGAGAAGCTTCTTCCGAATAATAGCACTACACTCTTCACTAAGTGCGACTCGTTTCATTATCGATGAATTTTCTTTTCTTATTTAGAATATCTTTCATAAATTTTACATAATTTGGCATCCGATCTAAAGCTTCAACAAAAGGTATATTAATTGTTAATTTCTTTAATATTTCAAGGAATTTAGCAAATTGTTTATCTTTTTTATGTTGAGCTAGTCGTTGAGGAAATGGTGGTGGAGGTTTTTCAACGTAAATTTTCATAGGTATTAAAGGATGTTCCAAGTTCGAATCTTGTTGAATTGTTTCCTTTTCAATTTCCACTTCCTCTTTTTGGCTTTCAAGTTCTTTTTGAATTTGAGGTTCTAATTCTTTTCCACTCCTTAGTTGTATTGCTTTAATTTGTTCTTTTCCTTGATCTTTAGGATTTATTTCCACATTACTAGGAAAAGTTCCAGGTATTCTATTATTTAGCGCAGATATGAATATGTCCAAGTTGAGTTTCGATATTTTTAATAGATGTTCCTTGAATTTGTAATTGATTTCCTTGAATTTGTAGTTGATTTCCTTGATTTTGTAGCTGATGACCCATATTCAAAATTAATTCATCCATGGATAATTTCTTATCCTTGAATTGAGGGTTATTGTTATTAAATTCGAGTGGGTAATTAGGTTTATAGTTTGGATTTGCTTGATTAGGTTGATTCATCCATTGTTGATTAGATGTGTTATTCCAATTAAAATTTGGATGAGTTTTCCAACCAGGATTATAATAGTTTGAATAAGGGTTATTAGTTCTATTATTAATAGCATTTAAAGTTTCATAATTAGTTTGAGATTCTATGATTTGTCCGGATGAGTTTTCTTCTAAAATAGGAGAGTAGTTCATTCCAAAATGATCTAACTTCTTAGATATAGCAGACAATTTGAGAAGCTAACATAGATATTGCATTGTTTTCATGAATGCTGGCTATCTTTTTAGGATTTACTCTTTCAAGCAGGCCATTGGAAATTATTTGTTGCCATTTCTTCGATTAGTGCATAAGCTTCATCAAATGGTTTAGACATTAATGAACCTCCAAGAAGAGCATCGATGATTGATCTTAAAGATCCTACTAATCCATTATAAAAGGTTTGAATAATCAACCAATCTGGTAGCGCATGATGTGGGCATTTCCTAAGAAGTTCCTTAAATCTCTCCCAAGCTTCATATATTGATTCTCCATCTAACTGACAAAAAGAAGTTATATCATTTCTAAACTTAGCAGTTTTAGATGGTGGAAAATATTCGGATAGAAATTTTTGTGATAATTCTCCCCAAGTTTTAATAGATCCGAGTGCTAACGAATTCAACCACATTTTAGCTTTATCCCTTAATGAAAAAGGAAAAAGTCTAAGTCTTATAAAGCATCGTCGGATACTCCTCGATATTTAAAAGTAGCACAAAGTTCTAGAAAACTAAGCAAGATGTAAGTTAGGATCTTCGAGTAGGTGAATCACTAAATTGATTGTTTTGTACCATTTGGATAATTGCGAGTTTAAGTTCAAATGAATTAGCAGATTACATCGGGGTTTTGAATAGTTAAATGAATTTCATCTTGATGTAGGGTTGGCATAATCTCTTAATGGTCTTTGTTGGTTCATATTTTGAATTTCAGGAATATTCGCCATTTGTGTTAAATTAATAATTTGTTTCTTTTGTTTTCTAATTCTTTTAATTGTACGCTCTAATTCAAAATCGTAAGGTTTTAAATTTTCGTTTCCAAATTTGCGCATACAATTTCAGAATAGATATTAATTTATTTATTATGATTATTTTAAAATAGTCTGTTACTTTAGTAAATTTTTCTTACTTTCCCTAGAACGGCGCCAAAAACTCGACCCACAAATTTTTTTTTATTATGATATTTTTAATTTAATTGCAACGACGCCAAAAACTCGACCCCGCTATTTATATGTATAGAATTGTAATTGTTTATGTTGTGGATGCTACGCAAGTATACGTATCGTATCAAGTAATACAGAGCTCTAGTGGAGTCTCGGTTATCGATCCCACGAGGAAAGAGAAAATTAAATAACAACTAATTTAAAATAATAATAATAATTTTTAAAATAGTATACGAAAATTTGGAATTCTAAATTTGAGCGCAATAAAGTAAACTAAGTATTTAAATTAGGTAACTTAACTAAGTAGAAAATTAATACGTATTGAAAGTGCAGGAAATTAAACTAATTGCTAAATAAGTCTTAATTATTCAGAAAAAGTATTTTTCCCCTTGTTTAGAAATTTAAGTGATTAATGAATTTAAATAGATAATTTTAAGGTATTGTGACAAATAGGAGCATTCATATTCTTTACCATTTGGTTCAGGTGTAAAGAATATCGACTAATCATATGTTTGATTATCGAATCTGCGGCTAGTCGGGAGGATACCGACCGCCACTTCGTAGGCTCCCACGTTCCCCTCGCCCGAGGGCTAACATCTACACTTCAGCTCTCGAAACAATAGAACCGAATTGAATATTTTAGTCCGTCACACTAAAATGCTCAATTCTACGCCCAAGTGATATTATTTCCCTATTTATTTGCACCCTCCTTCCAAGGCTTTGAATTCCCGAATATCAGATGTAATTTTTACTATAGTTGATAACCAACATATTTTAACAAATCAAATGGCCAGTTTGAAAGTAAATTAAGTTTTAAGTAAAAATTATCACAATTTATTAATATATATAAAAGTATCTCTATTTTAATTTCATCAAGTCACTTAATTTCATAAACAGAGAGAAAGACTAATAAACTACTCAGAATGCATGGGAACTAAACTAAGCATGGATTTCATTTAAAGTTAAAAACAATAAATACAAATACTTATCTCGATTTATCCCCAAACAGACTCCTCGTAGTTCCGTTGACTCTTCCTTCCAGTACAGCACGACTCACTAATTACTCAATAAACTTACTAAAGACTCACTAAAGACACACTACTGCACAAAAATTAACACAAGACTAAAAGATTGCACTTAGAACACAAAAGAATGCACATAAAAGACTTATTTTCGGCCTCTATATATAGAGGTGAGCAAAGGTCCAAGAGGTGTGTAAGCATCTCTTCAAAAAGTGTCCAGGTTCAATGTATCTGTGCCATTTGAACTACCTCGCCGTCGGCGACGAACTACCTCGCTGTCGGCGAGGCTTCTAGAAGATCTTCAAACCGCTCTAGCTCGCTGTCAGCGGGCTCGGGCTCGCTGTCAGCGAGACAGTTATAAATTCTTCAGAATTTTCTTCTCGTAACCTCGCCGTCGGCGGGCTCGATCTCGCCGTCGGCGACTCAAAGACAAATCGCATGATTTTGCTCCAAATTCGCTCCTTTTTATGATTTTTGCTTTTATCACCTAAATTATTCATTCCTGCAACAAAATAAAGAAAATACCCTTCTTTAAAGTGCAATTTCATCAAAAATAGGTATGAATTTCTTAATAAATTTTTCAACGATCAGGATGGTTGAGAGAGGTAACTCAACCATGTAGCTTTTGACGGTTGGGTGCGTTGGACGGTGTAGGACATGGTGGGCTGGTATTTGGAGTAGTATGCACTAATTCAGTTCATTTGGAAGGGTTGGATAGAATGGGAACCAAGGTAAGAGGGGGATGATAGGCAAGGGATGCAGATGGTTGGGTGGCGGTGGAGATAGTACAATACAGAAAAGTGGTTTCATAGAATTTAACGTGCCTTGATATGTAGGTTTTGTTGGTGACTGGTCATAGCATTTGTATCCTTTGTAGAGGGGAGAATATCTAATAAAAAATTCATAGGTTGGATCTAGGTGAGAATTTGTTGGTGGTGTGGGGTATTGACCACGGGAAGCAGAGACACCCTATACTTTTGAGATGGGAATGTTGAAGTGGGTTTTGATATAATAGTTGAAATGGTAAGAGATTATTAGTGTTGGAAGAGGGAATTATGTTGCTCAAGTAAGTAGCAGTTTGAGGAAGTTCAGCGCAAAACATGGATGGTAAATTGGCTGTTTCCACGAGAGCCTGAGACATCTCCAATATATGTCAATGTTTTCGTTCAACAACTCCAATTTGTTCGGGAGTATACGGGCAGCTGCTCTATTGAAAAATTTCTTGAGTATTTGAGTCAGTGGTGAGAGCACGATTTATATATTCACTACCTCTGTCGATCCTGAGAATTTTTGGGGTGTTTGAAACTGCTTTTCCACCTTGATCTTGAAAAGAATTAATAACATCAGATTTATGTGTGAAGAGATATAACCTGCAGTAGCGAAAATAATCAACAACAATTTTATAAATTCATCTTGATGTCAGAGCAGCTTGCCCACCGAATCCAGAATCCCAGTCTGCGTAAAGTCAGAAATGTCCACAGATCAGATCTCTACTTATTTAGCTATCAATCCCCTCAAATATGGAGGTATTTCAATTCCACCCATCATGAACAACATCAAGAACACTATCAACATCCAATTAACTGTAGAAAACCACTTACAATGGAGATTCAAGTCCTCAATTTCTTTAAAGCCAACAGGTTTTAACAGATACTAAGATGGCTCTGATACTAAGATGAATTTATAAATTTGAGAATTCTAGTGACTGGAATCAAGAAATGCAGAAAAATAAAGAAGAGGGAAAAGAAGTGGATAAGCATAGAAGATAAATAAATAGCTCTTGATAATTTTTATTCAGCAGTTACATGAATACAGGTCCCTACGCCTATTTATAGCAGTTGAACCGGTGGGGAAATAAACCACGCGAGCTAGTACAACTACTGATACAACTTATTTACATTTATATAACTACCCTCATAATTTATATTCGTTAACAAGTTGAATGTTCCTTAACTACCTATGTATACATGAGTGGAGGGAGGCATTAGTGCACCCTCTCGCCCAATAGTTATATAGGTTTATACGTAAAAAAACTTAAGCCTCGAGAGGTTCATAAGTGAACTTGCAGCTAAGATGCTATTAAGCCGAGCCATGATGATAATTGTTTAAATCTTAATCGATAAAAAACATCCTGATAAGAAAATTAAAACTAAACTTAAAATTCCTTTCACGTAATTATTAAAACGATAAGCAAACCTACATCTGCACTATTCAATCTTTCAATGCATCAATGCAATGCTTATGCTTCTTAAAAACAGCACATTATAAAAAAAAAAAAAGTCACCCATATTATTTGGGTTAGGGCTGTAAACGAGCCGAGCTTGAGCGAGCTCAGGCTTGGCTCGTGTTCGGCTCGTTCGAAATTAGCTTGGCTCGAAATCGGCTCATGTTCGAAATGGCTCGTGAAAGGTGTGTTCGTGTTCGGCTCGAATTAAATATTCTTGTTCGTGTTCGGCTCGTGTTCGGCTCGAAATCGGCTCGATAAAATTAATTGGAAAAAATATATGTCTAGCACGGATTCGAACCCTGACTAAATGAATGAAAACAAAGAACATAACCACGCTACCACACAAGCAATTACGATTTAAATTTAAATATAAATATATATAATATATTAATATATAAATAATATATATATATAATAAATTATTATATAAATAATTATATGATTATTTTTTTTTATTTCGAGCCAATTCGAGCAGAACCCGAGCGAACAAACAGTTGTTCGTGTTCGGCTCGTTTACATTTCGAGCTTAAAAATTTGTTCGTATTCGGCTCGTTAGTCTTAACGAACGAGCCGAACACGAGCTACTTAACAAGCCGAACACGAGGTGTTCGCGAACAACGAGCCAAATTGCCAGCCCTAGTTTGAGTTTTGCATGAAAATTGATGACACATGTCCGGACATGCAAAACTCAATAAAAATTGCAGGATAAATGAGGAAGTCTCAAAATTGAGGAAGAAATGAGGCTTATGATGAAGAATTCATTATATATATATATAGACCAACAGCTAATCCAACATATATATATATATATATATATATATATATATATATATATATATATATATATATATATATATAGCAACAACTAATCCAACCAAGCAGCCTCTTAAATACAGATATAGAAGAAAAATTACAAAGGCTACACATTATATGTATAAAGAAGATATAAAAGCTAGCAGATCTCTCTTTGTTTTCCATTTTTCGCTTTTCAAAAAAATGATAAATTCATTTTTATTAGGAAAAACTTTAATAGAGGTGCTCGTATCGTTGAAAATTTTACAGTTTCTTTTAATCAAATGGAACACCAATAAGATTTTTTTATGTTTATTTTTAGATGTTGTGCTTAAAAGAGTAAGCATGTACCAAAACTTTGCCAAATTACATCCGATGCGGAAGAATACGTAGCTTAAGAACGGGCAGGAGAAGGGGCTTTCAAAGAATAAATGAGAGTAAGTTTCATTGTGAGCGGAACAAAATGCAAATTTGGGATTGACTTGTATCCCCATAAGTAAGAGAATATCTTTAGATTTTAGAGAACCAATGATAATTTTCCAAGAAATGACTACTTATTTGAAAAAGCATATTTTAAATCAGATTAATTAGCTCCAAACGGCTTTAAGGTGATTATCATAAATAATGTAGTAAACAAGATGGTTAGAGAGAATATTTTTTTTTCTTTCCATAAGTAATTGTATTTAAAATTCCTAATGGAGATATCTTCAATAAAGTGAGCGCAAATTTCAAAAGAAGGCTAGAAATGGGAAGATTCCATCTATTATGGATAATCAAATCAAGGACAAAAATAGTGATAGAACATGTAAACTAAAAAAAAAACTTCACTATCAAATTTCTCAAGAAGTGAGTTGCGACATGTATTTGAAATTTTATTATATATGTTTGATTTTAATCTGCTTTTATATTAATTTTATGATTTTGGAAAGTATTTGTGATGCATTTTACAGAATTCAGGGAAGAAAATTTATCAGAGCTGAAGAACCAAAGAAACAAACTAAGTAGAGGAGCAATGGCTAGACACACAAGGAGCTTGAATTTGTTCACAAATATAAAGAAGACTAAAATTAGGTGTCGCACTAGTAGTGCCAAGGCACCACAGCCTAAGAGCCTAGGCGTTAAAGACAGGTGCCTAAAGCCTAAGAACTATAACTAGAACAGCTCGAAAGTAGGCATCGCGAAAACAACATCTAATCGTTAGTAACCAAAGCCTAGGTGCTAGTCCACAGATTTTTTTGAACTTACATTTCACAGACGATGATTCACGATCCAAAGCATTTAAGCCTCTTTGATTGAAGAAGAAAGGCTTTCTACACACAGAAGATTGAAGAAAAATTGTAAGAGCAAGAAGGTCCAAGTACAAGAGAGGAGAGTAGTGATTATGAGACTTCCTAAGTGTGTAAGCATGTTTGTAATTTCAACATTTCAATTGGAGAAGGAAGAGAGACAAGTTGCAATCTTCATGAAATATTTAATCTGGTTCTATCGTTTAATACTTCTATTTGTGATATTTATTATTAATGAAATGAAATTGTTGTTGTTCTCAAGCATGTTTAGTGAGTAGCATTTATATTCTCTTTTGTATTGGCGATGCAGTTGTGTGAAGTTTGGATTTTTGTGTGTGCTATTACTAGATTTTGTATAAAGTCATATTTTAATCTTCATTTCTTCTTTTATATTCAACTAGGCCAATTGAATAATTAAAACAGGTCGTGATGCTCAAATTTTGGAAGAATCCTTAGTGGGACAACTAGTTTAAACCATATTAACTTAGGAGAATAAGAATATTTCTTCTAGGTTAATGCAATCATTTTGGAAAAAAATTAAATGTTCAGCTAATCAATTGATTTTGGGAACTAAAGTTGTATAATTGTCGAACCTTCTTAGATGCCCAAGTGGGGATAAGAAGGAGAATTGTTTTTGATTGTCAACTACTAATTGAATCACCAAATCAAAATTATATTTATTCAAAATCAATTCAGGGGAGTATTTTACTAGCATAAAAAAAAACTTCGTCAAAATCCTCACCTCATTTGCTTAGATGTTATTATTTCAAAAATTAGGGTTTGGTGAATAGACCCTATGGTAACCCACAAAAGAGATTGAATAACATTTGAGTTCTCTATTGATGAAAATTGAGAAAATAACTTTAGTAGTGCAAACTTAAGCTATTTAATGAAAGTATAAAGAAACTCATTCTTCTCATTTTTTCATATTAAAAGTATTTACGTTGTAAAAATCCTTCATAAGATGAATCATAGAGCAAAATTTCTTAGGATAGAAGAAGTATTAGAACCATGTAATAGCTCGTTAGCCAAGATAATATTAATTCTAATAACTCTACCTGATATGAAAATAGATTGGGAAGGTTGAATTGAACTAGGAAGCAAGAGTTTGAGCTCATAAGTAATAAACTTTACAATGATCTTGTAGATTGTATTGCATAAGAAGACATGTTTGTAGTCATTAAGGGATTCAACATGAAGACCATTAGGCAAAAGGGTAATAAAAAAAGTTCTTGATTTTGTTTAGGAACATTTGATTGGAAAAAAAACTATTATACAACTTGAATTTAAGAATCACCATAAATAAATCATGTTTTCTTACAGATTTTAGATTTGAAGCCATCAAGACCAAGAGCATTATTTGATTAAATATTGAAAATTCATCATTATTATTATCATTATTTATCTCTTGAAGAGAAAGGTTATGCTCATGAGAGTTAACAACATGATCAATGAATATATGCTCCAAGGAGATGGGTTTGAGGGAGTTAATGTGATTAAGTAAGGCATATAAGTGATATATTACCTCTTAGGCAATGTCATCTTGAGAATTAATATAAACTTTTATAACCAAAAACTCTCTAATGAAATTCTTGAGGTTACAAAGCTTAATTATTAGAAGTAGTAATCCACACACTAATTCTAATAAAAGTTAATAAGCTCTCTTTAATTGTGTGTAATAACCAAAAGAATACTAATTTTGCACATAATCTTAGAATTTTTAATTTCATTCCAACAACACTAAGGAAAATTAAAAATCTTCTACGCATATAAGTTTGAATCGGAAAAAGCCCCTATGTGAATATAAGATTGATAGTACCACACAAACTCTCAGAGTTTACTGATAGCTTGAAGCACATTACAATTGAATAGATGTTTCCGACGTGCATAACCTGTAAGAGCAAGACTGCACTATTTGGATCCTTCATCAATTTTCTCATATGAGAAGACAACTATTTCCTATGTTGAAAGGATGAAAATGAGATTAAATTTGGAGGAGCTGGTGAGTTGAGAAGACAAAATCACTTTCCACTTAAGAGAAAAAAGGCAACCAAGAAAAGATAAGGTAGAAGATGAGGGGGATGGAGTCGAGATCCATGATGTGAAGGTTAGAGGCCTTGTTAAGGTTCACATATGGGGGTGATGAAAGGAAGAGAAGCATCGAAATGTAAAACACAATCAAAGCACATGTGAAAAACTTTTTCACTCATCTCGTTTTGTTTCCAAATATTTGAAAATCACTTGTACATTAAATTGAAAAAGAAGAGACTTACAATTCAATGGTCAATTCAAGATTGATCGCATGATTATATAATATATATTACATTTAATCCGCATGACTTAAAAGTTATGTAATGATATAAGAAATATTCTTTTACTAATTTAATATATATTATTTTAATTTAAAATTATTATTTTTCAATATTTTAAATATTATTTTGATGCATGATATTTTATTTTGGATAATTATATACAGAGCACAAAAAACAATGTTATTTATAAATCAAACACCTAAGTGATTTTTTGAAGTGCCAAACTTATGCATTTAAGTATTCCTCCATAAAATCATTGTCAATTTAATAAAATTGAAGTTATTGGTTGGGATTTTAGTATGATCTTTGATATTTGAGTGAAAATTTGGAAAATGGATGAAAAGTCGGTGCTTGATTTGTAAATAGCAATGCTTAAGGTGTCTTGCATGTAATTACCCTTTTTATTTTTTATCAAAACTTTTATTTCTAGTTATCACGTCAAAATAAAGAAATACAAAAACTAATAAATATTAGAACAGTTCGATTCCTTAAAAACTATTTTGGTTCACCAGCGCATCATTTATGTATTAATTTTGATGTATTTTAGGTGACGGCAATTTTAAATTTGAACCAAATTGATCAGGGGATTAGTATACATTTGACTTGGTTGGACGAGCTAATTAAAACCAGATTTGTTTGCAGCTGCACTACTACTGCTTGTCCGGACCTTTAAATTAACCGTTGTCTATAGGTACATTAGCTAGTGATGTTGCTTCTTTGAAGGATGTGAATCACTACTGTCATCTAGTGTTGTCGTTGTTGCCTCAGCTCCAGTTGTCATGGGAAATCTAATCAAACCATGTGGTGCATCTTCACTACACATAATTTCTCAGCCTGACATTACATATATGCACGTGCAGCGTTGTAATGAGATTTGGGCCCGTTTGGCGTGGCGGTAGGGCTGTTAATCACTGTTTGGGGCGGCGTGGGATATGCGACACGGTGTATTTTAGGTAAAAGCGGGCAACGCGTTCGACTCCACGGCCCTGCTTTCTCCTCTGAATTTTACATTGGAGCCCTCTTCTTTTCTCATCCGCCTCGGGCCTTTAGCAACGACGGAGATGAGGCAACTACGGTTTCGAGCCGCTCCTTCGACGATGAAAGCTACATGGGCTACGAGACCTACTCCTACTTTGCCGGCGCGAGCAATCGAATGAAACCACTGGGATTAACGACTACTTTCTCGGCAGGAGTTTTGAAAATGTGAAGGAGGTCCTCGTCGATATAATTCGATCCACAACTGCACTATAATTCGGTTTCTTCGGAATGGTGGGATCTTTGCATCCGATAGGCCTATTCTTCCGAAGCCGGAGGAAATGAAAGAAGAAGGGTTTCGACTTGCGGGAGTGGGGCCAGTGAGAAGCGTTTTTGTTACATATCTGCTATTTTTTATGCTTAATTGTTAGGGATCTTGTTCGGAATGATGCTTGTTTTCTTTTCCCATCATGGTAAAATGAAGGCTGAATTCCGCATGTTATTTTATGGACTTAACAGATATTGGTTCTCTTATGCAAATTGTTTCTCCATAAATATAAAATAATAACAGACACGCCACATATATTGATTATCCCAATGTTATTTGTTGATGTGAATAAAAGCTCCAATAAAGATAAATGGATTAATGGATTATATCCTTTTTTATTTATCTTACACTACTTATATTTCTTGAGCATTGACGACGATTTTATTTTTTTTAGAAAATGAGAGATCATTAGATATGTGCTAATCAATAGATATGTATCTAAATTTTTATACTGCTCTGAAGTGAATTTCTGTTTCTGAAGTATCAAATATATAGTTATGATAGTTCTGTTACAAAAAAAAACATTACTAAAAAGGCACATAATGGTCATAAGTCCAAAAACAGCTGTCACACATGTATTTTCAAAAATCTGAAACAAACAGTCAACCAGTTTCCTTGCAACAACTTCCTAGGGCAGCTAAGCCGCAAATGATAAGCTGATAAGCTGCAGCTGCCCTAAACAGACCCTTGGTCCGACTGATAATAATTTTCTAAGTTCTTTGCTTGGCACCAACTAAAGTCAACATAGTTATTTTTTTAGTAAAGTGTAAAAACAATCAGCGAGACCATCACATGATGTCATTTTAGTCCCGGAGTTTATGAATGTGGCAAAATGGTCCCAAATATTTAAATTGAGACTGAAATAATCCCCACTGAGTATTATTAGAGCTTAACTTTAACATAATCAGGGATTATTTTGACATTTTTATAAACTCTATGACTAACATAACCTCATGTAAATAGTTGGTGACTACTTTGGCACTTTACTCGTTATCTTTTATTTTGTTATTAATGTCTTACTTTGGTGGGTGCCACTATATAAATTAGATCTTGACAACTCAAATTCAAGATTTAAAGATAATTTTGAATAATGTTACTAATTAAACTAATTCAGAAACATAAATCTCTATTTAATTACTCTAAAAAATCCACAAGAAAAATTAAAGTAAAAATATTGACTAAAAACTTTCATTCTTTATAATGAAATGCTTTCTTCATTATTTAGCCAAAAATTTATAAACCATTTTAAATAAAAATTTAGGAATATTTACATACATACAACACCAATCTAACACTTTAAAATTTGGCTTTTGCACCTATGCCCGTTCATCCATGCTTCAAATGGTGGATTTCGCTTTTTAAATATTACTAATAGTAATTTCTTACTTGAAGAGGGATTTAAATTTAAATATAGAAATTAAATTGTACTCATTAGACATGTAAATACGAAATAAATGTGTTCTATTTATGTAAATTCCCCTAATAAAGTCATTCATTTTAGTATTATAATGTTGAAAGACCTCCAACCTTAGAACTTTTAGCATCGTTATTTTTATTCCAATTATTTAAAAGCATATTATTCTATATATATCTCTACTGAGAAAGCTAAATCTCTTTTGATATACAAATCATAATTATATCACATATATATCTGATTAATCATACTTCTATGTATTGTGTGAGACAGCTAAATCAAAAGCTAAATATCTTTTGACACGGGAGCTCCTCTAAGTGCTCCAGCCCTATCGCCGTGGAGGAAAAATCGGACTATTTGGGGAGGTGGAGTGGGTAAAACAGTACTCATCATGGAGTGGGTCATATTCTCAGTCTAACTTTTCTAAGGTAAGCTTTAAATTCTGACTATACATATTTGATAGCTAATTGCAGGTTCAATGACATGTAAACAAATTCAAATATGAAGAGTTAATCAAAAAAAAAAAAAAAACACCGAAGCAACTTAAGTTTAATTGGACAAAATAAATACTACTTTACATTTTATTATTTGTGAGGTAGATATCTCAAATTACATTCATATTTTAAAAATAAAGATCAGTGTAAGATTTTGTAAACAAATGTTACGTGCCTTCCTCACAGTTCTTTAAATTTTTTAAATTAATCTAAGATATGCAATATGGCACCAATTTTCCATTTCTATTCCATGAGAATGTACTCAATTAATGCATTAAAAAGAACAGTTGTCAAAGTGCAAATACTAAATTTAAAATATGTCGTTTCTCTTAGTTCCACAAAATGGCATCAACTATGTATTTGTTGTTCAATTCCTCGGTGGTCTGTCTCTCTAGAATCCAAATAGAAAAAATTCTCAATTTTATGCATTTGGCTGCGTTTGAATACAATTTGAACTAAGCAAAAGTCCAACCTGATTTAACACGATATATAATTCCACGCCTTGAATATATACTTAGAAAATCATATTATACAGAAAACCATATAAGAATTTCTAATTATAAAATCAAGATTATGCCGCAATGAGTCTCATGCTTATTGGGTCAATAAGATCCACCTTCAGAGGTTGAATAGGCTAAATCCAAAAGGCTAAATAATATTGACTGAATTGAGTTGGAGTTCTACATATTATTCTCTTGTATTTTCATTCAATAATTTCTTATTAAACCAAATCAAAATTTTATTAAACTTTTTAGTTAAACTTTTAGCTCAACGATAATAGATAGTAAAATAACACCAAGGGATATAATGATGGATAGATATTTTTGTTAATCTCGGTGCTCTTCAATGTAGTTTTTTTTTTAATATTATTTGATAAGATGTATGAAATTTATTCAATAATATAACATTTGAAGAACTATAATACATTATTATAATTCATTTCTAGAGATGGAATTGCCTCTATGCTACATTGAATCAACGACTCATAAGAGAAGAAGGATTAATTTGACAAATGATATTTATTTATCAGATTTCGAATTATTAGGGAAATATCATGAGATGGAGCATATTTAGATGATGGTAGAGCATGACAGTAAGTTCTTGGATGGACACTGATGATAACAATGAGCTATATCAACATAATTTTAGGATATTGAACCATGCCAGTGCAGCTTGGGAAACCAAAGACAATTATTATTTGCTGCATTTAATTATATATTTATTTTAGGTCTAAATTTGTATGATCAACATAATTAAGCAAATAATAATTATAACGTAGGGTTCCAGTCTTCCAAGGCAATGCATTTACATACGAATAAATGAACTTCGATACAAGATTTGATTAACATAATCATAAGATGAAGCGCACATTTTGTATTTGGTTTGCCAAAGAGGCATTTTTAGAATAATTAGCATTAATTAAAAAAATAAAAAGCCGTCTACGACCAACTTGTTCACCAGTTATAGAAGAGACGAGCTCAATATTAACTCTGATAATGTTTTAAGTTACAAACATCAATAGGGAAAAATTTAATGATGCTGCACTTATCATATAACTAAGAAGTAATGATTAATAATACGTCACTGACCTATTTAAATAGCTCCATTGCATATTGGTTGAATCTATGTAATTCAAATTTGTTTTTTTATCTTATTGTAACATGCTTGCTAACCAACTAAGGATCACCAAGTTGATTTTTAACTGCAAACCAAAATTTAAACAATCATTCAAAAATTCCTTATTATTGATTATTGGCAACAATAAAATATATCAATATCATAAAACTTCACCTTTAGGAGTGATACCACACTAAACAAATTATCATCGTCTGACACAAATCTCGAGACAATATTCAAATTTGATAAAAAATCATCCAGAGCTCTAATTTCAGCAAACTTATAGTCCAACTGACCAACTCGATGAGACAGACCTAACAATATCAAAGTTAGTACAATCGAGTTAAATCAAGCCCAGATCAAATGATTAACCTATTCTTGAAAGATTCCCGAACACATTTGAAAAGTCAAACGGATGCTAAATCTAACAAGTTCATAGTCGGATCGAGCATCTCGATAAGACGAATCCAACGAGTCTAAGATCACTCAATTCCGACATCATTAAGACATCCAAATGCACCTTAAACGTCGTATGATCAAGGGAAGTTCTCTGGACCTTCCGATCAAAATGATTTATATTCTTGCATTAATTACTCTCAAAACCCTATAAATAGACCTCCACTCCTCACATGAGAGGCGGGAGAAGCCTAGAGAGCATACGGCCTTGAGGAGAAGCTGCAGCTAAGCATCACCGCCGATCGTCGTCGACCACCGCCTACCTCCGTCTTCGACCACCGCCGAATGTCTTCCTCCACCGCCGAACTCCGACGACCACCACCGACCTCCGTAGACCAGCACCGACAATCGTCGAACATCGTCGATCTCCGTCGATCACCGCTGACCGTCGTCGATCACCTCTGGCAACTGTCGACCACAGTAGAACGTCGTTGACCACCACTAACCAACTTCGATCACCACGAACCAGACGTTGTCATTCGACACTGTAATCTGAAAAATATAGTTACATCAACCTGTCTGTAGGACAAAGGATTTTTATAATCATCAATCAATAGTAGGTTTCCGCAACTGAGTCAGGCAACCATGGTTTTTCTTTTACGGGGTTTATACGTCTAAACTTCTGGAGTCATCACCGCTTGTTTCTCTTTCAATTTTATGCGTACTGAATTTTCGAACAACGCTAAGACAATAATCTGTTACTCTACCGCCGCGAATTTTCTAGCACCCATCTAAGGAGTATCACAAATGAGTCAGACACCCACCTTCGTTAAAGGAGGTTGATGTATTTCTCAACTCTTGATACATATTGCATCAACAATGCTATTAGTATATTTACATCTCTGAGAAATAAATATTATATTTCTCCTAATGTCTCCGTAATATTTTATTACTTGTGCCTCGGCTTTTCCTTTTCTTCCAAAATCTCATCTCCGCATTCCTGTAAGGTAGTTGGCTGAATACTAAAATCTGACGAGTAGTCCATTCTTGTTCTATGTTTTCCCTCTGCTTCACCGTCTTCTACTCTTGAATCAACCGAACAGCAACCCGCAGTTCTAGATTGAGGCTTCATAGTTCTTAACGCACATGATGTACAGATGAAGCCTTCTATTTGCAGTCCCAAGACATGCTTATTTTATAAATTATTATTTAAAAGAAAATATGTGGAATTAGATGGCGGGTCAAAATAAAGTCAACAAATGCTTCAGTCTTTTTAAACATATAGTGGAATATTTGAATATATATCTGGTATTAAATTTTAAAAATTGAACACACTGCAAAAAAAAAAAAATATTGTCATTCCTTATCATTTTTTTTTTTTGGTTTATTTTCCTACTTCTAGTCATTACTGCGTTAACATAAACTTATAAATAGGTGAATTAGATGATCGGCTCAACAAGTACCGAAGGCATACAGCTAAATTCTGACGCAAAAATCTAGCAAATGTTCCTTGAAATTTTATTCTCTTCTTACTTTCAAGACTCAATAGTGCTTAAGACTCCCGTGCACCAATGGGTAAGTTTAATTTTAATATAGATTGTTTAAGAAAGTAGGTATAGTCATAGTTTAATCTTAACACCAACTTTAATCGACACGCTGAACCATGGAAAAGAAAAATGTTAAAAAAAAATCATATCAAAACAACCAATACATTGACCAAGATGATTACCAAGTTTTTTTATAGGATATCAGGATTGCAATGTGCTTATCAAAGAAAAAAGAAAAACTTTATTTAAAAATATGACTCCATATTACAACAATTTACTAAAGCTTCTAATGATTATTATTTTTTTATTTTTTATTTCTCCTATCTCCTAATAAGCACTTACAACTTCAGCTGGTGACAGCAGTCCCCAACTGTCGCACAAAAAACTTTCCTTTTCAACGCATATAATAACCTCTTCCCAGTTTATTATTTACTGATTTTTCAATGTAATAATCCTAATAAACTAAGAAATCTATGAAATTCCCAAATAAACCACAAAAACTTGAACCGTAGACTTAGAAATATCCCAATCAATTCTTAAAAACCGCATTTTTACAGGAAAAAAAATGAATATATTTGAATGGTGGCCATTATCTCCATCATTAATGTCATCCTTAACAGAATCGCCGTTTTATGTTTACTATTATTGGAAACCGCGATCCTTAGGAAAGCCAGGCTGGCAACAGCAAAAGGTGAGCACCGCTCCACCTCCGTCTTAATTCCCCACTCCTCACTCTCCCTAAGTCGTCGCCAGGCGGTGATTCCACCACAGCGGCGTACCTCCCTCACCGCTCCCCGCCTCAACGCACCTTTGCCCTTCATTCCTCACCAGCGGCAACTCCCAACGTTCCCCATTCTCCTCCGATCTCTCCTCTCCTTCGATCTCCACCGTCTCCGGCGAACTCTCTTCACCATCGGAACAATCGATCGCCTCACCATCACCTTCTTCTTCCGATTCGACGAGCTCCAGACGAAGCCGACCGTCGCTGCGGATGGCGCGTAGAATCTCCGGCTGCGGTTCGATCTGTATCTCAGTGAGCAGAAATCGCCCATCCCTTCGCTCCGCTTTCAAGAAACGACTCCTACGACCTCCACCTCCCATCATCCATGGAAGCGGAGGAGGGAATCGAACCTCCGCCCTGCGCCTCTGCGATGGCCGTCGTGTATTCGGTTTCTCGATCTCCGCCGCGGAATCATCTCCGTCGTCAATTTCAATCCCGCTATCGCAGCTTTCGGATCCAAGACTCTCGGTACAGAGGCCGAGACCGCCCGAAACCGCCGTCGCTTCGTGAAGACCCCACGCACCGGGATCCAGCGACTTCTCACCGCTGGTTGCGGGACTTATAGTAGGGGACTCGACGACGTGAGGTGGTTTGGGAGAATTGGAGGTGAGGAAGCGGAGCCCTCCGCGGTCGATTGGGGGGAGAATGTGGGTCCAACGATGAGGAGGATTACGGAGATCGTCGGAATCGGGGATGCCGAGTATCGAATTGAAACTACTTTTGCAGAAACTAATCATAGCCACTTCTTTCCCTTTTCTGTGCACAGGTTTCTTCGCTATTTATTTAGGGTTTAGGGGTGGAAGAAATGGATTCGAATGAATGGGACTCGGGACTGTTGGTGCAGGGAAGGTGAGGGGGGCGGCTATATATAGATGTTGGACCCCTTTTAGGGATAATAGTTGTATTTTGAAATAAAATTAATGGGTTTCATTTTTACCACGTCATTTTTGGAAGGTTAAACGTGTAACGCTGGAGGAGTTGATGTGGCGGGGGACTGCTATAAATTGCTAAACGATGAATAATTGAAGAGGTCAATAACTTTTACTGGGATAAATATTAATAATTTCATCTAAAATAATTTTATTTATATTAAGGATGGTATGATAGAAAAGTACTGTTTAGATTGAATGAAAAATTTTATAAAATGATGGTGAGACTTGTAATGATTTATGATGCGGAATATTGGCTTTTAAAAGAAAAGCATAATACTAAATTAAGCATTGCTGAGATAAAAATTATTAGGTGGATGAGTAGCTTTACACGTTGAGATAAAATACGAAATGAATATATTCGTGAAAGGGTTGGTGTTGCTCCACTGCCGGATAAAATTAGAGATAGTCTTCTTAGACTGTTTGGTCACATTAAACATCGACTATTTAATGATCCGATTAGGAGAGTAGATGTTTTAGATTCGACTTATGTTAAGAAAAGCAGAGGTAGACCTAGGAGGACTTGGGCTAATTGTATAAAAATAATCTTAATTTTTTAGATTTAAATGAAAATATGACAATAAATAAGACACAATGGAGAAAAATGAATTATGTAGCCCACTCCACTTAGTGGGATCAAAATTTTGTTGTTTTTGTTTTAGATTAAGTTAGGTGTGTCCATTCGAGGAAGAATTATAGAACCATGTCGTATAAATAGATAACGTATGTAATATTTCTTCCCGTTTAAGTGACTAGATCGAAATGAGTTCTGACTTAAATTTAATTAGATCGGACCAATATGTTCTTCATTTGACCTATCTATAAGACATTGAAAAAATCTGACTTGCCAATAACATGGTTAACAAGAACCTGACTCCAATAACTCCTTAAACATATTTTTAAACAAATTTGATTGAAAAAATAATAACTATATAAATAAAGAAAGTCTTACATAAATGTAAAATGGAGCTCAAAGAAATAAAGTTAAAATATAAAAGTTAGAAGTGTTGACGAGCAACCGTAAAGCATAGCCGAAAAATAAACTGATTAACTTCTTAACTCAAAACTTAATCTAATATTAGTAAGGTAAATAGATCATGGCTTTTTTTGGCAAAGTTCGTGTCTGATTATCATACACCTAATCAAATAAATGTAAAACATTTAAAATATATTACATTTCTATTGCATTTTAATTACACTTTATTAATTTTCTAACAAAAAAACTACTACATTGTTGGTGAATATAAATTGACTGGGACTATTTGGTTGCTGCATTATGAATGTAACCCTTATGTGATGAACTGCAAGTAAAAATTTTAACACTTAGTTGGATGAAAATATTCACCTTTTAGTTCAAATTTGATATCTTTGAACATTGTAAGACACAATCGATTTCCAAATACACTTAACGAGTTTCCACTGCCCTTGACCATTGTTTCCTGTCTCCCGGCACCTTTAGGTTTTATTTCAAATCAAACAAATTAATATTCTTTTACTTTTCATGCACTTTATCAAATAACTCTAAACTATTTTAAGTATAATGCTTTTATATGTATTTCTTTATTAGCAAACCAATTAGGCCCTGAAAGTCTACACTAGACTTTTGGCTAACAAAATGTCAAAGTTAGAAAATCCATTGTGTTCGGTTTAAATTATCTTATTAATGTAGGTAATCAAATAATTTCTTGTTTTATGGCAGTAGAATGATAGACAATCATCATAGCATTGGATGAAAATCTAGCACACACACACACATAAAAGAAGTGTTGAAAGAGAAATTTTACATGAAAATCTTAATGAAGAAATCACGGGGATATAGCCAAATCATAATAATCTACCATTTATTTAAATTACATAGTTTTTTTCTTCTCTTTATTTGGAGAGACATAGTTACATAATTTTTACAGAGTTATAAAGATTAAGCAACAATAATTGTAGGACAATAGTTGAGTTACAATAATTTTTAGTAATGATTGTTAATGATAATTATCGTTTGCTTAACACTTGGTCAAGAGTGTGAATTTAGCTCTTAAATTTATTCTCTCTTCTTCATGTTGAAAATATGATCTTATTTATAATATGTTGAGAGGGATCATTTGATAAATTTAGCCAAAATCTCAAACTATTATATCAAATGATCCATGTTGATTCCTTTGATCATATATTATTCTATTAATATTTAAGAATAAAAATGATCATAAATTTGATTATCTTGGGAACATTAGATTTCATTCATCACGACACTCAATTTGACAGTTAGAATGTTAATTTTGAAGATCATTGATTTTTTAATTTGTGCTTTAAAAGATTTTTATCTTACTTCAAGTTCTTCACCAAAGCTCATTTGGGCTCAGATCGAATCAATTAGTCTCATTATGTTTGTATTATCAAGATGTTTAATTTGAATATAAATTAAGTTGTTAAATTTCGAACTTGAATGACCTTGAATTTAACTATAAGAATTTTCTTATCTAAGTCATAGAGATCCTTGCTTCCTTCAAGTGAATTTTTTTAATTATATATCAATGCCCCCTTATTTTCAAACATCAAAACTTTTGTCATCTGAAATATATATTAAAATTTTAACTGAGTTTAAGCCTAAAATTATAATTTTAGAATGATTATTAGCCACAACTTCATGTTCTCGTGATGTTGGTATAAGGGGGCCCCCATTTATTTGATAGGAATAGAAATAGTTAGAAGTGAATATATATATATATATATATATATATATATATATATATATATATATATATATATATATATATATATAAGAATTTAGAAGAATATTTTTCTATTAATAAGTGTATTTAAATTGCCAAAATTTTATAAATAAATTTCAATTTTCTAAGAATATTGCAAAAATGATTCATAACTCCTCCTTTTTCTCTAAGTACAGATACCCCATTAAGAAGATGGGAAATTCGCTCATTTTCTTTCTCTTTGTAAGCTTCAATGTCTCTCTTAAAAGGAATTATTTACTTTCTTGTATATGTGATGCATAATTCTTCTTTTATAACCTCTCGTCTTCCTTTGTATAGTGGTTAATAATTTTGTTGATCAGGCGATGTGCATCATCCTTTTAGGCTCCAGTGCTCCAACAAATGTAAAATATTTATCTTGTAATTATGAATTTGAGAGTAATTTTAGCATTTTAAATAAGCAATCGTTTTTTATCTGATAGTCTAATGCTAATAGTTCCAGTTGATTCTTATACAATGTTAAAGTATAATTAAACTCTAATGATGTGAAGTTTATAATCATTGATTCTTATTATTTCGTTTATATATAAAAATGCTTAGATGAAGAAAAATATGACACCTTATTCATCCCCTCCTGTTGGCTCCAAATCCACTTAAGAGAGTTCCATCACTATTGTTTAGCAGGAACATGTTCGCCATCACAAGCTCTAGTGTTTCTCTATCAAGAGCATATAATTATCGTTCATAGGCTAACTAGAATAGAAGAAATTTAGGATGTATAATTTTAGTTTTGAGGCTCTGATCTTCTTAAAATAGGTATCGAGTACCCTCTTCAAATAAATCATTTTTTTAACTTAATATTATTGAAATCAAATATGATGGGTGGGGAATTTTTTCATTATTGTGTGTTAACATGTTCACCCTAGATCTCGAAATATTTCTATCTAAATGATTGGTTGCGTCATTTGAAGAATAATGTACTACATCAAGAGGCAGAAATATTATCTTAAAATTGATATAATCATTTAGATGATGAAATTATTAAAATTTATGTGTTTTCGTTCACTAAAAAGTTTTATTTTATCATTTGGGTGTAAGATAAAATTTATTGTATTTTGGGCTCCAATACCTCTATAAGGACAAATCCTCATGTTGACCTCACTTTTGTTGAGGTATAGTCTTTCCTCCTTAGAAACCTATGATCCAGCCATAGGAATTTCCTGTTGACTATCTTAGAGGGCTAGTGATGGAACCCTGCCTCATTAGAAATTCTAAACACTTCTTTACTCTTCTTGCATTTCCACATGTTTGGTTCTGACCTCTAACACTTAGTAGGATGGAGCCAAGCATGAGGGAGCTCAAGAGAGGTTCCCATAGGACTGTCTAACTTTAGGGTTAGCCCTGGGTGGTGTGGCCTTGGTCAGTCTTGCACACACATTCTTGAACCTTTCTACTTTCACTCACAACCTGAAACCCTAAACCAATCACCCTTGACCTTGTTCCCCACTCTTTTGGAAATTAATGTGGGTGGTCCCCCAAACCCTTAACCCTAGGGTTTGGCTAGAACCAACACATGGAGGATCCAAAAATGGGATCTTCCTTGATTTGATGACTCAAAAAAGGGTAATTTTATGATTAAAAGTCCTCAATTGATCCCAAATTTGCAAAATCCTCAATTTTGACATTTTAGCCCTAAACTTTTCAAAAATTACCAAAATGCCCTTGAAATATTAATTTTTCTAAAATTACCCAAATTATCAAATTTATTTCAAAAATCATTTCATACAATTCCAAACCACTCAAATTGCCCAAAATACTTCAAAATACCCAAAATTCTCAAAATACTCCCAAATTTGCCAAAATTAACAAAATACCCCTAATGCCCAAAAAATTCCCAAAAATATCAAAATTCATTCCAAATGTCCCCAAAATCAATTTGAACCACCCAATGTCTTCAATTTCACCCAAATCCACCAAAATTAGTCAAAATTCCCAAATTGTCACTTAGTGCCCAAACTCCCCAAATCACCCCCAATTTCCACCAAATTGTTTTCAAACTCTCCCAATCTCAAACTCAAATCAACTTTCATCATGTACAAACCCAATTTGAACCAAATCTTAGCCCAATTGAACCCAATTCCAAACCCTAAATCCAAGTCCAAATGAAATGCCCCAATTTGACCCTACCCCTAAATTCCATCAAATTGAACCTCATAACCAATCCAATTTCCCCAATTTTAAATTCTAAACTCTTCACAACATTCGCTTAGGCCAAATTAAACCCTCAATTGGCTTAGACCTAATTTCAAACCTAATCTAAATCCAACCCAAATCAAAACTCCTAATTTTGCGCAAAAATCAAAATTTCACTAAATTAAACTTAATGACACATCAATTTCAACCCAATTGATACCTAAATGCCTCATGACATTACTCTACACCAAATTGAACCATTAATTGACCCAAGTATAAACCCTAGCCAAACTCAAAACTAAGTTCATGTCCAAACCATGATTTTAAACCCAAAACCCAAACTCACCTAAAACCATTTGGTCCAGCCCATCCCTGACCACCATAACCACCTTTTGAGCTCTATAATCCAACTTAGGTCAACCTAGCCCACCCTAGTTGAGTCATGAATCAAGGGTCCCATGATTTGCATGAGCTCTTCCCGTATTTGGCTAAGTGACCTAAACTTGTCATCACATGATTAAACCTCCATCTTGATCACCATTAAACTCTCCACTGAGCCCCTTGACCCAGCTAGCCACCTCCCTTGGCCTGGCTGGCCGGTCTAGTCCTCGAAAAACCCAAAATCGAGAGAGCCTTCCCCATGGATTGAACCCAATTGCACCCATCCAATGTGGCTCACCCACATTGGTCACTTGCGCAGCTCAGCCCTCCACCCATGCTGCACTTTGCACCCAATGGCTAGCTAAATTGGCCACTCATTCCCCTTTTATTTAAACACCACCACCTCACGACTAAGTAAGGAGAGCATCCAATTCCTTGAGGAAAACTCTGCCAAAATCCTTCCAGAGCTTCTCCAGACATTCCTAAGCTCAATTCCACTGATTTCTAGCCTCATTTTCTCTGTCTGAACTCAATTTCTGAGTTAAAAAACAGGGCATTTTCACTGCCATTCCCCCCAAAGTTCACCAATCCCTAAATTGTCTTGCTCTTAAGTTTGCCCAGACCAAGATAGGAAGTTCCACACCAAAATCTAATCTCCAGAGCTCTCTATATTAGACTTCCACTTAGGCAGCACCACCCTTAGGTGGAACTCCTACACAATTGTAACCCCTACTCGAACTACCGCTTAGAGGAGGTTCGCCAGCTCACAATGAAGCTTCAGAACATACCAATCGAGACATCACCTATTGGGCTAAGTTATGGATCATTTTCCCCAAATTTAGGCTTGCTTTGAGCCTTTGTGAAGAAAGGTTTAATTTCATGCTTGATTAGCCAGACGTATGGATATGTTCGTCCGTACTAGATGAAGGTGTAGGAACAAAGCCCTTGTGATTTGGTTGAGTATCGAGCGAGATATTAGGTCTAAAAGGTGGATGTTTTATGGGTTAGGCCAGTTAGGGACAAAGACCGAAAGTCATTGGATCGCGCATGTATCGGATAGACGGCTTGGATCGCACAAAACTAAGAAATGTAGTATAAAGTGCAGGACGTGTGACAGCTAACTCTGATGATGGCTTCCACTAACGCGGTGACACGCAAAGCATTGGAGAGTCGTAGGATGGCGTGGCAGCCACGTGGATAAGTTGGAAAATGAACATTTTTTGATTTAATTTAAGAAACTTTGAAAAATCATAAATTGGTATAGAAAATTCATAAAAGCAAAATAAAAATACCTTAATTCTCAGTGAACCAAAAATCAAAATTTTCTTTGCAGTATTCTAATTAAATACTCATAAATATATTAAAATTATAAATAAATAAATAGTAATTAGAAAAAAATGTGAAATTTCGGGGATTTATTCAACTCATGTTTAGGGATGTTCTCTGATTTTTCCAAAGTCAGAGAGTTTCTCTAACATAAGAAACCCTAATTTTCAAGTTAAATCACCATTGTTTGTTTAAAATAATTATAAAAAATAAAATATAAATTAGAAAATTATAAAAATAGTTTTAGTAGGTTCACTGTGATCAGAGAAACCTAGAAAAAAAATTGAATTTTAAAAATTTAAAACCTATTTTTCTATTTTAAAATTAAGAAAAATACCTAAAAATAGAAAATTACAAAATAATTTCAATAATCACCAAATTGAGCCAATTTGAAGCTTAAGACTTCATGAGGCTCCTATAAAAATCCCAAGGCCATTATAATTATTTTTGTTTAAAAATTAATTTTCTAAGTAAATATGTATTATTGCTTAAAATATTTATATAAATTAAAAGAAAAATCAGAAAAATATAAAAAATGGTTTAGAGTGTTCCTTGTGATCAAAGGCACCTAAGAAAAATAAAATTAAAGTAAAAAATAATTACTTTATTTTTATCCTTTTTTCACTTAAAAAATTATAAAAATAAAATAGAAAAATGAGAAAAAAAAATTGTTGTGAGTTATTTGAGGTCGATGAGATTTATGAAAAAATATAAAAAGTAATTTTTAATGATAAAAATGCATTTTTTTTTCAATTTATTTATTCATAAACTGGTCATTTAATAATTATAAAAATTAAAATATAATTAAAAAAATCAATGAAGTTGTTTCTAGTGGTCCTCTAACCTAATTAAACCTCCAATAATTTTATTAAGCATAAGATATTTTTTTACTTAGTTATTTTAATTATCTTCAAAAATCCATATTTTCAAGTTAAAATAATTATTAAAATTAAATAAAAATCAGAAAATACATGATTTCTCCTCTAATGTTCTAATTGACCCATGAGTGGGGTAACTATGAAATTTCAAAGTTATTTGAGTTAAATTTAAAGAATTATGAAGTGGAAAGTCATTAAGGGCAAAATGGTAATTATGGAATTAAGCTCTAATTAAAATTTAAGATTAATTAACGGGTAAATTGGCAATATTGAACTTAACTAATTATCTTAAATGATTGAAAAATAAAAAGTTTAAGTGGTAGAAACCAATCCATCACTATTTACTACAAGAGTAAAGTTGCAATTTTTTTAATTATTATGACTTTGAGGTTAGTCCGATCGGAGGATGAGAATAGTGGGCTTGTGTTAGGGAGATAATAATTCACTAATCTGAAGCTCTAATCGGTGATCAAATAACAAAGTATAATCCTTCGATAAGAGTTAAACCCATTTAATTCAACACTTCTAATAATCATAAATTTACACGTGAAATCTTAAGGGCTTAGTAAGCGAGCTAGGTTTAATCTAACTTATTTTATGAGATTTAGGAAATGAAACATAACTAATTCTAAATACCCTTAAAACACTTCAATCCCAATTTTAATTGAAGGAGCAAGAGTTCTTAATAATTTAAATTGCCCTTGAGGGCATCCACCTACATAATCATTAAATAAAATGTCAAGTGAGTATTTAGTTACCCTACTCATGGGACAATTAAAACATTAAAGTTCATTGAGCACATGTTAAAATATTATCATTGTTAAAACCTAATTTAACTGTGGATAAATGACTCAGCACCATAATAAGTTCAGAAGAACTCAAAACAATTCAAAGAATTCTAAAAGTTCTTTAGGTTTATGCCTCGAACACTTTTATGATATTTTGGATTTTTTTAAGGACAATTGAATTTATTATGTTTTGAGGAAGAAAATCATCCTTAAAATTATTTTGGGACCCACCAAGTTATGCCTCGGACCCGTTAATTCACCTAAATCAATAGAAATTGACATCCATTCTTCACTCGTTGTGAGAGAAAGAGAGATGAGGCATGAGATGAATGTTAAAGCTTAACTCTTGAAGTCATGGCGTTCGTCGCCGACCACCAACGTTTTTCGTCTACAACTAAAGTTTGACACTAGCCAACAAAAGTCACCTTTGACCACAACAAATAATTTGCTATCGTAAATTACCACCTTATACTTAACAATTTTATGTTTTATAGCCCCCATCATAAGCATGGAATTTCATCTTCCCCAATACAAAAGAAGAGTAAAATTTTGTACTTGCAATTTTCTAGTGAATTATCTTGACTGGACTATACCCCATGTTTTTTTCGTTTCCCACATTTTCCACAAAAAAATTTTTTATGCCTCTTCTAATAACTTTTCATCCATTTGTGTGAGTGTTAGACTTTCGTGCAATACTAAGATGATAAATTATCACTCAATGATCTCAAATTTTTCAACACACAACAATTTTAATGTCTTGTAGGTTATCTAAATAATCAAAAAATCGTTCTAGTAAAACATATGAAGCTAAGGTTTCATAAATAAATTTTACAATTGGGACTAATTTAATGTGTTGTATTGTTGAACACGTCTAGAGAGAGTGACTGAGAGAGCAATATGCTGCTTCATTTGCCTTCAACTTTTGAAACATGTTGACAAAAACAGATATTCCTTTTATGCGGCACGATATAGCTCTATAAAACAATTGCCGTTAGTTTTTAATCGTTACGTTTTTATCCGGCAAGTTAGAATTATTCATTACATCTATTTTTTTTAGCGTAACGTTTTTGTAATGGAAAATAAATGTAATGAATAGTTCTAAATTGCAATTATATTTTCCTATGTACTAAAGTAAAAATAATTACTTATATTGTATGATTTTTTGATTCTGATAGCTATTATTCTTTAATAAAACCAATTTTAAGAAAAATATTGACGTGGGATTTTTTTTTTTATGTAGGAGAAAAGTATTTTATATATTTAAATAAAATGACTTAGAAATACTATATTAAATTGAAAATTGCAACACCTTAACATTGTCATCCAATTAATTTGGAACATTTGTACTATAAAAAAATAATTGTTCTATGTAGGAGTATTTGCGGAGGGTAACACGCGAACGAGCTCAGTCACTTAATGGTTATATTGAGAATTGTGAAGTTATATTCGTGTGTAATTTGTCATTTTCACGAAAGAATTTTATTTTTTAGAAGATGATAAAGTTATTCTATAATCACAAGTAAATTAATCATTGCCTTTATATCCATGTTTCTTATAATTATGGTCAAGATTTTTTTCAAAAGGTAGATTAAATTCTATAATAGGAGAATACTGATATATCCACTAAAATAAATGAACTTATAATATAAGCCATTAAAAAAATAAAATATATTATAATATCATGACTCTTCGTTTGCGAGGTTGAAAGTACATAGACTGGATTCAGAGTAAGTGTGAGGTGTGAACGGAGATAGTTCGCCGAGTTGACTAGCAATTTAGCTAAATTAGTTTGAATGTTTGATTTACTGAACCAAGGAGATATGAGAATAACTCTTGTATCATGATCTGCCCATAGATGTCCGATTAACCTAAGGCGACTCGATAGCTCGCCAAGAAAACTCAACTCATCATAAGGCCAAGTTGGTCGAACTACTCATGAGATCTATCCATCTAAGAAGACCAAGTAGCCCCGTGGCCGAGTTGATTGATAGATGTGTCACCGGCCGGCAACACTAGCTTGGGGAAAGGCATATCATGAGGACTATGATAAGATTAATTTTAATGCTCCTGTCACAAGAAAACATGGGAGATAAATAAAAGAGCTCTAGGGATCCAAGTGTAATAAGTATTTTATTTGTAGTACATATGTCAGCCCTTCTATAAATATGGATGATCAATATAATGTAAGGGCAGAATCCCTAGATATAAGAGAAATTTAGGTACATACCACTATACAATTTTTATATATTTACATACATAACATAAAAAATTTAATATTTATAATTATAATACTTTGATGCATAAATATATGCATGAAATAGTTTATTTCATTTTAATAAAAAATAGTATTAGAGATATTTTTCAAGTGATGATAAACGTTTGAGCGTTATATTAATAAATATGAATATTTGTGGTAACTATGTAAATGCCCCTATTTATAATAGTTTAGGAAGGATTTTGCTTAAAAGGAAACATGAAAACAAATCGCAATCTTTACACTGTAGCCAACCTCTCGCAACCAAACAAGAGCCAACTTGTTATTGGAAGTGGTTACAGAGGCGGAGGGGTGTACTTGTTCACAACGATGAAATAAGTGAAGGCGACATGAGGCAAAGAGTACACTAATATTTGGAGAAATTAAAACAACAGATGAAGTGAAATGAGAAGATAGGGCACGGACGGTCGGGATATTAAGCATTTGCAACAACATCGGACTCATTAACAAAATTGATAGCAAAGTACAGTATTTGTTAGGAATGTCGAAAATTGCAACTCGGCTCAAAAAAATTTAAGTTTGGGTTGGTCTGAATAATTATCAGCTTGGGTTCGTGTAAGAAATTTTTACCTGCTTAATATTTTTGGTCGGATACGGGTTGACCCGCTCCAATAAAATGACAAAAAATAGACCCGCTAACCTGAAATTGGCTTGTCAACTCAAAAGTAACCTGAAATCATTCTCAATTTAACTCAAAATTGAGCAGAATAAATGTTATGCCTTATTGTTAGAATGAGTTACACGGATTAAGTTCAGGTCAACTGATTGAAAGTAAGCCAGGTTTAAGTTGGGCTTTCTGACCCGTTTAATATTCAGTTAAGCTTCGGCTCAAGTAGTTTTATGTCGGCTCAATTCAAGTTAGACCTAAAACCGACCCGCGAATTCTATTTGACACACCTAGTATTTACATATTGTCATACAAGGCAAAAAAACTACTCGTTGAGAAATGTTTTCAACATAAAGAATATTCATAGAAAAATACTTTTTAGAATTTTTTTAAGCGCATCAGCAAAGTGATGCAAAACTAATCCCCTGTCCAGGGGTTTTAAAAATTGGCTTGGCATGTCAGTTAGAGTCACATGACTAGAAAACTTCGAATTCATATTGACTCAATTAACTTTCAGCTCTGGTTCAGGTCCAAAATTCTAACATACCTAATGTTTTTGGGTTGAATTGAGCTGAGCCCCAACCTAAAATTAACCTGAAATTAACCCACCAACCAAAAATAGACTTGAATGTGACTCCCCAATTTGAATTTGACCCAAACTTCACTAAAAATTAACCTGAATTTGACTCAAAAAATTATTAATAAATTTAAATATTTAGCATGCATTTCTTATGTATTTTAAATTCACATAAATTGCACTTCTCTTCTGCAAACCTATGTATGAAAAATATGCTTTTCACTTTTAGAAAATATTGAAAATTATATTTTTGATGTGATATTAAAAATTTGAATATTACGTGTATAAATATAAAAATTTAAATTTGAGATATATAAATACAAAAGGAACTGTGCTGTGTACGTAACCGCCCCTTTTGTTTCTTATTTTCAATGAAGCAATAAAGGTGGGGAAATCTGGATTGTCGAAGTGCTAACTTTTTGATCCATTATATTTAACTTTGAATTTTAATTCTTGAATTTGAAAAAACAATAACTAAGAAAATAAGCCCTCTCCCTCAATTTTTCATAGCATTTAAGAATGTATTTCTTATGAAAGAGCAATCAAATGAGACTTTAAATCTCTTAAAAGCTATAATCTTAATATTGTTGCACTTTTTATTTAAATTTGACAATTCTAGCAGCTCCTCGTTAGAGAGATATTATGATGCTCTCATAGTTTAAAATTAGTCTCATGCACGCAAGTTGGGCTTCATAACGTGGTTGCATGAGAAGAGTGTACTTCGACACTTGCATGAAATTTGGCAAATGTTTTGTAAATTTCTTCTCCTCGATTGAAATCATCAGTGCGCTGGCGGCTTTTAGATAATCGGTGTAGTACTTCAGCAGTCAGTAATTAGGCCCAAATATAACAAGGTCGAATGGCTTGGTACCTACTCATGTTTAAAAAATGGTTAAAAAAAAAGGGTATTTACATGCATACTACCAATTCTTTTATGTATTTATATAGCTAATACCTTCAATTTTATAGTTAGATCAATAACATTTAAATCCTTAACATCACAATAAAAAAAATATTATTAATTATTTTTTAAATGTGAAATATATCTTTTCATGTATAATTTTATAACGAAATAATGTAAACATAAATATGAAAATTTATGTGTTAAAAAAATAAATGCATAGAAAAAAAACATTTTTACACTTACAAAAAATGTTTTTTTATTCCTCAGATAACCTCTAATTATTGGGCCTTCAATTTTGATTGTATAAATTTGACTAGTTTATTTCATTTCTTATTAAAAATAAACTATCATATGTTCGTTAAAGAAAATGGTAAATCATGTTACTTTTTTGTTATATTTTAAGTGATGATATACTTATATAATTTAGTACTTGTGAACGATTGAGAGTTTTCTCTGTTTAGGGTTTCTTCTTTCGTCATCTTCTCACTCTTTACTCTCCTTTCAACTAGTTGACACTATCATACCGTAATCACATTTTGCTAAGAGTATTTGGGCCTCAACAAACATTGATCTCTTTTGCCCCTCTCATCCTATCTTTTTCAAACTCCTTTCTTAGTCTCCCTCCTCAAGTAAACTGGAAATAGCTTTTCTCTTCACACCTTTCTAACTCCAATAGTTTCAATCTCTCATACATTCCTACCACATAAAACAAAATTATTTTTTTTGGATGATGAAATAGAAAAGGGTTCCAAGTGTTGGAACCGAACCTTAGTCGACCATGCTCCTAATAAGTAGCCTTTCTATGAAAATACTTTGTAAGCTATCAGTAAGCTATGAAATCTCAAATGTATGGCTGATCTCATATCACTCATCGAAGGTTTCTTTCTTCTTAACTTCACTTGTCTAGAGGACTTGAATACATTCCCGGAGGTGTTCCTCTGTTCATCAGTGTAAAGTTATTTATTTTTAAAAGATGAAGGCCTAAATTCCAACCTATTAAGGAAGATTTTATGGAAGTTTCAATTTAGTTCAAGCTCTCTAATCTAGCATTTTGTTGTTGGTCTGAAATTTAAATTTCTATGATTGCAAGCTATATTGGAGTCCTTTGGCAATTAATCATTTGCTAGATGAAGGATCTGAACTCACCTTTGCTGAAGTGAGCATTCAAATTTGCACAAAATCCATCTTACCTTATTCTATCATTGTGAATGTTAAGTGCGTGGATGTAATACAACTGATCATATATGATTGGAGACTTGTTGACCACATTTTTGTATGAGATTCTTCCTATCCTTTCTCTCTCAAGAGCTTAGGGTCCAGCCTTTAAAGTTTTTGTAGGGGCTCTTCAAGAAGAGTAGTGGTGGAACCAAAACCCAAATAGAATTTCAAACATTTCTTCACTGTTTAAGATTTAATATGCTTTGCTTTAAATCATTATGCTTTGGTTGAGCTAGCTAAAGCCAAGTCAGTGAAACATAAGTTGATACCCAAAAAGTAGGAAATTCCCAAGGCAACCCTTTGACCATAGAGACTTAGGTATCTTAGGCATTTTTCACTTCCCCTTACCAACTACTTGGATAATCCTTCCTTCGGTTCATAAAAAAACACATTGGGTTTGAGACTCACCTTGGACTAGATGAGGCTTATCCTTTAAAAGAGAAAAGAGAAAATGAAAAAACCACCAACTTCCAAAATACAAATTAAAGTTAAATTTGATCAAAATCAATACTAAAATTTAAAAAGTCAATTAAGATCAATATAAAAAAAATTAAATCCATTAAAATCAATTTCAACAAAAACTCAAATTCATTAAAACCATTTTCAATTAAATCCACCAAAATCAATTTCACTAAAAATTAAATCTATTAAAATCAACTTCAACCAAAATTAAATTAATTGAAATAAATTTTACCAAAGATTAATCATATTAAAATTAAGTATAGAAAAATCAAATCCATTGAAACCAACCTATTAAAATCAACTAAAACCAATTTATTAAAATTAATCTAAAAAAATTTAAATTAATCAATCTAAAAAAATTATTTGAATCAACTTCAAATTCATCCAAGTAAGTTAACTAAAATTAATCATAATTCACTAAAATTAATGCTAAAGAGTAATTCATTTGTTTTTTGGTAGTCTTTCTTTTTCTTTATACTAGGGTTCTAAAGTTTCACTTCTTTTAGTGAACTTCGCCTTAGCATTAGGATTATGTGGTTGCTCATCTACTGACTGCATAAACCTTCACCCTCACAGTCTTTCTCACAATGATATATTGTACGATCTAAGTCCCAAACTCTCTGTTAAAATTTCAGGATGAAACAATAAATAAATATTACTTTCAAAATTGGTAAAGTAAAACAATATGATAGTTGAGATGTCACATAGTGTCTTCAGCATCATTAATATCTCTTACCTTTTCTTCCTTTGAGTTTTCGTTTATGAACCTTTCTCATTTGAAATTTTGATGATCAATTATGAAAACCTAAACTTAAAATTTTTGTGAATATCAAACCCACAGTTTTAATCAAGAGTTTTCTCAAGTAACTTTAGTTGCATAGGATGTAATTAACTATAGGGCTTGTGTCTATAAGAACTATAGACTCAAATGCAATCTAAATCTTATCTAGCCTTCAGATTTGATAGGGGAAAGATTTGTCATTTCTAATCATAGGCCAATACAAATATCCAATATTTATTAATTTAAGTAATCAAACCCATCGTAAATAACATTTCCATCTCTCAAGATAGTCTATTACTTTTGATGTCATGTTTGATTGTTTAAATTAATAAACCTTTGAATATGTATGATTATATAAAGACGCTCCCTTTGATGTGTTGAAAATTAAAACCGACAAGATAGATTCCATATAACTTTTTTAACAACTTTCCTCATAACTCAAGTTCTAGCCCAAAAATACAAATTTTAAACACCCTCTTACCTTCCTTATAAACCACGAGAAAAGTAGGACAAGAAAGAGATAGGGATCATTTCCTTCAAGTAGTCTCAATGAATAACAACCCTTCTCAAGACCCCCCACACCATCCAATCTATACACCTGAATTAACGTCACTCCTCTATCAGTGCTCCCCTCCCTCATCATACTGGAGTTTTTCTTCAACTCAATCAAGAAACCGATCTCTTTAAAATTCGTTACATGGACTGCTTTACAGGCTCGTGCGGACAATGTCTCTATCAACCAAGAAATAATTTCAAAAGAATCAACTAGCAAGTTACAAAGCATCACTCTCAAGCATGATTGCAACCATATTTTAGAGAAATAGTATAGTGCATTGTGACTTATGCCTCATTCTTAAAAAATCCAAAGCATCTTTGATGTTTGATGTCTTATTTTGAGCTTAATCATTTCCAGTGTGACTCAATTTGAAGTTTTTCATCACATGCTAAGGTTGTCAAATAGAAGCTTTGATTAATAGCCCCGAATAGATCAAATATACATGGCTACCTCTTCCATATAATAGTTTACATTTGTTAAATAGAAGTTTCGCCTAACAATCTCATACTAGTAAACCATTCTGGATGGATTTCATTTTGCTTTGTCCATACAGGCTAACATTGTCGAACATCTTCAACCTTCTAACCTAGAACTGGTCTTACATCCCTAACAGATTCTCCTTTCAACTCATTCTAATATTGGTTAATTTCATCAAACATCTTCAACCAAGCAGCCTAGGAGAGCACTTGAATCCTTTTGTGGATTATAACTGACTGCTTTTATTACAGGATATAGTCATCGAGTAAACATGCGCGGACTAAGTGACCTAAAAAAATCAAACATTCATAGTGAAGGCCTAAAAGTCGAGCAACATCAGCTCAAAAGTTGAGCAACAATATCTTGTAAATGCTCAAAAAATTGGGCAACTAAAACTCAGAAGGAAAGACAAAAATGATCTCAGAAGCAATATCAAAATTTGTACTACATCAAGCAGAAGAAAGATATATAGACAAACACACGATCAACTAATGGCTACAACGGCCTAAATCATACAAAAAAATATTGATATATATGAGAAAAAGTAGAAACAAAGACATCAATCCACTTCAATATTCCGTAATCATCAAGAATATGCTCCTACGAGCTGCCTTCAACTTCTCTTAGTTTTGGGCTAAAGGGGGATTGTTTGGCTCCTGGATCAAAGATATGTACTAAAGGATCACAGCTTTCTATTCTTATTTTCAAGGGTCAACAATCTCACTTCAAAATGTTGTAATGTCTCTGTCCCATGATCATAGTTAGCTAATGTCTTCTTCAATTCTTCTCGTGCATCCATCAACTTTTTGTTGTTTAGAGGAGAAAATTGTCATGAAGGATAAGTCATCATGACACTTTGCTAATCAAGTCCCAGTGAAAATTTGTCAATTGCATGGAATTTATTCATCAAATTATATTGACAAAAAATGTGGTAAATTTTTACAAGCTCTGTCTTCCATGCCCTCAAAGAATCAACCAACTCATCTTCAAATGGTGTTAGCATTTCCTTCTAAAAATAATGGTATTTTTGTTGTTTTTGAGGTGACATAACTCTCCAGATATCAACATCTTAACAACATGGGAATCTCCACCAGAATACATGAAAAGAATACCCTACCTTTTCATGACTTCTTCGAAAGGCGCGATGGGAAAAAAAACAAACTCTTATTTTCATTATCTTCAGAAGATCTCCCTCTTGCTCCCCCTTGGGTCTTCTTCTGCTTTTTTGTATCTTCACCTTTTCCCTCTTTCTCCTCCTTGAGCTTGGGCTTGGGTTCCTAATTGATCTCGTTTTTTTCTCTTCTTTTGCTCCTCTTTCGACTCCCCTTTTGATTTTATTCCTTCTTCCTACTGCTCTTTTAGGCATCTTTCTCCTCTGTCTTTACCCTCTTGCTCTCTTCGGGTCTCCCTCTACATCTAGTTAAAATCCAACTCAACTTAGGCCCCTTTCATAGACCCAAAGGCCTAAATCTTACTTATTTCAGACCTAAATCTTACCTATTTTAGGTCCCAAATTTAGCTTATTTTTTGGGTCAATCTGGTGTATGGATCCCATAGCATAATCTAGGCTCTTAGATTCACCGCCTCAAAATAACTAACTGATCCGAGCCGTGAATCCAGCCCCCTAAACCTGGATCAACCACTTGAACAACACCGAAAAAAATCAAATGCCTAATATGTGCTTCCTTGGAGCTCTAACATGGTGACTGTAGAACTGCTTTTTTTGGGCCATCGCGTAGGCTACGCTGGACTGACCTTTAGCCTGACCTCTTGCCTGACCTGCTTAGGCCTAGTGATTAGGATCCAGCCTAACTGACCTGAGCTGTCGGTCACACTCGATAACTCGCTCAGGCTCTGCTGACTCGCCAGACCAGAATGATCCGCTCTGGGGACTGCTGAGCCACAATGGTCTGAATCGGCACACCACATGAGCCCGCCAGCTTGAGCCGCTTGCTAACTAGTGCACGACTAGACGACTTGAATCTTAAATTAGTATTAATATGCCAAGGATGGATTCAAACTTGGGATAGTGAGAGGAAAAAACCAAAATTTGGATCTCTCATATTTTCGGGTAGCAAAATTGGTCTCGTTCAAAAAATAGGGGAAATTAAAATGCCATCAACAAATTTCCATCTTCTGACAAAAATCTTGAGGAATTGCATGAATCTTGAGGGAACATTTTTAGTAAGAAATGTTCAAACCTTGATTAAAAATCACCCTGAACTCTGATTTCGACAAACTTATAATCAAATTGACTGACTGAGCGAGACACACTCAATAATACAAAATTTGGTCCAATCCGAGTCAAATCAAGCAAGAGCAAGTCGTTAAACCACTTTTGGAAGCTTTCAGTGCACAATTGGAAGGTCAAACAAATTCTAAATAGTACAAGCTTATAGTCAAATCAAGCGTCTTGACAAGACAAATCCAATGAGTCTAGGATCACTACATTATGACATCATCAAGGCACTTAAAAGTATATAGAACACTTCCCATTCAAAGGAACATCTCTAGGCCATTAGATCAGAGGGGTCCACATTCCTTTCTTATTTGCAACACTGACTCTATAAAGTGAGCCCTCCCCGTATGCTTGAGAGGGACCTAGACCTAGAGCGAAAAGAAGATCAAAGTTTGTAGAAGGATTTGAAGCCCGAAATTATTTATGCACCAAAGATTCGACCAATTCTTCTCTCTCCTACAAACACCTATCGAACAATGTCTACCACCTTCAGCTGCTACCTGCTCCTTGCAGTAAAGTCTCTTATGATGTCATAACGTGTATTGTAGAATCCCAACATATGTTGTTGAACAATGAAGCACCAAATAGAGCAATACGTCATCCAGTACACCGTGCAACGACACACCTCAATGATGATGTAATAACAAACCTTAAATATGGTGCAACAACACACTCGATATTGGTGTAGTAGTGTAACCCACATAATGTGCAACGATGCCTCTAAAAAATGGTGTAATAAAGCACCACAAAGACTGTGACTTTCTTCAAACTCATATGACTCTCTCGTCATAGCTCATCACTTTGGTCTACATGAAAAACTACGAACTACATGGCTTGCAACTTGTGCAACTCTTGAATTAACCTCTGTGGCCTACGAACAATACACCATTGTGGCCTATATGACTAATTATGAACTACATGGATTACATCTAATTTAGCTCCAGGTTCTGGACTCTGCAACTTACAGATGTCGTCAGAGCTCACCACTATGACCTACATAAGAAACTACAACCTACTTGATTTACAGCTTTTGTATCTCCAAACTCTAGCCTTTATGGCCTACGGATTTTATCACAGCTAATGCAGCTCTCACTTCCGGCATTTGCTAGCTGCAGATGCTATCATAGCTTGTGCAGCTCCCAACTATATGCTTTAAGGCCACGGACATGATACAACTAGTGCATCTCCCAACTCTATCCTCAATGACCTAAAAATTTTATCACAACTCGTGCAACATTCAACTCTGACCACTGCAACCTGCATAAGTCATCACAACTCACCATTATGACATGTGTAACCAAATATGACTTATGTGGCTCACAACTCATACAGCTCCCGACTACTACTTCTATAGCCTACATACATCATCACAACTCTCAAATCCTACTCTTGCAGCTTACAGACATCATCACAGCTCACCACTATGTCCTATGTGACCAACTGCAGCCTACATGACCAATGATAACCTACGTGGCTCACAGCTTGCAATTCTCGACTCTGGCCCTTGTGGCCTACAAACATCATCACAGCTCACCACTAACGCATATATGACCAACTGCAACTTATGTGATCCACAGCTGATGTAGCTTACGACTCCGGCCTCTCCAGTCTTTATTGTCATCGCAGCTCACCACTATGACTTATGTGATCAATTATGACCTACATGCTTACGACTCAAGCAACTACCAATAATTACGTCTATGGCCTACTGACGTCATCACAACTCACCACTACATCCTACATGAGCAACTACGACTTACGCGGCTTACAGTTCATGTAGCTCTTAACGCCAGCCTCTACGGCTTACTGATGTTATTGCAGCTCACCACTATGGCATACGCGGTTCATTGCTCTTAAAACTTCCTACTGTGTTCTTTGTAGTCAATCAATGCTCTTAAAGTAACGATTAGTGGCCCACATGGCTAACTACTACCATGCCATTCAACTACACCCTATATGACAAGTTGGTGCAACAACCACTACCTACAACATTCACAACAGAATATTGTCTCCATAACAATCAACTACGGCCTTTGCAACCTACTATTACCGAGAAATACATTCAGTACAACGAGACCATGGCTATTCTTGATGTACCACTATTGTAAATTTCAATGATCGACTATGTAACTCCATCTTCCCTAATTTAAGAAAAGAGTGGACTTGCATACTTATCATTTATAGTGGAATATTATAAACTAGGCCCCATGAATTTTTTCTCTTTCCAAGGTTTTCAACATAAAAATTAAGGTGTCTCCTCCTGCTTACTTCTCTTTATTTTTATGAATGTGTGATGGGTTTTTGTGCAATGCTTTGCTAATAATTCAATACTCTACCGACGAGAACTTTCTGACACACAGCAATTCTGAATCTTCTGATAGAGTGTTTTGGATTTTGATGGCATTTATAGAAAATGTTACTCTTAAGATTTATAAATAGGTGTACGCTATTTACATGTGAAAGAATATGGTTGAAGATTGGTGAGATAATATATCTTTAGAGGATCCTTGAGTTTTAAGTGTGGATCAACATTATTTTATCCCCACGAGACCATTGTACAGTTTTATTGGATTACAACCACACATTGTTGGACCATCTCACAGAAAGGAAGATTACATCTTCATTTGTAAGAAGATCCAACACACACGCAATAATTGTCTATTATTTTCACAATTTTATTAATGCGCTGAGATAAAAATATACAAAATACATAAGAAATTAGTACATAAACAGAAAAATAATTATGCAATTTATGAAGGAAATGAGAAGTATTTTATCATGGCGTTGATGCAATATTTTGGTTAAACAAAAAATTGTGTTTACAAATGTAAAAGAATAAGATAATATTCAAGTTCTTCAACTTAAAAAATTAAACTTCTTAAATTATTTTTGAAATTTATTAAAGTCAATAAAGATTTCAACCATCCATTCACATCATCACATAGTAAAAGACATGGTTGTAAGAATCAGATCTCACGTCAAAATTGGATAAAAAGGAGATTCAAGGTTTAATAGTTTAGAAGAAGTTCAACAGAATGAGGTAACAAAATTAAAATTTATTTAGTTATAGATTACATAATATAACAATGATGTAACAAAATTTTTTTTATCGATTTAATAAATAAATTTTTAATTTAAGAAACTTCATTCTTGAATAATTTGAATAACATCATAAATAAAAATTATGAGACATCATATTTTCTAATATTTTAATTAAAATATCATATTTTTAGCCATCTACTAAAACAGAAGACTTAAATTGTACATAATTAGAAGTGGCCAGTTGTCTAAAATTCATACTAGTTCACCGGTTCGCGTTGCAACCTGCTTTTTGACTTATTTAATTTTGCTTTTATGCAGAAATGATTTAAATTTTGGACTGAACCAATTGAATGAATGATTGGTTTTAAAATCATGACTTAACTTTACCCGATCCTGACAACTTCATAGGTGTTATTTTAGTCGAAGAGTTTATACAAGTATCAAAATAATTTCTATCTTAAAGTTGAACTCAAATAGTCTTCTGTGGGAATTATTTAAACCTTAAATTAAAGATTTGAGGAATATTTTTATACGTTTATAAACTCTGAGATTATGGGTGCGTTTGAAGCAGCTTGTGCGTTTCAGGATAAAAAACTTATCTAGAAATGTAGCCATGGGTTGATTATGGTTGATTACGATCGTGACTTAACCGGTAAAACCCAATCACATTTTCGGATAAGCTGCCGAAACATATTTTTCAAATAATAACGCGATATTTTTTAAAACGCCGCCGCACTTATAAATTAAAAGCCCTAAAACTAGCTCATGTATTAAAAGCCCTAAAACTAGCTCATGTAACACTTTAATGATTACTTTCAAACGACTCGATTGTCATTCACCTCCCCCACAAATGTCATCATCTCATACATATCAATTGTTATTTTAATCTTATAATATCTACTAAAAAAAAAGCTAACAAAATTACATTTTTATTTTCAAACAAACAACAAAGCCTAAAGAAAAGGCATTAAATTGCGTAGGTAGAGAAGACTTCAAACGCCCCGTCTTTATTTTCTATAATTATCTTTTGCCCGTGAAGTACTGCCATTGTATTGATCAAAACGAGAGGCACAGCTTTAACTTTACCGTATTATTTATTGCCTCTCGTGGAACGATGCCTGCTTTGAATATGTAGAACATACTTAGCTGTTTCCTGTCTGTCCTGTATCGGTTAACAACCCCGAAACCGCTATTTCCTCTTCTTTAATGAACAAAATCACAAATTGCTGTTGGCAGGTCATTTTCCTTCAATTTAAATACAAATGATAATTTGCCCCAGACATTTTTTTGTCCAGTATTTTGTCGCCTAACCCTGACAGCCGAAACGATATAAATAATGATAAGAGGTTAATATAACATTCAATCTTTGATAACAAAAAATTTTGCTTTCCATAAACATAAATAATTATAGTTATAATATTTTAAGATATGTAAAGAAAGAAAATTGAATTTAAATATGAGCAGCTTTAATTTAAGATTTTGACATTTGTGTTCTGAAAATTTGGTTTGGCTACTGGAGTGGTCACATCTGGTGGAAATGAACTAGTTCAATTATTCAAATTGTAATCAGATGTATGTATATATTTAAAACTTATGTGATTTTTGCTGTATTTGTGTAATTCGGTTTACAGAATAGTACGGCTTTTGTTTGCTTGTGTTGATGCATATTGATGATTGACAATTCAGGCTTGGGAAGATATCGTCAAAAAATAGGTGAAATCAGTTCTACAATTTGAGAATTTATGTGGCGCTGATGAACTATATAAAAGATAATTAAAGTTATATTTTTTTTATTTGATTAAACTTTTATTTAGTTGCTTTTTATGTTTTGAATTGATTTTTTCTAATTTATTATTATTATTACTATTATTACTATTATTCATAAATAGCTATTTTCTTGTTATATATTACAACAACAACAACGTCAACAAAGCCTTAATCCCACTAAGTGGAGTCGGCTACATGAATCTTTTTTCTCCATTGCGTCCTATTTAGTGTTATTTAAAAAAAATTAAAGGGACTAGAAAAATTATACCATCATTGGTCCTGTTATTAATTTTATTCAAAAAATATTTTAGAACAATGATTGCATTTCCCTAAAGAATACAACAATAATAATAGTCCATTAAAAATATATATTTTTTTTATTATAAATTATGAAAACTATTTAACATTGTAGGAAAATTATTACAACATGGTCCTATTATTAAAGTATTTGTATGTTGCAATATTTCATAATTAACATAAATTCAAATGTTCATGTGGATAATTAAAAAAAAATGATAAATATACAAATCATAGATAGTGCACAATAGGAGATTGGTTGAATTAATTCATGTATTAGTGAGCCAATAATAACCAAATTAACCTAATGGTAAGTATTTTGCCAATAATTAAGTTTTCTTTATTAAGGTGTAGTAATGGATTTTTTATATAGTTTTACGGGCCATATGCATATTGATTATTAAGGATTAAATAAAATGATAAATAACAATATAATCATAATGCTTGATTGATTAAGTGTGGAGTCAAATTTTAAATTATTCGAAATAATGTCTTTCTTTACAAAATTCTAAATCACGGCTATATTAAATTTCATAATAGAGGTTACAAAACTATTTAATTGTAGTTGATCATTAATATTTATGTAATCCATACTTATAAGGTATCTCATAATCATAAAATATATGGAGTAGAGAAGAGGAGAAAGGAAGGAAGAGAGAGAGAGATAGAGAGAGAGAGAGAGAGAGTGAGAGAGAGAGAGAGAGAGAGAGAGAGAGAGAGAGAGCTCTTATAGTATAGACAAAAGAAAAATAAAGCCTCCTCTTCATGTCCAATGCACTTCTATAAAATTATTCTTTGAAGATTATGAAGCAAGTGTAATACAAGCTTTATAAATTCTTGTTCGTAACATTTGAGTTCATCAGTACTCCAATAACATTTATGAATTTGATTAATGGAGCTATCCAACCGCACTTAATATATTTTTATTTGTATAGATAATGATCTAATTTATAACAGTCATTTATACTCTGGCATTGTTACCTGTTAAAAGTTTCTTAGATTTTGTTTGATATTCACCAAAGTTCATGAAAAAAAAATTATTTTCTCATCTTATTTGATAGGATTTTAAGTCGGAGTGATGGTGAAAATAAATGAAATAAAACATATTGACATTAATTTTAAATATTCTTAAGGAATTTGAAGGATTTGAATTAATTATTGAAGCTCCCTTCAAGGGCTAAGATATATTGATGAAAGATAGCAGTGTCATAGCATGCAAATCCTATCAATTGAAATCATAACTGAAGAATTAATTAATGCATCGATTACAGAGTGTTGCATTTGTTTTCCCTCTTATATGTTTTGGAACTATCTATTAGTGCAAATTTGAAACCTACATGAATCATACTTTTCAAAAAAGAATTGAATCTTTAGTTTATGACAATCAATTCATAAGTGGTTAATTTATTCTAGCCTATTAAGGGAAAATTTATGCTAAGGAGATTCTTTCGACCATCATTGACTCTAACTTTTGTGTATTCATCTCTAATATGACTGCTTGTATTACCTCACGGTTTTAATATTTTGCAAAGCAAATGTTTATTCTCTTTACCTACAAGCTTTGTAGTGAATCATTATGCTTTTATCATTTGTATGTCAGTATTTATTCTTGAACGTATAATGATAACATGAACATTTAGTGGAACATGATTACTCCACGAGATTATTTATGCAATATTAGATGCTTTTGGATGCATGGTTTTTTTATTATGTTATGACAATGCAAACAAATTATTTTACATTTATTTATAATGAATGGATTAATTCTCTAAGTAAGATATAATACCTTAAACAGATCAATTAAATGTGAAAATTTTTAGCAAATGTTGATTGGACTTAATGAAGTTAATCAAAGTGGCCTAGAAATTTTAGAGTAGACTCAGACTAGGTTGATAGATTCTTATGTTATCATGATGTAATGACCATTGAATAATTTAAGATGATAACCCCTTACTTTAACTATAGAAAAGTAAACTTTATGCAACAAAAAAAGGATTTATTAGTATAATTAACAAGTTTAACTAGCTTGAGTTTAGGCAACAATTTTTTACACACCGGAGGTGGTGATACTCTACAAACTCAGAATCTCATTTTAACAAATAAATCAAGTTATCATACTCGATACTCAATACAACACTTTAATTATATTTTAGCATCTAATTTTTCTTTTGATTATCTCATTGCTTTATCAAATGATTTTATTTAAAACCTATACTATATGAGGCCAACGAAAGGTTTTATACATCACTTTTCTGCAGAAAAGTATTTGTTGGAGCAGTTTGCGCTGAAGCCATTGTGAGGAAATTTCTTAGTAATTTTATGTAAGTTGGAGTGAACCAAAGGTTCTAGAACTACAAAGACCCAAAATCTGTGAACCCTGTTTAAATTGACAAGTCTATTAAGGGAGCTAGGGTCAGTCGCTCTCCTAATGTTCCAGCACAATAGGTTAATCATGGTGGGCATTCTTCCCAGCTTTAGTTAGCCTAGAAAAAGAGGTAGCCTATTAGTTTGAGTCTTCAACAACAATAATGATCTCCTCAGGTAAATGACTCAACTCTAATGATTTATTTTTCTTCTAGGTTTTTGTACAACCCAATCATCCTCAAATTCAGTTCTTGCTAGCATTAAGTCCTCATCCCTTATTTAAGTAACAAATTGTGTAACATTCTGAATGATGGGATAATCAACAGGTACATGATAATTCAGCGGATTGATGATGCATACCATAGTTGGGAAGAGCATCCACTTGATCAACAACAATCAACTGAGGGGTATCGAAAGGACCTTAACTGGTTCCCCACAAACAATAATTTCTGGAGCCAATTTAGTTTCTAGAACAACACTAATTATTGCATTAGATAGGTCCTGATGGGAATCTTCTGGAGCCACTCTAATAGGAACATTTACGATATCAGGGGAATCAATTTTGTTAATGTAAGGATCTATGGAGCATTGGGAATGAAGGAAGAGTTTTCTTATGCCTCAGCAGAATTTGTAGGGTAAGTCCTGGGAGCTTCTACAAGTGGACTGTCCATATGGACAAGGATATTTCACGTTAGGTTAGGGTGTAACTTGAAACACATATCATATTTATGGCCAAACATTATGCAGTGGTTGCAATAGTAGGCTCTCTATTTCATGATGATTTGTTATAGTGTCCATTGTGGGCAGTGCCAAGCCAGATCTCATTTAATTCAAGAAATGTAATGTCTCTCTCCACCAAAATCCTAGCAGCAAAGGGTTTACACAGATTGAATGTGGAAATATCCAACTTCATGGGTCTCCCTAAAACAGTGCCAATTGAATAAAGAACTTGGTGGATGAAAAAAATGAAGTTTAAGCCTAGGAAATTTAAACCAAATAGGCACAATTGGTGGCTCTTGGCTAGGATTAAATTCAGGGGACCATTTAAGCAGGTTCATATATTTTCCTTCAATTAGTCTTTATTCCTTTGAGAAAACCCTTGCATAGTTCTCTTCCTTTTGTAAGATGTATCATAAAATGTCTTCCATCAAATAAGTCCACCTTCCAAGCTCCCACCAATTTAGGGTCCTCAATTACATTCTGTATAATTTCCATCTTAGGGTGGTCGAATTGAGATTTTCCAATTAGAGTGAATTTGTAATTATTAGCAAGGTTAGAAATTTCAACTTCTGTGAAGACCAAGGTAGGTTTTCCTCCTTTTCTACCAACATTATTGATGAAAGGATAATCTCCTTTTCCCTCAAAGGTATCATGATAGCTTTGAGGGAAAATAAGTTTGTCACCATTTAATAGTATATCCACTTCATTCACCACCACATTTGCATAGGAAAATTTCCCGGACAAATTAGGTATAAGAGGAATGAAGGGGTCTGCCATCAGTCCAACTCAACAGGAGCCAAGGGAGAGTAAAGCTTGAAGCCAGAAGGGCACAAAGAACAACCCAACAAAACCAAGAAGTAAGTTCCTTCACCAAGAAAGCTAGGGCCACCAATAGAATCCAATGTAATGGTAAGCCGACCACAGAAGGATTTAAAAAGTAATGCTTGGGAAAACCTCAAAAGTTCAAAAACCAAAAAGGAGAAGAAGAAACCAGTGAAGATGAAGTTTAGACACCCAATCAGTAAAAACAACTAGAAAGAGGCTTTAAAGGAGTCACCTAGGAAGAAGAGGACATGGTGATCGAATCCCTAACAGAGCAACGACAGCCGCCATCTTCATATTTATATGTATGTATATATATATATATACATACATATAGATGTATATAGATATATACACATATAGATACATGTAAATGTATATACATTGCATACATGTATATATGTATATACATAGATACATACATATATATGTATATACATGTATATACATCTATATATATATATATATATATATATATATATATATATACATATTTACATATGTACATGTCCGTACATTTGTACATGTCTGTATATATATATCTGTGTGTGTGCGCGTGCGCGCGCGGTATTCTTTGTCCAGTTGGTGGCGGGGTCACTGTAAGTCCCCTCTGGCGAGGGTTCGATCCCCGCTGTGGTGCGTGAGGGGTCAAATTACAGGCACATGGCGCGGGGTTCTCATCATAGGCCACGAGCGCATGAGAAATCGATATTTGTGCCTCTACCAAATATCGATTTTGTTATAGCCTGCAAGATCGCATCGGAGCAAATTGCATCTGGTGGTTTTAATGGGCAGGTCGGTCCATCACCCACCCCTCTCAAGAAGACTATGTTTCAGCAGCTGCCGCTTACCGAATCTTCAACTCACTTCAGCCATTAAAGGCTTGTTCTGAAGCTCGGCCAAGGCATATTGTTTCTAGGTAAAATTTTGATTCCATTTCATTTCAAACCTTGGGTTCTAAGGTTTCATGAACTCTTAGGGGAAGAATGTTGTCTCTACTCTCTCATCTGTTTTCTTTGTAAGGGAATTTTCTTCAGATATCTACTGGTTTCATCTGAACAAATGTCTATTATACTATATTAATTGCAATCCTTATATTTGCTCCAAAAAACACACACACACACACACACACACACACACACACACACACACACACACACACACACACACACACACAAACACACACACACACACACACGTATATATATGTACACACACACGTATCTATATATATATATATATATGTACACCTATATGTACATTTTTTTTAGGGGAAAGAGCACTCGTGGCTCCCTACGCGTTAATTAAAGTAAACAGTACAAAAGAGGTGGGGGAGACAGATCCCCAACTAAAAAAGAAGAAAAATACAATACCCAAACTCACTCCTAGGGGTTCCGTCTCCCGCAATACAACTCACGCAAAAAACAACTCCAAAAGAGCCGCTAAAGGCCAAAAAACAAACATAACTAAAGAACGAAGTTCCAAACATTATAACAGACAAAGCCAACATGAAAACGAAAAAGTGTATGGTGTATCGAGCACGGGCCCGCACGGTGAAAACAGGAAGCACATCAAAACAATGACCCCAAGAAGCCGAAGGTGAAGAGCAGAAAACATCCACAGCCAATTAACAAGAGAAAAGCCATGAGAAACTGTAGAGAAGATCAGTAACATGATAGGAGGAAGTTCCAGGTGTTTTGTAAAATGCGAGCAGATCGAGCATAAAAAGTAATTCTGTTGAGCTAAAATCTGGCCAAAGCGTAAGAACAGCAAAGCAGCACAACCCGCAGAACACTCCCCAAAATGAAGCAGGTCCAGACAATAGGAGAAAACCCAGCAGAACACAACATAGAAACATGAAATTAACGTCTAATGAAAGGTAAATCTAACATATCACTATTAAGTAAAATAAGAAGATGCCTAGGTGGAGTGGTTCCGACCATAGGGGTATTTACTTTGAGTTTTGCTAACCGATCTGCAGGAGAATTACCTTCCCCGAAAATAAAGCCGTAATTTACTCGTAAATTGTGCTTTGGAATATGATGTTTCGGCTCTTTGAAAAGATGAGTAATGTTCCGGGGTATTGGTGATGTTTCATTAAGCATGGTGTAAAGAAGAGAAGAATCGTTTCAATAACAAACTTAGTTATAGAGAAAGCAACTGCAGTAGTTAAGGCGAGAGAAAAAGCCCAACACTCGGCCTCGAGGGGTTGTCGGCAATCACGGGTGAGTGAAAAAAACATTGTAAGCCGCCCCGGTGATTCCTCAAAACACCCCCGATACTAGCATTGGCAGGGGACCAACTACCATCAATGTTAAATTTAAACCACCCCCGAGGAGGTGGTCGCCATTTAACCGAAAATAGGAAGCGGCAATGCTGGGATTTGCATTAACAGTGAGAACCCTAGTAATTCTAGTAAAGTAGGCTAAAATATTAGAAAAGGTAATGATAGGTAAAACAACTATATCTTCATATTTATGGTTGTTCCTAGCCATCCAAAGGAACAAAAAAAGCACCAGGGGGAAAGAGTTGAAATGCTTCCCCAAAATGTTAAAATGACTCCAGCACAGAATATAAGACTTGATAGAGGTCTCAGAGCCCCAGCACATACCAAAGTGAGAAGCCAAATTCACGCCAAACAGTCTTAGCAAAATTGCAATTGAAGAATAAGTGGTTAAAAGTTTCTTCATTTTCCTTACATAAGGGGCAAATAGAAGCCATTCTTAAGCCTTTTAGTTTAAGGATATCGTCCAAAGGAAGGAGTGAGTGAAAAATTCTCCAAAGGAAGAAAGAGATTGATGGGGTGAATATAGAATTCCAAATGAGAGTGCTCCAGCACCATCTAGGAAATGAATGCAATTTTTGATAGAGCATTTTGCTTGAAGAACAGTTTAAAGACTTCTTCCACATAGGAAGATCCTTATGATTTTGTAATGGTGTTTATTCTCATAGCATAGTCATCTCCCACTATTTCTTTAAGTTTAGCTACATCACAGGTTCCACTAACAGTGAGATCAGCTACAAGAAGAGAATTCAAGTCCTGATGATGCTGGATATTTTTAAGGTTTTCAACCCCCCAATCCTCCTTCCAAAAAGAAACATTTCCCTCACCCAAATCCCAAAATATGAACTTATTAGCAATATCACGAGCTTTAGTAATGGCTTTCCATAATTTAGAGTCACCCTTCTTCCATTCTACTAAAGAAGCATGAGCCTTCATACAATATTTTTGAAGCAAAAAGATGGCCCAAAGTGAGTTTCCCATACAGAATTTAAACCATAACTTACACATATTTATATCAACAATGTGCTGAAGGGCTTTGAAACCCAAACCTCCAGAATTTTTTGGTTTACAAAGCTTATGCCAACTGAGCCCCAAACCTCCAGAATTTTTTGGTTTACAAAGCTTATGCCAACTGAGCCAATGCTTTTTAGCTCCAGAATGCTCCCAAAGAAATTTATTAAACAGACTTTTCTAGGGAAGCAAGGGCGATTTCTTAGCATTGAAGACCTGAAGTGCATATAGTGGGATACTTGATAAAACACTGGTTAACAGAGTGATTCTGCCCCCATTAGAGAGATAGGAATTCCTCCAATCAACAATCCTAGTTCTAATCTTCTGAATCACATCATCCATTTGAGTTTGCTTTCTCCTACCTCTCAAAAGATTAACACCTAAATACTTGAGAGGTAAATGAGAGAGCATGAAACCGGTAAAATCAGTAGCCCAGTTGGAAATATGTGCCTTGACATATTTACCAAAATAAAGTTGGCATTTAGTTGTGTTAAAAGTGAGACCCGAAGCATTTTGAAAGTCATTCATAATTTGAATCATAGCCTTGATAGCAGCTTTAGTGGCTTTAGTAAAAATAATTGCATCATCGGCATATGCAAGATGTGATATCAATATATTTGCCTTATGCACATAATTTGTATGTCTATGCAAGATTTGATACTTATGAAGAAGCCTAGAAAAATAATCAAATGCAATAATGAAAATAGTGGGGGAGAGAGGATCCCCTTGTTTAATGCCTCTTGTAGCATTGAAAAAGCCATAAGCATTACCATTAACAAGCACACTATAACCATTACAGCAAAGCCAACGTTTAATTAAATTGCAAAAACTATCAGAAAACCCTCTAGCATGGAAAATGTTGAGTATGAAATTCCAATTTATAGTGTCAAAAGCCTTTTTGATATCAAGCTTGATAACCAGGTTACCACCCCTACATTTTTTATCAAGATCCTTGATTAACTCCTGAGCCAACAAGATATTATCGGTGATCTCTCTACCCTTAATAAAAGCTGATTGTTGTGGGGATATAATGAGAGAGAGATGAGGTCGTGACTTAGCAACAAGTATCTTGCTAATGATTTTAGAAATAAGCGTTGTGAGAGAAATAGGTCTAAAATTATGCCAATGAGTTTTATCACTGTTTTTAGGAATAAGAACAATCATTGCAGCAGTGAAATACTTACAAGGGTTTTCTCCAAGGAAAAAACTTTGAATGGCTGAAATAATTTCAACCTTTATAATGTCCCAGCAGTGTGTGTAGAAGATAGAAGAAAAACCATCCGGGCCAGAGGCCTTGTTTGGATTTATCTCCTGAAGTGCTCTATAAATTTCCTCACCGAGTAGGGACATCGGACGAGTTTTAGAGAAGCCACCGCACAAAATCCTCGGTAAAAAGAGTTGAGTCTACAGGAGAAACTTGAGTTGTATCGGTGTATATCTTAGTAAAGTACTCGACGACGATTAGAGCCAATGATGTCGGGATCATCTAAAATACTCCCATCAGGAGTAATGATCTTAAGGATGGTGTTGGATTTTAATTTATTTTTAATAGTGGCATGAAAATAATGAGTGTTTCGCATCATCAACCGGAAAGTGTGTATCATGAGCTTTTTGTCTTAGAAAATCTTCCTCCACACCGATGTCGAGAAGAAGCTGTTGATGAGCCTGAGTAAGTGAGTTCAACAAAGCAGGGTTTGAAAGAATATTTGCCTCAAGCTCATCAACCACTTGTTGGGAAAGTTTCACCTTAAAATGCAGATTGCCAAAAGTCTCGAAATTCCAACTTCTTAAACCAGCAGCCACAGATTTGTGCAGCTTCCATAAAATGTGCCATGCATTACCACAACTTATGGGCTGCCAAAGAAGCTTAACCAAATTAAGAAAAGTTTCATGTTTAGTTCAGACATTTAGGAATTTAAAGGGTTTTTTAGCAGGTTTGTTACGAAAATCTAAAGTAAGTAAAATGGGGTTATGATCAGAGAAAACATAACTCAAATGTTGGACTCTATTGATATGAAAATAGTTAAGAAAGCATGAATTTCCAAAGTATCTATCAAGTCTCTGGTATAAAAAACCCCTTCTCCAGGTGTATGGAGAACCAGTGTAACCCAAATCATAAAGACCAGCAAGGGAAATACTATCACAGAATCTATTGGAAAGAGCAGTGTCTAACCTAGCACCACCCTTACGTTCAAAGGGTGACATAACCATATTGAAATCACCCCGACTAACCAATTATCGGTAATTTTATCCCCCATGATAATGAGCTGATTCCATAATTTTGTTTTATCGGAGAGAATAGTGCTAGCATAGATGTAAGTGATCCAATTTGGTGTAATCATCTTTAGCAAAGTGAGCAAGAATAAATTGTTTATCATCCTCAACTATATTTAAGTTGATGTTTCTTCTCCAGAAAACCCAAATTTTATTGTTACTATTGCAGTAATGAGAAAAATTTTTGAAAGAAGATAAAATTTTATTTTTATGAACTGTAACCAAAGGTTCCAGTATGGCAAAAATTTCAAGTTTATAGACCCTGCAAAGATGCTTAAGACGTTTTAGGGAGGCGGGGTCCTCAACCCCCTAATGTTCCAAATTAAGATATTAAACATGATGCCTTAGCCCTCCTCTCCTAGTGGACCTAGAGGGAGGGGGTAAGAGATCTCCATCTGAGTAAGAAGGTTCAAGTAAGTAAGGTTCAGTTTTAGGGGGTAGTTTTTCAAAGGATTTCTTTTGTTTTTTCTTAGTGGATTTTTGAATTTGCCATTCAGTTTCAAGGGTTTCAATAGCATGTTCCGTTGGAGCATTGTCAGTGGCTCCAGGAAAACCTGGAGGAAATGAGGAGCTGCTGTCTGATAGCTGAGGGGATGTAGGATTAGGAAGGGTGTCGCCAACAGGTGCAGATTGTATAGTGAAATCAGGTTCAGCAGCTGGGTTGTTGTGAGTTATATTTTCAGGGATAGGAATATGGAGATTGTCCATATTGATATCGTTTATAACAGGTGTTGGGTCACTAGGAGCAAAAAAGGGTTGAGGCAATGAAATATTGTCCATAACGGTTTCAACAACCTTAGCATTGTTATCAATGATGACATTTTCTGCAATACTTACCCCAGTGCGGGAACAATTTCATCGGCTTCACCGGCTTCACATCTGGGCCAGGAAACATAACCTGAAGATTATGCTCATCATCAATAGATACCGGTACGTTCACAGGGTGAAATAGGTCGGGTTTGAACAAGAGCTGGTAAAATTGTCTCCGACTCAGTGGGGTTATCAGCCTGAATGGAAATAACATTCTCTAAAGTTTTGGTATAAAGAGAAGTTGGCTGAATCAAGACAGAGGTATTCTCCTCCACAGGATTGTCAAGCATTGGAGTCACAATAGCAGTCTGGACATCAACAAATTCAGGCTCAGGAATGTGTTGGCCATCTTGTGGAGGAGGTAGGGAGGGAGAAATCAAGCTGGGTGTCTCATCTATAGGAGGCTTGCGTCTAGTAATAACAGGAGGTTTTAGGTGGGGGTGGAGGCGGTAGCAAATGGTATTTTGGTGCCCAAACATAGCACAGTGAGAGCAATAAGGAGGGTGAGAACCCATCAAAACCTTTTTCCAGTAGCCATTATGGGAAGATCCTATCCAAACTTCATCTGGGTAAGGCTGTGTGATATCACGTTCCACCAAAAAACAAGCATCCGATGGCTTGGTGCGCTCCACAGTGGGGTTATCCACCCTCAGTGGTTGACCAAAACCTTTAGCAAGAGAATAGAGTATTTCATGATTGAAAAGATGATATTTGTAATCAGGGAATTCAGCTTTAGGATCAAAATCCACACTCCACTTAAGAATCTTCATGTACCGATTATCTATTTTTATCACTTTCCTAGCAAAAATATTGGTATAATCAACATCATTAGTTAAATCTATAAATATATGCCTACCATCCAAAGACCCTATCTTCCAAGTGCCAGTGAGCTTAAGGGAGTCAAGCTTTGGGTGGCCATATAGAAATTTCCCAATCAGAGCGAAACGACAAGAAGAAGCCAAAATATTTGTTTCTTCATCAGTAAGGTAAAGAGCTGGCTTACCATTTTTTCGACCAAGCTTTCTGATAAAACTATAATTACCTCCTCCGGTTTCCCAAGCCTCGTGAAAAGCTTGGGGGAAATAGCAAGAGTGCTTCACATTCGAAAGAGATGAAGATCCATTAAGCGCATCAGCATAGGATCTCTCCATTTAAGCGAAATGGAGAAAGGAAACAGCGATCGTCCTATAACACGATCACCTGCCGCCGAGAACAGCGAACGCCCGGAAATCGCCATAGATGCCAGAGAGAAAGTCCCGAACCCTAGCCATATATGTATACATATATAGACAGACACACACATACACACACCCACATAACACAAATTTCAAATTATGTAACATATATAATTAAATCCATTAATTAGGTAAAAATAAGAAAAATTTAATACGGACATAATCGTCTAGCATTATGGCGACTGGCATGCCACCTAATCAGCCAATCGGCACGCTTGTTCGCGATTAAGTAAGCTACAGTAGTCTCTTTTATAACTTGCCATATATATATATATATATATATTAAATCAATTTTGCTGTTACAGTAGAATAATCATACATCGCCCAATTCTTGCATCTTTGATATCATTGAAAAGATGAAAGAACTCACTACAACTTTTTTCTGTTGACCACTCCTAGTTATCTCGACTCACAACTCGTAGAAAATGTAAACATTCATATTTCATGGCAAAATATAATGAGAACCACCCCGCAGGATAAAATCACTGCATATCACTCAATTCTCAGTCGATTTTAACGTTCTAGATATCGGTGGAATGACGACAAAATTCTCTACAAATTTCTTGAAGACTGCTCCTATGAATCTCAGCAAAAATATCAACAGCAATTGCTCAACTGGAGTGATGGCGAGAAGGTGAGAAGGCAGCCATTAATATTTTAATTTTCAGATTTACTCCTCAGAAACTCCTTGAACCTTAGGCCTTGTTTTTATAAAAATAGAACATCTCAATACTCAAATTGCTCAACCTTAAACCTAGGATATTTCCTTCATTTTGCAAATGTGCAGAAATGTCTAATATTTTACATGCTTATAAATTGAAACCAAATTTTTCTGCTTCCCTGTTGGATTTTTCTTGTAAGCCCAAGTCTGTCATTAATGACATTATTCTATTCTCAGCCTTCCAACATTAAAATTGTTAATGGTAGAGTAAATAGGACGAAAGCTGCAAGCCCACGTTATATAGAATTTTATAAATGGAATTGAAAACCTGCTTATATTGCTTGCTTCTTATTGTTTTGTTTATCGCCTCAGACTTACCGAGTGGAATGTCAATAACTGTGAGGAATTTACGTAGCAGGGATCTTAGATGGAACTTTACTTACTACAAATTTGCTAACTTCTGTATTATTTATATTATTGTTGCTTTATAGAAAACATCTCAGTTGTTTTACTATGATGTTATTTTGAAAATTATCTCAGCAATGCAAGCAAGCTTTTTTCCTATTAAGTGGCTAATTTTTTTTCCATGCGTTTTTGATAATTGTATGGATGATCTAATTTTGCAATTTTTGCAAGTTTTGTACGATGAGATTCGTCAGAAGAGGTCAACATGAAAGTTGTAGATAATTTTGTCATCTCTTCAACGATATCAAGAACATCGAAATCGAGCAAAATTTGAGCGATAAGCGGTGATTTTATTCTTTAGGAGTGGGTTTCCATTCCTATTTTGCCACAAAATTTGAATATAAGCAATTGCTACAATTTTTTCATGGAGATTGGAACAATCTAGAAAAAAGTTTTAGACATCTTTCCAACAATATCAAGAATGTCAAAATCAGACGAGAACTAAGCGATATGCACTGATTTTATCCTTGCAAGGTAGTTCCCATTTATATTTTTCCACGAAATATGAGTCTTTACAAATTTTGCGAGTTGTATGTCGAGATTCACCAGGATTGATCAACATGAAAGTATTAGAAAACTCAGTCATCTTTCCAACGATATCAAGAAAGATAAAGTTGGGCAAGATTTGAGCGATGAGCAGTGATTTTACTCTTTCGAGGTGTGTTCGCATTTATATTTTGCCACAAAATCTGAACATTCACAATTGCTGCGATTTTTTCGCCTAGATTCGTCAAAAACTGTCTACAAGAAAGTTGTAGATAATTCTGTTATCTTTCCATCGATATCAAGAATATCAAAATCAGACGAGAATTGAGTGATATGCAATGATATTATCCTTGTGGGGTGGTTCCCATTTATATTTTACCGCCAAATATGAATGTTTGTAATTTCCGTGAGTCGTACGCCAAAATTTACCAAAGCAGTCAACAAAAAAAGTTGTAGAGAATTCTTTCATCTTTCCAATGATAATAAGAACGTCAAAATTGGACAAAAATTGAGCAATGTGTGTTTATTTCATTAATTTGTTGATAATTGAAAAATAACACATTTGCAATATTATAACCAACATATAATTAATTAAATACGCAACACTATTCTCTCTTGGAAAATGTATGTTGTGATAAAAATACCAAAAAAAAATGTACTCATAACACCGTATCTACTTCGCAAAATAGATAATAAGTATTCCATATACCTTTCAAAAATTGGCTTTAATTATATGCGTCTCTTGTTGTTACATTCTATTGTCAATAAATTATATTTATATTTTAAATTTTTTGCTTTACTCTTCTATCATTAGATATTATATGTTTATACTCAATCCATCAACCAAGAAGCTCCGAAATAGAATAATTTAAAATAACACAAAAATATATGTGTATTATTAGTATTTAAAGGGGCCCATGAATAGTCCCTAAACTGGCCCAATTTAAATAATGGGCTGTTATCATAGCCTAGTGTCCAGCCTATTCATTTATATACTGCTTTTACATATATTTATACTAAAAATTTTCAATTTTTGTATATCTAATACTTCTTATTTTTATATGTAATTGTCTAACCCTTTGATATCCTATTCACATCACAGCTTTTGCATGAAATATTCAGTGCGCAAGTAAATTCCTCTAATATTCTTCTAGGTCATGTTAGTTGTCTATTTGAATAATTGAATTGGGTTCAGGGAGTATTTGGAGTCATTTTAAATTGCCTAATTCCCTAAACTAGATGCCATATTTACATGATGTTAAATTTGGTCGCTTAATAGCCAGGTATAGAAAAATAAATTACATACGATCATTGGTGTGAGCAGACGACCGTGTACACAGTGTATATCTCTGTGATTAATGATCCCTATATAAGGATGACCATATATAATTCTTTTTTTTTTCCGGGCATAGTGAGTTGAATTTTTTACATTACATTACTGTGTTGCATACAATATTTTATTCTTAATTTTGAATTTTTCATATAGATATGGGGCCTTTGGCTGAGCACGAGCATAATAAAACTGGCATTACAAAATCACATTAGAAAATCATATGAAATTATAGGAGAATTATTATCGAAGACAAACAACCTTACAGCCTAGTCCTAGCTTAGAACAAAATCTAACAGAGAGTGTCCTAATCAGTATCTAAGTGCTCAGGATAAAGTATTCATGTATGTATAACTTTGATGGGGTCGCTACATCGGCCCCATCCTAAAGATCTAAGAGATCTAAAGGGTGTAACCTAATATAAATTTTTAAAAGACTTGGCCTTACATACAACCTAGTGTGATATTTGCATAATTTTAAAATTATTGTGGGTATCATAAGTAGAAATATATGTATACATCTTTCTAGTTTAAAATAGGGCCATTAATTAAAGACCTGCAACATGCAAGTTGATTGGAGTTAAATCTCTTGGATTCTTTGTACAGTCTTACTTGTGACGATCCTGATGCAATAACTCGCTTTGCTCGCAGCTATCAACCCAAATTTATTTCCTCAAAATTAGATTTGACTTATCTTTCTTTTTTTTCAAAGATAGAACCTTTACATACAGATCACACAATTCTAATGTTTTTATATATCTAACAACTAAAGGTAGAACTAAAATCTTTAAAATCGCGTAAAAAATATTAGTAATATTTATTTTTTAAAAGTGAAATAATTCTTTTCATGCATAATTTTAGGACATAAATGTTATTTTAGATATTTAAAGTCATTAGAATTGTGTGGTTTGAATTTAAATTTTCTAAAATTTTTTGACAGTAGTCTCCTTTTTATTGGTCTCTTATTGTTTTAGTGAAATTCTCTCTAAGACAATTTCGGATCAATATATCCTAAGCCAAACTCTCTCCTAAATAAACTACATTTTATTTGTTGGCCAAAAAAAAAAAAGTGAAAAAATATATTTTATTAATAATTTCTCGCATAATTAGTAAAAAAAAAGAAAAAAAAGGGTATGCTCAATATTATAACTGATATATTTCTTCATCAAAAAAATAATAATTCAAAATTTAATCCATTTTTAAAAAAGTAATAGTTTCACTTAAATTTCTTCAAGTAAAAAAGTGGGCGAGATTTCCTTTTGTTTAAAATTACTTCAAAAACAAACAAAGCCCAACAAAACCCTGTAAGGGCTATTTGTTTGTCGCTTACACAGTTACACGTCCATTAATCAAGTCTTTAGGAAAACTTTAGTTAATTTAAAAAGGTTATATTAACTTTGGTAGTTAGGAAATAAGCGACTATGGCGCCTAGGCGCCAGCTTGTGAGTGCTTAAGTTCCGCGACTATGGCGTCTAGGCGCCGGACCTTTGGACGCTTAGGCGCCCGTTACTCAGTCCACAGAGAAAGATGGAGAGCTCGGAACCTAGGTGCCAGCAAGTGTAACTTGGAGTTGCAGCAGTTCGGGACTCCATATGTGGGCGATCGTGCAGATGCGCAGAAGAGTCATAAAAGCTAAGTGAAGAATCCTACAAATAACAATGAATTGCAGGTCTAAGGGTTGATGCTGGGTTGACACTTTGTGACTTTTGCTTGCCGGGTGTTCCATTTTCTCCATCCAGAGCATAGGATAGGTGGAGTTCTATAGGAGCAAAGGTTTAAGGAGTCAGAGAAATTGCTGTTAATTTATCGTCTAGTCATTAAAAATGAGGGAAAGCTAAGTCTTGTCATTGTACTTTCTATTATCTTTAGGTTGAAACAATTTGATAGTGGATTTCTCTGTGAATCAATGAATCTCGTTGGTGTTTTAAACATGGTTATTGAGCAATCTTTTTATTCTTCCTTGTGATGGTTAAGTTAGAAGGAATAAGAATTGCTAAGTATTTTACTTAATTTGTATAGTGAACATTAACTATCAGCAATTAGTTTACTTTTCATTCTATGTAAATTGTTAAAACATGTTGTGAACTATAAATCTTGAGAATGATTATGGTAGAATCAACCAGGTTAATCACAGTAACTTATGGGGTATAAGGACATACCTTGTAGGGACATATAAATGTTAGGGAAATATGTCATGATGGGTTAGCTATGAGATATATGGAAATAAAACCATTTCAAACCAATCTTCTTTATGCCACAAGGAGGGACTAAAGAAGAATGTTGCTCCTATTTGTCACTAGGCTTTTCTACTTGTGATTCTTAAGTTCATGAAATCCACTTAACTCATTTGAAGGAAGAACCGCTAAAGTATTTGACACCTTTCAATTTAATTGTGATAAGTTGGGATTTTTTTTGTAGGGTTTTAACATCTTAATTTTCTGGTGATACATTAAGATTGCTTTGTAGGACTTTAAAAAATTTAAATTTCAAGCTAAGACTAAAACCTATAGGCTAGAACCTTTTCAAGTAAGAATCATCACGTTCCTTATGGGATCGACATCCAAACTCTGATTCTGATATTAATGACACGACATGTGCACTTGCGTGAGCCATTCATGTGTTGCAACATTGGTGTGTATCAAGTATTAGTGTCATTGCCGGGAACGACGATGAATTTGAATTAAGAAGATTTTAGTTTAACTTCTAGGTCATATACTTAAAAACCTATAGTGTTCACTATTCCGATTTAATTATTTTATATTTTTATTTGTAAAAACTAAAAAAACCAAAAATAACTTATTTTAAAACTTATTTGAATGTGTGATGCTTTTGATTTAGTATTTTGTTTAAGTATACTAATTGGATTTGAACTTTTAGTATTTAGGGTATTTACTTCAAATATGTGTAGTTCAGGACCTACTGGACTTGAACCCTACGATTTTGAGCTAGAGAGACCGGTTAGGAGAATCATAAAACAAAATAAACTTAAAAAACTCTTAGGAGTGATGACACACAATCCTCAAATCAAATCAAAGACTCATGAACCTACTCATGATCATCATTGTGCACATAGACCTTTAAGAGACTATGCTAACCTTATGATAGATGAAATTCATTTAAGTATTCAAACCCCTGTCATAGAAGCTAATACATTTGAATTGAAGCTTGTTATCATCCAAATGGTGAAGAACAACCAGATTGAGGAACCCCGTCTGAAGATCCAATCCTTTACTTTGCAATTTTTTTAAAACTTTGTGCCACATTTTGTTATAATGGTGTTTCCAATAACACTGTTAATTTTCCCTTTCTCCTTAAGGGACAAAGCCAAAATGTGATGGAACTCATCAGCACTGGGATCAAGTAGGACGTGAGTGACTTAGCCGAGAAATTCTTAGTAAAATATTTGCCACCTTCCGAAACTGCTAAACTTAGTAATGATATCACTTCATTGTGTCAGCGTGAAGGTGAATCTATTTATGAAGCCCGAAAAAGATTCAAGAAACTTCATTGGAAGTACCCCCATCATGTATTGCCCGATTGGTTGATAATTCAAACATTTTATAACGCGCTTGTAGGATCTCTTAGGTTGATCATCGATGCTACTGCTAGTGGTTCCATTATGTTAATGCCATTTGATGAGGCCTATTTTTTGATTGAGTAGATGACTATGCTCCCACCGCCTTTGCTGCTGCTACGGGTCCATCTGTCGTTAATCGTGTCTTCGTCTTGTGATTATTAGTGTGGAGTCACCTGTTTGTAGCTCATTTCTCAAGGCAACTCCCTCTCCCAGACCAGGTGGATGATCTAGAGAAGTGAGGACTCAGAGAAGAAAGGTATATAATAACAAGTGCAAACAAAAGAAACATATAGGGAGCTTTCATGAGGTGAACTTTACATGGACAATTCCTAAGTGTAAATCGGCTAAAAAATACTCTAAAAATACACATTTGAAGAAGACCTTATAAAAGGAAACCCACAACCAGTGATTCAGATCATTGTACCTTTTTTAGGGTTCGCTTCTTCCTATAAGTCCAAGCCCCTATAGTTAATTTCACCTTAAGGAACCGATGTTACTTAAGAAAACTCCCAATTAAGGTTGTGAATCATTCTTAGAAAGTTTTGGGTTTAGTTTTTTCAAGGAAGGAGTTTCAAAGTCCTATCATAAGAGAAAAAGGTAGCTGATGTTGAAGGGCTCATAAGAACCCTATCAAGTTATCTAAATATCATATAGTTCTGCGTTGTTTTCAAATTTTACTACTAATATTTTATAAGGAAATTAGTACTTACACTACATGGCATACAATCATACAGAAGGCTAAAAGTGAGTATTTCTGTCATGATTATACAAACAACCTCAGATTTGAAACCCATCGAAGAGGTGGAGTTATGAATCTCAAACTATCCATGTTATTGTTGGTGATTTAGTTAAGGTTCATCCTTTGCATCATATTTTGGATAGTTTGAATGATCATCCCTACAAAATAGAGTTAACACACCCTTGTAACATGTAAAGTAAATCTAGGGTGATGCCTGCCATTGGTTTTCATCATCGCTACAAAACTAAGTTATGATAAAACATTTGATGAATTAGTTGTTATTTTTATTAAAGACAACCGGGTCAAGATTCCATCGATTTTCGTTGTCTCAAGGTTTTTAGGTTCCCTGATTTACTTAGTCTGGAGAGGTAGTCACACTTACTTCGATAAGAAGATTCTTGTCAGTAACCATGGGTTACATCATCCAAGAGATCTTCGTAGATCCGCGAAGCAGGGTTAAGGTGCATTAAGTGACTTTTGTTCGTTAGGGTTTCATTATGTTTTAATTTCTTTTTCATAATTTAGGGGTTGAAAATTTTAGGTTGCTTAAGACTTCTTAGTCAATTAGATTGATTTTTCTTGTGTTTGAAATGGTTTGGTCAAGATCCCATGGTTTCTTCATCCCGGAGTCATTGGGATTTGCGATTTGATTAGTCAAAAGTGACTGGGAGGTACTTTATAAGCTGACATGGGTTGCCTCCTCTAAAGTACCTTCTCAAATCAGGTTGCATTTTCTATTAAGGTATTAGTTTTAGTGATTTTTTGGGTGCATTTTATGTTATGTTAGTTTGTGCCTTAGCTTGAGTTGTCTCCCGAACGATGTTAAGTGTGCTTTTGTTCTCTTATGAGAAGCCATGCACTCCTTAATCTGAAGTCATCTAAGCCTGAATTGACTTCGAATCAGTCTGGGTTAGGCTAAACTAACCCGGGGTAAGTCTTTGGTCGATCCATGTTAGCCCAAGTTGGGATGGCTTTTTCTTAGATAAGTTTTGAATTGATTTTAAGTCAACATGAGTTTAACAAGACTATCCTATTTTGGCATAGTTTGATCAGTTTAAAGATAATTTAAACTAGTTTGGTCTAACTCTAAATTGGACTAAGTTGATCCAAATTGGGTTGAGCTAATTTGGAGCTAACCCAGGCTAAGTTGGGTCGATTCGAGTCAAACCTTTTATGTTGATTCAAATCTAACTTATGTTAGACTTGGAAAAAGTCTAAGTTAATTTAGATTTTACTTATCCTTTAATCAAATTAATTCTAAGTTGAGTTAGACTTAAGTCGATCATCAATTAAACTCGATTTAAGTTGAAGTTAATTTTGAAGTCAAGTTTCAGATTGGGTCGACCCGAGTTAAGTCGGATTGACTAGGATGTTTAAATTATTTTGGGTTAACCTGAGCTAGGTTAGGTTAGCTTTGTGATTTAAATTGATTTTGGTTAATTTGAGCTAGGTCGGGTTGACCGGGTAATTTAAGTTGATTTCGTTTAACTCGAGTTAGGTCAGGTTAACACGGTGATTTAAGTTTATTTGGATTAACTGGAGTAAGGTTGGGTAGACCCGATGATTTAAGTTAATTTGAGTTAACCCAAGTTAGATCAGGTTGGCCCGGTGATTTATATTGATTTGAGTAAATTTGGTTTAATCCGTGTTAGGCTGAGTTGACTTGATGATTTAAGTTGATTTAGGTAAACTCGAGTTAGATCTAGTTGACCCGGTGATTAAAGTTAAATTAGGTTAACTAGATTAGTCCGAGTTGACTTTGTGATTTAAGTTGATTTGGGTAAACCCGTGTTAGATCAGGTTGACCCAGTGATTTAGGTTGATTTAAGTTGAGCATGGTCTAAGTTGGGTTAGATCTGGAAGGCTTCATGTTGTCTTGGGTTTAAGTTATGATGGGTTCAGGTTGTGTTAGGTCTAAGTTAGATTAAACTTAGGGTATTTTAAATTGTGGTAGGTCTAAGTTGGGTTTGACTTAGGGTTATTTAAATTGTGCAAGGCCTGAGTTAGGTCAGACTTAAGGTGGTTTAAATTGTGCTAGGTCTAAGTTGGGTACCTAAGTTGATTTAAATTGTTCTAGGTCTAAGTTTGGTTAGACCTAGGGTGGTTTAAGTTGTGCTAGGTTGAAATTGGATTAGACCTAAGGTGATATAAATTGTGCTAGTATAAGTTGGGTTAGACCTAGAATGGCATAAATTGTGTTAGGTCTATGCTGTGTTAGACATATGGTGATTTAAATTGAGCTAGGTCTAAGTTGGGTTAGACTTAGAGGAAACCTCATATTGGGGTTTTGACCATGATTGACTTGAATTGAGTTGGGTCCAATCTAAGTCTTCCTGGGTTAGGTTAAAGTTTTGTGGCTTAATATAACTGAGTTAAGTTCAATTTAGCTTAAGCCTAGGTTATTAAGGGTGTCTTCATGATTAAAGGGGGAATCATAATGTAAAACCCTTAAACCCTCATTAGGCTAAGCTCCAAAGGTTGATTTAGAGTTTTGAATTAATTATGGGGGACAATTTGGGCTAAGGTGTATAATTCCAGATTTTACACTTTTACCCCTAGGTTCATAAATTTCATTTTTGGGTTTTTAGGGGTGAAAATTGTCATTTTAAGGTTTAGTGTTACTACCTTGAATTTCTAGTCAATTTCCATTTTAATGTAAGTTTTTCTGATTTTCATTTCAATTTTTATAATCATTTTTCAAAATAATTATGTTTTTGGTAGAAAATTCATGATTTCAAGGTTAGGGAGGTCCATAGCGTTAGAAAAATCCTGGGTTGTTCCCAAAGATAGCGGGAATTATCCCTAAAATTTTCATATTTTTCTGTCTTATAATTAATTTTTATAATTAAAATACTCTTTGGAGTATTTAGTTAATTGTAAGTTAATTTTAAATTAATTAAAATTTTTTTAATTTTTAGTATTTTCTACTCTGTTCCCTTAGTCTAAAGGTATTTTTATTTTATTTTGGTCATTTTTATTTCCAATATTATGAGCTATTAAGGTTTTATTTAATTTTTTCTATTTAATTAATTTAAAAAAGCCAAATTTTCCACTTAACCGAGTCAACGTCGCGTCATCCTCGGTGCCGTCAAAAACACACCTTCCTTTGGTTAGCTATGCTTTCCACATGGATGTTGTGTTGTCCCTCGATTCAGTACTCCTCTCCTCCATGTTTTATGGTCCAGCTCAATCTCCGCCGTCCATTTCTAATACACTGAATCAGATGATATCGGTTTCCAGCATTGGTTCATTGTCCCTACGGGACAAATAACAAGGTACCGTTCATGTTCAAACTCTAATATCTCACTCGATCTTAGCCAAATCACGAGGTTTGTTCCGACACATTCATTTAATCAAGATGAAGCTATCTATGTGGCTAAGTAGAGTTGCATTGTACATTTCTTTCATAAAGAACCAAATTGAGACTCAATTTAATGATTTTTGAATCAATACCTTGTCCCAAGTGCTGTGTCCTCTATTGAGCTTGACAGAGACGATCGCCTTGACACCACACACCTCTTCCTTACTTCAATTTAATCCAAAATTGGATCTAGCTATGAGCTAGACCAAAAGGTGGCTTAATTTAGTGTTGGGATGGGCTGAAGGGCTTGGAAAGCCTTGATTTTGATTGGAGGAGCGAGCCTAAGTCTTTGTGAAGCTTGTGAAAGGGTTGGATTGGAGTTTTGAGCAAGTTGATGTCGGGGCCAAGGCCTAGTTAGGGTTTTGTGGTGGCTTAAGTGGCTTGATGATGGTGGAGATGGTTTTCTCTAGTTAAAGGGAATAATTTTGCTGGTGGGAGCAAGAGGGTAAAGTGGTTGTGTGAGGAGTTTAGTGGTTGTGTGAGGGGCTCGGGTTATGGCTTTTTATAGCCATGGGATACCAAGCGAGAAGCTTGACTATGCATGGGGATCCTTAGTGTCTCAACAGAGCATGTACAGAGAATTTCAGAGGCTTTTGGAAGAGAGAAGGAAGCTTTTCTAGGTTTCCAAGTGTTGAGCATGGCAGTGGCAATGAGAGTGAAGGTGGCATGGGAGAGACCTTGGCTTGATTCGGGAGGCTTTTAGTGAGATGGGTAAGACTAAATTTGGTCTGATTTGGCCCACCTAGGCCTAGTTTGGCTCCCCAAAGTTTGAAATTGACATGGGTGCCATGTTCAACCCTCATGGTAAGTTACGCAATTTTGCCATTTAGTGTGACCCACATGTCCTTGTGTGTTGTGGTTGTGTCATAGGTGACCCATGAAGGATGGGTCGTGATGACGATAAGCCATGAGAGAAATGGGACATGAGCTTAGGTTTTGGATTTAAGGTTAATCTTAGTGTGTTTAGGTTTAGCCCAAGAGCTAAAACCTAATCTGATTTCATAATTCACCTAATTAAATAATTAAATTAATAATTGGGGTTAACCCCATGGTGCCAATTTGACCCCTAGGTGGTTTGAAGTCTCAAACACTTTTAATGGGGCTTGATTTTGTGGCAATGGGATCAATTAGTCAAGAATAGACTCAATATTGGGTTGGACCATATCTAATTGGGTCACCCTTAGTGCCATCAAGCCTTGGGGTCAAATTGGTGTGTTGGCACTCCAACTTGAATTTAGGGCGAATCGGGGTTGGGAAGGCCTTAGGTGAGGCAAGGATCAATTTGGGTAGATCCCCCTTCCCATTGAAAACTTTGGTGTCATGATGATTCTTATGTCCTATGGAAAGGTTCCTAGGGTCTTGGGTTTCAGAGGTGACCCAAAGCATGTCTTACCCATAGGGGGTCATCTTGATTCTCTCATTTGGCCAAAACCCTAAACTACCTCAACTAAGGATTAAGTATTTGGGCTTGTCCTGATAAGGCCCAAGGGAACCTAGCCCCGCTCTCACAAAAGTGAGTCAACAAAACAGACACCTAATGTGTGGTGTACCTGATAGGTATGTCGTGCATAATGGCTTTGACCAAACTGGTAAGCCAGATCTCAGAACATTCCAACATGTTGGAAATGTAAAGGATCAGACACGGGTCAGGATTTTCATTGGGGATTCTTTGGACAGAAGTTGTCTAAGGGAGTCAGCTAGCTTGAAGAAAAATGTTGTTATCCAGTAAATGGGGTCTTACATCTAGTTCCAGAACCTGTTAAGGAAAAGGAGTATCAAGATCCATTAAAGGATTTCATCAGCCCCCATAAAGTCAATGTATTTTCCCTATCTGGTTAGGAAGGAATGTCGAATGGACTTACAGCCTCACTAAGTGGAGAACATGTAAGATAGAGAAAGTTCATGCTTCCATGTCAGGAGGGCCTTACATCCAACTAGCAGGAGAGAACATATGTTGTATTCCATTAAGGGGGTTCTTATACAGATTCTAAAAAATGTTAATGTCATGTCGCTATCTCATTAGGAAGGAATGCCAATGGGCTGACATCATAACTAAGAGGAGAGCAGGTAAGCTAGAGGAAAGTCGTGATTCCATGTCAATAGGGCCTTTCATCCAAAAAGGGAAAGAGAATGGACGTCGTATTCCATTAAAAGAGGTCTTATACCAATTCTCAAATGAGTCAATCTCATATATCTGTCTCATTAGGAAGGAATGCCGATTGACTTACATTCAAACTAAGGGGAGAGCATGTAAGCTAGAGGAAAGTCATGATTCTGTTTCAGGAGGACCTTACATCCAATTAGCGGAGAAAATAGATGTTATATTCCATTAAAGGAGGTCTTATACCAATTCTCAGAAAGGTCGATGTCATGTCCCTATCTCATTATAAATGAATGCCATTGGACTTACATTATAACTAAGAAGAGAGAAGATAAGCTAAAAAAAAGCTGTGATTCCATGTCGGGAGGGCCTTACATCCAACTAGAAGGAGAGAAGATGAGCTAAAAGAAAGCTGTGATTCCATATTAGGAGGGCCTTGCATCCAACTAGAAGGAGAGAAAGGTGTGCGAAAGTCACACGAAATGAGTTCAGTTAAAAGTTATTCTAAATTCATGATGTTTTAAGTGTTTGTTGGGTGTAGGCCACTCGAAAAAAGTTACACATTGCCCATAATTGTACTAGTTGGTGATATTGTCAATAGTTGTTTTACAGGTTTTAAATTGTTTGCTAGGTATTGGATACAAGAAGAAAATTACACCTTGCCCATTATTGATTTGGTTGGTAATATTGTCAAAAGTTATTTCATAGATTTTAATTTGTCTGCTAGGTATAGGACACTCGATGGAAATTAATCCTTACTCTTAGTTGTTTTAATTGGTGATATGATTGAAGAACTGCTAGGTATAGGACACTCGATGGAAATTAATCCTTACTCTTAGTTGTTTTAATTGGTGATATGATTGAAGATTAATTTATTTTATGTTATTTTAAAGGATTCTTTCCCTTATACTTAATTTCAAATTTCTCAATGTTTTATGGGTGCCAGCTTCAGTTCTTGACCTGGACGAGAAGCCATTAGCAGTAGAATATCAGTTGTAGCAACAAAAGATGACTCATAGTTCTCTTCTATTAAAATGTCAAATAACACATAAAAAACAATGTCATAATGGAAAGAGATATCTAATAATGTCAAATATTTTCCATGTCATAAATGCTCCCAGTCAAGGCATTTCCTAATATTACCTCTAGCTTTTTATTCTGTCATGATACCCTTTTGCCATAGGATCTACTGTGGACTCATTGCACTCCGAGGTACTATTAGAGGCAAGCTCTTTCAAGTACACCATAGGTGCTCGGGAGTCAACAGGTCACGGCGACTTTAGTGGTCATAGTCCCTGAAGCTCTAGCTCAGGCTATCAATGGACGTGGTGCATGTCCAGACACATCTTCTGAGCATAATGAAGATTCTCTATCGGACCACCTCCGGGATGTAGTGTTTTGCTAGCTCAACTCTATTTTCTTAGCTCTAAACTTAGATGGCTTGAAGTTAAGGAGAGTTCGACTTCTCATAAAGAACACAAGTACACTTAACGTCAGCCTACGACAACTTGAGCCAAATACAAAATTAATGACAAAAGACATAACATAAAATGCACCCTAAAAATCACTGAAGCATAAACCTTAATAAAAAAATACAACCTAGTTTGAGAAGGTACATTGGTGGAGGCAACTTATGGCTGTTAACAAAGTATCTTCTAGTCACTTAAGGCTAATCAAATTGCAAACCCCGATAATTTTAACTGGGCCATTTCAAACATCAAATAAAAAAAAATCACAAAATAAAATTAGCTAAAAAGTCTTAAGCAACCTAAAAATTTTAAACCGAAAAAATCCAAAAAAGAAATTAAAAATTAATTGAAACTCTAATGAGCAAAGATCATTGAATGTAACTTTAAGCCTACTACTTGGGCTTACGAAGATTTATTGGACGACACAACCCATGGTTGTTGACAAGAATCTTCCAGTCTAAGTAGGCTTGGCTGCCTCTTCAAACTATGTAGATCAGGGTACCCAACAACCCCAGATGATGGAAAGCTATGGGCATCTTGATCGGATCATCCTAAATAAAAATAACAGCCAATTCATCAAATATTTTATGCTAGCTCTATTTTGCAAGGCTGCTGAGGACAAAAGGCCTACGTCACCTTAGATTAACTTTGCCTATTACTAAGATGTGCTAACTCTATTTTGCAGGCTCGATAATTCAAACTACCCGAAACACAAAGTAAATGATGAACCTCAACTATACCATTAACAACAACATGGATAATATATATTTGGATACGTAACCCAACCTTTTTCCAGCAGGCTTCAAATCTGAGGTTTTTTGTTTGGTCATGACATAAATCCTCACTTTTAGGCTTCTACATGATTTTATGTTGTGCAACATAAGTTCAAATCTCCTAACAAAACTGTAGGAGTAAACACTAAAATTACTTTTCAAAACACAAAACCGTAGAATAGTTTGGGATCTTACTATGTTTTCTCTAGAACTTAAGCATCCCCTATTCTTTCCCTTTAGGATACAACATTAATACTCCTTCCTTGAGAACAACAAAGTCAAACTAACTGAGGAATAGTCACAACCAAAATTGAGAGTTTTCTTAAGTAAGATCGCTTAGTATATAATTAACTATAGGAGCTTGCCTTTATAGAAAGATGCAAATCCCAAAAACAAGTACAATAATTAGAATCTCTAATTGTGGGTTTTCCTTCAGAAGGTCTTCCTCACAGGTGTGCTTTCAAAGCATTTTGAGCTAATCATTCCTCGGATACATGCATTGAGAGCCATCTATGCTAAATTCACTTCATGAAATTTCTTGTCTCTATTATTGTTTGTCATTTTCCCCTCTGATTCCTCCCTTCTTTAGATCATTCACGTGATATGGGATTGAAGTTATTTGAAGAAAGGTGCAATAAAACAAAACACAAGCTAGTGACTCTACTACATTAACCAAGACACAACGACGATGCACACCCAATGATGACCAAATGCGGTGGACGACACGGCGGCATGCAGAGCATAAGCACCATTAACATTAAAAATCATAGTATTAACAACAATTTTAAGGGCTATATTTTTATCCTAAATTCTATTAATTTTTACAACATATATTTCAAACTCTTATCTATAACTGCACATGCTCTATTTCTATTGTGATGCCTTTCTAAATACTAAAGTTTAAAACAAAAACTATCAATCTGCTTAGCCTTTTCTTCATCACATTTATACTTTCTTGAATACATAAGAAATTTATCTTCCTATGAACCATAATATCAACTAATTTAATTAATTTACTTGTGAAATTACTTATATTCTAAAATTCTATCCTAATATTAGTTTCAAGGACTAAATTCTTTATCTGCATTTCTACTAATGTGAGAACCTTAACTTATTTGACACTATTCCCAAGAGTGAGTGTAACAACCCTTGCATACTCTTCACTGTATTCTGATCAAACAGCGTGTTAATCATAGGGATGCCTATCATTCGCTAAAGTGTTTAGATTTAATTTAATTTATGTATATATATATATATATATATAAAATATGAAAAATATCATTTTAATTTTAAAATATGAAATCAAACCGATCTCATATATGCAATAGTTTAAATAATCAATCATTACCGCACAACTCATGTAACTATCCTGAAGAATGGATACATTGCTTGGCGACATGTCTTGATCAAATAAACAAAAGAATCCATACATCTGTTTGGTCTGCAAACTATTTACATTAGTTGAAAAATTCCCCTACCTAGCATGAAGCAACTAGATAGGGTTTATATTACCTGAGTTCTAAAAGTTTCCTATAAAGGCAAGCCCCTATAGTTAATTACATCTTAGATGACCGAAGTTACTTAATAAAACTCTCTATATAGATCAAGACACGTTAGTTTCATGACTTCCAAAAGGTAGGATCTTCAATATAATGTGGTAATACGAAATCTAATATGTGAGTGGCTCTAGTTTGGAACAGTTATTATAGGAATCCAAAGGATGAGAAAGCTAGGGGAAAGTACAGCTCCAAGAAGAATCTTGGTGATTTCCCAAACTATGTTATTGTATGGCTTCAATTTGAGATAATTATTTAATGTTTCATCCTGTCAATTTTAGTATTTAAGGCTTACATTTGCATAATACTGATTATGCAAATAGCCCGAAAGATATGAGGATTTATGTCATATTCGATGACAACCTCGGAATCCTAAGATGAGTTTAGGGCTTGGATTGCATGAGGTGCAACAGCCAAAAAGATAAGTTGAGGATTTATATCATGCTAGGCAGACAACCACAAAGTTCTTTGGCTTGTTGTTTATTTCTAAGAAGGAATTTTGCTATTGAAGATGATCGTACTGCCCACTGTGTACGCTCCAAGCTCCTCATTGCAGCAGGTTTAATTTTAAAAGTGTCAAATTAAAGAGATGAGAGAAGTGTCATGTTTTGGAGATATTTTAAATTGAGGTGTCTTAATGTCTTATTAGGGGGGATTTAAGTTGATTATAGCGACACCGGTTAGGATCCCACGGTTCCCTCATTTTGGCACTACTATTTTCTTTTGATTCACTTAATCCAGATAAATTTACTAAATTCAACTAAATGAATTCAGTACCTTCAATCAGACCATTGGAAATCTAGTTAGCAGCCGTAGGTTGCCTTCTCCAAGGAATTCTCGATCATCCGATAGAGATGTTTTAATTTAGTTACAATTGCAGTTTTATTTTGTTTGTGATTAAATTTTGAGTTATCTTATGTTTTTCTTTGTTGTGGTGATGAGTTTGATTTTGAGTTTTGGTTTTGCAGTTACCCTAAAAATTTCACTTTTCACATGCATGTTTTACACACGAAAAAATGCAGTAAAGTAAATACAGGAAAAGAAATGTTGTAAACTGTAAAAGTGTTACAGTCCTCTTCTCGCACTCCAGCTGAAAGATTAGCCTTTTTCCACAGATATATAATTTTGCAGGGAATTTAAAATTGCATTCTAGAAAACAGAAATACTGGTTAAAAAAAACACCTACCGAATCCTATATCATAATTTGGTGGGTTCTTATTTGTTCATTTGTGTGGATGATTTTCCTTAAGCAAAACATAACAAGTTCAGTTGTCCTCCAATATATCCAAAAGATCATGAAGAGCCTAGGGAAATACCCTAGACATTTCACAACCTCTTTAATCGTCTCGAGTTCATTTGAACTTATTATACTTGCTAAATAATTCATCCACAATATACCCTTATGCTTAATGAATCTTGATGTTTTAATTATCCCTTTAAGTGGGGTAATCATCACTTGATATTTCATTTATGAATTATGTGGGTGAAGGCCCTTAGGGGCAAATTGATTTGATTATGAGATTTAAACAATTTAATTTTAGAGTTGGGCTTGTAGTGTTCCCAAGTGTTTAATATAGATCATATTTCCTTTTCTAAACTTCATTAGTCCAATCTGGATTAAGCCTAGTTCACTACTAAGCTCATAAGACTTAATGGGTAGATTTGAAATTTTAGGAAAAGTTAGGTTAAGCGTCATTTAATCCTTATTAAATATTGATACATCATTAAACCATTGACTAGGGGTTCTATATTGGTGAATTATTATCGTCCAAAATTAGACCCCTCACCATAGAATCATTTAATTTTATCTATCTTCCAAATTTCCTTAATTTAAGAATTTGCAAATTTATCCTTAATGTGGAGAAATGTGAGATTGGTTCCTACCATTAAGTCTCTTGTACTTCAATCATGTAGATATGTCAATTATGGTCATTTGTTAGTCATTTAGGCCTAAGTATTTAGTTGAGGCTTAAATTTCAAAATTACAATTTTACCCTTAAGGCCTATCACTTCATAATTCATTAAGTTCAACTCAAATGACTTTGAAATTTTTATGTTACCTCACTCATGGGTCAATTAAACCAACAGAGGAGAAAATGTGATTTTTTTAATTTTAATTTAACTTTTATAATTTTTCTAATGCAAAATAGGAGTTTTCAATGTAAATTCAATAACCTAGATCAATAACTTGGCTAAAGTAAATTATCTATCTTTAAGAAAATTATTGGAGGTTTAACTAGATCAGAGGACCACTTGGACCAATTTTCATGATTTTTTTAGTTTTAATTTACTTAATAAAATTATTATTTTGTTTTCAGTATTAATTAATATAAAATAATATTTAGGTGGAAAATTAAATTTTATATTTTTCTTAAATCTCTCTAAGGTTAAGAAACTCATATAAACACATTTTATATTTTTTGATTTATAATTTAATTATTATAATTATTGTAGTGAAAAATTAAGAACAATTCATTTTTAGCCTTTAAAAATTAATTTCTTCACTTAGAGATTTATTTTAATTGATTTAAAGTGATCAAGAGACCAAATGTGACATTTGTAGATTTTTATAGTTTAGTGATTTTTTTTGATTTTTAATGATTTTTAATTATTTTAAAATTTAAAATGTAAGCTTAAAGTGAAATATGTATTTTAATTCTAATTTTATTTTTCTTAAGTTCCTCTTATTATTAGGAGCTCCCAAATCCAATTTCATGATTTTTTGACTTATATTTTAATTATTATAATTATTTTAATTTCAGAAATTCCATTTAACTTGAAAAATTCATTTTAATGGGTAAATTAACCCTCCCCTGTTTGTTTTTAGTAGTGGAGAATAATTTTTGTAATTTTTCTATTTATATTTTAATTATTTAATTTTTAAATGATTTTAGTTATTTTATTACTATTAGTGTCATTCTTAATTATTTAAACCAATTTGATATTTATTTTCTAAGGTCCTCTAACCACAGTGAACCTACCAAAATAAGTTTTGTATTTTTCTGATTAATATTTTAATTATTATAAATTTTATACCAAAACAGATGTGATTAACTTAAAAATTAGAGATCTCTAGCTATAGATGTTTCCTGACCTTGGACAAATCAGGAATGATCTCGAATTATATAGCCTTTAAGCTCTCCAAGCCTCATGCCATGGTAAAATGTTTGGAGTAAATTATAACCTAAGTATGATTTTCTATATTTAATTAATTAAAAATAAAACATAAGTCAAATGCCCTCAAACTTACTTCCACGTCGTTCTCCTCGTTCTTTAAGAATGAGAGTATTTTTATTTTATTTTTGTGAATTTTCTATGCCAAGTTATGGATTTTCTAAGGTAGACTAATTTAAATAATTCCATAAAATCATATTTTTCTATTTATCCACTACGGCGCTGACTCAACCTCGGTGGCTCAGAACTGTTACGCGGCGCGCTCCCATTTGACGCCGCCATCCACGTGGGTGCTGTCTCGACCCTCGCTTTATGCACCTTTCTTCCGTCCGACGCAATCTGAGCCGTCCACTGGATACATGCGAGATCCAACTAGGCTCGTTCATCATCCCAAACAAGTTATTCCCGAGAGTTGTCTACCTTCTAGCCCTATGATCTTGAGCTAGAATCAACCAAAACGCTTCAGGTTTGTTTCTACAAACTCGTCTGACCTAGACGAACCTATCTATACAGCTTATACAAAATGAAATACATTATACATGCATGGAGAATTGAAATAAGCTTGGGTTAAGGTGAGAGCTCAACGCCTTGGTTTGAGAGTTGAGGCCTTAATCAGAAGGGTTCCACACGTTTTTTGTGACCTTACGTAGCTCCTCAAGCACCAATTTGAGTACTCCTTGGGTCTGCACCAAAACTCAATCAGGTGGTGATTTTGGATCTGAGAGAAGTTTGGGGTAGAGAGGCTCTGTGATGGGCTTCTGTAGTGTATCTTCTTCATTTGGTGACGGGATGGTGAGGAGCAAGCCAACTTGATGTTTGGTGCACTGGGTGGTGTGACAGAAAAGGCCCTGGTTTTGGTTGATTTTGAGCTAAAAAATTGAGCTCATGTAGTGGATGGGATGGCTGGGAAATGGTTGGATTGAGCTTAGGAAGGTTGGGAGAGGTTCTAGAAGCAGTTTGACAGAGTTTCCCATAGCTTTGGCATGTTCTTCTTATTTGGTTGTGAGAGGTGGTGGCTTAAATAAAGGAGCTTAGAGTGGCTGTCATGGCTTGGATTTGGGTGTGCTCAAGTGCTTAGGTGGAGGGCAGTAAGGAGAAATTAACCAATCAGGGTGAGACAACTCAGGGGAGTGCAATTGGATTTTATCTATGGAACGTCCCTCATAGTTTTGGCTCCTGATCAACTTAAAAAATACATATTTTTATGCCTTATTTATGATTCAATTATTAAGGATATTATGCTTTAATGAAAGGTATTTTTATGTTTTTGGATGTAGGTGATAAAAAAAGAGTTCAAGAAGGAAAAAGGAACAAAAATGAGCAAAAATGGAGCTTAAAGAGCAAAGATATCAAAATTATAGGTCTGGTGCCTAGGCGCCAGAATCCGGCGCCTAAGCGCCAGCTCGATACAGATGCAGATAAGATTTTTGACGACTTTGGGCAGTTATTTTGACGGTGTTAAGCAGTTATCAGACCTTCTAGAAGACTGAAAGTTACTCCTAATATATAGGACATGTGATACAATGCATCTGGACACAGGAAAACGGTTTTAATCTCGAAGAGGTGCGATCCAAAGTGAAGAGGTGCGAAGACCTAGTCACGGAGTCCGGCGCCTAGGCGCGACAGTTACCTTCTAGAAGATACATTATTTTTCGATGAATTTTGAATAGGTTCCTTAAGCAACCCTTGGTCAATTTGAAGCTCTATAAATAAAAGTCAATTCTACAAAGAAAGGCACCCCTAATAGTCCCCTTTTAGCATTCTATAGCCATATCCCCCCTCTAGCATCCAATCATTTTAGAGAGCCACTTTCTTTTGCGTTTAGTGAGTTTATTTTGAGTATTACTACTCAATTACTTGAGTAGTAAGTGTGAGTTTTTAGTATTGTTGCTGTTGAAGTTGTGTACCTTGCATTGGAGTCAGTAAGAGTCAGCGGATCACTTGAAGGAACATTCCAGATCAGTATTTGTAACTTGGTTCAAAGTTTTTTAAATATGTTTTGTTGTGTGAATTTAATGTGTTATGAGTAGTTAGTTTTCTTTCTCCTTTCAACTATGAAAAGATAATAAGATAATTGAATTTTGTTGGAGAATTTAACTTAAAATATTTATAAAAATTGTGATGATATTAATACCTAATCTTAATTTACTTTTTAAATTGACCATTTAAATTGTTAAAACCTGTTGAAGAATTTTGAGACATATTCGGAGATGAGTTCTTAACTAGTAGATATCACATGAATCCTTGGGTAGTCGAAGGCTTCATGCGGGTTATTATAGGTGAAGTACAAATAAATAGGAAGATATTATTTATTGGGCTTAGAATTAATTAGTTTTTAGAGTTACAGACTAAATTCTAATAGTTTGATCTATAGAAAGGGAACGTGTCACTGGTAGGGCCGACCATAGCCACCCTTGGACATCTAGTAGTGTGAGCCTAGATTAACCCATTCTACTAATAAAACATCCTGAACCAATCTATAGATTAGCCAATGTTCTTTATACTATTGAGCGAAGGTAAAGAATAGGAATGCTTCTATTTGACACAATACCATAATCTACATTCTCCATAAATGATAATTATTCTAAAAATCTTGGATTAGTTGAAAAGGAGAAAGTTGTTTTAATTATACCTGCATTAATCCTTATTGCTGCTTACTTACATTTAGTATAAATTTTATTAAATTTAAAATCTGAAATTTTGAAAAGAAATAAAAATAGTAATTACTTTTAATTTGAAAAATCTAAAATATTTCTTAATTTTCTCATAATTTTGCCTGTGGGATCGATTACCAGGACACCAATAGAGCCCTGTATTACTTGAAACGATACGTATACTTGCATTTGAAACTGTGACTTTTACAATAATTAATATAAATATTTAAATATAAATTCATAAATTCTTACATAAGTAAAGGTCATCAGGGAACTCAAGTTTTTGGCGCCGTTGCCGGGGAATTATATCTCATAGAAGAGGTCCCGAATTCGTGTATTCAAACCAATCGTATCAAGTTTTTAGCACCGTTTCCAGGGAAGATAAGGAAGAAACTTAAAAAGACAATTTTTACATTTCTCAAATTAAAAATAATTTATACACTTTTATTTCTTTAAATAAAAATACAAAAACATATATAAAATTAAAATACCAAAAAGATTTTAATTTAATTTTTATGCGTAGTTCTGGATCTGAAGGATTATTACCTTTTGATTCCAAATTAGAAAGAACAGTTAAAAGAATAAGAAAAGTAAAATAAATAAAAAATATCAGGAAATGACTAACTTACATAATAATAATCAAAATCCAATAGAAATCAATGAACAAAATGTTTATAAACCATTAAGGGATTATGTAAACCCTACAACTGATGAACTTCATATTAGTATTCAAATGCCAGCTGTAGATGCTAATTCTTTTGAGCTTAAACCTTCTATTATTCAAATGGTTCAAAATAATCAATTTGGAGGAACACCAAATGAGGATCCAAATTTACACCTTGCTAGTTTCTTAGAACTTTATGCTACCTTTAAATATAATAATGTTTCTGATGATGCTATTAGGCTTAGATTCTTTTCTTTTCCTTAAAAGATAAAGCAAAGATGTTTTCATTAGCAAATTGTTCTATTAAAACTTGGGCAGATATGACACAAAAATTCGTTGCTAATTATTTTCCTCCTTCTAAAACTGTTAAATTAAGAAATGATATTACTTCATTTATGCAATGTGATAAAGAAATAGATTATGAAGCTTGGGAAAGATTTAAAGAACTATTAAGAAAATGTCCTCATCATACTTTACCAGATTCGTTAATTATTCAAACATTTTATAATGGACTTATTGGATCACTTAGATCTCTTATAGATGCTGCTGCTGGTAGTTCTTTAATGGCTAAGACATTTGAAGAAGCTTATACTTTAATTGAAGAAATGACTAATAATAATTTTCAATGGCCTTCTGAAAGGGTTAATCCTAAAAGAATGACAAATATTCAAGATAATGAAGCCTTTTCTATTTTAGCTTCACAAGTGGCTACGATATCTAAGAAACTAGAGAATTTTGCTATTAATATATCACATGTAAGTAATGATAATTCTGAAAATTCTGATGATTCTAAAAAAATAGAAACTTTACAAGCTATTGCTAGTAAAACTAATAACCCTTATTTTAATTATTATAATCCAAGTAGAAAAAATCATCTTAATTTTAATTGGAACAATGGACATCAATAATGGAGTAATAATCAAGTTAATCCAACCGGAAATTGGAACAATCAAGGAAATTCAAACTTTAGACCAACTTACCCTCCTAGTTTTAACAATCAGCTGAAAAAGTTATCTATAGAAGAATTAATCTTGCAACTAGGTAATCAGCTACAAAGTCAAAGCACTGCTATTCGTAATATTGAGAATCTGATGGGTCAAATTGATAATTTTATTAATTACAGACCTCAAGGAACACTACCAAGCAATGTCGAAATTAATCCTAAAGAAATTGGGAAAGATCATGAACAAGCAAAAGCTGTACAACATAGAAGTGGAAAGGAATTAAAAGAGAAAATTCAGAATGAAACTGAGAAAGAGAGAGAGGTAGAAGAACCTAAAGATACTTTTTCTCCAAGTAAAGATCAGACTGTAATTCCTATTGAAGTGGAAGTTAAAAGACCACCACCACCTTTTCCTCAAAGATTAAAACAACAGAAGCTTGGCAATCAATTTTCTAAGTTCTTTAAGATTTTTAAGAAACTTACCATCAACATTCCTTTTGTTGAAGATTTGGAACAAATGCTAAGTTATGCAAAATTTATGAAGGATATTTTAAGCAAGAAAAGGAAATTTGAAGCTTATTAAACTGTTGCATTAAGTGAAGAATGTAGTGCAATAATACAGAAGAAACTACCTCAGAAACATAAAGATCCTGGAAGTTTCACTATACCATGTATTATTGGAGAAAAATTTTATGGAAAAGCCTTATGTGATTTAGGAGCAAGTATTAATCTCATGTCATTTTCAATCTTTCGAAGGTTAGATTTAGGAGATATTTGTCCCACCACTGCAACCCTTCAGTTAGCTGATCGATCTATCACTTATCCTAAAGGAGTTATAGAGGATGTTCTTGTTAAGGTAGATAAATTTATCTTTCCTGTGGATTTCATTGTACTAGATATGGAAGAAGATAAAGAAATACCTATTATTTTAGGGAGACCTTTTCTAGTTACCGGACGTGCTATGATTGATGTGCAAAAAGGAGAATTAACAATGAGAGTTAATGATCAAGAAATAACATTTAATGTTCTGAAATCAATGAGGTATCCTGATAAAGAAAAATGCCATCGGATGGATATTTTTTATTATATAATTAAAAAGCATTATCAAGAAAAATGTAAAGTCATTTCTGAAGAAAAAGATGATGAATATGTGTTATATAATAAGTCATTAACAGAAGAAATTGAAGAAGTAAATGAAGAAAAATTATCTGAAGAAACTCATTATATTCATGAAAATTGGAAAATTTTAGACACAACTAAAAATGATATACTTTTACCTTCAATTGAAAAAGCCCCTGAACTGTAATTAAAAATGTTACCTGCACATTTAAAGTATGCATTTCTTAGAAATTCATTAACTTTACCTGTGGTTATATCTTCAAAACTAAGCAAAGATTAAGAAGAAAAATTAATAGGAGTTCTGAAGAATTATAAAAAAGCTTTTGGTTGGACTATTGCAGATATAAAAGGAATAAGCCCTTCAATCTGTATGCATATGATTTTAATGGAAAAAAATTGTAAACCCACTATTGAACCTCAAAGAAGATTGAACCCAATTATGAAAGTGGTTGTAAAAAAGGAGATTTTGAAATGGTTAGATGCTGGAATTATTTATCCTATTTCGGATAGTCAATGGGTAAGTCCTATTCATTGTGTTCCAAAGAAAGGAGGATTAACTGTCATTGTGAATGAAAAAATGAATTAATCCTTACAAGACAAGTTACTGGATGGCAAATTTGCATTGACTATCAAAAATTAAACAACGCCTCTAGAAAGGATCATTTTCCTATACCTTTTTTGGATCAGATGTTGGATAAATTAGCTGGATACTCATATTTCTATTTTCTGGATGGATATTCTGGTTATCATCAATTACCCGTTGCTCCTGAGGACCAAGAGAAAACAACATTTACAAGTCCTTATGTAACATTTGCCTTTAGAAGAATGTCTTTCACTTTATGTAATGCACCTGCAACTTTTCAAAGATGTATGATGTCAATATTCTGTAATTTAATTGATAAAGGAATTGAAGTATTTATGGATGATTTTTCATTTATTGGAACTTCTTTTGAGTCTTGCTTGGAAAATATAACGAAAGTTCTAAAATGATATGAAGAAACAAATTTGGTTCTAAACTGAGAAAAATGTCAGTTTATGGTCACAGAAGGAATCGAACTTGGACATAAAATTTCACAAATAGGTATGGAAGTTGATTAGGCAAAAGTGAAAATTATTGCTGAACTTCATGCACCTACTGCCGTTACTGATGTGAGAAATTTTCTGGGTCATGCTGGATTTTATAGGAGATATATAAAGGATTTTTCTAAAATTGTTAAACCTCTTTGCCATTTATTATAAAAATAAGCTAAGTTCAAATTTAATGAAGATTGTCTGAATGCGTTCAATATTTTAAAAGAAAAATTAATCACTGCACATGTTATTGTTGCACTTGATTGGAGTAAACCTTTTGAATTAATGTGTGATGCAAGTGATTATGCAATTGGAGCTGTATTGGGACAAAAATATGAGAAGATTTCAAAGTTATACATTATGCTAGCAAAACTCTAAATGAAACTCAAAGAAATTACACTACTACTGAAAAAGAGCTTTTAGCAATAGTATATGGATTTAATAAATTTAGACCATATCTTCTTGGGACGAAATGTATCGTACATACTGATCATTCTGCTATTAAGTATTTAATGTCTAAAAATGATACTAAACCTAGATTGATCAGATGGGTTTTACTTTTATAAGAATTTGATTTTCAAATAGTGGACAGAAAAGGAACTGACAACAAAATTGCTGATCATTTATCAAGAATAAAAAATAATAATGAGAAGATTTATGAAGAAAATATAAATGAGAAATTCCCTGGTGAACAGTTCTATGTTATTCAAGGATTACAAATGCTTTGGTATGCTGATATAGTTAACTATTTGGTTAGCAATATTTTACCATATGGGTTGAGTAACAAACATATTAAGAAATTCAAGAATGATTGTAAATCATATATTTTGGAAGATCCTCATTTATTTAAAATAAGAAGAGATTCTGTGATTCGAAGATGTGTACCTTATGAAGAAACTTTTACAATTATTCAAAATTTCATGATTATGAATTTGTTGAACACTTTGGAGTGGATAAAACTACGTTTAAAATTTTAAATTCTGGATTCTATTGGCCTACATTATTCAAAGATGTTGGAAATTATGTGAAAACTTGTGATCGATGTCAAAGAATGTGAAATATATACAGAAAAGATGAAATGCCTCTAAACTATATATTAGAAATTGAAATATTTGCTGTATGGGGTTTAGACTTTATGGGACCTTTTTGGTCATCTGGAAAGATTTATCTTTTATTATCAGTTTATTATGTTTCAAAGTGGATCGAAGCTGTAGCTTTACCTAATTGTGATTCCAAAATTGTTTCAAAATTTTTAAAGAAGATGATTTTTACAAGATTTGGAATGCCCAGGGTAATTATCACAGATGGGGGAAGTCATTTCAGAAATATAAGAATTCAGTCGTTACTGGAAAAATTCAGAATTAAACATAGAATTGCAACTGCTTATCACCCTCAAATAAGTGAAATGACTGAAGTATCAAATAAAGAAATTAAAAGAATATTAGAGAAGAATGTTAATCCTAAAAGAACTGTCTGGGTTGATAGACTTGATTCTGCATTATGGGCTTATAGAACAGCTTATAAGACACCTATCGGAATGTCACCTTATCAATTAACTTATGGTAAACATTGTCACTTACTTGTTGAACTGAAACATAAAGCTTACTGGGCGATAAAGGACTTCAATTACTATTTGAATACTGCAGGAGAGAAACGATTATTACAACTGAATGAGATGGAAGAGATAAGAAATGAGTCCTATGAAAATGCAAAGATTTATAAGGAAAGAATGAAGAAATTGCATGGCAAAAAGATTTCAAGAAAAATATTTGAGCCTGGACAAGAAGTGTTATTATTTAATGCTCGTTTAAAAATTTTTCCTGGAAAATTAAGATCTAAATGGATGGGACCATTTATAATTGAGAAAGTATACCATTATGGAGCTGTGGATATTAAAGATCCCAAAACTGGAAAAGTATTTAAAGTTAACGGATTAAGACTGAAGCCTTATATAGGAGAAATGAAACCAAATTACAGAGAGGCTTACGAACTAAGTCTACTCGATTAATTCAACTGATTAGGTTAGGCTGACAAAGTTAAATAGAGCGCATTGTTATTGTTTGTGATTAGAATTTATCTTAATCATTATTTGTATGTGGATCACACCCTTTTATTAGACCTATTTTTAAGACTGGAACTTTTGAAAAAGTTGACGATAGGCGAATCGGAGTCGATCGTGGTTCCGGCGCCTAGGCACCCAAAATCGGTGCCTAAGCGCCAGAATAACCTATGCATATCGATGGTCTGGCGCCTAGGCGCCAGATTCCGACGCCTATGCACCACGGTTATGGATCGTGTAAAAACAAAAAATCTTCAGTTTTTCACACGATATCTCTTTATATATTGCCCTATCTTCGTCCCCAATCACATAGAAACCATAATTTTGACTAGAGAAATTCATTTTGGAGGAGTTAAGAGGAGTTTGGAAGCAATGGATTGAGGAAATCATAGAAATGAGGTAAGAGACAAATTCCCCAAAGATCCTCAACCTTATTTTGATGGTTTTATTGCAGTTAGTATGGAGAGATTATTTAATCGTTTGGAAAAGATTGAAGCGAAACTTCAAAGCATTGGGAATCATTTACACGAGATGTATCATCAAATTGAGCATATGGAATGGCAAATGAAACTTCAATTTGATCATATGGCAACCTGTCAAGATGCTCATGTAGCAATGTATGCGAAGAACAAGTGGATCGATGAAAAGACGGCTTTGGAATTTCCAAGAGTGTTAGTTTTCTATCTCGACGGTACTAGCGAACTTCATTGCGAAAGAGATGGAAATTAAAGATCGGTGTTGAATAGATCTTTTTTGTGTTCTAGGTGTGATTGAGTCAAGTTCTAGTGAGATGAATATCGAATTTGTGTGTTTGCTTAATTGTTCAATGTGTGTTGTTGGATTGAAAATTTACTTTGAATTTATGTTGTTTATGTTGTTTATAAAATGATGAACCTTGTTATAGTCTTGTTCTAGAATTTATTGAGTTTGGAATGAAAATTATGAATTGAAATTGAAGAGTTTAGTTTTATTTTGTATTTGAAATGTGGATCTAAGTTATCATTTTAAATTAATTTTGGAAATGTTTGGAGGATATGAATTGAATTAACACTCTCATAAGAGTAATTGAGAGTCGAATTTGATAAGTTTTGGTGGAAAATATAATATTTAAATCGAATTTTTGGAAAGGCGAGTCTGGCGTCTATGCGCCAGAATTTGGCGCCTAGGCGCCGGTTCGGCCTGAACTCGAAACTTCATCTTCTTAAAAACCCCTACGCCATTTTTGACGCCTAAGCTTCCCTTTTCTCCAGTTTTTGCAAAAATAGACCCTAGAGATTTCATTTAAGGCCAGATTTTCAAGTTCTTGAGCTTGAAATCACTCGATTTCTTTATCCCAAGGTCAGATCTACATTCTAAACCAATTATTTTCGATGGATTTTGCTCTCTTTGAGGAAACCCAAAATTTTAAGAAAATTTTGATTTTTAGAGATAATTCCATGGATTTTTAAACTCTTTTGAGTTTGAAATGCTTAAATTAGTTTATTTCTTTTGATCCTTTGATATTGCGTTTTTATTTCATGTTTAGATGTCACCGAAATCTAAGCGAGGAAAGGAACGAGAAAATTTTGATCATAGCAAGTTTTTCACTGCTGCTGCACATTTTCGGTACAATGATTTTGCTACGACCAGGAAGTTTATCTCAGAATGAAGTTTTTATAATCCTGGAGGAAGAATTGAGGATACGATCGTTGCACTCAACTGGCAACAATTCTGTTATTTCACTGCTGTTGCTGTTTTATGCCAATTTCATGGATGTTGAAGAGTACGAGATTTTTGTAAGAGGAGTTGGAGTAGGATTCACTCCAGAGCGTATGAACATTTTCTACGACCTTCCGCTGAACATCAAGTGCTATTACTCCGGATTATCTCCATCTGAGGGAGATTTAGAGATGATTATTGCTTACCTGACTGATGGTGCTGGAGCTTAGAAGATCCAGAACAGAAAAAGGGTAAATTTTTCATCTTCTAAGCTTAATGGTGTTTCAAAGGCATTAAATTACTTTATTTCTGTTCGCCTCCTTCCATCCAATCATTTGAGCAAGGTTACCAAGGACAGAGTTATCCTCAACTTGTGCATACAAGAGATGAAGCTGATTGATGTAGGGAGTATCATTTATGATTCTGTAGAAGCCACTGCTCGTTCTAGCACTTCTGTTGGACTTGGATTTCCATCTTTGATATATTCTCTGTGTGAAAGTGCTGGAGTAGTTGCTGAGCTTTCAGAGGAAAAGCTCAAGTCTACGAAGCCAATAGGAAGAGAGAGTGTCAGTATCTATGATCGACTTCGAGGTAAGAGTTCTACTACACCTTCTAGTTCATTACCTACTTTTGGTAGAGCTTCTACTTCTAGAACTTTGACAGGTTCGGGGCGGAAGGTGTATAACTATATAAAATGTTTAACCAGTATAAAAATAATATTCAATAATAGCAAAGTTACCCCTTTTATCAACACAAGTATACGTATCGTTCAAGTAATACAGGGCTCCAATGGAGTCCTAGATATTGATCTCACAGAGAAGTTAGAGATTATGAATTAATTTTTAGCAGATGCAATTACTATCTAGTATACGGAAATAAAGAAAACTTACACTAAGCTCTATCTTTGAATGAAAGTTTGCAATTTAGAAAAGTATATTTCCCCTTGTTTAAGAGAATTGAGTGAAAGGATAATCAAATTAGTTAGGATTATATTGTACTAAAAAGGAGCATTCCTATTCTTTACCCTTTGGTCCAGACATAAAGAATATTGACTAATCTTATGCTTGGTTACTGAATCTGCGGATGGGCTGGGAGGATACTGGCTCTCACTTTGGAGCTCCCACGTTCCCCTCGCCTGAGGGCTAACATCTACACTTCAGCACCCAAACGATAAGACCGAATTGAAGATTTTAGTCTGTCACTCTAAAATATCCAATTCTACGCCCGATAAATAATATTTCCCTATTTATTTGCACCCTCTTTTCAAGGCTTTTACTTTCCCTAAATTTTGGATGTAATCTTTACTTTAGTTGTAAAATCAACATATTTTAACTGTTCAATTGGCCAAATTGAAAGTAAATTAAGATTCAAGTAAAAGATTATCACAATTTTTATTTAATATTTTAGGCACAACTAATTCAATTTTCCATTTCACAAAAATCTCAAAACAAGGAGAAAGACAGAGAAGACTACTCAGAATGCATAGGAAGAATAACACAAAACTTGGATTTCATATAAAATTAAAGTTATAAAACAACAGACAAAACTTATCTCGAAATTTCTCCCTAAGCAGATTCCTTGAAGTTCCTCTGACTCTTCCTTCTTGTACAACATACTCAATTAAACTCATTAATATACCCTCTATAACACACTCACCTACTAAAACACTTAAAATTGACACACACAAAACACTTAGAAGACACAAAGAGGACACCCTGAGGACACACAGAGGACACACTGAGGACACACATTCGGCCTAAAATTGTCTCTATTTAAAGAGGAAGAAAGATTTCCAATGGTTGCTTAAGCACCTCTTCAAAAAGAGTCCAGATTCAATGTATTTTGCTTGAACCGATCTTCTTGCCGTCGGCGGCCTATTCCTCGCCATCGGCGGGCTTCTAGAATGTAGGCCAACTGCTCAGAATCGCTGTCGGCGGGCTCGATCTCGCCGTCGGTGGGCTTCTTTATAATATATTTGAATGCTCTCGGGAAAAACACGCCGTCGGCGGCCTATTCCTTGCAGTCAGCGGGATAGTTTAATTTTTATCTTTTTAAGTCCTTTTCATTCTAAATTTGCTCATTTTTCCATCTTTTTGCTACATTACCTATAAATCTTTATACCTACAATAAAACATAGAAAATACATTTCTTTAAAGTGAAATTTCATCAAAAGTTATTATAAAATCGGCATGAATTTCTTAATACATTGTTCTCTGGTCAAAATCCCCCAAACCTAACTATTACTTGCCCTCAAGTAATCTTGATACTACATAAAAGTAATGATTATTTGTAGTAAAGCTTTAATTCAGAAATACTATGAATTAGAATTAAATAAATATTATAGTAAAGTTTATTAGAAAGATTTTTAGATAATTAAATTAATTCTATAGATATAAGGTTATTTAGTCATAAAGTTTAAGATTTCTAGTCTTCTATTTATTTCAAGAATGACTATAATTACAATATTAAATTACTTAAGTTATTCAGATGATAGGAAATTCATGAAAATACTACTTAGTAAAATACTAATCCATATATATTAGTTCAGAGAAGTAACTGAGTTTACCCTTTAGGTTGATTCAAATGAAGCCAATTTTTGATAAGGCATCTCCTCAAGCTTCTCCTCACTTACATTTTCTTTTCATTTTTTCTTTTTAGGGATTGCTTTTCAATCCTCCTTTTTTTTCAAGTGAGGATTACTGTATCTAGATAGCCTGTTAATAATTTTGAACTTCATTTTCCTCTTCCTAAATTTAAGACTTGAAACATTTCTTTACCTTATATGTATTTCATAGTTTTCACTTCATTGAGTTTCAATCTTTTCTTTCTCAACTAAATACTTAAGAATTTAATATTTTAAAATATAGTTTTCCTTACTTTAAATATTTAACTATGTTCTTATCCTTTTATTCCAAATTTCTTAATCTATAAAATTAGTTTAATCACTAAGAATATTTCTTTTAATCTTTTATAATAGTTAAATAAATCAATTCTGGTTTATTGAATTAAATTTACTACAAAAAATCATTTTATAATAATTTTTGAAAATAAAAAATTGAGAACAATTTAATAGTTAAATTTTTGTTTTTCCCTCCCCCAAACTAAAATTTTTCTATCTAATCATAAAGGGTGAAAAGAAAATATATTGTATAATTAAATCATACATTCATGATTTAGGTATTTCTCTTCTTGAAGTTCTGCAGGTTCTTTTCATCACTTAATTAACCTGTCTGTTAATAACTTTCTACATATATATATAACATCTAAGAATTTGTTGCGTAAAGAAATTTTGAAATAAGTACAAAATACTCACACAATTTCTTACTACATTTAATTATACTTATTAAAGTACTAAGCACAATTAACACAACATCCACATACATTTCACTAATCCAGTTACAGAGTTACAACCACAGTTTGAAATATGAAAATTTAAAGCTACACAAATTTAACTTACACAACAAAGTTTAAATGTCTTACATAACATAATAATCCAAATACTTAAACTAAACAACAATACTAAATTGAAGAAATAAAATAAACACATAACACAAATATCTAAACATAAAGTCTAATCTTCAGCATCAAAATCCCAAACTATATCCTCATCTCCTTGATCAACAGGTGGAGTAGGTTGGTAATGAGTATAACGTGGGCACTCAAGAAATATAACATCAAGCTCTCCTCTCCTATAATGATTTTCAACATCATAATAGGCTATCTCAAATTCAGAATGCCTCTGGAGATATTCATTGTCATAATCATGCCTCCGCTCTAATCCTCCAATCCTTTGATCTATTTGCTCCAACTTTTCATCAATTTTCTCAAAACTTTTCTTTTGCAGATTCAGTTCATTCATCAAGTCATAAAGGGTAGGAGAACTATAGGTACGAGAGTCATAACTAGTAGAGGGAATATCCCTACTAGTTGAAGGTGCAGAGCTCCTAATTCCAGATCTCCATCCTTTCTGGGATTCATAGATTTTTTATATTAGCCTTGGTAATGGGTTTCATAGGTTCAACCCATTCCTCATCATCTCCTGCCTCTACTCCAGATAGCTGGCAGAGTGCATAAATCAGACCAGGATGTCCTATTCCTCCTCCACTTTCACTTTTTGCAATGGCTAATATGTTTTTATAAATAATACTTCCCACATTTATACTTTTTTGTTCTGAATACAAAAATTCAGAACTGCTCTATCTCTGGAAACTTCACTATGATGATAAGTGGGTAGAAAGGTAGAGCAAATAAAATAATGCCAAGCCTTAGAGGTTGCATTTAACATAGAAAGAGGGAAGTTTACCCGTTCATGCTGCTTTATTTTCCAAGTCCCTTTCCCATCAGTGAGAAAGTTAATCACTTCTTCCAGCGGTCCTTCCATTGTCCCAAATATATCGTATTCGCTGGTATGAAGATTTTGTACTTCGTAGAAAGAATTAATATGTGCAGCATTAAAATCAACTAAAAATCCTCTAACCTTTATAGGTTCATCCTCTATCTGAGTCAAATTGGCATAAAACTCCTTTACGACTTCAACTGCAGCTCTATTCGTCGTATAAAAGAAATTTTCACATCTTCGCTCTTTGATCTTCTGTTCTACTTCGCCTCCCTGATTCTTGAAAACTTTATCCTGGAGTTGTATCTTGACTGAGCCTTAGCATTCACAAATCATGTCTCATCAAAATCTAGTCGTCTCTTTTGTCATGGAGCCATTTCTCGATATATCAAATTTACAAAAATCTCAAATAAATCCCAAAATAATACTAGAATGGCTTCCAAAGGTGATTTTTGAAGTAATAAAAAATGAATTCCATGAATTTCTTCCAACTATTTTCTCCATTTTTCGATTTTTTCAAAATTCCCAAATGTGGAAGAAATACATGGTGAAAATAAAAAATTTTTGCATGGGAGTGAAGCTCTTACCAAGGGAAGATGAAATCTGGTGTCAAAATGTGTTGAAACTGCTCCAAATCCAAGATCTCTCAAGCCCTAGGTTGGTTTTTTTGAAGTTTTGAGGAAGGGGACGATGAATAGTGACGGTTGACCGGTCAAATAAAGGTATTTTTCGAGACCTCACCGTTAGCGGGCTAAATCTCGTTGTCGGCGGGCTAATTAATTTTAATAGGCTTAAGTCTCCGGAAAAAGTCACCGTCGGCGGCGTCGAGCTATCGGCGTTTTTTTTAAATTAAAATTTTTAATATTTTATAATTTTTTAATTCATTTTAAACCTCGTTAATGTCCGATCAATCGATTAAATATATTTTATTGTGATTAAATATTATTTTAACTCAATTAAATTCACACAACACAAAACATCACAAATTTTATATAAAATCTAAGTGTTACAGTATTCGTACACCACATTACTAACAATGTATTTTCCCAACCTTAATACATCAAATTCAGCGTCGCAATCCAAACCACAATACTCAAAACGCTGAAAACAAACAAATAATGCATAATCTCATCTATACTGAGATCAAATATCATAATCTAAAATATCAAAAATGCAGATTACATAAAATTAGATTCAAACTGACACAACACATAAACAATAACGAACGTCTTCTACTCGTCAGGATCAGTGCTAAACTCATCTCTTATATCACCGATAGAACGTAAATGAACGAATAGATTGTAGAAGGGTCTGTAAGGAAATTCTTCAGTAGAATCTTCTTCTATCCATCCTTTATTTCTCATAAGCCATATGAAACTAGCCTCAAGACGTCCAGAATGATCGAAGTGTTCCTTCATCCTCTTGTCAATATGATCAAATAAATCAGAGATGTTATTAATTGAAGTCATTACGTTTTGTACCCCTTTTTCTAGTCCTTTGAGTTTCTGTAAGATCAGATCATTTTTATCAGTCAAGGGCCTGATTGAAAAAGAACTCTAAGATGTTTGATCCACAATAATGGCTCCATCATTATCACAATCCAGTGTAGGAAACATATCAGTTGGATCTAAAGGTTTCCAAGGAAGAAGTACCTTCTCCCATGCTTCATATGAAACTTGGTACTGACTGCATAGTACAAAAATTGCAGAAGGATGTCCAAGCCCATAAATTGATCCTTGAACAATCAGGTCTAAAGCAGACTTCACAATAATATAACCAACATCAATAGGTAGTCCCGCTTGAATACAATAATTCAGAATTGCACACTCGTAAGAAAATTTATTGATCCTCATAGTGGGTAACTGTTTTAAAGAAATAAAGAAGTGCTAGTGTTTAGAGACGGGGTTTAGAAGTGATGCAAAAAAACTAACATACCCGTCTCCTCTTGTTTCCCAATCTTCCACTTCATCAGTTAAATAAAGATAGATCTCTGATCCACTTTTCGATATTTATACTTACAATTGTGATATAAAAAGTTAGCAACAACACCAAAAACTTGATCCGCACTGAATATATATTGATGATTCTGTTATGGATTTTATGTATATTGTGGATACTACGCAAGTTTACGTATCGTTATCAAGTAATATAGGGCTCTAATGGATTCCTAGATATCGATTCCACAGGGAAGTTAGAAAATTTCAAAGACAAATTAAAGTAAACTTACTTACTAATCTAGTATACGGAAATTAGGAACACTTAAAATAAACTAATGCTTAAAAGTTGAATATAAGAATTCAGAAAAGTATCTTTCTCCTTGTTTTAGATAATTAAGTGAATGAAGAATTAAATGAGTTTTTAATTATATTGTGCCAAATAGGAGCATTCCTATTCTTTACCCTTTAGTCAGAGTGCGAAGAACATTGACTAGTCTTATGTTTGATTACTGAATTTGCGGCTAGGCTGGGAGGATACCGACTGCTACTTCAGAGCTCCCATGTTCCCCTCGCCTGAGGGCTAACATCTACACTTTAGCTCTCAAACAATAAGACCGAATTGAATATTTTAGTCTGTCACACTAAAATGTCCAATTCTACACCCGATAGTTAATATTTCCCTATTTATTTGCACCCTCCTTCCAAGGCTTTTGACTTCCCTGAATCTTGGATGTAATCTTTACTATAGTCGATAATTCAACAAATGTTAACAAATCAATTGGCCAGATTGAAAGTAAATTAAGATTTAAGTTAAAGATTAACACAATTTCTATTTTCATATTTTTAGGCACAACTACTTTAATTCATCATTTCACGAAATCTCAATAACAAGGAGAAAGACTAAAGAAACCACTCAGAATGCATGGGAAAAATAACACAAAGCATGGATTTCATTAAAGTTAACAAACAAATAACAAATATACTTATCTTAATTCTTCTCCCCAAGTAGACTCCTTGAAGTTCCTTTGACTCTTCCTTCCAGTACAGCACACCAAGATGCTAAACACTTTATCTACTCACTCAAAAGACTCTAAAATTACACTTAACTTCCACACAAATGACACAAAACTGACACACAAATGACTAAAATTCGTCTCTATTTATAGAAGGGGTCAATTCTCCAAAGGTTGCTTAAGCACCTCTTCAAAAAGCGTCCAGGTTCAATGTATTTTGGCTCTTTTCAACTGTCTCGCCGTCGGCGGCTTTATCTCGCCGTCGGCGGGCTCCTTATAATATATTAAAAATCTTTCGGGAAAAACTCGCCGTCGGCGGCCTAAATCTCGCCGTCGGCGGGATAGTTCAATTTTCATCAAATTGAGTCCTTTTTACTCCAAATTTTTTTCTTTTGTGTTTTTTGCTTTCAGTACTTATAAATCTTCATTCCTGCAATAAAACAAAGAAAATACATTTCTTTAAAGTGCAATTTCATATAAAATTGGTATGAAATTCTTAATATATTTTTAGTGATAAATCTCATTCATATTATTCCTTGTAGGGACAAAGTTGGAGTAGTGGCAAACAGGTGTATTCTCAATCGAATATAACTCATTAATTCTAGAAGGAGTGAAAGTTACCCATTTTTCTCGCACATAGATGATTCCATTGTTGATTCTGTGTAGATTGGAATAGAATTCTTTCATTACAGGGATGACTACTACAGAAGTGGTATAACACAATACTTCCCAACGTCGTTGCACAATCATCTCCTCGATAGGCGTTGTCGAATTCTCCACTCCTCTATTCACGAATCCTCATTCCTTGATCAATCTCTTTTTCATCATTACCTTATTGAAGATTCGTTGGGCCTCGGAACTGATAAATTTTCTTCGATTGAACACTTGAGATCTAGGGATTTCAAGGTGATTGGATGCCATAATGATGAGTTTTGGTGGAGTTTCAAATTGTTTTTAGGAAGTAGATAATTTAGAATTCGAGTTTTAGGAGTTCTTAAAGAGTTAAAACACTTAGAATCGCCAGAAACTGTCATAATAACTCCCTAAACCGTTCATTTACCGATCTCGCCGTCGGCGGCAACGATCTCGCCGTCGGCGGGATTTTTAAAAAAATATAAACAAATTAAACAAATATATAATCTTTGCATAAAAATAAAGATAACTATGGGTTGCCTACCATAAAGTGCTTGGTTTAACGACTCAGCCCAACCTATTCAGGGTATTAGTCAAGTTGACTGAGCATTAAAACCTCTTTAAAATTTGGTCTTTTGCTCTCAAAATATGGTTTTAATCTATATTCATTTACTTTAAATCTGTTTCCAGTCTTTGGATCTTCAATTTCAACAGCTCCGTATGTAAACATTTGAGTTATAGTGAAAAGTCCTAACTATCGAGATTTTAATTTCCCAGGAAATAATTTTAGCCTTGTATTGTACAACAATACTTGTTGTCCTGGTTCAAAATTCTTTTGCTTAATCTTTTGATCTTGCCATATCTTCATTTTTTCTTTATAAATTCTATCATTATTATATGATTCATTCCTTAATTCTTCTAATTCATTCATCTGCAACAATCTCTTCTCACCAGCATCTTTCAAATTATAATTAAATTCTTTAATCGCCCAATATGCTTTATGTTCTAATTCAACTGGTAAGTGGCAAGTCTTTCCATAAATAAGACTCTGAGGAGTCATTCCAATCGGGGTTTTATAAGCAGTTTTGTATGCTCATAATGCAATGTCTAGTCTTGTGTACCAATCTAATCTACTAGGGTTTACAGTATTTTCTAAAATTCGTTTAATTTCTTGATTAGAAACTTCAGCTAATCCACTGGTCTGTGGATGATAAGCAGTCGATATTTTATGAATAATATTAAATTTTTCTGCCAATTTATGAATACATTTATTCCTAGAATGGGATCCTCCGTCAGTGATAATCACTCTCGGCATTCCGTATCTTGTGAAAATATTTTTCATTAAAAATTTTGAAACACTCCTAGCATCACAACGAGGTAAGGCCTATGCTTCAATCCATTTAGAAACATAATCAACAACAACTAATATATATGAGTTTCCAAATGAAGGAATAAATAGTCCCTTGAAATCTAATCCCCAGACATCAAAAATTTCAACTTCTAATATAAAATTCAGAGGCATTTCATTTCTTCTAGATATATTACCTACTCTTTGGCATTTATCACAAGTTTTGATATATCTATAAACATCTCTAAATAGAGTTGGCCAACAAAATCCAGATTGTCAAATTTTATATGCAGTTTTATCAGTCTCGAAATGTCCTCCATACTCAGAATCATGACATTTTTTAATAATCTGTTCAGTTTCTTCATAAGACACACATCTTCTAATAATTAGATTCTTACATTGCTTATATAAATATGGTTCATCCCAAAAATACGTTTTAGCATCATGAATGAATTTTTATGTTGTTGCAGAGTTAACATGGGTGGTAAAATATCACTTAAAATATAATTAACTATATCAGCATACCAAGGTATTTTCCACTCTTTTATATTATAAAGTTATTCGTCAAGGAAACTCTCTGTAATTTCATTGTCAGTATGAGATAATTTGCAATATTCTAATATTAACAAATGATCTGCATTATGATTATCAGTTCCCTTTCTATTAATTACTTCAAAATCAAATTATTGTATCAGTAATATCCATCTGATTAATCTTGGTTTGGTATCCTTTTTTTACATTAAATATTTAATAGCAGAGTGATCAGTATGCACAATATATTTAGTTCCAATTAAATAAGATCTAAATTTATCAAAAGCATATACAATTGCTAATAATTCTTTCTGTAAATGTATAGTTAATTTCAGCATTATTAATAGTTTTACTAGCAAGTATATGAATTTAAAAATTTTATCGTATCTTTGTCCAAGAACAGCTCCTATTGCATAGTCACTAGCATCACACATAAGTTCAAATGGTTTCTCCCAATCAGGTGAAACTATTATAGTTGTTGTGATTAATTTATCTTTTAAGCATTTAAGCATTCTTTAGTGAATTCAAATCTTTAGTTCCAATTAACATAAGTTCAAATGGTTTCAAAAGCATTTAAGCATTCTTTAGTGAATTCAAATTTTTTGTCCTTTTCTAAAAGTTGGCATAGAGGTTTGGTAATTTCTGAAAAACCTTTTATGTAGTGTCTGTAAAATCCAGCATGTCCAAGAAAACTTCTTACCCCTCTCACTGTAGTAGGAGGTGGTAATTTAGCTATAACTTAAATTTTTGCAGGGTCTACTTCCATGCCATTTTCTGAAATTTTATGCCCTAATACAATTCCTCCTGCAACCATAAATTGACATTTATCCTAATTTAAAACTAAATTAGTTTTTTCACATAGCTCCAAGACTTTTTCAAGATGATCCAAGCATGTGTCAAATGAAGTTCCAAATACAGAGAAATCATCCATAAATACTTTTATTCCATCATCAATTAATTTACTAAATATAGACATCATACATCTACGGATTGTTGCGAGTGCATTACATAGTCCAAAAGGCATCCTTCGAAAAGCAAATGTTCCATAAGGACTAGTGAATGTAGTTTTTTCTTGATCCTCAAGAGCAATAGGAATTTGATGGTAGCCAGTATATCCGTGACCAGTAAGTCTATCCAACATTTGGTCTAGGAATGGTAAAGGGAACTGATCTTTCCTGGTGGCTGCATTTAATTTTCTATAATCAATACATATACGCCATCCAGTAACTTGTCTGATAGGTATTAAATCATTATTTTCATTAGCTTCAATAGTCACTCCTCCTTTCTTAGGAACACAATGAATTGGGCTTACCCAAGCACTGTCTGAAATAAGATATATAATACCATTGTCTAACCATTTTAATATTTCTTTCTTGACTACATCTTTCATCATGGGGTTTAATCTCCTTTTGGGATCAACTCTTGGTTTATGTTCATTATCCAAAATAATTCTGTGCATATAGATTGAAGGACTAATTCGTTTAATATTTGCCAAGGTTCAACCAAAAGCTTTTTTATACTTTTTTGTGTATCCAGAAGTTTTTGCTCTTTTAATTCAATTAACTCTGCCGATATAATGACCGGTAAAGTTAAAAAATTTCCCAAAAATGCATACTTCAAATGAGTAGGTAAAACTTTAACTCAAGTTCAGGAGGTTTCATAATCGACGTAACTATATTCTTTTTAGCATTTTCTGTAATATCCAACATCTCAAATCTTTCTTGTATATAATCTAATTCTTTATTTTCTGCTTCTTCAAATAATTTTGTATTTTCTATTTCTTGTTTATCTTCAATGTATTCTTTAAAATGTTTATTTCACAGATGTTTAAGAATTTCCATTAAAAAATATTCATCTTCTTTTTCAGTAGGAGGATATTTCATTGATTTTGTTATGTTGAAAGTTACTTCTTAATCGTTTACTCTCATAGTTAATTCTTGTTTTTGAACATCAATCATAGCTCTTCCAGTAGCTAAAAAGGGTCTTCCTAAAATCATGAGTATTTCTTTATCTTCCTCCATATCTAAAATAATAAAATCCACAGGAAAGATAAATTTATCCACATTTACTAACACATCTTCAATAACTCATTTAGGATAAGTCACTGAACGATCAGTAAACTGAAGAGTTACTGAAGTAGGTGAGACTTCTCCCAATCCTAATCTTTTAAAAATTGATAAAGGCATAAGATTAATGCTGGCTCCCAAGTTACATAAAGCTTTTCCATAAAATTTTTCTCCAATAGCACAAGGTATAGTGAAACTACCAGGATCTTTTAATTTCTCAGGAAGCTTTTTCTGAATAATTGCACTACACTCTTTGCTAAGTGCTACAGTTTCATTGTCTGTGAACTTTCTCTTCTTGTTTAAAATATCTTTCATAAGTTTCACATAATTGGGCATTTGTTTAAATGCTTCTACAAAGGGGATGTTTACCGTTAATTTCTTCAGAATTTCAAGGAATTTAGAAAATTACTTATCCTTTTTATGTTGCTTTAATATCTGAGGAAATGGTGGTGGTCGTTTTTCTACAGAAATTTTTATAGGTATTAGTGGATATTCTAAATCTTGATCTTGCAGATCCTTTTCTTTTTCAGTTTCCACTTTCTCTTTTTCAATTTCTATTTCTTTTTGTACTCTTGTTTCTAACTCTTTTCCACTTCGTATCTGTATCGCTTTGACTTATTCTTTTCCTTGGTCTTTAAGATTTATATCCACATTACTAGGAAAAGTTCTAGGAATTCTATTATTACGCGCAGTAGCGATATACCCAAGTTGAGTTTCAATATTTTTAATTACAGTTCCTTGATTTTGTAATTGGTTCCCTTGAATTTGTAGCTGGTTTCCTTGATTCTGCAAATGCTGACCCATATTTAATATCTATTCTTCCATAGATAACTTCTTTTCCTTAAATTGAGAGTTATTATTAAATCCAGGTGGATAAGAAGGTTTATAATTAGAATTTCCTGGGTTAGATGAATTTCCTAATGGGTTTACTTAATTGTTCATCCATTTTTTATTAGTAGAACTGTTATTCCAATTAAAATTTGGATGATTTTTCCAACCAGGGTTGTAATAATTTGCATAAGGATTATTGGGTCTATTATTAGTAACATTTAATGTTTCATAAGAAGGTTGAGCATCCACAAATTGTCCATATGAATTTTCTTCTATTATAGTAGGAGAATAATTCATTTTGTAATTATCTAATTTCTTAGATATAGCAGCAATCTGAGAAGCTAACATAGATATTGCATCAGAATCATGGATACTAGCTATTTTTTTAGGATTTAACCTTTCAGAAGGCCATTGAAAATTGTTAGTAGCCATTTCTTCAATTAATGAATAAGCCTCATCAAATGGTTTTGACATTAATGAATCACTAGCAGCAGCAACATTGATAGATCTAAGAGATCCTACTAATCCATTATAAAAAGTTTGAATGATTAACCAATCTAGTAACGCATGATGTGGGCATTTTCTAAGAAGATCTTTAAATCTCTCCCAAGCTTTGTATATTGATTCTCCGTTAAACTGACTAAAAGAGGTTATATCATTTCTAAGCTTTTCAGTTTTTGAAGGAGAAAAGTATTTGGATAGAAATTTTTGTGATAATTCTCCCCAAGTTCTAATAGATCCAGGTGCTAACGAATTTAACCACATTTTAGCCTTATCCCTTAAAGAAAAAAGGAAAAAGCCTAAGTCTAATCGCATCATTAGATACTCCATCATATTTAAAAGTAGCACAAAGTTCTAAAAAACTAGTGAGATGTAAATTAGGATCTTCGTTTGGTGAACCACTAAATTGATTATTCTGTACCATTTGGATAATTCCAGGTTTAAGCTTAAATGAATTAGCTGCTACATCAGGGTTTTGAATAGTTAAGTGAATTTCATCTAATATAGGGTTTGCATAATCTCTTAAAGGCCTCGGTTAATTTACATTTTCAATTACTGGATTATTTGCCATTTGATTTAAATTTATAATTTCTCTTTTCTATTTTCTAATTTTTTTAATAGTGCCTTCTAATTCTAAATCGTAAGGTATTAAATTTTTTGTTCCAAATTTACGCATACAAAACTTAAGTAAATTTTAAATAGTCCATTACTCTAGTAATTATTTTAATAATTATTTTATTAGTTACTATAGTAATTACTTTACTTCCCTGACAACGACACCAAAAACTTGACAGGTTCGTGGAGGAAGGTGTATAACTATATATAAAATGTTTAACCAGTATAAAAATAATATTCAATAATAGAAAGTTACACCTTTTATCAACGCAAGTATACGTATCATTCAAGTAATACAGGGCTCTAATAGAGTCCTAGATATCGATCCCACAGAGAAGTTAGAGATTATGAACTAATTATTAGCGGATGCAATTACTATCTAGTATACGTAAATAAAGAACACTTACACTAAGCTCTATTTTTGAATGGAAGTTTGCAATTTAGAAAAGTATCTTTCCTCTTGTTTAATAGAATTGAGTAAAAGGATAATCAAATTAGTTAGAATTATATTGTACCAAATAGGAGCATTCATATTCTTTACCCTTTGGTTCGGGCATAAAGAATATTGACTAATCCTATGCTTGGTTACTGAATCTGCCACTAGGCTGGGAGGATACCGACTCTCACTTCGGAGCTCCCATGTTCCCCTCGCCTGAGGGTTAACATCTACACTTCAGCACCCCAATGATAGGACCGAATTGAAGATTTTAGTCTGTCATTCAAAAATATCCAATTCTACGCCCGATAAATAATATTTACCTATTTATTTGCACCCTCTTTTCAAGGCTTTTGCCTTCCCTGATTTTTGGATGTAATCTTTACTTTAGTTGTAAAATCAACATATTTTAACGAGTTGATTAGCCAATTGAAAGTAAATTAAGATTTAAGTAAAAGATTATCACAATTTTTATTTAATATTTTAGGCACAACTAATTCAATTTTCCATTTCACAAAAATCTTAAAACAATGAGAAAGACAGAGAAGACTACTCAGAATGCATAAGAAGAATAACACAAAACTTGGATTTCATATAAAATTAAAGTTATAAAAGAACAGACAAAACTTATCTCAAATTTTCTCCCCAAGCAGATTCCTTGAAGTTCCTCTGACTCTTCCTTCTTGTACAACACACTCAATTAAACTCACTAATATACCCTCTAGAACACACTCACCTACTAAAGCACTTAAAATTGACACACACAAGACACTCAGAAGACACAAAGAGGACACCCTGAGGACACACTGAGGACACACATTCGGCTTAAAATCATCTCTATTTAAAGAGGAAGAAAGATTTTTAATGGTTGCTTAAGAACCTCTTCAAAAAGCATCCAGATTCAATGTATTTTGCTTGAACCAACCTTCTCGCTGTCGGCGGGCTTGTTGGCGGGCTTCTAGAACGTAGGCCAACTGCTCAGGCTCGCTGTCTGAGGGCTCGATCTCACCGTTGGTGGGCTCCTTTATAATATATTCAAATGCTCTCGGGAAAAACACGCCGTCGGCTGCCTATTTCTCACTGTCGGTGGGCTAGTTCAATTTTTATCTTTTTAAGTCCTTTTCATTCCAAATTTGCTCCTTGTTCCATCTTTTTACTCCATTACCTATAAATCTTTCTACCTGCAATAAAACATAGAAAATACATTTCTTTAAAGTGAAATTTCATCAAATGTTACTATAGAAGCGGTATGAATTTCTTAATACATTGTTCTCTGGTCAAACTTTTACTTCTGCTGCTGAGCCACCTTCTAGGTTCTAGGAATCCATGTAGGATAAGTTTATAGAGCAGCAGAATGAGTTATTTCTAACTCATTGTAGAGTAGATATGATCGATAAGAAGATCGATCATCTTTCTGAGTACACCCAAAGGAAGAGTGATTACGATACTGAGTATTCTGAGTCTTTAGTTAGATTCCTGAAGGGTGACCATGATGTTCAATTCCCTTCCTATCCTTGATTTTCACCGTATGTTGATCCAAAGGATGGGAATTTTCTTTTGGTGATGACGATGAAGAGGCTACAGATAGTGATTAGTAGCTTGGTTTACCTCTTGAGATGTGTTGATTCTATTTTTAGTTTATTTCTTGTTTTTTAGTACTGATTAGTCTGATTGTATTGTTATTTGTTAGTGTTAATTTGTTTAATTAACTTCGTGTGGACTTTTGATATTGAAACTGTGTTTAGATCATCTTATGTGTTATGTGTTCAAGACTGAAATATGGATGAATTTTTATTTTCTATGATAAATGTTTATTTCTGTTTCAGTCACTGTTTAATATTCATGAATAGTTAGTAATTTTGCATGTCTTTTAAAAAAATATATATAAAAAATGTTTTTAGAAATTAACTCCTGCTCTGTAAATTTTTCTTTATATGCTTAATCATTTCTATTACATACATATTAAAGCATGTGTAGAAGTAGAAATGAGTTTTTCCATTACTACATCATTATTGTACCAAAATAATTCATGTTTATTTCTTTCTCTCATGCTTTAGAAAATTTTATGATTCATTTTTATGCTAAAGCTGAAGTTTGGGGGAAGGGAAAACATTTTTTAAATTTAAATATTATTTGTCCTTAATGAACTAATATTTTATTTAAAAAAAAATATTAATATAACATAAGGAATGAAAAATCTATTTAAGATTACTTAAATTTTTGAATTTATAAATAATTTAGTAAACCTAACTAAAATTTCAATAATTTTGATTAATTTTAAGAATAAAATTATTTAACTTAAAAAATAACAAGATTAAGAATTTTTTTATTTATAGTAAAGAGAATTGTATTTTAGAAATACTAAGGAATCAAGATTATTACTTGAAAATGAAAAAAATGAAATAATTTTTGAAAAATACTTATTAAGAATGTCATATTTATTAAGTAAAAAAATGTATAAGTTTTAAATATAAGTTAAGGATAGTGAAGTTCAAAATCATTAACAGGCAATCAAAAAATAGTAATCCTTACAAATAAAAAAAATGGAGGATTGAAAAATATCTTTAAAAAAAAGAAAAAAAGAAAAGCAAAAAAAAAAAGAAAAGAAAAAAAAATCAGAAAAAAAGAAATGTGAGGAGAAGCTTGAGGAAATGCCTAATAAAAAATTGACTTCATTTGAATTATCTTGTAGAAGGAAAACCAATTGCATTTTTAACTTAATTTTTATGTACAAATATTTTTATTAAAAAAATATTTCATGAAAATCATTCTCTTATAAATATTCTATGTAACCTTAATATGATAAATTACAATTATTCTTGAAATAAATGAAAAATTGGAAGTATTATGATTTGGTAGTTTAGTATTCTTTAAATTCTTAAAATTAACCTTAATTAGTGAAATTTGGTTAATGATTTGCTAAAGTATTTATAAAATCAAAAATTACAAGGAATCTTAAATATTTAAACTTCATTCCAAATGTTATACATTTTATGTGATTAAAAGGGTTACTTGAGGACAAGTAACATTTAAGTTTGGGGGAATTTGATCCACTTGAAAAATACAGATTATTATGCTTCATTTATGATTCAATTCTTAAGGATATTATGCTTTAATGAAAGATATTTTTATGTTTTTGGATGTAGGTGATAAAAAAAGAGTTTAAGAAGGAAAAAGGAGCAAAAAGGAGCGAAAAGGAGCAAAAATGGAGCTTAAAGAGCAAATATATCGAAATTATAGGTCTGGCGCCTAGGTGCTAGAATCCGGTGCCTAAGTGCCATCTCGATACAGACGTAGACAAGATTTTTGACAAATTTGGGCAGTTATTTTGACGGTGTTAAGCGGCTATCAGACCTTCTAGAAGACTGGAAGTTACTCCTAATATGTAGGACATGTGATACAATGCGTATGGACACAAGAAAACGGTTTTAATCGCGAAGAGGTGCATTCCAAAGTGAAGAGGTGCGAAGACCTGGTTACGGAGTCCGGCTCCTAGGCGCCAGATCCCGGCGCCTAGGCGCGACAGTTACCTTCTAGAAGATACATTGTATTTGAATGAATTTTGAAGAGGTGCCTTAAGCAACGCCTGGTCAAATTTGGAGCTTTATAAATAGGAGTCAATTCTACAGAGAAAGGCGCCCCTATTAGTCCCCTTTTAGCATTCTATAGCCATATACCCCCTCTAGCATCCGATCATTTTAGGGAGCCACTTTCTTCTTCATTTAGTGAGTTTATTTTGAGTATTACTACTCAATTCCTTGAGTAGTAAGTGTGAGTTTTCAAATATTGTTGCTGTTGAAGTTCTGTACCTTGCATTGGAGTCAGTAAGAGTCAGTAGATCACTTGAAGGAACATTCCAGATAAGTATTTGTAACTTGGTTCAAAGTTTTATAAATATATTTTGTTGTGTGAATTTAATGTGTTATGAGTAGTTAGTTTTCCTTCTCCTTTCAACTATGAAAAGATAATAAGATAATTGAACTTTGTTGGAGAATTTAACTTAAAATATTTATAAAAATTGTGGTGATATTAATATCTGATCTTAGTTTACTTTTTAAACTGGCCATTTAAATTTTTAAAACCTGTTGAAGAATTTTGAGACCTATCCGGAGATGAGTTCTTAACTAGTAGATATCACATGAATCCTTGGGTAGTCTAAGGCATTATGCAGGTTAATTAAGGTGAAGTGTAAATAAATAGGAAGATATTATTTATTGGGCATAGAATTAATTAGTTTTTAGAGTGACATACTAAATTCTAATAATTTGATCTATAGAAAGGGAACGAGTCACTGGTATGGCCGACCATAGCCACCCTTGGACATCTAGTAGTATGAGCCTAGATTAACCCATTCTACTAATAAAACATCCTGAACCGATCTATAGATTAGCCAATGTTCTTTATACTACTGAGCTAAAGTAAAGAATAAGAATGATTCTATTTGGCATAATACCATAATCAAAATTCTCCACAAATGATAATTATTCTAAAAATCTTAGATTAGTTGAAAAGGAGAAAGTTATTTTAATTATACCTACATTAATATTTATTGTTGCTTACTTACATTTAGTATAAATTTTATTAACTTTAAAATCTAAAATTTTGAAAAGAAATAAAATAGTAATTACTTTTAATTTGAAAAATCTAAAATATTTCTTAATTTTCTCATAATCTTCCTCGTGGGATCGATAACGGGACTCGATAGAGCCTCGTATTACTTAAAACGATACATATACTTGCATTTGAAATTGTGACTTTTACAATAATGAATATAAATATTTAATTATAAATTCATAAATTCTTACATAAGTAAAGGTCATCAGGGTAATCAAGTTTTTGGCGTCGTTGCCGGGGAATTATATCTCATAGTAGTTGTGCCAAATTCGTGTATTCAAACCAGTTGCATCAGCTCCTCCGGTGACTAGGCTGGTCGGTCAGGTAAGGGGAGGGGTTAGGTGGTCAGGTGAGCTAGTGGCCAAGCCTTAACGATGATTAATGCATTTAGGGAAAGCATAGTGCAAGGCAATATATGATTTGGCCTTAAATAGGAAGAGATCCACAAAATTTAGGGACCCTTGGTCCTTGACCCATGTAGGTTGGGCAAAGTGGATCTAGGGTGGTTCCTAGGATCCACTTGTAGAAAACTTGGCATGGTCAATTTGGCTAGGCTTGGGTGACATTTGGGTCTTGGTTCAATTTTAGGGACTTTGGGTTCAAGTTGGTCTAGGATAGGTTTGACCTTAGTTGGGTTCAATTAGTTCTTCAAATTGGTGTGTATGATCGTCTGTCGGCATATTTTTAGGTTATGTGTTTTATTTTGAAAAGGGGTCGCCTACAGAAATTGTCGGCGAATTTTTAATTTAATTTAAGTAAATAATTTGAAAAGTAGTATTTGATTTTGAAATTAATTTTAAATTTGAAAATTTTACGATATAAAATCAAACTGATCTCGCATCCCGAATAGTTTATATAAACGAGCACCGCACCACAAACTGTGTACCTATCCCGAAGAATATACACACTGCTTGATAATGAGGCTCGATTAAATAAACTAGAAAGGTTTGTGACATCCGTTTGGTCTGCGAACCAATTTTATAAGCCGACAAGTTCCCCAGCTTAATATGAAAACATTAAACGGGGTTTATATTACTCAGGTTCTTAAAATTCCCTATAAGGGCGAAGCCCCTATAGTTAATTACATCTTAAGTGACGGGAATCACCTAAGAAAACTCTCGATAATAATCGGTAGTTCTGCTCTCAAGAATTTCAAAGTTTAAGTTTTCAAGGGATTGAATTTTGGAATTTCAATAAGGAATGGATCAAATTTGGAACATTTTATTTTGGGAATTCAGAGGAAGAAAGGTAGGAGAAATCACAGATTCGAAGCGAACTTCGGTAATTTCCCGACTATCCTATTGTTTGGCTTGGATTTAGGAAAGACCTAATGTTTATTTAATGTTTTGATCTTGCCAATTTTAATTAATTAGGACTTATATTTGTATGATAAAATCATACAATTAGCCTCGAAGATGTGAGGGTTTATGTCGTATCGGACGACTACCTCGGAAACCTAAGACCGGTTAGGGCTTAATTTGCAATGCAAATGCCTAACGAAGAGTTGAGGATTTGTGTTGCACTAGACAAACTACCTCGAAGTCCTATGACTTGGTTATTTATTACTAAGAGAGTTTTGTTGATGTAGAGTTGTTTTGCTGATGATGATGGCCGTGCTACCCACCATGCTCCGAGCTCCTTATTGCAGAGGTTTAGTTTTAGAAATCATAAATCAGGAGATGAGGGAAGTGTTCTGGTTTAGAGAAAATCTTAAAATCCAAGTGTTTTTTATGTTTTAATTAAAACAAATCTTAAAGTTGATTATAAGAACACCGGTTAAGATCCCACGGTTCCATCCTTCCGGCATCGTTATTTTTATCGGATTCACTTAGTCCAGATGAATTTGCTAAACTCAACTAAATGAGTTCCACACTTTCATTTAGACCGTGGGAAATCCCGTTAGCAACACGTAGGTTACATCATTCGAGGTATTCCCGATCATCCAACAAGACGTTTTAATTTAGTTGTAGTTGTAGTTTTGTTGTTACGTTTGTGATTAAATTTTGAGTTGTTTTATATTTCGAAATGTTGTGGCGGTGAATTTTATCTTGTAATGACTTTTAATTTAGTTTTGGTTTCGGTTTTAGGGACTATCCTAAAGGTGTGGGATTTCATGCAACAGTTGTTTATCATGCAAGAAAAGTAAGTGCGATGCGACTAAGTAAATTACAATAAGATAAATTGCAATAAAATAAAAGCGTACCTTGAGGGTCTTCCCGTCATCCCAAGCTGCACTTAAAACACAATTAGAATACTTAAGCATTTAAAGCAAGTTCCTAGGTAAAGCTAAGGGAAGGGTTATAGTTTTCTACCAAGGTCCTATTCCTATAGCTAGTCACCTCCTATGATGTTCTGGTTCTCGTGTTTTAGTTCTGAGGACGATTTTCTTCATCAAAGAACAATTAAATTCAATTGTTCTTATAAATATCCTATCATATCGAGGAAGTGCTTAAGACGAGTCTTAAACATCTTTTCAATATTTTCTAGAATTATTTTTAAGTCCAAGAGAATTTAATTATACAAACGAATTAATCGTCCGGGAGTTCAAGTTTTGTTGTTATCTTACTCAGTGAACTAGGACATTTGAATATCTTATGAATGAAGTAACATTTCACTTAATACTCCGTTTAGGAGTTATGACAACAAGAGCTTTTGATGGCAAAATGAGGTTCAAGTGATTTATGATTTAATTTAATTTCAATTAATGGGTTTAAGTTTGGAATAGTGTTCAAGTTGTTTTAGATTTATTTTTGAATTCTTTGTCTTAGGTGATGTTATTTTTAATTCAATTTAACTTAATTTTAATTTAACTTAATTTGGTTTAGTTTTAATTTTAATTTAATTTTAATTTTAACTTGATTTTATTTTTTATTTTAATTTAGATTAATTTAATTTAATTTAATTTAATTTAATTTAATTTAATTTAATTTGATTTAATTTAATATGTTTAAATTTAAATTTAATTTAATTTAATTTAATGTGTTTTAATTTAATTTAATTTAATTTAATTTAATTTAATTTTAGATTTTAATTTAATTTAATTTAATTTAATTTTAAATTTTAATTTAATTTAATTTAATTTAAACTTTAATTTAAATTTAATTTTTATTTTAGATTTTTATTTAATTTAACTTTTAATTTAATTTTATTTTTAATTTTAATTTAATATTTTATTTTTTATGTTTTAAAAATGATTTAATTTTAATTGTTAAAGTATTAATTTAATTGAAATTTTAAAAGGATTTAATTTAAATAATTTAATTTTAATTTAATTTAATGATTAAGCCTTTTAGTATTTTAAATTTTAAATTTGGATTATCATTTTAATAAGGAATTAAATATTATTGAGGTGATTAATTTAGGGATTCTTAAATTAAATAACAAATCTCTTCCTAATGACATCCCTATTTTAATAATTCCAATTTTTCATTATTCTTCCAAATTTAATTAATTATTTAATTAAGGTTTTATTTTAATTATTTTCAAATTATTTAGTAGGTTCCTACCCTTTAAATTTCAATCATCCAAATCAGGTTAGGATCAAATATTTTACTCTTTCATTTTATTAAGTTTTAATTAAGGGTTAAAATTTTAATTACCATTTTGCCCTTCAAGCTTACTAATTTCATAACTCACTAAATTGAGCTCAAATGAATTTGAAATTTTTATGTGACTTCACTCATATGTCAATAAAGGCATTAGAGGAGAAAATGTACTTTTCTGTATCTAATTTATTTATGTAATTATTTTTTGTGGAAAATAGGGGTTTCCAATGAAAATTTAATAATAAGACCAAGGGAAAGTTTCTGTCCTTAAGAAACTTATGGGATATTCCTAATGACCAGAGAACCACTTGGACCAATTTTGGTGATTTTTTGAATTATATTCTTTTTATTATGATTATTTTGAGTTTTGGAGTATTAATTAATTTAAAAATAAAATAAAGGTTGAAAAATGAACTTTATTTTTTTTTAAAAATCGCTCTGATATCAAGGAAACCATAGAACCAATTTTTACAATTTTTTTATTTTTCTTTGATTTATTATAATTATTTTAATGGAAATACTAGAAAATACATTTTTTTAATTTTAAAATTACCCTAGGGCTTTAAAATTTAATATCTCATCATAGAGACCTAAGAAAAATATGGGATTTATTCCTAAGTGATTAAAATTCAAAATGTGACATTTTGGTGAATTTTATTATTTTTGTGATTTTTATTATTTTTAAATTATTCAAAATATTAAAATAATGCAAAAAATCAAATTTTTTAGAAAATTGTATTTTTAATTTCCTTAAATTCCCCTAATATCAGAGAGGCTCCAAATTCAATTTGGTGAATTTTTGAAAAGTATTTTGAAAGTTATGAATTTTTTAAGTTTAATTTTGGCTAAATGGCTTAATCAACCCATTTGATAGGGCTAGCCAAGTCCAATTGACTTCAAACTTTTATGGTGGGTTCCTCTGATCCTAAAGGTCAGTGGAGAATTGATTTCAAGTCAATTTGATGTATGATTAGCTCTAATTAATTAAAGCTCCATTTTGGGTGTTTAAGCCAATTAGGGTTATTCCAAGTGAGTTAACTCAAAACCTATTTTTCCTAAGGTCCTCTGGTCATAATAAACATCACCAAATTTTCCTAGAATTTATCTCACAATATGCTAATTATTGGAATTAAAATACTCAAACTAGCAACCTAGAATTGAAAAATCAATAACTCTTCATAGGGATGGCCTCTGACCTTGGAAAATTCAGGGAATGTTCCCAAATTCGGAGGCTTCAAAAGCCCTATGGTCTCATGCCATTGTGAATTGTATACATGCATGGAGAATTGAAAATGTGCAGAGAGTAAATAAATTATTAAAAATCAAATACTCAATCAAATTGAATGATTTCTTTTCCACTTTATTCTCCTCTGTTCACTGAGCAAGAGGGTATTTTTATTTTATTTTTCTAATTTTCCTACACGAAGTTATGCATTTTTGAAGTTTAGGGAATTAAATAAATAGGAAAATAGCCTAATTTCCTACTTATCCACGCAGCGCCAACTCAACCTAGGTATCTCCGAAGCCCCACGCGTCGTTTTCTGATTCGGCGCCGCCATCTGACTGGGATGCCACGCGGCTCGCGGTTCAGGTTCCGTTGCTCCGTCCGGCGCGATCCTGGCCGTCCGCTCGATACACACGCAAACCGACGGCTCCTGGTCATCGTCTACGACTCGTGTGAACCCGTGACCGTCAACCTTCTAACCCTAATTTCTCACTCGATTCTCAACGGATTTTTGTGTTCTTATGCTCTATGGATTCTCCTTGAGCAGACGAACACATCCATACGGTAAACATGTATTTAAATTGACTCAAATGAAATGGAGAATCTCTGTAAGCTCGGGAAGAAGAGTGAGTCCATACATTTGCTCAGATAAGTGAAGTTTCGATCTGAGAGTTGTGTCACCTTCGATTGGGTCCAAGCAAGCTCCAAATGAAGTCCCTCGGCACAGTGAATTGTTCAGGTAAGATTTCGACCAAGCCCGATCACAAAGCTTGGAGGCCGGAAGCAATGGCCGGCTCGGTGAGGAGGCTTTTGCCGGTAAACTTCTTCTCTTGGTCTGGTGAAGGTGTAGGACCAATCAATTTGAGGATTGGTCCACCGTGAAGAAGTGTCCCGGTTTTTATGCTCGAGATTTGAACTCAAAATCGAGCTCATTGGAGGAATTGGGGTTGGAATCCGGTGGGAATCAAGTGCTCTATGTGTGGAGAGTGGTCCGGAATGATTTCGGCGGAGTTTCCTTAAGGTTGGTTCAGCACCTCTCATGGCCGAGAGGGGTGGTGTTTAAATAGGAGAGGGTGGAGGGCCTCCCGTGGGGAGTTAGGGCTCGGGATCGCCTGCTCTTGCAAGGGAAGAACAGCTGCAATGGCCACTGGGCATGGGGCAACTCAGCAAGGTGGAATTTCAATGCTTGGCTCCTTCCCATGTCTCGGCCATGGCGTTTTCCGGCGGCCCAGGTGGCTGGCCGGCAGGCACGGGTCACCCTCAGGGTCAGGAGGTCCAGGGCTGGAGGTTTGTGCAGTCAATTGGGCTTGGAAATGTGTAAAGTGTTTGGATTAAAATGGCATGGGGAAGGCCAATTTTGGCTTGATTTGGGTCAACCCATCATTTTGGGCTTGGTTCACCCTTCAAGGTGGCTTTGGGTGTTGTGGGGAGTCAAAGGAATCAGCTTGGTTTGGCATGGAGAAGTCCTTATCCAAATATATTTGGATTAAATTTGGGTTAAGGTGAAACATGCTTAAGGCTAATGACTTTTAGGAGGTGCTTAAAGGACCTCCTCCTTTTGCCATTTAAGGAGGGTTGACAACTTAGAGATCCTCATGGCTTGCCAATGGCTTGCATGTGGCTTCATGGCTCCATGTGGCTTGGGAAAAGTCAAGTCAACTTTCATGGAGAAGGATTTTGTGCATTTTGGCATTTAGAGGTGATTTGGCATGAGGCTTGATTTGGAATTGTTTAATTGATAAATTAGGACTTTAGGAATGATTTTAAATTGAATGTGTGATGAAGGAAAGTGTCATGTGGGCTTTAGATTGATTTGGGCTTTTGAATTTGATGGAAGTGGGCTTTTAGGAAGGTTTAAGGGAGTGGGCCTTTAGGTTTAAGAATGTGTTCATGGATGAGAATTTTTGTAAAAGGTTGGGCTAAATAATTGTTGGGTTTTCTTTAGGGATATGTCATGAGTAATTTGAAATAGATTTGAGGTGGTTTGGGTTTGAATTGGGTTGAATTTGGGCTTCTTTGGTAAAGGAGTTAATGTAGGTCAAATTGGGCTAACCTGGGCCAATGTTGGGCTAGGGTTGAAATTGATGTAAAATTAATGTTGGGAAATGTTTATGGGAATGTTTCAAAGAGACTTTGACTTTGGTTGGGTTTTTATTTTGGGATTTAGGCTTACTTGGGTTAGGTTTGGGCTTAAGTCAAAATTGGGCTTTTTAGCTTTGGGTTGAATTTGAGTGGGGTTTGGGTCTAAATTTTGGGCAAATCATGTTAGTGTTTTGTTTGTGGGGATGTTAGGGAAGGTTTAGAAAAGATTTGGGGTTAATTGGAGTTGAATTGGGTGAGTTTGGGCTAAGTTTGGGTCATGGGTCCAAATTGGGCTTTAAGGTCAAAAGTGAAATTGGATTCAAATTTCAATCAAATTGGGCTTGGATTTGGTCTATATTGGTGTTGGGGATGTTGAATTGAAGTTTAGAATTGAATTGGACCAGAATTTGGGTCAATTGGGTAGGTTTGGTTTGACATTGGGTTTACTTTGGGTTAAAATGGGTCAAATTGGGGATTTTAATAAAAGTGGGGTGAATTGACAAAATTGGTCCATGATGTAGTTGGACAAAATGAAATTGGGAATATTTGGGATTTTCTTGAATTTTATGGGAATTTTCGGAATTTTTGGATTTTTTGGCTAAGAGGGGCATTTTGGGTATTTGGAGGGTATTGGGAGGTATTTTTGGAATTTTTGGTGTTTTTGGCTATGAATGATCAATTTGAGTGATTTGGGAATGTTTGGGATTGGTTTTGAGGAATTTGGGTGATTTTGGAGAATTTTGAAAATTTTGGGTAATTTCGAGGGTTTTGGGTAAGTTAGCGGGTGTAGGGTCCACAGGGTCAAAAATTAAAAATTTGGAAAATTGAAGATGGGTAAATGTAAGTGGAATGAAATCATTTTAGTTGAGCCATGAAGCCATGTTAAGCTCTATATGAGCCATGAGAGGACTCATTTGAGGCATTCGATATGTTGTTCCTAACCTTCTTGCCGAGGGCTTAGGGGTTAAAGACCATCCATGTGAATCACCTTCATGAGTCGGGAGGTCAAGTTGGGTATAGGTGTGGTTCTAGGAGGTGTGTGAAAGTGTAGTGTATAAGTGTAGTGTGAGTGTAAGTCAGCCCCTTCACTGCACCGAGGCCACCGAGCAAGGTCCCAAGGCCAAAGAGTCCTATAGGAACTCATCCTTTAAACTTCCACATTTTATCTCAACCCTCTAGGTGATTAGGGGTCTACAATCAAGTTAGTGGAGTTTGCAGGGAGTTAAGAAGTGGTTTGAATTTTTAAGTGGATGGGTCCCAATTCTAGTCCTCTAAGATAGTCAAAGGAAAGCTTGAGGCTAGATCCTAAGTACTAAAAAGAAGAAGAGAAGACCTCATCGAAAATGAGGTCAACAAATGACACCCGATAGGTGTGGTGTGCTAACCAAGCACACCGCGCGTATCGGCGTTGACCGAAGCGATCAACAAAACCAACACGGATGTCCAAGTGACAAACTTAGGACGAAGTAGAAGAAACTTCCGCTGGGGAGTGTCGAGTGTATCTCCGAGACCGAGTGATTCTTGAACTCTCGGCCAGGGAAAAGAAAAGGAGGTGAATCCCAAATCACATGATCCGGGGAATTTTGATTTAGATTTCATGTTGTTTTAGTTTAGATTTTGATGTGTAAGTTTAGATTTTAGCTTGAGTTTTAATTTAGATTGAAGTTTTGTTAAAATTAATTTGAAGGGATTTGAACTTGAAATGAAAATTGAAATTTTGTGGTTTTAGATGTAACATCTTCAACCTCAAAAGAAAATTGAATTGATTGGATTGAATCATTACAATGAGGAGAGATCTCAGAGCAATGCGGTATTGGATGGAAAATCCTTAACCTCAAGAGTTTGATTTGGTGTGCTTCATTGCAATAGGGAGAGAACCTAAAGCAATGCGGTATCGGATGTAAAATCCTCATTCCCAAGAATTTTATTTTGATGTATTTCATTGCGATAGGGAAAGAACCTAAAGCAATGCAGTTTCGGATGTAAAATCCTCAACCCCAAAAGTTTGATTTTGATGTATTTCATTGCGATAGGGAAAGAACCTAAAGCAATGTAGTATCGGATGTAAAATCCTCAACCCCGAGAATTTGATTTTGATGTATTTCATTGCGATAGGGAAAGAACCTAAAGCAATGCAGTCTCGGATGTAAAATCCTCAACCCCAAAAATTTGATTTTGATGTATTTCATTGCGATAGGGAAAGAACCTAAAGCAATGCAGTCTCGGATGTAAAATCATCAACCCCAAAAGTTTCATTTTGATGTATTTCATTGCGATAGGGAAAGAACCTAAATCAATGCAGTCTCGGATGTAAAATCCTCAACCCCAAGAATTTGATTTTGATGTATTTCATTGCGATAAGGAAAGAACCTAAAGCAATGCAGTCTTGGATGTAAAATCCTCAACCCCAAAAGTTTGATTTTGATGTATTTCATTGCGATAGGGAAAGAACCTAAAGCAATGCGATCTCGGATGTAAAATCCTCAACCCCAAAAGTTTGATTTTGATGTATTTCATTGCGATAGGGAAAGAACCTAAAGCAATGCGGTCTCGGATGTAAAATCCTCAACCCCCAAAGTTTGATTTTGATGTATTTCATTGCGATAGGGAAAGAACCTGAAGCAATGCAGTCTCGGATGTAAAATCCTCAACCCCAAGAGTTTTATTTTGATGTATTTCATTGCGATAGGGAAAGAACCTAAAGCAATGCAGTCTCGGATGTAAAATCCTCAACCCCAAGAGTTTGATTTTGATGTATTCGATTTTGCAAAGATTTGTAGTGTTGATTTGAAAAGTGTGGAATTTTGGTGTTTTGAGAATTTCATGAAATTTGCAAAAGACTTTCATGGAAAGAAATAGATTAGGAGGGAACATGTAGATGCTACATATCCCATTCAAAAGAGTTAATTGAGAGTTGCTGGTTTGAATTGGATACAATTCCTCGCCACTAGATCCGAATCAAAAACTTCGCGGCTCCGTGTCAATGGAATCGACCGCTTCCATCTCAGACAAAGGAGAGAGTAGAACGGATTGGATTTCAGATTTGGAAGGTTGAGTTTGAATTTGATTTGATATTTGATTTGAAATTTGGAAGGTTGAATTTTAATTTGATTGAGATTTGATTTAAAACTTGTGTTCATTTTGTTTGTCCTTTAACGATTTATCGTTCATTTAATGTTCATGTGAATTTGGAGTTCATCATTTTTTTTATTTAGATTTTTAAGGAAAGTTTTCTTTTATTCTTTTTTGTTTCTTTTCTGTTCTTTGTTCGAAGTTCATTTAACTTTAATGGTGTTTCCCAGTCAACTTGCACAAAAGAGGTGAAGGCCAAAAATGTGACATGGTCACTTTCATTCTAATCATGTTGAAGATACATCATACAACTCGATCTGGAATACATCTCATACAATCCATATAGACTCAAAACGGACTATGTATGATCTTTGTCGATCCATCCAAAAGGTATCTGTCAAAAATCCATGTCTGAATAGTGAGGTACATGGTCAATAACATCACCTTCCAAGCCATCTTTAGCAAAGATGTCGTATGGATGTACGTTGGAGGTGTGATATTTTCCATGTAACTCACGGCCGTAAGGCCGGAGGCTCTCTAGCTCGGGTCTAGGTGGAAGTGGTAAGGTGCTTTCCTGTCATCCATTCTTCTGAAAGTAACTGAGATCCGCTTCATTGGTACTCCGGTATGCAATGTTTAGCTACATCTGCTCCGTTGCCCTTTAGTATCATGACGGAACCTACCGGTAATGGTATCTTTACTGGCCCTCGGAACTCACCTGGGCCTGCTATCCGGAGGTCAGATCCGTACATGATATTACATTCGTTCAGAAATGAAACTGTGCGAAAGGTCCGACAAAGTCGTGGTGATCTATGTGCGGGGGTATGCGATCACCCTTCTTGTAAATGTTAATGATGCAACTGTTGGGTATGCAATCTAGCTGCGTACCCTCCATGCTATCATTCTTTTTACCATCCTTTTGATGACTAATGACATTGGATCCACTTGGCCATGACGGAGTATCCCCGGTGGGTTTCCTTTCCTGTCTTCTGCGATGTTGTAGCAGCATCCACATTGTATTGTAATTCTTCCTTTCCCTGGCATCCACCTCCGGGGTTCTGAGTAAGTGTTTTCTCTTAGGCGGCCCGCTCGGCCCATTCTTTTCAAATCCCGGATGCAGTCCACGATTTGTTGTTGTTCGTATTCCGAGAACACGTACGTATGTAGCTCGAGGCCTTCTAGTATATTGATCCTCCCGCCTCGATTCTCTCGAAGTATTCAAAAGTTTGCTTCTCGACATTCCGCATTCTTTCTAACTCGTATTCCGGAATGATCCGCAAATGGCGAGGCCCGGTGACGTATCGTGGGATATATGGTTCAATCCCTTCGCGTTCTCCTGCATACCTCGGCTCCTCAGGGATGGTCTTCGTCGGGACATCCTCCGGGGTTGCTCCTGCAACAAGGTTATGCATTACTGGTGACTTTATCTGGTGGCGTAGTAGCCTTCCTTCTTCTGATCTTTCTGAGATTCCGCTGGTTTCTTCTGTTATCCTCGGAGCTATCCTCCTTTCTTCAGGTTCCTGGCGAACCGGTATCCTCGAAGTATATGCATTGGCAGTAGCAACTGCCTCGTCGCGCTGGTCCGCTGCTAGTTTAGTTAACATCTTGCGGATACGACAATTTTTATTTCTTCGCTGAGTTGCTGTGAGAGTAGCTCTTCGTACTTCCTGAATTTCTGTGGGCGCGGCGCTGACAAGCCTGCCCTCTGCTGTAGCGACTACAGACTTGATTCTCTTGTCTTCTTCAGTGTTTGTTTTTCTTTTCTTGCTGCTGGATTGGTGGCTTGGGCCACCCACTTTCATTATAGTCCGGTCGGGCGGTTCCTCTCGATCAATCGGGACCCGACCACCTTCCTCGTATTGCGGGCCCGTTGGTGCGAAGTCCGAGTCGATCTCATTATCGCTCCATCTTTCACCCTCTTTTCATCGAGTGCAAGGCTTACGCCATTTCTAAAGTTCAGGACCAACCGCCCGTTCGGCATTTCCCTGCGAAAAGACAAGGAAAAGGATCAGGGGCTGTACTAAGAACAAGAACATTAAGAAAATGTTTATTAAAGACAGAGTTTTTTTTATTATTATTACTTTTTGTATTTTTAAATTTAACAGGAATGAAGTGGGAAAAGATCAGGAAAGAGATTTTGATATGGAAGAGAAAACAAGGAAAACTTTATTATCATGATTTTATTTATTTTAGCACATTTTTTATTATTTTTAGGTTCAGACCCAGTCATAAGTAACTACTTCACTCGTGCTTCTAGGGATGAAAAATCCATTCCTTCGAAACATCAGGTAGCGTAATACTTTTTCAAGTATCGTCCGTTGATCGGAAGCATATGTCGTTCTCCATGGCAATTCACTAGCTGGTAGGAGCCTCTTGAGTAGACTGCCTCAACCACAAACGGCCCTTCCCAAGTGGGTTTAAATTTTTCTCCTATCTTGCGGTGTGCAAGGATAGGTCTCTTGAGAACGAGAACTAAGTCACCAACTTTGAAGGTTCTTGGGCGGACCGGTCCGTCATGGGCTTGAACCATCTTAGCTTGGTATAGTTCTAAATTTTGCTTCGCGCCGTAAGTCTTTTCCTTCCGTGCTTTCCAATTCCTCTAGTCATAATTTGGCATTCTCTTCTATCGTGATTTTGTTTGCAACTGCAATTCCGAGTGAAGGAAGCTGGACCTCTAAGGGTAACACTCGCCTCGGACCCATACACCGGAGCGTAAGGTGTAGCTTGAGTAGGAGTCTCGAAGGTTGTCCAGTAGGCCCATAAGGCTTCTAATAACTTCTCGTGCCAATTTCTTTTATTATCGTCCAAAGTTTTCTTTAAGATTTGAACGAGAGTTTTATTAAAAGCCTCGACCGGGCCGTTTGCTCTTGGGTAGTAAATTGTTGAATACCGCGGTCGATTCCGTGTCTCCCGACAAAAATGTTGATTTGCATGCTTCGAATGCCGACCCATTATCCGAGATGATCTCGCGCGGCACTCCGAAACGGTAGACAACTTGGTTCTTGAAAAATTGTAGCACGTGATGTGCTTTCACTTCTCTGAGTGGAACTGCCTCTGCCCACTTGGAAAAGTAATCCGTAGCCGCAAGAATGAAGCGATGTCCTTTTGAAGATGGTGGTTCTATTGGACCCACTATATCTGTGCCCCAACATTCAAATGACCACGACGCAATTGTCGGATGTAGCACATTTGGAGGTTGGTGTAGAACCACTCCGTGCACTTGGCATTAGTGACACCTCTTGGCGATTTTCATGCAGTCGGTCATCATCGAGGGCCAGTAATATCCTAGTCTTTTAATTTTCATTTTCATCTTGGACCCGACAGGTGAGCGCCACAAAGTCCTGAATGCACCTCTTTAACAATTTCGCGAGCCTCGGACCCGCTCAGGCATCTTAGCCACATCTGATCAAAAGACCTTCTGTATAATGTATTGTTTATTAATGCGTAGGACGAGTTCTTTTCTTGATCCGATGGGCTAACGACCTATCGTCCGGTAGTTTTCCTGTTTGCAGGTAGTTCATTAATGGCCGTCGCCAATCTTCCGTGTTTTTACATCCATCATTGCAACTAATTCTTCTTCTTTTCTAATTTGTGTGTTGTGTTTTTGTCGAGCTGTGATAGGACCCGACGTCCGTGAACCGACACTTCCACTGATTCATCTTGCAAGCAGGCAAATTCTTTTGCGAGGCGGGCTAACGCATCTGCTAAAGCATTATCTTTCCTGGGAATTTTGTAGATCGTCACATTCGGAATCTGTTCCAAAAGTTTCATGGCATACTGGAAGTATTGCTCGAGTCTTGCCTTTAAAATTCTGTACTGTCCGGCGATCTGCTGAATGATTAACTGCGAATCCCCGTAGATGTTGATGTTTGTTATCCCCATTTGAATAGTTAATTCCGATCTCGTTATGAGAGCTTCGTATTCCGCTTCGTTGTTTGTACACGGCTCCGTTAAGTGGTAGGAATATCTTAACATCCCCCGCTCCGGTGTTATAAAGATTAGTCGATTCCGCCTTACGGGCACTATCACTTGCGATTCTTCGTCTTTATGTGTCGAAGATGCTCCGTCGAAATATAATTCCCAACGTCGATCATCGGGGTCTTCTAAGCTCATTATTTGTTCATCCGACAAATCGTCATTGAGAGGAGATTCACGGCGAGAGGGTGTCTTGCGAGGAAGTCTGCTAGGACTTGTCCTTCTACGGCACGAAGAGGCACGAAATTTATATCGAATTGCGATAATATCATTGACCACTGGCAAGTACTGCCGAAAGCGTCGGACGGGTCATCGAGTATTGCAGATGGATTAAATTTCGAGATCGAGTTGACCTTATGAGAAAGCATGTAGTGCCTGAGCTTTTGAGCGACGAAGATCAGGGCCAAACAATGCTTTTCAATTGGAGGATACTTTATTTCCGTTGGAAGTAAACGACGGCTTAGGTAGTAAAGAGCATTTTCTTTACCCTCATCATTGACCTGGGCTAAAAGGGCTCCGAGAGAGTCGTCTAAGGCCGCGGTATAAAGTATCAACGATCTACGTGAGACTGGGGCTGCTAAGACAGGAGGTGTCATTAAATATTGTTTAATGTCCTCGAAGGCCCTCTGGCATTTCTCTTCCCAAATAAATTTGGCGTCCTTTTTAACTTATGCCGAGAAAGGCTGACACCTACCTGACAAGTTCGAGATAAAGCGTCGAAGATATGCCAACTTCCCTTGAAAAGATCGTAGTTGTTTTAAGGTTCTGGGAGGCGGCATTTCTAATATAGCTTTAATCTTTTCCGGGTCGATTTCAATTCCACGATGTCAGACAACGAATCCTAAGAACTTCCCGGAAGTGTCGCCGAAGGCGCATTTTAGGGGATTCATCTTAAGGTTAAATTGTCTTAATCGCTCGAAAACAATTCTCAAATCATACAGGTGGTTTTCCTTTACTTTGATTTTGATGACCACATCATCCACGTAGCATTCAACTTGATTGTGGATGAGATCATCAAAAATTCTCGTCATCGCTCTCCGGTAGGTTGCTCTCGCGTTCTTCGGTCCGAATGACATCACTTCGTGTAGCAATATACTCCGATCGGCGTTCGAATGCTCGTAAGTTTTTCATCTTCCGGAGCCATTTTTATTTTGTTGTATCCCGAAGATCCATCCATGAATGAGAATATTTCATGTGTTGAAGCAATGTCGATCATTAATTCGGGATCGGTAGAGGAATTCATCTTTTGGACATGCCTTGTTTAAATCTCCGAAATCCACACAAATTCCGATCCGACTATTCTTCTTCTGATTGGTACCACATTGGCTAGCCAAGTCGGGTATTGTTCTTCACGGACAAATTTAGCGTCTATTAGCTTTTTAACTTCGCCTATGACTTGTTGTTCGATTTCGGACGCATTCTTACCGGAACCTCGTCTAACTCGGAACGAAGTATGATCCACTCCTAGCTTATGGATCGCGACCTCCGGAGCTAATCCCGACATCTCATCGTAGCTCCAAGCAAAAAAGTCTTTAAATTCCATCAATAACTTGATTATTTCTTCGGAGTCTTCTTTATTGAGTAATGAGCTAACAAAGGTAGGTCTAGGCTCTTCGCTAGTACCTAAGTTAACTTCCGTTAACTCATCTATTGTAGATTTGATCTCTTCTTCGAACTCTGGTGGAGCGTTTCCAATTTGTAAATCTTCAAGTTCTTCTGTAGCTTCCATGCAGTCTTAATTAGACTCGCAAGTGACAACCAAGCAAAATTCAGTATCGTGAACTGATCCTACTGTGTCGAATCCGAGACCATGCCTTGAATTGGGCGGACGACCGGAGTTATTCTATAAATTTTCAAAATGTTGTGATTGACCTTTTGTCCATTGTCGAGGTAAGAAACCACGCTGAATTAAACTTTGAACACATTGAGAGTACCACTTAAAAGGCAATTCCATTAATTCTGATGAAGTAGCATCTTCAAATTGTACATTATTTTCAGTTTTGGAGGAAGGAGCACCACAGTAGAATTTGATTGGCTTTGCACCGCCGCTACGTACCTCTTTGACCACCATACCCTCGATCTTATTAGAATGGATCGGGGTCAGGGTCATAGTATGTACATAGTGGTTAATCTTCTCGTACATCGATTTTTCCTCGTTCTTTTCATCTTCCAGAGAGATCCTGAATTGTGGCTTCTTCTGACTTATTGTTGCTGCTTCTTGCTTGATTTTTTTTTTCTTCTTCGGAACTATCTTCCCAATCAAGTTGATGACTGGTTTCCTCTGTCCAACTGTCCTAACGTCTCTGCCACGACCTCGTCCCCGGCCTCGACCTCGGATGCGAGTTGTGGAGAAACCTTCACCATCTTGCCGTAAGGGAGTGGTGAGTGATCGTTGAACTAGAACTTCGGGTTCTTCGTCGTCCCGAACTTCCTCTCGCTTCATTTGTTCCGGTATCTCCGGAGAAGATTGTTTTCTTCGGAGGTGCGTAATAAGCTGCATCTTCATGGATTCCAATTTCATGTACGGAGAATGGTTGTAAGTCACCTTTGATGCACTCGTTCCCCTCCATCATAGTATTTGATGCACCGATGTAGAGATGATGGTACCATCCGGTTTTCATGTATCCATGGTCGGCCCAAGTAGAGCGTTGAATGACGTTTCGAATCAATTATGTGAAATTTCGCGGTTGTCTTTGCTAAGTCACCGGTCTTCATAAGCAGTGTTATTGAGCCGAGGGCTCTTTCTCCTTTCTGGTTGAATCCTCTTAATAACATTTTGTCCGCTTCGAGCTCGCGAGCATCGATTTCCAAGTATGCTAGCGTTCGAAGATTCATTATATTGATTGATGCTCCTGGATCCACCAATACTGCGGAGAGCGTAAACTTCCCGATTGTAACTCGAAATGTACAACGGTCGGTTGTGGTCTCGCTGTCCCAAGTAGTAGGTCATTGTCCGTGAAGGTAACACTCGTCGTTCTTTTAACGAGCGAACCTCATCTAAGGAATCTCCGGTCATTTGAGCTAAGCAGAATTTCGGATCGAAGTAAGGCCTTGATCGAGCTTCTCTCATCTCCTTTGATAAGATGAGAGCGTCGTAGATGCTCGGTTGGTCGGTAGTTTCCTAAGATGGGCTAGCACATTGTAGTCCACTTTATTTTCATGTGTCTCGTTTTCTTCCCGAATGGGTATTTCTTCTGCCGGGGTTGGTTCTTCCTGAACAACCACCTTCTTTCCTTTGTCCTTTGGACCCATTCTCGGAGGTAGAACTCTTCCACTTCTTAAGTTGACTTCTGTGATTTCTTCTGAATCTGGTATTGGGTTTGCTGATGTCTCCTTCTGAATTGGAATGACAGTTTCTTCTGGATTAGCTTCGGAATCTGAAGGCTCTAACTCTATTGTGACTGGAGCTCCTCGAAACTCGCAAATAGTTGTTGAACTCTCGTAGCCTCCTTGGTGGATGTCTTCTTCGTCATTGTGATCATCGAGATTGTGTATGATTTGAGAATTGTTATTTGTATTGGAATCGACGTCTGAATTAGGTTGATTGTCGCTAGTTACGTAATTGTTAGAAACAGTCAAAACGTAGAAAACGTCATAACCCTTATCATTATAAGATCCCACCGGAGTGAGCAAATAATCATACAGAGTCAGAAGTTCGAGGGATTTCTCCCCCGAATCAGAAACAACTATCCTAGGATAAGCAGCCCCTAGTGTAGCCTTAAGAGCCTCGGTCTTCTCTTCTTCATCAATTTTCTTCTTTTCTTCAATCGTCTCTTGTTGAGGTGGTTCTTCTATCGTAAGTGATAGTGCGGACTTGACAGGTTTCGAACTTTGAATTGAAGCTCGCACCGAAGTGGTTTGGATGCGATCCAAAATCTTCTTCGAAGACTTTGTCCAAGCGGTAGTCCATCCATCATCAGTCGCATAGGGATCTATCAGAACAATGAGATCCGTCGAGATAACATTGACGGAACCTCCTTTCTGGGGTTCCTTCATGTATTCCTTCGGGATTGTTATGTTCCCTTTTCTAAGATTATCGTTGAGCCAACTTTTGAAGGTAATACAATCTTCTATCTTGTGTCCAAGCATCCGGTGGTAAGGGCAAAAGTTGGGATCACCTTTCTTGTCGATGTCTTCTGGTCTCTTAGGCTCTGGCAGGTGGAAATCAGGAGTCTTCATCGATCGCGAAACATTTTCGACCTTGCCTCATTCTTGAACGGATACTCCACGATCGAAGCTCCCTTAACGTACGTTGTGGACGAGGTGGTTGTTCATACTGTTGAGATGACTGATAGCTGGGTCGGGTTCTTGGTAATTACGTTGAGGTTGCTCTGCGGCGGTCCGACGGTATTTGTATCGAGCTGCTTGCCCTTATCGACTGCTGCGACGATCCGGACTTCTTTTCGAAAGTTTTCACGGGCTTCGTTTGTCCGTTTTGTCGGTGAAGCTTAATTGCTTCGCCTCCTCTTGCAAGCTTCCGGCCTTGCTTAACAACTTCTCGAAAGTCTTAATAGTAAATCCTTGAGGAGAAGTGCTTATCGGGCCATGAATGCTCTTAAGTAAAATGCCGACGGCATCTTCGTTCTTGTAGCTGTGGCTCGCACTTCATACTTAGATTCCTCCATCGAAGTATGTAGTCCACCAAAGTTACGTTCGGCTTCTGCTTCTCTACCACTAAATCACCTATAGTGATGTGGTGCTGAGCTCCGGCAAATCGCTTGAAGAAGAGGTTCTCTAATTCTGAAAATGTCTTCACCGAGCCATTTGGTAATTCCGCATACCAATCAAAGGCGATCCCTGACAGGCTACTGACAAATTGTCTAAAGAGTAAAGCATCACTTCCACCGGCATTGCAACAACTGGCACGAAAATGTGCAACATCTTCGCGAGGGTTTCCGGTTCCATCAAAGGTCTTGAACAGAGGTGGTACAAAGCCTTTCGGATATTGGACAGCGTCGAATTCCTCGGGGTAAGGTCTACCCATCCGAATGGATGTCACGCTCTTTGATTGTGCCAAGGCTTCTCGCACCTGCTGTTCCACCATACTCTTGATATCCTTTTCTGGAATCATATTCAGGTAGAATCTTTCTTTGGGCGATCGTCTCCGTTAATGGATGTAATCTCTTTTCCTCCGTCTGTAATATGAATAACTTCTGGAGGCGTTTCTCTTGGGGGTTGAGCTTGACTCTGGAGAGTGGCTAGGGCTGCAGCCATCTCTTCCATTATTTTTGCCAATTGAGAGATTGTATCGTCTTTTTCTCAAATTTGTGCTCTTAATGCTTCTGGTTCATCTCTTTCCGCAGCTGCCGGAGCACCTTGCGAAGCTGACGATACTCGTGTTGCAACCATGTTAATTTCTGCATATTCATCATCCATGAACTCTGACGAGTCAATTTCATCTCCAAACTTTTCTTCTCTTTCTCTTGCTAATCGCTGAATATCAGTTCTTAGCTTTTCCACAGCGTCTTCCAATGGTCTTTTTCGTGCGGTTTCGCAGTTATCATGCGATGGATGTCGGGTTTCCTTTTCGGGAGTCCCCTTCATTGCACTAGAGCTTTCTTCGGACTTGAGTCTCCTGACGAGACTTTCCTTCTCAGGTCGTTGTTTCGGTCTTAATTGGCCGGTAGTGGGACGCCATACCATCCTTCTAGCGGCGAAGGCCTGAGGATCGGATGGTCCGTCGGTCGAATGGTGGAAGGTGGTATCTTCCGGATGCGTAAACCCGAAACAACAATAGGTGGAGTAGCCTTCATCTTCTTATTCGGCTCTTCTGCGGCGATAGCGAGGTTCTACTCGTGGCCGAGACGGGATTTGGCCGGCGCCCGTCCTATCCTTCTTAAAATCTCCGATACAGGGCATTTCTCTTTCTTTGCTAACTTCTCAATCACAGTCTGTAGTCGGGCAAATGGTGTAATCCTAGCCCTTTTCTTTATGTTGTTGCTATAGTATGCGGGTCGAGGTAGTGTAGAAGCAATCCTGCGGACATTTTCCTCGTCAGCTGCGGCGGAAAGGGGATGGAATCTACTTCCTTCCAAAAGGGGTGTATATTCAGGCAATGGTATGTATTCAGGTAGTGGTGTGTACTCAGGGATTTCTTCTAAAAAGCGACTTCGGCGGCTACGGCCTTCACGGCAATCTTCCCGCCTCTGTTTCTCCTCCGAGTTCGTGTTAGGGGTGGAACCCTTGAGCTGGACCCAATTTCAAAAACGAAGGTCTTGCACGAAATCCGTACCCTCCGCGGTAACATGCTCGTTACAAATTTGAACTTCCTTCCCTTCGATTTGGCGAGAGCCGGGGTAGGTGCAGAGACGACTAGACCAGTGGGGGTAGAGATAACGGTCCTCCTTCGGACAGTAGTATTCCTCTCAGTTGGAACCCTTTGCAGAGGAGGAAACTCTTGAGTTGACTTAAGGTTGAACTCGATCAAAGGTCCTTCAGTTTCAGATACTTTGTCTGTCAGTGCGAAAAGGGTAACATGAGTGATCTTGACATTTGTGTTCTTGAATCCTTGTCCAAATCGGATGATCCCATTGTCGGGAAGCTCATCCTTGTAAACAGCGAAGTCCAGTCCATTGGTGAAGGAGAAGATCAGCTTTGGGGCTTCCATTTCGCGGAGGTAGATTCGATTGTCAGTCCCAAGTTATGCTTCTTCTCATCAGGATGAAAAGAAAGGAATCGAAAAGAGTCCGAACACATTTTTGTTCATGTATTTATAAAAAGGAGTTATTTGTTAAAAGAGTCATTCATTAGAGGGTTTGTTTATTAGGAACGGAATGTTCGAAAGGTGTAGAGAAGGTAAGGAATCCGATTCGGAATTGGAAAGGAAAAGAAAGTCTTATGCGAGGCTTCTCGACTCGAAGGACCGCTCCTAAACTAACACCTATCGGGGGTCCACCCCACCTCGGAAAAGAGGCAAAAGGATCTCGGAACCTCTCTGTTTAGGGGTGTCTAAACAGATGGCTCCTAAATCCGAGAGAATGTTGGCTATACTCGTTCAAGGTAGAAATGAACATAGTATTCCAACGGAAAGAAGGGTAGTTTGATCCACTAGGGACATGGATACACTACCGATTTTTGGAAGCAGAACTATCTGATTAAAAATGGAGAGAGGAATTTATCCCCAGCGGAGTCGCCAGAAATTGTCGGCATATTTTTAGGTTATGTGTTTTATTTTGAAAAGGGGGTCACCTACAGAAATTGTCGGCGAATTTTTAATTTAATTTAAGTAAATAATTTGAAAAGTAGTATTTGATTTTGAAAAAAATTTAAATTTGAAAATTTTAAGATATAAAATTAAACTGATCTCACATCCCGAATTGTTTATATAAACGAGCACCGCACCACAAACTGTGTACCTATCCCGAAGAATAGACACACTGCTTGATAATGGGGCTTGATTAAATAAACTAGAAAGGTTTGTGACATCCGTTTGGTCTGTGAACCAATTTTATAAGCCGACAAGTTCCCCTGCTTAATATGAAAACATTAAACAGGGTTTATATTACTCAGGTTCTTCAAATTCCCTATAAGGGCAAGCCCCTATAGTTAATTACATCTTAAGTGACGAGAATCACCTAAGAAAACTCTCAATAATAATCAGTTGTTCTGCTCTCAAGAATTTCAAAGTTTAAGTTTTCAACGGATTGAATTTTGGAATTTCAATAAGGAATGGATCAAATTTGGAACATTTTATTTTGGGATTTCAGAGGAAGAAAGGTAGGAGAAATCACAGATTCGAAGCGAACTTCGGTAATTTCCCGACTATCCTATTGTTTGGCTTGGATTTAGGAAAGACCTAATGTTTATTTAATGTTTTGATCTTGCCAATTTTCATTAATTAGGACTTATATTTGTATGATAAAATCATACAAATAGCCTCAAATGTGAGGGTTTATGTCGTATCGGACGACTACCTTGGAAACCTAAGACCGGTTAGGGCTTAATTTGCAATGCAAATGCCTAACGAAGAGTTGAGGATTTGTGTTGCACTATGCAAACTACCTCGAAGTTTTATGGCTTGGTTATTTAATTCTAAGAGAGTTTTGTTGTTGTAGAGTTGTTTTGCTGACGACGATGATCGTGCTGCCCACCATGCTCCGAGCTCCTTATTGCAGAGGTTTAGTTTTAGAAATCATAAATCAGGAGATGAGGGAAGTGTTCTGGTTTAGAGAAAATCTTAAAATCCAGGTGTTTTTTATGTTTTAATTAAAACTAATCTTAAAGTTGATTATAACAACACCGGTTAAGATCCCACGGTTCCATCCTTCTGGCATCGTTATTTTTATCGGATTCACTTAGTCCATATGAATTTGCTAAACTCAACTAAATGAGTTCCACACTTTCATTTAGGCTGATGGGAAATCCCGTTAGCAACACGTAGGTTACATCATCCGAGGTATTCACGATCATCCAACAAGACGTTTTAATTTAGTTGTAGTTGTAGTTTTGTTGTTTTGTTTGTGATTAAATTTTGAGTTGTTTTATATTTTGAAATGTTGTGGCGGTGAATTTTATCTTGTAATGACTTTTAATTTAGTTTTGGTTTCAGTTTTAGGGACTATCCTAAAGGTGTGGGTTTTCATGCGACGAGTTGTTTATCATGCAAGAAAAGTAAGTGCGATGCGACTAAGTAAATTACAATAAGATAAATTGCAATAAAATAAAAGCGTACCTGGAGGTTCTTCCCGTCATCTCAAGCTGCACTTAAAACACAATTAGAATACTTAAGCATTTAAAGCAAGTTCCTAGGTAAAGCTAAGGGAAGGGTTATAGTTTTCTACCAAGGTCCTATTCCTATAGCTAGTCACCTCCTATGATGTCTAGGTTCTTGTGTTTTGGTTTGAGGACGATTTTCTTCATCAAAGAACAATTAAGTTCAATTGTTCTTATAAATATCCTATCATATCGAGGAAGTGCTTAAGACGAGTCTTAAACATCTTTTCAATATTTTCTAGGATTATTTTTAAGTCCAAGAGAATTTAATTATATAAACGAATTAATCGTCCGGGAGTTCAAGTTTTGTTGTTATCTTACTCAGTAAACTAGGACATTTGAATATCTTATGAATGAAGTAACATTTCACTTAATACTCCGTTTAGGAGTTATGACAACAAGAGCTTTTGAGGGCAAAATGATGTTCAGTGATTTGTGATTTAATTTAATTTCAATTAATGGGTTTAAGTTTGGAATAGTGTTCAAGTTGTTTTAGATTTATTTTTGAATTCTTTATGTCTTAGGTGATGTTATTTTTAATTCAATTTAACTTAACTTTAATTTAACTTAATTTGGTTTAGTTTTAATTTTAATTTAATTTATTTAATTTAATTTAATTTAATTTTAACTTGATTTTATTTTTTAATTTAATTTAATTTAATTTAATTTAATTTAATTTAATTTCATTTAATTTAATTTAATTTAATTTCATTTAATTTAATTTAATTTGATTTACTTTGATTTAATTTAATATGTTTTAATTTAATTTAATTTAATTTAATTTAATGTGTTTTAATTTAATTTAATTTATTTTAATTTAATTTTAGATTTTAATTTAATTTAATTTAAGTTAATTTTAAATTTTAATTTAATTTAATTTAATTTAAACTTTAATTTTAATTTAATTTTTATTTTAGATTTTAATTTAATTTAACTTTTAATTTAATTTTATTTTTTATTTTTAATTTAATATTTTATTTTTTATGTTTTAAAAATGATTTAATTTTAATTGTTAAAGTATTAATTTAATTGAAATTTTAAAAGGATTTAATTTAAATAATTTAATTTTAATTTAATTTAATGATTAAGCCTTTTAGCATTTTAAATTTTAAATTTGGATTATCATTTTAATTAGGAATTAAATATTATTGAGGTGATTAATTTAAGGATTCTTAAATTAAAGAACAAATATCTTCCTAATGACATCCCTATTTTAATAATTCCAATTTTTTATTATTCTTCCAAATTTAATTAATTATTTAATTAAGGTTTTATTTTAATTATTTTCAAATTATTTAGTAGGTTCCTACCCTTTAAATTTCAATCATCCAAATCAGGTTAGAATCAAATATTTTACTCTTTCATTTTATTAAGCCTAAAGTTTTAATTAAGGGTTACAATTTTAATTACCATTTTGCCCTTCAAGTTTACTAATTTCATAACTCACTAAATTGAGCTCAAATGAATTTGAAATTTTTATGTGACTTGACTCATATGTCAATAAAGACATTAGAGGAGAAAATGTGATTTTCTGTATTTAATTTATTTATGTAATTATTTTTGCTGGAAAATAGGGGGTTCCAAGGAAAAATTAATAATATGAACAAGGGAAAGTTTCTGTCCTTAAGAAAATTATGGGACATTCCTAATGACCAGAGAACCACTTGGACCAATTTTGGTGATTTTTTGAATTATATTCTTTTTATTATGATTATTTTGAGTTTTGGAGTATTAATTAATTTAAAAATAAAATAAAGGTTGAAAAATGAACTTTATATTTTTTAAAAATCTCTCTGATATCAAGGAAACCAGAGAACCAATATTTACAATTTTTTTATTTTTCTTTGATTTATTATAATTATTTTAGTGAAAATACTAGAAAATACATTTTTTTAATTTTAAAATTACCCTAGGGCTTTAAAATTTAATATCTCATCATAGAGACCTAAGAAAAATATGGGGTTTGTTCCTAAGTGATTGAAATTCAAAATGTGACATTTTGGTGAATTTTATTATTTTCGTGATTTTTATTATTTTTTAATTATTCAAAATATTAAAATAATGCAAAAAATCAACTTTTTTAGAAAATTGTATTTTTAATTTTCTTAAATTCCCCTAATATCAGAGAGGCTCCAAAACCAATTTGGTGAATTTTTGAAAAGTATTTTGAAAGTTATGAATTTTTTAAGTTTAATTTTGGCTAAATGGCTTAATCAACCCATTTGATAGGGCTAACCAAGTCCAACTGACTTCAAACTTTTATGGTGAGTTCCTCTGATCCTAAAGGTCAGTGGAGAATTGATTTCAAGTCAATTTGATGTGTGATTAGCTCTAATTAATTAAAGCTCCATTTTGGGTGTTTAAGCCAATTAGGGTTATTCTAAGTGAGTTAACTCAAAACCTATTTTTCCTAGGGTCATCTGGTCATAATAAACATTACCAAATTTTCCTAGAATTTATCTCACAATATACTAATTATTGGAATTAAAATACTCAAACTAGCAACCTAGAATTGAAAAATCAATAACTCTTCATAGGGATGACCTCGACTTTGGAAAATTCGGGGAATGTTCCCGGATTCGGAGGCTTCAAAAGCCCTATGGTCTCATGCCATGGTGAATTGTATACATGCATGGAGAATTGAAAATGTGCGAGAGAGTAAATAAATTATTAAAAATCAAATACTCGATGAAATTGAATGATTGCTTTTCCACATTATTCTCCTCCGTTCACTTTGAGCAAGAGGGTATTTTTATTTTATTTTTCCGATTTTCCTACACAAGGTTATGCATTTTTGAAGTTTAGGGAATTAAATAAATAGGAAAATAGCCTAATTTCCTACTTATCCACGCGGCGCCAACTCAACCTAGGTATCTCCGAAGCCCCACGCGTCGTTTTCTGATTCGGCGCCGCCATCTGACTGGGATGCCACGCGGCCCACGGTTCATGTTCCGTTGCTCCTTCCGGCGCGATCCTGGTCGTCTGCTCGATACACACGCAATCTGACGGCTCCTGGTCATCGTCTACGACTGGTGTGAACCCGTGACCGTCAACCTTCTAACCACTAATTTCTCACTCGATTCTCGACGGATTTTTGTGTTCTTATGCTCTATGGATTCGTCTTGAGGAGACGAACACATCCATACGGTAAACATGTATTTAAATCGACTCGAATTAAATGGAGAATCTCTGTAAGCTCGGGAAGAAGAGTGAGTCCATACCTTTGCTCAGAGAAGTGAAGCTTCGATCTGTGAGTTGTGTCACCTTCGATTGGGTCCAAGCAAGCTCCAGATGAAGTCCCTTGGCCTGCTGAATTGTCTAGGTAAGATTTCGACCAAGCCCGATCACAAAGCTTGGAGGCTGGAAGCAATGGCTAGCCTGGTGAGGGGGCTTTTGCTGGTAAACTTCTTCTCTTGGTCTGGTGAAGGTGTAGGACCAATCAATTTGAGGATTGGTCCACTCGTGAAGAAGTGTCCTGGTTTTTATGCTTGAGATTTGAACTCGAAATTGAGCTCAGTTGGAGGAATTGGGGCTAGAATCCAGTGGGAATCAAGTGCTCTATGTGTGGAGAGTGGTCTGGAATGATTTTGGCAGAGTTTCCTTAAGGTTGGTTCAGCACCTCTCATGGCCGAGAGGGGGTGGTGTTTAAATAGGAGAGGGTGGAGGGCCTCCCAAGGGGAGTTAGGGCTTGGGATCAGCTGCTCTTGGCAAGGGAAGAACAGCTGCAATGGCCACTGGGCATGGGGCAACTCAACAAGGTGAAATTTCAATGCTTGGCTCCTTCCCATGTCTCGGCCATGGCATTTTCCGGCGGCACAGGTGGCTGGCCGGCAGGCATGGGTCACCCTCAGGGTCAGGAGGTCCAGGGCTGGAGGTTTGTGCAGTCAATTGGGCTTGGACATGTGTAAAGTGTTTGGATTAAAATGGCATGGGGGAAGGCCAATTTTGGCTTGATTTGGGTCAACCCATCATTTTGGGCTTGGTTCACCCTTCAAGGTGGCTTTGGGTGTTGTGGGGAGTGAAAGGAATCAGCTGGTTTGGCATGGAGAAGTCCTTATCCAAATATATTTGGATTAAATTTGGGTTAAGGTGAAACATGCTTAAGGCTAATGACTTTTAGGAGGTGCTTAAAGGACCTCCTCCTTTTGCCATTTAAGGAGGGTTGACAACTTAGAGATCCTCATGGCTTGCCAATGGCTTGCATGTGGCTTCATGGCTCCATGTGGCTTGGGAAAGTCAAGTCAACTTTCATGGAGAAGGATTTTGTGCATTTTGGCATTTAGGGGTGATTTGGCATGAGGCTTGATTTGGAATTGTTTAATTGAAAAATTAGGACTTTAGGAATGATTTTAAATTGAATGTGTGATGAAGGAAAGTGTCATGTGGGCTTTAGATTGATTTGGGCTTTTGAATTTGATGGAAGTGGGCTTTTAGGAAGGTTTAAGGGAGTGGGCCTTTAGGTTTAAGAATGTGTTCATGGATGGTAATTTTTGTAAAAGGTTGGGCTAAATAATTGTTGGGTTTGCTTTAGGGATATGTCATGAGTAATTTGAAATAGACTTGAGGTGGTTTGGGTTAGAATTGGGTTGAATTTGGGCTTCTTTGGTAAAGGGGTTAATGTAGGTCAAATTGGGCTAACCTCGGCCAATGTTGGGCTAGGGTTGAAATTGATGTAAAATTAATGTTGGGAAATGTTTATGGGAATGTTTCAAAGAGACTTTGACTTTGGTTGGGTTTTTATTTTGGGATTTAGGCTTATTTGGGTTAGGTTTGGGCTTAAGGCAAAATTGGGCTTTTTAGCTTTGGGTTGAATTTGAGTGGGGTTTGGGTCTAAATTTTGGGCAAATCATGTTATTGTTTTTTTTTTGGGGATGTTAGGGAAGGTTTAGAAAAGATTTGGGGTTTATTGGAGTTGAATTGGGTGAGTTTGGGCTAAGTTTGGGTCATGGGTCCAAATTGGGCTTTAAGGTCAAAAGTGAAATTGGATTCAAATTGCAATCAAATTGGGCTTGGATTTGGTCTAGATTGGTGTTGGGGATGTTGAATTGAAGTTTAGAATTGAATTGGACCAGAATTTGGGTCAATTGGGTAGGTTTGGTTTGACATTGGGTTTACTTTGGGTTAAAATGGGTCAAATTGGGGATTTTAACAACAGTGGGGTAAATTGACAAAATTGGCCCATGGTGTAGTTGGACAAAATAAAATTGGGAATATTTGTGATTTTCTGGAATTTTCTGGGAATTTTCTGAATTTTTGGATTTTTTGGCTAAGAGGGGCATTTTGGGTATTTGGAGGGTATTGGGAGGTATTTTTGGAATTTTTGGTGTTTTTGGCTATGAATGATCAATTTGGGTGATGTGGGAATGTTTGGTATTGGTTTTGAGGAATCTGGGTGATTTTGGAGAATTTTGAAAAATTTGGGTAATTTCAAGGGTTTTGGGTAGGCTAGGCGGGTGTAGGGTCTCCGGGGTCAAAAATTAAAAATTTGGAAAATTGAAGATTGGGTAAATGTAAGTGGAATGAAATCATTTTGGTTGAGCCATGAAGCCATGTTAAGCCTATATGAGCTATGAGAGGACTCATTTGAGGCATTCACTTATGTTGTTCCTAACCCTCTTAGCGAGGGCTTAGGGGTTAAGGACCATCCATGTGAATCACCTTCATGAGTCGGGAGGTCAAGTTGGGTATAGGTGTGGTTCTAGGAGGTGTGTGAAAGTGTAGTGTATAAGTGTAGTGTGAGTGTAAGTCGGCCCTTCACTGGACCAGGGCCGCCAGGGCGGTCCTAAGGCCGAAGAGTCCTATAGGAACTCATCCTTTAAACTTCCACATTTGATCTCAACCCTCTAGGTGATTAGGGGTCTACAATCAAGTTAGTGGAGTTTGCAGGGAGTTAAGAAGTGGTTTGAATTTCTAAGTGGATGAGTCCCAATTCTAGTCCTCTAAGATAGTCAAAGGAAAAGCCTAAGGCTAGATCCTAAGTACTAAAAAAAAGAAGAGAAGACCTCATCAAAAATGAGGTCAACATCGTCATAAAGATTTAGAAGAGGATTGAATTTATTTTGAATTAGTTTGGAGGGTCAATTTGGTGTAATTTAGACATTTGGTCAATTTGGTGGAATTTGGACATTTGGTCAATTTGGGCATGTGGGTTAAACTTGGGTTTGGGTTGGGCTAGCTTTTAGCTAAGGTTCAATTGATGGTTCAATTTGATGTGGGTGAATTCCATGAGATTTTTTGCATAGAAATTGGGTGGAAATTTCGAGGCTAGGGCATTCAATTAGGTGACATTTGGGCATATTACACATTTGGGGAAAATTTAGGGATTTTAGATTGGGTTGGATATGGGGGAGTTTTGGGCTCAAATTAAAGTCAATTGGTGGATAAATTTGGTTTTTATGACGTTAGGAAGAGTTTAGAATTTAGTTTTGGGGAAATTAACTTGGCTAGGGGGTTCAATTTGGGGAATTGGGTCATATGGCCAAAATTAGGGCTTTTTATTTGGATTGAAATTGGGTTTGGAAATTTGTTCAATTTGACTTGGATTTGGTTTGAATTTGGTTTAGGCATGATGAATTTGAGTTTAGGATTGAAATTGTGGAAGATTGGAGTCAATTGGGTGGACATTTGAGGTGATTTAGGCATTTTGGGCTTTAAGGGGAAATTTGGGGCTTTTGGTCAATTTGAGTTAATTTAGTCAAATTAGGCTTAATGAAGTGGTTCAAATTGTTTTTGGAGAAATTTGGGATGATTTTAGAAATTTTGGGAATTTTTGGAATTTTTTGGTTATGTATTTTGTTCATTTTGGTTATTTTGGATTTATTTTGAGAATTTTGGTCAACTTGAAGTATTTTGGGTTATTTGAGTGGTAGGGGATATTTTGAAATGATTTTTTGATGGGAATGGGGTAATTTTGGAAAATTTTAGGATTTTTGGTAAAAATTAGGGTTTGTTGTTAATTTGGTAATTTGGGGGAAGTGTAGTGGTCAAAGCGGTCAAAGTTGGGATTTTAGGTAAGATTGGAGTTAATTGAGAATTTCAACCTCCCTAAGTCATGGCCAAGAGAAATCCCACTTTGGATGCTCCATGTGTTGGTTTTAGCCAAACCCTATCCTAGGGCCAAGAGGTTAGGGAACCACCCACATGAGTTTCCAAATCGTAGTGGATCAAGTATATGCATGTTTGGTTTAGGGTTTGAGATAGTGAGTGTAATTGTGGAGTTTAGGCATGTATGTGTGGAGCCTGACCAAGATCAGACCACCCAGGCTGATCCAGTTCTTGATAAGTAGGATCTTCAACTACTAGAATTCTTCTTTTAATTTTCATTGAGACTGCACATCCCATTCTATCTAACACTCGAGAAATTGAACACCTATCTTTCCGTGCTAATCTCTTAAACACAGAATCTATGGTGTGAATTGACGGAGAACTTTCGGGTTGGAAATGATTATCCTCATATTCAACACGTATTGGACAATATGGGTTTTCTTCTGAAAAGGAAGGGTTCCCGAAAACACTCTGCTCAAAGTCAGATGTCTCAAAATCGTCATTTTCTTTCCATCTCTTCTTTCTTTTAAGAGAATGAGTTTTATTTTTACGATGGGAACGATTTTTTTTGGAACATTCTTGGAATAAGATCCAACTTCATATATGGATGGATGTGGAATGTCATTTTCTTCCTTAACATAGATTTTCTTTCCTTTTATGTCAATTTGTTCTTCCATTTCCTCAAAAGTATACTATTCTACAGGAATATATTGAGGTAAGTCTTCTGTAAAGTTAAGAAAATTTTCATAAGGTTCCAGATTGAATTATTCAAAGGATTGTATATCAGTTTGATATGGATTATTTAGTGTGAATTTAGTTTCATCAAATAATCCAAAGTGATTCTGATAAAAGTAAACGACTTCATCAATTGGCGTATTGAGAACTTGAAAATAAGAAAAGATTGAATCCGAGGATTCCATTGCAATTTTCTGAAAATTCAAGGATAATAAAATGTAATTGACTTATTTATAAACTGGGAATTTATTGTTATGTTGTCGGTATGAAATGTCAAAAATAACTCTTCAAAGAGTTAGATTTTAAAAGATCCAGTCCTACGAAACATCTTTTGAAGCAAGTGACTTAACAAAAGATGAGAATAAAGATTAATCTCTAGCGAAGTCACCAAATAAAATCTCTTATTGGCATCCGGAGCCGCTCGAGATTTTCTCGATGTCGATGTCGATGCCATTTATTTGGAGCCACCACTCTATTTATCTATCTTATCACCCCAATCTTCAAAAAATCTTATTTCTTCAGATCATGTAAAGGATTCTCAGATAATAAGAAATTTGAAGAAAATAGGGGCTGATAAATAGAAAACAGTAGAATAAGAAATATCAATGATAATACTTACAGAAGGAGGATCACATGTGAAATTTTGATAACCAGAGATTTCTAGGTGTGATACCTATTCTGAGTTCTTAAATCTCCTATAAGATCAGGCTCCTATAGTTAATTATATCTTAGACCTTTAAATTTATCTAAGAAAACTTTTGATTAATGTTAAAACTTGTTTTCTAAGAGATTTCAAGAATAAGGAAAGAAACATTAATGTTCAATCCTAGGGGTAATATGTCATACTACCTTAAGAGTTTGATTTATCAATGTCATTTGTTATGTCGGTTTTATTTTGTTTTGTTTTGTTATTTTTCATTTTAATTTTATTTTGTTTTGTTAATGTCATTGTTTTGTTGTCTTGTAATTTGTTATCTATTTGGTGGCGATCCTAAAAGTTTAGGTTTTGCTTTATTGTTTGTCTTGATTACGTTATTTTAGTTTTATTTTTAATGTCATGTAATTTTTATTTTGTTTTGTTATGTTATGTTAGTGTCGTTGTTTTGATGTCATTTTGATTTTTTTTTGTTGTTTGTCCCGGCTTTAGAATGTCTCCCTATAAAACAAAGTTAGCACACCCTAATAACATGCAAAGTAAATCTAAAGCGGAACTTGCTTTGAACCTGCAAGAAAAATAATGTCAGAGTAATTCTTACAAAAGAAATAATATTATCTTTATTTCTTTGGTTAATTTTAATATGAGTTAGATTTAAGAAATTTAGATTCAATGTCGTTTGAATTTAGGGGTTTTAGTTCTATTGTAGATTAGACTTAAATAAAATCTAACATAAGTTAGACTATTAGATTTGATGTCATTTGAATCTAAAATCATTTGGTTAAGTCCGACTAGACAAAAAATTGGGTAAAGTTTTAGATTCAGTGTCATTTGAATCTAAGGATGTTTGTGTTTAGATTTAGAGATAAAATAATGAGTTAAATTTTAAAATTTTTAGATTCGATGTCTTTTGTATCAAAAGTCATTTGATTAAGTCTGACTAGACTTAAAATTGGATAAAGTTTTAGATTCGATGTCGTTTGAATCTAAAGGTATTTAGATTAAATTTTAGATTCAATGTCGTTTGAATCTAAAGATATTTGAGTTAAGTTTAAATTCAATATAGGTTGAATCTAAAGAATTTAACTTAGGCATATTGGACCTAAGTAAGATTTAAATTAGATTCCATGTTGGTTGAACCAAATTTAAGTTTGGATCAAGTTCAATGTAGATTGAACCTAAGTTAAGTTTGTGTTAGGTTCAAGGTAGATTGAACTTAAGTTGGGTTTGAGTTAGACTTGGATTCAAATTGGGTTAAACCCAAGTATAAGTTAAGTTTGACTTAAGTTCAAGTTATGTTGAACCTAAGAGGTTTAAGTTTGACTTAGATTCAACTTGGGTTGAACATAAGTATAGCTTAAGGTTAGTTTTAATGTATGTTGAAGCTAAGAGTTTTAAGTTTGACTTAAGTTCAAGTTGGGTTGAACCTAAGTATAGGTTAAGGTTAGGTTCAATGTATGTTGAACCTAAGAGTTTTGAATTAAGTTCAAGTAGGGTTGAACCTAAGTATAAGTTAAGGTTAGGTTCAATGTATGTTGAACCTCAGAGGTTTAGGTTTGACTCAGGTTCAGGTTGCGTTGAGCCTAAGTTTTGACTTAAGTTCAATTTAGGTTGAGTCTAAGGTTTAGGTAGACTTAGGTTCAATTTGGATTAAACCTAAAGTTTATGTTGAACTAGATTCAATTTAGGTTGAATCTAAAGTTTATGTTAAGTTAGATTCAATTTGGGTTGAATCTAACATTCTGATTAACTTAGGTTCACATTTCGTTGGACCTAAGATATAAGTTTGACTTAAGTCCAATGTAGGTTGAAACTAAAATTTGGTTAACTTGGGTTCAAGTTAGGTTAAACCTAAATTAGATGATTAACTTAAGTTCAATATGGGTTAAACTTAAGTTTGAGTTAACTTGGGTTCAAGTTAAGTTGAACCTAAGTTAGAAGTTGATTTAGATACAATATAATTTGAGCGTAAGATTTGGTTAACTTTGGTTCAAGTTAGGTTGAACCTAAGTTTAAAAGTTGATTTAAGTTATACATGGATTGAACCTAAGGTTTGGTTAACTTAGGTTCAAGTTAGGTTTGAACCTAAGTTAGAAGTTGATTTAGGTTCAAAATGAGTTGACCCTAAGGTTTGGTTAACTTGGGCTTAAGTTAGGTTGAACCTAAGTTTAAAAGTTGATTTAGGTTCAATATGGGTTGAACCTAAGGTTTAGTTAACTTGGGTTCAAGTTAGGTATGAACTTAAGTTAGATGTTGATTTAGGTTCAATATGACTTGAACCTAAGGTTTGGTTAACTTGGGCAAGTTAGGTTGAACCTAAGTTAGAAGTTGATTTAAGTTCAATATGGATTGCACCTACGGTTTGGTTAACTTGGGTTCAAGTTAGGTTGAACCTAAGTTAGAGTTTGATTTAGGTTCAATATGGGTTGAGCCTAAGGATTGGTTAACTTGGGTTCAAGTTAGGTTGAACCTAAGTTAGAAGCTGATTTAGGTTCAATATGGATTGAACCTAAGGTATGATTAAGTTTGGTTCAAGTTAGGTTGAACCTAAGTTAGAAGTTGATTTAAGTTAATTAAGGTTTAGGGTTTCTTAAACCTAATTTAATTAAGGTTTCAGGGTTAATTAAGTATAATTAGGGTAAGACTTAATTAGAGTTTAGGGTTACTTAAGCTTAATGTAAGTAAGGCTTAAGAGTTAATTAAGTTTAATTAGGGTTAGACTTAATTAGAGTTCAAGATTAGTTAAGTCTAATGTAAAAAAGTCTTAAGGGTTAATTAAGTCTAATTAGGGTTAGACTTAATTAAGGTTTAAGATTACTTTAACTAATGTAAGTAAGGCTTAAGGGTTAATTAAGTCTAATTAAGGTTAGAATTAATTAAGGTTTAAGATTACTTCAGCTTAACGGTTAATTAATTCTAATTAAGTTTAAACTTAATTAGGGTTTAAGATTACTTCAGCTTGATGTAAGTAAGGCTTAAGGGTTAGACTTAATTAAGGTTTAAGATTACTTAAGCTTAATGTAAGTAAGGCTTAAGGGTTAATTAAGTCTAATTAAGGTTAGACTTAATTAGGGTTTAGGGTTACTTAAGCCTAATGTAAGTAAAGCTTAAGGGTTAAGTATAATTAGGGTTAGAATTAATTAGGGTTTAAGATTACTTAAGCCTAATGTAAGTAAGTCTTGAGGCTTATATAAGTCTAATTAGGGTTAGACTTAGTTAGAGTTTAAGATTACTTAAGCCTAATGTAAGTAAGGATTAAGGGTTAATTAAGTCTAATTAGGGTTAGACTTAATTAGAGTTTAAAGGTTTATTTAAATCTAATTTAGGTAAGGTTTAATTGATTAATTGGACTTATATAGGGTTAGGTCTAATTACGGTTTAGGATTAATTAAACCTAATTTAAGTAAGGTTTAATTGGATTAATTAGACCTAATTAGGGTTGGATCTAATTAGGGTTTTGGATTGATTAAACCTAATTTAAGTAAGGTTTAATTGGATTAATTAGACCTAATTAGGGTTAGGTCTAATTAAGGTTTTGAATTAATTAAACCTAATTTAAGTAAGGTTTAATTGGATTAATTAGACCTAATTTGGGTTAGGTCTAATTAGGGTTTAGGATTAATTAAACCTAATTTAAGTAAGGTTTAATTGGATTAATTAGACCTAATTAGGGTAAGTTCTAATTAGGTTTTAGGATTAATTAAACCTAATTTAACTTAGAGTTAAATCTAATTGGTGTTTATTAAGTTAAACCTATTGTGATTAAGGTCTAACTTAGTTTAATTAGAGCTAAATGGTGTCTTAGATCTAATCAGGGTTTATTAAGTTAAACTTAATGTAATTAAAGTCTAACTTGGTTTATGTTGAGTCTATTTAGAATTAGACTCAAACTTTAACCTAGTCCAATGTGGAATGGGCTAAGTATAGTGAAGTTTTGAATTTTAAGGATTTCTAGGGTTTTAAATATTAATTTAACTTTAATAATTTTAACCCTAAAGTAAAAAAAGGTTATTTTAAATTTTCAAATGGCTAAGATTTGTCATTTTAGGGTTTGTTTATGTCTACCGAAGTTTCTTAACCAATTTTCAAGTTAATTTTCCTATTTCCTAATTCATATAATTATTTTTGAAAACAATTACTTAAGTTTCATAGGAAAATAGATATTCTAACCCAGAGACTGCCCTATATCTTGGAAAAATCATAGAATGTTCCTATGGATGAAAAGGTTATTATGTAAAAAATTTCTTCATTTTTGGACTTATAATTATTTTTTAATAATTAAATTACTCCACAAAGTAAATATTTAATTAAAAATAAAATATAAATAATTAAAATATGATTTTGGTCTTATAATTTTCTCCTCACTGTCTTGAATTCAGGAGTGTTTTTATTTGTGATTTTTCTATGCAAAAATATGGATTTTTTGATTAATTTAAGGTTAATATGGATTTTCTTAAATCTTAATTATCCTTAAATTATCAGAAGGTGCTGCGTGTCCTCGAATATGTCGAAACGCGGCTAATTTGCTGCGGGGTTTGGAACAACGAAGTGGCTAAGATTAAATCAAAGCTGACCATTTCCAAAAGACGGAAATGGCGGCATCCGTTCATTGCCTCAAAGGTGTTATAACCCGTAAACCGTCCATGTTCTAGGAACAAAATCTCATATGATTCTTGATGGATTCAAGTGATTTTTTGTTTCTAGAGCTTCATATAGAGACGACGAACGTATCCATACGGTAATGTTAGGGTTTTGAATTTGTTCATTTCTCAAAAGTATCAAACCCGAGCCTAAGCTAGGTTGAATGAGCCATACCTTGGTCTCAGTGGATGAAACTTCAATTGGATTTGTCCTACAGCTTTGTCTTGACATCAGAAAGCTTGTTCCCAACTCAATTTGAGGTTAACTTGAGCCTGCATATTAATTTGATCTCAAGGAGTCACGGTTTGGCAATATAATGTTCAACAAGCTTTCTGACGTTATATTGCGATTGAGCTTGTCTTCATAGGTATCTGTGATGGTTTTGGAATGTTTAATTTGAAGTTTGGAGAGACTTCATTTCAAACCTGAAAATTGTCCTATTTTTTGGTGGGAAAAGTAGGGCAGAAGAGTGGATTTCAGAGCATAATTCTACGGGGGATCAATTGCTTATGTCTTAGGGAAGAAGTTTCATGTTGGAAGTTTTTGGATTAGGGCAAAGTGGATGGGTCTCCAATTTTCCTCTCCTCTCTTAGTCTTCTCGGGTATGGCCCTATTTATAGTCATGAGGAGACCATGGCTGAGCTTGGGTTTACTTGGGGAATGTCATAACTACATTATGATTACTAGAGGATAAAATTGTAGGCTGTGGATATCCAAAATTGTAGGCTGTGGATATCCATAGTTGAGTATTTCCAAGTTTCATATGATGAGTCTCCATTTAATGCATTGGATTTGGTTAAACCTTGGCTCCTTCTCATTAGGTATGTGATGAGGTGCATGGTGACTCCGAAGTGAATTGATTAATCTCCTTCCGCATGAGATAACATGTCATCAACAATTTTCATGAAAGGATGACACATAAGTTCCCTTCCTCTCATTCCCATGGGTAGTCATGATGAGGTTAACCATGGTGAGGAGAGTGGCTTAAGTAAATTTTTCTCCCCATTGGCTAGGGTTTGAGGTGCTCTCTACCTAAGCAAACATGTCACACTTCAATTTTAAGAAGGCATGACACATATGTATCCTCTTCATAATGGTGTCATGATGGCTCTTAACTTTCGTTAAATGTCATGTGTCATAGATTGGTTAATGTGTTAACCATGTTATGATGAGTTTCATGGGTCATGGGTGACCCATGGGTGACCCTCCATAAAGTGAATTTGATTTTAAACATCAATTATGTATTTTTAATGTCATGGGTAATGTCATAATTTTAGATTCAATTTAGGGTTTATTAATCATAATTCTATTTTTAATTAATTATGAAATTAATTAAAAATGTAGAAAATTATAATATTAACCCATAAAATAATCAAAATGATTTTGAAGGTTAATCATTTGATTAATTTTATTAATTTTATAAATTTTACTAAAGTTGACCATGGTTGACCAAGGTGACCAGGGTTGACTAGGGTTGACTATAGTTGACCAATCAAGTATAGGGTTGACCTAGGTGATTTACTTAACCGTGTCATGGTTAATTTAATCATAGGATCATTAATTTTGGTAATGGTTGACTAGGGTTAAATAAATGACCAAGTTTGATCATTTTAATGTCTTAAATTGATCAAATGAGTGAGGTTTGATCAATTTGGTGTCTAGGTTGCCCTTGTAGTTAATGGGGTTGGCATTGGGTCAATGTGGTGGTCATTGGGTCATGAGTTGACCATTTTAACTAAGTTTGAGAATTTGGGTCAATGGTTGATCAGTTTGGTCAATGGGGTGGTCATTGGGTCATGGATTGACCATTTTGACCTAGTTTGACCATTTGGGTCAACGGTTGACATGTTTGGTCAATGGGGTGGTCATTAGGTCATGAGTTGACCATTTTGGCCTGATTTAACCATTTGGTCAAAGATTGACCAGTTTGGTCAATGGTTAATCAGATCAGGATTTATCATTGCTGATTTTATCATATTAGGATGTCGTTAATATTTGGGCTATAAAGGCTTCATTAGGGTTTTACTCTAGACATTAGGGTTTAGTGACAATAAGTGAGATTTAGGGAGTCAATACTGGTAGACTTCCTGTCTCAAGATGGTTCAAAAATGATCCTCATAAAAGTAAGGTCAACAGACAATTAATTTTTTTGTGATTTCATATGTTTTCTTAAACATCGTTCAAACATCTAGGTTTTGATAGAAACTATTGGTCTCATTAATTGTAACTTATACTTTTATTCAATAAAAAATATTAACTTATGATCAAATTGTATCATGTATGAATGAGTAGAAAGAATTAAGGTGAAAATCTCTAACAAAAATGCATACTTTACAATTACTTAGAATCCACTCTTCATATTTGATGTGCCTTTAAGTTGAATCTTTGAAATTTTTTCTTAATTTTATCTCTTGGATTGATAAATCTTCAAATGATAAATGGTATAATTATTATTTAATTTATAATGAGCTGCTTGATTGAAAGTTTGATGAGGAACACAAATATGTTGATAATATTACTCCAAAAAAATAAACTATGTGCATACTTGACCTATGAGAGTGACAGAGACTACCAAGTAGAGAAGTGCATTAGAGATTTATTTAATAGGTATGATAGTCTACAGTGGTTGATATATTCATAATGATTAGAGAACCCACTAAAATGTTATGCTAAAGCTTTGCGTCAGTCAGATGCAAAGAATCTTGAAAACTATCATAATGAGTAAACTAAATTCTTGACATTGAAAGATTTTATTTTGAACTAGTAATTAAAGATTCCAACTTATGGTATCAGGATGAGCATGAATAACAATAGGTTAGATCAAATTTACTAAGGCTTTATATCATAATATCCACAATAGTAGAGAGAGTTTACATCTTTATTTTCTATGAAGATCTCAACAAGATAAAAAATTTATAAGAGACATGAATATATTGAACGGAAAATCCAAAAAAAAAAAAAAGGAAAAAAAAGTATATGAGCACGGCCTACTTAAAATAATACACAATGACAATATGGAAATAAAAGTTGTTATTTCTTTCGATCAAAGAAGATTTTATAGTAAAATTTGAATGATTATTTTGACCTTTTATGAATGTAAGATTAAACATTGAAGATACTGTGAAAGCTGAAAATAGCAGATTAGGATGCATCAAGTTTTGAGAGCTAGAGATGCGGCAATGGTTATATATTAGGGACATTAGTGGAAGATGGTAATCGAATGATGAAAAATGGGCAATAATTATCAATTGATGACAATTAGCATATAAAATTTACGAGTTGATAGTTGTATAATAACAATCAAGTAATGATATTGAGGTGATGGTGATTGATAATTGTGTCTATTAATGCTAATCATCATCATCGATCGTCAAACAAGACTTCGGAGTTCCTCGTATCTCTAACTCTCTTCAAGCTAAAGTCTAAATTTCCTTCTTACGAAGAACGATGATTATTTATAATTTGAGATGGTTACATTCAAGTAATATAATTTATTTATATCTATATATTTAAAATCCTAATTTTTATATTTACTGATATATAGCCTAAATTTTTATGATTCCATCAGAAATATTTTCAAATTTTTTTAGCATTAATTTTTTTTTAAATTAAACACACATTTTATGCATAAATTTTGATGTGATCTCTCTCTCTCTCTCTCTCTCTCTCTCTCTCTCTCTCTCACACACACACACACACACACACACACACACACACACACACACACACACATATATATATATATATATATATATATATATATATATATATAAACACACATACACACATATATAGAGGCATAGACAAAGGTATATATACACACATATACAAATATACACACACACACATGTACAAATATACAAATACGTATACACATCAATGTATGTATATACACACAAATACATACATGTACACACATCGACACATCTATATATAAATACACACACATATACATGCATTTATGTGTGTGTGTGCTGTATATATAAATATATATTTTTCTTACTAAAAAATCCAATTCACTTCCTTGATGAAACCAATAGAACATACAGTTTGACAAAGTCATCTGCTGGTTGCCAGGGAAACAATATATATATATATATATATATACACACACACACACACAAAGGAAATCGGTATTTAGTATATCACAATTCGACTACAAATACCGATTTCCTCATGTGTCTATCCGACCCGTCCGCTCCCATATATATATATATATATATATAAGGGTGGTGTTTGAGATAACAGCTCCCCATATGTTCTATCTGTCCCCATATGGGTCGAACCTGGGTCACCCTTGGGGGACGACCTCCCTTGGGTTGGGTTAAGGTGAACTTTGACGGCAGTTGGACTGACTCTCATGCTGGCACTGGTGGTATCTTCAGGGACCACCTTGGACGCTTACTTTGTTTTTTTCTTCTCCCATCTCTGCTGATTCCCCTCTAATTGCTGAGGGTTGGGCACTTCTTTTTGCTTTAATTACAGTTATTTCCTTTAAATTTCCTCATCTCTTTATAGAGACAGATTCCTGTTTATTTTATAATAAGCTCACTAGAACCTCTCCCATCCCTTGGGACTTCACTTATCTCTTTAGAAGAGTATGAAATATTATTTCTCAACATCACATGCAGGTCGAAGTTGATTTTATATACAGGCAGGTAACTCCCCTGCTGATTGGCTAGCAAAAAATGTGACTGTGGGCCCCCCTCCCCTTATTCTCTTCTTGCTCTGTTAAATGGTGATATGCTGGATATTCCTTATATCAGGATTTAACTGTTTTCACTTACATTTTGTTTTAGTTCTGCTCACTGCTTCATATGGACACTGCTTGGTTAGAGCTCTCTTAGTCTGGAATGTTTTTTGCCTCCTCATACCTGCTTATCTTCCTCGAAATGCCAGTTTATATTATTTCAGTTACACCATTTTACGCTGCTTCTACTATGGATATGTTGCACTTTGCTTGTACTATGGTACCTTCTGCTGGGATGCGGGTTCGTGTCTTTTGTTACCCCATTTTGTGTTTGCTATCTTCTGTCTTCTAGGATGTTGGTTTGTTTCTGTTTGCCACTTAATTGCTTCCTCATTTAGCTCAGGCAGCCCCTTCCTCTCACTGTAGGCACTCAACACATGATAGTTACTCACCTGCCGCAAGTTTTGAAGGTTTTTGGTTACTTCACTGATTTCATTATTTTTACTATTAGTTTTTATGTTTTTTGGTTCTTCTCTTTTTGGTATACTTGTATTTTTTGGAGAATTTTTTTGTGTGAGTTGTAATGTGAAACCCTAGGGGTGAGTTAAAATTGTATTTTTTTTTTTTTTTAGATCGGGGTACCACCTGCCCTCCCATTTTTTTATTAAATTTCTAAATTAACACGTAGGGAGCCACAAGAGCTCTTTCTCACACACACACACACACACACACACACACACACACACACACACACACACACACACATATATATATATATATATATATATATATATATATATATATATATATATATATATATATATATATATTCCTTATATTTATGTATGTATGTATGAGTGCTTGCCGAAATGAACTTGAATTTGTTTATGAAAATATTTTCTCATCTAATATGCACTAAGATTTATGCCTACTCATATCTTTTTTTTTTTTTTTTTGATGAAATCAAAATTAAAATTAATGATACTTAGGATGTGATTTAATGATTTGAGTATTGTATAGAAGATTTAAGCATATAGATATGTAAATAAATATGAACATTACGGTGTAAATACAGTAAATCACCCTAGCAAACTGATATTCATTTTTTTAATAATTTCTTACACTAATGAGTTTGAATCAAGAGTACCAAACAATCTAACTCAAATTCATCCTTTTTATAATCCAGTCAACCTTACTAAACCTAATATAAAAAAATTCAAATTAAAATCGTAGCCTCAAACTGCTCCTTAAGCCCCGTACTTGCATGCATGCATGTACATCCCCCTCAGCCCCTCGTGGTATAAAAATATCAATATTATTTTCAATAATTTTGTTAAAAATAATAGAGTACATAGATTACGTTATAATATGTTTCAAATAAACTATAATTTCTCTGATAGTGTCACATGTTATTCAGAATCAGATCCATTTTGCTGGTGATCTGAAAATTAAATAAGGATAAGAAACTGTTGGCCAGCCAGACTCGATAGCTTGCTGCATCTGCTGGTTATTTCTTGGTGGCTGCTTGGAGGCAGTCGGACGTTATTATATATAACTTCAAAATCTGAAACAGTTTTTGGTCTCAAACCAATGTATTTGATGCAGAGGGAAAGATAGTTAAACTAAGGATTTTATTTTATTTTATTTATTTATTTGTTGTTATTATTATTATTATTTTTTGTAAGGCATTTTCGTACATGACAACCAAGTCCTATGAATTTACATATATGTCTAACATCTAGAATTTCTGTTTTTCATTTATACCACCTGAATCTTTAATGTCATATTAAAAATACCAACATTTTAATTTTTGGGAAGTGAAGTACACCTTTGCATGCGTATGTAAGGTGGTATGTTGTTAAAATTGAAGTTTAGATTTTAGATATGTAAATACAAAGGAATTAAGTGGCATGTATGTAAATCTACCTTTTTTTTTGGGATATGTTGTTACATTATATATTAATATAATATGTTAAATATTATATTTTAATTTATGTTATAATATTAAAATACAAATATTTAATTTATTTATATAATTTTTTATTGAAGGTAAAAGCTTAGTACAAAGATTTGAATTGAATCAAGAAAGGATGGCTATCAACAAGGAGCAAATTTTACGTCCATTCTTCATATATAGTACCAAACATTATTCCTTAACAAAGATTATTTTGTCTTTGAGAAGAAAAAGAATGATGGAAGAAGTAAAGTAATACTTGTTATGAATTTAGATTGATTTGATATCATGTTATGAAGTTGGTTACACCAAGAACTGAATATTTTTGAAGCGATCCTTAGAATGATCAGCGATTTATATATGAAGAAGATGAGGTTCAAATTTCTATCAGTGCTGTGGAGTTCTACTATGCCATGGGTAGCTTCTCCCCATGAGTCCATTGTATTATACTTTACATTATTGATGTTTACCTCTTGATTTAGCCTTATTGTAATTTATATCATCCCTTGATCAATACAATGGCCATAGCATAGTAACTAAAAATTAAATATAATAAGGGATGGCATCCTAGATGCATGCCATGTACATATCAACCCACTGGCTAATGTGGAACCAAGCACCTCTTATCAAATCAAAATTAATGGATAGAAGAATATTTAAAATCATAGTTACAAGAAAATGAAATCTCTTTTTTAAAGGAATTTTTATTCAATTTTCATATTTAATAAACAGTACTATTCTTCTTGGTTCAGCTTATTACTTGTATGATATAAAGAATACATTAAAGAGAACATGGGTTGCAATCCTAGAACCTTCCTATGCTCATAATGCACATTAACTAATATAGAATTGGAATCAAGCATCATGTATAAAATTATAAAAAAAATGGATTGCAGAATACTATATCAGTGAAAATCTTGGTCCCAATCTAATAAAAGTCAAGCACATGATCACCTACCTCAAATTTTTGCACCTTGTAAAAGCAAATAGGGAGATTTACATACATACCACACAATTCCTTTGTTTTTTGCATATCTAGCACCTAAAGTTTGATATTTACAACAATTTGGTGTCACGAACTTATGCATGGAAAGGTGCACTTCATCTTTAATGGTAGTAGTAGTATTGTTAATGTGATGTTGAAGATTAGATTGTTATGCATGTAAATATGAAAGTTTAAGTGTTAGATATGTTAATAAATAAGAATTGTTTGTTGTTTATGTAAATGCACAAAACAAATAATGGCCTTCAGAGTTGACAAGAATGTTAAATTTATTAGTCCCACATGGGACCTCATAATTATTGCCACAATGTATTTTCTGTTCGTTTTACCTGTGGCCCCACGAACAATATGGATCCAGTATTCATAGTTTTCATGTAGCCTTAAAAGCATCCCCACATTACCTTAAATAAATGGCATTTAGATGCATTCCACATAATGCTATATATGTACATATTGGTTATTACAATCTTTTTTTTTATAAATGAAATGTGCCTTTTAAAAGATAAGTTTATGACGTCAAAATATAAATTCTATACTTCAGGTGTTGGATATGCAAATAGATAAGAGGTGTTAGGCATGTTGTTAAATTTCCAATGATAGAACATTTCATCTCACCATCTTTATTTATATGTGCACAAAGGCTCACAAATACTTTATACTAAATATTTTTGATATTTATTATGCCATTTCAAAACTTTATAGTACTAAATTGTGAAATGAGGCGCATTTTTTTTGTTATTTTACTGACATTTAATTGAACAATTTTCAGGACATTATAATCATTATCAGGTAAATTGTTATATCAATCATAATGGAAAGGGCTTTTAATAAATTATTAAATGTTGACCGGTTCTTTTTTGTTAAGAATCTTATATTTTCTCAATTATCACCATCATAAAATTAATTAATAATTCATACACCCACACAATCCCAAGGCTGATAGTTAGGACTACATCAATTGAAGTAAAGATTATAATTATATTTCAGGTGAAAATAATAGAGAGAACACAATTTTAATTTTGAATGATTTATATGCCACACAATTATTATGTATTTACATGTCTAAACCTAAACATTCATATTTACATATATAATATTCAAATATTTAATATCACATCAAAAATATCACCATCATTATCTTTATAAATGTGAAAATTCATACATAGGACGTCTATGAAATAAAAAATGTTATAATCATAAATATAGAACTTTAGGAGTTAGATATGTAAATTCATAAGAATTGTGTGGTATGCATGTAAATTTCACTTTAATTTTTTATCAAAACTTAATATAAAGAATATGAGAATTAACAGGATCTCTGTGACATTTTACATAACATTTACATTGTTACGTACATAAAAAATGTGTCGGCACTAATAACGAGGAGATATAATAGTCCAAATAAAAAGAGCACGACGAAGGAGGGCCCAATGACATAAGACCATGATGCACACTTATTCGAACAAGTGGAGCTGTACGAGCCGAGCCAATGAGGCAAAAGGCAACAGAACAGCGGGACAGAAGAAAGCCGGTTGGAGAACACCAAAATGAGTCACTTGGTCGTGAACAAGACAAAAGATCATCCAAGTCAACTGTCACAAGAAAGCCGATTCGAGGGAACAACTGGTTCCCCAATATCTTTAAAAATTTTACGGACGCCCAGAGGCTCCCCATCATGAGTCCAGGATTGACAGCCGTGCCAATATCAACCGGCCAACACATATCAACCAAGAGTAGCCGACTGAGTGGATCTCAGCAAACCGAGATAATCTTGTCAACCCAAAGCTAATTAAGTCTTACCCGCCTGAGACGAGAGAGAGAGAGAGAGAGAGAGAGAGAGAGAGGTGTGGTGATTTGGTGACATATAAGCTTAAATGAAACTATAATTGTTTACTGGATATGGCATGTTTTTTTTTTTTATTTTGGAAATATTAATTTTTTTTTGGAATTGGGCCAGCTGCTCTTGCGGAAGACGGCTTGATGGCTATATTATAGGCGTACTCAGTAATTTCATAACTTAGAAAATTGAGATTGTCTTCTTTTATTTTCTATATTTATATTATTATTGCATTATTGCATTATGTATGTCATATTTAATTATTTTTTAAAAAAATTATTATCTCATTCGATTTAACCCTCACTTCAACCTCACAATTCAACCCTGGTTGAGCAAATGAACTTTAAACATTTTCTTCTTCCGGTATAATATCCAATCTTATTTTCACAACACGTAAAATATCAAATATATCTTGTATAGCCCTCTTTAAAACAATGACAAAAGACATCATATTGTACTCTCATATACAAATAGAGAGATTATTTTATGAATACAACCTGATGGACGATATATTACAGTTAGTTATTGTTCACTTCTTTCTCTCTCTCCTGACTTATGCTCTATTCCTTAAAATGTGATTCACGAACAAATTAAGATCCAACATGTCCTTGAGCATGTACAATTTGATGATTTTTTGAAGTAATGATTAAATAGAGAAAAAGGAATTTGATCCAACCCGATCTCTATATTAATATCCATGTCAACTCCTCCCTCATTAACAAGAAAATCAATCACAGATCAAATATTACATAGATAGCTAGTAAACATTCGTAAGTATTTGATTATCATGCGTCTCACAACCAACTGATTTTGATAATAGTTATTGAACTTTCCCTTCAAATGGTTTTCAATGCGGTGGTTAAGACTTTTCAAAAATAAAATAAATTTAAATTAATTATCATAATTTTTTGAACAATAATTTTTTTCTGTGAGGGCTTCACAACTGTAGTTGTTTCAAATAGATTAGTTACTTTTCAAAATTTTAAAGTTAATAATCAAAGTGGAGCCGATGAAGACACAGCGTGCGCATATTCAAACAGATTTATCGACCAAACGTTTTTTCTATAGCCAAATTAGTGGCTGCAGCAAAGCTAAAGAGCCATGAATATGACAACCACCGCAACATTTCAGAAGGCTTTATTTGAATTACTTTTCCTATTATTATTTTTTCAAAAGGCTTTATCTTAAGGAAATGAAATGAAATGTAAAGTCTATCAAGAGTTAATTAATAGCCAAAATCAGTCATTGATTTGAGCTTCTGAGCGTTTTTTTTAATGTAATTTCACTCAAATTCCCATCCTTGATAGTTACAAACAAGTCTCAATAGTCAATCACCACATAACTTAAAAAATTACAACATACCACAATAGTTAGTGACCACATAACATTAAACAATAGATAACAGTACATCCAGAGGTTCTATAGACTATCTTGAGCTTCATAATGGAGGAATAAAGAGAGTGCGTGGCAGTGAAGAGGAAAAAAATAGAGAAAAGAGATGCTTCCCCCCAAGTCAGGTGGGCCAGAAGAGATCAAAGCATGGACAGCTCAAGCTTAGCAGTCCATAAAAAAAAAAAAGAGACTTTTTTTTCTTCTTCTTTTCTCCTTCGTCCACCAAATCCAGGCTTCAAAAGTACCAATTTTACATCATTGGCAGTGACCCACCAGCAGCCACAATCTGTTGCTCCAGCTACAGTATGTCAAAGAGAGCATAATCTGATCCAAATGAGTCCACTTTCATGGAGAAGGACAAAAGGCTTCAGGTAAAAAAAAACTGGTTAAGAAAAGATGGTTAATTACCCCGAATAGAGCTTCCAGCTTGCTCTTTACAAGAGAGTACTCCTGCTTCACTTGCTGCAAGCATCCGAAACAACTGTGGAAAGTGTTTCGGTTAATAACGGTTCTTTGGGGCTTTTAATCAAACAGAAATATGGCATGGGTTTCGATTCCATCATTTTGTAACTCACCCTTCCAGGTTACCTTCCTCACAGCAGTTTCTGAAGTATATGCACGCGTTCTTCACTCTCTGTGCTCCTATGCTGCTCCGAAACAGGGTAACAAAAGTTCAGAGTTTCAGATAAAAATACACGCACACATGATTCTTCAACCACTAGGCGATATAGGTTGAAGAAGGAGCAATTATGGGATCAATAACTGAAGCGAAAGAAGAAGATAAAGTTTGCTACCTTGCGCTGCTCCCTTTTAACTGGTGAACATGAGCGTCGACCTTCTTAAAGTCCACCACCTGCTGGCTCCTTCGGAAGAATAGATGAAAAAATAAAGAAATTGACAAAGAAATCAAATCCAAGATGCGATCAGTTGCAGAGCAGAATAGATAAACCACAGAGAATTTCGAGAACCGATCCACTCACAAAACATTGCAGAGATCATTCAGAAGCCTCTCCGAGTCATCGAAGAACAGGGTCACAACCTCAACTACGAAATCCGGGTTGCTTTCGTCCTGCAGCTGCTGAAGCTGCGTGAATTGCGCGTCCAGGATATCCTTCAAAGTAAAGAAGAGATCATAAAATCAGCACAAAAATGGAAAGAGATGAACTCAGAGAGAGGGAAAGAGTGCGTGTGTGTGAGACCTCACGGAATAGGGAGGAGATGAGATCAATCCACTGGCGCTGAAGCTGACGAACGTCCATCTCCCCTCTCTCTGCTATTCGGCTTACAAAGCTCTCTGATCCGGAGAAGAAAAACTGTGGATGATTTGAGGAGTTTTTGTCTTCTCCTGTGCACTAGTTGGGTCGATTTCCTGTAAAGGACCAGAAGACAAACGATACTAAATGCTATTAGTTTCCCGCTGTCCATTTATAAACATTTGAAATCAACCATTAGTCCCCAACGTCGTTGTCATACTAATTAATTATTATTGATTATCTTTTTATATAAATTAAGTTCAGTTCAGTGAATTTGAACGAGGTTTATAAAGATTTAAGCTGAATTAAGCTATTTGGTTGGTTTACAGAAAGGGCATTTACATACATATCACCATACTCTTATGTATTTACATATCTAATATATGGAGTTCGTTTTTCTTACATTTATACCACAGAAATGTTTCATATCACAAAACAAATGTGACTGCTTTTTCAGGCCATATATGTAATAATTAAAGTTTAGTTGTTAGATATGTAAATACATAAGAATTGAGTGGTATGCATGTAAATGTTCCTTTAATTATCAAGTTTTTTGGCGTTTCTGTATAACTTTGGAATAACCCTTCAGCTCAAATAATATGGAGGAGTTGTAATGAGTTATGAAATGATAAAAAAAATCTTTAACAACAGCTCCTCATTATTATTTTGAAGTGATAATATGGAAAAATTATTTCAGGGGTTTTATTTAATGATTTTGTTTTATTATGCTGAAAGGTATGGATAAATATGCCTAGTTGGCATTTGAGGTTTAGAGGATAAGTGAATTAATTCGTTGTCTTCATTCTACTTTTTTGGTATTTCCGTCGGGCTAACATGACTTGATCACATCAATGAGTAGCTTTTGAATCATTGGTTAACTTCAATTATTGGATTTTAATGGACAAGATAAATTTTTCTCTCACCATTGAAGATTTATTTAGTGCGAGTGAACTTAAATGAGAATTGGGAGAGATTTTCAAAGGAGTTAGTACTTGTACTTTGGAGATAAATGCAAGGAAAAATTCTTTGTAAGGAGAGGATTATGGTGTAATTCAAGGAGAGTCAACTCTAGTTTGATCATTCTTTGATTTTAAAAACTTATCTTATGGTTTTAATGGATTTCTCATTGTTCTCTTCAAATATGTGTAACAACTAAGTGTTTCCATGCTTCTGTTAATTGGTATTATTATGAATCATATTTTTTCATAAATATTATCAGCAATTTCTCTAGAATAATAATATGTTGTTTTTTTATTCTTCCAATCTTAATCTACTTTTAATCAAACCAAATGAAATATTAAAATCCTTTGTGTCCTAGTACATCGGTCTATCACATAGAAGAATAAGTAGGATAACACACAATAACCTAGTGAAGTAGAAATATTTTTAGTGGGAAATTGAACATAAATAGAGGACTTGAGGATTCTTGGGAAAGTTTACATAGTTTAACCAGCTTAACTATAATATGAGTTTTCAACACTACTTACAACCTTGGTAGTGGACAGAGAGGATTTTTCCATAGTGAATAACATTAGTTTTGAATTTAAATGAAAGAATATCGAGAATTCATATGATTCAATTCACAGAAGTATGATTTTCTTTTGCATAGTCAGAAAAACACTAATCTTAATCCCTGGGATTTTAGTCTTGCAAATTGGGATTAGACACTTCAAAAAATCATAAAAACCTCAAACATTCATGCTAAACTTAAGACTAGTCAACAAGAACATTTCATGCTGTGAAAATTAAAAAGTTGCTATAGGATTTACATGAACTCAAATTCGTATATTGCTTGAGCGACACATCTACTTGTCTGGTTATTGTATGCTTCACAACATATCAAGCATTAAGATTTTGGCACGGTTGATGGGGAAATGTATTAAATTTCTATTTTAAGAGAGATTAGTTAAACAATTAGAGTTTAATCTTGAAACTTATTTTTTAGTTATTTTTTATTACTTTTTCTACTATTTTTTTTATGTTATTAAAAATCTTAATAATATTGTGCTTTTTTATTCTTATTTGTTCTTTTTGCATATAATTTCGTTTTACTTTATTTTAAATAAATCCCCCCTTTGTAATTGTGTTTATGCTAATTTAGGTTCACATAAAATTTAGTTATAGGTTTGCGTGCATAGAATTGGAACTATTAGTTTAATGCCTTTTGATACTTAAATTACAAAAATAGAAAAAAAAAATTAAAGTCATAAAACTTTAAGAAAAAAAAAATCTAATAACATTATGATAACTTAAATTACCAGTTTGAATGTAATTTAAGAGAACACCTTAGAACCCCGTAGGGAGTATGGCATTCCATCAGTAAAAGAAAGTCACTCAAGTACTAATAACATAGTCGTAGAAGTCATTACATTTGAAGTCAATCCAATTTTTATCCAATATGTTCAAAATAACCAGTTTGAACGATCATTCACAGAAGGCCCTACACATAGACATTATTCTAAAAAAATTTCACCATCAGGTATAAAGGTCTCTAATAACATTAATAGAAGTTGTATTTTCCCTTTCTCTGCTAGGAATAAGGCTAAGATGTGGCTGAACTCCTCAGCATCATGGTTCATCCTCTATTAGAATATCCTAACTCAAATATTTTGGCTACATATTTTCCTCCATCTAAGACTGCCAAAAATAGGAATAATCACATCCTTTACCTGGTTAGATGGTGAGTCTATTCGTAAAATTGCCCTACACATAGCCATCTTTCTAAGAAAATTTTCACCATATACACCAGTAGACACTTTTCTAATAGTTTTAATGAAATATCATTATTTTCTTCAAATATGTGTAGTAACTAAGCTTTTCCATGCTTCTATGATATTCTAATCTGGTGAATCATATTTTTCCAAGAATCTTACCTGAAATTTCTCTATAATATTCACATATTTTTTATTTATCCTTCAATTTTACATTCCTTTCAATCTAGCAAATTAAAATATCAAAATTCTTTGTGATCTACAACTTAGAAGCACACTTAAATAAATAAGAATTCTCTTAGATAGATTAAAAGTTAAAACAATTAGAAGCACAGTTAAAAAAATCAGAAATCTCTTAGATAAATATGAGTGATTAGCTTTAAAATCCAATAAAATTTTGTTTATTTGTGTAGGATAAAAATTGTATTTTTCATAATTACCGATGCATCCTTAACCTCCTACAGAGTCAAACAACAAACTTTAGGTTGAGCTAGAGTAGCAACTACTAGAGCAACAAACTCTCTCTATCTCTTTCCAACCTTTTTTTTTTGGTTAACCCCCCACCATCTCTATTAGATGATCTTTTACTAAATGGTTTTGGCAAGATTATTATTGTACCTCTGATTTACTCTCAAGTGCTTTATATTGACATTATGCTATATTGTAGTTAGATTAACCAAACACCTAAAACATTGCCTAGAAAATAAATAGCATTGCTTCTCATGTCTTATCTCATATAAAGTACAAACTAGAGAACAAATTGAAGTAGAAGAACCCTTGATCAAAAAAATTATAGAACCTCTTCTTGAATCATATAGCCCAAATTAGCTATTTTATCCATTAACACCAGTTTTAGAAAACTCCCCTCCAAATCTTTTTCAGCTTACATCTAAATGTTTCTGAATAGATATTAAATCATTCATTGTTAATCCTGCCATCTTCACTAACTCAAAGAATTTTTTTTTCTAAAAAGAATAATTAGGTATCTTAAACTATTTTTAGGTCATCCCAAAAATCTGTAATACTTCTCTTTTGAATACTATTTGATTATGAAGCATATCTTGATAGTATAGTAAACTTAATCTCAAATTGTATTATTATTTTTCTTATTTGAGTCAATCTAGAAAAATAATCCAACATCTATATCTAGCCAACAGAGGGATAAATTAATCTTTTAAAATATCAATAAACTGCTCCTAAGCAATCTTAACATTCAACTTGCTGTAAAAATTATCTCCTTGTTAGCCTACTCACTAGCACTCAACCGCTCCACCAATTTGAAACGTTATTAGGATTTTATAGTTCTCTTGATACAACATGTTATTAAAGGGTTTCTCTAATCATGATGGATCATCTTTAGCTACTTGAGACATCGTTACCCTCTATCGGCGTAGAGTTTTGATGGTGTTGTTTAATTACTAAGGAGTTTTGCTGTTAAAGATGGTCGTGCTGCCCACTATGCATGTTCCAAGCTCCTCGTCGTAGCAGGATTAGTTAGAGAAGTGTCAAATGTAGGAGGTTAAGAGAAGTAGCATGTGTCAGAAAGGGTTTAAACTGAGGTGTCTTAATATCTTATTTAGGGAATATTTAAGTTGATTATAACGATAACGGTTAGGATACCATAGTTCCCTCATTTCGGCACTACTATTTTCCTCGAATTAACTTAGTTCAAATGAATTTACTAAGCTCAACTTAATAAGTTTCATACTTTCATTTATACCATGAAAATATCATTAGTAGCCGTAAGTTGCATCTTCCGACGTATTCTCAATCATCCGATAGAGTCGTTTTAATTTAGTTTCTCTTGTGATTTTATTTTGTTTGTGATTAAATTTTAAGTTGTTTTATATTTTGATCTTTGTGGTGGTGAATTTTATTTTGTTTTGATTTTAATTTTGATTTTCGTTTCAATTTTATGGTTATCCTAAATGTTTTGGTTTTCATGCAGGGTGACATTGTTGTTTAGCATGTAAGTTTATAAAAGTATAGTAAAAGAAATACTAAAAAGCAGGTGCCATAAACTTGTAAACATGTACCTGGTGAGTCTTCTCATCCCTCCACCTGAAACTTTAGTATCTTTTGCAATAAACATTTATAATTTGCAGGAAAGTAAAAGTCTATAGATAGGTTCATCACAGACCTACCAAATCCTATGTCATAACTTGGTGGATCCTATTTATTTCATTTGAGAGATTTTTTCCTTTAATAAGTATGATAAATTCAGTTGTCCTACAAAGTGTCCAAAAGACTTGTGAAAAGATCCAGAGGATACTGACACACCTAAAATATATACGTTTTTCCAATATCATTTTACTCATTTTTGATGATATTACACTTTAAAGGAAGATATTTTGTATGATTTTTGATTTTAGGTGCAAGAAATGGTGATTGGAGCAAAAGAAAGTAAAAAAGGTGCAATTTGGAGCAAAAACGAGCAAGAAATGAAATTCTGCCCCGACACCTTTCGATAAGTCTTTTGATGCTTATTCTCTTTTACATTTCTTGCATATTTTTGAATGAGATTACACTTTAAAGAAAAGTTGTTTTATGCTTATTTTGTAGGGCTATCTGTTACGAACGCAACGCAACTGAAATGGGGTGAAACAGAGCTGAAACGGAGCCAAATGATGGAGCCGCACAGCAGCTTGCTCGCCGACGGCGGCCTAGATCTCGCCGACGGTGAGATCTTCCAGAGAACACTGAAAAATGCCCGAAAGGCTCGCCGACAGCGACCTCGAACCCGCCGACAGCGCTAGGGAAGGTTCTAGACTGACTTTTGGAGGTTTTAAGCCGAAATTTGACGCATTTGGATGCTTTTTTGAAGGGGTGCTTAAGGGAACTCTTTGAAATTCGTCCATACTCTTTAAAATGGTGAATTTAAGTTAGAAAAGCGAAGTAAAATAGAGGAGAAAAAGTAGAAAAAAAAGATAAAAAAAAGATAAAAAAAAGAGAGAATGTTTAGGATTCTTATATTAGGAGTAGAAATGTAGATTTCTATCCCTTTTGGAGAGATTAGAGAGGAGAATTTGAGAGAATTTCTAAGTGATTTCTCTAGCATTGCATGGATCGCCGGGAGACTTTTTGGGAGAGACTTTCATCTTTCTTTCAAAGGGAAAAAGCTAAGTATTGTTCTTCATTATCTTATGATTTTGTAAACACTTGTGTAGTGGATTTGCTTGGTTAAATGAAGATTTCGTTGTGTTTTATTCGTGCTTTGTGATGCATCTCTCTTACTCTTTCTTCTTCTTTGGAAATAGTGACATGAGAAGATTATGCCATTATTTTCATTTTACTTCTCTTTTATAATGAGTAGAAATCATGTTTAGGATTTTGTGATGCATGATAGAAGTAAATTTAATTATAAATGTGATGGTTTTTACTTGCACTTCATTTACATTACGAAAAGAGCTCGTTGTAGTGTTAAAATTCGTTGTAATTGCATTGACTCGAAAGGGCGGTGTAATTCTCAACAAAGTGGAACCACATTCAAATTCCATGGATGGTGAAGTTCATGGGGATTGAATGCAAATAAATAGGGAAATATAATAATAATCGGGCGTAGAATTGGAGATTTTAGAGTGACAGGCCAAAATCCTTAATTTGGTCCTATCGTTTGGGTGTTGAATTGTAGATTGTTAGCCCTCAGGCGAGGGGAACGTGGGAGCTCAGAAGTGAGAGTCGGTATCCTCCCAGCCTAGCCGCAAATTCAGTAACCAAGCATAGGATTATTCAATGTTCTTTATGCTTGGACCAAAGGGTAAAGAATCGGATTGCTCCTATTTGACACATATAATATTTAATGCATCTCATTCCTATACATTATCTATTTCATTACATAAGAATAGTATTTTTAATATCTCAAAATTCTCCAAACCAATTCATCCAAAAAGGGTTATTTTTAGAATTATTATTTGCACTTAGTTGTAGTTACTATCTTTACATTTAACACTTGCATTTAGGAGTAGTTGCTAGATAAAACACAATTTTAATCGACATTCCAAACTAAGGGCTATTACTAGTAGACTAGAATTTGACTAAGGACCTCTTACTTCACTTCCTCGTGGGATCGATATTGGGATTTTTAAAGAAAACTCTATATTACTTGAAGCGATACGTATACTTGCGTAGTACCCCTAGTGTGTAAAATATTTTCTAATTTTTATATCATTTAAGATTTTGCACACTAGCCGCTATTTATAAATCGGTTCAAGTTTTTTGCCATATTTTGGAAGTTAATTTACTGCGTAATTGTGAGTCGGGTCAAGTTTTTGGCGCCGTTGCCGGGGAAGCTTCAGTAAGAACTTTAGGAGAAATTTAGTTGAAGTAATTAGGCTTAGACTTGGAAAACTGTAGTGTCGTAAAAACTTTTTTGTGTGAAAAGTGTTTTTATATGAAAAAGTGTTTAAAAAAAATTTATTTTTATATGAAAAATAACATGTTTGTGAAAATGTTTTGTTGTGTTGAATATATTTTTGGTTTTAATTGTTTTATTGTTAATGTATTGTTTGTTGTGTTACGTATGCAAAACAAAGGATTTACAGGACTTGTGCCTTATGTTCCCGAGTTTGGAAAAAAATAAAAAAATAAAAATACAGAAAGGACTCAAAAAACTAGAAATGGAAATATAAAACTTACAAGATAATAACTTGGAAAATCATCATACTTCATTTAGGAATTACCTAAATCCTACGACAGATGAAATTCACTCAATTATACAAAACCCTGTTGTAAAAGTTGATTCGTTTGAAATAAATCCTGGTTCTATTAAAAATTGGGAGGAGTTAACTCAGAAATTCCTAGCTAAGTATTTTCCACCTTCAAGGACTACTCAACTTAGAAACGATATTATCTCATTTTGTCAATATGAAGGAGAGAATCAATATACGAAGCCTGAGAAAGATTTAAGGAACTCCTAAGAAAGTGTCCACACCATGCTCTACCTGATTAGTTAATCATTCAAACATTTTATAATGGGTTAGTAGGATCCCTTAGGTCCATAATTGATGCTGCCGTTAAAAAATCATTAATGTCAAAATCATTTGATGGAGTGTATGCATTAATTGAAGAAATGACTACAAATGAATTTCAATGGCCCTCTGTAAGGGTAAATCATAAAGATGTAGCTAGTGTTCATGATACATATACGATTACAATTCTTGCATCTCAGATTGCTGCAATATCAATGAAGTTGGACCAATTTGGAATGAACCAACCTCAATTTACTCCTTTAAGTAAGGAAAGTTTATTAGAGCATATAATTGATTCTAACTTATTATATGAGACTTTAAATACTATAAAAACCCATACTCTAACTTTCACAAACCATGTTGGGAGAACCATCCTAAATTTAACTAGAATCATACTACTGATGGTGGAAACCAACAATGGGAAAATAATCATGCGAATCGTAATGGAAGTTGGAATAATCAGGGGAACACAAACTATAGACCTTCATATCCATCGGACTCTAACGATGATCAACAATTTGAGGATAAGAAGATGTCTATGGAAGAAGTGGTATTGCAAATGGGAAACCAGTTGAAAAATCAAAATGCTGCGATTAGAAATATAGAGAATCAACTGTGATAAATTGCTAATTCACTTAGCAATAGACCCCAAGGAACACTTCCTAGCAACATTGAGATCAATCTTAAAGAGAACACCAATGAAAAAGTAGAAGCTATCCAATTAAAATGTGGAAGAGAGATAGAGGATGTGGTTAGAAAAGAGAAAGATGTTGTGAGAGAAACAAAGGAAACTAAAAGACCCGAAGAACATGTTTCTAAGGATCTGAAAAAATTAATATCTCCATCTAAAATCAGTTTGGAAAGATCATCACCTCCATTTCCTCAAAGACTTAGACAGCATGAGTTGAATAACAAATTTTTAAAGTTCATGAAAGTACTTAAGAAGTTAACGATAAATATTCCTTTCACTGAAGCTTTAGAACAGATGTCAAGTTATGCAAAGTTTATAAAGGATACATTAAACAAGAAAATGAAATTTGGGGATTACGAGACAGTTGCACTAAGTGAGGAGTGCAGCTCTATACATCAGAAAAATTTTCCTCAGAAATTTAAAGATCCTTGTAGCTTTACAATTCCTTGTGCAATTGAAAAAAGATTATGTGGAAAAGCTTTATGTGATTTAGGAGTGAGCGTTAATGTGATGCCTCTATCTATATTTAGAAGGTTAGATTTAGTCGACATTTCTCCCACTACTATTACCCTTATGTTAGTTGATCGATTTATCGTTTATCCAAAAGGAGTTATAGAAGATGTGCTTGTTAAAGTGGATAAATTTATCTTTCCTTTGGACTTTATTGTATTAGATATGGAGGAAGATAAAGAAATTCCAATTATTTTAGGGAGACCTTTCCTTATTACTGGATAAGCTATGATAGATGTGCAAGAAGGAAAGTTGACTATGAATATTAATGACCATGAAGTCACTTTTGATGTATTAAAGACTATGAAATATCCAGCTGAGAGAAAAGATAATGATTGTTTTTGGATAGATGAAATTGATTATCTAAGTAAAGATCATTTCCAAGAAAGTTTTGAGAGTAAGATAACATATGAGGTCAGAATGGATTTTCATGATGATTCGAAAAGGTTATTTAAAGAAGACTGTATGTATATTCAGGAGAGGTGTGAAAGGATGGACGCTACCAAAAATAGTAAACCTTTAATTCCATTTGTTGAAAAATCTCATGAGCGTAAGATGGATGTACCCCATACAATTTTAAAGCCTATCTATTTAGGGAATTCATCTACACAACCAGTTTTATATCTTTAGATGCAACTCAATTACAAGAAAAACCTGAATTGAATTATGAACAAGATAAAATTATTGAACTAAGACTTGGAAGAAAATTTGAGGATAAATTTCAAAAGAACTTTGAGTTTAGAAAAGAAGATAATGATATTGGAAGACCATTGGAAGAAATTCCTAAGGAATTAGAAAAACCTATTTCCTCAACTAAGATAGATCCTCCATCATTTAATAATTATAAAGGGGAAGAATTTGAAGATAACTTGAAACAGAAGAGTGACATAGAAGAATTTGATCCTGAATCTGAATTATCTTGGGAAAATCTGATTCAAAATTTGGGAGATTTTGAATTATCTTATAGAGATCCATTTCTTATAAATTTCAAGGATGATATTAATATGCGGATTGAGAAAATCAATAGAATAATATTGGATCTAGAAAGAAATATGAGGAACAATGATATAAATCCAACTGAAAATGAAGAGATGAATGAAAAATTAAAATTTGAGAATTTTATAGGAATCCCTGGATCTGGAAATGATTGGGCGATTGATCGAGGATTACTTAATTGGAATTTTGATCCAGGAGGAATCATTTGTTGGGCTAATGATGTTAAACCAAGCGCTTTATGGGAGGCAACCGATAGTTATCAGTGTGATTTGAATTAGTGTGTTTAAAAGGCATGATTGTTAGTGATCTATTGTATTTGCTTTATAGTGGATTGATAAGTTTGATTGTTGATTGGTTGATGTTTGAATTGTTAGGTGTTTGATTTGATCTTTATGTGTCGTGAGGGAGGTGATTCTTTAACTTCTTATTATGGCTAGACTTGATCTCTTGTAGTAGTTGAATTAATGAGTCCACTGTGACTTGGGTCTCACCCAGACTTGAGTTTTACAAGAAAAATCATGGATTTCGAACATTGATAGTTCCATCTTAATTTTTTACTTTCTTTCTGCAACTTTATTTTCATTAGGTAGGAGTCGCGAACCTATTTGATGAATACCATGTGGATGATCTTACACTATATTCATAACTGTTAGAGGTGCTTAATTAAAAGGATTAGGTGATGCCTGAGATTGGTGCCTAGGAGCCAATATATCAGGGGTAATCTTATCTTTGGGATTATAATCTATAAAATCATTTGAAAGTACCTAATTTACTAGTGTAGTAATTCCATTATAAATTTGAAGTAAGTTAGTAAGATGTGATGAGTTTATGGAAGAATTGACCTCATTTATCTTATGTGTGTTTATTTTTGTGTTACAATTTTATAAAATAATTGAAGAACATTTTTATATTCCCTTGCTGATACATGTTATGCTAGTTAGACTTTGGTTTAGTTAATTTCATTCTAGCATGATTAGTTTAGATTTACTTTCTGCTACATGATTTCTATCCTATAAATAATTGTAGATCTTTTTGATAGACATATGTGGTAGATAAAATTTATAAATTGTTTTTCTTCCTGCTTATATTTTCTGTATTGGATGCTATATATGTTAAAAAATTAAGTTTGGGGGTAGGAAGTAAAATAAAATTTTAATGTGAATATATTTTCTTTTAGTGTAATTTTATTACAAGCATGTTTTATGTTAGATTTACTTTCTCCTACAGTTATTCTATCCTGATTATGCATGAATATGAATTTTATAGGATGTTGTAGTAAGTATATTCAACATTTACTTTTTCTTCCTGCAACATTTTATGGAATTAATTGTAAAATATTTTAAAATTTAAGTTTGGGGGGAAGAAATTTTTTTTAAAATGTAACATTATTTGTCCTCAGTAGCCTGTATTTAATTTGATATCACTTTTAAAACGACTTGTGGTATGTGATGTTACCTTTAGGTTACTATAATTTTTATTTTAGGAATGTTAGAAAAATAACTTAGTTGAAATCCTATGTGAAGAAACTGTTCTAGAATTAAGATATTTTGTAGAAAACATTGAAAAATGATTTTTCTATTTATGATATAAAGGAGTTGAATATTTGAAAAGCTAAAATTCTTAGATTTATACTTAATGAGAATTGAGCCTTTATTGAAAACCTTTTTCTAACTAATACTTACACTTATAAAAAGTGAGGGAAAGTTTTGAGTTTTGGATTTTAGAGAGAGGATAGTGAAATTCAAAATTATTAAAGGCCTATCCAGATATAGTAATCCTCACATAAAAAAAGAAGTAAAAAAAAGGATTAAAAATGATCCTGAAAGAAAGAAAAAAAAAGTGAAAAAAGGGGATTGAAAATGATCCCGACAGAAAAGAAAAAAAAAAGGAAAAGAAAATAAGTGAGGAGAAGCTTGAGGAAAATCCTAATCAAAAATTGGTTTTACTTGAATCTTTTTAAATGGAAAAACTTAAAAACAATACTAAACTTATTATTATTTCAAAAGGTATTGGTTAAATTAGTATAAATAAGGTGCTTAAATTCTATTTTTATACTTTCTATAAATCTTTAGTTTGACAATTTTCAATAACTTTTAAAGTAAATAAAAAAAATTAAAATTCTTAAGTTGAATATAAGATATTCTTACACTCTAGTCCCAGGTTGATTTGCTAGAATTTCTCCTATGTGATACTATAACATTTCTGAGATGAAATTATAAGAAACTTTATTGAAACCCACAACCACAAGTCAACATATTTTATTTTTAAAGTTATAGTGTTACTTGAGGACAAGTAACAGTTAAGTTTGAGGGATTTTGACACGCCTAAAATATATACTTTTTTTCAATATCATTTTACTCATTTTTGATGATATTAAACTTTAAAGGAAGGTATTTTGTATGATTTTTTATTTTAGGTACAAGAAATGGTGATTGGAGCAAAAGGAAGCAAAAACGGTGAAATTTGGAGCAAAAACGAGCAAGAAATGAAATTCTGCCCTAACACCATTCGATGAGTCATTTGATGCTTAATCTCTTTTACACTTCGTGCATATTTTTGAATGAGATCGCACTTTAAAGAAATGTTGTTTTTATGCTTATTTTGTAGGGTTATCTATTACGAACGTAACGCAACTGAAATTGGGCGAAACAGAGTTGAAACGGAGCCAAACAGAGCGAAACGGTAGAGCCGCGCAGCAGCCTGCTCACCGACGGTGGCCTAGATCTCACCGACGGCGAGATTTTCTAGAGAACAGCAAAAAATGCCCTAAAAGCTTGCCGACAGCGACCTCGTACCTGCCGACAGCGCCCGGGAAGGTTCTAGACAGACTTTTGGCGGTTTTGGGCCGAAATTCGACGTATCTGGACGCTTTTTTGAAGGGGTGCTTAAGGGAACTCTTTAAAATTCATCCATACTCTTTAAAATGGCGAATTTATGTTAGAAAAGTGACGAGAAATAGAGGAGAAAAAGTAGAGAAAAAAAGAGAAAAAGAAGAGAAAAAAAGAGAGAATGTTTATGATTCTTAGATTAAAAGTAGAAATGTAGATTTCTATCCCTTTTGGAGAGATTGAAGAGGAGAATTTGAGAGAATTTGTAAGGGATTTCGCTAGCATTGCATGGATCGCCGGGAGACTTTGTGGGAGAGATCTTCATCTTTCTTTCAAATGGAAAAAAACTAAGTATTGTTCTTCATTATCTTATGATTTTGTAAACACTTGCGTAGTGGATTTGCTTTGGTTAAATGAAGATTCCGTTGTGTTTTATTCGTGCTTTATGACGCATCTCTCTTACTCTTTCTTCTTCTTTGGAAATACTAACATGAGAAGATTATGTCATTATTTTCATTTTAATTTTCTTTTGTAATGAGTAGAAATCATGTTTAGGATTTTGTGATGCATGATAGAAGTAAATTTAATTATAAATGTGATGGTTTTTACTTGCACTTCATTTACATTACAAAAATAGCTCGTTGTAGAGTTAAAATTTGTTGTAATTGCATTGAATTGAAAGGGCGGTGTAATTCTCAACAAAGTGGAACCACATTCAAATTCCATGGATGGTGAAGTTCATGGGGGTCGAATGCAAATAAATAGGGAAATATAATATTAATCGGGCGTAAAATTTGAGATTTTAGAGTGACAGACTAAAATCCTCAATTTGATCCTATCGTTTGGGTGCTGAAGTGTAGATTGTTAGCCCTCAGGCGAGGGGAACGTGGAGCTCTGAAGTGAGAGTCGGTATCCTCCCAGCCTAGCCGCAAATTCAATAACCAAGCATAGGATTAGTCAATGTTCTTTATGCCTAAACAAAAGGGTAAAGAATATGATTGCTCCTATTTGACACATACAATATTTAATGATTATCCATTTCATTACATAAGAATAGTAGTTTTTAATATCTCAAAATTTTCCAAATCAATTCATCCAAAAGGGTTATCTTTAGAATTATTATTTGCACTTAGTTGTAGTTACTATCTTTACATTTAACACTTGCATTTAGGAGTAGTTGCTAGATAAAACACAATTTTAATCGACATTCCAAACTAAGGACTATTAGTAGTAGACTAGAATTTGACTAAAGACCTCTTACTTCACTTCCTCGTGGGATCGATACTGGGGTTTATAAAGAAAACTCTATATTACTTGAAGCGATACGTATACTTGCGTAGTACTCCTAGTGTGTAAAATATTTTCTAATTTTTATATCATTTAATATTTTGCACACTAGCCGCTATATATAAATCGGGTCAAGTTTTTTGCCATCTTTTGGAAGTTAATTTATTGCATAATTGCGGGCCGGGTCAGATACTTAGGTGTTTCATAACCCTTATGAACTTTCTTGAGTTCATTTGAGCTTATCATACTCACAAAATGATTCATCTATTTTATACGCTTATGCTTAGTGAATTAATGTTTTAATTGTCCCCAAAAGGTGGGGTAGATATCACTTGATATTTAATTTCAGAATTATGTAAGTGGGTCCTTTATAGGCAAATTAATTTATGAAAGAATTCAGCCAATTTTGATGGGTTTGTAGTGTTTCAAATATATTTTTAAAATTAATTGTGTTTTGGTTTTCTAAACCTCATTAGTCAAAATTCAATTAAGCCTAGCTCACTACTAAGTTCTTAAGACTTTAGTTGGTATATTATGAATTTAAGGAAAATATTGACATATATGATTATGACCCTCTTTAATCCTTATCAAATTATTGAAATTATCATTAGACACCAATTAGGGATATTAGATCAACACATTATTGACTTCCAAAGTCCAACCCTTAACTTCAAGGATATTTTGGTTTTAATTATCTTCCAAATTGATATAATAAAAGAAATCACAAGTTTACCCTTTAATATGACAAACATGAGATTGGTTTCTACCATTTATCCCTTTATATTTCAATCACTTCAACATATTTGTTAAGATCATTCATTACCTATTTATCATTTTAATTAAGTCTGAAAATTGATTAAGGTCAAACTCTACAAAAATTACAACTTTGCTCATATGGCCTTAACACTCCATAATTAATCAAATTTATATCATATGATTTCAAAATTTTATATTACCACACTTATGGATCAATTAAAACATTAGAGGATAAAATCTGATTTTTCTTAACTTAAAATAATTTATATAATTTTTTTATGCAAAATAGAGATTTTCAAAAAAAATTCACTAACTTAGTAAAAATGAAACATATGTCCCAAAGAAAATTACTGGAGGTTCATATAAACCAGAGAATTATTAGGACCAATTTCATGGTTTTTTGAATTTTAATTTAATTATTATAATTGTTTCAATTTTTGTGGTATTAATTAAATATAAAATATGATTTAATTGGAAAATTATGTTTTATATTTTTCAAAAACTTCTTTGAGGTCAGGGAACTCAGAGGACCAAATTTTTTTTTTATTTATATTTTTATTAATAGAGTTATTTTAGTGAGAAATTAAAAAAATTTCATTTTTTAGCTTTTAAAAATAATTTTAACCCTTTAAAATTTAATATCTTTATTTAGAGAGTTAGGAAAATTAAATGAAAATTTGACACTAAATAGGACGCAATGGAGAAAAGGATTCATGTAGACGACCCCACTTATTGAGATTAAGGCTTTATTGTTGTTATTGTTCCCAAGTGATTAGGAGGCAATTTAGAACATTTCCACCAATTTTATTAATTTTGTGAATTTTATTAATTTTTAATTATTTAAATAATAAAATAATACTTAAAAATGAAAATTTTATTTTAATTTTAATTTTAATTTTATTTTTACAAAATTTCCCTGGTCATAAGCAACTCTCAAAATCAATTTCATGATTTTTTAACTTGTATTTTGTTTATTATAGTTATTTTAGTAACAAAGATGACATTTAACTTAGAAAATCAAGTTAGGTGATCAAGTCAATTCTAAATGACCTCAAATTTTTTTATGGAAGTCCCTCTGATCCAAAACAACAGTGGATAATGATTTTTAGGTTATTTTCATTTATATTTAGTCCAATTTATTTTTATTTAGAATTTATGGTTTAATTACAATTAGGGTTATACTTAATGAGTTAAACTAAGTTTATATTTTTCATATGTTTCTCTGGTCACAGTGAACCTACAAAAATTTACATTAGATTTTTTTGATAAATATTTAATTATTAGAATTTTTATACCAGAACAGACAACTACAACATGAAAAATAAAGATCTCTTCATAGAGATCTTCACTGACCTTTGAAAAATCGGAGAATATCCCCCATGATATGAAGAACAAAATCCCTAGATTTCAAGAAATAGTGAAACATGCATGCACAAGAAGAATCAAAAGACTCTAGACTGTATTTAATTAATTAAAAATAAAATATACATCCAATAAACTTCAAACTAATTTCACTTTGTTCTCCTCTGTTCACTGAGCAAGAGGATATTTTTATTTTAATTTTTTTATTTTTCTACACCAAGTTATAAATTTTTAAAGTTGGTTTGAGACGCAGCACTGACTGTATCCTCGGCACTCCGAAAGACCATGCGACACTCCCTGGTTCGACGCTGCCATCTGATTGGGTGGCAATGCATCCACGCTTTATGCATCATGCTCCCGTCCGACTCCATCCTGGCCGTCCAAGCAAAACACGCGCGATCCAATGGCTCCTGGTCATTATCCCCAACTAGTTCACCCCTTAAGCTGTCCACCTTCTAACCCTAAGATCTCGAGCTAGACTCAACCAAATTGCATGGGGTTCATTTCTATGGACTCATCTGACCTAGACGAACCTCCAGATGAAGCCTTTTTCACTGGGGAAATTTATGGAGCCAAGTTCGACCAAACCCGATTTCAGAAGTTGATCAAACTTTGGGGTAGAGGCTCTCTGTGATGGGATTTTGATGGGGTAACTTCTTCTTTCAGTATGGGGATGGTGTGGGTGCAGTTAATTTGATTTTGGTTCAGTGTAGAGTGGTAATGGAATGTGTCCTGGTTCCGACAAGGTTTTGAGCTTCAAAATTGAGCTCAGGAAGTGGGGGAAATGGTAGAGAAGTGGTTGGGATGAGCTTAGGGAGGTTGCAATTAGCTTTAGGAACAATTTGGTAGAGTTTCCCCAAAGTTTTGTGCACACTACTCCTTTGGTCGTCAAGGATGGTGGTTTAAATAGAGGAGCTTAGAGGGGCTACCATGGCTGGAATTTGGTTGTGTTTAAGTGCTTAGGTGGAGGACAACAAGGAGCAATTAACCAATCATGGCGAGATAGCTTGGATGGGTCAATTTGGGTTTTGTCCGTGGGATGTGGCTCTCAGTTTTGCCTCGTCCGGCGACTAGGCTGGCCAACCAGGCTAGGGGAGGTGGCAGTGATCAAGTGAGCCAGAAGATCGGTCATACGTGGGGTGAGCTTAAGTGGTTAAGTGAATTATGACAAATCTCTTTAAGTTTTACCCATTCAAGGGAGGGGATCCCCTAAATCATGGGACCTTTGGTCCATGGCTCCACTAGAGTGGGCTAGGTGGATCTAGGTCAGTCCTAGGGATCCAAGACTGGCTATGGTGAACTTGGTTTGGTCACATTTGGTTTAATTTGGCTACATTGGGTCATGGGTTCAATTTGGGTCACTTAGGTTCAATTTGGGCTAGGTTGGGTTCAAGCTTGTGTTGGGTCCAATCAATTGTCCAAAATGGTGTGTATGATGATTGTCATAAAATGTTTGGCAGAGGATTGGAGTGGTTTTGAATTGTTTTGGGGAGTTAATTTTGTTTAAATTGGGTATTTGGTCAATTTTGGGTATGTTGGGTTAGCTTAGGTTTAGGCTATGCTAGGGTTGGATCCAAGGCCAATTGAAGGTTCAAAATGGTCTATAGGGATGTTAGGAACAGTTGTTAACATTAATTTTGTGGAAATTTTAGGGCTAGGGCATTCAATTTGGTGGAATTTGGGTATGTGACACATTTGGGGCAAATTTGGGGATTTTAGGTTTGGTTTAACTTGGGTGAGGTTTGGGCTCAAATTGGTGGCAACTGATGGTTTAATTTGTTTTAGGGGAATTTCATGAAGGGTTTTTGATATTATTGGGGAATTTATTGGTTCATGGGGTTTAATTTGGGGGAATTGAGCCATATGGTCAAAATTGGGTTTTTTGGTTTGGGTTGAAATTGAGTTCAAATGTGGGTCAAATTGGGTTTGGATTTGGTTTAGATTGGTATTAAGAATGATTGATTTTGGTTTGGAATAGAAATTGGGCAAGATTGGGGTCATGATTTGGGTATTTTGGGCCTTAAAGGGCAATTTGGGGCTTTTGGTTAAATTGGGCAAATTTGACCAAATTGGATCAAATAAAGTAGTTTAAATTGTAATTGAGAATATTTGGAGGGTTTTAGAAATTTTTGGGAATTTTTGGAATTTTTGGGCTAGGAGGGCTATTTTGGTAATTTTGGATATTTTGGGGTATTTTGGGAATTTTGATAAATTTAAGGTGTTTTGGGTATTTTGAGTAGTGAGTAATGTTTTGGGAAATTTTGGTAATATTGATTGATTTTGAGAATTTTGGGCAAAATTAGGACTTTAGTGGTAACTTGGTCATTTGGTAGAGTTTAATTCCCAAAAGTACTTATATCTAATCAAAATACTTAAGCCCAATTTTGGAAAATTTAACTTGGTCATTCTTCTGACTCTAATTATAAAATCATTTTTTCAAATCTATTGCTTTAATACAACGAAAATAACTGTCATGACCCAAACATATATAATCCACCATATTAAAGTGACTCATCTCATGTAAGTAGAGATAATTACACGAAAGTATTTGAAAAAAATCATTTATTTAATTTTATTAATTTTTTATAAATACAATCACTAATATCATCAAAATATAAGATAGAAATACTCTAAAATTTTTAAGATAATATCCCCACTATATAATAAAAACAAGCATACATAATAATCATAATATAATCTCTCTATTAATAAACTATGCAGCTCATTTTGACTGTCAAAAACAAATTAAAAATAGCAAGATACCTAAGACACGGTCTCAACACTAATGTTCTAAACTTGACTCTTAACACTTTCTTAAAATAACACATATGAATAAAATAAGATTGTATCATCATAGCTTAGTATGCTACTTAAAATCATAAATTTTATATTTAAAATAAAATAATAAAAAATATTTTAAATGAATTAAAAAAAATATGATCAAATAACACATGTTGAATCATTGAAGTACGAGAACAATGCAAGAATTCGTTTTGGGCAGCTTATAAGTGCGGTGACGTTTTTGAAAATGCCGCTTGACCGTTTGGTTCACGCGTTTTTGAAAACGCCACCTACCGCGGTTGAGTTTTTTACACTACACGCAGGCCGCGGGTCGAACCCCGCGGTCGACTCTCGAGCCGCTTTTCAGGATAAGAGCATTTCTGGATAAGTTGTTTATCCTGAAACACACAAACTACCCCAAACGTACCCTTAGTAACCTTAGTACACAGATGCTGAGCTCTAAAGAAATGTGTGTAAATTAATTTAAAGTAAAATGTCAATGCACGAATTAGTATTATTAGAACTAGGGGCGTAAACGAACCGAACATGAATGAACAGAGCTTGTGTTTGTGTTTGGTTTGTTTGAAATTTAGTTTGTTTGAATTAAGCTCGTGTTTGGAATTGTTCGTGAAGTCACTATTCGTGTTCGTTTCTTAACGAACGAGTCGAACACGAGCTGTTCGCGAACGACGAGCCAGTTTGACAGCCCTATTATTAATATATATAAATAATATATTATATTAATTATGTAACTTATATTATATAAATATATGTTATCTATATTAGTATATTACTAATATAATATATTAATATATTATTATTATTTATAAAATTTAATTTTTTTAAATATCATAATTTTTTATATATAATTATTTTAAATTGTTTTATATTTCGAACAAAAATGATTTGAACACAAACGAACGCATCATTGTTCGTGTTTGATTTGTTTAACTACTCGAATGAAAAAAAATTGTTCGTGTTCGTCTTGTATACTTATCGAAGGAACCAAACACAAATTCCACGACGAACCAAGCATTTTTGACAACCCTACTTACAACAAATATGCACCACAGTTTTAAAATTTATTTTGAAAAACTTTTGAGGCTTACTCGGTCCAACCTTTTATAAAGGTATCAAATAAATTTATTTTTCCAACAAAGCTACAGTGCTATCATTTAAATATATATATAAAGAAAAATTACAAATTTTCTTAAAGTTAGAATTTACCATCTTGTCCTTTTCCTTCAATAATTGTCGATAAGTGCATTTCTTCATGTGTGAATTCATGTGGACAATATATGTTTATCGGAATTAAGGTGAATCTTGCTTCCAACAAGCCTACTTGAGCCATCAAGCTTGTATCTATCATCAATACCACCCATCAATATTCAAGCAAACAAACAGTTTTACCTAATCTTATCAAAACTTCCAGATGTTAAAATGATTATTGATATAATGGAAGACGAATAGAATTTAAAATAGAAATGTTGGAAGATTTACATACATACCACTCCATTCTTATGTCAACATCTATTCTTATTAGCATTAATGTACAATCTATCAATGCACCAAGATATATGCCTCAACTTTGCTTATATTATAGCCATTTCCCTTAATCCATCCGTCAGCAAAGCCTTATTTAACATCACATCCATAAAAATGGGCTTAAATATTATTGACTATTCTAAAAACAAGTTAAAAGCTCATTTGCGTTATATTTATGACCACATAAAGACTTTCATTGAAACCCATTTTTGTCGCGATTTTCTTCAAATTCCACATGACATTTTCATTTGTATTGCAGCAATTTTCATACAACATCTATTTTGCAGTCTCATTTGTAAGGCAATCTTCTACCTCATAACTTACACCATAAATTCATATTTACTCAACTATTATGACAACAAAAACGATGTTATAGTTCTCTGTGTACCGTAGTTTTATATAATATGATATGTGTTTCATCTTCATAAAAGCCTTTTATAAGGTTGATGTTGAGACAATCATATGCAAGAATTGTTTTAAAAGCGATCACAGAGTGTGTAATGCTTGACTCACACCATATTCCTATAATATTTTTCAATTAGGAAGATTTACATTGGTGACTTAATAATAGTCATAATTTTATTTTCATAAAGTGCATAATGTGTTAAAATTTCTCAAATTACATTGTTAGATTAAGCAAGATCGTATGATTTTTCTCATTTACGAATATTGGTAACCAACTTTGCATCCCACACAATGATTTAATGCTCATGACTGTGAGATTGATTAATATAATTGACATTCACTATAATACTCTCAAATTTATATTTATATCAATCATAATAATAATTATAAAAATAGGCAAAAAAAAAATTGCTTTTAAACGGCAAATTAATATAAACTTAGTAGCATCAAATTAAGATATAAATTCTAATTTTTATACCATAAAATTAAGATATAAATTCTAATTTTTATACCATAAAATTATGATAAACCAAAAAAGATTTATTTACCAGTTTAATGATCAAGCAATTTTTCCCTAAGATAAATGAAAACTTCTTTTATAAAATTGAATGAACAATGGACTTTCTAGGCCTTCTATATTAGCAGGGCCAAATTTGGATTGGATTCTATGCTTCCTACGCCTTCAAGGCCCAGTTAACTTTGAAAAAAAAAGCCCAGATCAAGGGATATTTTAAATGCATATGTGATACCCTAAAATCTTTAACATTACATTAAAAAATTTATCCCCACTAAAATTTTAAAAGTGAAATACATATTTTAATGTAAGTTGCTGAAAGTTTACATATCAAACTTTGGGTGTTAGACATGCAAATACATAAGCATTGTGTGGTACGTAAATTTCACATTTTATTTTTACTAAACCATGACGACAAAATGCGCTTTAGAAGGTATTCAATGAACTTTATCGTAATCTAAATTTTTCTTAAATGATAAAATCTTTAATTTTTTTTATTATTTGCATAGATGTTGTTTAAGTAGAAAATTTTATATTTTATATATTTGGTTTTCTTCCAGTGGAGCTACTTTTCAGTTGTTTCTATAATCACCTCATTGTGCTCCATCTTCCTTCACTAATTATTCAAATTACATTGATTTTTTTCATTAAATTTAAACTACAAATTGGTTTGTATTTTTATACAATAGTTTAATGAGGTGTAACCATTGCAAAGTATCTTTTTACTCGGCACAATAAAAGCATAATGATACTCAAACTCGGCTTGAGCATTGCTGAAATGTGGGCTCAAATTAATCAATCCGTTAGTGTAAATCACATTAAAACTTCTGAACTTGCTACAACTATTAGATAATATTTACTAAGAAAAACATTCTTGAAAAACAGCTTAACTTTTTCTTAAATGAAATAATGAGAAAATGACATTCGTTGTACATATGAAGATGATTTTGTTCCCAACAACTGTAATATGCTGAAGAGTACATGTGTGCATGACTATTACACCTTGTTATTTTTATGGCATACTACAATTTAAAGGTTTTATAATGTTTCCTTTGAGAAGCCTTATTGTCCACACAGGAGGTAAATAGAATATTTTTTTTGTTCATCTCCATGGAGGTGGATAGCTTAAATATGTTTTACAAAATGAGAAGATCAATCCTAATGGAGCTTGATGTATGTTAGAAAACTTGTGTCGGTAAAGTAATGGATTATTATCTTAGGATTGCACGAGAATTCAACACACTTAGACAAAATAAAACAATCAGTAGTGACATCAAATGTTTTTATATGGAAAACCCGTAATGGGAAAAAAACCATGAGGTATTGCCTAGTTGTAAAAATCTACTATAATTTGATAATTGCAGACACCTCATGTCCCACAAAACGGAAATGGTTACAAAGTCTTTTGAATTACAATGTTGACGTGCAAATGAAATTGTTGTAAGAAGTGGGTGGTAGTCGTTGGCGATTGATGGAGGCCGACGGTGGTGTTCGACGGCTGTAAATAATGATCAATGGTGGACTAAATGATCGATGGTAGTCAGCGGTGGCTAATGGGGTCGGCGGTGGCTAATGGGGGTCGGCGGTGATCGACGGTGGCAAGAGTAGTGCTGGACTTCAGCTCCTTCTCAAAACTTCAAGTTCTTTCTCAAGCCTCAAGCTCTCCTCCCCCTCATAAGGGGAAAAAAATTGCGTACGTAAACCGTATGCAGGAGCTGCGTGCGGAATGGGGTACACGGAGGTTACAATCGGGTTACAAACTAGGGGTGAAGGTTGTATTTATAGTACATTGTGTAAAATTAATGCATGAATACAAATCACTTTGATCGGACAATCCATAGAGCTTCCTTCGATCAAATAGCATTTGATGGACATTTGAGTGCCTTTATGATACTATAATTCAGCAATCTTGGGCTCGCACTATAGGATGCTAGTTTCTGCCTTCATTTGATATTCTAAATATGTCCAGAAATCTTTCAAGTGTTCTTTAATGACTTGATTTGAACTTTATTTAACTCTGATTGGAGTAATCTTAATATTATTGGGTATGTCTCATCGAGCCGGTCATTTTGACTATAACTTTGCTGAAATTGGAGCTCTGGATGACTCTTAATTGAAATTTGAATGTTTATTGCTCAAAAGATTGCCTCGAGATTCGTGTTATGCTTCGAGATTCATGTCAGATGATGAAAATTTGTTGGCGGCATATCAAAGCTAATAATGTATGTATTTAGAAAATAGGAATATCCAATAATAATAACATCCTTATGGATAGGAGTATAATCAACAAGTATAATACACCAAGTGTACGTAGTTCCATTTAAGTTTAAGTGTACATATTGAGATCAACTTAATAATTGTATCCTGTAGAGAGCTTTTGTGAGAATATCAACTAGTTGATATTTAGATATTTGGAGCAATAAATACATATTGATGTGTCTTTTATTTGGATAATTCTAGCGAAACTAATGTGCATGTAAGCATGATGGTCTTACTAATCGTACTGTTAAAGAGAAGTTGGCTGCGTTAGCCTCTCAACGCGTCAGAGGCCTTAATTGGGCCCATTAATGAGACAAAGAAAAGTGTGAACGAGTGATTTACGGCCGCTTTGATACCATGTTAATAGAGTAGATACGGAAAGTAATATTTTTGTATCCATAAGCGTGGCATCTACAATAAATTTTATCATTTTGCATAGCTCTCACACGATAATTAATACAATTCTCGGAATATTTTTTAGTGAAAAATACTTAAATTTAAATTAAAAATCATTCAGAATTTTGATTTCACCAAACTTGAAGTCAAACTAACCAGCTTGACGAGCAAACACAATGATACCAAAATTAGTCCAATGTATGTCAAGTTAAGCCTGGATCAAGCTTTTAAATCATTATTAGAAGCTTTGAGTGGATAATTGGAGGGTCAAACAGATTCCAAATCTAACAAGCTTCTGTCGGTTTTATTTCCTCAACACGGGATTTTGAATATCGTGCGGATTCGAAGATTTATTTATTTTAAAAATAGAGCAGGTCATCGAAATCGGCTGATTATACCGAAAGATAGAAATACAACTTTACGAGGAGTTCGATTACTTAAAACAAGAAATGTTGGATATTTGCATTGGTGCAAAATTAAACCTAACAGACTTTCCCCTAGCAAATCTAAAGATTATATAGGATATAGATTAAATCTGGGGCATTCAACATCCTATTAGGGCAAGCACTTATAGTTAACTACAGTTTAAGCAACCGATGTTACTTATAAAAACTCTCGATTTAAGACGATGGTTTCATTTTTAAGAAATTATTAGGTTTAGGTTTCCACGATTGGTTACTGGATTTTTAAATGGGGAAACTAAAGAATTTAACAGTAATTAACGGAGGCCAAAAGAAGAAATAGTAAGAGACATTAAAGATATAGTGGAAACCTTGTTAATGTCTTAGACTATCTTATTGTTTGGCTTTGATGTTTTCGAATAAAATTAAATATTTCATCCTGATGTTTTATTAGAATACTAGGACTTGTATTTCACGATACGATCATGAAAAAACGTAAGATGTGGATTTTCGTCATAACATGACGAACAACCTTGAAATTCTAAGTAAAGTTCACCGAAAGAAGTAGAACTTCGGGACCCTAATCTAAGGAAGTCAAAACACAAAATGCAGTGGACTTATAACCCTGCTTGAAAACGACCGTCATCTAAACCACTTAAGCGCAAGTAAAACCATGCATGGTAGGTCTTAATGAAGCAAGATAAGGTATGTTGTTATTTTATTAAAAATAATATATCTTATGATTTGATTACAAATCAAGTTGCCTAAGTATCGTATGCATATGTCCTAAGACTAATGCGGGCATAATTTTGAGACTTCAAATTCAAATGTTTTGTCTCATGACTCTCAAGTGTATTATTATGTTTTATTAGTGTTGAGTGCATTGAAGCAGGTCATTGATGATAAATGCACATAAGGTTGTTCAAAAAAAGTAAATCGGTATGTGTAGGCAAAACACTTGCTCTATAAGGTAGTGGTTACCACGGGTCAAACCACTTTTTTCCATGCAATGAGTAGGAGCTTAAAGAGAAGGAATAGAATCGATATGTTATGAGCATGCCTACGAATCATGTTCTTGTTTGCATTACTAAATTGAAAAAAAAGGTTTCTACTCAACTTTATTTAATGCCAAGCAAGTATTTTTATATGCATGATATATGCTAAGGAAGTGAATGCAATAGTTTTTATAGTTTAGTTTTGGTTATGAAGTTATTTAATTCACTAGCCTTCTTAAACCCTTTTTTCTTCTCCTTTATTTTTTTAGGGAGAGAGTGGTGGACTGATATTTAATTTTGGTTCATATTATTCAATTTTATTTGTCATAATTATGGCTGAAATTAAGCTCTATTAATTCATAGATTAATTTAATCTCTTTATTAGGTCCTAATATTGGGGTTCCTAAGTTTTATTTTTATATTTTAATTGAATTCAAGAGACAAATAAGTCTAATTATGCAAAATTTGGAAATTACTAATTTACCCTTCATGTTCTTAATTTCATTTTATATTTTTAGAGATGAAAATTATCATTTTAGTGTGGGAAATCACTATCCTAATTTTCCTTATTAATTTCTAATTGAAATTGTATTTTTTCTTATCATTGTTTTTGTTTTTATAATTAATTTTCAAGATATTTATAATTTTTGTAGAAAACTAGAGCTTTTGATGTTAGGGAAGTTCTGTGCCCTTTGAAAAATTAGTAGAGATTCTTAAGAGTAGCAGGGATAATTCTTAAAATTTTTATAAATTTTGGCCATATTTAATTTTTATTAATTAAAATAGCCTTGAGAGTATTTAATTAATTCAAAATTAAATATAAGTTAATTAATTTAATTATTTTTTTTATTATTTTATGCTTTATTTGCAGAGTTTAAGGGTAATTTTATTTTATTTAAACGATTTTTATTTATTAAGTTATGAATTTTAAAGTTAATAGGAGTTTTCTGGATTTAAATAATTAGGAAAATAGGATTTTTCTACTTATCTGTGTCAGGTTGTGTCGTTCATTAGAGTTGTCGAAACTCCACACGACGACCTGTAATTCGTTCCGCTTTCCAAATGGGCACCTCTGCTGACACCGATCAGTTGCACGGCTCCGCACGATCACATGCTTTTGATCGATCCACGTCGTTCGTTTCAAGCAGAAATCCAACGGTGCTTCATCATCATCCCCATCACACCCTATAATGTCTACCGTACGCATTAAACCCTAAGATCTCACTCTAAAGTCAACTGAATTCCCCTGTGATTTTTTCTAAAGCTTCTTCAATATGAGGCAAACATATCCATACAGCTAAGTGTATATGAATTTTCATTTGTTTCACAAAATACCAAATCAAGCGCAAATGAAAAAGTTTTGAACTGTTAACTTCTCCAAAGATGTGTGCACCTCCTTCCTACTTGATCTACCTAAAAATTATTTATTTTTAGTGTACATTTTATGCTCATTTTATGCCCATTTTTAATGATATTATACTTTAAAGGAAGATATTTTGCATATTTTTGTCTTCTGGTACAAGAAGACTTTTGGTAAAAATGAAGCAAAAACGATACAATTTTAAGTCAATTTATGCAAAGAAGAAAATTTTGATCTGGCGCACTTTGAAATGACTCCCTATGCTTAATTTACTCTATTTATATCACATGTTTTGAAAGAAATTACATTTTAAGGAAATGTTATTTTCATGTCTATTTTGTAAGTATACCAATTGGAGAACAGACCTAAAATGGGGCGAAAAGGAGTTGGAACGGAGCGAAACAAGGTGAAACGGTGGAGCTGCCTGAAGGGTGGCGCCCAGGCGCCAGAAACTGATGCCTAGGCGTCAGAAATGGTTTGGGACGATTTTGGACGGTTTTTTGTTGTTCCAGGATTTTCTAAAAGATCCTACATGGCAATGCATGCCCCAATAAATCATGCAATGAATCTAGACACATTTAAATGAAGAGATGTGTCCATTTGAGTGAAAAGGCGTGTCTCTTGGAGTGAAGGGGTGTATCATTTGAAAAAAAGAGTTGCTTTGCTTCTATATAAATAGAGGGGCTTGGCACCTCTCATGATAACTTGAAGAGAGAGTCTAGTGCATATTTTAGGAGAAGTTTGAGCATGCCTCCTCTAAGAGGCATGTGCGTGAGTGTGTTTGTGAGTAGATGTAGAATTCTACATTTTATGAAGAGAGTGGTGAGGGATTTTGAGAGATATATCTAAAGAAGGTACGACCGGGTGGAGAGATTTTCTTCTTTCTTTCAAAGAGAAAAAGCTAAGTATGGTGTTCTTCATTATCTTATAATAGTGGATTTTATTTAATTTAAACGAAGTTTTCTGTTATGTTTTAGCGATGCTTAGTAAGTAGTTTTCTTTACTCTTTTCTTTTAATATGAAGTAGTGACATGTGTAGGAAAATTATTTTTATAATTGAATTATTTTTATTTTAATGTGATGAGTTATGATAGAAATATTTTTATTTTAATGTAATGAGTAATATTTCTTTTGCTTTATTGACATAACTTAGGTGGTAATAAGTTATGTTAAAATTTGTTGTAAGTGAAACTTAGACTCGCGAGAGCGGTGATATTGCAACATGAGTGCACTCATATTGGTTGTTTGACTATTGTAAAATAGTTTACGGGGTAATGCAACTTTTAAGAAAATATAATTTAATGATCTATTTCTATTAAATGCTTCTATGTGACAGATAGTTGCATAAAACGAATAGAATACTAAACGTATCTATACACTTGAAAGAGGGTAGGTTTCGGTCGCTAAAGTTTTATGGACTGTATTTAATTAATTTATAGATATATATAATTTAGAAAATTTGAAAAAATATTTTTTTAATTTTAAAATATGAAATCAAACTGATCTCATATATGCAATTGTTTAAATAATCAAACACTACACCACAAGCCATGTATCTATCTCGAAGAATAGGTACATTGCTTGGTGGTAAGGCGTGATCAAATAAACTAAAGAATCCATGACTTCCATTTGGTCTGTGAACCATTTATGTTGACCGACAAATTCCCCCATCTAATACAAATGAATTAGATAGGGTTTATATTAATCTGGGGTCTTTAAAGTTTCTTATAAGGGCAAGCCCCTATAGTTAATTACATCTTAAATGATCAAAGTCACCTAAGAAAACTCTCGATTAAGATCACGAAATATTATTTACTTGACTTCCAAAGTTAGGATTTTCAAGATAATGTGGTAATAGGAAATCCAATAGGCGAGTGACTCAAGTTTGGAACAGTTATTATAAGAATCCAAAGGAAGAGAAAGCTAGAGGAAAACTCAGCCCCAAGAAGAATCTTTGCATCCTCCCAAATTATCCTATTGTTTGGCTCCATTTGAGGTACTTATTTAATGTGTCATCTTGCCAATTTTATTAACTGGGGCTTATATTTGCATAATACTGATTATGCAAATAGCATGAAGATAGGAGAACTTATGTCATACGAAACGACAACCTCAACAACCTAAGACGAGTTGGGGCTTATATTGCACAAGATGCAAAGGCATAACGAGACAAAGTGAGGGTTTATAATGCACTAGTTAAACTGCCTCAAAGTTCTATGGCTTGTTTTATATTTCTAAGAAAGGAATTTTGCTGTTGAAGATGGCTGTGCTGCCTACGGTGTATGCTCCAAACTCCTCATTGCAGTAAGTTTAATTGTAGAAGTGTCAAATTGAAGAGATGAGAGAAATGTCATGTTTCGGAGATATTTAAATTGAGGTATCTTAATGCCTTATTAAAGGAAATGCTAATATTGATTAAGCGATACCGGTTAGGATCCCACGGTTCGCTCCTTCTGGCACCACTATTTTCTTTAGATTTTCTTTTTCTAGATGAATTTATCAAATTTAACTAAATGAATTCAGTACTTTCTTTCGGATCGTGGGAAATCTCGTTAGCAACCGTAGGTTGCCTCAAAAGGATTCCTGATCATCCAAAGAGACGTTTTAATTTTGTTGCAATTGATGTATTTTATTTTGTTTTGTTTGTGAGTAAATTTTGAGTAGTCTTATATTTTACTTTGTTATGCGGTGAATTTGAATTTTGTTTGTTTTAGTTTTGTGGCTACCCTAAAGGTTTCAATTTTGACATGCAAGATTTTTAAGCAGGAAAATACAGTAAAGTAAATGCAGGACAAAGTACTGTAAACTGTAGAAGCGTATCAGTCCTCTTCTCGCGCTCCAGCTGAAAGATTAGCTTTTTGCAATAGTTATAATTTTGCAGGGAATTTAAAATTGCATGCCAGAAAATAGGAAAAACAAGTTTAAAATGTACCTACCAAATCTTATGTTATAACTTGGTGGATTCCTGTTTGTTCATTTGAAGAGGATGATTTGTTTAGCAAAGTGTAATAAATACAGTTATCCTCCAAGATATTTAAAAGACTGGTGAAAAGGTCCGGGGAACACCCTAGATATTTCACAACCTTTTTTAATATTCTCGAGTTCATTTGAATTTATATTTTTGCTAAATAACTCATCCACAATATACCCTTATGTTTAGTGAATCTTGATTTTCAATTATCCCAATGAGTGGGGTAACCATAGCTTGATATTTCATTTATAAATTATGTAAGTGAAGGTCGTTAGCTGCAAATTGATTTAATTAAGAGATTTAACCATTCTAATTTTAGAGTTGGGCTTGCAGAGTTCCAAAATGTTTAAAGATGATCATATTTTCATTTTCTAAACTTCATGAAGTCAAATCTTGATTAAGCCTAATTCACTACTAAGTCTTTAAGACTTAATGAGTAAATTTGCAATTTAGTAAAGTTGAGTTATGTGAAGCTTTTAATCCTTATAAAAAATATTGAATTATCATTTTATCATTGATTAGGGGTTTTAAATTGATGAATTATTATCTTCCGAAGTCAAACCCCTCACCTTAGAATCATTTAATTTTAATCATACTATACATTTTCTTAATTCAAGAAATTGCAATTTTACCTTTAATATGAGAAGTGTGAGATTGGTTTCTACCATTAAGTCCCTTATATTTTAATCATTAAGATATGTCTATTATGATCATTTGTTACCCATTTCCTTTTAATTAGGCCTAAATATTTAATTAAGGATTAAATCTAAAAAATTATAATTTTGCCTATAAAGGCCTATCGCTTCATAATTCATTAAATTGAACTCAAATTACTTTAAAAATTTTATATTACCCCACTCATGGGTCAATTAAAACATCAGAGGAGAACATGTGATGTTTCTGATTTTAATTTAATTTTTATAAATATTTTAATGTAAAATAGGGATTTTCAAATTAAATTCAATAAATTAAAACATCAGAGGACCATTTGGACCAATTTTGAGCCATGAACCAAGTGAAATCCCATCTTGGATCCTCCATGTGTTAGTTCTAACCAAACCCTGGCCAGAGGCTAAGAGCTTGGGGAACCACCCACATGAGTTTCCAAAAGAGTAAGGGATCAAATTTAGGGGAGTTTGGTTTAGGGTTTTGGGCAGTGAGTGTATGTGTAGTGGAGGTGTGAGTGTGCGTGCAAGCCTGACCAAGACCAGAACACCCAGAGTTAGTCCTCAAACTTGACCATCCTATAAGGGACTCTCCTCGAGCTTCCTTATGCTTGGTCTCATCCTCCTAAGTGCTTAGAGGTTAGACTTAAGCATATGAAACTCCAAGTGAAGTAAAGAAGCAGTTTGAATTTAGATGGGATAAGGGTTCCATTGCTAGTCTTTTAAGATAGTCACCGTGAAAGTCCTATGACTAGATCCTAGTCTTTTAAGAAAAGTCTCGACCTCAACAAAAGTGAGGTCAACAGTAGATAGATATATGTTCCTTGTTGGCACATAATTTATTACTTAATTCTATCAATCCTTTTACTGCTTAAGCCATCATCTTCATTTTACTTTTCTTTTGTAATGAAATAGAAGCATGTTTAGGAATTTGGATTTGCTTAGAAATTCTATTATTTCGTAAATTTGATGATATTTTTACCGGATCTTTATTTACTTTACAAATTGGCCTCTTGTATTATTAAAATTTATGGAGAGAACCTATTGACCCGAAAGGGCTAAGATTTCTTAACTATTAAGTATCACATTTCACGTTGGAAAAAGTAGTGGCGATCGTCTGAGGGGGAGTGCAATAAAATAAGGAGATAAGATTTAATGGGTGTAGAATTGGTGTTTCTAGACTGATAGGCTAGATTCTTTATCAATTTGGTATAAATTTTGGTAAAAGGGTCACTAGCAGGTCCTATAGAGAGGGCACAGTGGTTAATCTAAGAGTGAGAGAATAGAACCTACCCAGCACTACTATACATGTCGACAACAACATTTAGATTAGCAAATGTTCTTTAAGCACTTGACAGAGGGTAAAGAATATGTATGATCCTATTTGTCACTACTACATTAAATTTTAAGCATTTCATTCCTACTCATTATCTAGGATGCTGTGTGAGAAAGGTAGTTTTTAATTTCACAAAATTCTCCAAACCTATTTCTCAAGTTAGGTTTATCTTTAGATTTATGTTTGTATTTAGGAGTCGTTACTAGAAAAAACACTTTAATCAACCTTCCAAACTCTGGCCTGATAGTAGTAGACAAGAATTAGCCTAAGGGATTTCTTACCTTGCTTCTTTGTGAGATCGATAATGTGGTCTTAAAAGAAAATCTTATATTACTTAAAAAACGATACATATACTTGCGTAACCCCTAGTGTGTAAACTATTTTTTAAATTTTATAATATTTCATTTTTGTGCACTAGCCTCTAAATATAAATTGAGCAAGTTTTTAGCAATCTTTTGAAGCTAAATTACTGTGTAATTGCGGGTCAGATCAGTGCTCCAATTCGATCCAAAACTGGCTCTAGATATATGTTAGACTAATTGGTTGCTTGGGTTGGCGTTGGGTTAGGTTTGAGTGAGAGAGAGTTGGAGATTGTGAACGGGATACAGGTTTTAGTACCTTGTGAAGTTATTGGGAGGGTTAAAATGGCTTTTTATGGGGGTTTACGTCAAGGCTATAAAATACCCTAGTTTTAAAGGGGAATTTAGGGTTGTTTGGTGGCTGAGGTGGCTTGAGGATGGTGGAGGTGGCCGCTATGGTTTGTGAGATAATACTTTATGTTCAAGAGCAAGGTTAGTTGGGGCCTTAAATAACCATGGGAGGCCATGGGTTGAGCTCTGGCTTGCTTGGGTATCTATGGTAGATTCTCAAAGAATGAGTAGAGGGATTTCAGAGGCTTGGACTGAGGGATGTGAGCTTTCTCCATTTTTGATGTTTTGACCATGGTGAGCTCCAAAGGATATGGAGGTGGCAAAGCAGGACCTAAGGATGATTTAGGAGGGCTTGGGCTAGGTAGTTAAGCTGAGTTCCAAGACTCTCCTTGAGCTTATTTTGGGTTGGTTGAACAAGGTGACACTTTGTGGCCCTTTTAGTTAAGTGTACATGTTTTCTTCTATTAATGTTTGTTATAAGCTTTAATTATTTTAATTTAATAATTAAAATAATTATTTCCGTTAAAGTGGCACTTTGTGACACTTTGTGATACTCATTGTAGTGGATGATGGACAATTATCTCAAGAGTTTAGGATAAAAAAAATCTTCTTTTAAACCTCAAACCATATTGGAGTGATTTTCAAATTAAATTAAGCACTTTAAATGTTGGGTTTCTAATACTTTTTATACCAAAAGAATATCAATTTTATCTCTACATAGATACACTCAAAATCTTTTATAAATTTACTTACTGAAAATCACATTTTATAGGGTTCATTTTTGGATTTCAGTGGTAAAATTTCATAAAAATAATTCTCAAATTCTGGAAGATGATATTCCGTTTTTAGACTAAATTATCGGCATGACCTTCCATTTGATATGAACAAGCATCTTGAGCTCTCAGATCATGCCCCGTTGATATTTATAAATCAATATATTTAAGGCCCGAGAGGTATAACCTTACGATTATAAATTATGTGAGAGTTCAACAAGCAATATATTTCTTATTCTTCGAAATCAAATAACCCATTCTTGAATGAAAATATTATGTTCAATATTTAAGCACATACATCAAGGAGCTTACTTCATATTAGTACTCGATCATGTTTTGCGTTTAGGGACTAACTTTTCGGGGAGTCACTTGATCACTAATATGACAAATGTTCTCAACCTTCAAAGATAACTTAGTGAGGTTGTTGGCTTCATTTTCATTTAAAAGTAAAATTAAAAGGCTTATCAAGAATTGTATCCCTCCTTGAACTAATTCCTTCGATTTCATTTCTTTGAAGCTATATTTTTCTTCAAAAAATTTTATGGATTTAAAAAAAAAATCAACTTTGAATCTGAGACTGGTTACAATAGAACTCCCTAGAAAATGAGAACAGAGATAATTTTTTTAAAGATTCATTAGAAATAGTGTATGATAGGTTGAATGTAACTTCCAATTTTGTAAAAGGGTTCAAAGATAGTGAGGATGGAGAAAAAAATTATCATATTGGATGATTTCTTGAACGTGAATGACTTAGATCCAAACATTTATGTTCCTTAAGACCCTTTCTTTATTGTAATCTTTCTTTAGAGGTATATTTTTTATTTTATGGATCAATAAATTGATCAAGCCAATTTCTTTTCTCTTTGGTTCTTTCTATTCTTTATTACTTTTATATTTTCTTTTTTTCTTTCTTTTCTATTTATATTTTTACATTTCTGTAGATGCCTCTTTAATTTCATGGTCTTTTCAAAAGGATTCCCAATGATATTTCTAAATTAAACAAACTATAGTTTTATTCTAGTTCAAGTAACTCTAGTTTGACTTGATGTGGATGGATGACTCAAATCAACATGAATTCCAAATGATAGTGAATCACATTTATAGAAACCTAAAATTGGAAATGAATCAACTATCAGGGAAGAGTAATTTTTTTTTTCAAAAAAGTGAAATTCCAAGAAATTCCTTAAGATAATCTTGTTCCTTTCTTATGAGCTAAATTATTATATGTAACTTAAACATCTACAAACATGTATTGTATAGGAACATTTCGTAAAGGTGTAGCTTATCTATTAAATTTAACAATCATATTTTACATTTTAGCTTTCACTTTTACTGATAAGATAGTTTATGCCACTGTAAATTTTAAATTTTATAATCCTCTATGAAAAGAAAATGTTGGTATATCTATTCAAGCTTAGTGATAATCGAAGCTTTTCCTTTTCAACTGTCATAATTTTGAGAAAAGTGTTAGCTGAGAAATGAGTTTGGTATACACTAATAGTAGAGTTTATACTATTCCAAACTTATTTCTTCTACCCTTAAGTCATTCTTCATAAATTCTTGGATTAACTTGTAAAATAAGTCTGAGCTTATTTGAGATAACTATAAGAGAGATTTCATACTTCACCTTAGATAATTAGGTGGTTGTTCTTATTTTAAGGAATAGTTCTAGATAGTCATAAGATTTAAACACACTAAAGAACAAAATTTTTGTACATTAATATTATAAATAATATTATCCTTAAAAAGCAAAAATAATTTCCTTCTGTTATATTAAAGTTATCAAAGCCTTAAGTAGGTTTAATGACAGCCATTAATAAAGTGTGATTTAAAGCTTGATTTGAAGAAAGAGTTTGATTGTGCAAAAGATATCTTTTTTGTAATTGAATCATAAGCAGAATTTGATAACTAATCAATTTAGATTTTAATTTTCTTATTCATTCCATTTCCAAAGAAGAAAATCATCTCAGAGGATGAGATATTTCATGTAGATATATGTCAATGGCTAATCTCTGAATCATATTGAATTTATAATCAAAATTTTTCAAAGGAGAACTTATTAAAAAAAATTATTTTATTTTAGGAAAGTTGAACATTTCCCACAAGTTGAATGGAAGAAGGTTTTAGTTTTAAAGTTTTTTTTTAAGTTTTAGCTTAAAGTTTAGTATTTAGTTTTAGGTTTGTTTTCAAAGAGTTTTGGATTTAGGGATTTGTTTTGAGAAGAAGCCAATAAAAGATAAAGATCAACTTGAATAGTAATGTTAGGAGGCCCTAACCTAAATTAAGGTGTAGAATCACAAGTAAGGAGATCTGATAAAGAAGATCTTAAAGCATGCTCATTAGACATGGTTTAAATAAGAAGTTGTGGGACCCAAAATTCAATGATGAGATGAAAGGAAAGTCTTACATGAAAGAGTAGTTATGGTCTATGAGGGATACAGAAACACTAGTGTATTATAACAATACAAGCCAATGCTAGAGATGGAGAGATAACTATTCTCAGCGGAGTTGCCCAAAAAACATGTTGATGTTTGTTGTGTTCCACAATATTTCTAGAAGGATTTTTTATTTAAAAAATTGGTTACATCATTTGAAGAATAATATATCATCTCGATAAGTAGAAATCTTACCTTGAAATGGATCTATTCATTCAAATGATGAAAATCCTTAAGATTTATGGTTTTATGTTAACTAGAGAATTTATTTCAACTTTATAGATGTAAGATAAAATTATTTTATTCTGGGTATGGTATCCCTACAGGGGTAAACACTCATATTTAATTACATCTCAGGAGTTATGGACACCGGAGAATGTTCTAGATTAAAGTATTGACCTATATTCTTTTATATTTCAAAATTCGGTGTGGATTTCAAGGTTAAGTATTTTGAAATTTTCAAATAAGAATGTTTTAGAATTTTGAGGGATTTATTCTTGGAATTCAAACGTTGAGAATTAAAGTCTAATGATGATGAATTGTGTAAAGAATCCAAGCAAGGGAATAAAATAATTCAAGGAAGATGGTGTACAATGGGGATTTAAAAGTGAAAGATCATTGAAGAAATTTTTGATAGAATTTGTATGGTCTAAAAAATTTGATTTAAAAGATTTAAATTGAAATTTTATTTAAACTGAAATTTTGGTTTTGACTTGAAAGTTAATATGAATTGTTTGATTTGAAAAGTTAGGTTTGAAAAGTTTGATTTAAAAAGTTCTGATTTGATGGTTTTGATGTTTAATTGGCTGAAAAAGATTTCTTAATGGAAGTTAAAAAACTAACCTCTAAGATATATTTGGACCTTATATGTAGGCTAATTAGGTATGATAACCTAAATTTTGGTATGAAATCTCCTGTCTAAGATGTTGAAGAATTTTCATCATCGGTTATCTTAGGCTATCAACCGACCAGATAGAACAAGATCTCCAATGTTAGAATAGTGATGGTGAATGTAGATCTTCTTAATCTCTTTGTTGGTTGAAATTTTTTTAATTAGTAACTATGTATTACGTCATCCTATGATACATACATAGTCTAAATGGGTTATAAGCTTGGGGTTTTATATGTTCTAGTCCTCTGCACTGATTACAGACACCTAATAAGCTAACATAGGCTTATAGACTAAACTATTCTACGTGTATGCATGATCCTAGGTTTTATTTCTAAGTTGACTCACATTTGACTCACATTTGTTATCCTTATTTATATAATTTTATTGATATTTGTGATTGTATATGCAATATTCAGATGTTTAGATAATTTGGGAAGCAAATGAAGTGAAACAGACTCAGAACGGGTTGACCAGAGCTGAACTGGGTTGCCCACACCCTCACCTATCTTGGACACCCCTTTATCAGACCTGAAACTTAGGCACCAGCCTTGGAGGCTTAGGCCCTATGGGACAACTGCTAGCATTTAGAAGCCAAAAACATGCTAGCACCTAAACTTTCTTTTTAAGATTTATACTACGCAGACTTTTTATGTCAAATAAAAAATCGATTTTAACCTCTAAAGATGACATATATCATTTCTTTTATATATATTGGCGCAAATATATAAAAATTGAAGTTTATGCATTTGGTATATAAATGCATAAGAATAGAGTGGTATATGTAAACCTTCCTAATAATAAAAGTTGAATGATTTTGTGGCTCTTTCGTCATTTCTTGTGGTTTTCGTGGAGTAAATCTCATATCATTCCCTCTTTACAGCTTATTATTGTTAAAAAAAAAAATTAGCTACATGCCGATTTGGTTCTTATTATTTTTAATGCTTTAGATATATCAGGTCTTATGTTCAAAGTAATGGTGATGTACATGAGGATCTCATTTGTGAAATTCATGTTAGTTTGTTGAAGTGGAGGGATTCTTCGGGTCTATTGTGTGGTAGAAAGTATTGCTTATACCGAAAGAAAAATTATATATGATGATGGAGAGACAATGCTCTATAGCGCATAATGTTAGCTTTTAAAATAGACAAAATGTGAAATGAATATATTTGTAATAGGATTGGTGTAGCTCCAGTGGCGAACAAAATTAGAGAGAATCATCTTAGATGATTTGATCACATTAAACATTGACTGTCTGATGATCAAGATAGGAGAGTATATGTTTAGATTCGATTTATGTTATGAATGGCAGAGGTAGACCTAGAAAGACTTGGGCATATTGTATAAAAAATGATCTTAATGTTTTAGAATTAAATGAAAATATGACACTCAATAGGATGTAATGGAGAAAAAGGATTCATGCAACCGACGCGACTTAGTAGAATAAAAGCTTGATGTTATTGTTGTTGTTGTTGTTGTTGTGTACCGATATAGTTACTTGAATGTCAGTGTAATGAGTCTAGCATATGTGATTCAAAGAAATTCATTTTACTAAATACAAGTGAAATTATTCAAGTAAAACGTTATTCTATTCAAATAAGTAATTTTCTCTTCCATAAAATTAATTTTTCTTGGAATTGTTATCTATGCATCCACTTTAGAAAAATATTGACGATCAATGGTGCCCATCGTCATTACCTTCCATAAATCGACATCAACGTTTGCAATCACTTAACCATTACTATTTGCCTTCAACTAATGTAATGATTATGATCATCCAATGACTAGGGGTGTAAAGAATTAATTGAACATGCCAACTTGATTTGTACTTAATTAAAAAAATTCAGGCTCCGATTAGGCATCCTACCCCGTTTAATTTAGCGAGTCATGTTTGAGTTGACCTGCCAACCCGAAATTGACACACAAACCCTAAATTGACATGAAATCGACCTGCAAACCTAAAATTGACTTGGGATTAACTATAAATTAACACAATTTCAAACATAATAACTATTATGTTTTATGTTAAAGTTGTTATACGTGCGGACTTAGTTCGACATGTTGAAGGCGGGTTAAGTTCTGGTTAGACTTTTTAACCCTTTTAATATTTGGGTTTGATTTGAGTCAAATAGTTTCGTGCCTGATCAATTTGAGGTTAGACCCAATTTTGACCCATTAACCCATTTGACACCCATACTGAGGATCATTGTGGAATGTTGATTGACATGAAGAGTCATCACCCTCACTATTTATTTAATATTGCACAAATCTCTCATTCTTTATTTAATGCAAAGTGTGACTTTTAAATTGTGTGCTAAAAATTTTCAGTCATGGAAAAATTAAGTTTTAGCTCAATAGAAATATCATACGCACACATAGATAAAAAAAAATAATAGAAAACAACAATTTGTATATGAAAAAACAATTATATATATATATATATATATATATATATATATATATATATATATATATATATATATATATATATATATATATGGGGCTTGACCTAATGTAAATAATCTACTATTAAACTTGAAGTGACAAAATTTTTCTCTTCTCTTTAGCTACAACAGGTAGGATTATAATAGTCCATTATATAATTGAAGTGACAAAATTCTTCTATCCTCCCTAATTAAAAAATGATGGGCTTAGAACATTATAAATATTTGCTTGTAAGCTTAAATGTCAGATAACAACAACCTAGAGATACTAGTCATGCAAAACAACCTAGAGATGGTAGTCAGACAACATTATTTGTGCAACAACAACCGTAATTAGTTTATAATAGTCGTTTGTGGTGGTGCACAATCGTTGGTGGAGTGGTCATTGGCTTCAAACTTTTTTCATGAGTTTGATTTAATTTTTAGCTCACATTCCTTTCTTTTTATGAAGAATGGGGGTCTATTTGTAATTTATAAGATGAACAATTGATAAATATGGCTAACATTCAAAAACGCTCAATTTGACAGTCTTTTCTGATCATTTAATAGTAGGCAACTTTTTTAACATTAAAGTGCTTTAGCGACTTCAAAATAAAATTTCTAACGACTTCAAAATTGAATGGCATTTGGCTCAATGTATTTCTTCCGTCAAGCTGTTCGATTTCTATAAGCATCTTAAGTTCAAATATTTTTTGAATTTTTTATTAAATTTCTGAAGCTTTTATTTAGTTTTCAAGCGCTTAATGTGGGTACATTTAGACTTAAATTAAGTCATTTTTTAGGTCGTTAGGTCAGTATCATTGAAATGTTATGTATAATTAAAAATTTGTTGAAATTATAGCTCAAATGATCTTAAAATTAACTCTGAAAATTTTCTTTTAAAACACAATAAGATTAGGGCATGGTTGTCCAAAAGTTTATTCTAGAATAGCTCATGTTCATCTCATTAAGTGATTATGTTCGAATCGTTCGTTAAGTAAGCGAGTCAAACATGAACAAATAGTTTAAGCTCTAATTATAAATAGGCCGAGCACAAGATAGTATTTTAGCTGGAAAAAAATTTATACATCTGTCTATTTTTTTTTTTTGGGAAAGAGCACTTAGGGCTCCCTATGCGTTGATAAGCAAATTGTCAGTACAGAGGTTGAGGAGGCAGATCCCCAGCTAAAAGAAAAAGAAAAGTACAGTACCCACTCACCCCTAGGGGTTCCGCCTCCAACGTTACAACGCACGCAAAAAATTCCTCCAAAAAACCAAAACAAGAAAGATCCATTGAGAAGAAAAAACTACCAAAAAACAGGAGCTGAGAACATATGAAAAGTAAATGGAAGGAACGCAAAAAATAGGGTGCAGACATCAGATTAAAACCGTGAGCAGCAGCAGAAAACCCCAGAAGAGCATAGCAGCGATCCAGAAAGTCCAGTAACGAAGACAAAATCCCACAATTGAGCAGAGTTGTGATCCCGTAGGTACAGCAACGAAGTAAACCAAGATAACCATTCATTAACAGAAAAAACGCAGCATGAAGATGAGCCAGCAAAAACTAGTTGCAGAAATCAGACAATTGAAGAGACTGCAGGCAAGCATCCGAATTTAAAAAGTCATCCAAGATTAGCATAAATCTCCTCACCAGTGGTAATGACCATTCTGTAGAAAACAAGCAGGGAACTTCCAAACCAATGTCAGATAATTCAACAGAAAAGAAAGTGGTGTTAAATTCTAACATAGGGCAGATCTAAATTATCACTATTAAGTAAGATACAGAGCTGCCTTGGAGGAAAGATTCCAACCAGTGGAGCCGTGTCTTTGAGTTTAGCCAACCAATCAGCAGGAGCATTGCCTTCTCTGTATATAAAGCTATAATCAACCTGTAGGTTTTGTTGGGTAATAAGGTTCCTTGCTCTTTTAAAAAGTTGGGTAAGATTCCATGGGATGTGGGATGAAGCAGTTAGCATTTCATAAAGTAAAGATGAATCTGTTTCAATAATTATCCTAGACATAGAGAAAGAGACGAGCAATAGATAAGGCACGAGAAAAAAGCCCAAAATTCCGCTTGATAGGTGGCATGCTCGCAATGACGAGTGAGTGGAAAAAACTGGCTAATTTTCCTTTATCGTTTCTCAAAACTCCCCCAATGCTAGCATGAGACAAGGACCAACTACCATCAATGTTAAACTTAATCCAACCCGTAGGAGGGGGCTGCCATTTAACAAGGATAGGAAGTTTACGTCTAAAAGGGGTGGGGTTCACAGCAAAAACTCTAGTAATTGTAGCATAGTAGGATAAAATATTGGAAAATGTAATAGTAGGTGAGACCTCACTATCACCAAATTTATGATTATTTCTGGCCATCCGGAGGAACCAAAAACCAACGAGTGGGAAAGATTTGAACTTTTTCCCCAAAGTGTTAACGTGATTCCAGCAACATAGTACTGCATTGATAGAGGCCTCACCGCCCCATCGTAAGCCAAAATGAGAACCCAAATTCTGCCAAACATTCCTTGTAAAAGTGCAAGTGAAAAAGAGATGCTCAAAAGTTTCCTCCTCCTGATTACATAAGTGGCAAATAGAGGCCAATTTTAATCCTTTAAGTTTAAGGATATCATCTAAAGGAAGAAGTGAGTGAAAAAGTCTCCAAAGGAAAAAGGAAATGGATGGGGTGAAAACTGGTTGCCAAATAAGATTACTCCAAGCACCATCTAGGATAGGGGTGCAAGTGATTATAAAGCATTTTGTCTGGAAGAACAAAGCGAGTGATTTCTTCCACATAGGTAAATCTTTTTGATTTTGTAAGGGGATGGTATTGATTCTCATTGCATAGTCTTCCCCCACAATTTCTTTCAGCTTAGGAACATTCCAGGTTCCATTTATAAAAAAATTAGAAACTAGAAGAGAATCCAAATCCTGATGGTGCTGTATGTCATTGATGTTTTCAACCCCCCAATCCTCCTTCCAAAAAGAAACATTCCCATCACCTAAATCCCAAAAAATGAAACTATTAGCAATAGTACAAGCTTTAATAATGACTTTCCAGATTTTAGAATCCCCTTTCTTCCAATCCACTATGGAAGCATGAGAATTAGAACAGTATTTCTGATGCATGAAAATGGCCCAAAGTGAATTACCCATACGAAATTTATACCAAAGCTTACACATATTAATATCCACAACATGCTGAAGAGCTTTGAAACCCAAACCACCAGAATGTTTAGGTTTGCACATTTTATGCCAACTAAGCCAATGCTTTTATTCCCAGCATTCTCCCAAAGAAATTTATTAAATAACTTTTCTAGAGAAACAAGAGCAGATTTTTTTGCATTGAAAACCTGTAGGGCATATAGAGGAATACTCAGTAAAACACTATTTAATAATGTTAATCTGCCCCCATTTGAAAGGTAGGCATTTCTCCAGTCTACAACCCTATTCTTAATTTTTTGAATCACCTCATCCATTTGGATTTGTTTCCTCCTTCCTCTCAAAAGATTAACACCTAAATACTTGAGAGGCAAGTGAGAGAGCTTAAAACCAGTAAAATCAGTGGCCCAAGTGGTAATATGAGTTTTAACCTGCTTACCAAAGAATAATTGGCACTTAGTAATATTAAAGGAAAGGCCAGAAGCACTCTCGAATTCATCCAGAACATTAATCATAGCCTTGATGGCAGGTTTGGTGGCTTTGGTAAAAATAATTGCATCATCAGCATAGGCAAGATGGGATATCAAAAAATTGGCCTTATGCATATAATTTGTGTGTCTATGTATGATTTGATAATTTTGAAGAAGTCTAGAAAGATAATCAAAAGCAATTATGAAAACAATGGGGGAGAGTGGATCCCCTTGCTTAATACCTCTCTTTGCAGTGAAAAAACCATATGCATTTCCATTAACAAGCACACTATAGCCATTGCAGCATAACCATCTTTTAATTAAAAGACAAAAGTCAGCAGAAAACCCTTTAGCAGCAAAAACATTTAGAATAAAATCCCAATTAATCGTATCAAAAGCTTTTTTGATGTCTAGTTTGATAACCAGGTTGCCACCTCTACATTTTCTATCAAGGTCTTCAATCAGTTCTTGGGCCAACAAAATATTGTCAGTAATCTCTCTGCCTTTTATAAAAGCTGATTGATGTGGCGATATTAAAAGAGAGAGGTGTGGTTGCAGCCTAGCAACAAGAATCTTACTAATGATTTTGGAGATAATCATTGTGAGAGAAATTGGTCTAAAATTGTGCCAGTGTGTTTTATCAGTATTCTTAGGAATAAGAACAATCATAGCGTACCGTGAAATACTTACAGGGATTTTCTCTGAGGAAAAAGCTTTGAATAGCAGAAATAACTTCAACCTTAATGATGTCCCAGCAATGAATGTAAAAGGTGGAGGAGAAACCATCCGGGCCAGGGGCCTTGTTTGGATTTATATCTTGGAGTGCTTTATAAATCTCCTCACCAGTGGGTACATCAGCCAGAGTTAGAGAGGCCACCTGCAAAAGATCCTCAGCAAAAAGGGAAGTATTAATAGCAGAAACTTGAGTTGTATCAGTGTAGATATTAGTAAAATATTCAACAGCATTAGTTCCTATTTGATCAGGTTCAGTTAAAATGATCCCATCAGAGGTTAAGATCTTAAGGATAGTATTGGAATTAATTCTGTTTCTAATAGTAGCATGAAAATAACGGGTGTTTCTGTCTCCAGCTAAAAAGTGTGTATCATGAGCTTTTTGTTTCATAAGCTCATCCTCCAAACTGAGATCAGCAAGCAGTATCGCTGATGAGCTAGAGTAAGAGAGTTGAGAAGATCAGGATTAGAGTGTATGTTTGCCTCTAACTCATCCACCACACATTGGGAGTGCTTCACCTTAGAATGTATATTACCAAAAACTTCAAAATTCCATCTCCTTAGACCTGCAGCAACAGATTTGTGAAGATTCCATAAAATGTGCCAAGCATTACCACATCTAATGGGCTGCCAGAGTTGCTTGATTAAATTAAGAAAGGTATCATGCTGAGTCTAGACGTTGAGGAATTTAAAAGGGGTCTTAGCAGGTTTGTTCTGAAAAGCTAAAGTAAGTAAGATGGGGTTATGATCAGAAGAGGCATAACTCAAATGCTGAACTCTAGTGATGTGAAAATAATTAAGGAAAGAAAGATTTCCAAAGTATCTATCAAGCCTTTGATATAAGAAACCCCTTCTCCAGGTGAAAGGAGAGCCCGTGTAACCTAAATCATGGAGGCCAGCCAGGGACATGCAATCAGAAAAATGGCTGGAGAGAGTAGTGTCCCATCTGGCTCCACCTTTACGTTCAGTGGGGGACATAATCATATTAAAATCACCTCCTACAATCAAATTATCAGTTATATGTTCTCCCAACGTGATAAGTTTGTTCCACAGTTGTGTCTTATCACGAAGAGTAGTACTAGCATAGATAAAATTAATCTAACTAGTGTAATCCTCTTTAGAGAAATGAGCAAGAATGAATTGTCTGTCATCCTCCACTATATTTAACTGAATGCTCCTTTTCCAGAATACCCAAATCTTATTGTTGCTGTTAGTATAATGCATGAAATTTTTGAAAGAAGATATGATTTTGTCTTTGTGGATTGTGACCATGGGCTCCAAAATAGCAAAAATCTCAACTTTATAGACCCTGCAAAGATGCTTGAGACGTTTAAGGGAGGCAGGGTCACCAACTCCCCTAATGTTCCAAATTAGAATGTTAAACATGGTGCCTTAGCCCTCCTCTCCTAGTTGACCTAGTGGGAGGGGGTAAGAGATCTCCATCAGAGAAAGAAGGTTCAGGTAAATCAGTTGTAGTAGTTGGTTTCACAAGTGATTTTTTTTGTTTTTTCTTAGTGGATTTTTGAATCTGCCATTCAGTTATAAGATTGTCAGTAGCATGGGCCATTGAATTATTGTCAATGATTCCAAAAAATCGCGGAGGAATGGAAGATTTGCCGTCTGATGGAACCAACTGAGGGGATGTAGGAATAGGGAAAGGGTCACCAGCAGGTGGAGATAATCCTGTAGTAAGTAAAGGTTCAGTGTTCATCCTGATATTTGCATCTTGGCAATCAGCCTCCAAAACAGTGGTGCTATTAAATTTAGTGCAGGGTTCCGCATCAGAATTATTGTCACCATGAGAAGACTGTGTGCTTGAAATGTCCTGTGCAGTTTTAGCAGCAAATGCATTTGGTTCAGAAGGGGGGGTTGGCTCAATGGGAGTAACTATAGCAAATTCATTATCAAAGGACTGAATGGGGGGAAAGGGAGGGATTGTAGTATGAGGAGAAGTGGGACCTGGATGAGGGGAGTTATCTGCAACAGAATTTAATTCAGTAGTTTCCAATGAAGAAGGCTTAAAGGTAGGCAATATTAAATGAAGGTTTTGATCTTCAACCACGTTTAAAGATAGCTCATTAGTAGAGCTATGATTAGATCTGACATCAACATTCTTGAGTGGTAACGAATTATTCTCAGTAAAGGGTAGAATGGGAGCGGCAACAACAGTGCCAGAAGGATCCACTGGGACAGTATCATCTCGAATTTGAGTGTGAATTTCAAGTGGGGAAATAACAGGTGATCGGGGAGAAATGAGGGGTTCAGTGGGGTTTAAACAGTCTAAAAAAGGGGGATCTGGAGGATGAGAAGGTATAGCAGTGCTTCTGGGAAGGGTTGGGGGTTTGAGATGGGGGTGTAATCTATAACATATGGAGTTGGAGTGGCCAAACATGGCACAATGAGAGCAATAAGGTGGGTGAGGGCCCATAATCACCTTCACGCCGCACCCATCGTGAGAAGAGCCTATTCATACCTCGTCGTGGTAGGCTGGGTGATATCCCTTTCGACTAGAAAACAAGCATCAACGAGTTTAGATCGTTCAACAGTAGGGTTATCAACACGCAGAGGGTTACCAAAGCCTTTCGCCAAAGAGTAAAGAATTTCATGATTGAAAAGGTGGTATTTGTATTCGGGGAATTTGACCCAAACAGGGATTATAGGTGATTCAGAGCGGGGATTAAAATCAACACTCCATTTGAGTATTTTCATGAGTCTGTTTTCAATTTTCATAACCTTGCGCGCAAAGACGTTAGTATAATCGACATCAGTAGTGAGCTCGATAAGAATATGCCGACCATCTAAAGAACCAATCTTCCATGATCCACTAAGCTTTAGTGAATCAAAATCTTTACGAATTAGATCAAGCTTGGGGTGTCCATAAAGGAACTTACCTATCAAAACATAGCGACAGGCAGAAGCCAAGATATTGGTTTCTTCATCAGTGAGATATAGTGCAGGCTTACCATTTTTTCTGCCAAGTTTTCTGATGAAACTATAGTCACCACCGCCTAACTCCCAAGCATCGTGAAAAGATTGAGGAAAGTAACAAGAATGCTTCCTATTCGGTGGAGAGTTTCCTCCATTTACCGCATCCGCGTAGGATCTAGCCATTGCAAGCAAAAGAAGAGCGTAAAGGAAAACGAAAAGAGCAGGGGAAGAGATCACCAGAGCCGGAAAACGCCGATCGCCCAGACGACGCCATAGGAGCGGCGAAACCTAGCCGTTACCATCGAGGAATACTGTCTATATATATATTATATAATTTTTTTTAGACATCTATAAATTTTCTTACACCATAATAGGAGATCAACTAATCAACACAAATTTTATTATAATAAACTATATTTGGCTTGAAGTATCATCAATTAAATTTGACTGAATATATTTGAATCTGAAAAGAATACGATATTTTAATGAACTATTAAAGTTGTGAGGAAAGTTTTATACTAAATAAGTTAACAAGCAAAATATTTAATTAAGATTATTATAAATTATCAGGTAAAACAATGAGCTATGCTGATTTTAAAATATATTGTGCTAAATAAAGTTAGTTGAGAAATAATGAGTAAAGTTATTCATAATTAAAAAATCCAAGGAACGTGCCAACTATTCCTCACGTTGTGAGACAGCATCAGTTAATGAACCACATGGGGTTCCTACAGAATTCCAAAATGATGCTAAATTCATCCCTTAGTGACACAGAAATGCTATGATCGCACTGTAGAATCGTCATACTGTTTTAATGGAGAATGCTATATATATATATATATATATATATATATATATATATATATATATATATATATAATAGTTTAATCTCAAATTGTTCGGAAGTCCGAGAAACACACCCAAAGAATAAAATGTTCTATTAGGAGACAATTAAGAGAAAATGAATGAGCGAAGGAGCAGTAGTAGCCGAGCAAATGGTGTCATTTATCCATAATATGGACCCTTATTTATAGGCATAGGTCTCAATATTTTAAAAGTACATATTAATCCCCTAATCATTAAACTTTTGAGATTATTTGCATAAAATATAGCCCGGGACAGATTCGATCGATAAGGGTCGTTGATTGTCTGACAGGTCTTGGTTCGATCGATTCATGGTTCAAAAGAGTACTCCCATCAATTGTTTTGAAGGCTGATGGCCGCCTTAAAGGGCTTCCTTATAGCATAATTAGTCGATTGTTTGGTAAGATATTTCTCTATTGTTGCTCATCTAGAAACGATTGTTTATTGCTATATTTGATCGGCCGTGCTTCCTTACTAGATCGCTCATCTATTTTAAGATTCATGCAGACACATACTTACGTGTTGTGTGTGTCTATAAAGAGAGAGAAACTCTCATTTAATGAGCAGAAAGAAATTCTCGGTAGGATTCCTTCAGACCACATGGTCCTATGCATATTAATTACATTTGTTAGAACATTTGACATAAAAATGTGTTCAATCTGAGATGAGAAAGATGCTTGTAAATAAGGCTGCCTAGCAATCAATTTATGTTTGACATGTCAAGTAACTTGTATTTGATACATTCGTTACACTAATGAGTTGAACATAAGTATTTTATTAACCTCGGTTTATAAACATGCTGAAAATAATAAACTTTTGTTTTATCATATTCCACTTGTTTGGACTAGATTTAATTAAATAGTTAAACAAATAAAAATATTATAACATTTCCTTATTTATTATTTTTTATATCATTCGAGCTAATTTTCAGTCTAACAGGTGTTGCAATAAGTAAACGAATTCGAATCAAGCTAAACACAAACTTATTTAGTAAAAGAAAAAAAATTAAAAATAAGTGAAACACAATCACTAGGCTCCCTCAAATTGGACTTGGTTACACTCCTGCTTGAAAAACTATCAGTTTCAGCCCAACTAAGAAAATTTTTAATTCCCGGTTTCTAATACATAATTCTCTTCTTAAGAGAAAATTATTGGTTCTGTCTTGGTTAAAAGTTGATATTATCATCCTCATGTACAAGGAAAACTTCATACATTCTTTTTAACATTATCAAGAGTATAAGCTAGAATGCAATCAATGTGAGTATGAGTAGGATTTGAACAAGGGTTTCCTCTTCCTACATTCTAGGATGGGAGAAAGGCAAACTTAAAGTGATATATTCTAAACTAAGTTATTTGGACTATCGCAAGGGAACTCTCATGGGAAACATATGAGAGAGAGTGAGAGAAGATACTTAAAAAAATGCAAACTGATTTGATGATCGTCGCCTACATCAAATATTATGATGAAATATATCTTTTATTATAAAAACAAATGGTTGGTCTTCTTCTTCATCAAATATTATAATCAAGTATCTCATTTGCGAAAAAAAAATATATCTAGTTGTCTGCATATGCGGACGACTAGCCGTCGGGCAACACTTTGGCATGGTTGGGCGCCACCTCAGCATGTATGTCGAGGTGTTGCCCTGCCGTTGGTCGTCTGCACATGCGGACGACGGACACAATATTCTCTCATCGCCTACATCAAATGTTATAATGCGTTTTTTTTCTTATTATGATAATAATTGAAAGAGGTATAGAAAAGTTGAGATAAAAGAGAAGAGAATGTAGAAAAACGGATGAAATGGAATGTAATAGTTAAAAGTCATTCTCAGGCTCGACTCTAAACCTGAATATCACTCACTCCATCTCCATTTTAAAATTTAATAGAGACACCCTTTATTAATGTACCAATCATGTGTGTTGTTTTTCCTAAATTCTATAGGTCATGCAAAAAATTATGAATAAAGATTATGAAAAGTGTCATAGCAAATTTCATCTCTTAGCATGAATCTTGAGGCATTAGACATAGATCTCGGGGTATTTTTTAAGCAAGAAATCTTCTAATTCAAATTAAAAATTATTTAGAACTCCAATTTCAGCAAACATACAACCGACGAGGCTAGAAGAACACAAAAATACCAAATTGATCCAATATGAGTCAAATCAAGCCTTGTTTAAACCATTAAACCACTTTTGGAGGTTTAGGGTGTTTAATTGGAGTGTGAAATAAACTCTAAATTTGACGTGTCTATAGTCAAATTGAATGCTTGCGAGAGGAATCCAGTGGGCCTAAAACAAACTCCGAGATAATTAAGTCTCTCAACATAAAAGAAATAAAAACATAATAAAAAAATGTCTCTTATGATCAAGGAGAATCAACATGGGTTTCAATTGGGTGATAATAGCGGTTATCTATCAAAATACAAAAATGTCCCTCCTTTAGTGACTATAAATAAACCATCTCTCATCACATGGAATAAAAAGTGGAAAGAGTGCCTATTTCTAGTGAGGTTCTGAATTAAATTCCATACGATAACTCCCGATCCCCCATAGTCACAAACCATCGTTGTCCACCGCTCTCCGACTGATGTCGAGCATTGTCAACCGTTCTATCCTCATTGTCGTTAGTAGACTTTCCGAAGTAACAAAGTACCGTGAGAAGTAATGACACACATTTCAGAGTAATGAAGTACCCTATGAAGCAACCACGTACATTGTGGAGTAACAGAGTAATCTATCAAGTAAAGAAATATATTGTATATAGGAAAGATTCAGTGATTACTTTCAGTAGCAACTGCTTTCAATTGCTGTACAGTGAACATTTCTATAGACTAACATTGTACTTAAAGAAAATTTGTAGCTTTTATGCCATAACTGTAATTATATATATAGAGTGGATCATTTTAAGTGAGCTAGTCTCCATGGTTTTTTCCCTCTCTAGGTTTTTCCACATAAAAATTATCGGTTTCTTTATTATATGTGTATGTGTTGGATTTTGTGCAACACTTAGAAATTAAATTATTACTCTATCCCTGTAAATTTTCTAGCACATAATAATTTAGAACTATCTACAAGAACTAAAGCCACATTGATAAAAGTCTACTCTTTATCAATTACTAATAAGCACAATACATGAACATCACACTACAACACCCATCATTTTGATGTACATTCTTGAGATGTTGGATGTCAAGCATCAGGTATATTTCCTGGCAATACACCTCACCCTACTAGTGAGGATTTCTCTTCTTTATACCCTAAAGACATCATGCGAATAATGGAGGAATCTAATGGAGGAATCTCAAAAAAAGAATATTTAGCTTCTACGTGCAGCTTAACAACCAACATTAGAACAAACAGATGAGGTTCATCAAACCTAAGTTCATCCATCAATTTGAGATCCCCATACAATGCTCCACCGGTAGCCCATCCTCATACTAGTATTCTTTCTCCGCTGGGATAAGAAGTTCATTTCCTGAATATTTCTAATTTCATGCATCCATCTCACACAGCTAGACCAAATTGCGACCCCTCAATGCTCTTTGAGAACTTAGCCCTCCTACCTTCTAGTCATTTATGAATTAAAAAAATGAGGATTTTGTGATATTCTTCATAATGAAGATTTCTTGATCTTTTAGAAAATTATAATCTAAGTTTTTTCATCCAACATTATATTCATTTGCTAGACCTTAGTAGAAGGATCTAGTTGTAAACTAAGGATTAGAGATCCATCAACCTATTGGGAGTAGTTATAGTAAATATTGGCTATTTGATCCAAATCCTCAAAATTAATTTAGCCCTCTAACCTTCTAATCCATTACCAAAATTATTAGAGAAGTTTGAAAATCCCTTGGTGAAAAAAAAATTTATTTAACCATCACCATTGAAATTTATAATTATTTGAATTCGGGGTTTGTCTATTCATGAGTATACTAGGAAACACCCACACAAACATGAGATTATTGATGCGACTTTTTTATATGCAAGAATTTATGAACCAAGATTTATATTATTATAATGACTTTGTAAAGTCACAATTTCAAACACAATTATACGTGTCGCTCAAGCAATACAGGGCTCTAGTGGAGTCCCGTTTATCGATCCCACAGAGAAGTGAGGTAAGAGATCCTTAGTCAAATTCTAGTCTACTACTATTAGACTTTAGTAGGAAGGTCGATATAAGTAGTTTTTCTAACAACTACTCCTAAAGGTAAATCTTAATTTTAAAATAACTAATAACTGCTCCTAAAGGAAACTATTACTTCTAAAGATAATATTTCTGAATGACTTGGTTCGGTGAATTTCAAGAAGATAAAATCTACTATTCTTATGTAGTGAATTGGATAATGTAAAGGGATGAGATGTATTAAATATTGTATGTGGCAAATAGGAGCAATTCTATTCTTTACCCTCTTCCGAGTGCATAAAGAACATTGGCTAATCCTAGGTTTAGTCCCTAAATCCATGGTTAGGCTGGGAGGATATTGGCTCTCACACCAAAGCTCCCACTTTCCTTCGCCTCAAGGCTAACTCTCGCTTTAATTTCCAAACACTAGGACCAAATTGGGGATTTTAGTCTGTCGCCCTCAAATCTCTAATTCTACACTCATCAAACCAAATTTCTCTGTTTATTTGCACTCAACCCCCATGATCTTCACCATCCATAAAATTTGAATGTGGTTTCACTTTGTTCAGACTTACACCACCCTCTCGGATCATAGCACAATTACAACGAATTTAAACACTACAACGAGCTCTTTTTTTAATATAAATAAAGTGCAAGTAAAAACCATCACAATTATAATTAAAACATTTTCTAACATGCATCACAATATCCTAAACATGAATCCTACTTATTACAAAATAAAAGTAAGATGAAAAAAATGGAATAATCTTCTTATGCCACTATTTCCAAATAAGAAGAAAGAATAAGAGAAAGACATCACAAAGCACAAAGAAAGCACAATGGAAAACCTCATTTCAAAGCAAATCCACAAAATAAATGTTTTACAAAATCATAAGATAATGGAGAAAACAATATTTTGCTTTTGTTCTCTTGAAGGAAAGATGAAAATCTCTCCCATAAAGTCTCCCGCTGATCTATGCAATGCTAGAACATCCCCTTACAAATTCTCTCAAAATCCCCTAACCAATCTCTCCAAAAAGGTAGAAATCTACATTTCTACTCCTAATCTAAGATCTCTAAGCATTATCAACGTTTTCCTTAACATCTACAACCCTTTTTGGCTTCAACTTTTCTTTAAAATAATAGTGTAGGGAAAAATTCCCCAAGAGGTGCTTGAAGAAACCTTCCAAAAAATGTCCAAATTCGACGTATATGGCCAATAACTGCCCAAAAACGCATCCAAACCGTCTGGGGCGTGGTCTGGCGTCCTATCGGGCGCTGTCCGGCTCTATTTTTTCATTCTTCTTGGGATTCTGGCGCCGTCTGGCGCTTGATAGGGCGTTGTCCGGCGCTGGTACTGCGCAGCTCCGTCATTTCGTTCCGTTTGGCTTCGTTTCAGCTTTGATTCGCCCCGTTTCAGTTGCGTTACGTTCCGAACAAATAGCCCTACAAAATAAGCATAAAAACAACCTGTCTTTAAAGTTTAATCTCATTCAAAAATATGCAAGAAGTGTAAAAGAGATTAAGTAAAAAAAGACTGATCAAAATGTGTCAGGCCAAACTTTTGCTTTTTTGCTCCAAATTGCACCATTTTTGTTTCCTTTTCTCCAAAAGCCATTCTTCTACCTAAAACCAAAAACATACAAAATAACTACCTTTAAAGTGCAATATCATCAAAAATAGGTATGAAATAGACATTAAAAAGCTATCAAAATTTCAGTGGATCAAGATCCTCCAAACTTAACTATTGCTTGTCGTCAAGTAATTTAGTTAATACATAAAATAATGATCCACTGCAATGAACTTTCATTCTAGAATACCATGATTTTAACTTAAATAAATAGAGTAGTAAAATTTTCAGAAAGATCTTTGAATAATTCAAGTAAATTGTGCAGGTATAAGACTATCTAGTCATCAAGTCTAAGAGTTCTAGCCTTCTATTCATTTCAAAAATGACTGTAGATTGTTCTATTAAAACACTTAAAAGAATTACATGAAAAAAAGTTTATGAGAACACTACTAGTAAAGATGTTAATCCATACATAAAAGTTCAGGAAAATAATTAAGTTCTCCCTTTAGGTAGATCCATGTGAAACCAATTTTTGATTAGACATCTCCTCAAGCTTCTCTTAACTTTTTCTTTTTTCTTTCTTTTTTTTCTTCTTTTTTTTTTTTGCTTTTTCAAGTATGGATTACTATATCTGGATAGCCTTTAATAATTTTGAACTTCACCCTTCTCACCCAAAATTTGAAACTTACCACAATCATTTACCTTATATGAATTTCTTTAGCTTATTATTGATTCATCATAGAGTCTCAATCCTTTCCTTTCACATAATGTTTTAAGATTATTAATATTTCAAACATATAATATTTCTTACTTTGAATAGCTGACTATAGTCCTATTCTCTTATACCAAATATCTTAGCCTACAAAATTACTTTTCATTACCAAAAACTTTCATTCAAGTCCATTAAAGTAGTAAAATAAAATGAAAATACATTTATCTGAAATTGAGCTCTATCACAGGTAATCATGTTAATAATTTTGAAAATAATTTTAAATGAGAACAACTAATAGTCAATTCTTTCTCTCCCCAAACATAAATTTTAAAATATTTTGCAATTATGTCCATAAAATATAGCAGGAAGAAAAAGTAAAGGTTGAATCTACTTACTACTACAACATCCTATCAAATTCATATACATGTATAATCAGGATAGAATGACTGTAGGAGAAAGTAATTCTAGTCAAAAACATACTTGCAATAATATAAAACTAAAAGGAAGTGAACTAACTTTAAAATATATTTTTCTTCCTATCCTCAAACTTAATTTTTAACATATATAGCATTTAGTACAAAAAATATAAGCAGGAAGAAAAATAATTTAGAAATTCTATCTACCACAAATGTCTAGCAAAAACATCTTCAATTATTCATCAAGAAGGAACAATATGCAGTAGAAAGTAATTCTAAACTAATCATGCCAGAATTAAATTCACTAAATAAAATTTTAATTAGCATAGCATGTGACCGCGATTTTTAATATACTTAAAAATATGAGAATTCGACACCACTACTAGAAGATCTAAATCCTCAGCAATAGCGCCAAATTAACTTGGAGTGTAATTTTAATTTTTGTAACAATTATATATTATAATCTTTAATCGCAAAGTTACCTTTAAACGCAAGCATACGTATCGCTCAAGTAATACAGGGCTCTAGTGGAGTCCTGGATATCAATCCCACAAGGAAAATTATAGAGGTTACAAACTAGGATTATAGAAATCAATTCAGAATCACAACTAAATCAAAATTACCTATCTGTCACTAATACGCAATCGACAATAATATGAAATTTAAATTAAACTAGTTCTACTAACAATTAACTAAGTCTACTAAAGTGAAGTTCAAATATATAAGCAAGAATCTTTCCCCTTTCTTAAGATATTTAAGTGAATAGATAATTAGAATTAGTTTAAAAATGGTGATGTGCCAAATAGGAGCATACCTATTCTTTACTCTTTGGTCCAGGCATAAAGAACATTGACAAATCCTATGCTTGGTTACTGAATCTGTGGCTAGTCTGGGAGGATACCGGCTCTCACTTCCGAGCTCCCACGTTCCCCTCACATGAGGGCTAACATCTACACTTCAGCACCCAAATGATAGGACCGAATTGAGAATTTTAGCCTGTCACTCTAAAATTTCCAATTCTACGCCCGATAAATATTATTTCCCTATTTATTTACACCCTCCTTCCAAGGACTTTGACCTCCCTGAATCTCGGATGTAATCTTTACTATATTTGTCAAACTAAACAGATTTTAACTATTCAATTGGCCAGATTGAAAGTAAATTAAGATCTAAGTAGACGATTATCACAACTTCTTTAAAATTTCATGGCACACTAATTTAATTTATCATTTCACAAAAATATAAAAACAAGGAGAAAGACAGAACAACTACTCAGAATTTATGGAGAGGATGCAATAAAACTTGTATTTCATATATAAAAGTTAAGTTCTACAAACTAAGTAAATAAAAATAACTTATCTTAAATTCCTCCCCAAGCAAACTCCTTGAAGTTCCTCTGAATCTCTTTCTTTCTTTACAGTACGCGGAATTCTCCTTCGAAACGACAATGCAGAAGAGATCTCTCACTTCCCTTTCACTCTTACAATCCTTCGAAGAATTCCTCACAATATCTCTATTGAACTCACTATTTAACACTCACTAATAACAATGAACACTAGTGGACTCTCTAATTGACACTAAGTAACTATCAGAAGAATCTAATAGAACTTTTTACAGACTCTCAGTGACTTTTAGAGGACTCTAAAAGGACAATTTTTCAGCCTAAAATAATTTTTTTTAAAGTTGTTGAAGAGTCTCCAAGGGTTTTCCAGGCATCCCTTCAAAAATCATCCACATTCGACGCATTTTGTGAAAGAACCGTCGATCCCGCCGTCAGCGGCCTCGAGTTCCGCCGTCGTCAGCCTTCTAGACACTTAGCCTTGAACTAACCCCGCTGTCGACGGCCTCGACTTCCGCCCTCGGCGACCTCCCTTGTAATATATTCCAAACTCTCGAAAAAATCACGCCGTCGGCGCCATCAACCTCACCGTCGGTGCCCTAAGTCAAATTTGCTTAACTTAGTCCTTTTTGTTCCAAATTTGCTTCTTTTTTCATATTTTCACTCCATTGTCTTTAAATCTTCATATCTACATAAAAACACCAAAAATGCCCTTCTTTAAAGTGCAATATCATCAAAATTAGTATAAAATAAGCATGAAATTCTTAACTTCCTTGGGTAAAAATCCCCCAAACTTAACTATTACTTGTCCTCAAGTAATCTTTAGTACTACATAAAAGTTATGATTCATTGTAGTAAAGTTTTAATTCAGAAATAACATAATTTTGATTTAAATAAATATTATAGCAAGAATTCTTAGAAAAAATTTCAAGTAATTAGATTAATTCTGCAGGTATAAGTCTATCTAGTCATTAAGTCTAAGAGTTCTAGTCTTCTATTCATTTCAAGAATGACTATATGTTGCAATATCAATTCACTTAGCATATTCAGAAGATAGGAACTTCATGAGGATACTATTAAGTAAAGAAGTTAGTCATAAATATAAGTTCAAAAATGTTTTTAGTTTTCCCTTTAGGTTAATCCAAGTGAAGCCAATCTTTGATAAGGCATCTCCTCAAGCTTCTCCTCATTTACTATTTTTTTTTTCTTTTCAAGGATTGTTTTTCAATCCTTTCTTTTTATTTTGCAAGTGAGGATTACTATAGCTGGATAGCCTGTTAATAATTTTGAACTTCACTCTTCTTTTCCTAAATTTGAAACTTTCAAACATTCTTTACTTTATAAGTACTTGGTAGTTTTTACATTATTGAATCCCAATCTTTTCTTTCTCAACTAAATTCCTATAATTCTTAATATTTCAAAATATAGTTTTCTTTACTTTAAATAGTTAACTATATTCTTATCATTTTATACTAAATATCTTAACCTACAAAACTGATTTTCATTACCAAAAATATTTCTTTGAATTTTCTATAATATTTAGATAAAATCTAAACATAGTTATCTGAATTAAATTTTATCACAAAAATCATATTAAAATTTTTGAAAATATGTTATTTGAGAACATATAATAGTTAATATTTTTCTACCCTCCCTCAAACTTAAGGTTTTCTATAATAGAAATAATACAGGGTGGAAAGAAAATTTCTAAATATAAAATTCATACCTTTGCACTTTAGGCATTTTTGTCTTTTTTGAAATTTGCAGGTTCTTTTTAAAAATTTCTAACTTCAACTGACCTGTAATATTTAAAAACCTTTCTACACATATATAACAGTTTAGAAAATTTGCTGGGGTAATGAAATTTTAAAACAAGTATTTAAAACTAAACATTAAACAAAAACAACTACTAAATTACACAGGACATATGCATTTCACAACACAGAACAAACAGTTTACTAATTTAGACTATTTAGTTCACAATTACAATTACTATCACAAATCATAACAAATATCTAGAAATGAAAATGCAAACTGCAAAACTAAACACATATCCTAGAAACAAAGCATAGTCCACATAATACAATAAAAATCAAAGTACAACAACTAAAATAAAACAAACAAATACATCACATCACATCAAATCACTAATCTCAATCAAAATCCCATGTAATGTCTTCATCACCCTGGTCAGCAAGAGGATTGGGCTGATACTGAGTATACCGGGGGCATTCTGGAAAAATCACATCAGGCTATCCTCTGTAGTACCTAGCCTGAGCATCATAATATGCCATCTCAAAATCAGAGTGCCTCTGAAGATACCCACTATCGTGATCATATCTTCTCTCCAAACCTTCAATCCTGTGATCAATTCTTTCAAACTTTTCATCCAACTGCTCAAAAATTTTCCTCTGCAGGATCATGGCATTCATCAAATCATATAAGGTAGGGGGACTAGAAGTAGGAGGGTCATAGCTAGTAGAAGGAATGTCTCTACTAGTAGAAGGTGCCTTGCTCCTACTCCCTAATCTCCATTCTTCATGTGATTCATAAGTCTTTATATTTGCTTTACTAATGGGTTTCATCGGATACACCCATTCCTCATCATCTTTTGCTTCAACTCTAGATAATTGATAAAGTGCATAAATTTGGCCAGGATGCCCTAAATATCCACTTGTCTCACTCTTCGTAGTGGCCATAATATTCTTATAAATTATTCTCCCCACATTAACGCTTTTGTTGTTCTGAATATAGAAATTCAGAATAGCTTTATCTCTCGAGACTTCACTTTGATTGTAGATGGGTAGTAGAGTCGAACAAATGAAATAATGCCATGCCTTAGCAGTGTCATTCATCATGGACAATGGAAAGTTAATCCGTTCAAGATTTCAATTTTCCAAACTCCTTTCCCATCAGTGAGAAAGTCAATAACATCGTTCAACAGACCCTCCATTGTTCCAAATGTTTCATACTCTCTAGAAAAATAGTCGTGAAGCTCGTAAAAAGAGTTAATGCGGTTAGCATTAAATTTGACAGAAAATCCTCCTACATGGATAGGCTCGTCCTCAAGTTGAGTCAGATTAGAGTAGAACTCTCTAACAACTATGATAGCAGCTTTGTTTGTTGTATAGTAAAAGTTTTCCCATCCTCTCTCTTTGATAACTCATTCCACCTCTCCTCCAGGATTTTCGAAAAACTCAATCTTGGATGCACTTCTTACTTTGAAAGATTGAAGTATACCTTGATTGCGCTTTAGTGTTTATGAATCGAGTTTCTTCGTATTTGAGTCTTCTCTTTTATCTTGGAGCCATTGTTTGATCTATCAAAATCACAAAAATCCAATTTAATCTCCAAAATAATAATGCAATGGCTTCTAAAGGGGGTTTAAAGCAATCTAAATCAAGTTCCATGAATTCCTTCCAAGTCTTTTCTTCACATTTTCAAATTTTCCAAAATTTCTTAATGTGGAAGAAATTCATGGTGAAAATAAAAAATTTTTACATATGAGTGAAGCTCTTACCAAGGGAAAATGAAATCCGGTGTTAGAATTTGTTGAAATTGCTCCAAATCTGAGATCTATCAAGCCCAATGTCAAAATTTATGGTAAATCGAAGAAGAAGAGGATGAATAGTGGCATTTGACCGGTCAAAATAACGGTTAAAAGGTAATATTCGCGATCTCGCTGTCAACGGGGCCGTTCGCGCCGTCGGCGGGCTCTATTGAATTAAATTCAAATACCCTTGGGAAAATCACGCCGTCGGCGAGATTTCTAAAAATTGATCATTTTTCAAATTTTTACAATTTTGATCCATTTTTAGCCTCGTCGTCATCCGTTTGATCATTTCAATCATATATTTTAAGTGATTAAGTGATGTATTAACTCAAATAAACATACACACAACAAAACTTCACATTTATATATTAAATCCAAGTGTTTGCAACACACATTACATACCACACATAAACAGGTATTTTATCAACCTAAATCTATCTAATCAGCGTCACAATCCAAGCCACAACACTCAAAACGCTAAGATCAAACATTTCAATCATTATCTCATCTATATGAGATTAAAAAGCAAACTACGAAAGCAAACACACAAACAAAGTTCAAATCAAACTCAACATAAAGAAAGAAATAAACAATTCAATTCTACTACTCTTCAAAATCTGTACTGGTTTCTCCTCTGATATCACTCATTGCTTGAAAATGGACAAACAGGTTATAAAAAGGTCAGAATGGGAATTCTTCATTTGAATCTTCATTAATCCATCCCATCTTCCTCATTAAGCGTATCAGACTCGCTTCAAATTGCCCAGTATGATCAAAATGTTCTTTCATCCTTCAATCGATATGATCAAAGAAATCAGACATATTGTTTGCTGTACTCATTAAATTTTGTACCTGCTTCTCCAGATTCTTGATTTTGTGTAAGATCATCGGTGTCTTGTCCGCTACTAGAGGTTGAATAGGAATAGAATTCTGCGTTGCTTGATCCATGATCACGCCCGTGTCATTCTCCTCATCATTGGCTGGGAACATACGAGTTGGGTCTAAAGGTTTCCAGGGTAACAGTATTTTCTCCCAAATCTCGTACGAAACTTGAAACAAACTGCATATTAAGAAAATTGTGGAAGGATGTCCAAACCCTTAAGATGATCCTTAAACGATCAGGCCAAACACAAACTTCACAATTATTGATCTAATATCAATGGGCCATCCCATTTGAATGCAGTAGTTCAAAATTACACTTTATTTCATGACTTTGCCGATTTTCATTATCAGCAATAACTTTGCAGATATGAAAAAGTACCGATTTTTTGATTTGGGATTTAAAAGCGTTGCAGAAAAATTAACGTACATGTTTTCTCAAACTTCCCAGTCATCGGATTCGTCCGTCAAATATTGGTATATTTTATTCATATTGTCTCTCGTCGGCACGAAATTTGAATAATGGCAGACATGAACATTTTCAAGCATATATAACTCATTAATCCTTTCGGAATTGAATGTTATCCACCTACCTTGCACATAGATGCTTCCTTGGTTGATTCCATGTAAATTAGCGTAGAATTCCTTAACCACTGGAACGACTACAGCGGCAGTAGTATAACAAAACACTTTCCATCTTCGCCGCACAATCATTTCTTCAATTGGTGATGAAGAATTGTTTAATCCTCGATTGACAAATCCTCTTTCCTTGATTAGCCTTCTCTTGGACATCACCTTGTTAAAAAGTTGCTGCGCCTATGCACAAACGAACTTTCTCCGGTTGTAAACTTGAAATCTTGTGTAATCTACAGATTTGGAGGCCATTAGAGAGGAATTAAAACAGGTTTCCATTCGTTTTTTGGAATTGGAGTGTTTAGGAACCGTCCATGGAGTTTATAAGGGACAAATTTGCTAAAAACTGCCAAAACCGTCATTTCGAACTAAAAAAACTGCCCACTGGCCGATCCCGCTGTCAGGGGCCTCGAAGGCGCCGTCGGTGAGCCTTGTGCAATTAATTCTAGGGCTCTCGGGAAAAAGCCGTCTTCGGCGCCCTAAGCAAAAATTTGTACTTTTATGCCGTGGTCAATTACGTTCCAAATTTTCTCTATGGATCCAAATTTTCGATAATCAAAAGTCAAATTCAAGTAGTAGAATTCAATATTACTACAAACTAACGAGAAACTCAAACAAACACACAACAAATAAAGATAACTATGGGTTGCCTCCCATAAAGCGCTTGGTTTAACGTTGTCAGCCCGACCTATTCAGGTGTTATTCAAGTTGACTGAGCATTAAATACTCTTTAAAATTTGGTCTTTTACCCTCAAAATATGATTTTAATCTATGTCCATTTACTTTAAATCTATTCCCAGTCTTCAAATCTTCAATTTCAACAGCTCCATAAGTATAAACCTGAGTCACAGTAAAGGGTCCTAACCAATGAGACTTCAATTTCCCAGGAAATAATTTCAACCATGTATTATAAAGCAAAACTTCTTGCCCTGGTTCAAAGTTCTTCTGGTTAATCTTCCGATCATGCATTAACTTCAGTTTTTTCTTCTAAATTATATCGTTATTGTAAGATTCATTTCTTAATTCTTCTAATTCATTCAATTGCAAAAATCTCTTCTCACCAGCATTTTTCAAATTATAGTTGAATTCTTTAATTGCCCAATATGCTTTATGCTCCAATTCTACTGGTAAGTAACAAGTTTTTCCATATATAAGTCTATAAGGAGTCATACCAATAGGAATTTTATAAGCAGTCCTGTACGCCCATAATGCAGTATCCAGTCTCGCAGACCAATCTACTCTACTAGGATTTACAGTCTTTTCTAAAATTTGTTTAATCTCACGATTATAAATTTCAGCTAAACCACTGGTTTGAGGATGATAGGCTGTAGAGAATCTATGAACAATATTAAATTTTTCTGCCAATCTTTAAATGTATTTATTCCTAAAATGGGATCCTCCGTTAGTGATAATCACTCTCGGCATTCCGTTTCTTGTGAAAATGTTTTTCATTAAAAATCTTGAAACACTTTTAGCATCACAATGAGGTAAAGCTTGTGCTTCAATCCACTTTGATACATAATCAACTACAATTAAAATATATAAATTCCCAAATGAAAGAATAAATGGTCCCATGAAATCTAATCCCCAAACATAAAAAATTTCTACTTCTAACATGAAATTCAGAGGCATTTCATTTCTTCTAGATATATTACATACTCGTTGGCATCTATCACAAGTTTTGATATATCTGTAAACATCTCTAAAATGAGCAGGCCAATAAAATCCAGCTTGCAAAATTTTATGCGCAGTTTTGTCAATGCCAAAATGTCCTCCAAATTTAGAATCGTGGCATTTTTGAATAATCTGTTCAGTTTCTTCATAAGGCACACATCTCCTAAATATAAATATGGTTCATCCTATAAATATGCTTTTGCATCATGAATGAATTTTTTTTGTTGGTGCAGAGTTAGCATATGTGGCAAAATATCACTTACTATATAGTTAACAACATCAGCATACCAAGGTATTTTCCACACATTTATATTATAAAGTTTTTTATCAGGGAAACTGTCTGTAATTTCATTGTCGGTATCAGATGATTCATGATATTCCAGTCTTGACAAATGATCAGCAATTTGATTATCAGTTCCTTTTCTATCAATCACCACAAAATCGAATTCTTGCATTAAAAGTACCCATCTAATTAATCTTGGTTTAGTATCATTCTTTTGAATCAGATATTTAATAGCAGAGTGATCAGTATGCACAATACATTTAGTTCCAATTAAATATGATCTAAATTTATCAAAAACATACACAATAGCCAGTAACTCTTTTTCAGTAACTGTATAGTTAATTTGAACATCGATAAGAGTTCTACTAGTGTAGTATATAATTTTAAAAATTTTATCATATCTTTGACCAAGAACAGCTCCAATAGCATAATCACTAGCATCACACATTAATTCAAATGGTTTCTCCCAATCAAGTGAAACTATTACAGGTGCTGTGATTAATTTTTCCTTTAATAACTCAAAGGCATTTAAGCAGTCTTCGGTAAATTCAAATTTCTTGTCTTTTTCTAAAAGTTGGCATAGAGGTTTGGTAATTTTTGAAAAATCTTTAATATAGTGCCTGTAAAAACCAGCATGTTCAAGAAAACTTCTTACCCCTCTCACTGTAGTAGGAGGTGGTAATTTAACTATTACTTAAAATTTTGCAGAGTCTACTTCCAAGCGATTTTCTGAAATTTTATGTCCTAATACAATTCCTCCTGCAACCATAAATTGACATTTCTCCTAATTCAGAACTAAGTTAGTTCTTTCACATAGCTCCAAAAATTTTTCAAGATGATTCAAGCATGCGTCAAATGATGTTCCAAACACAGAGAAATCATCCATAAATACTGTTATTCCACTATCAATTAATTTACTAAAGATAGACACCATACATCTATAAAATGTTTTAGGTGCATTACATAGTCCGAAAGGCATTCTTCAAAAAGCAAAAGTTCCATAAGGCTTGGTAAATGTTGTTTTCTCTTGATCCTCAAGAGAAATATTTATTTGATGGTAACCAGTATATCTATCCAGAAAGCAGTAGTACTTGTGTCCAGCAAGTCTATCAAACATTTGGTCTAGAAAAGGAAGAGGAAAGTGATCTTTTCAAGTGGCGGTAGTTAATTTTTGATAGTCAATACAAATACACCATCCAGAAACTTGTCTGATAGGTATTAATTCATTATTTTCATTTACTTCAACAGTTACTCCTTCTTTCTTGGGAACACAATGAATTGGACTTACCCAAGTACTATCCGAAATAGGATATATAATTTCAGCATCTAACCATTTTAAAATCTCTTTTTTAACTACCTCTTTCATAATAGGGTTCAATCTCCTTTGTGGGTCAATTCTTGGTTTATGTTCTCATTTAATAAAATTTTGTGCATACAAATTGAAGGACTAATTCCCTTAATATCAGCTAAAGTCTAACCAAATGCTTTTTTGTATTTTTTAATATATCCATTAATTTTTGTTCTTGAATTTCATTTAAGTCTGAGGATACAATTACTGGTAATGCTGAAAACTCTCCTAAAAATACATACTTCAAATAATTTTAAAGATTCTTTAATTCAAGTTCAGGAGGTTTTATAATAGATGGAATTAATGTTTTGTTTTCTGGTGCTGTTGAATTGAGCGTTTCAAATTTTTCCTGAATATAATCAACTTCTTCACTATCAATTTCATCATAATTATCTTTTTCTATATCGTATTTTTCTTCATAAATTTCTTTGAAATATTCTCTTTTCAGATAATCACATATATCTATTCTGAAACATTCATCATATTTTTCTCTTGAAGGATATTTCATTGACTTTGAGATGTTAAAGGTTACTTCTTCATCATTTACTCTGATTGTCAATTCTCCTTTTTGAACATTTATCATGGCTCTTCTTGTAGCTAGGAATGGTCTTCCTAAAATTATTGTTATTTCTTTATCTTCTTCCATATCTAAAATGATAAAGTCCACAGGAAAGATAAACTTATCAACCTTAACTAGAACATCTTCTACAACTCCCTTAGGATGTGTAATAGATCGATCAGCTAACTGTAGAGTTACAGAAGTTGGTGCAATCTCTCTAATTCCCAACCTTTTAAAAGTTGATAGAGGCATCAAATTTATGCTAGCTCCCAAATCACATAATGCTTGCCCATAAAATTTTTCACCAATAGCACACGAGATAGTGAAACTACCAGGATCTTTAAGTTTTTCAGGAAGCTTTCTTTGAATTATAACACTACACTCTTCACTGAGTGCAACAGTATCATGATCTAGTAACTTCCTCTTTTTGTTAAGTATATCCTTCATAAATTTAACAAAATCAGGCATTTGTTCCAAAGCTTCTACAAAAGGAATATTTATTGACATTTTTTTAAAATGTCTAAGAATTTAACAAATATTTTTTCCTTTATCTTGTTGCTTTAGTCTTTGAGGAAATGGTGGTGGAGGTTTTTCAATAGTAATTTTCATAGGTTTCAGAAGAAAATTAGGATATAAACTTTCATTTTCTCCTTCAGTTTCTTCTTTTTCCTTTTCAACTACAGTTTCTTTTGAACTCTTTTTTTCAACTCTTTTCCACTTCTTAATTGAATAGCCTTAATTTGTTCTTTTCCTTGATCTTTAGGATTTACTCCAACATTGCTAGGTAAAGTTCCAACAGGCCTATTGCTCAGTGCAGTAGCAATTTTCCCCAATTAGTTTTCTATGTTTTTAATAGCATCTCCTTGACATTGTAATTGATTACCCATATTCAAAACTAATTCCTCCATAGACAACTTTTTCTCCTTAAATTGTGAATTATTATAAAAATCTGGTGGATTAGAAAGTCTATAATTAGAATTACCCTGGTTTTTTATATTTCCTAATGGGTTTACAGGATTATTCCCCCACTGAGGATTAACAGGATTTGCATTACCTTGGTTATTCCAATTAAAGTTTGGATGATTTTTCCAACCTGGATTATAATAGTTTGAACAAGGGTTATTTTTTCTATTATTTATTAAGTTTATAGTTTCATATAAAGATTGAGCATCTACAATTTGTTCTAATGAATTTTCTTCTAACACTAGAGGAGTTTGAGAGCGATTCATTCCGTATTAATCTATTTTTTTGAAAGAGCAACAATTTGAGAAACTATCATAGTTAAAGCATCTGAATCATGAATACTGGCTACTCTCTTAGGATTTACCCTTTCAGCAGGCCATTGAAAATTATTGGTAACCACTTCTTCTATTAACGCATAGACTTCTTCAAAAGGTTTAGACATTAGTGATCCACCAGCAGCAGCGTCAATAATAGATCTAAGAGATCCTACTAATCCATTATAAAATGTTTGAATAATTAACCAATCTGGTAAAGCATGATGTGGACATTTTCTAAGAAGTTCTTTAAATCTTTTCCAAGATTCATATATCGATTCTCTTTCATACTAACTGAAAGATGTGATATCATTTCTAAGCTTAGCAGTCTTAGATGGTGGAAAATATTTCAATAAGCATTTTTACGAAAGTTCTCCCCAAGTTCTAATAGATCCAGGTGCTAATGAATTTAACCAAGCCTTAGCCTTATCCCTTAGTGAAAAAGAAAAAAGTCTAAGTCTGACAGCATCATCAGACACTCTGTCATATTTAAAAGTAGCACAAATTCTAAGAAACTTGCAAGATGTAAATTAGGATCTTCGTTAGGAGCTCCACCAAATTAATTGTTTTGTACCATTTGGATAATTACAGGTTTAAGCTCAAATGGATTAGCAGCTGCATTTGGATTTTGGATGTTTAAGTGAATTTCATCAAATGTAGGGTTAGCGTAATATCTTAGTGGTCTAGATTGATGTTCATTTTCTGATCTTTGGTTGTTTACGTTGTTTTCCATTGTTTCAGAATTTATAGGTTCTTTTCTTAGTTTTCTAATTCTCTTAACAGTGTGTTCCAATTTCGAATCGTTGAGTATAATATTTTCAGAACCAAATTTATGCTTACAATCAAAATCAGTAAACAACAAAATAGTTAACTAAATAAGTTGCAATTCTATTAAAAAGATTTCTAACAGTCCTAAATTGTCCATTACTCTAATTATGTTATTCCCCGGCAACGGCGCCAAAAACTTGACCGTGATTTTTAACATACTTAAAAATAAGAGAATTCGACACCACTACTAGGAGATTTAAATCCTCAGTAATAGCGCCAAATTGACTTGGAGCGTAATTTAAATTTTTGTAACAATTATATATTATAATCTTTCATCACAGAGTTAACTTTGAAGGCAAGAATATGTATCGCTCAAGTAATACAGGGCTCTAGTGGAGTCCTGGATATCGATCCCACAGGGAAAATTATAGAGGCTACATACTAGGATTATAGAAATCAATTCAGAATCACAACTAAATCGAAATTGCCTATCTGTCACTAATACGCAATCGACAATAATATGAAATTTAAATTAAACTAGTTCTACTGACAATTAATTAAGTCTACTAAAGTGAAGTTCAAATATATAAGTAAGAATCTTTCTCCTTTTTTAAGATATTTAAGTGTATAGATAATTAGAATTAGTTTAAAAATGGTGTTGTGCAAAATAGGAGCACACTTATTCTTTATCCTTTGGTCCAGGCATAAAGAACATTGACTAATCCTATGCTTGGTTACTGAATCTGCGGCTAGGCTGGGAGGATACCGGCTCTCACTTTGGAGCTCCCACGTTCCCCTCGCCTGAGGGCTAACATCTACACTTCAGCACCCAAACGATAGGACCGAATTGAGGATTTTAGCCTGTCACTCTAAAATCTCCAATTCTACACACGATAAATATTATTTCCTTATTTATTTGCACCCTCCTTCCAAGGAATTTGACCTCCCTAAATCTTAGATGTAATCTTTACTATAGTTGTCAAACTCAACAGATTTTAACTATTCAATTGGCCAGATTGAAAGTAAATTAAGATCTAAGTAAAAGATTATTACAACTTCTTTAAACTTTATTAGCACACTAATTTAATTTATCATTTCACAAAAATATCAAAACAAGGAGAAAGACAGAACAACTACTCAGAATTCATGGAGAGGATGCAATAAAACTTGGATTTCATATATAAAAGTTAAGTTCTACCAACTAAAGTAAATAAACACAACTTATCTTAAATTCCTCCCCAAGAAAACTCCTTGAAGTTCCTCTGAATCTCTTCCTTTCTTTACAGTACGCAAAATTCTCTTTCGAAATGACAATGCAGAAGAGATCTCTCACTTCCCTTCCACTCTTACAATCCTTCGAATAATTCCTCACAATATCTCTATTGAAGTCACTATTTAACACTCACTAATAATAATGGACACTAGTGGACTCTCTAATTGACACTAAGTAACTATTAGAAGAATCTAATAGAACTTTTTACAGACTCTTAGTGACTTTTAAAGGACTCCAAAAAGATATTTTTTCAGCTTAAAATGGTTCTTTTTAAAGTTGTTGAAGAGTCTCCAAGGGTTTTCCAGGCATCCCTTTAAAAATCATCCATGTTCGACGTATTTTGTGAAAGAACCATCGATCCCTCCATCAGTGGGCTTGAGCTCCACCGTCGGCGACCTTCTAGAAACTTAGCCTTGAACTGACCCCTCTGTCGGTGACCTCGACCTCCGCCATCGGCGGTCTCCCTTGTAATATTTTCTAAACTCTCGGAAAAATCACGCAGTCGGCGCCCTACGTCAAATTTGCATAATTTTGTCTTTTTTGTTCCAAATTCGCTCCTTTTTACATATTTTCGCTCCATTGTCTTTAAATCTTCATACCTGTAGAAAAACACCAAAAATACCCTTCTTTAAAGTGCAATATCATCAAAATCAGTATAAAATATGCATGAGATTCTTAACATTTTTTTCGTTGGTCAACAAGTATCAGTAAGGAAATATAAAAATGTTCTTCAAGTCTTATATCAAGCTGTAACACAAAGACAAGCACACATAATAAATGAGGTCAATTTATCCTTTAACTCATCACATTTCACTACTTACCTCCAATTTCTAACAGAATCACTACACTAATAAATCAGGTACTTTTTAAATGATTTTATAGATTATAATTTCAAGGATAAGATTATCCTTGAAATATTGGTTTTTGGACACCAATTTCAGGCATCATCTAATCCCTTTAATTAAGCACCTCAAACAGTTATAAAACTTAGTGTAAGATCATCCTAAATTTATTCATTAAATAGGTTCGCGACTCCTACCAAATGAAAGCAAAGTTAGAGAAAGGAAGTAACAAAATTGAGATGGATCTATCACTGCTCAAATTCATGATATCTCTTGTAAAACTCAAGTCTGAGTATGACTTGAGTTAATAAACTCGTCAATCCAATTACTACAAGAGAACATACAAATCAAACCATAATAAAAAGTTAAGGAATTACCTTCCTCATGACACATAAAGATCAAATCAAACTACTAATAATCCGAACATCTACCAATCAACAATCAAACTGATCAATCCATACTAAAGCAAACACAACACAACACTAACAATCATGACTCCTAAGCATACTAAATCAAAGCACACTGATAACTATAGGTTGCCTCCCATAAAGCGCTAGGTTTAACATCGTAAGCCCCACAAATGATTCCTCCTCGATCAAAATTCCAATTATGTAATCCTTGATCAATCACCCAATCTTTTTCAGATCTAGGGATTCCTACAAAATCCTTAAATTTTAATTTTTTATTCAGCTCTTCCTTTTTAGATTTATTTATATCATTGTTCCTCATATTTCATTCTAAATCAAATATTCTTCTATTGATTTTCTGAATTTGCATACTAATATCATCCTTGAAATTTATAAGAAATGGATCTTTATAAGATAATTCAAGATCTCCCAAATTTTGGATCAGATTCTCTCTAGATAATTCAAATTTTACATCAAATTCTTCCAAATTACTCTTCTGTTTCAAGTTATCTTCCAATTTTCCCCCTTGGTACAGAATAAATGATGGAGGTAGTCTTTTTATATCTATCTTAGTTTAGGAAATAGGTTTTTCTAATTCCTTAGGAATTTCCTCTAATAGTCTTTCAATATCCTTATCCTCTTTTCTCAACTCAAAGTTCTTTTGAAATACATCCTCAAATTCTCTTCCAAGTCTTAGTTCAGTAACTTTATTTTGTTCATCATTCAATTCAGGTTTTTCTTGTGATTGAGTCGAATCTAAAGATATAAAAACTGATGGTGTAGATGAATTCCCTAAATAGGTAGGCTTGAAAATTGTATGGGGTACATCCATCTTAAGTTCATGAGATTTTTCAACAAATGGAATTACAAGTTCACTATTTTTGGTAGCGTCCATCATTTTACACCTCTCCTGAACATACATACAGTCTTTTTTAGCTAATATTTTCAACTCATCATGAATGTCCATTTCGATCTCATCTGTTAACTTACTTTTAAAACTTTTTTGGAAATGGTCTTTACTTAAATAATCAATTTCATCCATCCAAAAATAATCATCATCTTTTCTCTCAGTTAGACATTTCATAGTTTTTAACATATCAAAAGTGACTTCCTTGTCATTAATATTCATAATCAACTCTCTTTTTTACACATCTATCATAGCTTGTCCATTAACAAGGAATACTTGTTCATTATTATTCTCTTTAGGTTTGATTTCAGTGTTGCTAGGAAGTGTTCTTTGAGGTCTATTGCTAAGTGATTTAGCAATTTGTCCCAGTTGATTCTCTATGTTTCTAATCGCAACATTTTGACTTTACAACTGGTTTCCCATTCACAATACCACTTCTTCTATAGACATATTATCATCCTCAAATTGTTGATCATTGTTAGAGTCCAGTGGATATGAGGGTCTATAGCTTGTGTTACCTTGACTATTCCAACTTCCATTAGGATTTGCATGCTTTTTTTCTCATTGTTGATTTCTACCCTCAGTAGTATGATTCCAGTTAAAATTAGGTTGGTTTTTCCAATCTGGGTTGTAAAAGTTAGAATACGGGTTTTTTATGGTATTTAAAGTCTCATATAATAAGTTGGAATCAATCATACTCCCTAATTAACTGTCCTCACTTACAGGAGTAAATTGAGGCTGGTTCATTCCAAATTGGTCCAACTTCCTTAATATTGTAGCAACCTGAGATGCAAGAATTGCAATCTCATCTGTATCATAAAAACTGGCTATCTTTTTAGGATTTAACCTTACAGAGGGTCATTGAAATTCATTTGCAGCCAGTTCTTCAATTAATGTATATGCTTCATCAAATGATTTTGACATTAATGAACCACCACCAGCAGCATCACTAATGATCCTAAGGGATCTTACTAACCCATTATAAAAAGTATGAATGATTAATCAATTTGGCAGAGCATGATGTGGACACTTTCTTAGGAGTTCCTTAAATCTTTCCCAAGGTTCGTATATTGATTCCCCTTCATACTGATAAAATGAGATAATATTGTTTCTAAATTTAGTAGTCCTTGAAGGTGGAAATACTTAGCTAGGAATTTCTGAGTTAACTCCTCCCAAATTTTAATAGAGCCATGTGATAATGAGTATAACCACATTTTAGTCTTATCCCTTAGTGAGAAAGGAAAAAGCATTAGCCTAACAGCATCGTCAGACATGCTGTTATAATGAAATGTAGCACAAAGTTCTAGAAAACTAGATAAGTGTAAATAGGGATCTTCCGAAGGAGTTCCCCCAAACTGGTTATTCTGCACTGGTTGGATAATCGTTGGATTTAGTTCAAAAGAGACACCTTCAACAATAAGGTATTGTATACTTGAGTGAATTTCATCTGTCATAGGATTTACATAATCCCATAATGATTTATGATGATTTTCCAAGTTACGATTTTGAATTTTTTCCATTTCCAATTCTAGTTTTTCATGTCCTTTCTGTTTTTTTATTTTTTTTTCATTTTTCTAACTCGGGACCATAAGGCAAAAATTCTACAGATTCTTTATTTTGCTTACATAACACAACAAACAATACATTAACAATAAAAAATAAAACAAAAAATATATTCAACACAACAAAATATTTTCACAAACACCTTATTTTTAACACAAACAGTTTTTTCACAACACTTTTTCATACCAAAAACACTTTTCATACAAAAATAATTTTACGACACTAAAGTTTTCCAATTCTAAGCCTCACTTCAACTAAAATTCTCCTAAAATTCTTACCAAAGCTTCCCCGGTAACGGTGCCAAAAACTTGATGTGACTTTTTTATATGCAAGAATTTATAAACCCAAATTTATATATTTATAATGATTTAGTAAAGTCATAATTTCAAACGCAAGTATATGTATCGCTCAAGTAATACATGACTATATTGAAGTCCTGTTTATCAATTCCACAGGGAAGCGAGGTAAGAGGTCCTTAGTCAAATTCTAATCTACTACTATTAGACATTAGTAGGATGGTCGATATAAGTGGTTTTTCTAAGAACTACTCTTAAAGGTAAATCTTAATTTTAAAATAACTAATAACTACTTCTAAAGGAAAATATTACTTCTAAAGATAACCTTTCTAGATGAGTTGGTTTGGTGAATTTTGAGATAATAAAATCTACTATTCTTATGTAGTGAATTGGATAATGTAAATGAATGAGATGCATGAAATATTTTATGTGCCAAATAGGAGCAATCCTATTCTTTATCCTCTTCCGAGTGCCTAAAGAGCATTGGCTAATCTTAGGTTTAGTCCTTAAATCCGTGGTTAGGCTGGGAGGATACTGGCTCTCACTCCAGAGCTCCCACTCCCCTTCACTTGAAGGCTAACTCTCGCTTTAGTTTCCAAACACTAGGACCAAATTGGGGATTTTAGTCTGTCACTCTAAAATCTCCAATTCTACGCCCATCAAACCAAATTTCCCTATTTATTTGCACTCAACCCCCATGAACTTCCTCATCCATGGAATTTGAATATGGTTCCACTTTGTTCAGAATTACAATGCCCTCTCGGATCATAGCCCAATTATAACAAATTTTAACACTACAACGAGCTTTTTTTTTTAATGTAAATGAAGTGCAATTAAAAACCGTCACATTTATAATTAAAATATTTTCTAACATGCATCACAATATCCTAAACATGAATCCTACTCATTATGAAAAGTAAAATGAAAATAATGGAGATATCTTCTTATGCCACTATTTTCAAATAAGAAGAAAGAATAAGAGAAAGACATCACAAAGCATAAAGAAAGCACAACGGAAAACCTCATTTCAAACTAAATCCACAAAATAAGTGTTTACAAAATTATATGATAATGAAGAACATAATACTTAGCTTTTTTCCCTTGAATGAAAGATGAAAATCTCTCCCATAAAGTCTCCCGTTAATCCATACAATGCTAGAACATTCCCTTACAAATCGCTCAAAATCTCCTCACCAATATCTACAAAAAGGTAGAAATCTACATTTCTACTCCTATTCTAAGATCTCTAATCATTCTCCATGTTTTCCTTAACATGTACCACCCATTTTTGGCTTCAAATTTTCTTTAAAATAGTGTAGGGATGAATTTCCCAAGAGGTGCTTGAAGAAACCTTCCAAAAAGCGACCAGATTCGACGTATATGGCCAGTAACCGCCCAAAAATGCATCCAAACAGTCTGGGGAGCTGTCCGGGCCTATTTTTTCAGTCTTCTCGGGATTCTCGCACTATCCGGCGCTCTATAGGGTGATGTCCTGTGCTGGTACTGCGCGGCTCCACCATTTCGCTTTGTTTGGCTCAGTTTCAGCTCTGATTCACCCCATTTCAGTTATGTTGCGTTCCTAACAGATAGCCCTACAAAATAAGCATAAAAAACCTTTCTTTAATGTGTAATCTCATTCAAAAATATGAAAGAAGTGTAAAATTGATTAAACAAAGAAAGACTGTGTCATGCCAAAATTTTGCTTTTTTGCTAGTTTTTGCTCCAAATTGCACATTTTTACCTAAAACAAAAGAAAAATACAAAGTAACTTCCTTTAAAGTGTCATAACATCAAAAATATGTATGAAATAGACATTAAAAAGCTATTAAATTTTCAGTAGATCAATTATCGACACAATAAATCACATATTTGAGACATATCTATTTTTAAAGTATTAGGCATGAACAACCTTTAGGGTTTTGGCTAAGAAGAAGACCCAACCCAAGTAGCCTAGTTCCAACCCTAAGGGAAAATCCAACACATGGCCCATGGCCCATTCCTATTGGGTCAGCCATTAACCAATACCCACCTAGCACACACAAGCTAATTCATCTTATATCCACCTTTAATTTATGGATTGGGACTATTCATCATGACCCATCATGAGAGAGGGGACACATGTAACCATACATGCCACCCAGTGCAAACCATCTTGGACCATCCATTGACGAACAAAACCCAATCAGCTTTGACTTGTATTATCCGCCTAAAAAGCCTTCAATCAGCTTAAAGCCCTCTCTCATGCTTCCCCGATCTCCATGCTCATCGCCATGGTCAATCCACCATGGAAACTTGAATTGTGTACCTCCACTACCCAAAATTCTTATGGAATTCCTCTAATACTATCTGAGGAGCTACCCAAGCTCCTCCAATCATCTAAGTGCTCTCCCATGGACCCTTACAACTACTCAAGGAAGGAACCTGAGAGCATTTGAACATGATTAAAATTAGTATCTAGCCTCCCAAACCTCTGCCTCTTAATAGAAAAAATTTCCTTCTTGATACTGGCACTTAATTCCTCATGCCCTTAAGCCACTAACACCACTAAAAACCCTTAATGTCCTTACCCTATTCCAGGATAATTTTCAGCCTCAACATAAACCCTTCTAAAACTCAAACTTGAACCTCTCAAAATATTCCTAGGACTTCTAGGACTCTCCCTCAATTAAAATTGAGCTTTTTTTAGCCCTATAACCCATTCCAACACCAACTTTAGCCACCATTTGGTTTAGCTTATAGCTAGGTGATGCACCAAAATATGTTGATTTTTTATATATATTTTTTACTCATTTTTGGTAATATTGCACTTTAAAGGATGATGTTTTTCTTGTTTTGCTGCAGGTATGATGATTTTAGGCAATTGGAACAAAAAGAAGCAAAAAAGAATGAATTTAGAGTGAAAAAGAGCAAAAATAAGGAATTTGAAGTTCTGGCGCCGTCGGCGCCAGAATGGGCTCTGATGATGCATATTTCCAGAGAGCCCAAGTACTTAAAGTGCAATAGGGCATCGACAACGCCCAATGTCAGTGGAGGCTAAATTCAATGTATTTGGATGACTTTTGGAGGGATTCTTGAAGCATCTCTTGGGAAAATCGTCCCTAGGCTATTTTAACTTGATTTTGACACCATAATTAAGAGGGAAGTCAAGAGAATAGAGAGAAGACTAGAGAAGAAGTGGTGTGAGTGTTTGAAAGGTGTTTTAGAGTCTAGGGTTTGGTGTTAAGTGTTGTTTTATGAGGGATTCTTCTCAAAAGAACTGTAGGAGGAGAGGGAAAGTGAGAGATTACTTCTTCCCTACTATTCCAAGAGAGAATTGTGTGTTGTTGTCAAGAGAAAAAGAGATTAAGGGAACTTCAAGGAATTTGCTCGGGGAAGAATCTGAGATAAGTTGTATTTACTTCTTATTGTTTGTATGACGTTACTTTTATATATAAAATCTTTGTTTAGTAGGATCTTTCCCATGAACTCTGAGTAGATTTCTTCGTCTTTCTCCTTGCAATGATATATGGTGAAGTGATGATTTAGAGTATATGTTTCATATAACTGATAAGAAATTGTGATGATTTCTCACTTTGTACTTCATTTACTTTTCAATCTGGCCAATTGAATTGTTAAAATATGTTGTGAAACATACAATAAGAAAGGACTATGCTTTCCACAACAAAAATGTAGATTAAATTCAATGTTCATAAATGAGTGATGTAGTCCATGAGGGTTGGGTGCAAATAAATAGGGAAATATGTTTATTGGGTGTAGAATTGGAGATTGTAGGGTGACAGAATAAAATCCCCAATTCGGTCATAGAGTTTGGAAACTAAAACGAGAGTTAGCCTTCAGGCGAAGGGAAGTGGGAGCTCTAGAGTGAGAGTCAGTATCCTCCCAGCCTAACCACAGATTTAAGGACTAAACCTCGGATTAGCCAATATTCTTTATATCACTCGGAAGAGGTTAAATAATATGTATGCTCCTATTTGGCACAATACAAGAATATTACTGATCTTTATCATTCACTCACCATAATATCATTGTAAAGGGGGAGAACACTTTCTCTAAATTTGAACCTTGCATTACAAGACTTATTTTAGTAGTATTTAAATTTAATTTATAGTATAGAAAGTAATTTCGTAAACTTAAAATCTCTAGCATAGTTAAACTTTAACAACTTTAGTATTTACTATAAGTACATTGCTAATTTGAATATTGGATTTCTGTACTACGCTTGAAGGCTTGCTTCCTCCAAGTGAGACTGAAATCCAGGACTCCGCTAAAGCCCTGTATTACTTGAATGATACGTATACATGCTTATAGATTGGCTGCTTTTCTTTTAAACCTATTATACATGTGAACTGAAAATACTTCTAAAAATTATTTGATAGTAGCAGCAACTCGCAACAAGTTTTTGGCTCCGTTGCCGGAGAGGCAATAGTAAATTGTGTAGTAACTGAAAACCTTTATTTCATAGTTAGTATTTGTGTGTGCTTGCTTTTAAGTGTGATTATTGTAATTGTGAATGCGTAGTTTTGGATCTGAAGGTTTAGTACCTTACGATTCAGATTTAGAACGTACTGTTAGAAAATTTTGAAAATAACAAAAAGAATTTTAAATTTTGAACAAAATGGCAAACAATTTAGATAATCAAAGAAATGAAAATGGACATCAACCTAAACCTTTAAGAGATTATGCTAACTCTACAGCAGATGAAATTCACTTAACTGTTCAAAATCCTGATGTAGCTACTAATTCATTTGTGCTTAAACCTGTTATTATCCAAATTGTATAAAATAATCAATTTAGTGGAACATTGAATGAAGATCCTAACCTACATTTTACTAGTTTTTAGAATTGTGTGTTACATTTAAATATGACGGAGTATCGAACAACACTGTCAGGCTTAAACTTTTTTCTTTTTCATTAAAGGATAAGCTAAGGCATGGTTAAACTCGTTAGCACCTGGATCTATCTTGGGGAGAACTATCACGAAAATTTTTGTCCAAATATTTCCCTCCATAAAAAACTGCTATGTTTAGAAACGATATTACAACCTTCTGTCAGTTTGAAGGGTAATCAATATATGAAGCTTGAGAAAGATTTAAAGATCTCCTTATGATGTGTCCACATCATGCTTTACCAGATTGGTTAATAATTCAAATATTTTATAATGGATTAGTGGGATCTCTTAGAACGATCTTTGACGTTGCTGCCGATTGATCGTTAATATCAAAACCTTTTGATGAGGCATATTCTTTAATTGAAGAGATAACTAAAAATAATTTTCAATGGCCCTCTGAACGACTAAATCCAAAAAGAGTACCTAGTATTCATGATTATGATACAATATCTATGTTGGCTTCTTAAATTTCTACAATTTCAAAGAAAATGGATCAATTTGGAATGAACTATTCACAAACACCTCAGGTGTTAGAGAAAAATTCATTGGGACAACTAATAGATTCTCAATTATCTTATGAGACTTTGAATGCTATAAATAATAAACCCAAAAATCCTTATTCTAATTATTATAATCCTACTTGGAAAAATCACCCAAACTTAAAACTGGAATAATGACACTGCTACTGTTAATCTGCAGTGGGAAAAAATGTTGTGAACGCATTGGGGAATTTGAACAACCAGGGAAACACTAGTTATAGATCTTATTATCCTTCAGGTTTCAATAGTAAGCCGCAATTTAAGAAAGAGAAGTTGTCTATGGAAGAATTGATATTAAACATGGGTAATCAATTACAAAGTCAAGGGAACTAATTACATGGTCATGGAGCTGCTATTAAAAATATTGAAAATCAATTAAAATATATTGCTACTCCACTTTGTAATAGACCTTCCAGAATGTTACCTAGTAATGTTAAAATTAAAGTGGAAATGTATTGGAATCAAGAGTACAAAAAGATGTTGAAATCTAAAAAAAGAGTGTGGAAACTGAAAAAGGTAATGGTAATATATATCCAGATTTGGAATATCCTCTAAAACCGAAGAAAATTACCATTGAAAAACCACCACCTGCATTTTCTCAAAGATTGAAACAACAAAAGAGAGAAACAATTCTCAAAATTCCTAGAAATTCTTAAAAGATTAACAGTAAACATATCTTTCATTGAAGCTTTAGAATAAATGCCTAATTATGTGAAGTTTATGAAGGATATATTGAATAACAAATAGAAGTTTACAGATAATGAGATTGTTACACTCATTGAAGAGTGTAGCGCAATTATTCAGAAAAATCATCTTGAAAAACTCAAAGATCCTGGTATCTTCACAATATCTTGTGCTATTGGACAAAATTTTTTTGAAAGAGCCTTATATTATCTGGGAGCCAGTATAAATCTCATGTCTCTATCAACTTTTAAAAGGTTAGGAATAGGAGAAATATCTCCTACTTCAGTAACTCTTCAATTAGTTGATTGTTCTATTACTTATCCTAAAAGAGTTGTTGAAGATGTTTTAGTAAAGGTTGATAAATTTAACTTCCCTATGAATTATATTGTTTTAGATATGGAGGAAGATAAAGAAATTCCTATCATTTTGGAAAGACCATTCCTTGTAACTGAAAGAGCTATGATAGATGTTCATAAAAGAGGATTAACTATAAGAGTTAATTATCAAGTGGTGACATTCAATATATCAAAAGCTATGAAATACCCTGCAACAGAAAAAGATGATGAATGCTTTCGAATGGACATTTGTGATTATTTAAAAGATGAACATTTCAAGGAAAATTTTGAAGAAAAAGGAAATAAGGAAATTTGAAATGTGAAGATGAAAATGAAATGGAAGATAATTATAATGAGATGGATAATGAGAAACTGGATTTTGTTCATGAAAGATTTAAGAAGTTGGAAATTTCATAATATGATAATAAAAGTTTAATCTTATCTATAAGTTACAAAAATTCTTTTATTATCAGCTATGTTGACCTCATTTATGATGAGGTCTTCTCTCTTCTCTCTCCTTAGTACTTAGGATCTAGCCTTAGGCTTTCCCTTTGACTATCTTAGAGGATTAGGGATGGCACCCACCATTTAGAAATTCAAACACCTCTTAACTCCCTTTAAACCCCACATGCCTGATTGAGAACCCCTAAGTCACTTGGAGGGTTAAGATCAAATGTAGAGGTTTGAATGATGAGTTCCCTATAGGACTCTTTGGCCTTAGGACTACCCTGGGTGGTCTGGTCTGGTGAGGGTTGACTTTCACACACATAAAAATTTAACACACATTCCAAATCCTAAAACCATTCATACCTAGCTTGGCTTCCTGACTCATGTAGGTAATTCATATGGATGGACGTTAACCCCTAGGCCCTTGGCTAAGAGGGTTAGGAACAACATAGTGAATGCCTCAAATGAGTCCTCTCATGGCTCTTATGAGCTTGATATGTCTTCATGGCTCAACTAAAATGATCCCATTTCAGTTACATTTGATCAATCTTTATTTTTCCAAAATTTCAATTTTTGATTCCGGGGACCCTACACCCACCAAACCTACAAAGTACCCTTGAAACCACCAAAAATTTGCAAAATCACCTAAATTACCCAAAATTCCTCAAAACCCATCCTAAAAATTTCCCACCATTCAAATTGATCATCCTTGGACAAATATACCAAAAATTCCAAAAATACTCCCCAATACACTCAAAATACCCAAAATACCCTTTTAACCCAAAAATTCCAAAAATTTAGAAAATCCCCAAAAAATTGCAAAAAATCCCAAATATTCCCAATTTCATTTTGTTCAACTACATGATAAGCCGATTTTGTCAAGTTAGCCCACTTTTACCAAAACCCCCAATTTGACCCATTTTTAACCCAAATGGACCCAATGTCAAACCAAATCAACCCAATTGATCCTAATTTTCATCCAATTCAGTCTTAAACTTCAATTCCATATCCTTAATATCAATTTACACCAAATCCAAGCCCAATTTGATGAACATTTGGATCCAATTTCAATTTGAAGCTTAAAACCCAATTTTGGCCCATAACCTAAACTTAGCTCAAACCAACCCAACTCAACCCCAATTAGCCCCAAATCTTTTCTTAAACCTTCCTAACATCCCCACAAACAAAACAATAACTTGATTTGCCTCAAATTTGAACATAAACTCCACCCAAACCTAACCCAAACAAAAAATCCCCAATTTTGGCCTAAACCCACCATGAACCCAAATGGGTCCAAATCCCAAAATCAAAGCCCAACCAAAGTTGAAAACTCTTTGTAACACTCCAATAAACATTTCTCAACATTAATTTTACATCAAAACTAACATTAGCCCAACCTTAGCCCAAGTTAGCCCAATTTGACCCACTTTGGCCCCTTGACCAAAAAGTCCCAAATCAAACTCAATACAACTCCAAATCACCTCAAATTTGTTTCAAATCACTCATGACACATCCCTAAACTTAACCAAACTTTTGTTTGGCCCAATCCTTCACAAAATTTCCATCCACCAATTTATTTTCAAACCTAAAGGCCCACTTTCGTAAACCCTTCTAAAAGCCCATTTTCACCAAATCCAAAAGCCCAAAAATCCATTCCCAAGCCTACATGACACTTTCACCTCATCATCCCTTTGATTTAAATCACTCCCTAAGTTTCAAGTTCATCATTAAATTTTTCTAAACTAAGCAATGTGCCAAATTACCCCTAAATGTCCAAAATCCTTAAAACCCATTTTCATGAAATTGAATAACCTTTTCCCAAGCCATGAGCAAGCCAAATGAAGCCATTCACAAGCCATATGAAGCCATGAGAGCTTTGACTTGTCATCAATCCATTTATGGCAAGAGAGAGGAGCCCTTTCCTAACCTATGATTAAACATTTTAACCTTACCCATGCTTCACCTAAACCCAAAATTAATCTAAATAAGCTTGGATTGAGACTTCTCCACTCAAAACCAGCTGACTCACCTGACTCCCCACAGGACACAAAGTCCCTTGGTGGGTGCACCTAGCCCAAAAGCATGGTTTGACCAAACCAAACCCAAAATGACCCTTCCCTCTTACCACTTAAATCAAACTCCTTTACACATGTCAAGTCTCAATTGATTGCACTAAACCCCAGCCCTGACTCTCCTGAGTCAGATGGTGACCTGACTCTGGCTGGCCAGTCACCAGGCCGCCAGAAAATGCCATGGCTGAGGAGCTTGGAATAAGCCAAATTTTAAATTCTCACCTACTGAGTTGTCCAACTCCAATTGGCCACCACAGATCTTCATCTCCTCCCCTGAGCGGCTGATCCCGGCCATCGATTACCCACAGGAAGCCACGGCCATGGCTATTTAAACCAGCTACCCCCTCTCGGCCAAAAGGTTGGCTGAAATCAAGCTTCATAGAATTCCTCCATACTCCTCATAGAGCTTCCCCTAGCCAAGAGCAATCCACCCTCACTGTTCTCTTGCCCTAAATCCCATTGATTGAGCTCAATTTTGGAGCTCAATTCTAAGGCCAGAACAGGACATCTCTCAAACCTCCACCAAAATCAAATTAAACTCACCTACACCTGCACAGGACCAAGAGAAAGAGTTCCCTAGTGAAAGCCCCCTCTCCAGGCCACCCAATTGCTCTAGCCTCCAAAGTCTGAAATCGGGTCTGGTCACTTTCATAATTAGACCTTTCACCAGGGCCAGAGGCTTCATCCCTAGGCTCTTCCATCTCCAACGAATGTGGCGAGCACATTCAGTTGAGGCCTCACCTCCTGAACCAAGGTATGGAGACTTCTCTTTAACCCGAGCTTCCAGCGATTCTCCATTTTGTCTGAGTTAATTTCATAGCATGTAAACTGAATGGATGTGTTCTTCTCTTCAAGACGAATCAATAGAGTATAAGAACATGAAAATCCATTAAGAAACGAGGGAGATATTAGGGTTTGAGTGCGGACGGTCATGGGTGCACACCAGTCGGAGATGACGACCAGCCGCCATTGGATCGAGCGTGTATAGACTGAACGGATCAGATTACATCGGACCAGGGAACGGTACGTGAACTGCGGGCAACATGGCGCTGAGTCGGATGGCGGCTGCGAATGGGAGCGCGCCGCGTGGAACTTCGGAGACGTTAAGGTTGCCGTGGCGCTGAGTCGGATAAGTAGGAAAATATGGAATTTATGATTTAATTAAATGCCTGAAACTTTGAAAATCCTTATCTTTTGTAGAAAAATCACAAAAATAAAATAAAAATACGCTCTTGCTCAGTGAATAGAGGAGAATAATGTGGAAAAAGAATTGAGTTAATTTGATGAGTAATTTATTTTTAATTAATTATTTACACATTTCAGTATTTCAATTCTCCATTTACATAGAAAATTCACCATGGCATGAGACCATAAGGCTTTTGAAGCCTCTGATATTGGGAACATTCCTTGAATTTTTCAAGGTTAGAGGCTATCTCTATGGCAAGTTGTGTATTTTTCAAGTTTATGTCACTGTTTTTGGTATTTTAATTTCATTACTTAGCATATTGCTTAGAAAATTCTAGGAAAATTTGGGGAAGTTTCTTAGGACCAGAGGACCCTAGGATAATTATGTTTTGAGTTAATTCATTAAGAATAACCCTAATTGGACTAATTACTCAAAACTAAACTTTAATTAATTAGGATTAACCACACATCAAAAGAACTTGAAAACAATTCTCCACTGATCTTTAGGATTAGAGGGACCCCACATAAAAATTTGAAATCAATTGGAAATGTTTAGCCCCACTAAAAATTCATAACTCCAAAAATACATTTCAAAAATTCACCAAATTAGTTTTGAAACTTCTCTAGTAACAGAAGAGTCTAAGAAAGTTAAAATTGGAATTTTCTAAAAATCTTCATTTTTCACCTTATTTTAATATTTTAATAATTAACAAAAAAATAAAAATCACAAAAATATTAAAAACCATAAGAATGTCACATTTTAACTCCTAATCACTTAGGAACAAACTAAATATTTTTCCCAAGTCCCTAATAAGATATTGAATTTTAAAAGCCCTAAAACAATTTTTTTGAATTAAAAAATGAGTTTTCGAACATTTTCACTAAATTAATTCCAATAAATCAAAGAACAATCAGAAAATTATAAACTTTATTTTTTTGAACTCCTTGAGGTCAGAGAGACTTATGAAAAATATAAAACTTAATTTTCAACTTTTATTTTATTTTATAATTAATTAATACTCCAAAATTTAAAATAATTATAATAAATAAAATATAATTCAAAAAATCACCAAATATGGTCCAAGTGGTCCTCTGGTCAGTAGGGACATTCCATAATTTTCCTAAGAACAGAAACTTTACCTTGGTTATGTTGTTGAATTTTCATTGAAAACCCTTATTTTTAATCAAAATAAATATATAAATTGAATTAAATTCAGAAAAATCATATTTTCTCCTCTGATATTTTAATTAACCCATGAGTAAGGTGACATAAAAATTTTAAAGTCATTTGAGATATATTTAATGAATTATGAAGTGAATAAGCCTAAGGGGCAAAATGGTAATTATTGAAATTTAGCCTTAATTAATATTTAGGCTTAATTATGGGTAATGGGTAATAAACGATCCTAATTAATCTCCTTATATGATTGAAACATAGGGGTTTAAAGGGTAGGAACCAATTTTATCACTTTTCCAACATAAACAAAATGATTATAGTTTCTTAAATTATTGAAAATTTCAAGTTAATTAAAAGAGAATGTATTAAGTGAAGGGTTTTAATCTTGGAAGATATTAACTTATTAATCTTAACCCCTAATTAATGATAGAAATCAAATACCACTTAATATTAATTTAATAACTCATTAATAAAAACTAAGATAAATAAAATAATCAAATTAAAATAATTTCTAAGATAAATTAAATAACCAAATTAAAACAATTTCTAAGACAATTTGATAAAAAAAATAATTTTAAAATAATATAATTGATTAAATTAAAAATAATTTTAAAATGACATAATTAATTCAAAACAATTCAAATTAAATATAATTAAATTAAAGCAATTTAAAATAATTTAATCAACTTTAAATCACAATTAAATTAAAATAATTGAATTAAAATCAACTTTAAATCAACACAATGAAAATTAAATATAATTAAAATTAAAGTTAAAAACAATTTAAAAAAACCAACAACTAAATCAACTTTTGAAATTACACGATCAAATTGAATTAACATAAGACAATTATAATTAAACTAAAATATTATAATTAATTTTAATCATTCTACTCGACTTGAAACAAGATGGTTAAGTTTCTTAATAACCTAACCTACCCCTAAAGACTTTCACCCACATAACTCTTAAGTGAAACACCAGTGAATGTCACCTCTCTCATAAGATAATTAAAACATCTAAATTCAGCTGAGCAAGAGTCGAGAATTTTCCTAAGAACGAAACTTTACCTTGGTTATATTGTTGAATTTTCATTGAAAACCCTTATTTTTAATCAAAATAAATATATAAATTGAATTAAATTCAGAAAAATCATATTTTCTCCTCCGATATTTTAATTAACCCATGAGTAAGGTGACATAAAAATTTTAAAGTCATTTGAGATATATTTAATGAATTATGAAGTGAATAAGCCTAAGGGGCAAAATGGTAATTATTGAAATTTAGCCTTAATTAATATTTAGGCTTAATTATGGGTAATGGGTAATAAACGATCCTAATTAATCTCCTTAGATGATTGAAACATAGGGGGTTAAAGGGTAGGAACCCATTTTATAACTTTTCCAACATAAACAAAATGATTATAATTTCTTAAATTATTGAAAATTTGAAGTTAATTAAAAGAGAATGTATTAAGTGAAGGGGTTTAACCTTGGAAGATATTAACTTATTAATCTTAACCCCTAATTAATGATAGAAATCAAATACCACTTAATATTAATTTAATAACTCATTAATAAAAACTAAGATAAATTAAATAATCAAATTAAAATAATTTCTAAGATAAATTAAATAACCAAATTAAAACAAATTCTAAGACAATTTGATAAAAAAAAAATTTTAAAATAATATAATTGATTAAATTAAAAATAATTTTAAAATGACATAATTAATTCAAAACAATTCAAATTAAATATAATTAAATTAAAGCAATTTTAAAATAATTTAATCAACTTTAAATAACAATTAAATTAAAATAATTGAATTAAAATCAACTTTAAATCAACACAATGAAAATTAAATATAATTAAAATTAAAGTTAAAAACAATTTAAAAAAAACCAACAACTAAATCAACTTTTGAAATTACACAATCAAATTGAATTAACATAAGACAATTATAATTAAACTAAAATATTATAATTAATTTTAATCATTCTACTCAACTTCAAACAAGATGGTTAAGTTTCTTAATAACCTAACCTGCCCCTAAAGACTTTCACCCACATAACTCTTAAGTGAAACACCAAGTGAATGTCACCTCTCTCATAAGATAATTAAAACATCTAAATTCACTGAGCAAGAGTCAAGAATTTTCCTAAGAACAGAAACTTTACCTTGGTTATGTTGTTGAATTTTCATTGAAAACCCTTATTTTTAATCAAAATAAATATATAAATTGAATTAAATTCAGAAAAATCATATTTTCTCCTCTGATATTTTAATTAACCCATGAGTAAGGTGACATAAAAATTTTAAAGTCATTTGAGATATATTTAATGAATTATGAAGTGAATAAGCCTAAGGGGCAAAATGGTAATTATTGAAATTTAGCCTTAATTAATATTTAGGCTTAATTATGGGTAATGGGTAATAAACGATCCTAATTAATCTCCTTAGATGATTGAAACATAGGGGGTTAAAGGGTAGGAACCCATTTTATAACTTTTCCAACATAAACAAAATGATTATAATTTCTTAAATTATTGAAAATTTGAAGTTAATTAAAAGAGAATGTATTAAGTGAAGGGGTTTAACCTTGGAAGATATTAACTTATTAATCTTAACCCCTAATTAATGATAGAAATCAAATACCACTTAATATTAATTTAATAACTCATTAATAAAAACTAAGATAAATAAAATAATCAAATTAAAATAATTTCTAAGATAAATTAAATAACCAAATTAAAACAATTTCTAAGACAATTTGATAAAAAAAATAATTTTAAAATAATATAATTGATTAAATTAAAAATAATTTTAAAATGACATAATTAATTCAAAACAATTCAAATTAAATATAATTAAATTAAAGCAATTTTAAAATAATTTAATCAACTTTAAATCACAATTAAATTAAAATAATTGAATTAAAATCAACTTTAAATCAACACAATGAAAATTAAATATAATTAAAATTAAAGTTAAAAACAATTTAAAAAAAACCAACAACTAAATCAACTTTTGAAATTACACAATCAAATTGAATTAACATAAGACAATTATAATTAAACTAAAATATTATAATTAATTTTAATCATTCTACTCAACTTCAAACAAGATGGTTAAGTTTCTTAATAACTCTAACCTGCCCCTAAAGACTTTCACCCACATAACTCTTAAGTGAAACACCAAGTGAATGTCACCTCTCTCATAAGATAATTAAAACATCTAAATTCACTGAGCAAGAGTCAAGACTCAACTAAACTTTTGGATGACCAATTCACCAGTACAATGAAATTCATTTGGACTCGAAATATTCCCAGAAGCATTGAAAAGATGTTTAGGACCTGTCCTAAGAACTTTCTCAATATAATGGGATGTTTTCGAAGAACAATTGAACTTAATTGTTCTTTGGTTAAGAAAATCATCCATAAAATACAAGAACCTAGACGTCATAGGAATTGACTAGCAATAGGATTAGGATTTTGGTAGACAACCAAAATATTACCTTAGCTTTACCTAGGTATTTGTTGCAAACTATTTAAATGCTCTGACACATGTTTTAATTGCAGCAGGAATGACGAGAAGCCCCTCCAGGTACGCTTTTACTTTATTGCAAGTTACTCAATTGCAATTTACTTACTCTTACTGCACTTTACTTCTCTTGCATGTTAAACAAGAATGTCACCCTGCATGAAAACTGAAACCTTTAGGATAGCCACAAAATTGAAACCCAAAACTAAAAGTCACAACAAGATAAAATTCACCGCCTCAACATTCAAAATATAAAACAACTCAAAATTTAATCACAAAAAAAACAACAAAACCACAATTTTAACTAAATTAAAATGTCTCGTTGAATGATCGAGAATACCTCAGATGATGTAACCTACGTGTTGCTAACGGGATTTCCCACGGTCTAAATGAAGGTGTGGAACTCATTCAGTTGAGTTTAGCAAATTCATCTGGACTAAGTGAATTCGACGAAAATAACGGTGCCGGGATGACGGAACCGTGGGATCTTAATCGGTTATGTTTAATCAACTTTAAGATTTGTTTTAATTAAAACACTAAAGACATTTGGAATTTAAGATTTCTCTAAACCAAGACAATTTTCTCATCCCCTGATTTTCACCTTCTAAAACTAAACCTCTGCAACAACAAGGAGCTTGAGGCACAGTGGGCAGCACGGCCATCGTCGTCAGCAAAACTTGGATCGACATCAGCAAAACCATTCTTAGAATTAAACAACCAAGCCATAGGATTTCGAAGTAGTTTGCTTAGTGCAACATAAATCCTCAACTCTTTGTTAGGCATTTGCATAATCATGTTATGCAACCTAAGCCCTAACTGGTTTTAGGACTCCGAGGTAGTTGTTTGGTACGACATAAACCCTCACATCTTCAAGGCTATTTGTATGATTGTGTCATACGAATATAAGTACTAATTAATTAAAATTGGCAGGATTGAAACATTAAATATACTCTTAACTTGAAGCCAAACAATATGATAGTTTAGGAAGTTGCCAAGATTCTTCTTGGATCCTCAGCTTCTCCTACTTCTCTTCCTTTGGACTCCTAAAATTAATTGTTCTAAATTTGAGCTAATCCCTTTTGAAATTCCAAAATTCAATCCTTTGAAAACCTTAAACTTTGAAATTCTTGAGAGCAAAACCACTGATCATTGTCGAGAGTTTTCTTAAGTGATTCTCGTCACTTAGGATGTAATTAACTATAGGGGCTTGCCCTTATAGGGAACTTTAAGAACCCGAGTAATTTAAACCCCGCTTAATTTCATTATATTAAGCGGGGAACTTGTCGACTTATAAAATCGGTTCGCGGACCAAACGGATGTCACAAATCTTCTAGTTTATTTAATCGAATCCCATCATCGAGCGATTAGTGTACATTCTTCGGGATAGATACACGGTTTTTGGTGTGGTGCTCATTTATATGAACTATTCGGGATGTGAGATCGGTTTGATTTCATATCTTAAAATTTTCAAACTTAAAATTATTTTCAAAATCAAATGCTACTTTCTAAATTATATATATATTTAAATTAAATTTAAAATCTAAAATTTGCCGACAACTTCTGTAGGCGACCCCCTTTCAAAATACAACACAACCTAAAAATAAGCCGTACAACTTTTGGCGACTCCGCTGGGGACTGGTTCCTCTCTCCATTTTAATCAGATGGTTTTGCTTTCATAAATCGGTAGTGTATCCATGTCCCTAGTGGAGCAAACTACCATTCTTTCCGTTGGCATACCACGTTCATTTCTACTTTGAACGGGTATAGCCAACTTTTCTGAGGTGGGGTGGACCCCCAATAGGTGTTAGCTTAGGAGCGGTCCTTCGGGTTGAGGAGTTTTACGAGACTTTCTCTTCCTTTCCAATTCTAAATTGGGTCCTTTACCTTTCCTTTAACCTTCTTCCATTAATCATTTTGTTCCTAACAAACAAATCCTCTAATAAACAACCTTCTGTCGGCATATTTTTAGGTTATGTGTTTTATTTTGAAAAGGGGGTCGCCTACAGAAATTGTCGGCGTATTTTTAATTTAATTTAAATAAATAATTTGAAAAGTAGTATTTGATTTTGAAAATAATTTTAAATTTGAAAATTTTAAGATATGAAATCAAACCGATCTCACATCCCGAATAGTTTATATAAACGAGCGCCGCACCACAAACCGTGTATCTATCCCGAAGAATAGACACACTCGCTCGATGATGGGGCTCGATTAAATAAACTAGAAAGGTTTGTGACATCCGATTTGGTCTGCGAACCAATTTTATAAGCCGACAAGTTCCTCGCTTAATATAAATGAATTAAGCGGGGTTTATATTACCTGGTTCTTAAAGTTCCCTATAAGGGCAAGCCCTATAGTTAATTACATCTTAAGTGACGAAAATCACCTAAGAAAACTCTCGATAATAATCGATAGTTCTGCTCTTAAGAATTTCAAAGTTTAAGTTTTCAAGGGATTGAATCTTTGAATTTCAATAGGGAATGGATCAAATTTGGAACATTTTATTTTAGGAGTCCAAAGGAAGAAGGGTAGGAGAAATCACAAATCCAAAGCGAACTTTGGTAATTTCCCGACTATCCTATTGTTTGGCTTGAATTTAGGAAGGTCCTAATGTTTATTTAGTATTTTGATCCCGCCAATTTTAATTAGTTAGGACTTATATTCGTATGATAAAATCATACAAATAGCCTCGAAGATGTGAGGGTTTATATCGTATCGGACGACTACCTCGGAAATCCTAAGACTTGGTTAGGGCTTAATTTACATGATATGATCATGCAAATGCCTAACGAAGAGTTGAGGATTTATGTTGCCCTAAGCAAACTACCTCGAAGTCCTATGGCTTGGTTATTTAATTCTAAGAAAGTTTTGTCGATGTAGATTTTGTTTTGTCGACGACGATGGCCGTCTTCGCCCATCATGCTCCGAGCTCCTTGTTGTTGCGAGAGGTTTAGTTTTAGAAGTCATAAATCGGGAGATGAGAGAAGTGTTTGGTTTTAGAGAAAGTCTTCATTTCCATGTGTCTTTAATATTTTAATTAAAACGAGGTTTTAAAATTGATTAAACGAACCGATTAAGATCCCACGGTTCCGTCATCCCGGCACCGTTACTTTCATCGAATTCACTTAGTCCAAATGAATTTGCTAAACTCAACTAAATGAGTTCCGCACTTTCATTTAGACCGTGGGAAGTCCCGTTAGCAACACGTGGGTTACATCATCCGAGGTATTCTCGATCATTCAATGAGACGTTTTTATTTAGTTGTATTTGTAGTTTTGTTGTTCTGTTTGTGATTAAATTTTGAGTTGTTTTATATTTTGAATGTTGTGGCGGTGAATTTTATCTTGTAGTGTCTTTTAATTTAGTTATGGGTTCCGGTTTTGGTTTACGTCCTAAAGGTGTAGGTTTTCATGCAACTCGTTGTTTATCATGCAAGAAAAATAAGTGCGATACGATTAAATAAGTTGCAATAGAGTAAATCGCAATAAAATAAAAGCGTACTCGGAGGGCCTTCCCGTCATCCCAAGCTGCACTTAAAACACAGTTAGAATATTTAAGCATTTAAAGTAAGTTCCTAGGTAAAGCTAAGGGAAAGGTTATGGTTTTTACCGAGTTCTAATCCTATAGCTAGTCATCTCCTATGACGTCTTGGTCTTCAATTTTGGTTTTAAGGATGATTTTCTTCACCAAAGAACAACTAAGCTCAATTTGTTCTTAAGGACATTCCATCATATTGAGGAAGTGTTTAAGACGAATCTTAAACATCTTTTCGGTATTTCGGGAATTGTCCTGAAGTCCAAATGAATTACATTGTTCAAGTGAATTAATCATCCAGGGTGTTCGAGTTAAGTTTTATTTCTTGCTTAGTAAATTAGGATGTTTGAATATCCTTATTAGTGAAGTGTCATTTCACTTGATACTCGATTTAGGAGTTATAATAGTAAAAACTCCTGAAGGGCAAAATGATATTTAATGATTTGTGATTGAATTCAAGTTCAAATTAATGATTTAAGTTTGGAATAGTGTTCAAGTTATTTTAGATTTATTTTTGAATTCTTCATGTCTTTATATTTAACTTAATTTAATTTAATTTAACTTAATTTAATTTAATGTGGTTTAATTTAAATTAATTTAACTTAAGTTAATTTAATGTAATATGATTTAGTTTAATTTAATTTAATTTAATTTAATTTAATTTAATTTAATTTACTTTTAATTTAATTTAATTTAATTTAATTTAATTTAATTTAATATAATATAATATAATTTAATTTAATTTAATTTAATTTAATTTAATATAATATAATATAATTTAATTTAATCTAATTTAATTTAATTTAATTTAATTTAATTTAATTTAATTTAATTTAATATAATATAATATAATATAATTTAATTTAATTTAATTTAATTTAATTTAATTTAATTTAGTTTAATTTAGTTTAATTTAATTCTTAATTTTTAATTTGATTTTTAATTTTAAAGGAATTTGTTTTAAATAATTTAACTTTAATTTAATTTAATGATTAAGTCTTTTAGCATTTTAAATCTTAAACTTGAATTATCATTTTAATTAGGAATTAAATATTATTGGGATGATCAATTTAGGGATTTTTAAATTAAAGAATAAATCTCCTCCTAATAATATCCCTATTTTAATAATTCCAATTTTATTATTCTTCCAAATTTAAATAATTATTTAATTAAGGTTTATTTCAATTATTTTAAATTGTTTAGTAGGTTTCTACCCTTTAATTATCTAAATTTCAATCATCCAAATCAAGTTAAAATCAAATATTTTGCCTATTAATTTCATTAAGCCTAAAGTCTTAATTAAAGGGTTAAGATTTTAATTACCATTTTGCCCTTCAAGCCTAATAATTTCATAACTCACTAAATTGAGCTCAAATGAACTTGAAATTTTTATGTTACTTCACTCATATGTCAATAAAGACTTTAGAGGAGAAAATGTGATTTTTCTGCATTTAATTTATTTATATAATTATTTTTGGTGGAAAATAAGGATTTCCAAGGAAAATTTAATAATATGACCAAGGGAAAATTTCTGTCCTTAAGAAAATTATGGGACATTCCTAATGACCAGAGGACCATTTGGACCAATTTTTGTGATTTTTTGAATTATATTTTATTTATTAAAATTATTTTAAGTTGTGGAGTATTAATTAATTTAAAAATAGAATATAAGTTGAAAAATGAATTTTATAATTTTTAAAATTCTCTCTGATATCAAGGATTCCAGAGAACCAAATTTTACAATTTTATGATTTTTCTTTGATTTATTATAATTATTTTAGTGAAAATGCTAGAAAATACATTTTTTAATTTTAAAATTACCCTAGGGCTTTTAAAATTTAATATCTCATTAAATAGACCTAAGAAAAATATGGGGTTTGTTCCTAAGTGATTAAATTTCAAAATATGACATTTTGGTGAATTTTATTATTTTTGTGATTTTTATTATTTTTTAATTATTAAAATATTAAAATAATACTAAAAAATTAACTTTTTTATAAAATTGAAATTTTAATTTTTTTAAATTCCCCTGATATCAGAGAGGCTTCAAAACCAATTTGGTGAATTTTTGAAAGGTATTTTGAAAGTTATGAATTTTTAAAGTTTAAAATGACTAAATGGCCTAATCAACCCATTTAGTAGGGCTAACCAAGTCCAATTGACTTGAAATTTTTATGGTGGGTTCCTCTGATCATAAAGGTCAGTGGAGAATTGATTTCAAGTCAATTTGATGTATGGTTAGCTCTAATTAATTAGGGGTCTATTTTGGATGTTTAAGCCAATTAGGGTTATCTTAAGTGAATTAACTCAAGTCCTATTTTTCCTAGGGTTCTCTGGTCATAAGGAACATCACCAAATTTTCCTAGAATTTATTTCACAACATGCTAATTTTTGGAATTAAAATACTCAAAACAACAACATGCATTTAAAAAATCAATAACTTTTCACAGGGGTGGCCTCTGACCTTGGAAAATTCAGGGAATGTTCCCAAGTTCAGAGGCTTCAAAAGCCCTATGGTCTCATGCCATGGTGAATTGTATGAATACATGGAGAATTAAAACAATGCAGGGAGTAAATAATTAATTAAAAATAAAATACTAGACAAAATTAATTAATTTCTTTTCCACATTATTCTCCTCTCGTTCATCTGAGCAAGAGGGTATTTTTATTTTATTTTTGTGATTTTTCTACACAAAGATATGGATTTTTAAAGTTCGGTATTTAAATAAATCAAAAAAATCCCTAATTTCCTACTTATCCACGTATCGCCCTGTCATCCTCGGCATCTCCGAACGACCACGCGGCGCGCTCCCATTCGACGCCGCCATCGACTCGGCTGCCCGGGGCCCCGCGGTTCACGCACCATCTCGCCGGTCCGACGCAATCCAAGCCGTCCATCCGATACACGCGCGATTCGACGGTTCTCGGTCATCGTCTACGGCCGGGTGCGATCCCGTGACCGTCCACACTCTAACCACTAAGAACTCACTCGATTCTCGATGGATTTTCGTGTTCTTATGCTCTCATGGATTCGTCTTGAAGAGACGAACACATCCATACGGTAAACATGCATTTAAATTGACTCAAATTAAAATGAGAATCTCTGGAAGCTCGGGAAGAAGAGGGAGTCCATACCTTTGCTCAGAGAAGTAAAGCTTCGATCTGAGAGTTGTGTCACCTTCGATTGGGTCCAAGTAAGCTCCAGATGAAGTCCCTTGGCACTAGTGAATTGTCTAGCTATGAAAGTGACCACAGCTCGATCACAAAGCTTGGAGGCTGGAGCAAGCCGGGTGGCCTCGGAGATGGGGCTTTCGATGGGAAACTTCTTCCCTTGGTCCGGTGAAGGTGTAGGACCAATCAATTTGGGAATTGGCTCAGCTGTGAGGAGATGTCCTGGTTTTGGGTGAAATTTCGGTTGAGAAATTGGATTCCGTCGATGGGGATTAGGGCAAATTGACACTGGGGATCAACTGCTCTAAGTGTGGAGTAGGGTTTGGAACAATTTTGGCAGAGTTTCGGCAAGGTTTATGCAACTCTCCTCCATGGCCGTGAGGGGGTCGGGTTTAAATAGACATGGCTGGAGGCTCTCCCAGGGGGAGTTGAGGGCTGGGATCAGCTGCTCTTGGCATGTGAAGAACAGCCATGGTGGCCATTGGGCATGAGGCAGCTCAGCAAGGTGGAATTCCAAGGTTTGGCTCCTCCCCATGTCTCGGCCATGGCGTTTTCCGGCGGCTGGGTGGCCGGCCGGCGAGCAAGGGTCACCCTCAAGGCCGGGGAGGTCGGGGATGGGACTTGGTGCAAGCAATCGGCAATTGCCATGTGTAAAGGCTTTGATCCAAAGTAGAATGGGGCATGGCTAGTTTTGAGTCTAAATGGGTCAATTCACCCATTTGGGCTTGGTGCACCCTTCAAGGTGGCTTTGGGTGCTGTGGGGGATCAAAGGGATCACTCGGTTTGGCTTGGAGAGGTCTCCATCCAAATATATTTGGATTAAATCTAAGTTTAGGTGAATCATGATTAAGGCTAATGAGCTTTAGGGATTAAGGAATGCCCCCCCTCTTCTTACCCAATATGGCATGGTGGAGTGTCCAAGGCCCTCATGGCTCACATGTGGCTCATGCATGGCTTCATGGCTCACCTTTGGCTTGGGGAAAGTTGAGTCAATTTCATGGAAATGGATTTAAGAAAAATTTTGGTATTTTAGGGGTGATTTGGCATGAGGCTTAATTTGGAATTATTTGATGATGTGATTAGAACTTAGGGAATGGCTTTGATTAAGTGGATGGAAAATGGAAATGTCATGTGGGCTTTAGGGTAGATTTTGGGCTCATTGAAATGGTTTTAGATGGGCTTTTAAAATGGTTTAGGAAAGTGGGCTTTTGAATTTTAAAATGGATTTTGGGATGAAATTTTGGTAAAGGATTGGGCCAAATAATTGTTGAGTTTGGTTTAGGGATGTGTCATGAGTGGTTTGAAACAAATTTGAGGTGATTTGGGTTTGAATTGGGTTGGATATGGGCCTTTTTGGTAAAGAGGCTAAGGTGGGCCAAAATGGGCTACCATGGGCCAAAGTTGGGCTAGAGTTGAAATTGATGTAAATTTAATGTTGGGAAATGTTTATGGGAGTGTTTCAAAGAGGTTTTGGCTTTGGTTAGGTTTTGATTTTGGGATTTGGGCTCATTTGGGTTAAGTTTGGGTTTAGGTCAAAATTGGGCCTTTTAGCTTTGGGTTGAATTTGAGTGGGGTTTGGGTCTAAATTTTGGGCAAATCATGTTAGTGTTTTGCTTGTGGGAATGTTAAGGAAGATTTAGAAAAGATTTGGGGTTAATTGGAGTTGAATTGGGTGAGTTTGGGCTAAGTTTGGGTCATGGGTCCAAATTGGGCTTTAAGGCCAAAAGTGAAATTGGATCCCAATGCCAATCAAATTGGGCTTGGATTTGGTTTAGATTGGTGTTGGGGATGTTGAATTGAAGTTTAGAATTGAATTGGACCAGAATTTAGGTCAATTGGGTAGGTTAGGTTTGACATTGGGTTTACTTTGGGTTAAAATGGGTCAAATTGGGGATTTTGATAAAAGTGGGGTAAATTGACAAAATTGGCCCATGGTGTAGTTGAACAAAATGAAATTGGGAATATTTGGGATTTTCTGAAATTTTCTGGGAATTTTCTGATTTTTTGGATTTTTTGGCTAAGAGGGGTATTTTGGGTATTTGGAGGGTATTGGGAGGTATTTTTGGAATTTTTGGTATTTTTGGTTATGGATGATCAATTTGAGTGGGGAGAAAATGTTTAGGATTGGTCTTGAGGAATTTTGGGTAATTTAGGTGATTTTGGAAATTTTGGGTAGTTTCGAGGCATTTGGTAGGTTAGGCAGGTGTAGAGTCCCGGGGTCAAAATCGAAAATTTGGAAAATTGAAAATTGGGTGAATATAAGTGGAATAAAATCATTTTGGTTGAGCCATGAAGCCACATCAAGCCCATATGAGCCATGAAGGGACTCATTTGAGGCATTCACTATGTTGTTCCTAACCCTCTTGCAAGGGCTTAGGGGTTAAGGACCATCCATGCGAATCACTTACATGAGTCGGAGGTCAAGTTAGGTATAGGTGTGGTTTTAGGAGGTGTATGGAAGTGTAGTGTATGAGTGTAGTGTGTGTGTAAGTCAGCCCCTTCATCGGACTGAGCCACCTGCAGGCGGTCCTAAGGCCAAAGAGTCCTATAGGAACTCATCCTTTAAACTTCCACACTTGATTTCAACCCTTTAGGTGATTAGGGGTCTACGATCGAGTTTGTGGAGTTTGCAAGGAGTTAAGAAGTGGTTTGAAATTCTAGATGGTGGATCCCAATTCTAGTCCTCTAAGATAGTCAAAGGAAAAGCCTAAGGCTAGATCCTAAGTACTAAAGAGAAGAAGAGAAGACCTCATCAAAAATGAGGTCAACACCTTCTAATAAACAAATTCTCTGAAAAATCACAAATACATTAAGATAAACGAGAATGTGTTCGGACTCTTTCTTTTTCATTCTAAGTTTTGTGACGAAAGGAAGCATAATTTGGGACTGACATTCGGAATCTACACTGTAGAAAATGACTGCACCAAAGTTAATTTTCTCCTTCACCAATGGAATGGACTTCGCCGTCTATAAGGATGAACTACCCGACAATGGAATCATCCGTTTTGGACAAGGATTCGACAATACAGATATTAAGTTCGCTGACGTCACCCTCTTCACACTAATGGACAAAGTGCCAGAAATTGAGGAGCCCGTAATTGAGTTCAACGTGAAGTTGACTCAAGAATTCCCCCCTACAAAGGGTTCCAGCCGAAAGAAGTACTGTTATTCGTAGGAGGACTGTTGTCTCTACCCCCACCGGTCTAGTCATCTCTGCACCTACCCCGACTTCTGCCAAACTGAAGGGGAAGAAAATCCAAGTCCGTGATGAGCTTGTCACCGTGGAGGGTACGAGATTTTGCTACAATACCATCTGTTTTCGAGATTGGGTCCAGTTCAAGAGTTGCACCCCTAACTTGGACTCAAAGGAGAAATAGAAGCAGAGAGATAGCCAGGATTGAGAAAGCCAAGGCCGCTGAAGTTGCTTTTCGGGAAGAGATCCCTGAACTGCCTGAGTATACACCTCTGTTGGAAGGAAGTAGGTTTCACCCCCTCTCTGTAGCATCGGATGAAGAAGACGTCGAAAGGATTGCCGCTACATTACCCCGACCTGCATACTATAGTAACTACAAAAGAAAAAGGGTTAAGACTACGCCATTTGCTCGGCTACAAGCTGTGATAGAAAAATTGGCAAAGAAAGAAAGATGCCCCATGTCAGAAATCCTAAGAAGAATGGGACGAGTGCCAGCTAGATCCCGCCTCAGACCGCGAGTAGAACCTGTCATTGCCATAGAGAAACCAAGGAAGAAAATGAGAGCTAGTTCACCTGTTGTTGTATCGGGCCCTCATATTAGGGAGGACACCACCTACCAGCATATAGCCGACAAACCATCCGATCCTAGGCCTTCTGTTGCAAGAAGGATGGTGTGGCGACCTATTATTACCGAGCCGAGAATAACACAACGTCCTGAGAAGAAAAGCCTTGTCAAAGAGCCTGAATCAGAAGAAAGTGCTACTGAAATAAAAGAAACTCCCGAAAAAGAAGTTCAACAGCCATCACACGACAACCGCGAGACCGTCTGGAAGAGACCCCTCGAGGATGCTATAGGAAAGCTAAGGACGGATATCCGACGGTTGGCGAAAGAAAGAGGAGAAAAGTTGGAAAATGAAGTTGATTCATCAGAGTTCCTGGATGAGGAGTATGCCGAGATCAATATGGTTGAGACACGAGCATGATCAGCTTCGCAAGGTGCTCTAACAGCTGCGGAAAGAGATGAACCGGAAGTGATGAGAGCACAGCTTCGGGAAATAGATGACACAATTTCCCAGATGGCAAAGTGGATGGAAGAGATGGCTGCTGCTTTAGCCACTCTCCAGAGTCAAGTACAACTTCAATAAGAAACACCCCCAGAGATCATCCATATTGCAGATGGAGGAAAAGAGATCACATCCGTCAACGGAGATGAGCCACCAAAGAAGGATTCTACACAGAGTATGATTCACGAAAAGGACATTAAAAACATGGTAGAACAGCAGGTGCGAGAAGCCTTAGCACAATCTAAGAGCGGAACATCTATTCATACGGGTAGACCTTACCCCGAAGAGTTCGATGCAGTCCAATACCCGAAAGGCTTCTTACCACCTCTATTTAAGACTTTTGATGGAACGGGAAACCCCCGGCAGCATGTCGCACATTTTCGTGCTAGTTGCTGCAATGCCGGTGGGAGTGACGTTTTACTCTTCCGTCAGTTCGTTAGCAGTTTGTTAGGGATCGCCTTCGACTGGTACCTAGAATTACCAAATGGTTCAGTTAAGACCTTTGTAGAATTGGAAAACCTCTTCGTTAAGCGGTTTGCTAGGGCTCGACACCACATCACCATCGGTGATCTAGTGGTGGAGCACCAGAAACCGAACGAGACTTTAGTGGATTACATACTTCGATGGAGGAACTTAAGCATGAAGTGTGAACCACAGCTTCAAGAACAGCATGCAGTCGACATCTTGCTTAAGAGTATCCATGGCCCGATAGCACTTCTCCTTAAAGGATTAACAATCAAGACTTTCGAGAAGTTGCTTACCAAGGCCGGGAGCTTGCAAGAAGAGGCAAAGCAGTTAAGTTTCGTGGACAAGAACGATAAGCAGAAGCCCGTAAAAACATTTGAAAAGAAATCCAGAATCGTCGCGGAAGTAGATAAGGGCAAGCTGCCGGTTCAGATACAGTCAGAACGGCCACAGCCTAGTTATCAACCATCGCAACGGACATACCAACAACTGCAATAGGTCTATCAGCAACCTCAGCAGGGTTATCAACAGCCTCGACCGAGCTATCAGTCGCCTCAGCATTATGAACGACCGCCTTGTCCACAGCGTGCTCTGAAAGATTTTTTGAATAAGGAATATCCATTCAAAACTGAAGCAGTAGCAAAGTTTTTCTGCAGTTTAATGAAAACACCAGAGTTTCAGCTACTAGAGCCCAAGAGGCCAGAAGAATGCAACAAGAAAGATCATCCAAACTATTGCCCTTACCACCGGATGCTCGGGCACAAGATAGAGGATTGTATCACTTTCAAGAGTTGGCTTGATGACAATCACCGGAAAGGGAACATAACGATCCCGAAGGAATACATGAAGGAACCCCAAAAAGGAGGTTCCGTCAATGTTATCTCGATGGATCTTATTGTTTCAATAAACCCGTATACGACCAATGATGGATGGAGTACCGTCTGGACAAAGTCTTCAAAAAAAATTTTGGATCACATCCAGACCGCTTCGGTACGCACTTCAACTCAGAGTTTGAAACCAGTCGAGCCGGCACTATCGCTTGCGATCGAAGAACCGGCTCAGAAGGAGGAGATGATCGTAGAAGAGAAGAAGATCGAGGCTCCGAAGGGTAGACTAGGGGCTGCTTTTCCTAGGATGGTTGTTTCCGATTCGGGGGAGAAATCCCTCGAACTTCTGACTCTGTATGATTATTTGCTCGCCCGGCGGGATCTTATAATGATAAGAGTTATGGTGTTGGCTACGTTTTGACTGTTTCTAACGATTACATAACTAGCGACAACTGACTTAATCTGGATCTCGATTCCAATACAAATAACAATTCTCAAATCATACACGACCTCGATGACCACAACGAAGAAGATGTTCACAAAGGAGGCTACGAAAGCTCAACAAGCAACGAGTCCATTTGTGAATTTCGAGGAGCTCCAATCATGATAGAATTAGAGTTATCAGATTCTGAAGCAACTCTAGAAGATCCAGTCGTTCCAATTCAAGGGGAAACATCGGCAGATCTAGCACCAGACTCAGAACAAGTAACTGAAGTCAATCTAAGAAGCGGAAAAGTTCTACCCCCGAGAATGGGTCCAAAGGATAAAGCAAAGCAGGTGGTTGCTTAGGAGGAACCAACCATAGGAAAGGAATTGCCCGTTCGAGAAGAAAATGAAGAACATGGTAATAAGGTGGATTATAACATGCTAGCCCATCTTAGGAAGCTACCAGCCAAACTGAGCATATACGACGCTCTGATCCTGTCAAAGGAGATGAGAGAAACTCTGATCAAGGCCTTACTTGATCCAGACATTTATTTAGCTCAATTGGCTGGTAATTCCTTAGACGAGGTTTGCACGTTAAAAGAACAGCGAGGTGTTACCTTCACGGACAATGATCTGCTACTTGGAACAGCTGATCACCACCGAATGTTGTACATTTCAGTCACTATTGGAAAGTTTACGCTCTCCAGAGTGTTGGTTGATCCAGGAGCATCAATCAACATAATGAATCTTCGGACGTTAGCATATTTGGAATATGATGCTCGCGACCTCGAAGCAGATAAGATGTTATTAAGAGGGTTCAATCAGAAGGGAGAAAGAGCTCTTGGATCGATAACACTATTAATGAAAACCGGTGACTTAGCAAAGACAACCGCAAAATTCCATATAATTGATTCTGAGACATCGTTCAATGCTCTACTAGGTCGGTCATGGATCCATGAAAACCAGATGGTACCGTCGTCTCTGCACTAGTGCATAAAATATTACGATGGAGGAGAACAATGTATCAAAGGTGACTTGCAACCATTCTCCGTACACGAGACTGGAATTCATGAAGATGCAGCATACTATGAGCCTCCGAAGAAAACAATCTTCTTCAAAAATGTCATACCAAATAAAGCAAAAGAAGTGCAAGACGATGAAGAGCCTGAAATTCTAGTCTAACAGTTACTCACCACTCCCTTACGGCGAGATGGTGAAGGTTTCTCCAGAACTTGCACGAGAGGTTGAGGCCGGGGACGAGGTCGTGGAAGAGACATTGGAACAGTTGGACAGAAGAAACCAGTCATCGACATTGATTGGGAAAACAGTTCCGAAGAAGAAATCAAGAAAGAAGCAGCGGCGATAAGTTAGAAGAAACCTCAGTTCAAGATCTCTCTCGAAGATGAAAAGAATGAAGAATATAAATCAATGTACGAGAAGATTAACCACTATATACATACTATGACCCTAACCCTGATCCACCCTAATAAGGTTGAGGGTATGATGGTCAAGGAAGTGTATGGTGGTGGTACTAAACCAATCAAGTTTTACCGTGGTGCTTCTTCTTCCAAAACTGAAAATGATGTACAATTTGAAGATGTTGCTTCATCTGAACTAATGGAACTGCCTTTTGAGTGGTACTCTCCATGTGTTCAAAATTTAATTCAACGTGGTGTCTTACCTCGATGAAGGACAAAAGGTCGATCACAACACTTTGAAAAATTATGGAATAATGCCAGTCGGCCTCCTAATTAAAAACATGGTCTCAGATTCGGCACAGTAGGGTCTATTGATGATTCGGAATTTTGCTTAGTTGTCACTCACGAGCATGATGAAAGTTGCCTGGAAGCTTCAGATGATCTCGAGGATCTACCAATTGAAATGCTCCACCAGAATTCGAAGAAGAAATTAAATCTACAATAGACGAGTTAATGGAAGTTAACTTAGGTACTAGCGAAGAGCCTAGGCCTACCTTTGTTAGCTCCTTACTCAATAAAGAAGACTTCGAAAACATAATCATGCTATTAATGGAGTTCAAAGACTATTTTGCTTGGAGTTACGACGAAATACCAGGATTAGCTCTAGAGGTTGCAGTTCATAGGCTAGGAGTGGATCACACTGTTGTTCCAGTCAGACAAGCTCCAAAAAGAATGCGTCTGGAGATTGAACAACAAGTAATAGCTGAAGTTAAGAAGCTAATAGATGCTAAATTTGTCCGTGAAGAGCAATACCCGACTTGGTTAGCCAATGTGGTACTAGTCAGAAAGAAGAATGGTCAGATCAGAATCTGCGTGGATTTCAGAGATTTGAATAAAGCATGTCCAAAGGATGAATTCCCGCTACCAATTCCAGAATTGATGATCGACATCACCTCAACGCACGAAGTCTTCTCTTTTAATGGATGGATCTTCAGGATACAACCAGATAAAGATGGCACCGGAAGATGAAAAGCTCACAGCCTTCAGAACGCCAATTGGAGTGTACTGCTACACAGTGATGCCATTTGGATTGAAGAATGCAGGAGCTACCTACCAAAGAGCAATGACGAGAATTTTTGATGATCTCATTCACAACCAAGTCGAGTGTTATGTGGATGATGTGGTCATCAAGAGCAAATTAAAGGAAGATCACTTGTATGATTTGAGAATTGTTTTCGAGCGATTAAGACAATTTAACCTTATGATGAATCCCTTGAAATGTGCCTTCGGCGTCACCTCTGGGAAATTCTTAGAATTTTTCGTCCGATATCGTGGAATTGAAATCGATCCGGAGAAGATTAAAGCTATCTTAGAAATGCCACCTCCTAAAACCTTGAAACAACTACGGTCCTTTCAAGGGAAATTGGCATATCTTCGACGCTTTATCTCGAATTTGTCAGGAAGGTGTCAGCCCTTTTCTGCTTTGGTTAAGAAGGATGCCAAGTTTACTTGGGACTCCAAATGTCAACATGCCTTCGATGACATCAAACAATACCTAATGACATCTCCTGTCTTAGTAGCCCCAGTCTCGGGACGACCGTTGATACTTTATACCGCGGCTTTAGACGACTCTCTCGGAGCCCTGTTAGCCCAGGTCAATGATGAGGGAAAAGAAAACGCGCACTATTACCTAAGCCGTCGTCTAATTTCGACGGAAGTAAAGTATCCTCCTATTGAGAAGCACTGTTTGGCCCTGATATTCGCAGCACAGAAGCTTAGGCACTACATGCTTTCTCATAAGGTCAACCTTATTTTGAAGTTTAATCCGTTGCAATATTTGATGACCCGACCGACACTTTCCGGCAGACTTGCGTGGTGGTCAATGATACTATTGCAATTCGATATAACTTTCATTCCTCTTCATGCCGTAAAGGGACAAGTCCTGGCAGACTTCCTTCTAGCACACCCTTTATCGGCAGAATCACCTCTCAATGATGACTTACCAGACGAGCAGATAATGAGCCTAGAAGACCCCGATGATCAGCATTGGGAACTGTACTTCGACGGAGCATCTTCAGCACAAAATGATAAATAATCGCAAATGATAATGCCTGATAAGGCAGGAATCGGACTAATCTTTATAACACCGGAGCTGGGGATGTTAAGGTATTCCTATCACTTAACAGAACCGTGTACGAATAATGAGGCAGAATAAGAAGCACTCATAATAGGATTGGAATTAATCATTCAGATGAGAATAACAGATATCAATATCTACGGAGATTCACAGCTGATCATTCAGCAAGTTGCGGGACAGTACAGAATTCTGAAGCCAAGACTAGAGCAGTACTTTCAGTACGCCAAGAAACTGTTGGAACAAAATCCAAATGTAACAATCTACAAGATTCCCAGAAGAGAAAATGCTCTGGCAGATGTGTTAGCCCGACTTGCAAAAGAATTTGCCTGCTTGCAGGATGAGTCAGTTGAAATGTCTGTTCAGGGACGGCATGTTCTCTCACACCTCGACATGGATACAATACACAAATCATAAAAAGCAGAAGAAATAATTACAGCAGTGACAGAAAATACAGAAGATTGGCGGCAGCCACTAATAGACTAGTTGCAAACAGGAAACCTACAAGACGATAAGTTGATAGCCCATCAAATCAAGAAAAGAAGTCTATCTTACGCATTAATAAACAACACGTTATACAAAAGGTCTTTTGATCAGATGTGGCTAAGATGCCTGAGCGGGTCCGAGGCTCGTGGAATTGTCAAAGACGTACACTCAGGACTTTGTGGCGCTCATCAATCGGGTCCGAAGATGAAAATGAAGATTAAAAGACTAGGGTATTACTGGCCCTCGATGATGACCGATTGCATGAAAGTTGCCAAACGTTGTCACCAATGCCAAGTACATGGAGTGGTTCTACATCAACCTCCAAATGTGCTACATCCGACAATCACATCATGGCCATTTGAGTGTTGGGGTATAGATATCGTGGGTCCGATAGATCTGCCTTCTTCAAGAGGACATCGCTTCATGCTTGCAGCTACATATTACTTTTCCAAGTGGGCAGAAGCAGTACTGCTTAGAGAAGTAAAGGCACATCATGTGTTGCAGTTCTTCAAGAATCAAGTTGTCTACCATTTTGGAGTACCACACAGAATCATTTCAGATAATGGGTCCGCGTTCAAGAGTACGAAGATCAACAATTTTTTCAGAAGACACGAGATTGATTGGAGCTATTCAACAATCTATTACCCAAGAGCGAACGGATTGGCCGAGGCTTTTAATAAAACTCTCGTCCAAATCTTGAAGAAAACTTTGGACGACAACAAAAGAAATTGGCACGAGAAGTTGTTAGAAGCCTTATGGGCCTACAGGATGACTTTCAGAACTCCTACTCAGTCTACGCCTTACGCTTTAGTGTACGGGTCCGAGGCCGTCTTACCCTTGGAGGTACAGCTTCCCTCACTCAGAATTGCAGTTGCAGAAAAGATCACTACAGAAGAAAATGCCAAATTACGATTGGAAGAATTGGAAAGCTTGGAAGGAAAAAGACTTTCAACACAGCAGAATTTGGAACTGTATCAAGCCAAGATGATCCAGGCCCACGATAAACTAGTCCGTTCAAGGACATTTAAAGTCGGTGACTTGGTTCTAGTTCTCAGAAGACCTATTCTTGCACACCACAAGATAGGAGGTAAATTTGAACCAACATGGGTAGGGCCATTCGTGGTCGAGACAGTCTACTCAGGAGGTTCCTACTAACTGGCGAATTGTCGTGGAGAACGAGCTATCCTTCCAATCAATGGATGATATTTGAAGAAGTATTATGCAACCTGATGTTTTGAAGGATGAACTTTAAAAATGAGGTCTCATTCCTAGAAGCACATGTAAAGTAATCATTTGCGACTGGGTCCGAACCCAAAACATAAAAAAAGGATGATGATAAAAAAGAAAATCATTAACAAAAAAAAGTGTTAAAAAGAAAAAAGAAACGTGTGAAATTGTAATAATAAAATGTCAATCTTTCCTTTTAAATCAATTCATTCCTGATCTTTCCCTCATCTCTTCCTACTTTCTTTAAAAAATTAAAAGAGATAAATAAGAATTTTTCATTAATAAATGTTTTTCTTATTGTTCTTGTTCTTAGTACAGCCCCTGGTCCTTTCCTTGTTTTTTTCGCAGGGAAATGTAGAACGGGCGGTTGGTTATGAACTTTAGAAATGACGTGAGTCTAGTACTTGATGAAAAGAGGGTACGGGATGGAGCCGTGATCAAGATTGACTCTGACTTCACACCAGCCGGGCTATAATATGAAGAAAGTGATTGGACCCCGATTGATCGGAAAGAATCCCATAGCCAGACAGTGATGAAAGTGGGTGGCCCAAGTCAACAATCCGCCAGAAAGAAGAGAAAAGCAAACGCCGCTCATGCAACAGGAGAAGATAAGAAAGTTAAGTCCGTTGTTGCTACAGCAGAGGGCAGGCTTGTCAGCGCCATGCCCGCAGAAGTTCACGGGGTAAGGAGAGCCACTCTCACTGCCACCTAGCGGAGGAACAAGAATCGCCGTATTCGCAAGATGTTAACCAAGTTAGCAGCAGATCAACATGAAGAGACAGTTGCTACCGTCAATACAAATACTCCGAAGAAATTGGTTCATCAAGAACCAGAAAGGAGGAGATCAACTCCAAGGAAAGCAAAACAGATAAAGGAAATTCCAAGAAGAATAGAAATAGAATCAGCGCCTCGACGCCAAGCAGATGCACCGGTTCTGAATAGTCTTGTTGCGAAAGCAACCCCGGAGTATGTCCCGATAGAGACTATTCTCGAGGAGCAAAGACATGCAGGAGAGCGTGCTGGGGTTGAACCATACATTACCCAGTATGTTACTAAACCTCGTCGATTGCAGATAATTCCAGAATATGAGTTGGAAAGAATGCAGAATGTTGAAAAGAAAACTTTTGAATACTTTGAGAGAATTGGAGGCAAGAGGATCAATATCTTAGAAGGCCTCGAGCTGCATACAGTTGTATTCTCAGATTACGAGCAGCAAAAATTGTAGATTACGTACTTGAGCTTCAGAAAATGGGCCGAGCTGGTCGCATAAGGGAAAAGACCTATTCAGAACCCCGAAGATGGATGCCAGGAAAAGGAAGAATTACAATCCAATGCGGATGTTGCTACAACTTCACGGTAGATAGAAAAGGGAATCCACCAGGAATACTCCATCGCAGTGAGGTGGATCCGATGCCGAATATTATTAAAAGAATGGTAAAAAGGATGATAACATGGAGGGTATTGCCTGCAGATTGCATACCCAATAGCTGCATCATTAACTTCTACAAGGAGGGCGACTGCATACCTCCACACATAGACCATCATGACTTCGTCAGACCTTTCTGCACAGTGTCTTTTGTCAACCAGTGCAATATCATGTTCGGATCTGACCTCCGGATTGCAGGCCCCGGAGAATTTTGAGGGCCGGTGGAGATACCACTACCGGTAGGTTCCGTCTTGGTATTAAAAGGAAATGGAGCAGACATAGCAAAACATTGCATTCCAGGAGTGCCTGTTGAGCGAATCTCCGTCACATTTAGGAGAATGGATGATAGAAAAATGCCTTTCCACTTTCAGCCAGATCCAGAGTTAGAGAGTCTCCGGTCCTACGAGCTGTGATTTACATGGGAAATATCACACCTCCAATTGTTGACCTCATTTTTGATGAGGTCTTTTCTCTTCTCTCTCCTTAGTAATTAGGATCTAGCCTTAGGCTTTCCCTTTGACTATCCTAGAGCACTAGAAATGAGACCCACCACTTAGAACTTCCAAACACCTCTTCACTCCCTGCAAACCCCATAAGTTTGATTGTAAACCCCTAAGTCACTTGGAGGGTTAGGATCAAATGTGGAGGTTTAAAGGATGAGTTCCCTATAGGACTCTTTGGCCTTAGGACTACCCTGGGAGGCCTGGTCTGGGGAGGGTTGACTTGCACACAAATTACACTTTCACACACATTCCAAATTCTAAAACCATTCATACCTAGCTTGACTTCATTACTCATGCAGGTAATTCATATGGATGGACCTTAACCCCTAGGCCCTTGGCTAAGAGGGTTAGGAACAACATAGTGAATGCCCCAAATGAGTCCTCTCATGGCTCTTATGGGCATGATATGGCTTCATGGCTCAACCAAAGTGATTCCATTCTACTCAAACTTGATCAATCTTCATTTTTCCAAAATTTCAATTTTGACTCCCGGGGCCCTACACCCGCTAAACTTACCAAATGTCCTTGAAACTACCCATAATTTGCAAAATCACCTAAATTACCCAAAATTTTTCAAAAACCAATCCTAAACATTTCTCTCCACTCAAATTGATCATCCTTAGCCAAATATACCAAAATTTCCAAAAATACCCCCCCAATACCCTCCAAATACCCAAAATGCTCTTCTTAACAAAAAATTCCATAAATTCCAAAAATTCCCAAAAAATTCTAAAAAATCCAAAATATTCCCAATTTCATTTTGTTCAACTACACCATGAGCCAATTTTTCCCATCTAGCCCACTTTTACCAAAACCCCCAATTTCACCTATTTTTAACCTAAGTGGACCCAATGTCCCACCAAACCAATCCAATTGACCTCAATTTTGATCCAATTATATTCTAAACTTCAATTCAATATCCCCAATATCAATTTAGACCAAATCTAAGCACAATTTGATTGACATTTGGATCCAATTCCAATTTGAAGCCTAAAGCCCAATTTTTGCCCATGACCTAAACTTAGCCCAAACCAACCCAATTCAACTCCAATGAACCCCAAATCTTTTCCTAAACCTTCCTAATATCCCCACAAACAAAACACTAACAATATTTGCCCCAAATGTGAACCTAAACTCCACCCAAACCTAACCCAAAGTCAAAATCCCCATTTTTGGCCTAAACCCAAACCTAACCCAAATGGGTCCAAATCCTAAAATCAAAGCCCAACCAAAGGTGAAAACTCTTTGTAGCACCCCCATAAACATTTCTCAACATTAAGTTTACATCAAAGTAAACCTTAGCCGAACCTTAGCCCAAGTTAGCCCAATTTGACCCACTTTGGCCCCTTTACCAAAAAAATCCCAAATTAAACCCAATTCAACTCCAAATCTTTTCAAACCTATTCTAGAGCACTCATGATACATCCCTAAACAAAACCAAACATTTGTTTGGCCCAATCTTTTACAAAACTTCCATTTACCAATTTGTTTTCAAACCTAAAAGCCCACCTCCTTAAATCTTTCTAAAGGCCCATCCAAATTAAATCCAAAAGCCCAAAATCTATCCTAAAGCCCACATGAAATTTCCCCTCATCATTCCCTTTGATTTAAATCACTCCCTAAGTTTCAAATCCATCATTAAACTTTTCTAAACCAAGCCATGTGCCAAATTACCCCTAAATATCCTAAATCCTTAAAACCCACTTTCATGAAACCAAGCCAAGCCATCCCTAAGCCATATGGAGCCATGGAGCCATGCATAAGACATATGCAAGCCTTGGGAGCCCCTTTACACCTCACCATTTCATTTATGGTAAATGGAGGGGATTCTTTCCTAATCCTTCATTAAGCCCTTTTAACCATATTCATGTCACACTCTAAACCAAGCTTAGCCACCTCACCATGGAAAGAGACCTCACCACTCTCTCTTGGCTGACCTAAATGATTCCTCCCAGCCCAAAGTCAAGCCTTGGGGAGGTGCACCTAGCCTAATACATGAGTTGAACCAAACCAAGCCAAAATGAGCCTTCTCCCATTCCATTTAAATCAAGCCCTTTACACATGTTCACAACCAATTGATTACACTAAATTCAAGCCCTGACCTCCCTGACCCTAAGGGTGACCCATGCCTGGCCGGCCAGCCACCACAGTCGCCAGAAAACACCAGACCGAGAGCGCCCATTTGATTTAAAAAATTCAAACTCACTAGCTGAGCTGTCCCAACTCAAGTGGACTCCATGGCTGTTCTCCTCTTGACCAAGGCAGCTGATCCCAAGCCCTAACTGCCCCTGGGAGGCCCTCCAGCTATGTCTATTTAAACCCACCACCCTCTCGGCCAAACAAGGTGATGAACCAGACCTAAACAAAACTCTGCAAAAATTGCTCTAGGATCTTCTCCTCACCTAGAGCAATTGATCCCCACTGTTCTCCTCGCCCTAAACCCCATTGATTGAGCTCGATTTTGGAGCTCGATTCTCGCACCGCGAACCGGGACATCTCCGAAACCTCCACCAAACCCAAATTAAACTCACCCACACCCGCACGGACCAAGAGAAGGAGTTCCCCAGTGAAAGCCCCCTCTCCAGAGGAGAATGGGAGCGCGCCGTGTGGTTTTTCGATCCGCCGTAGGTTGACGCGGCGCTGAGTCGGATAAGTAGATAAATATGATTTTTTCTATTTATTTAAATACCCACATCTTAGAAAATCCATATCTTTGTGTAGAAAAATCATAAAAATAAACTAAAAATACCCTCTTGCTCAGTGAATAGAGAAGAACAATGTGGAAAAGAAATCAAGTTATTTTGATGAGTATTTTATTTTTAATTAATTATTTACTCATTTCAGTATTTTGATTCTCCATTTGCATAGACAATTCACCATGGCATGAGACCCTAGGGCTTTTGAAGCCTCTGATCTTGGGGACATTCCCTGAATTTTTCAAGGTCAGAGGCCATCTCTATGGATAGTTATGTATTTTTCAAGTTTATGTCACTGTTTTTGGTATTTTAATTCCAATAATTAGCATGTTGCTTAGAAAATTCTAGGAAAATTTGGTGAGGTTCCTTAGGACCAGAGGACCCTAGGATAATTATGGTTAGGCTTAATTCATTAAGAATAACCCTAATTAGCCTAAATACCTAAAATTAAATTTTAATTTATTAGGGTTCACCACACATCAAAATAACTTGAAGTCAATTCTCCACTGATCTTTAGGATACAGAGAACCTTGCATAAAAATTTGAAGTCAATTAGAAATGATTAACCCCACTAAATGAATTAATTAAGCCACATGATCAAAATTAAACTTTAAAATTTCATAACTCCAAAAATACACTTCAAAAAATTCACCAAATTAGTTTTGTGGGCTCTCTGAATCAGATGAGTCTATAAAAATTAAAATTGGAATTTTCAAAAATCTTTTATTTTTAATGATATTTTTGATATTTAAATAATTAAAAAATAATAAAAAACATAAAAAAAAAAAAAAACATTTTTCCTAATCACTTAGAAACCAACCAAATATTTTTCCTAAGTCTCAAAGTAAAGATAATAAATTTTAAAGACTCAAAACAATTTTTAATATTAAAAAACGTATTTTCCAACATTTTCACTAAATTAATTCTAATAAATAAATAAATAATTAGAAAATTAGAAAATTTGTTTCTCTGAACTCCTTCAGGTCAGAGAGATTTAAGAAAAATATAAAATCCATTTTTCAACTTTAATTTTATTTTATAATTAATTAACACTCCAAAAGTCAAAATAATTATAATAAATAAAATATAATTCAAAAAATCACCAAAATTGGTCCAAGTGGTTCTCTGGTCATTAGGAACATCCCATAATTTTCATAAGGACAGAAACCTTACCTTGGTCATGTTGTTGAATTTTCCTTGAAATCCCTTATTTTTCACTAAAAATAATTATATAAATAAATTAAATTCAGAAAAATCACATTTTCTCCTCTAATGTCTTAATTGACATGTGAGTGAGGTGACATAAAGATTTCAAGTTCATTTGAACTCAATTTAGTGAGTTATGAAATAAATAAGCCTAAAAGGGCATAAATGTAATTAAAGAATTTAAACCCCTTTATTAAAATTTTAGGTTTAATTAAAATGGAGGGTAAAATATTTGATTTTATCTTTCTTGGATGATTGAAACTTTGGGAAATTAAAAGGGTAGGAACCCATTAATCACTTTTAATAAACCAAAAATGAAATTTTAATTATTTAAACAATTTAAATTTTGGAAGATTACTGAAAATTTGAATTATCAAAAAATAAAGGTATAACTTGAGAGGACAGTAATCCTTTAATAAAAAAATCCATAAATAAATCACTTCAATAATATTTAACTCTTAATTATGATTAAAATGATAATCCAAACTAAGTAAAATTAAAAATTAAAAATAACCCTTAAATTAAAGAAAAGCTCAAAATATTAAATAATTTAACAATTAAATTAAATTAAATTAAAATTAAATTAAATTAAATTAAGTAAAAATTAAATTAAAATTAAAATTAAATTAAATTAACATTTTAACAATTAAGTTAAATTAAATTTAAAATATTGAAATTAAATTAAATTAAATTAAGTTAAATTCAATTAAATTAAATTTAAATTATGTTAAATTAACATCATCCAACAATAAAAGTAAAATAAATTTAAAATATTAAGATCACTTAAAGTACAAAGATTTAAACCAAAAATAATTTGAACACTATTCCAAACTTAAAATTATTAATTAAAACCTTATCATTAAATTAAATCACTTTAAACCATTAACTCAAATTTCAAATTAAGAATGATTAAAATTCTCAACAAACCAACTTGCCCCTTAAAGGCTTTAATTATTATAACTCTTAAATGGAGTATCAAGTGAGATGTCACTTCATTCATCAGGTAATCAAATGCCCAGGTTCACTGTGTAAGAGACAAAGCGTAACTAAACTCCTGGATGATTAATTCACCTGTGCAACTAAATTTACTTGGACTCAAATAATCTCGGAAGTATTGAAAAGATGTTTTAGGACTCGTCCTAAGCACTTCCTTAATATGATGGGATGTTTTAGAAGAAAAATTAAATTTAATTGCTCTTTGACGAAGAAATCATCCTTAAACAAAATACAAGAACCTAGACGTCATAGGAGATGACTAGCAATAGGACTAGGACTTTGGTAGACAACCAAAACCTTTCCCTTAGCTTTACCTAGGTACTTGTTATAAATATTTAAATGCCTTAACATGTGTTTTAAGTGAAGCTTGGGATGACTGGAAGACCCTCCAGGTACGCTTTTATGTTATTGCAAGTTACTATATTGCAATTTACTTACATGCACTGCACTTTACTTTTTCTTGCATGTTAAACAAGATTGTTGCATGAAAACTGAAACCTTTAGGGTAGCAACAAAACTGAAACTCAAAACTAAATTAAAAGTCACAACAAGATAAAATTCACCGCCACAACGATTCCAAAATATAAAACAACTCAAAATTTAATCACAAACAGAACAACAAAACTACAATTGCAACTAAATTAAAACGTCTCGTTAAATGATCGGGAATACCTCGGATGATGTAACCCACGTGTTGCTAACGCGATTTACCACGGTCTAAATGAAAGTATGGAACTCATTCAGTTGAGTTTAGCAAATTTATCTGGACTAAGTGAATTCGATGAAAATAACGGTGCCGGGATGACGGAACCGTGGGATCTTAATCGGTTCTATTTAAACAACTTTAAGATTTGTTTTAATTAAAATATTAAAAAATATTTGGACTTTAAGATTTCTAAACCAAAACACTTCTCTCATCTCCTGATTTTCACTTACTAAAACTAAACCTCTGCAACAACAAGGAGCTCGGAGCATGGTGGGCAGCACGACCATCGTCATCAACAAAACTCGGGTCTACTTCAGCAATACTTTCCTTAGAATTAAATAACCAAGTCATAGGACTTCGAGGCAGTTTGTCTAGTGCAACATAAATCCTCAACTCTTTGTTAGGCTTTTTCATAATCATATTATGCGAATTAAGCCCTAACCGGTCTTAGGATTCCGAGGTAGTCGTTTGATACGACATAAACCCTCACATCTTCAAGGTTGTTTGTATGATCAGGTCATACAAATATAAGTCATAATTAATTAAAATTGGCAGGATTATAATATTAAATATATTCTCAAATTAAAACCAAACCATAAGATAGTTTGGGAAGTTACCAAGATTCTTCTTGGATCCTCAGCTTCTCCTACTTCTCTTCCTTTGGACTCCTGAAATTAACTGTTCCAAATTTGAGCTAATCCCTTTTAAAATTTCCAAAATCCAATCCTTTGAAAACCTTAAACTTTGAAATTCTTGAGAGCAAAATCACTGATTATTATCGAGAGTTTTCTTAAGTGATTCCTGTCACTTAGGATGTAATTAACTATAGGGGTTTGCCCTTATAGGGAACTTTATGAACCCAGTTAATATAAACCCTGCTTAATTTTTTTTATATTAAGCAGGGGAATTTGTCGACTTATAAAATTGGTTCGCAGACCAAACGGATGTCACAAATCTTCTAGTTTATTTAATCGAGCCCCATCATCAAGCAGTGTGTCTATTCTTCGGGATAGAAACACGGTTTGTGGTGTGGTGCTCCTTTATATAAACTATTCGGGATGTGAGATTGGTTTGATTTCATATCTTAAAATTTTCAAACTTAAAATTATTTCAAAAATCAAATGTTACTTTCTAAATTATATATATATTTAAATTAAATTTAAAATTTAAAATTCGCCGACAATTTCTGTAGGCGAACCCCTTTTCAAAACACAAACCTAAAAATATGCAGACAACTTCTGGCGACTCTGCTGGGGACTAGTTCCTCTCTCCATTTTGATTAGATGGTTTTGCTTTCATAAATTGATAGTGAGTCCATATCCCTAGTGTACCAAAACTATCATTCTTCCATCGGCATACTACGTTCATTTCTATCTTGAACGTGTATAGTCAACTTCTCTCGGATTTAGGAGCCACTGTTTAGAAACCCCTAAACAGAGAGGTTCCGAAATCCTTTTACCTCTTTTTCTGAGGTGAGGTGGACCCCCAATAGGTGTTAGCTTAGGAGCGGTCCTTCGGGTTGAGAAGTTTTGTGAGAATTTCTCTTCCTTTTCAATTCCGAACCGGGTCCCTTCCTTTTTCTATAAACTCTGTTCTTTAAGCATTTCGTTCATAATAAACAAATCCTTTAATAAACACCATTTTAATAAACAAACTCTTTTAAATCACAAATACATTAAGATAAACGAAAATTTGTTCGAACTCTTTCTTTTTCGTCCTAAATTTTGCGACGAAAGGAAGCATAATTCGGGACTAATACTCAAAATCTACCACTGCAGAAAATGACTGCGCCAAAGTTAATTTTCTCCTTCACCAATGGAATGAACTTCGCCATCTATAAGGATGAGCTGCCTAACAATGGGATCATCCGTTTTGGACAAGGATTTGACAATACAGATATCAAGTTTGCTGGCGTCACTCTCTTCGCACTAATGGACAAAGTGCCAGAAATTGAAGAAACCGTAATTGAGTTCAACCTGAAATCGACTCAAGAATTCCCTCCACTGCAAAGGGTTCCAGCTGAAAGAAGTACTGCTATTCGTAGGAGGACTGTTGTCTCTACCCCTACCAGCCTAGTCATCTCTGCACCTACCCCGGCTTCTGCCAAATTGAAGGGGAAGGAAATCCAAGTCTGTGATGAGCCTGTCACCGTGGAGGGTACAGTTTTGCTACAATACCATCTGTTTTTGAGATTGGGTCCAGTTCAAGAGTTGTACCCCTAACTCAAACTCAAAGGAGAAATAGAAGCAGAATGATCGCCAAGATCGAGAAAGCCAAAGCTGCTGAAGTTGCTTTTCTAGAAGAATTTCCTGAGGAAAGAGAAGAACTGCCTGAGTATATACCTCTGTTGGAAGGGAGTAGGTTTCACCCCCTCTGCTGCATCAGATGAAGAAGACGTCTGATGGATTGCCGCTACACTACCCCGACCAGCATACTATAGTAACTGCAAAAGAAAAAGGGTTAAGACTACGCCATTTGCTCGGCTACAAGCTGTGATAGAAAAATTGGAAAAGAAAGAAAGATGCCTTGTGTCAGAAATTCTAAGAAGAATGGGATGAATGCCAGCTAGATCCCGCCTCAGACTGCGAGTGGAGCCTGTCACTGCCGTAGAGAAACCAAGGAAGAAAATGAGAGCTAGTTCACCTTTTGTTGTATCAGGCCATCATATTAGGGAGGACACCACTCACCAGCATATAGCCGACAGACCGTCCGGTCCTAGGCCTTCTGCTGCAAGAAGGATGGTGTGGCGACCTATTATTACCGAGCAGAGACCAACACAACGTCCTAAGAAGAAAAGCCTCGTCAAAGAGCCTGAATCAGAAGAAAGTGCTACTGCAATAAAAGAAACTCCCGAAAAAGAAGTTCAACGACCATCACATGACAACCGCGAGACCATCTGGAAGAGACCCCTCGAGGATGCTATAGGAAAACTAAGGACAGATATCCAACGGTTGGCCAAAGAAAGAGGAGAAAAGTTGGAAAATGAAGTTGACTCATCAGAGTTCATGGATGAGGATTATGCCGAGATCAACATGGTTGAAACACGAGCATCGTCAGCCTCGCAAGGTACTCCGGCAGCTGCGGAATGAGATGAACCGAAAGTGATGAGAGCACAACTTCGGGAAAGAGATGACACAATTTCCCAGATGGCAAAGAGGATGGAAGAGATGGCTGCTGCTTTAGTCACTCTCCAGAGTCAGATACAACCTCAGAAAGAAATACCCCCAGAGATCATCCATATTGCAGATGGAGGAAAAGAGATCACATCCGTCAACGGAGACGAGCAACTAAAGAAGGATTCTACACTGAGTATGATTCTCGAGGACATTAAAAACATGGTAGAACAGCAGGTGCGAGAAGCTTTAGCACAATCCAAGAGTAGAGCATCTATTCAGACGGGTAGACCTTACCCCGAAGAGTTCGATGCAGTCCAATACCTGAAAGGCTTCGTACCACCTCTGTTTAAGACTTTTGATGGAACAGAGAACCCCGGCGAAGCATGTCGCACATTTTCGTGCTAGTTGCCGCAATGCCGTGGGTGTGACGCTTTACTCTTCCGTCGGTTCGTCGCCGAGCTTGTCGGGATCACCTTCGACTGGTACGCAGAATTGCCAAATGGTTCAGTTAAGACCTTTGCAGAATTGGAAAACCTTTTCGTTAAGCGGTTTGTCGGGGCTCAACACCACATCACCATCGGTGATCTAGTGGTGGAACACCAGAAACCGAACGAAACTCTTGTGGATTACATACTTCGATGGAGAAATTTAAGCATGAAGTGTGAACCACAGCTTCAAGAACAACATGCAGTCGGCATCTTGCTTAAAAGTATCCATGGCCCGATAACACTTCTCCTTAAAGGATTTACAATCAAGACTTTCGAGAAGCTGCTTAGCAAGGCCGGGAGCTTACAAGAGGAAGCAAAACAGCTAAGTTTCGTGGACAAGAGCGATAAGCAGAAGCCCGTAAAAACATTCGAAAAGAAGTCTGGAATCGTCGCGGCAGTGGATAAGGGCAAGCAGCCAATGCAGATACAGCCAGAACGGCCACAACCTAGCTATCAACCACCGCAACGTACTTACCAACAACCTCAGCAGGGTTATTAACAACCTCGACCGAGCTATCAGTCTCCTCAACATTATGAACAACCGCCTCGTCCACAGCATACCCTGAAAGATTTTCTGAATAAGGAATATCCATTCAAAGCGAAGCAGTGGCGAAGATGTTCCGCAGTTTAATAAAGACACCAGATTTCCAGTTACTAGAGCCCAAGAGGCCGGAAGAAGTCAACAAGAAAGATCATCCAAACTATTGCCCTTACCACCGGATAATCGGGCATAAGATAGAGGATTGTATCACTTTCAAGATTTGGCTTGACGACAATCTCCAGAAAGGGAACATAACGATCCCGAAGGAATACATGAAGGAACCCCAAAAAGAAGGTTCCGTCAATGTTATTTCAACGGATCCTATTGTTCCGATAGACCCTTATACAACCCTGTTGACCTCATTTTTGATGAGGTCTTCTCTTCTCTCTTTAGTACTTAGGATCTAGCCTTAGGCTTTTCCTTTGACTATCTTAGAGGACTAGAGATGGAACCTACCCCTTCAGAATCTCAACCACTTCTTAACTCCCTGCAAACCCCACAAGCTTGATTGTAAACCCCTAATCACCTAGAGGGTTGAGATCAAATGTGGAGGTTTAAAGGATGAGTTCCCTATGGGACTCTTTAGCCTTGGGACTACCTTGGGTGGCTTGGTGCAGTGAGGGCCGACTTACACATACACTACACTCTCACACACACATTCCAAATCCTAAAACCCACACTCTCACCCAACTTGACCTCTTGACTCATGTAGGTAATTCACATGGATGGTCCTTAACCCCTAAGCCCCTGGCTAAGAGGGTTAGGAACAACATAGTGAATGCCTCAAATGAGTCCTCTCATGGCTCCTATGGGCTTAATATGGCTTCATAGCTCAACGAAAATGATTCCATTTCACTCACACTTGCTCAATTTTCATTTTTCCAAAATTTCAATTTTTGACCCCGGGGGCCCCGGACCCACCAAACCTACTAAAAGCCCTTGAAACTACCCAAAACCACCAAAATTTCCAAATCACCCAAAACTTTTCCAAAATCAACCTTGAACATTTCCCCACCAATTAAATTGATCATTTACAGCCAAAAATACCAAAATTTCCAAAAATATCCCCAATACCCTCCAAATTACCAAAATGCCCCTCTTGACCCAAAAATTCAAAAATTCCAAAAATTCCCAGAAAATTCCAGAAAATCCCAAATATTCCCAATTTCATTTTGTTCAACTACACTATAGGCCAATTTTGCCAATTTACACCACTTTTACCAAAACCCCCAATTTGCCCAAAAGTCAAACCCAAATGAACCCAATGTCAAACGAAAACTTTCCGATTGACCTCAATTTTGCTCCAATTCAATTCTAAACTTCAATTCAATATCCCCAATATCAATCTAGACCAAATCCAAGCCCAATTTGATTGACATTTGAATCCAATTTCATTTTTAAGCTTAAAGCCCAATTTTGACCCATAACCCAAACTTAGCCCAAACCAACCCAATTCAACCCCAATTGACCCCAAACCTTTTCTAAACCTTCCCTAACATCTCCATAAATAAAACACTAACATAATTTGCCCAAAATTTGGACCCAAACCCCACTCAAATTCAACCCAAACCCAAAATCCCCAATTTAGCCTAAACCCAAGCTTAACCCTAACTTAGCCCAAATCCCAAAATTGAACCCCAACCAAATTTGAAAAACTCTTTGTAACACACCTGTAAACATTTCTCAACATTAATTTTACATCAAAACCAACTTTAGCCCAACCTTAGCCCAAGCTAACCCAATTTGACCCATTTTTGTCCCCTTACCAAAGAGACCCAAGTTCAACCCAATCCAACCCCAGGCCTTACCACATTGACTTAAAATAACTCATGAAACATTACTAAGCCAAATAAACACTCATTGGGCCCAACCATTACAAGGCTCCTCATCCTAAAAATCCATTTTAAAATTTAAATGCCCATTTCCCAAGCCACTTTAAAAGCCCATACAAAACAAACCCAAAAGCCCAAAATCCACCTTAAAGCCCACATTACAATCTCATCTCATCCCCACTTAATATCATTCCCTAAGTGCAAAATCCATCATGAAAATCGAACCAAAATGGTATTATGCCAAATCCCATCAAATAACCCCAAAATTTTCAAAATTTCAAAAAACCCTTTTTCATGAAAGTTGACCAAACTTTTTCCAAGCCAAATGTGAGCTATGAACAAGCCATTCTCAAGCCACATGAAGCCATGGGGGCTTTGACTTGTCATTAGTCCACTTATGGCAAGAAGAGGGGTTCTTTCTTAAGCCTCCCTTAAACCTTTTTAACCTTATTTATGCTACACACTAAACCATGTTTAGCCACCTCACCATGGATGGGGACTTCACTACCTCAATTCAGCTGACCTAAATGATTCTCCCTCAGCCCAAGCTCAAGCCTTGGATGGTGAACCAAGCACAAATACATGGGTTGACCCAAACAAAGCCAAAATCACCCCTTTCCCATTCCATTTCAATTCACCACCTTTACACATGGCAATCATCAATTGAACTCACAGGAATCAAGCTCTGACCTCACTGACCCTGAGGGTGACCCATGCCTGGCCGACCAGCCACCACAGCCGCCGGAAAATGCCATGGCCGAGAGCACCATGCCCAATGGCCATTGGAGCTGTTCTTCCCTTGCCCAATGGCCATTGGAGCTATTCTTCCCTTGCCCAGAGCAGCTGATACCAGCCATTAACTCCCCCTGGGAGGCCCTCCAGCCACTCCTATTTAAACCCCACCCCTCTTGACCAAGAGAAGAGTTGCACAAAAACCATATAGAAACTCTGCCAAAATTGTTCCAGACCATCCTCCACACCTAGAGCAATTGATCCCCAGTGATAATTTGCCTTAATCCCCATCCACAAAGCTCAATTTCTGAGCCAAAATTCCACCCAAAACCAGGACACTTTCCAATTCTCCATCAAACTCAAATTAAACTCACCCACACCTGCACAAGATCAAGAGAAGGAGTTCCCCAGTGGAAGCCCCCTCTCAGGCCACCCATTTGCTCTAGCCTCCAAGCTTTGGAATCGGGTCCGGTCGAATTCAAGTCTAGACGATTCCCCGGGGCCGGAGACTTCATCCGGAGCTTACTTGGACTAAATCGAAGGTGACACAACTCTCAGATCGAAGCCACACTTCTCTGAGCAAAGGTATGAGCTCTCTCTTCTTCCCGAGCTTCTGAACATTCTCTATTTTGTTTGGATCAATTTCATGCCACATAAACCGTATAGATGTGTTTGTCTCTTCAAGACGAATCCATAGAGCATAAGAACACGAAAATCTATTGAGAATCGAGTGAGATCTTAGGGTTTTAGTGTGGACGGCTCTCGGGTGAGGTCGATCGGGGACGATGAACGGATGTCGTCCATTCGCGCGTGTATCGAGTGAACGGCTTAGATGGCGTCGGACGAAGAGATGGTACGCGAAAGGCGGAACGCGTGGCGCTGAGTCGGATGGCGGCGCTGAACCAGGAGACGACGCGTGGCCGTTCGGGGAGACTAAGGATGCACTGGCGCTGACTGGGTTAAGTAGATATTTAGGTATTTTCGGAATTTATTAAATACCAGAAACTTCAAAAATTCATAACTTTGCGTAGAAAAATCCTAAAAATAAAATAAAAATACCTTGTTGCTCAGTGAACAGAGGAGAATAATGTCGAAAAGAAATCGAGTCATTTCATCAAGTATTTTATTTTTAATGATTTATTTACTCTCTTTGATATTTTAATTCTTCATTTGCATAGACAATTCACCATGACATGAGACCATAGGGCTTTTGAAGCCTCTGAACATGGAAACATTACCTGAATTTTCCAAGGTCAGAGGCCATCCCTATGAGAAGTTATTGATTTTCCAAGTTCATGTTACTGTTTTGAGTATTTTAATTCCAATAATTAGCATGTTGAGAAATAAATTCTAGGAAAATTTGGTAATGTTTCTTATGACCAGAGGAACCTAGGAAAAATAGGTTTTGAGTTAATTCACATGGAACATCCCTAATTGGCCTAAACATCCAAAATTGAATTTTAATTAATTAGGGTTAACTACACATCAAATTAACTTGAAAATAATTCTCCACTGATCTTTATGATCAGAGGAACATTACATAAAAATTTGAGATCAATTGAAAATGTTTAACCCCACTAAATGGATTAATTAAGTCACATAACCAAAATTAAACTTTAAAAATTCATAACTCACAAAATACTTTTCAAAAATTCACAAAAATTTTGGGGCTTCTCTGATATCAGAGGAATTTAGGAAAATTAAAATTGTAATTTTCTAAAAAAGTTGATTTTTATCATTTTTTTAATATTTTTAATAATTAAAAAAATATAAAAATCATAAAAATATTGAAAATCACCAAAATATCACATTTTGAATTCTAATCACCTAGGAACAAACCAAATATTTTTCCTAAGTCTCTAGGGTAAGATATTGAATTTTAAAGGCTTAAAACAATTTTTGAATTAAAAAAATGATTTTCTTTAACATTTCCACTAAAATAATTCTAATAAATCAAAGAAAAATTAGAAAAATATAAAATTTGGTTCTCTGATTTCCCTGAGGTGAGAGAGATTTTTGAAAAATATAAAATCCTTTTTTCAACTTTTATTTCTTTTTTAAATTAATTAAAACTCCAAAACTTAAAATAATTCTAATAAATAAAATATAATTCAAACAATTACCAAAATTGGTCCAAATGGTCCTCTGGTCATTAGGAACATCCCATAATTTTCTTAAGGACAGAAATATTTTCTTGGTCATGTTATTGAATTTTCCTTGAAAACCCCTATTTTCCATTAAAAAATAATTACATAAATAAATTAATTACAGAAAAATCACATTTTCTCCTTTAATGACATGTGAGTGACGTTACATAAAAATTTCAAGTTCACTTGAGCTTAGTTTAGTGAGTTATAGAATTATTAAGCATGAAGGGCAAAAGGGTAATTAAAAATTTCAACCCCTAATTAAAATTTTAGGATTAATCAAAAAGGGGAGGGTAAAATATTTGATTTTTAAACTGATTTTGGATGATTGAAACTTAAATGATTGAGGATAGAAATCTACTAACCATTTCAAATATAATTAAAATAAAACTTTAATTAATTAATTAATTGAAATTTTGGAAGAATAATAGAAATTTCAATTATTAAAGTAGGGATATTATTAAGAGGATATTTATTCTTTAATTTATGAATCCCTAAATCAATCACTTCAATAATATTTAATTCTTAACTAAAAGGATAATCCTAACTTAAAATTTAAAATGCTAAACAATTTAACAATTAAATTAAATCACATTTAATATATTAAGATAAAAAATTAAAATTAAATTAAAATTAAATTAAATCAAATTAAATTAAAATTAAATTAAATCAAATCAAATCAAATTAAATTAAATTAAATTAAATTAAATCAAATTAAATTAAATTAAATTAAATTAAATTAAACTTAAATTAAATTAAAATTAAATTGAATTAAAATCATTTAACAACACACCTAAATGAAATCATTAAGAGTTAAACCAAACACTTAAAGTAAACTTAAAACATAAAGGACTTGAACACTATTCCAAACTTAGACTAATTTTTTATAATTAAGTTAAAATTAAAATTAAATCATTAAGTTTAAATCATTAAAATACTTAATAAGTTGATTTGCCCTTTTAAAGCTCTTATTATTATAACTCTTAAATGAAGTATCAAGTGAAGTGTTACTTCACTTATAGGATATTCAAATACCCAAGTTCACTGAGCAATAGACAAAGTTTAACTAAACTCCTGGATGATTAATTCACCTGTGCAACTAAATTTACTTGGACTCAAAACAATCCCAAAAATATTGAAAAAATGTTTAGGACTCGTCCTAAGCACTTCCTCAATATAACGGGATTTTTTAGAAGAACAATTGAATCTAGTTGATCTTTGATGAAGAAAATCATCCTTAAACCAAACTAAGAACCTAGACGTCATAGGAGATGACTAGTTATAGGATTAGGAACTTAGTAGACAACCAAAACCCTTTCCCTTAGCTTTACCTAGGTATTTCTTGCAAAATATTTAAATGCCTTAACATGTGTTTCAAGTGCAGCTTGGGATGACGAAAAGACCCTCCAGGTACGCTTTTATTTTATTGCAATTTACTTACATGCACTGTACTTTACTTTTTCTTGCATGATAAACAAGACTGTTGCATGAAAACCAAAACCTTTAGGATAGTCCCTTAAACCAAAACTAAAATAAAAGTCATTGCAAGATAAAATTCATCGCCACAACATTACAAAATATAAAATAACTCAAGATTTAATCACAAACAGAACAACAAAACTACAATTGTAACTAAATTAAAACGTCTCATTGAATGATCGGGAATACCTCGGATGATGTAACCCACGTGTTGCTAATGGGATTTCTCACGGTCTAAATGAAAGTGTGGAACTCATTCAGTTGAGTTTAGCAAATTCATCTGGACTAAGTGAATTCGATGAAAATAACGGTGTCGGGATGACGGAACCGTGGGATCTTAATCGGTTCTGTTTAAACAACTTTAAGATTTGTTTTAATTAAATATTAAAAAACACTTGGATTTTAAGATTTTCTCTAAACCAAAACACTTCTTTCGTCTCTCGATTTATGACTTCTAAAACTAAACTTCTGCAACAACAAGAAGCTTGTAGCACGGTGGGCAGCACGGCCATCGTCATCAGCAAAACTGGAATCTACTTCAACATAACCTTTCTTAGACTTAAATAACAAAGCCATAGGATTTCGAGGTAGTTTGCCTAGTGCAACATAAATCCTCAACTCTTCGTTAGACATTTGCATGATCATGTCATGTAAATTAAGCCCTAACCGGTCTTAGGACTCCGAGGTAGTCGTTTGATACGACATAAACCCTCACATCTTCGAGGCTATTTGTGTGATTATATCATACAAATATAAGACCTAAATAAATAAAATGGGCAGGATTGAAACATTAAATGACATTCTCAAATTCAAACCAAACAATAGGATAGTTTGGAAAGTTGCCAAGATTCTTCTTGGATCCTCAGCTTCTCCTACCTTTCGTTCCATTGGACTCATAAAATAACTGTTCATATTTTGAGCTATTCCCTTTTAAATTTCCAAAATCCAATCCTTTAAAAACCTTAAACTTTGAAATTCTTGAGAGCAAAACCACTAATCATTATCGAGAGTTTTCTTAAATGATTCCCGTCATTTAAGATGTAATTGACTATAGGGGCTTGCCCTTATAGAGAACTTTAAGAACCCATGTAATATAAACCCTGCTTAATTCATTTATATTAAGCAGGGGAACTTATTGGCTTATAAAATTGGTTCGCAGACCAAACGGATGTCATAAATCTTCTAGTTTATTTAATCAAGCCCCATCATTAAGCAGTGTGTCTATTCTTCGGGATAGATATACAGTTTGTGGTGCGGTGCTCGTTTATATAAACTATTCGAGATGTGAGATCAGTTTGATTTCATATCTTAAAATTTTCAAACTCAAAATTATTTTTAAAATCAAATACTACTTTTTAAACTGTATATATATTTAAATTAAATTTAAAATCTAAAATTCGCCGACAATTTCTGTAGGAGACCCTTTTTTTTTAAATACAACACATAACCTAAAAATATGCCGACAGACCCATGATGGATGGAGTACCATATGGACAAAGTCTTCAAAGAAAATTTTGAATCACATCCAAACCGCTTTGGTACGCCCTTCAACTCAGAGTTTGAAGCCTGTCGAGCCGGCACTATCACTTGCGATTGAAGAACCGCCTCAGGAGGAAGAGAAGATCGTGAAAGAGAAGAAGACCGAGGCTCTGAAGGGTAGACTAGGGGTTGCTTATCCTAGGATAGTTGTTTCCGATTCAGAGGAGAAATCCCTCGAACCTATGACTCTGTATGATTATTAGCGAGTTTTGGAGTTGGCTACGTTTTGACTATTTTGAACGATTACAAAACTAGCGACTACCGACTTAATTCGGATCTCAATTCCAATACAAATAATGATTCTCAAATCATACTAAACCTCAATGACCACGACGAAGGAGAAGACGTCACAAAGATGGCTACGAAAGCTCAACAAGCAACAAGTCCATTTGTGATTGCGATAGAATTAGAGTCATCAGATTCCGAAGCAATGCCAGAAGAGCCAGTCATTCCAATTCAAGAGGATACACCGGTAGATTCAGTACCAGATGCAGAAGAAATAACTGAAGTCAACCTAAGAAGCGGAAAAGTTCTACCTCCGAGAATGGGTCCAAAGGATAAAGGAAAGCATGTGGTTGCTCAGGAAGAGCCAACCCCAGCAGAGGAACTACCCATTCGGGAAGAAAATGAAGAACATGGTAATAAAGTGGACTATAATGTGCTAGCCGATCCTAGGAAGCTACCAGCCAAACTAAGCATATACGACGCTCAAATCCTGTCAAAGGAGATGAGGGAAGCTCTGATCAAGGCTCTACTTGATCCAGAGATTTGTTTAGCTCAAATGGCCGGTAATTCCTTCGACGAGGTTTGCTCGTTAAAAGAACATCGAGGTGTTACTTTCACGGACAATGATTTACTACTCAGAATGGCTGATCACAATCGACCATTGTACATTTCAGTCACTATCAGAAAGTTTACGCTCTCCAGAGTGTTGGTTGATCCAGGAGCATCAATCAACATAATGAGTCTTCGAACGTTAGCATGTTTAGAAATTGATGCTCGCGACCTCGAAGCGGACAAGATGTTATTAAGAGGGTTCAATCAGAAAGGAGAAAGAGCTCTTGGATCGATAACACTATTAATGAAGACCGGTGACTTAGCAAAGACAACCGCAAAATTCCACATAATTGATTGTGAGACATCGTTCAACGCTCTACTGGGTCGGCCATGGATTCATGAAAACCGGATGGTACCATCGTCTCTGCACCAGTGCATAAAGTATTACGATGGAGGAGAACAGTGTATCAAAGGTGACTTGCAACTATTCTCCGTACACGAGATCAGAATTTATGAAGATGCAACCTATTACTCGCCTCCGAAGAAAACAATCTTTTCCATAAACATCGTACCAAATGAAGCAAAAGAAGTGCAAGGTGATAAAGAACCTGAGATTCTAGTCCAATGGTTACTCACCACTCCCATATGGCGAGATGGTGAAGGTTTCTCTAGAATTCGCACCCGAGGTCGAGGCCGGGGATGAGGTCGTGGAAGAGACGTTAGAACAGTTGGACAGAAGAAACCAATCATCGACGTTGATTGGGAGAACAGTTCCGAAGAAGAAAAAATAAAGAATGAAGCAATGCAAATAAATCGGAAGAAACCCCAGTTCAAGATCTCTCTCGAAGATGAAAAGAATGAAGAATACAAATCAATATACGAGAAGATTAACCATTATGTACATACTATGACCCTGACCCCGATCCATTCTAATAAGATTGAGGGTATGGTAGTCAAGGAAGTACTTGGTGGTACTAAACCGATCAAGTTTTACCGTGGTGCTTCTTCTTCCAATACTGAAAAAATGTACAATTTGAAGATGTTACTTCTTCTGAATTAATGGAATTACCTTTTGAGTGTTATTCTCCTTGTGTTCAAAATTTAATTCAACGTGGTGTCTTACCTCGACAACGGACAAAAGGTCAATCACAACACTTTGAAAAATTATGGAACAATGCAAGTCAGCCTTCCAAATCAAAACATGGTCTCGGATTCAGCACGGTAGGATCTGTTGACGATACAGGATTTTGCTTGGTTGTCACTTGCGAGCCTAATGAAACTGCTTGGAAGCCTCAGATGTTCTCGAAGATCTGCAAATCGGAGATGCTCCACCAGAATTTGAAGAAAAAATTAAATCTACAATTGACGAATTAATGGAAGTTAACCTAGGTACTAGCGAAGAGCCTAGGCCGGCCTTTGTTAGCTCCTTACTCAATAAAGAAGACTCCGAAGAGATAATCAAGCTACTAATGGAATTCAAGGACTATTTTGCTTGGAGTTATGATGAAATGCCAGGATTAGGAGTAGATCCCACTGCCGTTCTAGTCAGACAAGCTCCCAGAAGAATGCGTCTAGAGATTGAACAACAAGTTATAGCTGAAGTTAAGAAACTAATAGACGCTAAATTTATCCGTGAAGAGCAATACCTGACTTGGTTAGCCAATGTGGTACCAGTCAGAAAGAAGAATGGTTAGATCAGAATCTGCGTAGACTTCAAAGATTTAAACAAAGCATGTCCGAAGGACAAATTCACGCTACCCATTCTAGAATTGATGATCGACATTGCTTCAACATATGAATTCTTCTCAGTTATGGATGGATCTTCGAGATAAAACCAGATAAAGATGGCACCAGAAGATGAAAAGTTTACAGCCTTCTGAACGCCGATTGGGGTATACTGCTACACAGTGATGCTGTTTGGATTAAAGAAAGCAGGAGCAACCTATCAAAGAGCAATGACAAGAATTTTCGATGATCTCATTCCCAACCAAGTGGAGTGCTACGTGGATGATGTGGTCATCAAGTGCAAATTAAAGGAAGATCACTTGTTTGATTTGAGAATTGTCTTCGAGCGATTAAGACAATATAACCTTAAGATGAATCCCTTGAAATGCGCCTTCGACGTCACCTCTGAGAAATTCTTAGGATTTGTTGTTCGACATCATGGAATTGAAAGCGATCCAGAGAAGATTAAAGCTATCTTAGAAATGCCACCTCCCAAAACCTTGAAACAACTACGATCCTTTCAAGGAAAATTGGCATATCTTCGACGCTTTATCTCGAATTTGTTAGGAAGGTGTCAGACTTTTTCTGCTTTGGTTAAGAAGGATGCCAAGTTTACTTGGGACTCCAAATGTCAACATGCCTTCGATGATATTAAACAGTATTTAATGACACCTCCTGTTTTAGCAGCCCCAATCTCAGGTAGACCATTGATACTTTATACTGCAGCTTTAGACGACTCTCTCGGAGCCCTGTTAGCCCAGGTCAATGATGAGGGAAAAGAAAACGAGCTCTACTACTTAAGCCGTCGTCTAATTCCGACGGATGTAAAGTATCCTCTTATTGAGAAGCACTGTTTGGCCCTGATCTTCGCCGCACAGAAGCTCAGGCACTACATGCTTTCTCATAAGGTCAACCTTATTTCGAAGTTTAATCCATTGCAATGTTTGATGACTCGTCCGACGCTTTCCGGCACACTTGCCAGGTGGTCAATGATACTATTACAATTTGATATAACTTTCGTTCTTCTTCGTGCCGTAAAGGGAAAAGTCTTAGCAGACTTCCTCGCAGCACACCCTTTACCGGCGGAATCGCCTCTTAACGACGACTTGCCAGACGAGCAGATAATGAGCCTAGAAGACTCCGATGATCAGCGTTGGGAACTGTACTTCGATGGAGCATCTTCAACAAAAAAAGATAAAGAATCGCAAACGATAGTGCCCGGTAAGGCAGAAATCGGACTAATCTTTATAACACCGGAGCAGGGAATGTTAAGGTACTCCTACCACTTAACAGAATCATGTGCAAATAGCGAAGCCGAATACGAAGCCCTCATAACCGGACTGGAATTAACCATTCAGATGGGGATAACAGACATCAACATCTATGGAGATTCTCAGTTGATCATTCAACAGGTCGCCGGACAATACAGAATTCTAAAGCCAAGACTCGAACAATACTTTCAGTATGCCATGAAACTGTTGGAACAGATTCTGAATGTAATGATCTACAAGATTCCCATAAGAGAAAATGCTCTCGCAGAAGCGTTAGCCCTCCTTGCAAAAGAATTTGCCTGCTCGCAGGATGAATCAGTTGAAGTGTCAGTTCAGGGACGGCAGGTTCTCTCACAGCTCGACATGGATACAATACACAAATCAGAAAAAGTAGAAGAATCGCATTAAAGCAGTAATGTGAAAATACGTAAAATTTACTAGCAGCCATCGATAGACTACTTACAAACAGAAACCTACCGGACGATAAGTCAATAACCCATCAAATCAAGAAAAGAACTCGTCTTACGCATTAATAAACAATACATTATACGTAAGGTCTTTTGATCGATGTGGCTAAGATGCCCGAGCGGGTCCGAGGCTCGTGAAATTGTTAAATAAGTACACTCGGACTTTGTGGCGCTCATCGATTGGGTCCGAAAATGAAAATGAAGATTAAAAGACTAGGGTACTACTGGCCCTCGATGATGACCGATTGCATGAAGATTGCCAAAAGTTGTCACCAGTGCCAAGTACATGGAGTGGTTCTACATCAAACTCCAAATGTGCTACATCCGACAATCGCGTCGTGGCCATTTGAGTGTTGGGGCATAGATATTGTGGGTCTAATAGAACCGCCTTCTTCAAGAGGACATCGCTTCATTCTTGCAGCTACAGATTACTTTTCTAAGTGGACAGAAGCAGTGCCGCTCAGAGAAGTGAAAGCACATCACCTGCTACAATTCTTCAAGAATCAAGTCGTCTACCGTTTCGGAGTACCGCGCAGAATCATTTCAGATAATGGGTCCGCGTTCAAGAGTACGAAGATGAACAATTTTGTCAGAAGACACGGGATCGACTGGCGCTATTCAACAATCTACTACCCAAGAGTGAATGGCTTGGCCGAGGCTTTTAACAAAACTCTCGTCCAAATCCTAAAGAAAACTTTGGACGACAACAAGAGAAATTGACACGAGAAGTTGTTAGAAGCCTTATGGGCCTACAGGATGACTTTCAGAACTCCTACCCAGTCTACGCCTTACGCCTTAGGGTACGGGTCCGAGGCCGTTTTACCCTTAGACGTTCAGCTTCCATCTCTTAGAATTGCAATTGCAAACAAGATCACTACAGAAGAAAATGCCAAACTACGACTAGAAGAGTTGGAAAGCTTGGAAGGGAAAAGACTTTCAGCACAGCAGAATTTGGAACTGTATCAAGCCAAGATGATCCAGGCCCATGATAAATTAGTCCGCCCAAGGACATTCAAAGTCGGTGACTTGGTCTTAGTTCTCAGAAGACCTATTCTTGCACATCGCAAAATAGGTGGTAAATTTGAACCAACATGGGAAGGGCCATTCGTGGTCGAGACTGTCTACTCAGGAGGTTCCTACCAGCTTGTAAATTGCCATGGAGAACGACCTATGCTTCTAATTAATGGACGATATCTAAAGAAATATTACGCAGCCTGATGTTTCGAAGGATGAATCCTCATTCCTAGAAGCACGGGCATAGTAATTACTTATGACTGGGTCCGAACCCAAAAATATAAAAAAAATGGATGATAAAGAAAAACATTTAAAAAAAATGTTAAAAAAGAAAACATGTGAAATTCTGATAATAAAGTTTTTATCCTTCCTTTCAAATCAAGTCTCACTCTTGATCTTTCTTCATCTTTTCCTACTCCTATTTAAATTTAAAATAAATGAATAAAAGCTCTTCATTAGTAAACATATTTTTCTACTGTTATTGTTCTTAGTACAGCCCTTGATCCTTTCCTTGTTTTTCGTAGGGAAATGTCGAACGGGCGGTTGGTTCTGAACTTTAAGAATGGCGTGAGTCTAGAACTTGATGAAAAAAGGGTGAGGGATGGAGCTGTGATGAAGATTGACTCTGACTTCACACCAGTCAGGCTACAATATGAAGAAAATGATTGGACCCCGATTGATCGGGAAGAGCTCCGCAGCCATACAGTGATGAAACTGGGTGGCTCAAGTCAACCATCTACCAGCAAGAGGAAAGTAAACACCGCTCATGCAATGGGAGAAGATAAGAAAGTTAAGTCTGTTGTTGCTACAGCAGAGGGCAAGCTTGTCAGCGCCATGCCCACAGAAATCCAAGGGGTAAGGAGAGCTACTCGCACTGCCACCCAACGGAGGAACAAGAATCGCCGCATTCGTAAGATGCTAACCAAGTTAGCAGCAGATTAACATGAAGAGACAGTTGCTACCAACAATACAAATACTCTGAAGAAATTGGTTAGTCAGGAACCAGAAAAGAGGAGATCAACTCCAAGGAAAGCAGAGCAGATAAAGGAAATCCGGAGAGGAGTAGAAATAGAATCAGCGCCTCGATGCCAGATAAATGCACCAGTTTTGAAGAGTCTTGTTGCGAAAGCAACCCCAGAGGATGTCCCGACGGAGACTACCCCTGAGGAGCCAAGACATGCAGGAGATCATGTCGGGGTGGAGCCATACATTCCCCAGTACGTTACTAGACCTCGCCAATTGTAGATAATTCCAGAATATGAGTTAGAAAGAATGCAGAATGTCGAAAAGAGAACTTTTGAATACTTTGAGAGAATTGGAGGCAAGAGGATCAATATCTTAGAAGGCCTCGAGCTGCATACAGATGTGTTCTCAGATTATGAGCAGCAACAAATTGTAGATTGCGTCGTTGAACTTCAGAAAATTGGCCGAGCTGGTCATTTGAGGGAAAAGACCTATTCAGAACCCCGAAGATGGATGCCAGGGAAAGGAAGAGTTACGATCCAGTGCGGATGTTGCTACAACTTCGCTGTAGACAGAAAAGGAAATCCACCAGGGATACTCCGTCGCAGTGAGGTGGATTCGATGCCGAATGTTATTAAAAGAATGGTAAAGAGGATGATAACATGGAGGGTATTGCCTGCAGATTGCATACCCAACTCGCTGCATCATTAACATCTACAAGGAGGGCGACTGCATACCTCCACATATTGACCATCATGATTTTGTTAGACCTTTATGTACAGTGTCTTTTGTCAACCAGTGTAACATCATGTTCGGATCTGACCTCTGGATTGCAGGCTTCGGTGAGTTCCGAGGGCCGGTGGAGATACCACTACCGGTAGGTTCCGTCCTGGTGTTGAAAGGAAACGGAGCAGACATCACAAAACATTGCATTCCAGGAGTGCCTGTGGAACGAATCTCTGTTACTTTCAGGAGAATGGATGACAGGAAAATGCCTTTCCACTTTCAGCCAGATCCAGAGTTAGAGAGTCTCCGGCCCTACGAGCTGTGATTTACATGAGAAATAGCACACCTCCAATGCACATCGATACGACATTCCTGCCAAGGATGACTTGGAAGGTGATGTTATTTTCCATGTATCTCACTATTAAGACATGGATTTTGACGATACTGCTTTTAGAAGAAATTTGAAGAATCTTACACAATTAGTTTTGGATTTATATGGATTGTATGAGATATTAAATTCTCAAAGAAAATATCATCATGTTTTGGATCAAGATATATGATGTATTTTCAACAAGATTGGAATGAAAGTGACCATGTCATGTTTTGCCTTCACCTCTTTTTATGCAAACTGACTGGGAAACGCCATTAAATTAAAAGAACTTCGAGCAAAGAACAAAAGGAAAATGAAAATAAACGAGAACTCTTTTAAGAATCTAAATGTCAAAATGAATTCTAAACTGATACGAACTCTAAATATTTTTGAAATTGAATCACCAAAACGAACGAAATTAATTTAAATCTCAATCTGAATCCTTCGATCTGAATCCTTCAATTATTCTTCAAAACGAAAGCTGTTTGAAACTCTTCTGAAATTCAAATCTTTTCCTCGACTTGTCACTGGGTCGAGTCTTTTCCCACTTGTTACATTTACCAGTTCTTTTTAAATCTTTTCTCTACATGTTAGAGGATCGACTAGTTCTATTGACACGGAGCCACAAACTTTTTTCGATTTGGTTCTGATGGCATGGGATTGGGTCCCTCTTCATACAGATAAATCTTCGAGATTGGAACCAGTTTCCAATTCTCATTAAATCCTTGAGATTGGAACTAGTTTCCATTTCTCATTAAATCCTCGAGATTGGAACCAGTTTCCAATACTCATTAAATCTTTGAGATTGGAACCAATTTCCATTTCTCATTAAATCTTCGAGATTGGAACCAGTTTCCATTTCTCATTAAATCCTCGAGATTGGAACCAGTTTTCAATTCTCATTAAATCTTCGAGATTGGAACTAGTTTCCATTTCTCACTAAATTCTCGAGATTGGAACTAGTTTCCAATTCTCATTAAATCTTCGTGATTGGAACCAGTTTCCATTTCTCATTAAATCTTCGAGATCAGAACCAGTTTCCAATTCTCATTAAATCCTCGAGATTGGAACTAGTTTCCAATTCTCATTAAATCTTCGAGATTGGAACCAGTTTCCATTTCTCATTAAACCTTCGAGATTCGAACCAGTTTCCATTTCTCATTAAATCCACGAGATTGGAACCAGTTTCCAATTCTCATTAAATCTTCGAGGTTGGAACCAGTTTCCATTTCTCATTAAATCTTCGAGATTGGAACCAGTTTCCATTTCTCATTAAATCCTCGAGATTGGAACCAGTTTCCAATTCTCATTAAATCTTCGAGATTGGAAACGACTTCCAATTCTCATTAAATCTTCGAGATTGGAACCAGCTTCCAATTCTCATTAAATCTTCAAGATTGGAACCGGCTTCCATTTCTCATTAAATCTTCAAGATTGGAACCAGTTTCCATTTCTCATTAAACCTTCGAGGCTGGAACCAGATTCCAGTTCTCTTTAGATCTTCGAGGCTTGAACCAGATTCCAGTTCTCTTTAGACCTTCGAGGCTGGAACTGGATTCCAGTTCTCTTTAAACTTTCGAGATCAGTACCAAAATTTTGATTCTCATCCTTTTCAATCGATACTTAAACTCCGATTCTTACTCCGAGGCTGATACCTAAATTCCAGTTCTCTTCGCAGTCCTGAGGTTGGAACCTAGGTTCCAATTCTCATTTCAAATCTAGATTTCCTTAAATTAATTCTAAATTAAACCTCAATCGAAATTAAAAATCAGAACAAATTGAAATCTAAACTCACACATAAAAAAAAAAACTCGGAATAGAAAGATGAAATGAAATCTAAATCAAAGTTCCCCAGATCTTATGATATGGTATTCACCTCCTTCTCTTTTCCCCAGCGAGAGTTCAGGGATCTCGAGTCTTGGAGATATACTCGATACTCCCCAGTGGAAGTTTGTTTCTACTCCGTTCTAAGTGTCACTTAGATCTCTGTGTTGGTTTTGTTGATTTTTTCGATCAACACCAATATGCGCGGTGTGCTTAGTTAGCACACCACACCTATTGGGGGTCCATTTGTTGACCTCATTTTTGATGAGGTCTTTTCTCTTCTCTCTCCTTAGTACTTAGGATCTAGCCTTAGGCTTTCCCTTTGACTATCTTAGAGGACTAGAAATGAGACCCACCACATAGAACGTCCAAACACCTCTTAACTCCCTACAAACCCCATAAGTTTGATTGTAAACTCCTAAGTCACTTGGAAGGTTAGGATCAAATGTGGAGGTTTAAATGATGAGTTCCCTATAGGACTCTTTGGCCTTAGGACTACCCTGGGTGGCCTGGTTTGGTGAGGGTTGACTTGCACGCACATTACACTTTCACACACATTCCAAATTCTAAAACCATTCTACCTAGCTTGACTTCATGACTCATGTAGGTAATTCATATGGATGGACCTTAACCCCTAGGCCCTTGGCTAAGAGGGTTAGGAACAACATAGTGAATGCCCCAAATGAGTCCTGTCATGGCTCTTATGGGCTTGATATGGCTTCATGGCTCAACCAAAGTGATTCCATTCTACTCAAACTTGATCAATCTTCATTTTTCCAAAATTTCAATTTTGACCCCCGGGGCCCTACACCCGCTAAACCTACCAAATGTCCTTGAAACTACCCAAAATTTGCAAAATCACCTAAATTACCCAAAATTTAAAAAAAAACAAATCCTAAACATTTCTCTCCACTCAATGTGATCATCCTTAGCCAAATATACCAAAATTTCCAAAAATACCCCCCAATACCCTCTAAATACCCAAAATGCCCTTCTTAACCAAAAATTCCACAAATTCCAAAAATTCCCAGAAAATTCCAAAAAATCTCAAATATTCCCAATTTCATTCTGTTCAACTACACCATGAGCCACTTTTGCCAATTTAGACTACGTTTACCAAAACCCCCAATTTGACATATTTTTAACCTAAGTGGACCCAATGTCCCACTAAACCAACCCGATTGACCTCAATTTTGATCCAATTAAATTCTAAACTTCAATTCAATATCCCCATCATCAATTTAGACCAAATCCAAGCACAATTTGATTGACATTTGGATCCAATTCTAATTTGAAGCCTAAAGCCCAATTTTGGCCCATGACCTAAACTTAGCCCAAACCAACCCAAAACAACTCCAATTAACCCCAAATCTTTTTCTAAACCTTCCTAATATCCCCACAAACAAAACACTAACAAGATTTGCCCCAAATTTGAACCTAAACTCCACCCAAACCTAACCCAAAGTCAAAATCCCCATTTTTGGCCTAAACCCAAACCTAACCCAAATGGGCCCAAATCACAAAATCAAAGCCCAACCAAAGTTGAAAACTCTTTGTAGCACCCCCAAAAAAATTTCTCAACATTAATTTTACATATAATCCAACCTTAGCCCAACCTTAGCCCAAGTTAGCCCAATTTGACCCACTTTGGCCCCTTTACCAAAAAAATCCCAAATTAAACCCAATTCAACTCCAAATCATTTCAAACCTATTCTAGATCACTCATGATACATTCCTAAACAAAACCCAACATTTGTTTGGCCCAATCTTTTACAAAACTTCCATTTACCAATTTGTTTTCAAACCTAAAAGCCCACCTCCTTAAACCTTTCTAAAGGCCCATCCAAATTAAATCCAAAAGCCCAAAATCAATCCTAAAGCCCACATGAAATTTCCTCTCATCATTCCCTTTGATTTAAATCACTCCCTAAGTTTCAAATCCATCATTAAACTTTTCTAAACCAAGCCATGTGCCAAATTACCCCTAAATATCATAAATCCTTAAAACCCACTTTCATGAAACCAAGCCAAGCCATCCCTAAGCCATATGGAGCCATGGAGCCATGCATAAGCCATATGCAAGCCTTGGGAGCCCCTTTACACCTCACAATGCATTTATGGCAAATGGAGGGGATTCTTTCCTAATCCTTCAATAAGCCCTTTTAACCATATTCATGTCACACTCTAAACCAAGCTTAGCCACCTCACCATGGAAAGAGACCTCACCATGGAAAGAGACCTCACCACTCTCTCTTGGCTGACCCGAATGATTCCTCCCAGCCCAAAGTCAAGCCTTGGGGAGGTGCACCTAGCCTAATACATGAGTTGAACCAAACCAAGCCAAAATGAGCCTTCTTCCATTCCATTTAAATCAAGCCCTTTACACATGTTCACAGCCAATTGATTACACTAAATTCAAGCCCTGACCTCCCTGACCCTGAGGGTGACCATGCCTGGCCGGCCAGCCACCACAGTCGCCGAAAAACACCGGGCCGAGAGCACCCATTTGATTCAAAAATTCAAACTCACTAGCCGAGCCGTCCCAACTCAATCGGACTCCATGGTCGTTCTCCTCTCGACCAAGGCAAGTCGATCCCAAGCCCTAACTCCCCCGGGAGGCCCTCCAGCCTATGTCTATTTAAACCTACCACCCTCTCGGCTAAACAAGGTGATGAACCGTACCTAAAAAATTCGCCAAAATTTCTCCAGGATCTTCTCCTCACCTGGAGCAATTGATCCCCACCGTTCTCCTCGCCCTAAACCCCATTGATCGAGCTCATTTTGGAGCTCAATTCTCGGCCCGTAACCGGGACATCTCTGAAACCTCCACCAAACCCTAATTAAACTCACCCACACCTGCACAGGACCAAGAGAAGGAGTTCCCCAGTGAAAGCCCCCTCTCCAGGCCACCCAGTTGCTCTATCCTCCAAGCTTTGAAATCGGGTGTGGACACTTTCATACCTAGACAATTCCCCAGAGCCAGAGACTTCATCTGGAGCTTCTTTGGGTGTAATCGTAGGTGACACAACTCTCTAATTGAAGCTACACTTCTCAGAGCAAAGGTATGGATCACCCCTTCTTCCCGAGCTTCCAGCAATTCTTCATTTCATTTCAGTTAATTTCAAGACGAATCTATAGAGCATAAGAACATGAAAATTCGTTGAGAAATGAGAGAGTTCTTAGGGTTTTAGTGTGGACGGTCACGGATGCACACCAGTCGTAGACGATGACCAGGCGCCGTCCGATCGCGCGTGTATTGCTTGAACGGCTCAGATGGCGTCGGATCAGAGGAAGGAGCGAGACAGCGGGAAGCGTGGTGGCTGACTCAGATGGTGGCGTCGAATGGGAGCGCACCGCGTGGTCTTTCGATCCGCCGTAGGTTGACGCGGCGCTGAGTCGGATAAGTAGATAAATAGGATTTTTTCTATTTATTTAAATACCTGTAACTTAGAAAATCCATATCTTTGTGTAGAAAAATCATAAAAATAAACTAAAAATACCCTCTTGCTCAGTGAACAGAGAAGAACAATGTGGAAAAGAAATCAAGTTATTTTGATTAGTATTTTATTTTTAATTAATTAGTTTACTCATTTCAGTATTTTGATTCTCCATTTGTATAGAAAATTCACCATG